>JAUMIR010000001.1:42147500-43397500 GCA_030847615.1 Gambelia wislizenii
AATAAAGCAGGTGCCTCCAACCCCCTCTGTAGCTGTGCTCTCACTCACAAAGCTGCATGCCGGATCAGGAACTTTACAGACAGCACTCCACAGCTTACTAGTGTAGACTGGTCACAGACTGACAGATACTGGGACAGTCTGGGCCCATAACCTGTCACTGTAGCACACTGGAACCTCTGAGCATATCAAGAGGACCAGGCAGCAAAAGTTGTTGTAGCAATTGCAGTCATCAGGAGAAGAAATGAGCACACAGACACAGGCTTGTGTCTAAACTACTTCTCTTTACTAGAACATGTTGGAGCAGTATTTACAATGAGTCTAAGACTCCTAGCATACAGACTACATAACACAGCACAATGTACAGCGCAGTCCTGCACTGTGCAGGCCAGACTGGATGTGCATAGTCTTAAGAACTAACTCCAAGTCAAGTGCAGAGACAGAGAGTGGGGTGATCTAGTTATATAGTACAGATACAGTATAGTCACAGGTTATACAGTTAGTAGTTCTCACGCACATTTTCAAATATAGATAAGACTTCACATTTCCTTCCCACAGCTGTCTCTCAGACATAATCTAGATATGCTAGCCAGATGCGTTTAACCTGCTCACTGCTGGCCCCTGCAGACTGTAGCACATTATACCATGCCAGCTCTTTAAATTTCCAGTGATTGTATATCCCATCACCTTGACATCCCTCTAAATTTATACTTAAATGAGCTGTTTTACACTCATTTGACCATACCAAGCTTTGTACACAGGTATTGGAATTTGATAGGACCCAGTGGTTTTGTGAACAAATCAGCTAGGTTTTCATTTGTTGGACAATAAATCAGGGTAATTAGCCTTGCCTTTATTGCTTCGCAGACATTCTGATACCTCACCGGCATGTGTTTTGTTCGAGACTTAATCCCTTCAGCAGTTGCCATTTGTATACAGGCTTGTGAGTCCTCATAAATCTCAACTGGTTCCTGTATTGGCCAGACTGGATGTGCACAGTCTAAGAACTAACTCCAAGTCAAGTGCAGAGACAGTGAGTGGGTGTGTGTGTGATCTACCGGTAGTTGTACAGTACAAATACAGTACAGTCATGGGTTATACAGTTAGTAGTTCTCACGCACATTTTCAAATATAGATAAGACTTCACATTTCCTTCCCACAGCTGTCTCTCAGACATAATCTAGATATGCTAACCAGCTGCATTTAGCCTGTTCACTGCTGGCCCCTGCAGACTGTAGCACATGCCATGCCAGCTTTTTACAGTATAAATTTCCAGTTACTGTATATTCCATCACCTTGACAGTGTTAACAGCATTTCATATGTGGCTTAAACAATATGAGGAATCCCAAAGCAAGATTTAGTGAGTGTCATGCACAAGAAGACACATAACCTAAACTTGATTTATAATCAGTAACCAACAAGATAGAGGAGAATTTTAGACTTTTTCAGAGGATTGCTTCAGCTTATTCACCTGCTTCTGATTGCAGTCATTAGTTCCAGTTTAAAATTCCAGGTGTGCATACCAATCTCTGTCAGGGACTGTCCAATATTCGTCAGTACTGGAGTGCATCATGCCAACATGTGAAATTTATGTTAGTTTTTCTGCATTGAAAAGAATAGAAAGCAACACTTTCTCACATAGGAGAAAGAAAGGCCCAAAGCTTAGTAACAGAAGTTACCGGTATTCTTTACAGACAGAGGGTCCTTGGTTCCTTTCCTGGCATATTCAGGGAAAGATTTCTGTCCAAAACCTTGGATAGTAACTGCTAGTCAGTGAAGACAATCTTACGCTTTTGTGTCAGTGATGTAACTCATTATAGAAACACATTCCTGTTCTTAATTGGCAAATCTCTCAGGTCCCTTGTGAAAAGAAAGCTGCTGAATTATAGAATGTAAATTCTGATTAGAATTGGTAGTTTTGACTGAAATTTTCTGTTGTAGTTCTCAGAAAGGTTGCTCTATCTATTCTATTTCTTTCTTAATAGTCAAATCAAAAAATCAATGCACGTTGGACAACAGAAGAACAGCTTCTTGCAGTTCAAGGTATACTAGCATTCTTACTGTTTTCATTTTGACTGCAGTGTTTTAAAATCTGGAAAGTACTTAAAGAATCTGTTGCCATCTTTTCCATTTAGAAGAAACGTGGAATCTAGCATCATAGTATGGCAACTTTCAAAGTGTAATGAAAAGAATGTTGTCTGTTCTCTTATTAATAAGAATGATTAATACCAGTGGACAAGTATATAAGAAGGAAAAATACATGGGCCGTTAACAGAAAATAAAGTATTCCTATGAACTCACATTTTATAGTCCTAAAATGATGCTCTCTCACATCCACAAAGAAGCGAATAGATAGCTATTTAACCACGTCATAAAGAAAATAAGAAAACCAGTACCTGTATTAGATTCAAGGTAGGAATTGATTTAAGTGTGAAATTATTTGATATAGTGTTAAGTCTCTATCGCATAATGCAGCAGTACACTGCCAACAGAGGCTTATGCCCAGCTGTTTTAAGTAGACACAGTGGCTGGAATCCTGTCGATATTATACACAAGTGTATATTCTGTTACACATATGGTTGTACCTTTTTGGTCATTGTACAATGGATGTTCTCATTTTATAAGCAAAATTCCACAAAATTACATGGCCTAAATTCTGTGGTTATCCCTGGCTAGAGCTGAGCCTCTGAATCAGTTAGATTTACCTGCGTTTTGACTCACCGTTCAGTCCATGATTCAGTGAGTCAGTCTACTTTAGTTGGGTCTAACCAACATGATTCCAGTCATGCCGTTCTGCATTCTTGGATGGTTTGTAAATATTTGTCAGTGCCTTCAGTGTACAACTTCATTCACTCGGATTGCAGAAATAGCCATTGTGTATTCCTTGTTGCATAATAGCATAATAAGCAAGCACACTGGCAGATTCACAGTTAGTTGCACAGTATTCCACAGAGGGATAGTAAGGTGCAATCATTGTGTAGCTGTGTGAGTGCTGATTTACACTGTACAAGCACAGTGTAAGATCTTGGCCAATATTTATTCTGTGTTCAAATAGGACGAGATGTACACAAGAATCCATCCAATAAAAGCAATACTTCATTAAATGAAAATGCAAAATTACTGTACATTTTGGACTAGTTATTGTTACTATTTATTATATCCAGGCTTTTCTTCCAGAAACAGGGCTCAAGATGGCTTACAAATTAAAATGTACTATACAGATAAAAACATGCAAAAGATTATCATTAAAATGTAATTAAATTATCAATAATATTAAAAGGAATTTAAACAAAGAATAAAAATTAAAAGCACTTAAAATGGTATCACGTTTATTAAATATTCTGTCTTTAAAAATCATCCCCAAATCCTGTCAAAATAGAAAAGTCTTTGCCTATTGACAAAAGAGAACAAAGAGCTGGCCATACTAGTCTTCCCTGGAAGGGAGTTCCCGAATCTAGGAGCAATCACTAAGAAGGCCTCCTCTTGATACCTACCAGAAGGGGAGGAGAAAGTGGGAAGAAACAGAGAGAGAGAGAGGTGAGACTGGGGGAAGGACTTCTCTTAAAGACCTCAGAATACAGTCTATCAGGTATGCTGAACCTAAACCATGTAAAAACAAACCTATGTACCTAGGTGAAAATCAGCACCTTGAATTGTGCCAAGAAACAAGCCAGTGGCACTGTTGTAACAAGGAAGTCATATTCTGCCTGTACCCAGCCATGGTTAACCTGGCTACAGTTTTTTCAGCAAGATGTAATTCTCTGAAAAACTTTTATTTTATTTATTTATTTATTTTATTTAGGTATTTATACCCTGCTCATCAGCCACAAAGGTTCTTAGAGCAGCTTACAAATTGTTAAGCAATAGCACTTTTACACACATACACCGCATTAAGTGGTTTCCAATGTGTGTTCCAATTGCCTCCACAAGCCAGGTACTCAAAAGCAACTCCACATAGAGTTTGTAACAGGAAGCTAAACTGGATGCAACTAGATACATATAGGATTGGAGAAGCTATTTTCATTACAGAATTTAGTGCATCTTGAGCAAGAAGCATTAAGGAGGGCAAAAATCATTTTATGAATTAATCTTAATTCATTGCTGGTACAATAAATCTTGTTTATATTTCATGAATTGCTAAAAATTCACAACACAGAGATGACCATGTTTACTAAAATACACTGATTACTTCATCAAGTTATGTTCCCAAGGTGTGTTCACAACTTATTTGTCTAGCTATTCCTCTGAAAAATCAATAGTTAAAAAGGCACAGTGGATCAGAATTTAGAGACCCAGAGAATCACCTGAATTCTCCAAAATTCTGTAGTTGTGTGCATCTGGAAAATAAAAAAAAAGAGGAAAATGCCTTAGCAGGCACCTTTTTATGATGAGCCTTGAGTCTCTTTCTTTTTGAGAATGAGCTCTGGTTGTTTAGATACTATCTGGTTCTTCAGGCTATAAGCATACTTAGAAGGGGATTGCTGAAGATAATAGGACTTATTTTTGTGTTAATCTAGGAGTGGGCCTTCATTTATTTAAATGTTTCCTTTGTGCTCCAGTTTCAAAACTACTTGGGAGTAAGCCCCATTGAATTCATGGGTGAACTCCTAGTTCAGGTATTTTGTGATAATAATGAGATCCTAGTCTCTTTAATTGTTCATATATTCTGTATCCATTGAACCTACTCAGTTCCAGCAGAACATCGCTGTTTTGTTTAATAAGTTCATGTTAATGAATCCAGTTAATTTATACATCCTTTAAAACACTTTAAAATCTGTAGAATTTGGAGCTCAACAGAAATATTCCATGTATGCTTCAAAAACAAAAGTAAATAGGAATTCAGAAGATGGATAAAAATATACAATTAAATCACATTTCCTATAAAAATAATAACTGAGAAACAATATGTGTATTTCAAAGAGCTGAAACTATTGTTACCCAGACTTCCATTCTTAGAATTTGACTTAAAAGTTTATCTTCCAGTAGTCTTCTCCTTTTGTCCAGGCACCATTTGATCATAGTGCCAAGTAGTTGATTATTCTATAAACTCTTGTGTGTATTAGTCATAGGGGGCATATATGCATCATACGGACTTCTACTATTGACCTGAACCTTCATAGGTGTATTTACTTTGCCTTTTTAGGTGTCCGCAAATATGGTAAAGATTTTCAAGCTATTGCTGATGTAATTGGCAACAAGACTGTTGGTCAAGTGAAGAACTTCTTTGTAAACTACAGGCGTCGGTTTAACTTAGAGGAGGTATTGCAGGAGTGGGAAGCAGAACAAGGAACCCTGGCTTCTAATGGTGATGCTTCTGCTTTAGGGGAGGACACAAAAAATACTAATGTGCCATCAGGAAAGAGCACTGATGAAGAAGATGAGGTGTGTTTTTGTGTACTGGATCTTAAATAAGCATGAGTTCAGGAATGGCATTAAACTTCATATCGTAAAATGTAGTATTTAACTTGAAGTGGAATGCTGAACCACTAGCTGAGGAAGCCTATTGAATCTTGGTACTTAGAGCTATCTATTGGCCATGTCCCATGTATTCAGTGGGGTTTGTGTTAGCAGAACATTTTAAGAATTGGGCTACCTCGCTCTTTTTCCCCACAGTTCTTTGTGACAGAACTAATTTGGAGAAACATAAAACTGAGTAATGCGGAATTTTAAAGCTTTATTTGCTTTTGCTTTTCTTTTTAAAATACTTAATATTTCTCTTTAGTTATTAAGCTGCTAGAAGTGATTGCTTTCAAAGAAGGGTTTCATAGCTGCTGGTGTGGATAAACTGTGTTTCCCTCACTCTGGAGGCAATGACAACCCAAACTGCATGATGTGACAGGATGGCTGCTTTTACATATCTGTATCACTTTATTTATAGGCCCAGATCCCACAGACCCCTCAGTGTGTAGGGTCTTCTCCACCTGCCCAGCCGTCTACTCCAGTACCAGCAACCCCTGTAACAACACTGAATCAGCCTCCACCATTACTTCGTCCAACCCTTCCGGCTGCTCCAGCTCTCCATCGTCAGCCTCCACCACTTCAGCAACAGGCCCGATTTATTCAGCCAAGGCCAACCCTAAATCAGCCCCCTCCACCACTTATCCGCCCAGCTAATTCCATGCCTCCTCGTCTAAACCCAAGACCAGCATTATCTTCCACTGGCGGTCCACAGCCACCTTCGCTTATTGGAATCCAGACAGAATCACAGTCCCCTCTGCATTAAAGATGTAGGGCAGAACTATGGTAAACAACAAAATTGTATCAATGTCTTTTTTCCTGAGCTAACGAAGCAGAGAGGGAGGGAAAGCAAGCCTTCCATAGTATTTAAGCCAGTCGTACACAAAAGAGCAATCTTATACAAAAGAGAAATAGATGAATGAATATCTGTATGAGACAAACTTCCATGCAGTAGATTGTTACAGAAAAACCATGTTTACGAGGTCAGCCTTTTGACACAGCTAACTTCTTTAAAAAAGAAAAATTCCATGCACTAATACTTTAACTGATATTTACTCTTATTTATTTTATAAAATTCTTTATATTCGGCTACATGGAAACAAACCATCTGGAGAGTGTAGGAGTTTCAACTTCAGCTTTGAAGTGGGCCGTGTAAACCTGATATATTGGGGAAATTATTTTTACATTTTCCTATGTTAGGAGTGCAAGCATTACTAACAAACCTGCCATTCAGATTTTGACAGATGATCTAATCATACATTTTTTAGCCTTGTATTTTCTAGAATTCTTTGTAAATTGCTTTCCTTCAGTATAGCTGTTGGAAAAGTTTCATTGAAGATCTGCAAAGCTATGGTACAAAATAGGTTAAACCTATATTTCTTGTCTTCTGATACTGGAAACATGATTTGCCATTGCAAAATCTGTGTTAAGCAGTGGATGAGCCAGCATCTTTGCTTTATGTTTAACATAGAAAATTTAAAACCAGTAACAATCTCTGTTGCCATGTGGCTACTAAAATTATTGTTCTCTTCTTCTTTTTTTAATTTTATAGTACGACTTTTTACCTGAAATTTTATTCTGTTGTCTATTATCTGGCAATAAATTAGGAAGGAGTGGCCTGCTGAATTCTATAGATGCAACAGCATTGTGGAAACAATCAAACATTAAGAATGACTTTGCTTGTCATTGTTTCATTCTTAGGCTGTCTCAGTCTGTTTTTGGTGTTCCTTGCTAGTGCATCCCCCCTTCCCCTTTTTAAATTTGGTATTAAAACAGATACCAAATCATGCTTTACTTAAATCAGGAAACAGAACTGCATCTCTGTGTTGGCTTGCTTAACTTAGTTTTGGGTAAGAAATGCCAAGCTATAGAAGTCTGCATGTCTCCATGAAAAGATGTGCGTATCTTCTTTACTGCCCAGCTGACTTCCCCACTTCCTACGAAGTAGTGGTGTTTTAACATTTAAAATTTTTATGATTTCATGTGCAGCAAAGTTGTACCAACCTCTTATGTACCGCATTTTACAGTTTGAGTGTCAAAATTTTTAGACTTATCCATTGAATGGAATTAGCCATTAACTTTCCGTTTTTAATTTGAAAGAAAATAAATCTTATTTCAATAGAATGTTCTTCTGTTTGTAGTATATTACATTCAAAGGTCCCTTTGTACTATATCTTTACTTCCAGTCACAATGTTCGATTTCAAATACTGGCTTTCACAGGAAGAAATGCAATACTGTCATTTGCCAGAATTCTTGGTACTTTGTGGCATTAGAACTTTGGTTCTAGAGTCAATATTAACCCTCTGAATTTATCCAGCCTCTCAAATCTTTTTGTACATTTTGGCATAACTCTTTAAATACTAAACTACTAACAATGCATTTTCAGTATTTAAGTATGTAGATCAGGTCTCCCAGTGACTGTATTGTCCTTTTTTGCAAACTTTTTGTCTTGTCTTGTCGCTAGAACTTCTATATGCAGAAGGTTGGGTGCTGCCACACAGATGGCAATTTTAGACTATCAAACTGTAACTGGGCAGTTGTGTTTTCGGGTGAGATAGGTATGTAGTGTAATATTGCTTTACATACGCTATACCACAAAGTAACGAAAATGTTTAGCATTTGTAGTACTGAATATGTACATAGCAAAATGTTGTCCTTTTAAAAAATTGTGTGCTTTCCAGATTATGTGCATACAGCTTGCACGTCCTGTTTTGGGTAGGGGGTTGTGTTAAGCAGTGTTTTTTGCCTGGAAGAGTGATATGCTTGCTGCTTAATCAAAGAATTAAAGTTTCCAAGGAATCTGTGTCTATTTTTATGTACCTTGTAATGGTTTAAAATGTTTAGGGCCCGTATACTGTGATTCTCTTCTAAATTCATTTATATTTTTTTAAAGATTAGAAATAAAACTATATGATTTTTCATTTGAAAGGGGTTTTCCTTTTTTGCCATACTATTATAAAATCCAGCTTGGCTTTGTACTGTTGGTACAAACCACAAATTCTATTCATTTTAGTTTACTTTTTGTCACTTTATGAAATGTAAAATGTTTGCACTCCCTTTAAGTTGGGCAGAGAAAATATTTCTTACATTGGTTTTGACAAATGTAACTTTACAGCTCCTTTTTATGTACAGTTTTTCAGTTACAATAAAGAAATATAAAAACTTTTAAATGAATGGCCATTTTAAAGGTCTATGTGTCTATTTTGGACAATATTCTGATTCTGGTTGAAGAAAAGGGTTGGGGGTGGAGTCATTGTTCTGCCTCATTTTTTAAATTGAAATTCTCAGTAATGTGTATATTAAAAATCATGGAACATTACATTTTTGGTAGGTATTCTTTGTTTTTGAAAATTATAAAACCTTTTATATTATTATTATGAAATATCATGCAAATAACAGGATCACTTAATGGCTGAGATGGGGTAGGTTGAAACCAGCTACACTTTTCTTATAGTGTATAATGCTTAACACAGGTGCCAGCAGAATTTGTATGTAACATCAAGGCCAGCAATAAAGCATCAAGCATCATGTAGCATCCAGACCAACAATAAAGACTTCTTTAAATACAGGAGCAGGATCTTGGCAAGGAAGCAGTTTATACCAGTGTATGACAACAGAATTAAAGGATTATTTTAGGAAAGTGCATAGAAGGTGGATGAATGCATTTTATCTGTTTTCATTGCAGAAGATATAGGATAGATGCTTGAACTGGTATTTTGAGGAAGTGATACTAATGGTAGTAAGAAATAGACTTCTGGACCAAGAGTTGTCAACTGTGAGAAGCTGGGCATCACTTTTTTCTAAAATGGCCAGTAATACCACCCTATGATGCTGGGTGCTATTGTGTTCGGCATGATTTCAGCCTGCACCAAATGTTAAAACCAAAATTCTTATAGAATCATAGAGCTGGAAGAGACCACAAGGGCCATCTATTTCACCCCCCTGCCCTGCAGGAATACACCATCAAAGCAGTCCCAACAGATGGCCATCCAGCCTCTATTTAAAAACCTCCAAACCTCTTAAACCATTTTCTCATACAGTTTAACATGTTCTTCTTCCATTTCAAATTTCAACAAAAGTTTATACATTTTAGCGGTCACATGTTCATCATATGTAAATTACTCCATTTCAAATTCTGACTTATTTTGTTCAAAGCTATAGATCTTTTTATCCTTTTTAAATCTTTCCCATAGAAAACTATCCCTCAGCTACTAGCTGCTCTCTTGATTTAATTTTATATTCCACTAGACAAATCTCCAGGAGGTCTTGATACATTAACCATCTTTTTTTACCTGTTTTTTTTTTTCTTCTATACAATGCTTCTTGTGCTGAGACCCATAAAGGCATTTTTGGGCACAACCTGGATTCATATCTGTTCCATATTATTCTCAATTAGGCATATCTCACAAAATGATTTTTAAAATCTACATTAACTTTATTGTACCATAAATATCCAGCCAGCCATACCTCAGGTTGTGCCCTTCCAACTCTAATAATCTTTTATTTCTTAACATCACCCATTCTTTCATCCAAACCAAACAGCAGGCTGCAAAATACAATTTCAAATCAGATGAACCCAGCCCTTCTCTTTTCTTTGCATCCTGTAATACTTTATTTACCGTAATTTTCGGGGTTTTCCTCTTGAAATACAAACATAGATATATTATTTTGCCATTGCTTAAAAGGTACAGCTGTTGCTCAAAACATGTATTGGCTGAAATACAAACATAATTACAAGTAAAACATCCATTTCGTTTTTGTCTGCTGCTGCAGCAGCATCAATAGAAACTGTTCTTCGACCTTTCGGCTTTGCCATTTCTCTTTCAGTTAGTTGTTCTAGCTTCTCCATACTAGGATTCATTCCCGTGCTTGGTCAATTCCTGGATTACATTGGCATTTGAGGCCATGCTTGCTCTTCAGGCCCGTTGTCCTGCTGGTTTCTTCTAAGAAGTGCATCTCATGTGATGCTAAGATCCCAGAGAAGGATGGACACCTAAAGTGCTTTCTCTGCCTTGGAGAAGCTAATGTAGTTGCCTCTTGTGCTCACTGTAGAACGTTCACACCTCAGGTGAGATAGAACAGAGTTGCGCTTGAAAGCAGTCTTGTATGAACAGTCTCTGAGGCCTCTAATGCCATTCCCTTGGCGTCTTACTTCTGTTGGGATGGATCCATCTGATAGAGCTTCTTCCTTGAAGTCCATACCAGCCTTGGACTTCTCCATACCAAGCTCAGGTTCATCCTTGGTATGAAGTCCATACCAAGCTCAGGTTCATCCTCTTCAAAGTCTGTGCTGGCCTTAACCTCTGCCCGGCCTCCGATCAAGCATTCTCTAGCCTCATTGGCTTCCATCCCTTTGAAGGTGAAAGGCTCCTTCACTACCAGTAATTGTGCTTCCTGTCAGCACCCCCTTACTCCAGTAATTGTGCTTCCTGTCAGCACCCCCTTACTCTTGGTCAGTCCATGGAGGTCAAGATGGAGTTGAGTTCCCGGCATGGCAAACACAAGAAAAAGAAGTGTGCTAAGCAGGAAAGACAACTCTCTGAAGAGTCTATTGTACAACTGGTTTCCAGTGTTACCTCTCAGTCTACAACAGTCTCCCAGTCAATCCCAGCAACAATTGAGCTGGTGACATCCCCTACTCAAAGTGAACCCTCTCTTCAAGAATGTAGAGGTGACTTCACTTACACAGCAACCCCAGGTCGCTTCAGAGAATGTTTCTGAAGGTGAGAGTCCTCACTTACACTATACTTACCACTCCTTATTCTACATTCACCTCCAACAGAAAATATAGAAAGATTACTGCAAATATTGAAAGAATTTGGACAACTCTTAGGGTTTAGCATAAATCAAGATAAGACAAAACTATGTTATTGATTAGAAATATGACTAAGACGGAAGAAGAAGAATTTCCCAGTGGAGAGGGCTCCAGAGCATCCATATGCTTCGGTTGTCCCTCCCACTTGCTCCCAGTAGGCAGGTTACAGAGAACTTTTATTTTGAAGAGTCTGACCACCAGTGGTGTCATCCGGGAGGGACAACCCCTCTGCTGGCCAGTCTGTTTCCTGCCTACGCTCCTGGTAGGATGTGTGTTTTTGTTTGTCTCAATCTCCCTCCCTCCACATGGCCATAACCATCTTTGATCCCTTTGTTTGACTATTTAAGAAGAAAAACAAAAAGGAAAATCTAATAATATTAAATAATAATAATAATGATAACAACAACTACTACGGCCACTGGAGGGAGGCAGAATGAAAGCAATGAAGTGAAGACCGCTCAAAGAACAGCAGCGGCAAGAACGGAGATGGCGAGGAAAGGCAGAAGGGGGAGAAGACCCCCCTTCCACCGCCGTTAACACCCCGGTCCTGCTCACCCCGATTGAGTCTGAAGCCACCGGGAGGAAGCCACCATAAGGCCCCTCCAGGAGGAGGCGGCGCGGAACGCCCCCGAGGATAGAGAGCCATCCGCCACACGGCAGAAGGGGGAGAAGACCCCCGCTTTGGCTGCTGGCATTGGATCCCCGGTTCTGCTCACCCGGATGGGTGAGAGGCCACCGGGAGGAAGCCACCATGCGGCCCCTCCAGGAGGAGGCGGCGCGGAACGCCCCCGGGGATAGGGAGCCGTCCACCACATGGCAGAAGGGGGAGAAGACCCCTGCTTTGGCTGCCGGCGTATCCCCGGTTCGGCTCACCCGGATGGGTGAGGAGCCACCAGGAGGAAGCCACCACGTGGCCTCTCCAGGAGGAGGAGGCGCGGAATGCCCCTGAGGACGGTGAGCCATCCACCGCATGGCAGAAGGGGGAGACGACCGCCACTTTGGCTGCCAACGTTGGATCCCCGGTTCTGCTCACCCGGACAGGTGAGGAGCCACCGGGAGGAAGCCACCATGTGGCCCCTCCAGGAGGAGGCAGCGTGGGACGCTCCCAGAACGGGGAGCCATCTGCCGCTTTGGTACCACCGGGCAACCCCCCCCTCCAGCGCTGAAGGAGCCGGATTTCAACTGCTGCCAGGGAGGGCGGCCCCAGTGAGTTTTGCTCTGGGCTCCGGGAACGGGGCAAGGGGGGGACTGGAGCACCGCTGGTTTGCTGGCTTGGCTTCACTATGCTCTGGCCAAGGAGGCGGTGGAATGCCTGGTAGTTTGGCCCAGCCGAGTCGCATGGGGCTCCTCGGCTCATTACGGGGGAGGTGCCCCACAATTGGGAAGGGCTGACCCATCCACACACCCCATGGTTACCCCCCAACAACTTCCAGACCTCTACCATGGCACCACGTAAGAGACCGGGTCAACCTCACTGGTCTGGAGCGACAAGCCTCAGTCCCCAGGGGCCACGCGGAAGTCTGAAAGGGGCCAAATCTGCAGACTTGCCGGAGGGGGGCTCCAGGAGGGTGGTTGCTGCAGAGGGAAGCTCCCACCAGAGTGGGCGGTTAGCGGCAACAGCCAATGGGGCCGCGATACATGCCAGGTGATCTGAGGCGACCTCACTTCGCGGAATGGCCAGGATGGCAGTGTGGGAACAGGAGGCCTCAGCCAGTCAGTCTCTTGCGGGGGACAGGAGGGGGACTGAGACCCTATTTGGTCCCAGCCACACCAGTGAGACACGTGCAAGCCCCGCGGCAGGGCCCAGCAGGCCCCCAAACATTATGAAAGTTCGGTCATGGCTGGATGATCCTTGATAGATCAGGAAGCTGACTTTCCCCCCATTGGAATGTGCATGGGGATTAAACACACAGCGCGGGATCCTTTAGGAAGAGGAAGACCTGGTCCCTGAGCAGTCCTCAGGATTGAGGGGGGACAGAGGCAATGGGCTGCTCTGGGAAGAGGGGAAAGTTTTCAGCCTTGGGGCTTAAGTACTTATAGTCCAACACCACAGGTGAATCCCCTCCCCCCAGGGAGCTTTATTTTCATGGTCCCTTTGCCCATAGCCAGTAACACTGGAGGAGTAAAGGACAGCTAGATTGTGTAGGAAAGCTGCACTCTCTACTCACGAAGAGGATGGACAGGTGGCAGGTGCTACTCATTGAGGCTCCTAGCTCAGCTTAGGCGCGTTTTAATGATTTTTGCCGTGATATGACCATACCAGTATCACCCTGAACACGCCTGATCTTGGAAGCTAAGCAGGCTTGGGCCTGGTGGGTACTTGGATGGGAGACCGCCTGGGAATACCAGGCACTGTAGGCACCGGGTGCTGTAGGAAGAGACCAATTGGAGGATTGGTTTTTCTAGGAATGGAAACTCAAGCCGACTGGGGTCCCCCTTATTTCCCCATCATCCCGGTGACAATGAGTCAATGGCTACAAGGAGGGCTTGAGCACCCATTTGGCGGGCAACAGATGCCATGGCGGATGTTCCCTATGAATCCCGAGTCTCAGCAATGACAATTCCATCCCGGTGGGAGGAAGGCTGCAGGCCTTCGAGGGAGCTTGGGAAAACTCGACCCTGGACAGGCGGGTCCTGCAATCCATTCACCAAGGTTACTGGGTAGAGTATCCCTCGACTCCCCCCACAGTGGCTTCTCCCGACCCCTTACCACAGGACGAAGGAAAACAATCCCTGATGACAGAAGCCATTCAGCTACTCTTACGGATGGAAGCTACAGAGGAGATCCAAAGATCACAACAGGGCAGGGGCTGTTACTCCACCCTGTCCTTGGTACCAGAGAGGAACGGTACATGGAGAGCGGTCCTGACTCTAATAGGGATGAACAAGTTCATCAAGAAAAGGAAGTTCAGGTTGGAAACTCTGAAGCACATCCTGGAAGCCATAAGACCAGGGGTTTATCTGTTCTCTCTGGTCTTACAGGACGCATATCTTCACACCCCGCTTCATCAGGACCTCCGTCAATTTTATACACTTCCGTTACAACAGACATCTCCAGTACAAGGCTCTCTTTTGGCCTAGCCTTGGCACCCAGGGTCTTCACGAAGATCCTGGTTGCCTTAGTGGTCTCCGGACGACGCTCAGGATTACATGGCTATCCCCTACTTGGAGGACCTCCTCATCCGCTCCCAGTCCAGACAGAGAGTGGAATGGGACCCAGCGTTCATCATGGAGTTGCTTCAGCAGCATGGGTTCCAGGTCATCTTCCAACGAGCCCCCTGACCCCAACCCAACAGATACAACATCTAGGGCATTGGTGGACTTGGGGGAGGACTCAATCCGGCTTCCCACAGAATGAGTCAGGTCAACTCAGAACACTACACAAAAGACACTAGGGGCAGCCAGATTGGGCATCAGGCACCTGGCACGTCTACAGGGCCTCACGATAGCAGCAATAGACTGCTTACCACGGGCGAGAATTCACGCCAGAGTATTACAATGGTTCCGACTTTAATTTCAGGAAGAAATAGCCAGGAGGAGGCACCAGGTAGTGAGACTTTGGAAGGAGGTCTTAACTTCACCACAGGAGTGGTTCTTGCCAGCGATACACAAGGGCCACCAACTTTAGATTCAGGACAAGGTCCGGATCACCACAGATGCCAGTTGCCTGGGATGGGGGGCACACTGCGGAACCCATCTGGCCCAGGGCAGATAGACAGTGGAGGAAGTGTCCCACAGCACCAATTGTCTGGAGCCGAAGATGGTCAGACTAACCCTGAAAGCCTTTTCGCACATAGTTAGATACAGGTTGGTGCTGATCCGCACAGACAATGTCATGGTGATAGCACGCATAAATTGCTGGGGGGATCCAGGTCATGAGTACTCAGGGAGGACGCATCACGCCAGCTCACATGGGCAGAGGAAAGTCTTGTGTCAATAGCGGCGGAGCACCTCCATGGAACGCTCAACTGGAAGGCGGACTGACTCAGCCGGTCAGACACCAACCAGGGAGAGTGGAACCTACACCAGGAGGTGTTCGATGATGGCGTACAGGCTCTGGGGCATCCAGACAGAGACCCTTCGTGTCACAAGTGAACATGAAGCTTCCCCGCTTTGTCCCCAGATATGTAGGTGGATTCGATACCTCTACCTTCTTCGGACCAACCGAATGTCTCAAGGTCAGGTCCACCATCTGGACCCGGCCTGGCTACAACTCCGCATGTGGAAGATTAAGCGGCAGATGTCGGCAAGGAGAGATTTGCACCCAAGGATAGGCACAATATTGGCCTCAAGGCGGGAATCCACCCAGCATATCTATGAATATGCCCTCAGAGTGCTTCGACAATGATGCAGACGGAAAGGATGGGACTTCAGAAAGGTCTCGGTCCCAATATTATTGGACCTCCTACAGGATGGGGTAGACCCTGGCCTTCGCCCGAATACAACAAAAGACATGGAGTCATTCCTGACTCCAGAGAACGCATCAGCGATATCTTAGCATCCACACCTATGCCGCTTCATCAAGGCTCTTACTAACCTGGCCACGCCAATGGTACATAGATTCCCCTCCTGGGACCTCCATACACGGTTGAAGGCCTTAACGATACGACCTTCTGAGCCGATTCGTGAGGTACAATTGAAATTCTTGACTTGGAAGGTCATCTTCCTAGTGACCATCACTTCAGCTCAGAGAGTGTCCGAACTGAGGGCCTTGTCAATCAGAGGGGACCTGTATACCTTCCATCCGGAATCAGCAATTCTCGGACTATGCCCGAACTTCAAATTGAAGCTAGTCGCGTCTTTCCACAGATCTCAGGAGGTTGCCCTACCCTCCTTCGGTCCAAGACCAGAAAGAGAGCTGGAGAGGGTATGGCATACACTGGATGTACGCAGAGCCCAGAGAGTATACATCAGAAGACTGCATCATTAGGGTCTAGTATACACCAAGAGGGCTGTATCATTTAGGGTCTCAGAGATCTTATTTGTCTCCCCTTACTCAACATTGTGGGGGAGGAAGTTATCACTCTCCACACTGGCACGCTGGTTTAAATGTTGCATAGCGACGTGCTATGAATCTCAGACCAATCCGGTACTGGAGGGCATGACTGCACACTCCACAAAAAGTGTGATGACCTCAACAGTCTGGGAGAGAGACGCTACCTTGGAGGAATTCTGCAGGGCAGAGACATAGAGAATACCCTCAATCTTCATCAGGCATTATAGGCCGGACAGGATGCAGTCGATGGAGCCTGGTTTTTTTTTTGGCAGAAGGGTTCTTCAGCGAGTTCTTTGTCCTTAGGAGTCTGGAGGCTCGCCTTTGCCCTTCCGTGACTGAAGCTTTAGTAAATCCCAAGCATACGGATCCTCTGGAGCCCTCTCCACTGGGAAAAGGAACGTTGGTCTTACCTGTGATATGTTCTTTTCCAGTGTAGAGGTGAAGAGCATCTGGCCCACCCAGGGCGAGCATGATGGGATACCACGACGGAAGGAGTGAAGTAACAGAGGAGCAGCTAGAAGCTGATGGAGTTTGGGATCACGGCTGGATGCGTCAGACTACGGTGTCTCGAGGCTGTGATACGGACTGGCCAGCAGAGGGGTCATCCCTCCCGGATGACACCACTGGTGGTCAGACTCTTCAAAATAAAAGTTCTCTGTAACCTGCCTACTGGGAGCAAGTGGGACGGACAACCCAAGCATATGGATACTCTTTGCCTCTACACTGGAAAAGAACATATCACAGGTAAGACCAACATTCCTTTCTTTTTAAAAAATCCAGACTACAAATAGCAATAAAAGGTAAAGTAATTTAGGAATGAATATAACAAAGAAAATTTCAGAATTATTCAACACCAATTACCAAAAAAGATGGCAAGAAATTTTAAAAAAATGTTCTGAAGAGATGAAGTAACATGAAGTTATCACTAATGGGCAAGTTTCAGTCATCCAGATGAACATATTTCCAAAAATTGTATTTTTATTCTAAAACTTACCCATAATAATGAATGAAAAACCATTTAACCAATGGCAAAAAGATCTCTCAAAACATATGGTCTGCGAAGAAACCAAGAATCAAGTGGAAATTACTAGAAGAAGCAAAAGAGAGAGGACGGCTAGGCCTACCTGATCTAAAGATATACTACCATGCTTGCTGCCTTGCCTGGATAAAAGACTGGACTATGTTAAAAGATAAAAGGCTACTACCATTGAAGAGTCCAGGTTTAAGATACAGATGGCATGCCTACATGTGTTACAATAAATTAGACAAGAATAAAGATTTTGATGACCGTTTCATAAGGAAAGCATTCTTGAAGGTAGGGATCAAAAATAAAAGTAAATTTTTATAAAAGAATATCCCACTGGATATCCCCACACAAACCTTTGTAAAAGGAGATATGATGAAACATGAGAACTGACTGACCTATAAAGACCTTTTCAAGTGGGAAGATTATCAAACCCAGAATAAAAACAAGACAAGAACTTGTGATGGAAGGAATAGATTGTCAATGATTTACCTAAAGACAACTTTATGAAAGAACCAAAATGGACATCAAACTAGAAGGGACTGAAAGCAAAAATACAGAGCTAGATAATACCTGTATATTTTTATCCAAAGATAATCACATAATAGACAATCTGTACAAGTTACGATTGAAGAGAGAGATGGAACAGGAAATGGTTAAAGAATATACTATCAAGTGGGTGCTGAACTTTGGACACACAATTCAGTTGGAACGATGGGGAAAATCTTGGAACATGTCTGAAATTTACACTACGTAATGATTTAAAGGAAAATTACTATAAAATGCTCCATAGGTGTTATCTGGTACCTTTAAATGACTTAAAAAAACAACAACAACAACAACGCCAGAATGACTAAAAAAGGAATGTAAATGCATCAGAACAATCTTTGACCTCATGCTTAAAAATCACATATACAATTTGTAACAGGACACAGTGGTTTGGACTACAATTCGAGCCCAGGGTTCAAAACCCCGCTTGGCCATGAAAACCCACTGGGTGATTTTGGGAAGTCACATACTCTCAGCCCCCAGGAAACCCTGTGATAGGGTTGCCATAAGTCAGAGACAACTTGAAGGCACACAGCAACAACAACACACAGGAAAAGTCATGTGGAGGAAAGAAATCCTAGCACAAGCTTGGTTTGGTTTCATGGCCAACACAACTGCCTCTCTGTACTGTACTTTTGTTTGTTACATTTATATCTCACCTTCCCTCCAATAAACTCAAGGCAGCATACAAGGCTGGCTCTCCTACTCTTAACTATATCCCCTGCAAGGTTGATCAATGTCAACGTGAAAGTGACTAACCACCTCAAAATTACCCAACAAGTTTTATGTTCAGTGGGAACTGCTATCTAGTTCTCTATACATCCCTATCCAGTGCTCTAACCACTACACCACACTAGGGGCTTGTCTGTACAAGCTCATAGTACTGTAATAACATTTTGCAGCAGCTACGATCTGTCCTAATGGTTTTACTGCCCCCTTAAGCTCCACATGGCCGCTAGGAAACATGGCGAGTGATTTACTTGCATTTACACTTACCTGACTTTGCACTGATTACCTTTTTTGAAAAAAAAAATAATATTCAAGGTGCAATTGAGTGATTTTTCACTTTAACACAAAAGGGGGGGGACACCAATACCCCATTTTCTTACCTTAACGTTTGCCTGCTAAGGCAAAAATCTAACATGGCAGCAATGGGCACTTGCCTTATTAGCAAGCCCCACCCCGGAGCTCATCCAGCCAATCAGATTTGTGCTTCCTCTCATTTGGGCAAGTGGATTAAATCGACTTACTTCTCCTAATGAGCGGAAATGTGCACCCTTGTGTTGCTTTTTTAAAAAAAGATGGGAAAAGCCATGAAGGCTTGTCTGGTGAAGATTTTTGCTGGCTTTGCCCCTGCCCTTCTCGATATGGCAAAATCAGGCAGCATGCCATTAAGACAGGTAGGATTCTGTGGGGAGTTTCACTGTTGGGACAATTCCTGGCTCTCCCCATTTACTTTGCAGTCACAGCAGCCCTGTTTAAAACCAGGGAGAGGCAGAGCCCAAGCCTTCCAGAACAGAAATGCAGGCGCTGCTTAATGCACACCATTTCATGCTCAACAAGATGTGGAAAGAAAACCCTTAAGCATGGATTCCCCTCACGCCCGAAGATGTGCCCATAACAGTGGGCTGCAAATCATGACACTGTTCCTTACGGGGAAGTCCACAAGCCACTGGCACAGACTTTATTTACCACACTACACTGTTATAGTGCTATTATTCTATTATAATATATAGTATAATAGAATATATATGCTGTTATTGTTATTATAGCGGGATTATTCCACTTTAACTGCTCTGGCTGCCTGCTGTGGGATTCTGGGGTTTGTAGTTTAGCGAGGCCTAAGAGCTCTCTGGCTGAGGGTCCTAAATGCCCCTCCCTAAAGTGCAAATCCCAGGATCCCACAGGAGGCAGCCAGAGCGGTTAAAGTGGAATAATCGCGCTATAACAGCATAGTGTGATAAGAAAGGCAGGAGACAGGCAGAAGAGAGGCCAACTTCATTCAGGAGGAAGACGCCCAGCCCTCCCTTCGCCACCTGTGCCCGCCTGCTGCTGGGGAAGCCCCTTTGTCTCCCCACCCCACCCCGGCTCTTGCCAGAAGGCAGTTGCCATGAAACCGGCGGCCTCGGCCGGAGGGAGGGCGGACCCCGCTCGCTTCTCTTTGCCCGCCTCCAGCGAGCGAGCGAGCGAGCAAAGCGAAAGGGGAGCCGCCCCGCTGGCTCGAGAAGGCGGTCCGAAGCGTCCCTGTCCGCCCAGCCGTAGCCACCGAGGCCGCAGTTCCCCGGGAAGCAGCAGGAAAGCGGGGCGGCCCTCTGGGAGTGCGGGGCCAGCCCGGGCGCGCCTGCCCACCTGCCCAGGTAAGCCAGAGGCGACGGGCGGAGAAGGAGGCGCAGGGCGAAGGACGAGCCACCGCCCTCCTCGGCGGGTTTCCCGGGGAGTCGATGCCACGGAGCTCCAGAGCCCTTCGGAGACAAGCGTGGCTTCTGCTCCCCTCGGCGTCTTCTCCTGCCTGAAGAGCCCGAAGGAGCCCGGTGCTGTCCGATCTCGGGCGCTCAGTAAGGCGGGTCGAACCAAGGATGCCGTGTGTGTGGCCAAGGAGGACCAGGCGCCTCAGGCTACAGAGTCCGAGGGCGGCAATGGCAAACCACCCCTTGAGCATTCTTTGCCTGGGCTCCGGGGACCCCCGGGGCTCCGTGATAGCCTCACAGGGGCTTGAAGGCTGCTCGGCGCACCTCCTCCCTGCAGCGGAGTGGCCGCGGGACAGGCGCCAAGGCAAAGGCTGGCTTCGCCTGCGCATTGCCATTCAACCCGCTCCGGCCACAAACTTGCAGGAAGAAGCAGGAGAAAAGTCTTCCTTCCTCCTCCTCCTCCTCCAGTGCCTCTGGGAGAAGGCTTAATGTATGGTACAGTTCTATTATTATTATTATTATTATTGGTTTTAAATCTTGAGTTAAGTCTCGGGGGTCAGCGGCAACAAAAGACATTTAAAGGGGGTCCCTGGCAAAGAAAAGGTGAAGAGCCCCTGCCTTAGGCTATAGTCAGAGGATGCCAGGGCCGGTGTAAGGCACCTTCGGCGTTAGCATCTGCGGGGGGGGGCATCATTGTGGGGGGGCCGTAGTAACCCTCCTCCAGCAAAAACATTATTACTCATAATCTGAATGTCATGTACTGTGAAAAGCTTAGGTTGAGTTAGGTGACATGGACTTGAGATAAATATATGGGGCCCCCAAAATAAAGCATTGCAGCCCCCCCCCCAAATGCCTTAAACCGGTCCTGGCAATGGCAATCCACCCCTTGGGTATTGTTTGCCTAAGGACCCCAATACGTCAACAGGCGGCTTGGAGGAGGCGCTCACTTCTTCCCCTCCACGAGGCGCCCACGCTCTGGAGGGGCGAGAGGTGGCGGCCCCCCTGCCTGCCTCTGCCTCGTGGGGGGACGTGGAAGGGAAAGGCCACGGGCAGCCCCCTCCCCACCGCTCCTTCCCGCCGTCCCTCGGCTCTCTTTCCCGCCCCCTGCCCAGCCCAGCCCAGCCTCTCGCCTTCATTCCCACACGTGCGCCTCGGGGGTCCGCGCCCTCCCGCCCGGATTGGCTGGCGGGGAGACCGCGAAAGAAAGCCGCCTAGGCGGGAAGGAAGACGAGCGGGGGGTTCTCGGGGCGGGCTTGGTTTGAAGCCGTGCTCTGGCAGAGGGGCTCGTTCGGGTTTGAGCCCGACTGAAGGTGGGACTGAGGGCCGCCGCCGCCGCCTCAGGTGAGTCCGGGAGCGCCGAGGGTGGCCCAGCAGAGGCGTTGGGTTCGGCTTTTTACTGTTTGTGGGTGTTTGTGCCTGGCTGGCTTAGTTTGGTCTTCGACTGCAGCTGGATGAGCCAGGCATTCAATAAGGTCATGTTTATTCTCTATACCAGTGGCTCTTAAGCTTTTCATTACCAGGGACCCCCTTTAAATAGCTTTTGTTGCCACAAGACTTAACTCAAGATTTAAATAAATAAATAAATAATTTATACCCCGCTCTTCAGCCAGAAGGCTATCAGAGCTGCTTACAAATTATTTTAAGCAACAGCAATTTACACATCTACATTGCATTAAGCAGTTTCCAATGTGTGTTCGCTAATTGCCCCCACAAGCTGGGTACTCACAAGCTGGGTCCTAACAACAACAACATTAATAACACCTAATAATTATACATGATGATGATGATGATGATAATACAATTACACCATCCATTAAACCTTTCCTCAGAGGTACTGGAGAGGGAAAGAAAACTTTTCTCCTGCTCCTTCCTGCAAGTTTGTGGCTGGAGCAGATTGAATGGCAATGTGCAGGCCAAGCCAGCCATTGCCTTGGTTCCTGTCCTGTGGTCACGCCACTGGAGGGAGAAGGTGGGCCAAGCAACTTTCAAGCCTTCACAGACCCCCTGTGAAGACATTGCAGACCCCTGGGAGGTTCACGGACCCTAGGTTGAGAACTATGCCAATAAGGTTATTTTGATTCTTTATACTGTCTTCTTTTCAGGTCCTGTTGAGAGCTCCCTACCTACTGTGTATATGTATGTAATCAGATAATTTGAGCTCAACACTTTTTCTCCATCTTTGAACTGTTGTTTACAAAAGCATAACAAATGTGTTAGTCTTTAAGGTGCTATAAGATTTTTGGATGAGTTTGCAAGACCCAAGCAGGTTAGTTGATGACTTGGGGATTTTGGAAGTTTCATGCATAGAATCACTGTAACAAATTCTTTGTAGCTTGCTGCTAATTTGTAAGGGTGTTTTACTGGAGTCCAGTAAATAAAGGAAGAAGTGTGTACTGATTTTATATATTTAGAGCCCCATTTTGCAGGTTGTTTAGTCAGAAACAAACCCCAATGAGGCATTTTCAGTCAGACTTTTTCTCAAATAGGTGTGCTAGGATTGTTACCTAAAGTATGTTTACTCGGATGTAAGTCTCATTGAGTTTAGCAGGCTTTAGTCTAGTATATTTAAGATTATAGCTGTAGGCAGAAATCGTTGGATAAGAGGCAAATTTTCAAAGGGCATTGTCACTGTTTCAGTGGAGCCACAAGGAATGTGGCAGAAAAATTACAGCTATTTAAAATGGGTGGCTTGAAATGTGCTAAAGGTTCAAAAGCACTGCTGTGGTTTAAGAGGTGTCTCTCATCACAAAGAAGGAGAGCTAAATATATCATTTAAGCTTCTGTACCTGTGAGAAAGTAGAAAATGTACGGTATAATCCTTTCTAAAGAGGTACTGTAGTTCTATTAGTCTCTTTGTAGCAAAAACATAGTGTCTTGTTACACATTAAAACTAAACACATTTACTTAGGCATGAGCTTCCACAGACTTCAATGGTTTATATGTTTATATGTCTACTCAAAGTGAATCAGTTTAGTTCAGTGGGAATTACTGTACTTCTCAGAAACTAAGTATAGATGTTTATCTTGTAATAATCAATTCTGATGTACAATGTGATATGTTCCATAAGAAGACTATGAATGGGAATCTAGTCCACACAAGCTTCTAGCACAATAAATTTGTTAGCCTTTAGGGTACAATAAGATTCTTTTATTGGTTTAGAAATGTTATTTCAAAATGACATAAACTCTGGGGTGGAGCAAGTATTTCCTCTTTCAAGAACAGCAAAAGTGAATGTAGATTGTTTTCTATAACAGTTGTGTATGAGTTTTCGGTTGTTCTAAGGAGCCATAACCAAACAGTTGCTTTCTCTGTAGTTAATTTGCATGTGTGGGGGATTAATATTATTATAATTGTTTGACCCAGAAGATGCAGCTGTTATACTTCTCTTTATGAGAGGAATTGTTCCTTGAAAGGGAAAATGCTCCTGTGTAACTTCAGTTGTGAACAGTCTTATAAATGTAACATGTGAGAATCTGAAGGCGGTGATGCAGAAAATGTCGGGAGAGCTGGTGTGTTAATAAAGAGGAGAACTTGAACATTTTGGACTTGTGACTGACTTTTGTAGGCTTCTTAGCTTGCTGGTAAATATGAGGCTAATGCAGCTTGGTATTTAGCACTGTTTAATTATGAAGACAGGACACAAAGAGGAATGCAGCTTCTTTGGGAATGTATGAGCCACTAATAAAGTAAGCCCAAAATAGATAGAGATGCAATGGGAAGGTCTATATTTTCTTTGAAGAATCACAACTTGTGGATTGTGGCATTAGATAATAGTCATGAACTTTTAGAATGACTGACAAGTGAAAATAATTGTCATCACCACACACACTTATTCTGTGAATAGTGTCATTAACAGCCTGCAGAAAAACATATATAGCTCATTTAGGCAAAAGGAGCTCCATATAAATTATCAGGAAAATCATTGTGGGGTGTTTTTTTTGTGTGTGTGTGTTTTTTAATGATATGGTGCTTTGGCCCCAAATGCATGGGCTCTTCTTTAATTGTGTTGCATTAAAAAGCAACTTCCTGCACTTGTCTTATTTTCTTCTACGGCTGTAAAGAAAAATCTATAATCTTAGTGGTAAATAATGGTTCTTGTGAAATGAGGAATTGGATGTTAAATAAAGAAATTCTGAAATAAATTAGGTTCTGAAATAAGTTAGGTTCAGAATAAGGCAAGTGCACTTCAGGTGAATAAATACTGGGCACCCAGTTCTAACTCTAGAGCAAGCAGCATTCAGTGCCTCTTGCCTATATTTAGGCTGTTTGCTCATGTGTAAAACAAGGATTAGAGTGTTAAGGAAAGGGAATTCTGCTGATCCTTGACTTTTCTCACTTTTTCTTCCATATATTAAACATTTTTTTAATTTAAAAAATCACTTAAATCCTCTGGCTATCAGATGCAACACTTACATTATTGTCTCTCTCTCTCTGGCTTTTCTTCACAAACGAAGATTCAGGAAGGACTCATCCCGTACTTTCTGCAAGCGCGCTGATAACTAAAAAGGCCAATCCAAGATAAACAAGTCCGGTTGCAAGAAAGCACAGCAGAAGGTCTCCTTGGGTGATGTTTCTGAGTTGTCATTCTTTCTGCGTTGTCGTTTCTCTTCAAGACTTGTTTGGCATGAGTTCTCAAATAAGGCTGCAGCATTGTGGATAATGCGTCTCCATGCCTCCCAATGTGAGGCCAGGGCAGACCATTGTTGGTGATCAATTTGGCTGAGCCTGAGATGTTGTTTTAGGTAGTCCTTGTATTGCTTTTTTGGAGCGCCTCTTTTACGCTGACCTGTGGCGAGTTCACTGTAGAGTAATATTTTTGGGAGGCGATGGTCCTCCATCCTAGAAATGTGCCCTTCCCAGCGCAGCTGTGTTCTCAATATCATGGTCTCAATGCTGGTGATCCCTGCTTGCTGAAGGACAGCAACATTCGTCACATAGTCAGTCCAGTGTATATTTAGGATTGTGCGTATACAGCACTGATGAAAACGTTCGAGGAGTCGTAAGTGGAGGCAATAGGTTACCCATGTTTCAGACCCGTAAAGGAGAATAGACAGTACAGTGGCTCTATACACACTGGTTTTGTGCTTCGCCTCAGGTGTTTGTTATTCCAGACTCTTTTGTGAAGTCTTCCAAATGCACTACATGCCTTTGCTAATCTGTGATCGATCTCTTTGTCAATCTTGGCATCTGAGATGATGCTTCCCAGGTAGGTGAACTGCTGAATGGGCTTAAGCACAGATTTGCTGACGGCAATGTGGGGATGGTGGTGTTCGTCCTGTGGTGCAGGCTGGTAAAGAACTTCTGTTTTCTTCAGGTTGACTTCCAGCCCAAACAGCTCTTCAACTGTTGCGAAGCAGGATGTTAGGCGCTGCAGAGCTGCTTCTGTGTGGGCAACAAGGGCAGCATCATCAGTGAAGAGCAGCTCAGTACAAGCAAATTATAGTATAGTTATTAGTCTCATACACAAATTGTAATTACATTAACTGCAGTTTGCAACTTTGTATATTACTACAGTATTTTCCTATCACTTTATTACATGTCTTCCCATTACTGAAATATATGTTTATATCATATACTGTATGTCTATTTTTATTCCAGTTATTTACCCTTTCACATATATAATGTGTCCTTATAATAAATAATATCAAGTCCCTGTAAACACAACTATAAGCTTTCAAGATACACATTTAAACAAATCTGGATCTGTAATAATAATTTTTCTATGAAATGATTAATATAAAATTATAGGTTTTCAGAAAACAAGATCTAAAATCTACTTGTTGTGTGCCTTCAAGTAATTTCCAACTTATGGCAACCCTACAGTGAACCTATCACTGGGTTTTCTTGGCAAGGTTTGTTCATAGGGGGCTTGCTTTTGCCTTCGTTTAAGACTGAGAGAATGTGACTTACCCAAGGTCTCCCAGTGGGTTTCAGTGGCCAAGTGAGGATTTGAACACTGGGGTGCCAGTTACACGACAGAAATTGTCGTGTTGCCTACCGTGACAAAGTGATCACGAATCCGTCCCTCGCTGTTTATACGATTTATGTCTCTGATCTGGATATCCCGTGTGGTCCCGTGACTGATATTTACACGTCCATAGTTCCGGTTTTGTTTAGGTTTTAATTTTTTTTTTTTTTTTGGCTGTCAATCAAAGATGCGATTACTCGTGTTTTCACAACCTCGGTGACGCACTTCCTTTAGAGTTCCGTGCCACGAGCGATGCTATTGGCTAGCTGGGGGGGGGGGAGAGAGAGGGGGCAGAGGTTTGTTATTCCCCCTTTGCTTCTTGAACATTTTAACCCCTTCAGAAGAGGCAGAAAGCATTTTGAAAGATCCTGATAGATCTTTCGCTCAGACGCAGGGCTTTCCTTTTGAAATCAAGCAGAGTGCTTTTAAAGCCAGCTGAGTGCTTTCCTTTTGAAATCAAGCGCTTGGTTTTCCTCTTGCCTTTTTTAAATATTAACCCCTACAGCTGGCTGCAGAGATGGCTATAGGCAGGCGGTTTGAAAGACACAAACACAGAGATGGGGAATTAAAGAGTGCTAATTCGCTCAGAGGCTTGAATATTTTAATGTGCCAGGGCCAGGGAGGTGACCAAGCTACTTCGATCTCTCTGTAACATGCAGTTGAGGAAAAGGTAAAGCTGAAGGGTTTTCAGTGTAGAAATCCATTTAAAAAGGTAATTGAGTACACGTGCGCGCGCACACACACACACATATCAACCTTCGTGCAGCTGGAAGGGATGCCTTTGTTTTCGGCTGGTGAGGCTGGATCTGTTGAACGGGTGACTGACCCCTCCTTTTCTGGTCGCTGATCTCTAAGCCCGCCCCCAGTCACCATTTCCGGTCATCCCAGTACCGAGACTTTTTGTCCCACGCTGTTTACATTTCCGATTTTCCGAATCCTCCAGTGACTTTTTTTAAAAACTGGCACAACCTGCGGGACTGGAAGTCCCGCAGGTTGAGAGATAAAAGGTGGCCCCCCTTCCGAAAATCACGTACCCGACCCGATGTACGTGCAAACTGCCAGGGATCGACACGAATTCTTCCCAGGACATTTTCATCGTGTAAACGGCCCCTGGGTCTCTAGAGGCATAGTCCAGTTCTGAAACCGTTTCAGCACACTGGCTCTCCTAAGTAGAGAAAAAAGTAAGTCAAACAGTCTTGAAAACACTTTGTACTGCTTGCTTTCTGTCTTATTGAAATTCAAGCAGAGTCTGTGAATGCTTACTTGCATATGCTAGTATTGTACTGGTGGGCTGTAGTTTTAGATTATTTCTTAAAAGATTGGGAATTATTACTGTCTTATGTAGGAAGACAAAGGGGAGAATTATAGTTGTGGGGCTTGAAGCTATTGAGCGTTACAATTTAGGGTTGAGAAGTTTATCATAAATTGCATTTACATTCTTTGAAAGGTGGGAAATCACTTATTATTATTAATAATAATATTATTATGCTTGTGTGTTTAGGATGTACGCTGTGCAGGGCATGGGGGTTGATGTAGGAGTGGGGTGAATTAAGGATGGATGGAATGAAGTAGGTGTTTTGTATTAGATGTTATATATGTAGTGTATTGAACTGTTTTGTTTGATGCTTGTAATTTTTTTCCTTTAATGCATTTTTAAAAAAATATATATATATATTTTATTATCTAATTTAGTGGGTAATTTTCTTGATGATCTGTTGAGGAACTGAAAATTAAGTTAACGAGTTCACTATATCTATCTCTAATGCTTCCTCCCCAATTTATAAGCCAAAAATAGCATGACTTATAAGCAGTGGAGAAAGAGGCTGAGTCTCACTGCTCCCCTTTGCCTTTATGTACTTCTGAAGAAAAGTCCATGCTGAAACAGTAATAGTTGGATTGTATTCATCCAAGATGTAATACATAGGAACTGTTCCATTGTTCCTTTACAAGGTGGGTGTCTTTCAGAATTTTCTTAAAAGCTATAGATTTAAAAACAAGGTCTATAATTATGATGCTGTAGCTGAATCCATTATATGAAATAGAGTAATCTTGGGAATAAAGGACAGTAATCCAGAGAACAAAGGACAATCAAGTAGGTCTTTTAGAAGAAACACTTTTCACTGTAGGCCCACTGTGAGAACTCAAAATCCTGAAGTGAATAACCAAAGATTTCTTGTTTCTGTACAATGAGACAGAAAAATCAGTGTTCATTTAGTGTGGAACATTTTGAATCATGTTTGACAAGCTTAAACTTTTCCAAATTCTTATCTATTCTTAATTAAAAGTTGGTGAATGGTTTATAAAGACATAATTTAATATCCTGTAATCATTTCTCTCTCTGGCTTTTCTTTGCAAACACAGATTCAGGAAGGGCTCATCCCACACTTTCTTCAAGCACGCTGTTGACTAAAAAGGCCAATCCAAGATAAACAAGTCCAGTTGCAGAAAGCACAGCAGAAGGTCTCCTTGGGTGATGTTTCCGGGTTGTGATTCTTTCTGCGTTGTCGTTTCTCTTCAAGATTTGTTCGGCGTGAGTTCTCAAATGAGGCTGTAGCATTGTGGATAGTGCATCTCCATGCCTCCTGATGTGAGGCCAGGACGGACCATTGTTGGTGATCAATTTGGCTGAGCCTGACATGTAATCATATATGTTGATGTAAAAATTAACTGATGCTGGAGATAATGTATTATCGTTATTTGGTTTCTCACTATTATTTAGAACCAGTGTATTAGTATTTCATGGTATAATCTTGTGTGTGTGTATCCTCAGAAATAAGCCTCAGTGGGACTTAGTCCCTGGTTAATGCGTATATAATTGCAGCCTTAATTTTGTTGTGTTAATACATGCGAAAAGATTGTCAGATTATATTTCATTATTAACAGCAGACATTTTCAGGTTGTTCAGTTTGGGTTATTTATATTTTCTTTTGAAGAAGGGTTTCAACCCAGAAATGCATAAAGCTTACCTTAATAGGATCTGTGGAGGATTTTTCATTACCTTTCTCTTCTAACAATACATGTGTGCATAGTCCACCCATAATTCAGCACTTTTAAAAATAATAATAATAATAATAATAATAATAGTAATTTATTTATATTTCGCCTTTTCCCTAGGGAATCAAGGCAGAGCACAACATAAATATAATAATAAAATATCATAACAATAAAACCTCAAAGTTAAAAAACACTCTCATATCCCATCTCTCCCCCCATCATAAAAACAACAGAGAACAGTAAAATAGAAATTAAACAACAGAATATATTAAAATTACAAATACAAATTCAATAAAATTGCAGGTAGATTTGTTTTTGTTTTTTTGATCTGGAAGACTAATCTGGAAAGGCCTGCCAGAAGAGATCCATCTTAATGGCCTTTTTAAAGGCTTCTAGAGTGGTAATATGACGGATCTCATCCGACAGGTCGTTCCATAGCCTGGGAGCAGCAGATGAAAAGGTCCTCTGGGTCACTGCAGCCAGTCTGGTCTTCTTTGGCTGCAACAGGTTCTTCCCAGAGAACCTAAGTGTGAGGGGTGGATTATATGGAGGAAGGCGCTCCCGCAAGTAGCCTGGACTCAGGCCATGTAGGGCTTTAAAGGTTATAACCAACACCTTGTACCTTGCCTGGAAACTAATTGGCAGCCAATGAAGGGATTTTAAGGCAGGTGTTATATAGTCGGCTTTAGATGTACCCGTGACCAACCTGCCTGCAATGTTTTGTACCACCTGAAGTTTCCGAACTTGGCACGAGGGTAGCCCCATGTAGAATGTGTTGCAGAAGTCAAGCCGAGAGGTTACTAATGCATGTACCACTATTTCTAGGTCACCCTGCTCCAGAAAAAGTCGCAGCTTACGTGTCAGCCGAAGCTGATAACAGGCACTCCTGTCATATCTATCTGGGCTATTAGCTGGAGAGATGAGTCAAGGAGCACCCCCAAGCTGCGAACACAGTCCTTCAGGGGAAGTGTGACCCCATCCAAGACTGGTGGACATATTTCCATTCCCGGGTTAGGGGTCCCAATAGCAAGTACTTCCGTTTTATCTGGATTCAGCTTGAGTCTGTTTTCCCTCATCCAGTCCATTACCACCTTAAGACAGTCATTCAGAGGAGAGATGCCATCCTTAGTCACTGCAGCAGTCCGAGACATAGAGAAACATATTTGGGTGTCATCGGCATACTGATAACACCTTGCCCCATGTCTCTGGATGGTCTCTCCCAGCGGCTTCATGTAAATGTTGAAAAGCATAGGAGACAGAATGGCACTGAGGGACGCCAGATCTTAACTCTCTTTTAGAAGAAAAACTGTCTCCCAGTATCACCATCTGGATTCTGCCTGAGAGATAGGAATAGAACCACTGAAAAGCAGTACCCCCAATTCCCAATTCTCCCAGGCATTCCAGAAGGATACCATGGTCAATGGTATCGAAAGCCACTGAGAGGTCCAAGAGCACCAGCAGAGTCACACTTCCCCTTTCGATGCCCAGACAGAGATCATCAGGTAAGGTGATCATGGCAGTCTCGACTCGGTATCCCATCCTAAATCCGGTTTGAAATGGATCTAGAAAATCAGTTTCTTCCAAGACTGCTTGGAATTGAATGGCAACCGCTCTCTCGATCACCTTGCTTAAGGATGGTAAAAGTGAGACTGGCTTATAATTGTTTTTGTCCAGTATAAAATGTTTTATACTGAAATAGAAATGCATTGTATCATACTTAACACTGGTTTAATGTATTTATACTCATTTGGGTATCTGTTCATTACAGTGACTTTTAGATAAATGGTGACATACTGCTTTGTTGAGGTGTTCGGCAGTGGAATGTGCTGCCTCAGAGTGTGGTGGAATCTGTCTTTGGAGGTTTTTAAACAGAGGCTGGATGGCCATCTGTCAGGAGTGCTTTGATTGGGTATTCCTGCATCGTAGGTGGTTGGACTAGATGGCCCTTGTGGTCTCTTCCAATTTTATGATTCTATGTTACCTGAAATCAAAATGTCTAGCACAATGATGGGAAAAGCTCTGGTCTTGATTATTTACAAATCTGATAGTGGCTGAGCCTAAAAACCTGAATCAATCTCTATACAGACTTCTGTCTCTGAGAGGCTTTTGGCTTTGGCATCAGACTCTCTGATAGACTATATAAATCAATGAACAGACCAGGTGTGTTTCCTGAGCTAAGAAAGTAAGTGGTAGTTAGAGGTGACTAGAAGTAGACCTGGATAAGTCGTTGATGAGCAACAGCTCATACTGTAGTAGTATCTTCCCTTTAGTATACCACTTATAAAAGTTCTTCATTTCCAATGAATTTATGCATCAAAAATTCTTAGGCAAAGATTATGGAGTTCAATATTAGCATTTTACTGTTAAGAGGCGATATGATAGCCCTGTTTAAGTATTTGAAGGGGTGTCACGCTGAGGATGGAGCAGGCTTGTTTTCTGCTGCTCCAGAGACTGGAACACGGAGCAATGGATGCAAGCTCCAGGAACAGAGATTCCACCTCAACACTAGGAGGAACTTTTTGACAGTAAGAGCTGTTCGGCAGTGGAACGCACTCCCTCGGAGCGTGGTGGGGTCTCCTTCCTTGGAGGTCTTTAAACAGAGGCTGGATTGCCATCTGTTGGGGATGCTTTGATCAAGATTTCCTGCGTGGCAGGGGGTTGGACTGGATGGCCCTCGTGGTTTCTTCCAACTCTACAATTCTATGATTCTATGAAAATCTGAATAATATGATGAGTAACCTAGAGCAGATAGGTAATGCAGAACCATAGGGTTGGAAGAGACCACCAACCATTCAGGAATATACAACTAAAGTACTCCTGAGAGATGGCCATCCAACCTCTGTATAAAGGCCTCCAATTAAAGAGGCCTACTACCCTCCAAGGCAGTACATTCCACTGTTGAACAGCTCTTACCATCAGGAAGTTCTTCCTAATATTGAGGAGTGGCTTAGGGAACTGGCTATGTTTAGCCTGGAGAAGAGAAGATTAAGAGGTGACATGATAGCCATGTTTAAATATTTGAAGGGATGTCATACTGAAGATGGAGCAAGCTTGTTCAAATTATAGGTAGAAAGAGTCCACCTAAACATTAGGAAGAACTTCCTGACTTTAAGAGCTGTTCGACAGTGGAATGCACTATTGCAGAGTGTGGTGGAGTCTCCTTCTTTGGAGGTGTTTAAACAGAGGCTGGAAGGCCATCTGCTGCGTGTGCTTTGATTGTGTATTCTTGCATGGCAGCGGTTGGCCTGGATGGCCTGTGTCATCTCTTCCAATTCTATGATTTAGTTGGGACTTCTTGTTCCCCCAGTTTGAATCCATTGATTCGTGTTCTAGACCCTGGAGCAGCTGAAGATAAGCTCAGTCCCTCTTCTACACAACATCTGTTCGGATATTTAAAGGTGGCTATGATATAATCAAGAGTTTTCTTCTCCAAGATAAACGTACTAAGTTCCCTAAGTCAGTCCTCATAGGACTTGGTTTTCAGACTTGGCTGCCCTCCTTTGGATGCATTCCAGCTTGTCACTATCCTTCTTGAACTGTGGTGCCCAGAGCTGGACACAGTATTTCAGGTGAGGTCTGACCAAAGCAAAATAAAGTGGCACTACTACATGAACTGCACACTATAGTCATGGAGACATAGGATCATAAAGTTGGAAGGGGTCTCATGGGCCAGCTAGTCTAATCCACTGCTCAGTGCAGGATTTCCAGCTAAAGCATCCCCAGCAGGTAGCTGTCCAAACCTCTTTTTGAAGATGTCCAGAGGAAACCCCACCACCTATCTAGACAATTGGTTCCATTGCCAAACCACACTTAGTGTCAAGAAGTTCCTTCTAATGTTCAATTGAAATCTCTCCTGTAACCTCAAACTATTAGACCTGGTTATACTCTCTGGGGCAGCAGATAACTGGCCTGCCCCGTCTTCTCTGTGACAGCCCGAGGTATTTCAAGAGTACAATCATGTCATCCTTCAGTCTTCTCTTCACCGGGGTGAACATGCCCAGATCCTTCAACCTTTACTCATATGTTTTTGTTCTCCATACCACTTATCATCCTCATTGCCCTTTTCTGAACCTTCTCCAACTTGTCTGTATCCTGAAAATGAGGTGCCCAGAACATAACACAGTACTCCGCACGAGATTTAACCAGCACAGAATATAGTAGGACTGTTACTTTCCTCAACTTGGAAACAATGCTTCTATGAATGCAGACTAAAATATCATTCACCGTCTTTGCTGCAGCATCATGTTGCTGGCTCATGTTCAACTTATGATCAACGCTAATCCCAAGGTCCTTTTTGCAGGTAGTACTGCGCAGTTCACCTACCTGGGAAGCATCATCTCAGATGCCAAGATTGACAAAGAGATTGATCACAGATTAGCAAAGTCGTATAGCGCATTTGGAAGACTTTACAAAAGAGTCTGGAGTAATAATAACCTGAGGCGAAGCACAAAAATCAGTGTGTATAGGGCCATTGTACTGTCTATTCTTCTTTATGGGTCTGAAACATGGGTCACCTATCGCCACCACTTATGACTCCTTGAATGCTTTCATCAGCGCTGTCTACACACAATCCTAAATATACACTGGACTAACTATGTGACGAATGTTGCTGTCCTTGAGCAAGCAGGGATCACCAGCATTGAGGCCATGATATTGAGAACACAGCTGCGCTGGGCAGGGCACGTTTCTAGGATGGAGGACCATCGCCTCCCAAAAATGCTACTCTACAGTGAACTCGCCACGGGTCAGCGTAAGAGGGGCGCTCCAAAAAAGCGATACAAAGACTCCCTGAAACAACATCTCAGGCTCGGCCAAATTGATCACCAACAGTGGTCTGCCCTGGCCTCACACCGGGAGGCATGGAGACGCACTATCCACAATGCTGCAGCCTTATTTGAGAACTCACGACGAACAAGTCTTGAAGAGAAACGACAACGCAGAAAGAATCACTACCCAAAAACATCACCCAAGGAGACCTTCTGCTGTGCTTTTTGCAACCGGACTTGTTTATCTCGGATTGGCCTTTTTAATCATCAGCGCGCTTGCAGAAAGCGCGGGATGAGTCCTTCCTGAATCTTCGTTTAATGGTCACTCATGCCATTTAATGCCTGGAAGCTTCTGTTGGTGCAAAAGATTTGGGTAGGAGGCACTGGGGGTCTTGGCAGGCCCATGCAGCCTGCACAGTTCCAGACCCTAAACACATCACATGACAAATTCTTATTTGATAAATTTGGAAGACCTGAGCAGGGTAGTTGATGACCAGGTATCCTGGAAGTCTCTCATTCATTGGGTCACCATAATTTGAAGTCAACTTGATGACAAATAATAACAATGCTTTCTTTTCTAGAGAAGAAGAAACTAAACCTTTTTTATATCCAGTTCAGGAGAGGGTTCCACAGTCTAGGTGCCACAACAGAAAAGGTCCTGTCTTACATCTCAACTGACCATTTACAAGTGGGACATGGGAAAAAAAACCTCTGATGTTGAATGTGGTGGGTAGGTGGGATTGTATGTGATATAGTAGTTCAAATTTTATGACTTTATAGGTAAGAACCAGCACTTTGGATTGCACTTGGAAACCAGTTAGAGTGATATGATAAAAAATGTTCTAGAGGTCAAACGTCACCACATTTTACACCGGCTGGTGTATAGTATTAAGCCACTATGAATGTGTCAAACACATCTATAATGGTGGGTAGACTTTCTTTATTGAGAAATTGATGTAGCTAGTTGCCTTACTAGACCAAAGGCAAGAGAAGCATAATTTCTGATGAAAAAGGTTCATAATGCAGACATAAAGTATGGTACTCATTCCCATAAAAAGAACTGAGAAAAGGAAATGAATACCTGGATGTAAGCTACTGTATGTAGTGTTACCTAAAGGCTTACCTGCCGTATAGCTTTTAGAAATAATGTGGTGGTGGGGAAGTAAACATAAGAATGCCTTGCCTTAAATATTTTATTTATCCTTCTGTTAAAAAAATAAAAAAATAAATCCTATAATCCATTCCAGTTTTTCCAGAAAAAAAGTCTTTGGAAGAAAAATGGGCAAGGGGAGTCCTCTGAATTTCTCCCCATTTTTTCCCTGGGCCTTCACATTTCTAGTTAGCATTATTTTATTCAGCTTCTAGCCATGATCTTGGGATTTACAGAGAATAGCATAGAGTTGTCAGCCTTGACCATAGTGGGCCTATTTTGTTACTGACAGCTTCAAACATGCTCTTTTTCTCATTTTAAAGTTGTCTTCCACCAACCTGGAATTTTCCCCTTGTGAACTACAAAGCCCATAATCAACTGTTGTGGGGAGGCGGAACTGTCAATTTTGAAAACACTGTCCTAAAATATGTGATCTCATCTTACAGCCTGCTAAGTTTTGTCTCATTTTTTCTTCCCACTTCCACCCTCACCAACCTATATGTTGTTCACTTGCCCTTCTAGTGCCTTGTTTATTCAAACTAGTTAAAGAACTGTGCATCCCTCCAGATGGTGTTGAACTGCAGCTTCCAGCATTACTTACCATTGCCTATGCTGTCTGGGGCTACTGAGAGTAATGGACCAGCTGCATATGGAGGGCCACATCATACCATCCTCCTTGTTAAAGGTTATTGTGGAATGATGTTTTAATTTCAGATAAGAGAATACCGATCCAACACAGGTAGAGTCAATCCTCTGTATCAATAGGTTCTGCATCCACAGATTCAACCAACCATGACTCGAAAATATTTTTAAAAGTTCCAAAAAGCAAACCTTGATTTTGCAGCATGCCAAGAGCTACACTGATATGTAGGCATACCCTGCTATACCCTTCTGCCATTTCACAGATTCTCAGGCTCTCCAGCACTCATTTGACTTGTTCGCCATTTTATATAAGGGATGCCATTTTGCTACACCATTGAACCATGGATTTTGGTCTTGGAACCAAACCCCAGTGGATACTGAAGGTCACTGTACAGCAATAAATGGCTGGCTACAAATATTAGTGGAGAATTCTTAGTTGGAAATGATTTGTGTGCCTTTGAATATATGCAGAACATTTTCCTCCACATCTGAATCTCTGCCTTCCCACTCATTATGAAGAAATGTCATCTCCAAAAATATGTGCTAGAGCACATGGGACTTACTTCGGATTTTTAAAAAGAGACACAGAGAGGAATGAAAAAGTATGAATTTAGCTATCTGTATCTTTTGTCTCCAAGCTCCAACCTTACCAAACCCCTCTATGTATGTGCTCTACTGAAGAAGAAGGTGGGTGAAAAACATAATGGGGGGAGAGGGGAGGGTTTGGTGAGGGTTGAGTAATTAGTCTGGAGTCCCAAGATTTGTTTATCGAAACTGCACTCACGTCTACTCAGAAATAAGGTTGAAGAAAACTTTTCACATACCGTAATTATGCAAGTGGCCATGTGCGGTCATAATAAACACATTGAGAAATTTAAAAGGAATGTAGTGGAATTGACTTCTGAGTAGACATGGGAAAGACATAGATTTTGATAAACTTTTTGGCTCCAAACTAATAGCGCCAATTCCAAACCCACACAAACTGAATCAGGGAGGGAGGTGGAGCAGCATGGGTGGAGGGGAGAGAAAGAGACAGCTTGAGAGATAGTGGAAGAGAAGTCACCTGTTTGATTGCTTCCCAATCCCAGCTCTTCAGTTGCTTCCCAGTTCTGCTGCCTAGCAAAAGTAACATATGATGCATTTTCATCCTGCCCTACTTCTTTCCCTTGGGCCTCCCTATCCTACTGGATCTGTCAGATGACGGCCTAATGAATTCTGTCATTTAAAAATTAATTCACTAAATCATGGGTAAACTTTGTTTTTAATCAGGAAATCTGATTTTTTTTTTTTGCCACATCTCAAGAAACATCTAGTGACAATAACTGAACAAGTTAATCAATTAGTTATTTTCAAGCTCTGTTCCAACAATCTTAGTCAGATTGTCAGTGCTAGGAGAGGCAGGCTGTAATAGAAGGAAGCAGTTACAGGTGAGTCAAGCCAGTCTGGGTCATACACCAGTAGTCAAGGGAATTTACCCAGGTTGAAGAGAGGTGTGGTAGTGAGGTCTCAGCCATTCCAGAATCCTTCACAAGAAGCCAGTAGTCATAATAACTGAAGCTACAAAGGAAAGAGATGTATACTGTAAACCAGTCCAGAAGTTAAGAATCCAGATACATCTATGAGCAGGAAGTGCATAGAATCCAGGGAAAACAAAGATTTGTGAACAACAGAAACTCCCAGCAGCTGCTTTGGGATGTATAGCTGCCTGTCCTTGAGACACCAGGTGCTTGATTGCTCAGCATTTCTTATTTAAGAGGCAATGGCTCCTGTGCCACTGTTCCTTGTCCTGACAACATTTCACAAATGAATGGAGTGTCTCCTCAGTGTCCCTCAACACTGTGGGGGCCTCATCAGCTGCATCAAATTTTGGGGAAGGGGAGCCATCATCTAGAACCAGAGGCTTTTCCATATCTAACTACTTAGCATTGGATTTCTCTATGGGGTGAGTTATGATTTCTCTATGGGATGACTTATGACTGTGGTACATGCGCTGGTAACCTCTCGTCTCGACTTCTGTAATGCACTCTACATGGGGCTACCCTTGTGCTTGACTCAGAAACTTCAACTAGTTCAGAACATGGTAGCCAGGATGATTTCTGACGTTTCCAGAAGAGTGCATATAACACCTGTGTTAAAAGCTCTCCGCTGGCTGCCTATTAGTTTCCGGGCACAGTACAAAGTGTTGGTTATGACCTTTAAAGCCTTACATGGCTTGGGTCCAACTTACCTCCGGGACTGCCTCCTCCTGTACGATCCTCCTCGTGCACTTTGGTCCTCTGGGAGGAATCTGTTACAGCCTATGAAAACAAGGCTGTTTGTGACCTCCCAGAGGGCCTTCTCTGCTGCTGCTCCCAGATTATGGAATGGCCTGCCGGACGAGATCCATCTTATTACCACCTTAGACATCTTCAAAAAAGCTGTCAAGACGGATCTTTTCTGGCAGGCCTTTCCCGAATAGCTATCCCAGCCCGAAGATTTGGCTGCCTTTTCCCTTAAGCGGCCACTGGATTATTTCATTTTTTTTTCTCTTTTTAATTATTGTACGTTTTTAATCTGTTTAATTTAATATTGTTTTAAGGGGTGGATGGGTTAGGATATTGATGTAATTATGGGACTTTTATGATGTAAGCCACCCCGATTGCATTGCAGAGTGGCAGGATAGAAATAATTTTTTAATTCTTATTATTCTTATTCTTATTCTTATTATAGGAGGTGTAATTCAGCAACATTGTGAGGACTGCAAGATTCCCACCTTGAGTTTACATTTTAAAAAAATGATGTTGGGAAGTTCAGTGGTGGGTCACACACTTTACATGCACTTTGACCATAAATGTTCTAACTTTTTGTTTTGTCACTTTGGTACCACCTTACTAGATCATATGGTACAAACTAAAGTGTAGTTTGATCCAATAAGATAATACTGAGCACCCCATGTGAAAGATCCACTCATTTGTAAGAAATGTTGCTGACAAATGAAATAGGCCAAGTTTTGTTTTCACACCAAAAAGTGTTTCCTAAATAGAAAGATGATTGATCAGTGTCAGGTAGCAAGCCAATTGATTTTTTTTTTTTTACTGTATAATATGCAGAGGATCATACATCTCAGCTTCTATGACTTATTTTATCCATAAGTGAAAATATTTTTCTCTACACATGATATAAAGATCTAGCATGACCTGTTTTAGTGGTGGGCCTCACAATTATTTCAACACTATGTTTTTTTCTGGTTAATTTAAGTTCTTTCAGGCCTTAAGCAAAAAGCATCAAATCTGTATCTCAGGCCAGGATGACATATTTTTGTCATCTTTTTTGCCTACATGAACCCTCCCACAATGCAGATGTATGACTAACACTTTTCTTCCCTTGCATAATTTTAAAATCATTTTTGCCTGAGAAAGAAGCCAGAGTGATGTATTTTGTAATTTTTGGTTGGTCTAACAAAGGTACCCCATCATATTTTAAGGGTGTTTTTTCAGTGAAAGCTACTTATTAGCCAAGATGACCATCAGTAGCAATTTTACTAGGGATATTTTCTATTTAAAAAAGACTATTTTTTCACACCAGATGATATGAAGAAAAAGCAATAACAGTCCCTTCTAGGCTGTGGATTAACAAGAAGGTCTCTTGAGCATACCCACTGCTCATGCTGTAAATGCAGAATCCTAAATCCAAGTGTATGTGAGCAGCTTTGCGAAGACAAAATAATGATAGCCAAGTTCACCATACAAACAAAGCCTACCATATTATTATGGAATAATAGTTTCCATTTATTAAACCATCTCAAAGTGACCATTCATTTGTCCGTTATAGATTTTGAATGCTATCAGCAAATTGTTTTGTAGATGCGTCATAATGGACCTCCAAGGCTTCAAGAATGAATTGAAACAATAAAGTATTCTAAAATATTTTACATGCAATGATCCTTTGCTAACTCTAGCAAAGGTCTAAAGCAGGTTAGGTGACTTGTGACCTTCCAGATGTTATTGGGTTGCAACTCTGTCAGTCTGAGCCAGTGAAATGCCAATAGTGGAGGAATTGTGGAATTTGCTGTCCAATAACATCTGGTGAGCTATGAGTTGCCCATCCCAATCTATGCTGTTAAAATTGTATTTCACATTGCTTACTGAAAGGTGGTACAGTGAATTTGTATGAATGTTATGTAGGACTGACTATTTCAGATACGTAACATAAATAGCAAGGGTATTGGTTATGTTTAAACATGGATAAAGTATAGTGAGAGATTAGTAGAAAAACTGTTTTGAAAAGTGAGGCAAAGATGCATCCTGATTAGTCATTTCAGTATTAGTAGACCTCTGGTTCTCACAACAAATGTAATAACCACTTGAAGATAGTTAATTCTTTGAAGTGAGAAGCAAAGTTGCTCCACTGTCATTTTTAACTTCTTTACTTAAATATACTGGTCTTAAAGTTGGAGAGAGAAAAAATTGACCCTTGCTAACTAGAAAAAAAATCACTGTAGCAGCCTCTTAGCTATCTGATTTGCAATAAATAACAGTATTAACAAATACTGTACTGTACTGTTCAGTACTCTTAATGTACTTTTCTTCTTGATTTGTATGTTTACTTTGTTACTCTTAAACTTAAATGCCATTCTCTTTATATTATGATCTTCAGGTAACAATTGTTCCATTCACTCTGATTGTCCTGTTGCTTGTTTAAACACATGCTATTAAATAGTATTTTTAAAGTACATCATTAATGCCTGATGAGGTTGTGCACATTCTTAGTTTCATATTTTTGCCAGTAATTATTTCCATCTCTCTATCTGTTGACGGAATAGACACACCTTCACAAACGAAATCTTTTCAGTTTCCTTCCTGCTTTCTCTGATAGAGTCTGCAGGGTACTGATAGCAGCAGGAGGAAATGAAGGGCATACAACTCCAATGATTGCTGCCTGCTTCATCTGATTTGTCCAGGTTAATTGAATCTAGTTCATTTTTAACCCCTAGGGTTTTCATAGAATTTTCTCAGAACAAGAGTCATTTTCTGACACTGCCAAAATATGAAAATGCATCTTATGTAATGGGCTCCCTATGGGTGAAATTGACTAAGATAAATTTCTTGTAAATGTGCAAGAGCTTGGTGTAATACTTGTTGTTCTACCACCCACAATCATCAGGCAAAACCCTCTGGAGTTTAGATGGCTTAAAAAGAGACCCTCTTCCTTACACACCATATATCTTCAAATGACTTCAACAACTTTTTGAGCAAGAGCTTTTTCTTCCCCTTGTTGAACAACAGGACCGGGGGAGGGGAGTGCTTCTCTTGTCGAATTTTGTGCTTCCCTAGTTGAAACGTGAGGCCTGTACTCCAGCGGTAGCCAAAGACAATGAAAAGCAGTGTGAGTCCTGTCTTTTGTTAAGTATGTAAGGAAGGCAAAACCCATTTATGTTCAGTCATTCTCCTTCCATAGCATATGCAAGGTTCCATCCATTAGCTTTGTAGTTGGGGGATGGAGCAGGAAAGAGTAAATAAGATCAACAAACCTGAAGGCCAGAGGTCTGGACTGAGAGGGCTGGAAATTGATATTTGTTCCATAGGCCCAGAAGTTCCCCATCCCTTCTGCCAATGTATAGATCCATGATTGACTGTTGTCCGTATTAAAAATAAATGTTTAAAGTATTTATATTTCATTTTAAACTCAAATCACCAAGGAGTCTTGTCAAGCAGTAATGTTAAAATTGAGAATTACACCAAAAATTGTGAAATACCACAGGTAAAATACATGAAAGCAACTAAGGTTAAAAAAAAACAATTTTAAAAACCAGGAGCTCAGTTACACGGCAGTTTTTATTGTGATAGTTTGCGCACTAGTGCATTTTCGTACCAGTGCCACATAGTTTACATGATTTAGTGTGAAATTGGTTGATCCAATGAGTTTTTGGCTTTGTAGTTCATGGGTGTGTGGCCTCCCAAGCACATCTGGAGGAGATAAGATGCTGGGAAGCTGAGAGGGAGAGAGGGAGGGAGGGAGAGTGTTGGAACCTTTCCTCCCCTTTTCTTCCAAAGGTGAGAAGGGCAGGGAAGGAGGGAGGCTGGGTGGCCGTGCCTGCTATTACCAAGCCAGGGAGAGCAGCTGCTGCTGAGACAGCCATTCTGCCCCCTCCCCATCCCTCCACCCTCCTCCTTTTGCCAGAGCGGAGTATATCAAGCAAAGGAGGGGGAAGCTTTGCTAGGGGAGCGGTTGAGCTCAGAGGAGTCTCTGAAGGAGCACTGCAGCTGGGTGAGGGGTGAGTTGGGTCAGTCGGTCAGTAACCACACAGCAACATTGCCTCATTCCTTTGCAAGGAGCCGGTTGCTGCCTTGACACGAGGCGGCTGAGCTCCCTTCTCCAGCCAATGGAGGGGACTGCTGGCTGGATTTTTTTTCATTTGAGGCTCCTCGCATCTCTTGAAAGTCCACCCCGTCCGTAGTCAGTCCAATCACGGCTCAGCTCTGCTGTGGCTATTTCGAGAAGATTGCTGGTAGTTCCCACAGCCTTTTGCAGGTCAGTAGTTCACACAACCGATTGTGCACATTTTCATGAACTGTATAAAAAAAAAGTCGGGAAAAGTTCCAAAAGCCTTTATTATGCTACTTTTGGGTTTTTGAGCCTCCCTCCTTCTGAATGAGGCTACTTTGTTGCGCAACTTGTGGGAACTATTAGAGGAGTCTTGGCAAATTCTTCCTGGATTTATTTTACCATGTAATTGACCCCCTGGAAAACAATAGAAGCACAATTCACTTGCACTTCTTGGTGAATTAAAATGTCTTAAACTGGCACCTAAATGACAAGAGTGTCAGCACCAAATGGGTTTGTCAGGGATGTATTGCAAAGGTGGGCAATACCACTTAAAAGGCCCTTCCCTCAGATACTCCCTGCCTAATCTCTGAAACCAGGGAACTCAGAGAAAGCCGTCTGAAATAGAACTTACGTCTGGAAAGGTTATTTAAGGATGTTTTTCTCTCCTCTCTTAAGAGAGAGCCAAGAACAAAAAAAAATCTCATACACCCCACTCTGTCTTCTCTTGGCTTTACTGGAAGTTCCTGCCTACCACTGTTGAGTGCCTTCAAGTCTTTTCTGATTTATGGCATTCTAAGGCCAGTTAGGTTCCTACTGGCTACCTACACTATGCTGTGCATTCCATTGTTGTTCTAATCTCTGCTCCTATTACTTTTCCGGTTGTCTTTTCCTGCTTATTTTGGGAATTTAACATTATTCAGGCATTTGTCCTGTATACATTTAAGGCTAAACTGATGGTAGAAATGTTACTCACCCAGCCGCTTCCCAGATGTTGAACAGAAAGGTCTGTATAGGGCCCTGTAACCATGTTCGGTTGCATTCCATTAAAAAGCTGCCATAAACTGGAAGCTTAATAAGACTTGGCTGAAGGTCTTTTAATTGACTGCCTCTGGGAGCTGTCTTGGGTCCCACTCTTGGAGAAAGGTGGCATACAAATGAAATAAAAAGCAATAAATATTGGCTTCTGATCAGAAGAGCCTGATTCAGCGATGTGGTTACATCTGGGAAGCTGCCAGGTATATGGCAATGGGAGAGGTTTACGACCAAGCTCTTTTCCCTGCTCCCAGTTTAGCCCTAAACAGACTGGAAAAGAAGTCAGTGCCACTGCTCTACTTGGTGTGACTGACAAGAAAAAAAAACACATCTGTCTACAAATCCTTCCTAAAGTAAATAAAATAATAATAATAATAATAATAATAATAATATCTTTATCACTTTATAAAAATTGGGATGCAAATGTACATTTAATTAATCCGTCCTTTTTTACTGTTTTATAATTGGCAATACAATAATACAAATATGACAAGCACTAGAAGGAATGTCTAGTTTGATTTTATTTTTAAAGTCATTCTCCAGAAGGAGGCATTTATTTATTCTCTCTCTCTCTCTGGCTTTTCTTCGCAAACGAAGATTCAGGAAGGACTCATCCCGCGCTTTCTGCAAGCGCACTGATGACTAAAAAGGCCAATCCGAGATAAACAAGTCCGGTTGCAAAAAGCACAGCAGAGGGTCTCCTTGGGTGATGTTTTTGGGTTGTGATTCTTTCTGCGTTGTCGTTTCTCTTCAAGACTTGTTCGTCGTGAGTTCTCAAATAAGGCTGCAGCATTGTGGATAGTGCGTCTCCATGCCTCCCGATGTGAGGCCAGGGCGGACCACTGTTGGTGATCAATTTGGCCAAGCCTGAGATGTTGTTTCAGGGAGTCTTTGTATCGCTTTTTTGGAGCGCCCCTCTTACGCTGACCCGTGGTGAGTTCACCGTAGAGTAGTATTATTCCTGTGACAAATGTTGCTGTCCTTGAGCAAGCAGACATCACCAGCATTGAGGCCATGATATTGAGAACACAGCTGCGCTGGGCAGGGCACATTACTAGGATAGAGAACCATCGCCTCCCCAAAATAATATTCTATGGTGAACTTGCCATGGGTCAGCGTAAGAGGGGCGCTCCAAAAAAGTGATACAAGGACTCCCTGAAACAACATCTCAGGCTTGGCCAAATTGATCACCAACAATGGTCCGCCCTGGCTTCACATCGGGAGGCATGGAGACACACTATCCACAATGCTGCAGCCTTATTTGAGAACTCACGCCAAACAAGTCTTGAAGAGAAACAACATCTTAGAAAGAATCACAACCCGGGAACATCACCCAAGGAGATCCTCTGCTGTGCTTTCTGCAACCGGACTTGTTTATCTCAGATTGGCCTTTTCAGTCATCAGCGTGCTTACAGAAAGCGCGGGATGAGTCCTTCCTGAATCTTCATTTGGGAAGAAAAGTCAGAGAGCATAACAACTCAGTGAAGGACTTTTCTAAATCAAACAGAAAGTCCTGTGTGTTTTCATTACTTCAGTCTGTGAAAAATTTATGCTGTAATAAATTTGCAAGTCTTCATGGTGGCACAAGATTTTGGTTTCTTGCTGCAACAAAGTAACATGGCATCTCCACTGGTATTTCCTAAATGGTTCACCCTTTTCTCCTACTTGAAAAGTAACTGCAAAGACAATAGAGAAAGATATGTATTCTAAGTAACCATGATATGCGCTGGTTAAAATGGTCAGAGTTTGCCCTGCACTGTGTAGAGATTTGCATACAGGCTGTAGCTAGCTAATGGATGGAGCTGTCCTATGAGAGTACTTCCCCACTTCAACATTCACTGATATGTAATTTAAGTGCATGACTGACTTTCTCATATGATAGCCTTAACACAGTGATTCCCAAACATTGGTCCTCTAGGTGTTTTGGATTTTATCCCCCAGAAACCCTAGCCACCTTGTCAGTGGTCAGGAATTCTGGGAGGTGAAGTCCAAAACAGCTGAAGGACCAAAGTTTAGAAACCACTGCTTTAACACAGGACCAACTGCAATATGGTAATGGTGGTACACCAGGAATAATTTTGAGTTGTATGGTGGCTGAGCCATATGAAGGAATGCTTTTTAAATTACCTAACTAGCCTTCTCTTAGAAAAACATGATTTCAGATACAGTCTTATAATTAGTGGAAGTAAAGTAGCAATAGCTGTTTGATTGTCTATATTTTTATCTGTGAACCCAAACCTATGTTTCAGTTAGTAAGCCCAGTTTTCTTTGTAAATGTAAACACGTTCATGGTTGCTTCTGCAAATGTCACTTTCATAAACTTGTCAGTCTGTAGATGTGTAGGAGCGAATTCTCTTACCCTTCTATTTCCTCACATATTTGGATTGATTCCATCTATGGTAGCCTCTGTGATGAAGCAGAATTCTTGTCCCAAGGATAGAATGAAATATATAGAAAAACTTGTTTTCAACTTCCCACTAATAAAGATACGTTGCACTGAATGGCAGCTTTCTGTCTTTCCTTAACTATATTTGATACTGTACTCCTAAGAATGACTCACTCTTAAGTTAATGTCAAACCAGTATGAGCTGTAGTTCTGTGCAGTTCCACATGTTTGGATGGAGTAACAACAACTGCAATTCACAAGGATTCTATCTTGTTGAGGGTGAGTCAGCAATACTGGTGCATGCTGGCTTGTCACTCCCACTTTTTTGTGGGAGTGGATAAACAAACCACAGTCCTGGCTTATTTTTCATGATAGGTGAATTCAGGTGAGCTAGCTGTCTGAATTATCCTCTCCCTCAACAAGCCAGGGAAATAACCCTCTGTTTGGTCTAGGCTGGGAATTATGTGGCTCTCCAGATGTTGTTGGACTACAACTCTTAATGTTCCTCATTGTTGTCTGTGCTGGCCAGAGCTGTTGGGCCTTCTAGTCCAACAACATCTGGAAGGCTGCATGATTTATACCACATTCTAGGGGAGAGACAAACTTTATTTATTTATTTATACCTCGCTCTTCAGCCACAAGGCTATCAGAGTGGCTTACAAATTGTTTTAAGCAATAGCAAATTTACACATCTACACTGCATTAAGCAGTTTCCAATGTGTGTTAGCTAATTGCCCCCACAAGTTGGGTACTCATGTTACTGACCTATGAAAGGATGGAAGGCTGAGTGAACCTTGGAGCCCGCTGCAATCGAACTTGCAACGTGGTGACTTGCAGTACTGGCATTTAACCACTGTGCCACCAGGGCTCCTATTGAACCCTAGAGAGCTAGCTAGTGCTGGGTCCATAAATTATCATAAACAAACCATGCAATAAAGAGACATGGTTTGTTTAGTCACTGCTTTTGCAAGTGGGAATGATCAGGCAACATACATGATCATGCTACTAATGCCACTCACGTTCTAGTGAAATCTGGCTTGCTGTGGGGTCTAGACCTAACTAAACATGCATAGGATTGAATGATATGTTTCAATGCTGTAACTTTCAGCTTCCAGAAAACTAATAGCTATGATATCTTTGTGTTACTTTATAAGCATTTAGATTAGGTTATGTTTAACAAAAGGAAAAAAATGTTCAAGTAGTGTGCCAGTACTTGAGAAGTTATTACATCAAAGAAACAATTGCAATACAGTATCTTAAGCATGAAAATATTTTCTTGTAATGTTCCTTGAATATGAATAAATCTTGTGTATGGTGTTTAAAACTGTTGCAGAGGTATTTAAAGAGGGCTATCTTTTTAAATTTTAAAATGTAACTGCAGTGCTAAGTGCTGTGAAGCTCTTGTTTTCAGTGTTCACAAATACACAAGAGTAAATAAATAAGGATTCTTTTAGATGTGCTTCTGGGGTTTTTAAGATAACACAAATCTTATTTGGTTATGCAATACAGAAATGATCACAGACTTACGGAATATAAAATACTGTACAGTAAAAAGATAGACTAATTAGCATTAATTATATGGAAAGCAGTTGAAAATTAATGAGTGTGTTAAGAAACCAGCAAAACCAAAACAGATGCTACACAGAGTATACTTGTTTAATGTCTAAAAATGTGTGTGTTGAATTTAGCTATCATCATGTTAAAAATGCATACAGAATTGTGCATTAAATAAAAAGCATTACTAAATATGTAAAGTCACAATAGCTCTCCTTTTAATTTGTGCTGGGAAAACACAGTTTGTTTCTGAAGCTTTAATGAGAATATGAAGGCTTTCTGAGAGATAATTAGCAGGCTTTTCCTCTAAGATAGTAAAAACATTTTAATTTGCCCTAGAAAACTCACTTGTTTCTAATTTTAGAGTTATGGACTTCTTGTTATGCTTTTCATCTGGATTTCTAGGCTGATAGCACTAGTATGTGTGTAGCCTATTATAAAAGTTAATGAATAGTGTAGGAATATAAATTGAATTGGAATCCAAAGCTTTTAGTCATCAGGATCTATTTTATTGACCTGAGGCAATACCAAAGGTTTGGCAACATATAAATACTTGTATTGCTGCAAAATAGCTACCAATAAAGTTCTTATTTCATAAAAAACAGAAGTAAAGAATCAGATGGAGTCCTGAATGTTGATAAAGGGGATTTCTTTATTTTCAATTGGCCAAGTGAGGAGTCCCCTTGCATCGTAGACACAAACAAAGTGGGGAACTCAAAGAAATGTCATTGTGCAAACTCTTATATACACCTGCAAAGCAATTCACAGAAGGAAGGATGCTGATTACTGGCTAACCCAGTTTCCTCCCATACTCTCCCATTGGTTGATTCAATTTTTCCCTTCTGATTGGCCAGAAAAGCTTATATCATTCTTCCCTGATTGGCTACAAGGACTCGTATCTTGCATGCATTATGTCATCCTTCAAAGACTGCACATGCTCAAGGAAGTAAATCTATATTATTGTCAGGCCTAATGGAGCAATAATTGCTGCAAAAAGGCCCTTGTTGTCTTATTCTAAATACTTTAGATAATGGTCCCTTATCTTACTACAGAAAGTTCCCTTATTCTTACCAATTAGCCTAACATCCCTTTGTCTCTGTACATCTGTTTTGGCCTGATTCCTCCTTAATGACAACTTCTGCTCAATTTCCTCCCCATTACTTATGTGTGTTTATTTTAGAACTATTGAATATACAGTAACTCACTATTCCTATAAGCCTTAACTTTCTAACACTTGCTATAAAACACCTACAAGCATCCTTAACTATCTTCTTAACCACTTGCTAATATGTATCTCTATTAGTTCCTCTTATTGTTAAAAACATACTCACTTTCCACTGTCCTCCTTAGTTAAACCACACAAGGTTTTTTTCTGTTATTAAAGCGCTTGAGTTTTGCGTGAAATCTTCGCGGCCCGCATGACGCCGTGGTTATTCAGTGTTCCCTCCACCTCTGTTTGAATTCTGTCACGCGACAACTCATTGACGGTTTCTGCCCGTCAATGGCCAGCGATCGCGCAATTTTACCAACTCAGAAGTAAGTGTGGTGTGAAAACCTGTTGCTGTTTCGTCCTACCACAGTCATGTGATCCTTAGAAGGCATTGCTATCCCAGTTCCACCCCTCTCATTTTCCCCACTGCACTTCCGGTGGCCATTTCCGACATAGGCATACTTATGGTTGTTTTAGTACTTATTTTGTGTGATCTCGCATGCTCGCTTTGAAAAAAACTTTTCATTCCTGCAATTGATTTTGGAGCTTTGTTTCCCTAATATGAGTGTCTTGGCGCTAGCTTTTTGTACAGCCAGTATAAGGGTCTAAGCTGAGCAGAAATATGAAGACCAGGAGTTATAATGGAGAGGAACACAATAGCAAATAAAACATTTCCCTGTAATTTCTACAAAAATAGGCTAATAAGCAAGGTACGGAGCAGGTAGGTGACATTTTCATAAATGGTGAAGAATGAAAGATCATAATGTACACAGCCATCTTTATGAGTTGAAAACCGAAACGGTCATGGTTGGGAGGCTGGGGGGGAGGAGGAGGAGGAGAGGCTGGAGAGGGGAGGGGGGTTCACGAGAGAGGGGGGAACCTCTGGCAGGGGGTTGGGGGGTTGGAAGAGCGGGGCGCCTTCTTGGGCTGTCTGGTTTGCAGGATCAGGAGGGAGGGAAAGAGCCAGGGCTGGGGCTGCTATAGGAGAACGCTGGTAGCAGTGACATGTCAAGAAGTATCACATGGGAGTTGTAGCTCTTCACCTCTGGCTCTAACTCACCACCTTGTTATGCAGCAGAGCCGACCAGCTTAGATCAGTGGTTAATGCTTTCCTCCAAAGCAGCAGAGTGTCAGAGAATAGGCTGAAGATCCTGACAAACTCTCCAAGCCTTCTCACTCTTCTCCAGGTGTCTCCAAAACGTCTCCAGGATTCACTCAGGCAACACAGTAGTTTTATATAAAACCTACTTTATTCTTCTATATAAATATACTATATGGTCAACAAATCACAATCTCTACACACTACTCCACAATATCTCCAAACTACTCCACCTCTACTCAACCACAATACATTGGCAAACATTGCAATTTTATAGCCATTGTTTATCACCACCCACTAGCTAGTTTCCACCCAGTGGGTGTGTACTTCCATTCTGATTGGTCCACATAGTTCCATCCATGCTTAAGACCAACCCATGTATTTCAACATTTCACCTTGTACACTTAATGATTCTCAGGTGTTTCCAATCTGCATTCAGTACCTCTGTCCTTGGCTCTCAGGACTTCTAGATTACATTAGCAGTTTCACCTGTGTAGCCCCATAATTGCTCTTGCTTAGTCATTGTGACTTTCACATACATATTTTATTTCTTTCACTGTATGTCCCATGTTGCATTTTCCTTAACAAATTTGACACCCAGTATTGAATTTTTTGCGCATGCGCTACAGGGAAGAAAAAAGGACTTCCTTTTGTACACTTGCGATATCACTTTAGTTTTGACATGAAACCTGGCAATTTTGTAAAGGTAACGCATTCGCAAAATCAGCAGAGGATGTGACGAAACCAGCTAGGGGGAGGGGGAGGAATGCAGAGAAGGTTAAACGGCTGTACATGTGGTGCACGCAAAAGCACTATAAGATGTATTTGATGAGTTGATGAAGCGAAATGTGATGAGGTGTGTGGTGCAAGACAGTCATGTATCTGTTACTTACATGCCGAAATAATTCCAACATTGCGCATAGTGTGGTATACTCCATAGACAGCTTTCTCATCTCCCCCTCCTATTCCTGTCAGCTGCCAATCTAACTTTACTTCCTACCAGCATATCGTCATGTCTGCCTATGGACACTTAGGTCCCTTTGTCCGAAACCAAGATGGCCCACTTACAACATCCATATTGTGTTGGCTACCCTCTATCAGTTATCTGTTTGTCTCATCTATTTTTAATCTATTTTAGCAACCAATTTAGTTCCTTTTACTGTAATTTCTTACAAGCGTCAGCTAATATCTGAGCTTCTAATGTTGCTCCCTATATCTACATTTTCCTATTTCTATTTCTTCCAAACATAACCATTTCATCAATACATTGCAACTCAAAGCCTACAACTTAACTTGCCTGTTATTTGTGGAATAATAATAATAATAATAAAATTTATTTCTATCCCGTTCCTCTGCAACGCAATCGGGGCGGCTTACATCATAAAAATCCCATAATTACATTAATACCCTAACCCACCCACCCTTAAAACAATATTAAATTAAACAGATTAAAAGCATACAATAATTAAAAAGAGGGGGGAAATGAAATAATCCAGGGGCCACTTAAGGGAAAAGGCAGCCGAATCTTTGGGCTGGGATAGCTGTTTGGGAAAGGCCTGCCGGAAAAGATCCGTCTTGACAGCTTTTTTGACTATTTGTATTTTATTAAGCAATTGCCAGTAGGGATCTTTGATACATATAGTTTTGTCAGGGAGTCCTAGCTTATCTAAGTCAGATTCCTCTTTTAGCTGGGACAATGCCTATCTATTTCCATTGTAAACGGTCTTTTGTTTTCGGACCATTAGCAATTAACAAATTAACTATCTGAAGTCTTCTTTTATGCTCATCTACAGCTGCTTCCCTCAGGCAATATGCATTTTGCTTTTAGACTTACTGTATAAAATCCATTAATAGAGTGACAGTTTAATGCAACATTCTATTTCCTAATGTCTTTCTCTTATGGCTTCTTTGAAAAAGCCATATTTTCCTTTATTTCCCCTAAGCCTGAATTTCTAATTACCTGCGGCATACTACTACTGTATAAGGAACACACCTATTCTTTCAGGCCTTTTCAGAACGTTGAGCCAATATATGTATCCACCTGCTTGTTGATTCAAAACTTATATTACTTTTCAAGAGCCCCTATTCTTCCACTTTGTCACACTTGAACTATGCGTGCACACCCAGAGGGTAGATAAAAGGTGATCATTGCATTGTGCATCATTTACACTTGAATTCTGACAAAATGTTATTTGGCATAACCACACAAACTACCAAGATATTCCCAGTGTATTTGGTAATAAGTTTGAGCTTCCAAGTTAGTTAGGATAGAAAGTCTATGCAAGCTTGTGATATAATTTGGCAAAGTGCTGTGTTGTTGTTTTTCAATTAGGCCTCTGATGCATAAGAACTAAAAAGGAGTGATGATCTTCTAGGAGGGTTAATGTACTTGTAAAATTAGTTGCTAGTTGCTGGAAGGGCACTGCTGGTTCTTATTTGGTATAGGGTGCCTCATCCCTATTCATGGGCATTAGCATTGCAGTTAGTCATGCAGGGTGACTTTTAAACAAAATGCTAATGCAAAAATACAGTACTGTGAAAAAACCACTGCTTTTGTGGGGAAGTAAAATGTCATAATGGTATGACTTGGGCTTGAGACAGGAAATCTGTAAAGGTGTAGAAGTAGAGTACAGTATTTGCTTCCTGTCTCTTGTATTTGAACTTTGTGTCATTCTAATGCAAACCGAAGAAAAGTATGCATTGTTTTTAGGACCATGCAACCCTCAGTGGTAGTTATAGCAGTTTTCTGCTTATACTGAAGTTTGGATGATATTGTGAAAAATGCAAACTGGGAAAATTAACCTAAGGCAGTACTGTATTACAATTCAGCTACACCCTAAGTGGGTCAGTGTATACTACCAGACCTCTCATCCAGTGGAAAGAGTTGTTAGCTTTCTGGACCAGGGTGGAGATTGGATGGGATAGTGTGAAAACATAGTTTTACAGAGGTGGTGTTTATGGGACTGTGAAGATTAAAAACCCATTGTTTTCTCCTGCACTTGATGAAAAGTCACCTGTGTTGAAGTGCCAGACCAAATCTAGATTTGGTTCAACAATAGTCAGAAGTGGCTAAGTTGGAACATGATATATGCCAATACCTGAGAACAGAATATTTTGTCACTTCTTTTCACACAAAGACAATTTGGAGCCTGAGCTAGACCTAGGGAATGTTTAGCAGATCCAAATACCAATATAATCCATTTAATGTTTCTGGATGGAGAAACAGTCTTGTCCTCAATGAAATGACTGTGTCTTGAAAATGATGCCTTATCCCTCAAAGCAATTCTGAATATATTTATCCAACAGTTTAAAATACTTATTTTGTACATAACTAATGGACACTGATGCAGTGCAGTCATGCCATCAGTTCTAAGACAATACATGGAGGATCTAGAGGAGGCAAGGATGATTTCAAAGTGGTACTTCTATGTGGTATTATAATTCTTGCATCTGTAGCTTTTAAAAATGTACATACTCCTTATACAGTATCCTGAGAAACTATAGGTAATTTAAAACAATATTTAGAAACCTTTCCTTAATCATTTACAAGAAGATTTTAAGTTTTTCCATCCTCCTAACATTCAGTTTTACAATAGAAAAAAAATGAAAGAAATCCATGCAAAGTTTTGTTTAAATAATAGTCTAGTATTCTCAACTCTGACCGGTAAAGTGGAATTGTTCATCATAAGTTGTCCCTTGGCAGTATTCTTCTGTTCATCAATAGCTGAAACTGCACTTACATCTGAAATCTGTACTAAAAACATTAAGTTGAAAGCATTCTCAGACATTACACTTGAAATTGTAAGAGACAATGAGTCTTTATTAGATATTTAGCTAGCATCTCTCTCTTCATGCTTGTGCAGATAGAGTGCTGTCCATGGCCTCTGAACCCCTTACCAAATTTCTATATTCAGACTTTTGTTAAGTCTTATCAGACATCTATAAAGAGGAGTACTCCTGGGTATAGATCACCTTAAAGAAGGGATGGCTAATGGTAGCCTTTCAGAAACTTTAGACTACAGTTCACAGGATCACATGGATGACTGTCATGCCTTTAGAAACTGTTCAGAAACCTCAGCAGGCTCAAAATGTACCCAGGCTGCTGGTTAGGGAGCATATTAATTCCCTTGTTGAAACAGTTATCTGGCTAGCAGTCTATTTCTAGGTAGAATTCAGGACCTGTCTAAATGGTGAAAATAATTCTTCTAGAATGTGCTTAGAATCCTACCTGTTTTAATGGGATCCTGCATAATTCCACCATATTCAGAAGGAGGGGTCCAAATCTACCATAAACCCTGAGGAAACAGCCCTCGGAGCATTCCCTGATTTTTTAAAAAACTCCATGGAGAATGTGCATTAGCGATCATTAGGACAGGCGATTGCATTTATTCGCATACCCCAGAAAAGCGGAGGTAGAAAGCTGATTGGCTGGATGGGAGCAGGGGGCAGAATTTTTGTTTTGATAGTTTTTAGCTATAGTTTGTTCTTTAACATGTTGTGGGCTGCCTTGAATGCTATGCTGGGAGAAAGGCAAGAAATAAATTAAATAAATAAATGATCCATCATCATTAACCATACTGGTTGGCTATTTGTTTGTTTGTTGAGTTTATATCTGGCCTTAGGGGTAAGGCTGATGGGAGTGATAGTCCAGAAACATCTGGACAATTAAAGTTGCCTATTCCACTTCTTGGCCTTTTGTTGATAGTAAGACTGTAAAAAACTTTACTGTCTCCAGACCTTTCTCTTATAATTCAGGGAGGTGAAAATTCTTTCATTTGGGGAATGGGGGAGGAAGAGTACTTATAGTGCTCTGGGTGTGTCATTTCATTTAAAGCAGGGATGAGAATCTTGTGGATTGCCAGTACCATCATTCCACCTCCTCAACATGTTGGATGGGGCTGCTGGGAATTGCAGTACAACAACATCAGGTGGCACAGTGGTTAAATACCCGTACTGCAGCCACAATGTTGTGAGTTCTGATCCTGCAGGGCTCCAAGGTTGACTCAGCTTTCCATCCTTCTGTATGTCGGTAAAATGAGTACCCAGCTTGTTGGAGGCAATTAGCTAACACATTGTAAAACCACTTAGAGAGTGCTTGCGCTATAAAGCAGTATAGAAATGTAAGTGCTACTGCTAACAATTTGTAAGCTGCTTTGAGAGCCTTGGTGACTGAAGAGTGGGGTCTACATACTCTAAATAAATAAATAAAATCTGTAGGGCTGGAGCCACAGCACAGCTGAAGTACTGGAAGTATGGCTGTAAATAAGTCTCCCCTGTACAGTATAATCCCTTGATTACAGTGGTATATTTCCATGTAGCATCATTCTTGATAGGTTGTTCTAGGGCTGTCCCCCTCCCTCAAGCTATTCCTTCCTTTTCTAATTCCAGAAGCTATCTCTTTCCAGCCTGCAAGCTAACTTTCCAAAATAGCCAAATGTAGAGGAACATTGTAATAACTGGCAGAGAAACACATAGAATTGAGCTCAGTTTTTGGAAGTCTGTAAGCAAACACTGTCAGAGGTGTATCTCATGAGGAGCAGTGGGTTTGGCTGGCAATTAGATTGTTGCCTCCACCTGTGCTCAACCTTTATATTTGTACATAAATATAGATAATGCAAAATGGTGTGAGTCTTCTGTAAACTCCTTCCATGGGAAACCAAACCTTTGCTGCCTCTTTCTGTGGCCCTAGAACTTCTTTACTGCTTAAAGAGGTGTGAATGGAGAGTATACCAACATATACTCAGTACCTTTCTCTTCATGCTTGTATTTATAGCTCTTTGTCCATGGCCTCTGAAGACCTTGCAGGCCAGGTACCAAATTTCTACATTCGGCAGAATTCTACCAATGCAGTTTCTCTAGATTTTGAGCCTGATACCAACTATCGGTTTGTGGAAATCTTAGAAGACAGGTACAAATGTACCTATTGCCATCTTGTCCTTCATAATCCTCACCAGACAGGATGTGGGCACAGATTTTGCCAGCGCTGCATAGTCTCTCTGAGGTAAGAACTGTCCTTGTCTTCAAATCAGTGTCTCGCCCCTTCTTAGAAACACATTTCTAAGGTCTTTTCTTGAGGAGAGCCAGTGTGGGGTTGTAATTTGAGTCTGGGGTTCAAATCTCCACTTGGCCATGTAATCCCTCTGAGTGACTTTTGGCAAGTCACACTCTCTCAGCCTCAGAGGAAGGCAACGGAAAACTCCTTCTGAATAGTCTCATTGACTATAGTGAGAGAAATATACATATGCTGGTATCCTCCATAAGATAAACAGGACTTGAATATATTTAACTATGACTGCTTTCTGTCCTTTGATCCTTGCAAACAGTTATTAGTGTTTCCATTTAAAAGGAGCTGTATGGGTAGTTACTTTTTTCTTAATATATTTTCTGTGATAAGAGAAAATTGAATAAGTCATGGGAAAATATGGAAGAGTTATTGATGGAAGACAGTGACTTCTGAACCCCTATAAAAATCTATGAATGAAGAAGATCAATTTGTCTATATTTGTGCTGGATTTGTGGCTTTCATTTTGTGAAATTACTGCTTTAACAATGATGCTGCTGCTTCCTCCTCCTCCTTCTTTTTATAGAAAAGTTGACTTTCTACCTGGGCCATTTCTTCACAGCACTTAAAAATATAGCATTGGTATTAAGAGGATAAAAACTTCCTATCTAATTAGGCACAATGCAGTTTATCATGACATTGTTGTGGACAAGAAATGCAGAAAATTTAAAAAATCTGCTTTGTGAAGCACCGTTTTGATTCATCAAAGTATCACTTTAGGTGTATACTAGTTTCCTTTTCTGAAATACTGACCCAGACATTTGTAGCTGTATTGTCACTGTGAAATCAACATGAAGGTGTCCTTCCAAAGTGACATTGGGTGACTGTAGTCCTGTGTGTATTAAACTGGAAGTAAACTCCTTTCACCATAAGAATACAAAATACAAAACCCCTTTATTGGTTAGCCAATAAAGGTAATGCTTTTTTGTGGATTGTGGATTTTGTATTTGATTTTGGGGTTTCGGTTGTTGTCGGGCTTTTTGTTTTTGTTTTGTTTTTGCTGCATGTCAGCATAACTACTCCCAAATATGTTTCCTTTCATAGTATAACAGTATACATGTATAGGACATGTGCTGTTAGTGGGTTTGCATTGATGATAAAGTAAAATTATAAGAAACAGTCCTTTAGGAATTATTCACTAGCCTCTCTTGTTTTAAGCTGTGTTCTGTGTGATTTAAACAGGTTTGGCTGTGATAGTATATTAATAGACTCAGTTGCTGCCCCTCTTTTAAAAAGAAGTTTTTCTGTGTTCTCTTAAATTATATGAGTTATTATATATGAACAGTACTTGTTAAGTTGCCAGCTTTTCTCATCCAGGCTGACTAGATTTTCAGACAACACTGTTATAGTGTTACTATTCCACTTTATTTGCTATGGCTGCCTCCTGTTGAATCCTGGGATTTGCAGTTTAGGAAGGGGCATTTACAACTCACAGCCAGAGAGATCTTAGGCCTCACTAAACTACAAATCCCAGAATCCCATAGCAGGAAGCCAGAGCAGTTAAAGTGGAATAGTAACACTATAACAGTGTAGTCTGAAAATCTCCTTTGTTAATTTAATTTCCTCAGGCAATTTCTCTCTAGCTATTTCTGTTTAACAACATAACAGCAGGATTTCTATTAAAAGAGATGTTAACAGTAACAACCAAATCTGAAGTGATTTAAAATAGGTGAGGTGGGACATGTTGTGGAAAGGGAATGTTGTATTTAGCAACACTATAATGCAGCATGCTGATGAGGTTTTTCTTTAATTGTTCTGTTGAGATCATACTGGAAGTTAGAATATTACAGTGGCATAAACTGAAAGTTAATTGCAGGGGGGTTGTGGTTTTTTTGTTTGTTTGTTTTGCCAAATACAAACTACCTATATTTCTCTCTGTTTCTTTAAGAGAACTGAATGTCATACCCACCTGTCCTGTAGACAAAGAAATAATAAAACTTCAGGAGGTAAGAAAATAAGCTCTGTTCATATGACTTTGTGAAGTCAACATCTGAAGTGTTTTTAGCAATCATATTGAAATGTAAGTATAGATCAATAGAGGTTTGTAGGACACAAGCAAGTTTTAAACCTGAATTGAAAGAATTCCCTGCTTGCAGTGTCCAGGAAAAAAAAAGCTTCTTAGAAATGTTGATATGTCTGATATGGAGAAAGGCCATGAAAGATTTCTTTAAGGTGTTATTTTTTTTCTCTTCCCTCACTGGAGCTACAAGATAGGTATTGCCATTGTGTTCTAAATACTGTGTAAAATAACAGATCCCCTATAATGAGCCTGGTTTTATTTCTTTGTATTTGAAAGACAGAGCTTGGAGTGTTACTTTTTTGGTATTACCACTCTCACAATCCCTCAGCCAAAGCTGGGAGTCATAATTCCAAAATGGAACATTTCTGAGCTTTGAAAAGATTGTGCAGAATTTTTCTGTCCTTAATGCTTGTCTGTGTTGTGAAAACACATTTCATACTTTAATTTACCGTAGGTTTTCAAAGACAATTGCTGTAAAAGGGAAGTTCTCAATTTGCAAGTATACTGCAGAAATTCACCAGCTTGCAATGCAAAAACATCTCTGGGACGTTATCAGGTTTGTATTCCTGTATTCTAATATTGTTATTGTATGTCTTTTCGTAACAAAGGTGTTGTTTCTAAAGTTATGCTTCTGCCATTATGAGTAAAATGTAACTCCATGGGATTGAGCTGCCTGCAAACAAAATTACATTCTGTTGTTTAAATTTTTATTCATAGAAGGAGCCTTTAAAAAAAAAACATATTAAAAGGAGCTTTTTCGTCTCTGGGTTTCGAAGAAGAGTTCTATGTATGGAGACACTAAGGGCTAGTCCAGACAGTGAAATAAATCCTCTCAGTATTCAGGGAGAATCCCATATGTCCAAATGGGATCCTGTAACTGTGGGGAAAATGCGCACTCCTGCTCGTTAGGACAACCAAATTGCATTACAGCACATTCCTGAAGTGGATAGCTGTGTGTGTGTGTTCAAATCTTAGGTTGCAGTCCAGGAACTGCTGTCTAAAAAAAAAAAATTTTTAAGGAATACTTTTCTGAAGATTTATAGAGCTGCTCCAGTAGTAGAAGACAGAGCCCTAGCAGCCTGAATAAAACAGCAGAAAGGATATGTGTATAATAATGGGGGAGGAAAAAGCAGGGGCTAAAGTTTAGTGGCGGAGGGGTTCCCATAGGTGCTTTATTCCTGTGGCTGCTCCCAGACTATGGAACTCCCTCCCACACGAGGTCAGGTTGGCCACCGCCCAGCACTTTTCATCGACAGTTGGAGACTTTTTTTTATTTAGGAAGGCATTTGAAATGAATTTTTTAATTGGTGTGCTGCTTTTATTGTTGTATTTTTATGATTTTATGCTTTTAACTCATGTGTTTTAATTATATTTTAACAATGATTATTTAATTTAATTAATTTTTAACTTTTGTATTTGTGATGTTTTTAGCTGTATTTTTTAATGATTGCAAGCCACCTTGGGTTACCTGTGGCCATCCAGATGTTAAGGTTGAAAGTTGCATCTACTCATAATGGGGGTAAGAGCTCAATAAAATATGGAGGGTGACAGGTTGCCCACTCATGCTGTAGACCGCAGGTTGTCAAATGTGGCTCTCCAGATGTCGATGATTACAGTTCCCATCAACCTTAGCTACCACTGTCAGTGGTCAAACCACAGCTGCCACTCATGCTGTAGACAGTGGGTTTTAGAGAGAGATCTGACTTCCTGTGGACACATACACCAAATATTCCCAAATACCTTATGTTGTTGGTGTCTCCAGTACATGTTATGGTGATAGTTACAACTTGGATGGTATATGTAATGCATTACTCTGATTTGTAGGATCATCTACAACTGTGTTCATTTGAAAGTGTCCAATGCACTAATGAAGGATGTTGTGAAAAAGTTCTTCAGAAGGATTTAAAAGAACACCTAGGTTTACATTGCAACTATCGAAAAGAACTGTGCCAGTACTGTAATCAGCCTGTGACTTCAATCAATTTAAAGGTAAGATTGTAATAAAAATATTTTAAATAAGAGTAACCTATTTTGTTACTTAATTGCTTCATAAAATATTAAATGCATTGAACTACGCATTCATCAGAGATTGCTTTTCCATCACAGGGGTTATGTATATAGTGAAAATACTCCTCATAGAATTCGAGGAGAATACAATTTGTCTAAATGGCATCCTGCATTAATCTGCCATATTTGAAAGAAGCGGGGGGGGGGGACAAACCTGTCAAAACCCGTATTTTTTTGGAAAGCTCTGTGGGAATGCTCCTGCTCATTGGGACAACCAATTCCTGCTCATTGGGACAACCAATTCACTTTGATGCCCATTTCCGATAAGAGCAGAAGTGAAAAACTGATTCGTCGGATGTGCACAGGGAGGCAGAGCTTGCTAACAAGACAAGCGCCCGGAACTGCCATGTCGGATTTCACTGTAGTGATTGTATGCTGAGGTGACGAAACAGCTTTTCTTCTTTTTTCTATTTGTTTAGCTGGAATGTCACACTTTTGCACCTTAGTTATTCTTTAAAAAAATACTGTTATGTGACGGCAACTGGTGATAATAAAAACATGAGTAATTCACTCCCGCCCACCATCTTGATTTGCAGGCACGCCTGTTGGAACAGGGAAAACAGATATCTTTGTATGCCTGCAATCTTGCTAAAAAACCATTAAGACAAATAGAAGCTGCAGTGAATTGGTGTTAGTGTGCATTAATCTGGATTTTCCCCCTTGTATAGATAAGCCACGCAGTCTTAAAAATAAGCAAACAGGGTAATGCTATTGGAAGTATAAGTTTCATAGCCATGATTTTTAGGATACAGTTATAAAATAACCTCTTAAAAGGCTTAGCATCAGCTAGTGCTTGCTGGATTGGGTACTTGTATGAAGATAGGTGCTGCCTACAATGTTATTTCTCCGTCTCCCTGACCCCCCACTTATCCAATCCAAATTCTTTGTAGTTTAGAAAAGATTCAGCATGAGAGGGAAACATTCTTTCTTTGCATGGGGTATCCAAGAAAGCTTGTAAGCAGCAAGTAAGAAAGAAAGACTTCTCAGCTTCTGTGCAACAGTTCTAAAAACTAGAAATGAATGCTAGTTGAAACTAGCTTTTCAATTCATTCATGGGTTGGTCTGTTTCTTCTGTTCATATTTCCAAATATAGATTACTTACTTTCTTTTTCTAAAGCAGAAGACAGAGGTTAGATGCAAGAGGCTTAATGGCAAAAGGCTGTAATGTGCTACCAATTAGAAATATTCAGATCAGGGGAGGGAAACCCCATGGGTCCACAGGCCAGTTTTCTGGCCTGCAGTATCTTCCAGTGGCCACATGGACTGCCCAAAAATGGGATGTGTATGTGTTTGAAACCAGAAGTGACACTAAGTCCACTTCTAGTTTATTTTTGGCAGGGGGAGATATTCCTCATGTAGATTTGTTCCATGCCATGTGTCATGTTTAAGGTGAAACACAGCTCCCATGAGCAGAAATTCAATTTTTAACTTGGGAAGAAAACATTTGGCGGAGGTGGGGCAGGAGGTCCAGAGGCTGCAAAAATGTCTTTGATGGTCCTTGGGCCACACTTTACCCACCCTGAATCAAATACACTACAGTATTAGCAATCTCAGTTCTCTGAATGCTTATGTAGCCAAAACAGCACTGTCCACAAACATGAGATAAATAGCAGTCACAGGAAAAACCCAGTGTTGTAAAATTACAAAGGGGGTGGGGCCAAAATAACTCAGTGAGGAGTAAGCAAGCTAAGTGGCATGAGGTACCTATTGTCTAAAGTTGTCTGGGAACAAAAATAGGGGTTGCAGGGTTGCAATGGAGTATCTTGAAAGAAGGGTTGGAACATTGGATGGAACACTGAACAAGGACACTCCATACCGTAACATTTTGTTGAGAGTCCTCATTATTATATACAGTCAACACAACCCACCAGTGAGTTGTGCAGATCCTGCTGGAATGACAGGTGCTGTACAAAAAATACAGCTCTTGAAAAAAAGTACTGTCTCACAGCTGTGCACTCCTGCTTGTTTCAGAAAGACTTACACAGGAGAGTCTTGGTAGTTTGGCCCCATGATTGCTTCTGCTTTTTGCTTTTAAATGACCACTGTTCAATAAAATCAGATACCTTTGTTTCCCCTGAATAACTGATTTCACAATGTATTTTCAGACTCATGAGAGAAGACGTTGTCCTGGCTATCCATTGGTTTGTCCCCATGGCTGTATGGAAATAATTCCGAGAAAAGAGGTACAAGATTATTTTTTGTTCATTATAACCAGGTGAATTACCCAGTATTGTGAAAAAAAACTACCTTAGTAATTATGTGAGCTTTCCATTCATATGCATTCGAAGGAAAAAAGTAGAATCAGTACATCCTCTGAAATGAACTTTTAATTTTAATTGATTAGGTTAGGGTCCTTAATCTTTTTGGATTGGTTGCCACTTCTGGAATTTTGGAGCAGGCTCATGAGTACCATCATAAAATGGCTGCCATGGTGGAGGGCTATCCATTTACAAAATGGCTACTGCAGTAGATGCAGCCTACCAGTCAAATGGGGAGACTAAAAGATTACTTGCTCTAGAATCTGGCTACAAGGCAGAGGTGAATTTAGATCCCCAGGAGACAGAAACACACTCTTCAAATTTTCTGCTGCAACACAAGCCCATTTCTCAGAAAGGCAAACTGATGATTCCAAAGGGCAAGTAACTTGCCCAAGAACCTGCCTACACTCCAGAAATGAGATCTGACCCCCAAATATGCAAAAATGCTTTTTTGAACTCACAGCTCTCTTTTAGGATACCTCTACTCCTTCCCCCACCACTGGAAAACACACTTTCCATTTCCCCCCCTCCCCACACATTTTCCTCCTTTGGATCATTCTAAAACACTCTCTCTATATCTCTCCTCCATATTATGCTGCATCTCAGCCCTGTATCCCCTCACAGCATTACTTACCACCTCTACTTACCCCATAGCCCTCCCCAATGCACCTGTTTTCCTCATGACTCTCTCTGTCAGCCACCATGCTGCTGTCCTGCCAGCCTCCAAGTCACCCTGCATCCTTCCCCTCCCCAAACCCCAAGCTTAGGACCAAACAGGAAGTAGCAGGCAACTTTTTCCTTTTTAGCCCTTTTCTCTTCCATTTTTGGTGTTTGTTTGTTTTTGGGTTTTTTTGTTTTGTTTTTGGAGTTTGGAGGCAACTTCTAGCTGGCTTTCTACTTTACTTTTTTTTTTTTTTACTTTACATTGCAAAGTAAAATGACTGGTCTATAACTAATCACCATCTTCATTCTGTAATGAACCCTCTGGGCCCACAGTTTGGGGAAATGAAAGTAAAATTGTACATGGCTTCATACCAAGGATTATACTTTGTAGTTGCCCAAGATATTTTAAAACTACAGTTGTCCCTCCACATTCATGGATTTGGCATTCACGGTTTTAAGTAATCACGGCTTGAAAATATTCTTTAAAAATAATCCAAAAAGCAAACCTTGATTTTGCCATTTTATACAAGGGACACCATTTTGCTATGCCATTGCATATAATGGGACTTGAGTATTCATGGATTTGGGTATTCATGGGAGGTCCTGGAACCAAACCCCAGCGAATGTGAAGGGACAACTGTATTTTAATTGGATGGTGCGGGATAACTTGGCAGGGACCAAAGGAAGTTCCATGGGTACTATATGGAAAGGAAGTGTCAACCGAGGACTCTAGGATTAGACAATCCCCATCTCATCTTTGTATCACTTGGTTTCTTTGTGATATTTTATATTACTGTTGCAAGCTAATTAAGCTCATCATTCTTCCCCTACTTTTCATTAACTTATAACTTGTTGATATTTGCAGGTAGAAGAACATGTCCTGGTGTGTCCTGAAGTGGAAATTGATTGTCCATATAAACAGTATGGCTGTCCTACCAAGGTATTGTATCACAAGGCAAACACAGTAATAGAAACCAGCACACACATATCTTTTCTGTCCTGTCTTGCCTGGTCTGACGATCTAACATTATTTGTTTGTTTCAGTTATAATGCATTATACTTGTTTTGTGGAAATTGATTGTCCATATAAGGAGTATGGCTGTCCTACCAAGGTCAAGCCAAACAAAACAATTGAACCCAGCTCACAAGTATATTTTCTGTCCTGTCTTCTCTGGCCTGGTCTAGCAATATAGAAATATTGATCCGTTTTGTTTAAAATGCATCAGCCTTACCTTGTGGAAATTGATTGTGTATATAAGCAGTATGGTGATCCAACAAAAGTATTGCATGGCAAATATAACAATAGAAACCAACAAACACAAATGTCTCTTTGGGAGGAGGGTGTCATGTCTTCTAGTCTAGTCTAGTTTAAGAATATAACAACATTATTCATATGTTTGGTTTATAATGCATTAAGCTTTCTTCGTTTACACTTTTTTATTTTCCTTTAGATTAAAAGAGGAAAGATTTCAGAACATGAGAATATCTACTTGAGAGAACATATGTTACAAATATTAGACAGAAATTCAAAGCTCGAAGATCAGGTATAGTGCCACGTGAATAGTGGTTTCACCTAACATCTAGGCTAGAGACAAACAGTTGTTTTTTAAAATTCAGAGTGCCTTGAGCATGAGTTCATATCACATAATGCTCCACAGTCCCACAGTTGTGTGCTTGCTTGAGGTTTTTTTTGGGGGGGGGGAGGAAGAGTGCATGTGCTATTTTTCCTTCTATCGTGGAACATAAAGTATTTCCTGGTGGTATCCCATCTAGCCACTGACCAATGCAAAACCTGGTTGTCAGAATAATAAGCAGTTATAACAAACTGCAAGCAGCAATTCCTTTTTCAAACTACCTGCCACTCTAATGGGGGATGGAAGATATTCTGTTGGCAGACTGCACACCAGCAGATAACAATTTTCTGCAAAACCTTTACATTCCAGCTCACCTCCTGGACTTCCCTTTCCCACAATATATAGGTCAGTAGATCTCAGCCTGATACAACAGAGCAGCATGGTGCTTCCAACTGGAGTTTCCTTAACCATATGTCAGCACCGCTAAGAAAGAAAGTTGGAAAGAGATTATGAAATAAACTGCTTTGTTCAATCTAACAAAATCTGTTCATGAATCCTAAAGGGTTAATTTCCTCCCTACACATTTCAATGCTTAGAACAATCTATAGTTTTAGAAGTATGCACATGTTCACAAGTAATATAGGGGAAAAGTGAAACCATCAAATGCATTTGTATGATCTTTAGACATGTGTACACACAATTCCAAGCCAAGGTCCACTTACCGAAAGTAAGCTTAGCTTTGTCAATATTCCCACTATAGATTTGGTTCAGAACTTTGTCTGAAAGTGCATTGAATCATTTATTGAGCCTATAGTTACATTCCAGACTGTCACTTATGTCTCATAGAGAGGATTAGAGAATCACTATTACTGTATTTTATTTAAGGCATATTTATCCTACCTTCTGCTATAGGTGTTCAACATGACTCACAAAAAAAATATTGAAAGAAATAATAATAAGCTCAACATTGTAGAAACAAGCCAACATTATCAGTAGGATCCAGGAGGATAAAATAGTTTTTTTATCTAGCATCTAAAAATAAACGTTTAGGCACTAGCCAAACTTTGGGGGGCAGGGTATCCAGAGATTTTAAAAGCTGTATGTAGATAGATGCTTACCTTATAGATGCTTATCTTATCTCTGAAGGTGCAAATGCAAGTATATAAGAAAGGAAGCAGTCTTTCACATGCCCTCATTTATGCCACATTTTAATGATGAAAAATGGTATTCTGAATTGTATTTCACACACTATTAAGTAGTGATTTAGCTTGTTATTAAACCAACTGCAGCTTCCAAATGCTTCTCAGAGGCAGCCCCACATATAATATTCTACTGTCATCCCAGCTAGACACTACAGAAGCATAGATGACTGTACAAGTGTTAAGAGTTTTTAATTAAATAATTTAAAAAGTGAAAGAAAATTGGTTAGCACTCTGATTAACTTTTTTTCAGGCTTAAAAGAGCACCTACCTACTCTTCCATGACTTCTTGTTAAAGAAATCTAAGCCTGGATTATCAGTTCACCCTCCAAGTATTAACAGCACACACAAAGTTCAAATCAATTCAAGTATAAAGCCAAAGATTCATTATTTGAAGTTTCAACACTCACATGAAAGGACAGGGGAGACCACTTAGAAAAGTAAAATTGAAGATATACATGGATGGACCCCAGTCTGAAGTCATTGGTGGTGCGCACAAGAATCCAAGGATGACATCCATTACTTCCTGTTGTTTACACAAAATATTCTGTATTGTAATTTAAATGTATTGGCTTGGATTCAGTGCTCCTGGGCAGCAGAAAACTAGCTTACACATTCTTCCACATCTTACACTGTCATTATGCAGAGGATGGCAATAAATCTCTGTCAGGGTAAATCATAAAAACAAAAATATTTCATTAGCTACCTAAAGCATTGGCCATGACAAGAAGTCATTATTCTTTATTTGGAGGTTCCAACTCTCTCGTAGTGTGATAGTGACTGATGTACACATACCATAAAAAAGCCACAATGTCATTGGTAGTCCCCCCCCCATTCCAGGAATAGGGAAAGTGTGGGTTATGACCTGCATGCAGTCTGCAGTCCCCAGAACATCTCCAAAGCCTCAATCCCTGACAAAAAAAATCTATCCAAATTTTCAGTCAAATTATCATCAAAAGCCACAAACCCCTGCTATACCAAAAAAAAAGAAAGAAAGAAAGAAAGACGGGGGGTCTATTCTGCAGCCAAACTCAGAAGTGTTTAAACACTGTAACATATGCTACTGATTTCACTTCCTCATACAATGTGAAGATGTGGAGAGAGTCATGTACGCAGTTTTGGGCAAAAGGTCACTATGAGCTTAGTTATCTTCTTGTGATATTACCATCTTCTTAATCCTACGTAGTGTTCAGATCTGTATTTAACCACATCCTCGGAAACATCTGCTTTTGATTGCTTGTTACGTGATTTTTTTCTTGCTGTGAATTATCTGGATCAAACAATATTTTTAAAAAAGAATATCTCATACAATGTAATCTTCCAGGATGTGGTTAGAAACTTTTGATGGGCAGCTAGACTTGCTTGATGTTTGTCAGGTGGTTCCCAGGTTATGGAGGGTGGGTCAGATGTGACTGCATGAAGTACTGTCTAGATTTCTGCTTAGTTTGTCCAGCTCATAACAACTGGATATACTAGAGCAGAGCCATTTTACCTAGTATGAGAGAGACCACTGTGCTTGTCACATTTCAGTAATAAAAGCAAGTCTTTCATTATTCCTTTGTTGTTCAGTTTCTCTTTTGCCTTTTACTAGTTTGAATTCACCCCTTTCACCTTTCATTTTGTAGATCTCTGAGCTTTATAAGAACCTAGAACATAAAGAGATAAAAATTCAGGAGCTAGCAGACATGGTAAAAAAGTGTGAGAAAGAATTCAGGCAATTTACACAGCTATATAGTAATAATAACAACTTGCTGGCCAGCGCTCAGGTAAGATAATTTCCTTCCTTAATATCTTTACTGCCCTCAGTAGAAACAAAAAGTGAGAGTCTGTCTGCAAAGGCAGACAAATTGTCTAATAAAGTACTCCCTACATTGTGTTAACATCTGGGATTTATTTCCATCTATTGTTAAGAGTGTATTTGCACAAAACGGATGTTGGATTTAAGTGATGTCATCAGCTGATTTCTTCTGTGATTCCAAAGGGGGCATTATGATGTTTATGTACAGAGGGCCATATCCCGAGCTTATTTATTGGGGGTTAGACTACATCTCCCAGAATCCCCCAGCCAACATGGATACTGGCCATGCTGGCTGAAGACTTCCAGGAATTTTAGTCCAAAAATGTCACTCTTCCAAACTCTGGTATCCAGATTTCTGGAATATATACTGGGAAAGACTGTAGTTTGCACATGGCAGGTAAAAATACTTATACTGGTACATGGAAATGAAGAAGTCATAAGCCAACAGTATAATAAACAAGTTTCTGGTTCAAAGAGCTCATAACATAAATTTGGACAATGAGAAAAAGAATAGGGTGGGGAGACAAAGCTAGGGCCCATCTAAATGGTGAAAATACCCCTCATGGAATTCACTGGGAATCCTACCTGTCTAAATGGGATCCAGCACCATCCACACTATTCAGAAGTGGGGGACCCAAAACGGCAAAAACAATGTGGTAAAAACCTTCGGAGATTTTTCCATACTTTTTAAAAAACTGCGAGGAGGTGCGTGCTCCTGCTCATTTGGACTGTCGAACGACAGGAAATTTGAAGGGAAGCACAAAGCTGATTGGCTAGGCAAGAGCAGGAGCGGGGTTTGCTAGCAGGGAAAGCTTCTGCTGCCGCCATGTTGGATTTTTGCCTTAGTGATCACTTGCTAAGGTGATAAAACAGCATGAATATTTTCTGTTTTGTGTGAAGTCGAAGGCTTTCATGGCTGGCATCCATAGATTTTCCTTGGTTTTTTTCCGGGCTGTGAGGCCGTGTTCTGGAATAGTTTCTTTCTGATGTTTCACTGGCATCTGTGGCTGGCATCCTCAGAGAATGGTTGGGTAGGAGTGTGTCTGGGGTTTATATGCTGTTAACCCCTGTAGGGGAGTATATGTAAATTTGTGTAATTGAATGGTTAGTTTCTGGGTATAGAAATGCAAGGCTCGTTAGTGTCTGTTTGGCTGATGGTTGGTTGATGGGCCATTATCTGCTGGAAATCCCCATGTCCCTGGGTGGGACACTTACAAAGAAATTCCATCCAGAGACATGGGGATTCCCAGCAGATAATGGCCCATCAACCAACCATCAGCCAAACAGACACTAACGAGCCTTGCGTTTCTATACCCAGAAACTAACCATTCAATTACACAAATTTACATATACTTCCCTACAGGGGTTCACAGCATATAAACCCCAGACACGCTCCTACCCATCCATTCTCTGAAGATGCCAGCCACAGATGCAGGCGAAATGTCAGAAAGAAACTATTCCAGAACACAGCCTCACAACCCGGAAAAAAACCCAAGTAAAATCTATTTTCTGTTTTGCTTTCCTATAAAATTGAAAAATTGCTCTATCACACCAGTGTACCTTGGATGACTTTAAAAAAAATAATAATGGCGCTAGTGAAAAACTAACACGAGTAAATCACTTGCTGCTGCCATCAGGAATGCGAGGCTTATGGGGGCTTCCAATGCCAGAAAAACTGTTTAGACACGTCACAGCTGCTATGAGATGTGAATACTATGAGGTACTTTGGATTTTTTCCCCTCATGTGGATGGGGCCCTAGTATTATCAACCATTTTCTTCACCTTCAAAAAGAGCTGTGCTAGTATACAGTCTGATATGGTGTTATAGCAATATTATACAAAGTTCTGAGTAGTTTCAGAAATTGTGACCATAAAATTTCCCTCTACATAAAATGACAAAACTGGAAGGGAGATAGAAGGAAATATCTCAAGGCAGTTGCAAAATATCATGCATGTACAAACAGTAGCATCTGCTATGAACTGGGGTATGAACAGGAAGGCCACAGGGTAAGTTGGCAGTGTTTCTTTGTGCTCATAGAAACACTGGTGGCGCAGTGGTTAAATGCCAGTCCTGCAAGTCACCACGTTGCAAGTTCGATTCCAGGGGGCTCCAAGGTTCACTCAGCCTTCCATCCTTTCGTAGGTCGGTAAAATGAGTACCCAGCTTGTGGGGGGCAATTAGCTAACACACATTGGAAACTGCTTAATGCAGTGTAGATGTGTAAATAGCTATTGCTTAAAACAATTTGTAAGCCGCTCTGATAGCCTTGAGGCTGAAGAGTGGGGTATAAATAAATAAATAAATAAATAAAAATTTCAGCAGTTATTGCAAATGGTAACTCAGATTATTGCCATATGGACTGCTCTTTTCTCATGAAAATTGAGGGGAGAACTATGGCAAATTATTTTTAAACAAGTAATCTTATGTACCTTGTTGCAAAAGGCAGGTTGTTTTGAAGTGGGGCTCCAGCAACCCTGCACCCCATAACCAGGGCACAAGCATGCAGCCTTCTTTCACTAAACTTCATACTCATGTTCTTGTGCCCATAAATCATAGAGCTACAATCTATTAACACAATATAGAAATTAATACAATCCCTTGTGATTCTGAACTATTCTTTCTAAGCAAAATAACAGTGTTAGATGTGCATTATAGCTAAAATAGAATTTCTCTTACTGACTTCTCCAATCTGTAAATGCAGTATTTTAATTTTCAGGCTGTTTAAACATTTTGAATAACAAAGCCTACTGGTGCCAGGTGAGGCCTTGAAAACAGATGATAAACCAGAAACATATTATGAGTCACAAGCATGCTAATTAAAATGAAACATTTGGAGAATACTCCAGAAACAAAGGAAGCTTTATTCTTAACATATTCAATGGTAGAAGGCTTAATAAATGGTTTTACATCTGTCCAATAATTATAATGAGGAAAAAAAATTCTCTCTCCTCTTTTTCTCCTCTTCTCCTACAATGGCCATATAACCTGAAGACTCTTGCAATTCACATTGATAAATCTGCCTGCCTGGAAACACAAGTGAGACAGTTGGTTCAAATGGCAAATCAGCAACGGAGTAAATTTGATCTGAGACCACTACTGGAGACCGTTGAGAACATACAGCAAAAAGTTGCTTTCTTGGAATCATATGAGCAACGTTTAGGTACTTTGGAGATTTTTTCTTTCTAGATTTCTTTGGTGTTACATGGATGGTTGGCAGGCTCCAGTAGGGACCATTGAAGATCATAGGAAAATTAGCTATCAAACATGTTAGTTCACTTAAGCATAGGACTCTAAAATGCTATCAGTGTAAGATGGGGTGGGGAAGGTGCACCCTGGGGTTCCATTTAGTGACCTCAGTCCCCACCAGGAGACCTCCAAATCCCCCACCCCCTCTCAGTTTGGGGAGGCCAAATTTTGGGGCCAAAACACACATTAAAATGACCTAAATTGCCACAAAAACATTGTGGAACTACACCCCCAAACTTCCAAAACATAAAAATTATCCACATTTCAGCTGAATCCCAAAACCAGATGTTACATGACATTATTTCCAGTTGTGCTGTGTTGGCTCACAGTGGGTTGTGGAGTGGCCCCTGTCCTCTTAACAGTTGCTTATTCCTGGTATAAGGAAAGATCTACACACTTATAACTCACCCATTCACCGAAAAGCTCTTGGGCTTCTACAGTCTTGCATATTATTTGCTTGTAACTTAATTTCCATTCACCTTGGTCTTTTAGTCTCAATTGTTTTTCTTGCAAACTAGGGGAACACTGAAGCTTAACAAGCCATGTGGGCTGTGGCTACCCTTTGGTATACCAATCCCATTTCCCCCTATATGCTTTCATTCTGTAAAGACTTGTTGTGTTTGAATTATTACTTTGTCAGCTCTACTTTTGGTTAAACTTGATAGGAGTATGTCCTCAATTTAGGGTAAGTTTTTGCAAGTGGCTGTCAGAATGGAGACTTTAAAAACTGCCTATCCTATGCAAGATTTGCACATCACTGATTCCTAACTTCAGTGTACCTCTGTCTGCAGAGAAAGTAGACTAAGGCTCAAAGAATGGAACTGTTTTTTATATAAATGGTCAAACAGCCAGTATAAAGTATCAGATATTAAGTCCCCTGGATCCTAGCTATTGTAGTTGAGACAACTGAAATTTGGTATCATGCAAGGGCATAGCTATGGGGGAAGCAAAATAAGGGCATTGCCCCTCCAATGAAATTTTCCTTCCAGCCCCAAATTTCCAGCATTGCAGAGAATAAGGAATTAAAAGTCATTTACACTCATATATTTGTTGGGTTGACTTTCCCTTGGTACCTTTCCTTCCTGTTTCTTTAAATGCCTATACTGTATTAATAAATGCTCAAATGAAGTTTAAGTTACTGCACTGCTAGAAGTTTGGACTGAAGGAAAATTTCATTAGGCAGTGGAATTTCTATTTGCAGGGGCAGTGCCCTCATTTTGCCACCCCCTGTATCTACACCCCTGGTGTAGCAGCAAACTTTTAGTTGTTTTTTTTCCACTTCTAGTTGTGAAAATCACCCATTTAATGATTAAAATAGTCTATATTTTAGAATATTAAATGATGAAAACAAAGTCTGTGCTTTAGAGCCTTCCTAGAAGTTTTGAGAAGTGTAAGTCTTCTCTAAAACAAGATCCACACTCCCCACAGACCTTCTTTTAACATTAAACTAAGTTTGTTAAAGGTGGTGCACACGACAGTCAACAGCGAGGCAGGACTCCAGAGTGCATGAAAACAGCAGAGCAGGGGGGAGGCTTGTGCCGGCTGTTTGTTGCTCACCGCAGAGAACATAGCTATATCTTTTTTTATTATTATTAATAATTTTATTAATTTTTAAAATAAAAAAACATACAATTACTACATAAGACTTAACAAACATATATAACAGTGATTCCCTCCACCGAGGGACTTTCCTTTACATTCATCCCTCTTTCCAGAAAATCATTGTTTCCAACTCAGGTTTGCTTCCTCTCCCCTTTATTAATACAAATTCTAAAAATTTACTCCATTTTTCACCAAAAACATTCTTATTTAACCCTCCTTTTTTTTCTTTAACCATATTTGTTAATTTCTCATTTATAGCCATATTCCATACTTCCTCATACCATTCTTCTATTTTATATTCACCTTGTATTTTCCATTTCTTTGCTATTATTAACCTTGCTGCTGTCAGCAAGTTTGTTAGCAAATCCTTAACAATTTGAGATTCTTGTATTTTTTCACAATATGATAATAATGCTATTTCAGGGCTTAAAGGTATATTTATCTCCAGTATTTCACTTATTTCCTTCATTACTATGTTCCAAAATTTCTGTACATATTTGCAATTCCAGCACATATGCATATACGTTCCCAATTCTTGGCAACCCCTCCAACACTGTGCTGAATACTTTTTATCTATTTGATTCAATCGTACTGGAGTTAAATACCACCTCCATATAATCTTATAGTAATTTTCTTTTATTCTTACTGATAATGTTTTCAAATGTTGCATATTCCATATTTTTCCCCACTTATGCTATATCTAGGCAATATAGATGTCAATTCCACAAGTTCACATATATATTTCTCCCACCCATCTCCCCCCTCTGTAAATCAAAGCATTCTTAACTTTGTGTATTCCCCCCCCCCCCAGTTGTTCTGGAAGACTTGTCTAACCAACATGATATCCACCTGAGTCATCACAAGGAACAACTTAACAAAAATGAAGAACGGTTTAAGCTTTTGGAAGGGACTAGTTACAATGGGAAACTGATTTGGAAAATTGTAGGTTACAAGGTGAAGAAAAAAGAGGCCTTGGAAGGCAATTGTCTTTCCATATTCAGCCAGCCTTTTTACACCAGCCGCTGTGGGTACAGGTTATCTGCCAGAGCTTATCTGAATGGTGATGGTTCAGGAAAGGGCACCCATGTTTCCTTGTACTTTGTTGTGATGAAAGGGGAATTTGATTCCCTCTTACCATGGCCTTTCAAGCAAAAGGTTACACTTATGCTCCTGGACCAAAGTGGGAAGAAAAACCACATTGTTGAAACATTTAAGGCTGACCCTAACAGCAGCAGCTTCAAAAGGCCAGAAGGAGAAATGAATGTTGCCTCTGGCTGTCCTCGGTTTGTTCCACACACATTGCTTGAAAATGCAAAGGGTACCTACATCAAAGATGATACGCTCTTCCTGAAAGTAGTGGTGGATTTAACTGATCTTGAAGAGTTATGAGAGAACCTGAAAGGGAACCACTGAGGATGATGACTTGGTGACTTCTAGATTCATTCACACAAAAGGGAAAAGCTGCTCTTCAGTCTGCTAATGTACTTTTTAATACACATTGTTTTGACAACTATTTTTGTAGTTTTTCAAAGCTCCTTTAAGGAATTTGGTTAAGTCTTTAATGAGGTGAATTTTAAGCAGATAGCAAAACTTAATATTATGACTTTTTACCTGTTTGAAAATCTTAACTGGGTCACTATCTCAGGAGCCATATTTCCAGGTGATAACTGCAGCAGCATGTCTTACAACACCAAAAGCAGCTCCATTGGTTCTACTCACTTTATCATAAGCATTTCTGCTAAGAACTGTTTTGTGTATTTCATTAGGGTCATGAATGTGAAAGAATGCTAATATTAACCTTGGTTATTAGTCAGACTGTGACACACTTCTCATCTACCACCCACAACAGCAGTATGAGCCCATGCACTGTCAGAATAGCATTCTAGAATTTAGTGGAGGTTCAAGTAATGTGTGCAGAAGATTGCAGCCTGATCAGGTTTCTTTAAAAAAAATATGTTTCTTGTGAACTTGAAGCTATTGTAGAGTAGATCCTTTTTATAAAACAGTCTGAACAGCCTTTGAAAGCAAAATCCCTAGATTGTGATAGTAAGATACTTAGTTGATTTTATTGAGGTAATTTGCCAGCATGTTTATTTGTAAATATATGACGTCTGTCTATTAAATAACAAGACTGATACAATAACCCATATATATATTTATATACACACACATACATACATACCATTCTAATGCTTGTCCCCCTTCAATATACTCCCTGTTCACTCACACACTGATGCAGTCTTGTTTTCCACTGGTTGAAGGCATAGAGCAGATCAGTTTCTATTAGCTGTTTCAACTCATCTGCCATTTTCTTGTTTACGGCATCAGTTGAATCAAAACGTGTTCCTTTAAGCACTGATTTTACTTTATGGAAAAGAAAAAAGTCGCATGGTGCCAAATCTGGTGAATATGGATGATCTTCAAGTATAGTAATGCATTTATTGGCCAAACACTGCTTCACAGAAAGTGAAGCAGGCACATTGTCTTGATGAAGAATGAAACCATTTTCCTACAGTTCTGGCCTTTTCCCCCTGACTCTTTCTCTCAGCTTTGTCAAAACTTCCTTATAATAATGCTGGTTTACTGTTCTGCCTTCTGAAACCCATTCTATCAAAATTACATCCTTGGTGTGGAAAAAAAAACCCCAGTGAGCATGGCTTTGAATGTGGACTTGCTTTGATGTGCTTTTTTCATTCTTGGTGATGATGGTGTTTTCCAGTGCATTGACTGTCATTTCATCTCAGGATCATACAGGAAGATCCAGGTTTCATCACAAGTGATGATTTTTTGAAAAAGGTTTGGGTCCACCTCAAGTTGCTGAGAATGTCAGTGCAAATTTCCTTGTGGAACTCTTTTTGCTTTGGTGTGAGAACCCTAGGGACCATCTTGGCACAAACTTTTCTCATGTTGAGATCCTCATGCAAAATTTTCCATGCCAGTGTCTTTGTCAATGTTCACGGCTTCAGCTATCATTCAGACATTGAGTCAGTGATCTCCTTGAACAATCTGGCTGATTTTTTCCCCATAATTTCTTTGGTTCTTAAAGTGGAAGTTCGCTCAGGGCATTCATCATCTTCCACATTCTTATGTCCTTCTCTGAACCTTTTGTGTCACTCAAACACACGCACACAAGACCTGCAGTCTTCCCTGGAGGTCTCAGTAAGCATTTGAAAAGATTCTGTTGGTCTTTTGTTCAATTTTACTAAAAAATTCAAATTGACATGTTGTTCGACTTTGAAATTTAGCATTTTTACAGCAACAACAGACAACACAACTCCTTTAAACCATGACTGACCATTAACTGAGTGGACAAGAGTGTAGATGTTTGTCCCCATCAGTTCTCCCTGATTTGTCTGAAACGTAGAAACACAGTCTCATTATTTAATAGACAGACCTTGCAGTATGCTCTTTGGTCTCACTGTTGCAAGCCATCTGTAGAAGACCTAGTAGACTTTCTGAACAGGTGTATCTGACTGTGTTGTTCAGGGCAGAGCAGAAACATCAAACTAGTCAAATGAGATTGGAGACTGTAATCAGGGATTACTTCAGGGATATTGCTGAAGGACAAAACTGTGTTTTGTTACTTTCATCCCATTCCACAAAACTTTGAAGCTTTTTTTTTTTTGCTCCACATACAAGCCCTAATGGCTGCCTTTAATTTTAATTTTTATTTCTTTAGTTGCATGACCTGAACTTGGGTTTGCTACAGAAATGAATTCTAGCACATAATACAAAAAAGCACTTTATGAAAGTTATTCATTATGTCTGTCTGTACTATATAATGTTAATCATACAAAGGACAGTTTAATAATTTCATACATTCAAAAAATTATTACACTGCAATTGAAAAATCCATGTGAGTTTTGTTTTTTTCCAGCTAAAAATCAGCAAAAATCATAACCACTGTGAAAGGTTGAAGCCATAGGCTTATTTCCTTAAGGCTTTTACAGTATTAGTAAGGCTGAGAAATGTGAACATTGAGACTTAGAATAATATGTTGCTGAATTCTTTTCTTTCTTTTCTCCATGTCTTTAATCAATATCCTTGCCTTACTAGGTTGTTGTGGGGATTTAGTGTTAATCTATGGAGTGTTTTAAGCATGAAGGGAGGGTGATGCTTGAATAAATATGGCAATAGATTTTTTTATGTTGGTTGTGTAGTGTATTTTCATAACAACTTTTTAAGCATGTTTACCTTTGCCAGTCTACAAGAACTGATCTATTTCTAGTGTTTAAAAGCTAATTTTAAAGGCATGTTGCAATACAAGGAAGATTATTAATAGCTTTTTAATGGGTATGAGGTCCCAGCCCAAAGATTCTGTTGAGCACTTCGACAGCCTGGAAGAAAAATATACTGCGCATTCTATACCCTCACTTGGTACTCTGATTATCTTGTTTTCTCCCATTCATATTTATTCACTGCTTTAGGACTAAGAAGCCCTGTTAGGGTCTCTTAGAGGTATATCATAACACCACCTTAAGTCAAAGATGATTTGATGGCACATTACAACAACAAACCACAGTTGAAAGATCAGGATGGGCAAGAACAGAGGCAGTAGATGCTGTTTCTTTTTTTTTCTTAGTGATCTCCAAGCTCTAAAATAGAATGGACAACTGTGACAGACCTGGGAGCCCATTTTCTGCCTCTGGGGGCCACCCAGATTGCCAAAAATGCAAAAAGTAAAATAAAATTGGAAACTAACTTCCAGTTTTGAAAAACAGGCTTTTAAAAATAATAAATAGTGTAGGGGGGATGCAGCCTATTTAAGAGGTAAATTACTGCTCCTGGGGGCTCTAGAAGCCATTCATCTTCTTCTAGCCAGAAAAAGGGTGGTCTGGAGGGATGAAGACAGCCTGTAGGGCCAAAATCATCCCTATGGTCTACCTCTGCCTAAAAGGTGGGGCTTTAGAATGGGACTTGACAATTGTATTACTTTTATATTACCGCCATGTGTTTAATGCTTTTTGTAAAGACAACCATGTTATTTATTTTTTAAAAAACAAGCTTTGTGTTTGTAATGCTGAAAACTGTGGTTTTTAGGTAAAAGTCGTTTTCTAATTCTTTTACTACTGGAAGTTTGTAATTCCTTTCCTTTTTCTAGAAGATTAAATTTGCAATAGATAGTCCATTTATAGACTCTTAATACCTGTGCTTTTAAAGTTTACATCTCTTTGTACCAGTTTGACATAGCTTTTAGATTTAATGTATTTATTGTTGTGCTTTAGCCTTGTTTATTTGTTTAATTTTTCAATAAATATTAAAAAGAAATAGTTCTTGAATGACTTACAAAACAAAAGCCTTGTAGAATTATTCTATTCCATTGAACTGTTGCCTGTAAAAATACTGTGGGAGACTGTCAGGGGATGACAGGACATTCAATCCCCGGCAGAAGCCAAAAAACTATCTCAGAAGACTTGGTAGCAACCCTTTCCCAAGAATACTCACACACAGAGTGTTTGGCGTCCAGAAAACAGGAGGTGCTTTAATCTTCAAAGTAGTTTCAGCTGTTCACAATATCTATAGTCAAAGTGCTATGCCAGGCATCACAGAATCACAGGAAGAGAATGATCTCTGTTCTGGCTCACTTACAGACACATCAGCAGAGCATTGGCTTATTCAAGCACATGGTTACATTGCATCAGATTTCATCTACAGTACATGGCTTTGCACTCTAGTAACCCTTCTCATGCAGCTGTGGCATGATTAGGCATGACTAGCAGTTCATCGAGTCAGTCATCATGACTCACCATGATTTCTGCAGTTGTTTGGCCATTTTAAAAACTGAGGTTCAGTCACCAACTTCTGACAATCCCCTCCAAAATGGTCAAACTACTGCGCAAGACACATGTTATCATTGCAACATAACATCATTCACATACATTGTTAGACATCAATTGTCTGTCGGTTGACCTTATTGGCCCAGCTGGTCCATCGCCCTTAGTGACATCGCAGTCTCACCCACTGGCACAGCAGCTCTGTCTGAGAGCCTGGCATCTCCTGTTGCGGTTGGTGAGGTGAGCAGAGGGTGCCTGTAGTATCGATGAGGAGGGAGGTCACTCCCCCCCTCCTTCTCGAGCATGTGGCACAGCACCTTTAGACTTCTACTCAAAAACCTGCTTGCAATTACATGTTTTGTCTTGCTGGGGAGAATGGGACACATGCATGAACTGTGTGGAATCTGTTGCTTAGGGACTCAATTCACCACCTGCCATGAGGAGATTCCAGTTTCTTGTCAGATAAGGGATATGCAGCCTTTCTCTATGAAACATCTGCAACATCCAATAATTACCAATAAAGCTATTTTGCAGCATTGAGGTGTCCAACTATCAGCCCCCTCCCCCCGCTATGGACAAAATCTGGGTGAGGGAATGTTGGGTACACACAATCCTTGTTTCCTAAAATGGAAAGTGGGTGGGAAATGATTTTGTTGTTGTTGTTATTTAAAAGTAATTTGACATAGAAAACGTTATCTGCCATTAAAATGAACACAGTCTTATCTGAGTTGTGGCATAGGCTGCTACCCAGAATTGACTAGTGCTTGAACAGAGAGAGCAGCGTGTGGGAGGAATAATATTTTATCTCTGTCCCTACATCTGTCCCTATTATTTTGAAACTCACCATCCATAAATAAAACCACACCTATCAAAAATAATTTTCGTTAACTGAGGGTTGAAATTCACAAATGCTGCAAGATTTTCAAGGACAAGTTTACTGAAGAAAACTACCTCCTTTTAATGGATGCCTTTTTCCATTGGAGATTATTAACAACTGATGCAGCAGCCTTTAAAGTGTTGAAAATAAAACAAGCTTTCAGGTTACCAAAAACATACATATGGTAGATATGCACCAGTATACACAGGAAAAATACACCCCTGTATATAATGGAATATAATGTTTCTTTCCCACTATGGGAAAGAAGGTTAGACTTGAGACCACTATTATAGCTTCCTTTCGATATGTTACAAGTTCCACTAGTCCTAACAGCCAACTAGATTTCAGCAAGCCTATTCTTTTGGGATCAGCAAGAGGTACCTGATCGACCCTCCCCTGAACCAAACACAGATAAAGGCCTCTCTACTAACTTCTCCCCCTTCTTTAATAGTAACTGTTGGGATAGGTTGTAATATACAGAGGGGTAGAAAAAAGCAGTTCTGTCAAACACAACAAAACCCATGAAACAGCAATACTTTCGTTAGGCCAACTGAAAAGCACAGAATACTTCATGATCATGCAAGCTTTCAAAGCTACACTAGCTTCTTCAGGCAAAGATGTTAAAAATCATACAGGAGAAGAAAAGTGACAATGTTAGAGTCACAAGCCTACATATTGTCTTAATTCTGCTGTCAATTACGATGGTCTGAAGGGATATCAATGCAGGCAGAGGCCAATCCCCTTCTTGGCCATGTGGAGACTGGGGAAACAGTAAAAGCCAGGTAATAAAATTTAATATCCATTAGCAGCAGCAGAGTAACTTCCCTTGAGATCCAGGGTATCTCTGTCCTGTGCAAGGCTACTGTATCTTCATTGACAGCAAAACTAACATCTGAGACAAAAGTAGGCCTGTGACTAACATCCTCACTTTTCTTCTGTATGATTTTGTAACATCTGTGCCTGAAGAAGCCAGCGAAGCTTTGAAAGCTTGCATGTCTTTTAGATGGCCCTATAAAGGTATCAGCTTGTTTTGTAGATTTCAGTTGTATTTAACAAAACAGTTTACCCTAAATACCCTTACTTGAGAGCAAGCCCCATACAATATGATGGGACTTACTTCCAAGTAAATGTATACAAGGTGGTGCTGTGCAGCAATCCTGTGGGTGAGCTCTGAACAGAGTTGACCAGTGGTTCTTAACCTTTTCTTTACCAGGAACCCCCTTTAAATATCTTTTGTTGCCGCAGAGCCACAAGACTTAACTCAAGAACTAAAACCCCAGTAATAATAATAAAAATAATAAATACAATTACAGCATCCATTAAAACCTTCCCCCAGAGGCACTGGAGGGTGAAGGAAGACTTTTCTCCTGATTCTTCCTGCAAGTTTGTGGCTGGAGTGGATCAAATGGCAATGCGCAGGCCAAGCCAGCCAGCCTTTGCCTGGGGCCCTATCATGTGGCCATTCCACTGCAAGAAGGAGGTGGGATGAGCAAGCCTTGGCCGACCCCCTGTGAGGATATCACTAGGGTGACCGGGTGCAATAAGGGACAAGGCTCCTGCACCTTTAAAAGGTTATGTAGAAGGGGACATTTCAGCAGTGGCTGCTAGTGTGACAAGCAACACAGGTTGAAATTCCCTCTTGCACCCACCCATTAATTAAAAGGAGGGGAGTCTGCTCCCTTATTTTACCTGGTCACAGGGACGGTTCCCCCATCATTGTAGTGGCCCATCATAATCTTCCTCCTGCAAAAACATTATTAGTGTTTTGGCCACGGCGCCGCTTTCCTTGGTCTCCCCTCGCGCCAAACCGGGAATATGTGGAACTGTGAGTGTGGAGGCCGCGAATGTGGAGGGAGGACTGTAGTTTCTTTCTGATGTTTCACCGGCATCTGTGGCTGGCATCTTCAGAGAATGGTTGGGTAGGAGTGTGTCTAGGGTTTTATATGCTGTAAACCCCTGTAGGGTAGTATATGTAAATTTGTGTAATTGAATGGTTAGTTTCTGGGTATAGAAATGCAAGGCTTGTTAGTGTCTGTTTGGCTGATGGTTGGTTGATGGGCCATTATCAGCTGGGAATCCCCATGCCCCTGGGTGGAATTCCTTTGGGGAAAAAACAAGGAAAATCTATGGATGCTGGCCGTGAAAGCCTTTGACTTCACATTATTAGTAATAATATCTCCACACGTTTCTAGGATGGAGGACCATTGCCTCCCAAAAATACTACTCTACGGTGAACTTGCCACGGGTCAGCGTAAGAGGGGCACTCCAAAAAAGCGATACAAGGACTCTCTGAAACATCTCAGGCCAAATTGATCACCAACAGTGGTCCGCCCTGGCCTCACATCGGGAGGCATGGAGACGCACTATCCACAATGCTGCAGCCCTATTTGAGAACTCACACCGAACAAGTCTTGAAGAGAAATGACAACACAGAAAGAATTACAACCCAAAAACATCACCCAAGGAGACCTTCTGCTGTGCTTTTTGCAACCGGACTTGTTTATCTCGGATTGGTCTTTTTAGTCATCAGCACGCTTGCAGAAAGTGCGGGATAAGTCCTTCCTGAATCTTCTTTTGCAAGGAAAAGCCAGAGATTAGTAATAATCTGAATATCCTGTACTGTGAATAGGTTATGTTAGGTTACATTGACCTGAGATAAACAAATGGGCCCTCAAAAATAAAGCATTGCAGGGGGCCCCAAAATTCCTTAAACCAGCCCTGCCTGGTCACCCTAGACACCACGGACTCCACCTTAAAAACCAGGACCGGTTTAAGGAATTTGGGGAGCCCTCTGCAATGCTTTATTTGGTGGGGGGGGATATGTTTATCTCAGGTCAATGTCACCTAGCTCAATCTAAGCTATTCACAGTACAGGATATTCAGATTATGACTAATAAATGTTTCTGTAGGAGGAGGGTTATGATGCCCCCCCCAATGATGAGGCCCCCTGCGGATGCTGACGGCCCTGGTGCCTCAAACCAGGCCTCTTAAGAACCACGGAAGTAGACCCATTGAACCAGGACAGGTTTAAGGAATTTTGGGGGGCCCTGCAATGCTTTATTTTGGAGGGCCCATATGTTTATCTCAGGTCAATGTCACCTAGCTCAACCTAAGCTAGTCACAGTACAGGATATTTACATTATTATTAATAATGTTTTTGCAGGAGGAGGTTAGGACAGGAGCCCACACAATGATGGCTTCCCCCCGCGGATGCTGAGGCCGCGGGTGCCTGAAACAGGCCCTGCATTGAACCAATTACTGAATGGTGAGTCAACAACACGGAGGTAAACTCGAAGGATCCAATAGGTCTACTCTAGTCTCGATGAAGAAGAAGACGACCCGGCCCATCTCTGCGGGGCCCTTTCTGAGGGGAGCGCCTCCCGCGCCTTCCTTGGGCTGCTCCGTCTCTCTCCTGCTCCTCAGGGCCAGGGAGCAGCCGGAGGAGGGAGGCGCCCGGAGTGGGCCTGCCTTGTGCGCCTTCAACCGTTTCCCGGATGTCGGCTCCGGAGTGGTCCCGGCAGGCGGCGATGCTCGGCCTTGTGGTTCCGGCTTCCCGGAGAGCCTGAGGCGGCGGCGGAGGCCTCTTTGCTGGTTGCCTGGGAAGAAGGCCGGAGCGGCTGCATTTGGGCCTCAAGAGCGGGCCGGAGGAGAAGCAGGAGGAGTTGGGGACCTTTCTTGGCGCCCCGCTCTCGAGTCGCTTCGCCAATAACAATAACCAGAAACACACGAGGTAGTAGTAGTAGTAGTAGCATTAACTCTGCAGATACTGCGCCGTTTTCTGGCCAGAAACGCTGGTGGGAATCGCGCTTCGTGTGTGTGTGTGTGTGTGTGTAGAAACGACTCGGGGAAGGGAAGGAAGGGGAGAAATAGCCGCAGTGCTTCGGTGTGTTAATCCGGAGTAAATAACAGTTGTCCCTTCATATTCGCTGGGGTTTGGTTCCAGGACCCCCGTGGATACCAAAATCCGTGAATACTCAAGTCCTATTATTTATATGCAATGGCATTGCAAAGTGGTGTCCCATATATAAGATGGCAAAATCAAGGTTTGCTTTTTGGATTATTATTTCTTAAAGAATATTTTAAATCCGTGGATACTTAAATCCGTGGATACGGAGGGACAGGCGTAACTGCCGCCGCCGCCGCCCAAGTTGCCTCAGGTGCGGGAAAGAGAAGAGGAGCAACCAGCGGTTCTATTTTGGGAATCCAAGGTTGAGTCCAGACAGCTTTCCTTTCACACGTCTGCCCCTGTTTTAGGGGGTGGGATAAATTTTCTTAGTAAGAGCCTTGGGCCCCTTTAAAGAAAATGCTTTTAGTTTTTAATTGTGTGTTTTTAAACATGTGAGCCACTTTGGTTCCTAGCCTTGCGGGGGTGGATGGGCTATAAATAAAATAATAATATTATTTATTGTGTTAGAGTACAGTTGTCACTTCATATTGCTGGAGTTTGGTTCCAGGAACCCGCCCGCCCCCCCCCCCATGGATACCAAAATGCGTGAATACTCAAGTCCCATTATATGCAATGGCATAGCAAGATGGTGTCCCTTATATAAGATGGCAAAACCAAGGTTTGCTTTTGGGATTATTATTTTTTAAAGAATATTTTCAATCTGTGCATACTTAAATCCGTGGATAACAAATCCGTGAATACGGAGGAACAACTGTACTGTATTTATATCCCACTCTTCAGCCACAAAGGCTCTCCCAGTGGCTTATCAATTGTTAAGCAATAGCACTTTCCAAAAAAGCAATACAAGGACTCCCTGAAACAACATCTCAGGCTTGGCCAAATTGATCACCAAAAATAGTCCGCCCTGGTCTCACATCAGGAGGCATGGAGACGCACTATCCACAACGCTACAGCCTTATTTGAGAGCTCACACCGAACAAGTCTTGAAGAGAAATGACAAAGCAGAAAGAATCACAACCCGGAAACATCACCCAAGGAGACTTTCTGCTGTGCTTTCTGCAACCGGACTTGTTTATCTCAGATTGGCCTTTTTAGTCATCAGCGCGCTTGCAGAAAGCGTGGGATGAGTCCTTCCTGAATCTTTGTTTGCAAAGAAAAGCCAGAGAGAGAGCACTTTACACATCTGCAACACTGCTTTATAGCACGCTAGGCACACTCTAAGCAGTTTACAATGTTTTTTAGCTAATTGCCCCCAACAAGCTGGGTACTCATTTTACCGACCTAGAAAAGGATGGAAGGCTGAGTCAACCTGGAGCACTGCAGGAGCAGAATTCACAATGTTGTGGCTTCAGGCAATTAACCACTGCACCACCAAGGCTCCTAAATATTATTACTATTAATGGGTTTCTTGTCCCATAACCTTGCATGGCTTGCTGCTGTTGAGAATAGACTTCCTTGCTGCTCTTGAGAGCATTTTCGCTTTTGCATGCAAAAGGACAACATATCACTGTTTGTGCATTTAATCTGCCAGACAGCCAAGAAAAATCTATGGATGCCACCTGTAAAAGCCTCCGACTTCACAGTCATGTAGTTGTTTCTTTGATTCCCTCCTGCTTTTACCTCGTATGCACTGTTCCTCCAAACTACATCAGCTTCAGCTGTCCCAAAGTATACCTATGCTCTCCCAAAAGGTATCATTCTTTTCCTCTTGCTATCCTGTATGCTTGAAATGGCTTCCCAGGGGGTTGTCTAAACCAAAGCTTCTTAAACTGTGGGTCACAACCCAATATGGAGTTGTGTAACTGAATGTGGGGATGGTGAAAAATGTTTGATTTGAATACCTATTTTATATACTTGTGTACCCGGGGTCATGTAAAAATTTCTTGGGTTGAAAAGGGGTCGTGAGTGGGAAAAAAATCTAAGAAGCCCTGGTCGAAACAGAGAAAACAACCCTCATGGAATTTGCTGGGAATGAGACCTGTTTAAATGGGATCCTGCATCAATCCACTGTATTTGGAAGGAGAGGGGCCCAAAATGATGAAAACACTGCAGGAAAAGCCTTTGCGGCTTTCCCCGTAGTTTTTTTAAAAACAGCAAGGGGGTGGGCATTCCTGCTCATTGGGACAAATGATTCCCTTTGAATCGCTTTGCTATATGAGTGGAAGTGCAAAGCTGATTGGCCAGATGAGCGCGGGGGCGGGGCTTGCTAACAGGGCAAGCGCCTGCTGCTACCAGGTTGGATTTTTGCCTTAGCAAGCTAAGGTGATAAAATGGGGTGGTTTTTTGCTTTCCTGTTTAGTTGAAAAATCACTCTAGCACACCTTAGACATCTTTAAAAAAAAAAAAAAGTTCGGCAGAGGCAAATTGAGGTAAGTACAAACACAAGTAAATCACTCAAGCCGCCATCTTGCATGTGAAGCTTATGAGGGCAAAAACAGTTAAGACAAGTCGCTGCTGCTGCAAAATGCCATTACTGCGAGGCACTCGCGGGGGGGGGTTGGCCTCATATAGACAGGCTCCTGGTTACCTAGGTGTCTCTTTCTCCAAAGTTACCTTTTCCATAAAGATTTTAACACAAGCTGTAATTAAGCCTGCATGCTTGTAAATAGAGGAGGAGAAAGCCCTTTTTTAAAAACCTTCCTGCTTCCTTCCCTTCTCTTTATTGTTTGTCTTGTATTGAATTTTAGCTTGTTGGTTCCTTGTCTAGAAATCTGTGAGTATTGGTGGCACCATATAAATTAAAGAGAGCACATGTTCACTGGGAATAACATGTCCTGGACCTGTTGAAGTTTGCTCTGGGCCATGAAAGCTTGCTCTGTAAGCTAATAAACTAAAGGTACTCAAATTCCTATTTTGTGTTTGGTACAACAAAACATTCTCTGGAAGGTACTACGGTTGTTCCTTCACATTCGCTGGGGTTTGGTTTCAGGACGCCCCGTGAATGCCCAAATCTGTGAATACTCAAGTCCCATTACCGTATATGCAATGGCATAGCAAAATGGGGCCCCTTATATAAGATGGCAAAATCAAGGTTTGCTTTTTGGATTATTATTTTTTAAATAATATTTTCAAGCGTGAATACTTAAAACCATGAATGCCAAATCCGTGAATGTGGAGGGACAACTGTACTTTGCAAAATGATACCAAACAAGCTATGTTGAGTGAAAGAGAATTGGCGGGGGGGTGGGGTGGCGGGGTAGTTTGGCCATAGGGAGAGGCGGGTAAGAAATAATCTGTATGGTTTCCAAAACTGTTTCTAATGTACAGTTGTCCCTTTATATTCTCTGGGGTTTGGTTCCAGGATCCCCTGTGGATACCAAAATCCGTGAATACTCAAATCCCATTATATGCGCTGGCATAGCAAAATGGTGTCCCTTATATAAGATAGCAAAATCAAGGTTCGGTTTTTGGATTATTATTTTTTAAAGAATATTTTCAAGCCGCGAATACTTAAATCCATGGATACGTGGACAACTGTATATACTTATGTGGCAACTACCATATGTTAATGTTACACTATTGTATACCCTGAGCAATTAATGATTTATAAGCAGTAGTCCAGATGTTCAAAAGTTACCCTTCTATGGCATTCTCATTTTCAGATTGCTCTTGAAGTGATAACAGGAAATGTATTGATGTCTAATGGAATATTAAATCTCTGCCCTTCCTGGCTTCTTAGTACATGTTATGTGCAGTGGACAACTTTAAGACTTGGAAGGGTTCATTGTTTTATAAGGAAAGTTGGTTGTACTGACATGCCAACGTATATTTCTCGTTCACTAAGGAGGCCTGGGAAGCCAGGACTCACTTGGGCAGAAGTACAAGCAGGTAAAGGTTAAGTCAAAGAAACAGTGAGCAGAGCCAGGGGCTTAAAAGCAAGTTGCATGTCTGATGGTCCAGTGTAGTCAAGAGTTTTGGCACATTTGTAGCTGTGGAAATCACATCTGGAATTATTTCATAGCTACAAAATGTTGTGTTAAAGATGATATTTAAAAAACTTTTCCCCCCTTTTCATCTCCTCTTTTTTTCCCTCACTGGCTTTCACTGCATATTAGAAGTGGACAGCATACAGGAGACTATTTTTATTTATGTAGGTAAGCAGGCAGACCTCCTCCCGCCCCCCCAGGGCCATACCAAAATTCAGTGGCACATAAAGTGGCACATATCCTTCAAAGGCACCATTTTTACCTCTAAACAACCCATGCCCTCCCCAGCTGCCGTGCTTATGAGCCAATCTGTGCTCCTGGATGCTTCCTGCAAGTGTGAAACTTTTAAGCAAGACATGAGAAGACTGCCATAGGAAAATCAGTGGCAAAGGCTCCGGTGTGGTACAACCCACAACAGCTCCAGGGTTGGGGGCGAAAAATGGCTTCCCAGAGCCCCAGAAGTTGTCCATTTATGCTGTCCATATTGCTTGAGTTTGTCACTGAACATAATTCTTTTGGCATGTCAAAATTTGGATTAGGATCTGTTTCTGGATTAGGTTCTGATTCTGTTCTTGATATCTGCTGGGGTTTGATTCCAGGACCTCCTGTGGATACTAAAACCTGTGGATGCTCAAGTCCCTTTATATACAATGGCATAGTAAAATGGTGCCCCTTATATAAAATGGTAAAATCAAGGTTTGCTTTTTGGATTAAAAGAAAAGTATTTTCAAGTTGTGGATGGTTGAATCTGTGGATTCAGAATTTGTGGATACAGAGGGCCGACTGTACTCATAATTCAGGATTACTAAAAGCATCCGTCTTTCCTAAATAATAGAAGTAGTAGAACTGGGTAGTGGAAATACTTTATCTTTACTGCCCAAGTGGTTTTTAATTTACTTTATAGAAAATATATTGGCAATAGTGTGTGTGTAAAATATGAATATATGTGTGTATGTATATATATATTTATAGCTATGGAAAACAGACCTGAAGAGAAAAGTGGGACATTGTGTGCAACATCACAAGAGAAGGCACAAGCTAGAGGTAAGAGTAACTCTTTAGTCTCTTACAGCAGAATCATAGAGCTGAAAGAGACCACAAGTGCCATCTAGTCCAACCACCTGCCATGCAGGAATATCCAATCAAAGCATTCCTGACAGATGACTATCCAGCCTCTGTTTAAAAACCTCCAAAGAAGGAGACCACCACGCTCCAAGGCAGTGCATTTCACTGCTGAACAGCTCTTACTGTCAGGAAGTTCCTTCTAATGTTTAGGTGGAATCTCTTTTCCTATAGTTTGAGTCCTTTACTCCATGTCCTAGTCTTTGGAGCAGCAGAAAACAAGCTTGCTCCATCCTCAGTGTGACATCCCTTCAAATATTTACACATGACTATCATGTCACCTCTTAACCTTCTTTTCTCCAGGCTAAACATGCCCAGCTCCCTAAGCCACTCCTCATAGGGCATGGCTTCCAGACTTCCCACCATTTTGGTCACCCTCTTCTGGACACATTCCAGCTTCTCAATATCCTTCATGAATTGTGGTGCCCAGAACTGGGCACAGTATTCCAGGTGAGGCCTGACCAAAACAGAATAGAGTGGCACTATTATATCCCTTGATTATATCCCTAGACACTATACTCCTATTGATGCAGCCCAGAATCACATTGGCTTTTTTAGCTGCCACGTCATACTACTGACTCATGTTCAGCTTGTGATCCTCTAAGACTCTTAGATCCCTTTCACATGTACTGCGATCAAGACAGGTGTCACCCATCCTATATCTGCATTTCATTTTTTCTGCCTATGTGCCTGTTAAGGTCATTTTAGATTCTGATCCTGTCCTTTGGGGTATTAGCTACCCCTCCTAATTTGATGTCATCTGCAAACTTGATAACCATGCCCTCTATTCCCTCATCTGAGTCATTAATAAAGATGTTGAATAGCACTGGGCCCAGGGCAAAACCCTGTGGCACCCTGCTGGTCACGTCTCTCCAGAATGAAGAGGAGCCATTGGTGACTATCCTTTGGGTTCGGTCAGTCAACCAATTACAAATCCACCCAACAGTTGTATTGTCTAGCCCACATATTACTAACTTTTTTTCAAGGCTATCATGGGGGACCTTGTCAAAGGCCTTACTGAAATCAAGTAACATCAGGAAAGGTCCTCCAGCTAACAGAGGGTCAAATTCCAACATGCAGAGACTCTCAGGACAACTGTGCCATCTCCTAAAGCCCCACCTTCTGTAGACAATCAGAGGCAAGGGAGAAGAATCCTCACTGCTATCTCTAATCAGAAAACTGAAGACAACAGCAGGACTTGCCTATACTATGCCTTAGAAGCCATGCCCCTGAAATTATTCAACCCAAGAGGGCTACAGGAGAAAAATCAAGCCCCTACCCATGCACAGTTTCCTGCCCACACGTCCATTCCTTAAAGAGCTTACTAGCTGCTCTACTATGTATGAGTAGTATCTGACACAAAGTGCTGGTTTACTCTCTCTATTTTGGAGTATTGAACTTTGGAGTTCTTCAGCTCATGTCTAGATTGCAACACAGGTCCATCCTGTTTCCTAACTATTTTTGAGACATCATGACCTGTGTTAGAAATATTCACAAGACTAATTTACATTCTCTGATCAAGTGTTGTGTTTTTATCACATTTGTTTTGCCATTGTGTTTTTAAATTTTTGTGTTGTTACTGGGATTTTTTTTAATTTTTTTTTTAACTGTTCAACACTTGGAACTTGCTTATAGACCAGTGGTTCTTAACCAGGAGTCCAGGGACCCACAGGGGTCCATGATGTCATCACAGGGGGTCTGTGAAGGCTTGAAATGTGCTTGGCCCACTCCACTCCCTGCAGTGGAGTGGCCACGTGACAGGATCCAAGGCAAAGACTGGCTGGTTTGTCCTGCACATTGCCATTCAGTCTGCTTGGCTGGTTTGTCCCGCACATTGCCATGCAATCTGCTCCAGCCACAAACTTGCAGGAAAAAGCAGGAGAAGAGACTTCCCTCCCCCTCCAGTACCTCTGAGGGAAGGTTTAATGGATGGTGTAATTGTATCATCATCAGATATTATTGGTATTATGATTATTACGGTTTTAAATTTTGAGTTAAGTCTTGGGGATCCATGGCAACAAAAGATACTTAAAGGTGGTCCCTGGTAAAGAAAAGGTTAAGAACTACTGTTACAGACATCTCATAAATGCGAATAATAAACAATAAGCTTGCTTTGTCTTCAGTATTTAATAAATCGCCATGTGAATTGGCCTTGTTGTCTTGCCGTGCTTTAGCTGTCTTGGTAAAGTTGAGCATGTTGGAGTTGGTCAGTGCCTGGGTAGACTGAGAATCATGCATACATTTCCTTGAGTTCCATGTTGGAAGAAAAAATAGATGTGTTAAATAACTTAATATTATATGTTTCCTTACTTTTCTCAATCTCACAGACCTCAGGGTCACCAACAAGCATTTTAAAAATTGGAGACAGTTTTTTTTAAGCATCTAAAACCAGCATGTTCTAGTGCACAGAAAAACCAAAATCCTAATTGGTTTCCCATACATTTTTTTTTTAAGAGAGAGAGAAGAGAAAGCGAAAACGCAGTAGAAGCAGATCCTCATCCATTTCTTCCACTACATCATCTAGTTCTTCAACTTCTTCATCTTCAAGGTCTTCTTCAAGATCCTCTGCTTCACGTAGCAGAAGCAGTTCAAGCAGTAGAGGTAAAGTTACTTCACTACAGAGAAGAAATCTCTTTTATAAATATTGTCATCACATACTGACAGCAATTTAGCAAATATAGTTGCCCCTCCACATTCGCGACTTTCACATTCGCGGTTTTGATCATTTGCAGAAAGCTGCCTGCGCCTCCCCCCCCCCCGCTGCTCAACACCCCACTCCCTTCCCAAGGCAGTGAGGGGCTTCTCAGGAAGCTCCTTGCTGCCTTGGGAACGGGGGGTGGGTGGGAACCAGCTGGCGCACTTGCGCTACACCCCACTCCCTTCCCAAGGCAGCGAGGGGCTTCTCAGGAAGCTCCTTGCTGCCTTGGGAAGGGGGGGTGGGAACCAGCTGGCGTGCTCGCACTATACCCCACTCCCTTCCCAAGGCAGCCAGGGGCTTCTCAGGAAGCTCCTCGCTGCCTTGGGAAGGGGGGGTGGGAAGCAGCTGGTGCACTCACGCTACACCCTACTCCCTTCCCAAGGCAGCCAGGGGCTTCTCAGGAAGCTCCTTGCTGCCTTGGGAAGGCTGGTTGGGAAGCAGCTAGCGCGCTCACGCTACACCCCACTCCCTTCCCAAGGCAGCGAGGGGCTTCTCAGGAGGCTCCTCGCTGCCTTGGGAAGGGAGTGGGGTGGAAAACTGCTCGCTGGCAGGCTCATTTCTTATTCGCGGTTTTTTCATATTCGCGGGGGTTGTCTGCCCCAACCCCCGCGAATGTGAAGGGATGACTGTATAAACTATTTCCAAGCTCAAAGCAAGTGTAAATAGATACCTGGATTGTTAGGCATGCAGTTAAGCATTATCTTAATGGACTTCAACATTGTGAAAAGTTCCGTAGATGCACTGGAGATACACAGTGAAGATGTTTGCATGGAATGGCCATTGGATACTTACCTTTTCTGGGGGCTTTTTTCCCCTTGCTCCGATAAACCCCTCCTGTTATTTTTTTAAGCTTCACTAATTTTATGCAGACAGCCAAAAAGAGTGGCGTGTAGTGGTTTGAGTGCTGGACTAGGAGACCAAGGTTCGAATCCCTGCTCAGCCATGGAAGCCCAGTGGATGAGCTTGAGCAATTCACATTCTCATCTTCAGAGGAAGGCAAGAGCAAACCCCCTCTGAACAAATTTTGCCAAGAAAACCCCTAATAGGTTTGTCTTAGGGTTGCCGTTAGTCAGAAATTTATTGAAGGCACACAACAACAATTTTATGTAGCAATTCATAGATTTAGTGAAAAATATCTTTAAAGGAAGCATGAGAAATGCATGGTTGCAATTTTTTCTTAAATTGCCAGTTGATGCTTAAAGAGGAATTTCAAAGGCTAGCTTATATAGAATGTAATCTCATGCCACTATCTCATGTCACTCCCAGTTTCCAAAGTTTTGTTTTAATGTAATACAGTCAAGCCAAAGAAGATATAAACACCAGAGAGCTAATTAAGAAAAGAACTAAGTGACCTAGGGTTTTATATTTGTGTGCTGTATTTAGCAGTTGATGTTCAAAAACTGAAATGTAAGCATCTGTTGGAGTGAAATGATACTTGTGTGTCAGTGTGCCTAATCCCAATATCCATATATATATATATAAATTTGCTAATATGATGCTCTGTGTGGTTCATTTGGCGTACCCTTCCATCTCAAAGGGGCTTATGCAGAAAAGTCACATAAGTCTCATTGAAATTAGTGCTGGTTTTTCTGGATTGTACCCTGTGGATCTATTAACCTTATCATTTATCCTGGGATAATGGTCTCTTTCAACTTAATATGAGACGTTTTGCAAATAATAGCAGGATTGCTCTCGAGAGTGAATTTCACGGTGAGATTTAGTCCTTATTTGGACATCCCCCCAATGGAGACTATCTTTATACAAGGAGGAGGGGCCGGTGTATGGCCCAGTTCTGAACCATGTACATAACTGTGTAACTGTGTGTAACACAAAATCCACAAAGCAGCAATATATTTAATTGGCCAACTCCAAAGCATAAAATACATTATGTAAGTTTTCAAAGCTTTACTGATTTCTTCATCAGGCAAAAATGTTAAAAATTGTACAGGAGGGGAAAAAAGACTGCTCCAAGCAAAAGCTCCTAGGTGCAGTGACCTGAATTATCAGGTTCCCCTCCCTGCTTTTTTCCATTTATTTTTTTATATTAAAAATTTCATATAAAGAAAAAAGGAGAAGAGAAAACCAACCCCCCAAAAATCAAGGAAAAACCAGGACAGCAATGAAAAAGTCTATTAATGGATTTGAGTAAAAAGCAGCTGAATAATCCTGATAAATATCTGCATGAAGTTGATGTGTGTATGCCACGCACACACACACACATATCAAACGAGTCTGAAGTGCCTAAATTATTGAATAATAAAATGGGAATGATCATGGAACCATAATCTGGAAAAGTCATACCACACATCATAAAATCATGTTAATGTGCGTGGTGTGAAGTATAACTTGTATGTTCATTGCCACAAAGAGGCTATCATTGTGGTTACTGTCTGAACAAGACACTAGTTAGCGGTTTGTGAATATGCTACGTAAGTAAAAGGAATTATGCTTTCTTGTTTAATTGGTGGAGAGATAGAGTATTAATATGTCAAGTGCAGTAACCCAAGATTATAACATCTAAACTTAGTCTTAATTTAGATAATACTGTTCAAGTATTAACATGCACTTTTAAAAATCTTAATGTTTAGATGCTCCCAAATCAAAATCAAAGAAGAGGAAAAAGGAAAAACACAACAAAAAGGTAAAAATAACATCAATTAAGTAAAAATTCAATGTGCATATAATCTATACTGGCTGTAAAGAAAAGCTGTTGTGTGCACAGCCTGGAAAAAACACCAAAAACACCTATGTTGTGTGCTTTGTTTGGTACACAATGTTTCTGAGAACAAATCTTTGTTTTTCATTAAAACTTTGAATTAACCCAGAATATGTTTTGTACCCCAGGGAGGTACTGAATGTAGTGCTTGGGCCAACTCCCTCTTGATAGTTTTCATTGCTGGCAGACATGTGACAACCTCTCACAGGTTGTCCATCCTCTGCTGCCTTTCTTTCAAGCTTCCTCTTAACTGTTGGTGTGAACTACAGTGTCATGTGATGGCTGCTTGTCTTTCAGCTGACTTGATGAGTTAGTAAACTCCATATCCGTGGAAGTGCATGTCTCATTGTCAGCTCAGCTCAGCAAAGATGTGATTTAAATTGCTATCACACTGTTCCTCATATGCTGGGTAAATAGCGTGGGTGGCTTGTAAGACTGATGCCAGTGGACTCTGGAGATGAGTCATCAGAAGAGGCAGTTAGGAGGTCTGCATGCTATGGACTTTGTGATGTTACTTTTAATTCCTAGATGAGGCTTCTATGTAAAGACTAAGGACACTGAAGCACCAAACTGGTGCGGATTATGATTGATTTCAAGGCTGGGAGCCTTCATACTCAGCAAACACCTTTCCTCCCATTAATCTGTCAGGGCTTGGAAAAGTTACTTTTTTGGACTAAACCCCCTAAATCTTCCAGCTGGCCTTGCATGGGTAGCTCCTGAATTATAATGTGAATGTATGTATGGTTTCTCTGTAGCCACTATTGGGAACATAAAAATTCCCTATACCTTCTTTCTGATTTTAGAAGAGGAAAAAAGATAAGTTGAAGAAAAAGAAAGAAAAGAAAAAAAAGAAGGAGAAGTCAGGCCCTGTCCAGCTTTCTAAGGTAAGTGCAAGACTGACAGTTTTCTCCTTAGTGTGATAGTGGGTTCCTGCCCCAATGTTACCCAGTCATTTTTATGACAGAACAGAGATTTGAACTCAAGATTTCATGCATCTTCATTTGGTACTCTTAATCACAAACACCACACTGTCGGATGTGATTGAACAGAGTGAGCCTTAACAGAAACTCCTTAACAGATTCAATTTGTGCTTTTGGTATTGATTTGACCTACTGTTTTAATTGCTGATGCTGAAATCTTGAGCACTTTTATGAGATTTGAGGCAGTGAACCAACAGCACCTTTGTATTCAAATTCCTGAGTGTCACCTAACTTGCAATTAGCTTTCCAATACTCACTGTGGGCTAGATTTTTCTTCCAGTGAATGGGAATTATAATTCTGCAGTACATTTGTGATGTTACAGTTTTAGAATTTAAAACAATTTGAAAAAGTTGGTTGTTGGCAGTGTTCAATATTACAGGGTTATTATTAGTATGCCCTACTACCCCCTCCCCACATATCTCATAACTGGAAATATTGGATACCTTTCGGGGTAGGTTGATTGGGGCCAACCAGAGGTCAGTTGGAGGTCACAGTGACCTGGGATGTGTCTAGAAATATAATGGTAAGAAAGCCCAAATTAGGAATATGCAGAAAGCCCCTTAGTAAACACAGTCGTTAAGGAGGTATGTGCTAATCCTTTCTTCCATCCCTGGGCATTTCAGCAATGATTCAATCAAGCAATTAAGTGACCATTCCTTAATCTATTCCCACGTATATCTCTCCTATATGCCCTCCTGACCAACCTTGTGAGGTTGTCGCAAACCCATCAATTTCTGTCTCCCAGCAGTTAAAGCAAAAGAGTTTTGATTCCCTTTGTCTATCTGTGGGAAAGCCATCCAGGCTTTGTCATAACCAGAGTACCCCTTCAGGATATGAAATAGGGTATAAATATTAGTCCCCCAACAATAGTAAAGGGTGCCACAGACAGGCACCGGCACTCTGCCGGATTCTTTGTGCCACCCTCAGACGCCAGACCAAGCATCTTCACTGCACAGAACTCTTTTCTTCAAGACTGGTAACTATAATCCTATCTTCCTGGCCCTCTCTCTATCCAACCTCCCAGTCTTTCTTTCCAATAGCCTTGTATGGTACTTAAGTGTATATTTTGTTTGCTAGCGTATCCTGTGTTATTTTTAAAAAAATAAAAATATTTTACTTTAACTGGATTGCTCTCTACAGTTAGTGCATAGGTGAAAAGAATCCCGAAGCTACCCTCCTTTCACTGGCTTCCATTAGAGCTAATAATTCCCCCAGATAATAATAGAGATTTTGGCATTACAGATGGTGCTCTAAAGCACCCCTACCTCTTAGGGTAACACTATTGACTGTTCTCTTTGAACCATTTACTGTTTTCTGATGTTTAAACAATGCAGTAGGACTCCCGTATCCACGGGGGATTGATTCCAGGGCCCCCCACGGATATGGAAATCTGCAGATAATAGCGAATGCTTGTCACCATTCCTGGCACAGGAGCGTGTTAAGGAAAATGCAACATGGAACATACAGTGATAGAAATAAAATATGTATGTGAAAGCCACAATGACTAAGCAAGAGCAATTATGAAGCTACACAGGTGCAAAAGCTAATGTAATTTAGAAGTCTTGAGAGCCAAGGACAGAGTTATAGAATGCATATTGGAAACACCTGAGATCCATTAAGTGTACAAGGTAAAATGATGAAATACTTGGGTTGGTCTTAAGCATGGGTTGAACTATGTGAACCAATCAAAATGGATGTACACACCCACTGGGTGGAAACTAACTAGTGGGTGGTTATTAACAGTGGCTATAATAATAGCAATGTTTGCCAATGTATTTGTGTGGAGTAGTTTGGAGATATTGTGGAGTAGTTTGGAGATATTGTGGGTAGTTGAGGAGATTTGTAGAGATTGTGATTTGTTGAGCACATAGTCTTTGTATATAGAAGAATAAAGTAGATCTTATATAAGACTACTGAGTTGCCTGGTGTCCTGAGTGAAGATACAAGAGCCAGCAGAATCCTGGGGAAGTTTTGGAGACATCTGAGGAAGAAAAGAGAGAAGGCTTGGAGAGTTTGTCAGGATCTTCAGCCTATTCTCTGAAACTCTGCTGCTTTGGAGAAAAGCGTTAACCACTGATCAAAGCTGGTCAGCTCTGCTGCATAACAAGGTGGTGAGTTAGGGCCAAGGGTGAAGAGCTACAACTCCCATCATCCCTGACAGAGCGATCCTGGGGGAGAAGGGAGGGGAGATCTACTCCTCCCCTCCTTCGCCCCCGCATTGCCATTCCCGCCACAGGAACGATCCCAGGGGCGATCCTGGGGACAAAGGGAGAAGGGAGGCGAGATCTCTTCCTCCCCGTCCATCCTCCCCCTGCTGTTGCCATCCACGGATAATTGAATCAGCGGATGGCAAATCAGTGGATGCGGGGGTGCTTCTCTTAACTAAATATATTTCTCCTTCCTACATGAGGCTCACAACAGTCTTTCATCTAGATCAAGGGCACATCTGCTTTGCAGTTCAGAATGGAACTGGTCATTCCCTGTGTCCATTTGTCATTTTTTTCTCTAAAAACTATTTGAAAGCAAGAAAGTAAGATGCCAGAGTGTATTAGCATGTCATTCTTATGGGTAAAGTTTATTAACCACCCCTTGATTTTTCATGATGATGTTGCCATGAGACCTGTGTTCCTTTTTTTTTTTTTTAGTAACTTCTGCTTGTTGTAGCTTCGAGTTTCCTGCTCTTTTTTACTCAAGAGGTTTATTCATTATAGATTTCACACATGCTTGGTTTGCTCTGACGTTAAATAGGCCACAGGTATTTCTGGAAAACATGATTAATAAATTATTATTACTATAAATAATGTAACTGGTACATATTTGTGTGTTTCTGAATCATCATGTGTTGTTTTAGTACTTGAAAGATAAAAGGAAGAATCAAAATTACAGTATGATCACAGGAAAGAAAATTAAGATGAAAATAAAGAAGAGTAAAAAGGATAAAGAGGTAATATTTCAAACATTTTTATATTGCTTCCTAAAAATATTGTATTTTAGCTGTATTTAAGAGTCCTTAGCTCTTAGATTTTTAATTAATTTGGGCCCCATAAGTGCTTTGCAAAATCAAATGCTGTGACAGAAATACAGATTTTAATTCCCAATCCAGTTTTGTTCAACACCTTGATTAATTGTGTCCAGAGGAGGGCAACCAAAATGGTGAGAGGTCTGGAAGCCATGCCCTATGAGGAGTGGCTTAGGGAGCTGGGTCTGTTTAGCCTGGAGAGGAGAAGGTTGAGAGGGGACATGATAGCCATGTTTAAATATTGGGACAAGCTTGTTTTCTGCTGCCCCAGACACTAGGACACGGAGCAATGGGTTCAAACTACAGGAAAAGAGATTCCACCTAAACATTAGGAAGAACTTTCTGGCAATAAGAGCTGTTCAGAAGTGGAATACACTGCCTTGGAGTGTGGTGGAGTCTCCTTCTTTGGAAGTTTTTAAGCAGAGGCTGGATGGCCATCTATCAGGAGTGATTTGATTGTGTATTTCTGCATGGCAGGGGGTTGGACTGGATGTCCCTTGTGGTCTCTTCCAACTCTATGATTCTATGAGCACACATTGCCAGTTCAGATAAGCCTCCAGGATATTTATCCCAACTGTGCTAAACTGCAAGGATGCCTCTTTTCACACAGATTTACATCTGTAACCATCATTTGTTATATGCAACTATAGCTGGATCAGAATGGTAGTCTTTATCATAATATATTCTGTTCAGTACATTAGTAGTGCAGTGCTTGTCAGTTTGGAAGCAAACCAAGGCTGTCTCAGAATTAAAGTAATTGTTTCTCCTACTTGAATGACTCCCAGAGGATTCAGACATACAGAAGTTTGTAAATTAAAAGATCATTTTTGCAGCATGCACACAGAAGACTGGTTGGGTGGGGGCTCTGTCAGCAGTTTGTGAATCTGTTCCAGGTCTCAGTCTAAATGTTAAAGAAGCTATCCAAAGTGCTGAACCTGTTTTTGGAGCTAGGGTTCAGCACCTTGGATAGCTCCTTAAAACCTTGGGCTACAATCCTGAATGGCTTCACAGTCTCACTGGCATAGGCCCCATGTATGTCCACTACCTCACCCCCCACAAATAGTATGATAAATACCTGTGAGCCTCCAGCATACTGATTGCCATTAAGCCTGTTGCAGGGAGGGCCTACAGGTTCAGTTTGTCAAATAGATGCAATGAATCTGTCAGTTTAGTATGGTGAAGAACAGTTGAGACACAGTGTGTTCATTAAAGACAAGCCCTCGGCAAAATAAAGGAACATAGGAAACTAGGGGAGGAAAGGAACATGTCTGATCTGATATTGCTGGGCTGCGTCTTGCGGCAGCTCCTGATAGTTTACACTGAGTATTCTGGAGCTAGCTTAGGGTTAATGAGATAAGGATTAGTAGAAATCTTACAGTCCTCCAGATGTTTGATTGCACAGCATTCCCAATGGTGAGGGATGCTGTGTGTTGTAGTCCAACAGTATCTGGTAGAGCTGCCTGACTTCCACACTTTGGTTAGAGGCATGTTGTTTTGAGGCTAACCTCCCCTCTTGAACTATGCTGGGGTGGCTCAGTCTCTGAAAATTCTCCCTCAGCTATGTAGCTCTTAAGCTCTGAGAGTGGCAGTCTTCTAATGATGTGATGTGAATCTGTGGTCCTCCGTATGGACTGCATAGAATCATAGAGTTGGAAGAGACCACAAGGGCCATCTAGTCCAACCCTGCCATGCAGTAATAAACAATCAAAGCATTCCCTACAGTTGTCCATCCAGCCTCTGCTTAAAAACCTCCAAAGAAGGAGAGTCCACCATACTCCAAGGCAGTGCGTTCCACTGTTGAACAGCTCCTTTTGTCAGGAAGTTCCTCCTAATACTTAGGTGGAATCTGTAGCTTGAGTCCACATATTCCAAGCCATCTTCTGTTCCCATCATTCTCCCAGTCTGGAGCGTCTCCATGGCTCATATATTATTTGAGGCCAGTTAGAGCTTACTCTTTCTCATTCCAGCCCTGCATCAGAGGTGAGCAAAATGCTGCTCCCATATCACTTCTCCAGCCCAAGAGGCCCCAAGGACCCACATCAATCATAGAATCATAGAATCTCATGGTAGGTCCTGTAGCCAAAGCAGGCGCAGCCCAACAACACCTGGAAGGTTGCACATTCCCCACTCCTGTTCTGTTATTATATAGTGCAGCAGGCAAAAGTGCAAGGGAGGAGGAGAAGGGCCCCTTTCCCATTCCTGAACTTCTTTCTCCTCCCCTGAAAGGCCTAAACCACTACACAAGACTGCAATCCCAGGCTGGCTGAAGCTATAACCAGGAACACTCATCTTAGGTGACGGGGATCCGTGCCAACATTGCCTGGCATCCGGCTAGTGACTTACAAAGATGCAAGTCTAACTTATGCCTGTGTAACTCACTTTTTTAGTCATTGTGGAGATCGAAATACGGTACAAACTGTGAATGACCAAAATTGCCCCCCCAAGCCCAGCTTTTAAGCTGCTGAGGATCCCCCAGCATAGTCATTTACTGGTCAGTGGAGGTGGGGCACAAAGAGGTATTCAGCTATGTTTCTGTAGCTGGACACACAGCATAGACATAATCCCCCAGGACTTCTGGAAGACCCCTTGGAGGTCCCAGAGGATACCTGTGGCTGTGCATCCAGCTATAGGAACATAGCTGGATGCTTCTCTGCCACCCCCCACTCTCCACTGGCCAGTAAATGACTATGTTGGGGGAGCCTCAGCACCTGAAAAGCTGGATTTGAGGGGAAGACATAGTTCTGTGTCTGCTCAATGAATGAATGCAGGCAGGCAATTTTCTTTGCCTAGAGCTAGCAACCCGGTTATTTTATTTATTTATTTTGTTTTTATGCCACCTTTTCCCTAGATGGGACCAAGGCAGCTTCTATAAAACAAATTAAAAATCCCACATATACAGTTAAAATATTTAAAATGAAATAGTTAAGCAGATTAAAACATAATATAAAACAGATTAAAAACTAAAACATACAAAATAAAAGAAGCCCTCTGCTTATACATGAAAAGCCTACTTAAGAAGGAAAGTCTTTCCCTGCCAGCAAAAGGAAAGCCAGGAGGGGACCAGCCTAGCCTCCCATAGGAGGGTGTTCTGAAGGGTGGGAGCCGCCACTGAGAAGGCTCTCTCTCAAGTCCTCACCAAGCGAGCTTGTGATGGTGGCGGGACCAAAAGAAAGCCTCCTCCTGATGATCTTAGCACTCTGCCAGGATTGTATCAGGGATCCAGTCTTTCAAATAGTCTGGACTCGAGCTGTTTAGGGGCTTTATAGGTCATAACCAGCACTTTGAATTGTGCCTGGAAATGAACCAGTAGCCAGTGAAGCTGTTTTAACAAGGGAAAGTTATTTGCTCCCTGTAACTGGCCCCAGTCAGCATTCTGGACCCACTGAAGTTTCCAAACAGTTTTCAAAGGCAGCCCCAACTAGAGTGCATTGCAATAGTCCAAACGAGATGTAATCAAGACATGTGTCACTGTAGCCAGATCTGACACAGGAACAGGCACAGTTGGCACCCAAGTTTAAGCTGTGCAAATGCACTCCTGACCACTGCTGAGACCTAGGCATCCAGGCTCAGAATGGAATCCAGGAGAACACCCAAAGTAGTTAGACAATATAAAAGCTAAGGGAGAAAAGGCTGTAAGACTTTTTTGTGGTTTTTCTAAGATTATTATTATTATTGCAGTTAAGGAACTATTTTGAAGGAAGGAATTTTGTCTGTTGCTTACGTAGCAGTACAATTAGGTGCATTTTTGGGATTAAGTCCAATTGGATCCAGAAGGACTTTGGTTTTCAGTCAGTATGATCAAGCTATGTGACTGCAGTTCTGTGCACATTTGCTTGTAAGTCCCTTTGACATCTATAAGCTGGAAGTGGGAATTGCATGGACTGCAACTTCTAGCAGCCCTTGCCAGCACCAATAATGATGGGGAATACTGGGAGTTACAGGTTAAACTATGTCTGGAGGGCCACATGATTCCTACCCTTTCTGTAGGGCTTCATTCTACAAAATGAATTTGTAATATATGAAAGAGCTACTGAAATCATATATGAAATAGTTATAATGATAGCCTTTTTTTATTCCCAGCGTGATCGAAACCGTGCTGAACTTCTTGATTTCTTGAACTCTGCATTGTAGTGAAAATGGTACTAAGTAAGGACCAATAAGTGTGTAAGCCGTTTGGTCATCCTGCTCCTCTAAGCACAGAATACAAGCTCAGAGTGAAGGGGTGAAAGAACACTGAAATGTGTGAGGAGCTGAAATGCTCCTGCTATGAAGATAAGATGCCACCTTTACAACAGGCAAAGAAAAGAACTGACAACAACTTGCCAACACAGACCCATGCAGACTATTACTGCTTCTGAGACCCTAACAGAGCTAAAGTCAATGCTCTAAAGTGAGATGACATGGTTGAATTTTGGCCTACTGTGAATATCTGAAACTGCATGCAGAATGCAACTTGACCAGCAGTTGTCTGTTGTCATTTTTCATGTTAAAGTTGAATATTTGCAAATAAGCTCTTTAAAAAAGAAGCATACCTATGTATAGTTATTTTTAGTATTGAGGATATTTGTTAACAGCAAAATAACTCCTATTTAGTAATGTATATTCTAGAGGAATTAATACAATAGCACTTTTTAAAACTTCATTTATTCAATGTAATGGATTTTCCTTTCAAAATGGGTAATGCCCTAATGGCAGATTATTATAATTAGTTGCTAAGTTGTTAATTAAAACATGCTGGCACAGTGTAGCCATTATGTGAATATTCTGAAAATAGCTTATCTTTTGGTGTTTGTTTTTACATTGATCATCACTGGCTGTTGTTGGGTTTTTTTTATATTGTTTCCTACAAATTGCTATGTTATCTAGATTTACACTGAAAATCTCAGTAGGCCATCAATTTCAGTAAAGTGTAGCAGTATGTAAAACAGATTTCATCACAGTACTGGTCATGTAACATGACCTCACAATGTATAAACCTCTATTTTAAAAGAAAATCCAAATAAAATCTGTTCTTCAGAGTTTAATCAACCTTGTATTTAGTGAATGCATTCCAAAAACAGAGTATTAAATTTCCCAATTATACGACTGCTTACAACAGAACAAGACATGTAACTAGCTTAAATACAGCAGTCTATTCTTTCTCCAAAATGTTTAGTAGAAGAAATGCAGAGGTTTGTCCTACTCTTCATTATCAGCTGCCATGAGCAAAGGGGTGGGGAGAGGGAGGTAATGTGATACAATAATGTCACATCACACTTTTAGTAAGATCACATTATACAAGGTGCTGTATTTAGAAAGAGTGCCATGATCTGTTTCATGATTAAAAAAATATAATTTGTGCTATTCTTTACATTAAATTGTTGCAGTATCACTTAATGTGAATAATCCTGCTGCTCAGCCTAAGCAGGTGCAGCTAAAACTCATCTGTGCTGTTCAGTTCCACTAAGTTTTAAGCAGTGTATCAACAGCATATTGATATTGCAAAACATACTATCTATAGCTGATATAAAGTATCAGTTTGGCGAAACCTTTGCAGTAACAGCAGAGGGCACTCTCTCCATCTGTAAATGTTGTGAGGATTGATACTGATGCTTAACAGAATAGAAACGCTGTGAAAAATGGAAACATTCTGCTATTTATATATCTAAGCAGTGCCCAATTAACTAAAAATGTGTGTTGAAATTCTGTAGAAACAGGGAAGAAGGCAGTACCCCTCACCTTAAGAAGCAGGAAGAATGCAAATCCTATACCACCATGACAGAACGAAGAAGCCCACTTTTTCCACATAGGGCATTTATATGTTTACAGGCAATAGTTGGAATTCTGCTAATGTCTTGTGCTTAAGTTCCCCTACAGAAGTGACTGGACATATTTCTAGCTTGTGGAATGCTCGCATTCCGTTCAAGGTTGCAAAAGTGGAGTTATGTGTGTGGTGCTGTTGTGACAGCACATTGTGCAAGGATGTATATTGCACATTGTAAATGTATGCACATGTGCATTGCTTGTTCTTCAGTTGCACATTTGGTTCTTGGTTCACTTGTGCACCATTGGTTTTAACAGGTTACGTAGCCGAGCGAATGAGTAACTGCATGCAGAGATGTGTGCTATGCAACCCCAGAGTTGGATCTTGACGATTCTGTTTATTACTTACTGTTTATCGTCAAGATCCAACCCCAGAGTTGGATCTTGATGATTCTGTTTATTACGAACAACAGTTAATGTTTTAAAATTTACTGTCAAATTGTTAAAGACAAAAAATAATAATTCCATGAGGAGCTGAAAGGTTGTAGGAAAAACCTGTACCACTTTGACTAGTTTCAGCCAATGGATGAGAACAGCTGGTCCAATCCACTTTTAAAGTCATCTAAAGTAGTGACCATCATGTATTTTTGGCAGTGAATTTCATGATTGAAGAGTATAGATTGTAGTATTTTCTTCCCCTTATCACAAGCTTAGTAGGTTGGGGAAATGCCTCCACTGTATATATGTAGTGGTATTCAGCATTTGCTAAAATCCATGTGAAACCCATGCCGCCCCAGTCCTGTGGCGTTACTAAGGCCAATGGCACACCTCCCTCCAACAGTGTCACCTAGTCCGGTTTGGCCTCTCTGCCCCCCTACCCCGGTAGTGCCACCACTGTCTCAGTCCTTATTTGTTCAGATACATTCATGTGAAGACCAACCTTGCAACTATGTTGCTGAGGTGTGCTTGGATGAATGGGAGTGAAGCAGTGCTGTGAAGAACAGAAGGCAGCCAATCCGGCCCAGAATGCTGTGACAAGAGGGAGGAGCCTCTGTGAGCGAGAAAGTCTGTGAGAAGGTCAGTTGAGAGTTGACTGTTAAAATCAGAAGAAACACTTTTAACCAAACTTGTCTACAAAAAGGCCACCCACAGGCCCAGGTCTCAAATCCAGAAAGGGATTTAAAAGGGGGACTCTAGGGCAAGGTGAAAGTGACAAGCAGCCAGGACTAGGTACCTGGAGGCCAACATCACGATTTGCTTGTATGCAGGGAAAGGCTTGGCCTTTTCACATTAGAATGCTGGCCACTATAGAAGCTGTTGGAAATGTGAAGAAGCAAATGGTACATTATTTCATATTTGGTGGTGCTGCTGCAAAAACTTTTTGGAAGAAAATACATATTCAGATAAAAGAAATCCTAGGCGTGTTCTATCCATTAAATCCAGAAACATACCTCTTAAATATGATAGATAAACTTGATATCTAAGAAATACTGGAGGATTCTACTATATGTGATAACATCTGCCAGAGTGCTATATACTCAAAGATGGAAAGAGAAGGAGACACCTACAGTGGAAGATTGGCTAATCAAACTTAAAGATATGATGAACACAGACAAACTCTCGGCTTTATTGAAAGACAGACCTTCAAACTGAGTAAAAAAGAGTGTGATCCAGTTAAAAGACATTGGAAAGATAGATGGAAAATTTCCACAGCATCAGGTAAGGTAGAGGGTGGCCCCTCATTTCCTAAACATGACATCACATCACCTGACTGGAGAGCCAATCAGATCTGGCAATGCAGAACTAATCAGCATTGGCTAATGGAGTTTTGAGTTTCTGAATTCCTTTGTTTGATGTCACATGGCTTATGGCTAGCAAGGAGGAACACCTGGCTGAACTTCACATATATGTTATATGGGTCATATATGTGATGATATATATGGATATGATTTATATTTGAATCCTTCTACATGTTTGTCTGTTTATTTTTCTTTTTTGAAATAAAAAATAAAAAAAGAATACTGGCCACTATTACAAGGTAGGTTTTATGTCCATATTTTGAGATGTAAGCATTTCTTCTTTTCCAGCTGAGTAATTGGTGTGGATTTTTTTTAAAAAAAAAACAATGTTTGCCATCAAGCTCTAGCAGTTAGGAAGATTTGCTTAAAATTTTAAGCCAATAATAATAATAATAATAATTTATATCCTGCCCCTCTAGGAAATGCAATCGGAGTGGCTTACAACAATTAATATTGTTTTCTTACAACAATTAATATTGACTCTGTTAGTTGAGGTAATATGTAGCCATCATGATTGGTAGTATTATCCCCCATGATTTTTTTCAGTCTCCCTTTAACCCTCATCCAAACGCATTTTAAAAATGCATTGTGTCCTGGGCTATTTTCTAACTTCCTCGGAGTTCCAGTTTACTGAAGGGTAAAGAACGGTGAGCTCTGAAGGTTTAGGGTTAACAGAAGGGTTAGCTCTGAACATCGAGTATTTCCAGAACCCACAGAAAATTCCAGTATACCCTTCCCATACGGGGCCAGCTAACCAACAATCAGAATATGCCCCTTCTGCTTCTAGCCATCATGCCTTGCCAAAAGAAAAGGCAAGGCAGGGTACATGTTTTGTCCCAGTGCATTGCACTGACAATGGCAAAAAACTTTGCAAGACCTGACATCCTGCACGAGAAGTCATATGTATGGTACATAGCTACATCTCCCAGTTCTACCACCACCACCCCACACACATACACCAAACCCAACCTTTGAAGTGACACAGCTCCTCATAACACAGCCATTTCCATGTAATTGGAGAGCAGAGGGATTAGCAAAGACACATCCAGCCATTTTCCTGTAACTGGACATGCTGCAAAGATGTCATCTGCAAAGGATCTCCCAAGGACCCCTGGAAGTCACTGTGAATGCCTGCTGCAACACATCAACCTACAGGTAAATAGCTGGATATCTCCTCACTGATTCCCTTGCTCTCCAGTAACCTTCTAAGAGGTTAGAAATGGCCATGTAAGTTGCTTAAACGTGGGTGGGTGTGAGGGAGTTGGGTTGTTACACAGTTGGTAAAGAGTTCCAGTCTTCACAATGACCATAAAAATGATTTACAGTAGCATAAGTTGGACTTAACCTATTGTAACTCAATAATACAATGCCAGCCAAGACTTGTTAGGACCATTTTCCAGCATTTTTTTCTGCAAAAAGCAATCAAACTGATACATGCCAAGTGGCTGATACGCAAGGATCTTGTTTACAACTGTTAGATGACAATGTTGTAAAATGTCTGTTTGGTAGGTCTAATTCTGTTTGGCTTCTGTAACAAGTTGTGACTTTGTGGGACTAAAACAGATGAGGGTTAAAGCTATCGAAGTTGGCTGCTAGCACTGAATAGTTTGCAAACAAATTCCAATTTAACTATATGATGTGTGAAGTAGTACATCTTGTTCTCAACCCTGAATCTCCTGCCATTCACCTTCATTTGGTGAACCCCTCCCCTAAATATCACTTTCATGTTCTACTTCATAATTCTAAGCTAAAATACCAAAACTGTAACATTTCTTCATGGGGAGTTGCTCTACCCACCTGAACACTTTGGTTTCTTCTTTCTGCACCTTCCCAGTATCTTTTTTGAGCATCAGTGACCAAAACTATAAAATGTATCCCAAGCATGGCTGCACTATATATTTGAAAAAAGGCATTATCATATTGGAAGAGATTTTTCCCCCACTTTGTTTTCTAATCATCCCCAATATGGAATGTTCCCTTATTTCATAAAATCATAGAATCACAGAGTTGTTGCTGTGTGCCTTTAAGTTTTTTCTGACTTATGGCAACCCTAAGGCAAACCTATTATGGGATGTTTGAGGGCTGTGTGTGTGTGACTTGCCCAAAGTCACCCAGTGGATTTTTATGGCCAAGCAGGGATTTGAACCCTCATCACCAAAGCAGGGATTCGAACCCTGGCCACCGGAGTCAAATGCTCTAACCACTACACTAGTCTGACTCTCACTAGCTGCACAGGGTGTCAACTTTTTCATTGTCCATCACAACCCCAAGATTTCTTTCCTGCCAGCTGAGAAACCATCAGCCTATGTATGGAGTCAGGATTTAATTTAATTTTTATTCCAGTGAGCTTCACTCTACACTTATTTACCCTGAACTGCATTTACCATTATACTGTCCATCCACACAGTTTGGTGAGCTCTTTCTTAGAGTTGTCTACTGCCCTCCCCTTTTTAAAATTTACTAAATATTTTAATGTTGCCATTTTAATGTTTAATGTCTGCCCATCTTCAGATGCAGGCACTGATGCAGTACTTGGTATTATGTTTTTAAAAAACTGTCACCCATACATACAAGGTATCTGCTGCACACAAAAGTAGCCCATTACACAATAATTAATTGATGTACATTATAAATTTTAAATACCATCATCTTTGGGAGGCCCCATTGCTTTGTTTCCTTACTATGTTTATCCCTATCCTTTGTTGCCTGATGCTTTAACACTTACTAATATATTAGACAACTTGTCTCTCTACTACAATTAGAGAATCTCTCTTTCCATTATTTTTTGCCTTTCTTAAAAGTCCTTGATGCCGATTGTCCAACACTTTTTGAAAAGCAAAATGTAAGATAGCTATGGACGTCTCTCACTACATGATGTTGGCACTTACAAATAATTTCTAATCAACAAGACTTCCCCTTCTGGAAGCCATGCTAATTTTTCAGCAATCCTTCCTCCCCAACCGACCCCCTGCCTAAAAATATGCTTTCTGTTGTTATCTGCCATCAAGTTAACTTTGACTTACGGTGACTCTATGAATGAGAGACTTCCAAGATTGCTAGTCATCAACTACCCTGCTCACGTCTTGCAAACTGAGGGTTGCAACTTCCTTGATTGAATCAATCCACCTGTAGTAGTAGTGTTGTTGTGTGCTTTCGAGTCATTTCCGACTTAGGGCCACCCTAAAGTGAACCTATCACAGGGTTTTCTGAGCACTGAGAGTATGTGACTTGCCTAAGGTCACCCAGTGGGTTTTCGTGGCTGAGCGAGGATTTGAACCCTGGTCTCCAGAGTCATAGTCCAACACTCAAACCACAATGCCACACTGACTCACACCTGTAGTGTGATCTCCCTCTTTTCCTACTGCTTTCCACATTACTCAGCATTATCGTCTTCTCCAACAAGTCACGTCTCGTGATATGTCCAAAGCACAGCAGCCTCATTTTAGTCTTCTTCACTTCTAGTGAGAGTTCAAGCTTGATTTGCTATAAGACCCATTCATTTGTCTTTTCAACAGAAGCTGCTAAAAAATGGAAGACCACATATAAATCAATCACAAAGGCAGCTAAAAATTGAAGAAATGTATTTGAAAATGTAATACAACAAACAACTGTTCACTCACAGATACAAAAGTTGGTCATATGACTTACTAGAAAATGGCTTTTCATGCTTTTCTGATGTTTCTTCCTAACCCAAAAAGGAACACACACAGTACTAGATACAGCAAAGGGAAGGCAACAAGAAACTAATGTTTACCTTTTTAAAAGTGGTATGTTAAATACAGATAAATATAAATTGCAGTCCCGCCCCCTAATCTTTCCAGGGACTAAACCCTTTTGTAAAAGGAAAAGGTTTGAGAAAAAATGTCCAAGTAAGGGACTACATTCCATTAGTCCTTAAACCACCACATTTGGGTATTTTGCTTCTTGTTTAATGTTGGAAAAGCAATATACAAATGCTATAACCCTACAAATATTCAAAGATATAGAAAATGGCATAGCAAATGTTTGACTGTCAAAATATTTTGATTTTTTTTCTTGCTCCTGAGTTTAAGTGTTCCAGGTTCAAGCTGGATCTGATATTTTAAAGCCCTGAGTTTGGTATCAAATAATATTTTTGTGGTATGCTCAGGAAAAAAAAGAGAGAGATGAGATAGAAAATTCTTCAGTGCAGTGAATCCACACTGCACTGTTTTGTTCATATATTTGGAGGCTAAATCTAGCAAAATATTTCCAGAAGAAATCTTAGCAGAAGCCCAGAAAATAAATGATCCGAACTGTGCTCTCCTCTAACCTTCACATTGCGGGAAGCATACGACACTCTTAACTTTGAGTGGCCCATTCATTTCCAAGGGTCAGTCAAGAAGCCTAGTCACAATTTATGAATCTGTTCTCCCAAATCTCAATAAGAGCCAACATCCAGAATCCAGTTGTTGATGTATACAGGCATATATTGCACTACGCACGTGGAGTGACTTTTCTCAACAATGTGAAATGGGCATACAGCTGATGGTGGCAGGAGCAGAGTTCTACATGTGGAACCAGTGCAGTTGCGCAATAGTGTACCTAGAGAAATGTTTCAATCTGCACTGTGCATTGTATATTGTGCATTGCATATTGCGCATGGTGCAATGAGGTGACAGCTATGAGCATTCAACATTTCTCAGACACTGTGCTACCGTAGTATTCAGTATAAGAACTGCATAGTGCTAATGTAGCATAACTCTACTGGCAGACATGTACACTATGCTGATATGATATAGAGTCTCAGCCTTAGGTTCCAGTAGCAAACAGCCACATAAGCAATTCACTCATTGTACCATTTATAAAGTAACAGGGTGTGAGCCTGCCAAGGTTAAATCCCAACTGATTTAATGGGAATAGTTTCAACCATTGCTCAATTCTCTCTTATAATTTATGACACTGAAACATGCTTACATTTGTACCTTGTATACAAATACAGGCCTAAATCCAATTGGTAGTCCCAACTAGAGCAGGCCCATTGTTTCCATACATACACGTAGGTGTCAACTTACCATTCAGTAGTTGAATCAATGGGTCTATTCTAGGTGGAACAAGCAATCGGATGTATAACCTAAACTTATACCCATAACTTGCTATAACCTAAACGCTCATTTTAAAAGTGACCCTATGGACCACAAAGCTTCTCACAAAGCAAAGACAATGATTAAAGTGACCACATACTCGGAATTCTAGACCTTTTGAGCTGGTGTTGCATTTTGCCTTCCATCAGTAGACAGACTGGATGACTTTTATACATATCTGTTGTCTGATGCTCAGACACATAAACAACTTTCTTCTGACAGGAAAGGAAAGCACAAACAAGTGAAAAGTTCTCATGCACAACCTTAAGTTTCAGGTCACCAGAAGGAAATATGACAGCAGTTGCCTTAGAGCTGCACCATGGAAACAGTGCATCAAAGCACTCCTCTTTTCTCCTTACTAGCATAAGAGCTGGTAGTGCTTTCTAGTTTTAAGGAGCTCTTGGCAACAGGAAAGATAAATTTATGCAGGCCCGCCCTACCACAGCCCTGTTTTGAAAAGGACTATATGAAAGTGTCTGTATGGATGTCTCTGTTCTTCACAAGAATGGATGCTACATCCACTGTCCTCAGATGCAGCTCATAAGGACCACTGAACAAATAGTTTCCGAGATGGAATAAACTCCCCAGACAGCAAAATGTAAATTAGACTAGCTTCCACCAAACAATTGTCATTCCCCTCAACACACATTTGGGCTGGATTTTGTAGTTTCAGCTTTCCTACCTCTCATTTTACAGGAGCAAACCCTCTGATACTATGCTTCAGACTCTGATGTCCATAATGCCTTATCCATGCTGGCTGGGGCTTCCGAGAGCTGAAGTCCAAAACATCTGGAAAGGCAAAGATTCCCCACCCTGCATAGAGTCAAAGTGGGCCACTTTTATACATACTGCCTCACAGGTGATTTTAAGAGAGCAAGACTGATCAAAAGCACATCTTTGTAGGAACTTTTCCTCTGTTCCAGCTCATGATACTGTTGCCACAGCTGGGTAGCATTTAGAAAAGGGCATATTCTACCATCTTGTGATGCTAGCTGTTTCATTTGTTATTTTGTTAAGCTGCATGAATTGTGCACAGGCATAAATGTGATATTATTAATAACTGATAATCCTACCCCTTATCTTAACACTAACCCTTACCGAAATAGTTTTGCCAGATAATCCCAATCAAACAGAAATGGTTTTGATTGCATTTTCTTGACAAAATTATCAATTATCAATTGATACACAAGCAGAACCATGACACTCTGAACAGGCCACTCTGAACTAGCTGCACTGAAACGTCCCATTCCAGATAGGTTTGCCTTAAGATTGCGATACGTGAGAAATGACTTGAAGGCATTCAGCAACAGATGTGTTGCTAAATAATTGATAGAGCTGATAGAATGATTGGTTTATAACAGGGGTAGGCAACTGTGAGAGTTAGGGGTCCACATCCCCCCTGGAAATCTCAGAGGGCCATACACACCCACCCACACACACTCAATTTTTTTTGAAACACTTTTTTTGGCCCCCAAATCTAGGGCAATGCCTCAAGATACCCTCTGGGAATTGTAGGGGCAATTTCACCAGATTTTTTGCCCTCTTTGGGCTATTTAAAGCCCAAAAGAGACCTATTTTCCAACAGGAAGTGATCCAGAAGTCAATCTTTGGGTCACATTTTGTTTGGAAAAAATGGCTTGGAGAGGAATGTGTAAAAATTAACTCCCATTACCATTTAGGAGTATTTCAGGATAAGAAAACATTTGGGTCACCCAAAACGTTTCCCACCCTGGTCTATAGAGCACGTGCATCCATTTTAGTTACATTTTAGAACAGAAACACAGAGCTGATATTCACAATTACTTTCTGGGCTTCTCTTTCAGTCTACAAAGGACAGACTAAGCTTTACATAGTTTTTCACACACCATATCACACAGCCGGCCACTTGTGTTACTAGAGGTCAGCCTTATATGAAAGGTTTGTTATGTGCACACACAGAGGGAAAAACACACACAAGCATAGAAATGTATAGAAAAGACATCAAAAAATGTGTTCATGTGAATTCAAAACAGAACAGAGCCAAGAAAGAATACATGATAGGAGACAAAATAAACAAACAAACAAAAAACCATCAAAAAGGGCAAATAAATAAGTAAATAAATTAATGAATGAAATGGTCTGTTTCTAATATTTGATTGTTATAAATAAAGTCAGTAGTCCTTGGTACTCCTGAATTCAGGCATGCTCCATACTCTCCTGGTTGGATCAGTGCCTCTCTCGACATCTTCCGAAATAGTCTTGATATCGCTGCTGAATGGTGAAATCCTGGCTCGGGATTTGAATGTTGTGAGAGAGAGGCTTGTTTTGTGCTTTGTGTTCCACTGCCTTGCAAGCTTCTTGGCCTCTTCCTCCTCTTTGCTCTTCTCAATGGCATCCTGCAGAACAGAACGGAAAAGCCGAGATACTTCCGAGGCTTCTGGCTCATATTCAGCAACAAGCTGACGAAATCTAAGAGGCAAAAAAACCCAAACACATAGTTCACACCTAGGATGGATGAGGCGCTAATATTTTAGTGTTAAATCTATATTTTAAAACAAATTTGGGTTTTCATTAAGCATAGGGGAGATTCTTTTTACAAAACAAGGCAATATCTGCTTTGGAAAAATTGGCAACAAGTTACCTATTAATCCAGTCTAATTTTTACCACCTAGAACATTTTAGTAAACAGATTAATAATATTTAGATAAAAATAAGCATGACAGCGGCAAATATTAGCATGGGGTGACAGAGAATTTGGATAACCTGGAAGGATTTGCTGTATTTATTGTGTACTTCTGCAGGGTTCTCAAACTAGATCACAGACAACAACATTCTGTGTTCATTGCCAGGATCAACATTAGGTGCCTCTATAAGAGTGGGGGAATGAGGGCTTTGCCCCCTCAGATAAATATTGTGCCCCACAAATGAAAATTTCCCTTCAGTCCCAAATTTCTAGTATTGCAGAGTAAGACACTGAAAATCATTCACACCTAGGGGCCAGCTACACAGCATTTTTTTATTTCGGGAAGAAGCGAGAAATAGAGAACTCAAATCTGTCACCCACTGTATCCACGATTTGTCACAGATAACAAAAGTCTTAGTTTTTTGGATTTGTTGTTTACACGGACCACCATACTGGGAAAAGGGCACACAGCAGAGCTGAATTTTGATTGGTCAGACTTTGGAGGGGATGGACTTGCAAGGGAAGTCTTGCAATTCTGGATCCGCCATTTTTTGTATAGCCCTGTGCAGGGACCTCTGCTGCCTCCAAATCCCGGCTGGCAGAAGCTGCAGCCAGCTGAGAGCCAGGCAAGGGCCCAAGCGGCCCAGACATCTCTCCCCTCCTTTAGCCAGCCCTTTCTCCCGGCTCACTGCTGGCTGCGGGGGCTTCTTCTACCAAGGGACCGTTCCCTTGGTGACAGAAGCCACTGTAGTCAGTGGTGAGGTGGGCGAGGGCTGAGTGAATAAGATGTCCCCCCTCCCGTAGCCCATTTTGCCCGGCATCCCCGCTGCTCCCACTGTGGGAGCTGTGGCGGTGCCGGGCAGAATGAGCTGATGTGGCCTAGGGCACTTCCAAGTGTCAGAAGTGCCCTAGGCTGCGGCAGCCCGTTTTGCCTGGCGCCCCCACTGCTCCCGTGATGGAGAAAGCATCCTCTGCCATTGGAGCAGTGGGGCACTGGGCAAAACGGGCTAGGGGAGGGAGGACATCTGGCCCACTTGGCCCTCGCCCACCTCACCGCTGACTACGATGGCTTCTGTCACCAAGGGAATGATCCCTTGGTGGAAGAAGCCCCGCAGCCTGCGGTGAGCTGGGAGAAAGGGCCAGCTAGAGGAGGGGAGAGAGTTCTCCTTGCCTGGCTCTCATCTGGCTGCAGCTTCTGCCAGCCAGGCTTTGGAGGCAGTGGAGGACCCTGTGCAGGGCCATACAAAAATGGCAGATCCAGAATTGCAAGGCTTCACTTCCAAGTCCACCCCCTCCAAAGTCTGACCAATCAAAATTCAGCCAGCCCCTTTCCTGGGATGGTTGCTGATTGTTCAGACAACCAATAGTGCAGGTTTTCCCAGACTTTCCAAAAAAGTCAGTGGAAAATATTGGGATGGAAAGTCAAGGGTTTATAGGGTTTTTTTGCTACCCACTCCTTCTGAATAGCACGTGTCTGCCCTGATGAGTGTCTGAACCAATAGGGTTAGATCCAAATTCTTCCTGGTTATTTTTTGCCATGTAAACAGCCCTCTAGAACTCTTACATTTCCTTGGTGACCTTGCCTGCCTCTTTTCTTTGGAGGCCTCAACTGTATTTCTAAATGCTCCACTGAAGTTTTAAGTTACTGCAATGCTTGAATTCTACAGGAGTCCCTTTGGATATTACAATTATTTAGAAGAGAGGAGGGGGAAACAGGGCCTAGATGAGAGCCTCCGAACAGGGATGTGGCTCAGTAAAAAGAGGTTCTTCTTCTTGTGTGTAATTTTGAAGCTATTTATGAAAACAATAGCAAAATAATAAATGAATAATACAAATTTGAGTAATTTTTTAAAAAGCCCATAATTGATGTATCAAGCAAAGAAAAAATATGTAAGACCCTATAAAGTGAATGCAAAGTTGACTATAAGTACTTTAAGAGCAAAAGCTGTGGAGGTAACATTGGAAGATACAAGATCACACACATAATGCTCTCAAAAGAAAATGTGAAAGTACATATTTCTACCATGTTTGAGGTGCAGAGAAACAGATGTAGGGCACAGTTGGGAAAGGGCAAATTGCTTTTCCCATCAGTTACCTTCAAGCATCTTAAATATGTAGACTCTTACAGGCACGGGCCAGAAACCTGTTGGGCAATTGTGAATATTTAACCTACAGTTACACATTTGCAACTGCTATATATTCACAATCCCTATGCAGACCCTAGTTTAGGGTTTATTTAGGAACAGTAAAAGTCCCCTAAATCCCACTTACCAATAAACTGCTGCTGGGATCAACAGGGGTCCATTCTCCTGTTGACTGGGAAGTAGATACCTGATGTTACCACCCCCTCTTGTGCAAGCAATCTCCAGCGCAAGGGGGATTTCTGACAGGTGTCCTTTTTCTGCCTGTCATGCAAGAGATCATGCATAGGAGGGGGTGGGAATGTCAGGCAGCTATTCCTCGATCGACAAGGTGAATGGACCCGTCGATCCCAGTGGCAAGACAGAGGATGGACTGGATGGCCCTTGTAGTCTCTTCCAACTATGATTCTATGAGTAAGTGGGGAGGTTGGTTGGTGAGGGGGTCATGCTGGAATTCACTATGTAGCAACGTTACTGCGGTGCTATACAGTATGCAATGGTTGTATAGGATTCCAGGGACAATGTCTACTTGGTAGCACTCTCCATGTGCTCTGTGTAGCTTATCCACAAGTAAGTGTGCATAGGATAGATTGCATGCAGCTTTTGTCCAGCTTGATGGAGATTTATGGTACCTCATCCTGCTCTATTAAGGATCAAAGTTACAGTAGCCCTGTTCCAGATCGAGCGTGGCAACTCTGGCTGGGACCCAATAAAGGCTTGTCCATTTAGCCCTCTGTGCTTCCCCAGAAGGCCCCTCCTCCTTCCCATGACACAACTGCTTGGTAGTTTCTCAGTTTTCCCATCACTATTACAACCCCAATTCTGAAAGGGTACAATGCTTTCCTAAGATTTAGCTACTGGCAAGGAGGGCTTTAAGTTAAGATATGTTGGCATTTTTGATCCTACCTTTTTTCAGTTCGATACCACTTGAACAAGCCCCTTCTGAGAAACTAAATTTGGCCCTCAGGATGAGAGAATTTCCCCATCTTTGTCTTAGAGGTAAACACCACACACTAGCTGGCTGTATTGACTGTAAGTGTGGTAGGACATGAAGCTCACACACAAAAAGACCAAGGGCAGCGGGTTGGACTAGATGGCTCTTGTGGTCTCTTCCAACTCTATGATACTATGAGAACATGTGGCACTGTCCTCCTTTTCAACAAATCAACCTGAGGAATAAGGATTTACCTGGGAAGTAGCAACAATGTACCACTGCCTCTGTCTTTTAACTCTCACACCACAGAGAAACAGATTGAAAAAAAAGGCTGCCAAAGTTGACATCATACCTGATAATGACAGGCCCACAATAGGAAGGGTGTATTTTAGAGCACATGTCCTCCAGCTGCAGACGCTCCCCTGGACTGATATCATAACTGTGCTTTGGGTAGCTAACCAGCCAGCCATAGTCGACACCTGTCTTTATCTTACGATACTCGTTTTCTCGCTCCCGCTGCTGCTTCTCTGCTTCCTTGATCTGCCAGCCAAGTTCCATCATCAGGGTCTCCACCACCATTTCTGTGGGGCTCCTCTGGGAAATGCGATTGGAAGGTTCATTCCACCCAAACCAGGAAGCCAGCGACATGCTTGCTCTCTCTTGCTCCCCTTCCTTTGCCTGCAAAGGGAAAAATCAAAGGTTACAAATAATCAGTCAATCACTTCATTTATATTCCACCTTCGTTCTCAAGGAGGCTTACAGAATAAAAAGAATAAAAACCACATAATATAGTTAAAACATACAAAAAGTTAGGATAAAAATAATATTAAACTGACTATAGAATTAAAGCCGTATAAAATATTAATTTACAAGCACAGATTAAAACAGTGCAGTACCAAAAACACAAAACCCATTATATAAAACAGTCAGTTCCCAAACACCTTAGTAGACCACAAGCTAAACAGGAGCCAATAGTGTGATGCAGCAGCCAAAAAAGCCAATGCAATTATGGGCTGCAAAACAGGAGTATGATGTCCAGATGAAATGAAGTAATAGTAACACTCTATTCTGCTTTGATTAGACCTCATCTGGAATACTGTGTCCAGTTCTGGGCACCACTGTTCAAGAAGGATATCAATAAGCTGGAACATATCCAGAGAAGAGCGACCAAGATGGTCAAAGGTCTTGGAAACCAAACTTTATGAGGAATAACTTAGGGATTGGGGGATATGTTTAGTCTAAAGAAGCGGTTAAGAGGTGACATGATAGCCATGTTTAAATATTTGAAGGGATGTCATACTGAAGATGGAGCAAGCTTGTTTTTCTGCTGCTCCAAAGACTAGGACATGAACAAATGGATTCAAATGACAAAAAACTAGATTTCACATGAACGTTTGGAAGAACTTCTTGCTGATCAACAATGGAGGACTATCCATGTTTAGAGGTCTTTAAACAGAGTTTGGATGAGCATCTGTGAGGGGTGCTTTAGCTGTGTATCCCTGCATGGCAGGGGGTTGGACTGGATAGTCCTTGTGGTCCTTTCCCATTTTAAGATTCTACGATTCTACAATCCTACCTGCTGGAATAGAAAAGTCTTCACTTGATAGTGATAAGATAACAAGGAGAGAGCCAGTCTAGCCTCCCTAGGAAGGGAGTTTCAGACTGTACTTGGATACATAGGAAATGGGTAAGCAGATACTTGGCCTTCTCTATGAATCAATACACCACCACGACACGTTTTTGTGGCAGAAAGGAGTTTCTGTTTTCCCAATTACTGGTTTGTTTGTTTTTACCTTGTACTTGCATTTTTGAGAATGCAAATGTGTATGCAACTATTCTGCCCATGAGCAGAATTAAAGAATTTATAGGCCTCTAAGAACATCTCCTGGAAAAACCAAGGCTAAAGAGGGGGAAATGTTATGTGTACCCTGTTATTTTCCAACTAATAACCTGTGACAAGGTGCATCTATCTCATATTTAGGGGGCAGAGAAATAATAAGCAGTCAGCAACTGTGTAAAAGGCTAAGAGAAAATCCTCCCAGTTAATCCGAACACCTCATCATGTCCAGAGAAGAGTGACCAAAGTGGTCAAAGGTCTTGGAAACCAAGCTTTATGAGGAACAACTTAGGGATCCCTCCCCCTTACTGTGGACATGCACCGGGGGTGGAGCTTTCTGGCAAGGCAAGCACCTGGAACTGCCATGTTGGATTTTCACCATAACAATCATGTGCTGAGGTGACAAAACAACCCTTTTGTCTTCTTTCCCCCCCCCCCTTTTTATTTAGCAAACGATTGTACTTTAGCAGCTTGGATTACTTTTTTAAAAAAACTGTTTCACAGCTGCAACTGGTGACAATAAAAACGTGAATAATTCATTCACACCAGCCATCTTGATTCACAGGCATGCCTGTTTGAACATCAAACATGTATGGCTTCGCATGCCTGCCATCTTGAAAAAAACCCATGGAGACAAATAAAAGCTGCTGCGAAGTGGCATTAGTGTGCATCAATCCACATTTTATAGCCTCATATAGACAAGCCCTTTAGTTAAAGATATGTAAGCAAGAATATTGGCAAACCTTTCCAAGATGGAAGGTATAAATCAAGGCCCAAATCCACTTGCTTGCCATTCTTTAATGATGATGCTTCTTAACAAAACAGAGGTGCGGCCTCACTTGTAGATATCCCCAGGCAAGCAAGTGGACTTGGCCTTGTGTGCAGTTACAGTTTAAGATAACAAACGAGAGGCGAATCATGTCACTATAAAGCTAGTTTCTTTTCCCAGTTTCCTCCTTGAGGTCTTTTCAGCAAAAGGAAACTCATCGTAGGAAAGTTTGTGAGCTATCCCCATTTATCATTCACTTGATCACAGCTTGTGGGAGATTTCATAGAGTAGTGTAAGTGCTACTGGTGTTTTCAATTTAAAGTTCACTTCAGGGCTAATCATCAGATTACCCACTGTGGCTTTTCTATTAGGAAGAACTAAAAACAAATCAAGTTTGGAAGAGGATCAAGTTTGGAAGATGAATCAATTTTTTACTTATTTAAAATGTTTTTTATGCCATTTTTACTAAAACTTTATGATGTACTATAATTCATCCATGCTGCCATTCAAATGAATAACCACTGAAAATTAACTATAGCCAAATATAGAGCATAATCTAACAAAAGACTTTTTGCAAGTACGATTGACCCATGTGGACTTAAGCAGCTCAATATAGCCTAAGCATCATCAAGTTTTGTTTTGGAGTCTAGTTAATGATTTCAGTTTTGACGAATGGTGACCACAGAGATTATGAATTTTAAAATGACACTGATGTGCCCTTTTAATAACATAATAATGTCTGAGAACTGTCAAGGACTAATCCACTGAACAGAACTTCACTTCCTATAAGAGAAATGTAAAGCTTTATGTCTACTTTGAAATAAAATTCCCCAAAGCCTCCAGACTGCTATGACTTTCAAAGGTTATAATTTTTATGTTGATAACAGCAAGCGGGGAGCAGAGAGTACATCAAATACTGATGCAATGAGTCATTAAATACTGACTAGTTGAGATGGACTACAGTGTTGGGTTTATAAAGATATGTTAAACATCTCACAACATTTCCTCTTCCTCTTCCTCCTCAAAGCATTATTCAATGATGCACTTCCGTTTCTAGTTTCATGAGACATTTAGAATTCTATATCAGAGAATTTGGAGTACTTCATAAAATTACAAATGTCAGGATTCCACAAGATACAGCCATGATAGTTAAAATGGTATCGAAGTGCTATGACTCTGTAGTGTGAAAAGGCCCTTGGTCAGACAACTTATTGCAAACATATGCTAGATAAAGCAAACATACGCTGGATAATGGAACGCAGAAGGGAATTCCAGAAGAAAATCGGTATGTGCATTATAGATTACAGCAAAGTTTTTGATTGTATAGATCATGAGAAATTTTGGAGTGCTCTAAAAGAAATGGTGTACCAACACACTTGATAGTCCTGATGTGTAACCTATACTCAAGACAGAAGGCCATCGTAAGAACGGAATATGGAGAAGCAGCCATGATAGTTCTGAATGGTTCCCAATCGGAAAGGGTTGCATTCTATCATCCTACTTGTTCAACTTGTATTCAGGAAACATCATGCACAGAACAGGTTTAGAATCGGAGGAAGAAGGTATGAAGAGTAGCGGAAGGAACATTAACAGTCTAAGATATGCAGACGACACCATAATACTAGCTGAAAACAGCACAGACTTGGAGCAACTACTAAAGAAAGTCAAAGAAGAAAGCGCAAAAGCAGGCTTAACACTGAATATTAAGAAAACAAAAATAATGACCACAGAGGATTTACATAAATTCAAAATAGATGACGGGGAAATTGAAATAGTGAAAGATTTCCCATTTCTTGGATCAATCAAAGCCCAGAATGGAGATTGTAGGCATGAAATCAGAAAAAGACTAGGACTGGATAGGGCAGCAATGAAAGAACTATATAAGATCATAAAATGCAAAGATATAACATTGAGCACTTGGATCAGGATCGTTCAAGCCATCGTCTTTCCAATCACCATGTACGGATGTGAGAGCTGGACAGTGAAGGAAGCTGACAGAAATAGAATCAACTCATTTGAAATGTGGTGTTGGAGAAGAGTGCTGAGGATCCCATGGACAGCCAAAAAGACAAATAAATAGGTCTTAGATCAAGCCAGAGTTCTCACTAGAAGCCAAGATGTCTAAATTGAGGGTGTCATACTTTGGTCATATCATGAGAAAACACGGCTCACTGGAAAAGTCAACAACGCTAGAAAAGATCAAGTCAAAGTTGACTTGAAGGCAGTTAACATCAACAAACACCTTTAGTGCTACTAGTCGAAAGGGTAATGCAAAATTATCCACACTCGTACCCACAGGCTCAGGATCCACAGATCCAACCCATCATGAATTCAGACTACAGTACTGTACACAAAGCAATACAAAAAAACTGTACTTTACAAAACTCATCTGCAACACTGGAGAGGCTGCAGACAGATGTGAATGTGAGGCTGCAAATACTGTAAGGGGGACAGGGGAGTTAAAGAGATTCACTTGCGGGGAACACTCCTCCAACCAAGGCAGCCAGGACTCACCACCACAGGAGGCCACAAGAAGCGTGAAGACTCACCATCACAGGAGGCCACAAGAATTGGTGGGGACGTAATGGCAGCTCTTTCTTCAGCCCTCCCGTGCAAGATCTCTGAGTGACTTGTGATAGATCAACAAAGTTTCTAAGTCCCAATCATTTAACGATAACCATGTATGTCTAGCTCATAAGTCAGTATTTGCCATTGGATTCAGCAAATGAATCTTGGACTTCTAGCATAAAAATAAGTTGATTCTGTCAACCAAATATCTGTCAGGGTGCGAACTGGTTCCTCTGAGCATGTGAAGAGGACCAGGCAGCATATAATGCCATTGGCAGGCGCAGCAGACATCAGGCTGGCGAAATGAGCACTCAGACACATTGATTGTGTCTAAAACTACTTAAACATAATAAAGAAGTAATTACAGTGAGTCAGAGACTCTAAGTACAGAGACTACATAATACAGCATTCAGAGCAGCACAGTATATACTGCAAGGAAGGAGGAATGGTACAGACAGAGAAGAGACGGTGAGACAAAGGGTTACACTAGTACATGTATACATTACACTTATGGGCTATGTAGTTGCCCATTCCCACTCATATGGTTTATCCAACCTTTTCCCATAGAGATAACAACTACGGTATATCTCTTTCCCACACTTCTCACACAGAACATTGCCAATAACAGCTGTGCCTTGATGGCCCTCACTACTGGCCCCTGCTGGCAGCAGCTCTTTCCAATATAAAATTCACATTGATTATATGGTGTATATCCTAAATCACTCACTCACTTGACAACATCTATCCACCTATGTTAAGGGCAGAGTTGGTACCTGCTCATCTCTGATGTAGTAGCCCCCTGATTTTATTATATATTTCAGAGATGTAGCAGTGCGGGGAGAGGAGGAATGAGGGTATTGCTTTCCAGATAAGAATTCTGCCTCACCAAACGAAATTTCCTTCTGTCTCCAAATTTCCAGCATTGCAGAGCAACACTGAAAATTCCCACCTAGAAATTTTGTATTTGCTGTGTTTGCATCACTTTGCTTTCCTCTTTTCTTTAGATATCTGAAACAATTTCTAAATGCTCAGCTGAACTTTTAACTTACTGCAGTGCTAGAAGTTTGTGCACTAAAGGAAAATTTCATGGAGGGGGGGGGTAAAAATTCTCACCAGAATCCTATTCAACAGGTTGAATTGTGTATCTTTGCATATACTTAACTACGTAGCAGAGGTGCTAAGAAACCCAGTTACTGAATTGTGAAGATGCCTAATGGGATACCAGCAAGAGTACCAGTCAAATTGAGCAGCTGAAATGAAATCTAAGATCTAACCATGGAAGGAGGTATGGTGTGGACAGCTTTCTTATTTCAATAAAATATATTTCTAAATAAAACTTTGCATTTGTTTACATGTGACATTGAAAATAAAGGGATAAGGCAATCCAAACAGCTGTAGCAAATTTCTCGGATGCTAGAGGCCCCAAGATATCCAAAATCCTAGCAGGGCTCATCATCCCAGCAAGGTACAAGTGAGAGAAGGGCAGCTTTTTTTTTTGGGCTCCATTTCCCTTCACATCTGGGGCTGCTTTTTTTTCATTCACTTTACACCAAATTTTTCCCACTGAAACCAATCAGAGGGAATGAATCTACATCATCTCTAGTCTGGAATAGTTTACTAGCTAGTTTAGGGACATGTTGGGGGGGGGGGCAGGAGAGCTGTGGGCCCTTTAGATTAGTGGTAGGGAAAGTGCATGCCACTCCTGGGGGACCCCCAACTTAAAAACAAAACAAAACCATATACATTGCCCCCAAAGGCTTCATCTGGGGTGTGGAGGCAATTTCTCTACCATCTTTACCTCAAGGCTATCTTAGTCCCAGGAGACACCTTTTTTCCAACAGGAAGTAACCTAAAATGGCAGAAAGAGGACCCTAAACAGGACAAAATGCCCCCTATTACCTTGGGGGCATTTGGGGCAGAAAAATAAATAAATTTGGGGATGTACAACCCTGCAATGCAGCCCCCCCATTGCCTAACAGTTACTTACAGATGCATAGCCTCTGCTAACCGCTCTGTCTCTCTCTCACACACACACACTGCTTTTTCTTTCTCTCCAATATCAGCATTCAAGCATCAGAGAGGAATGGAGTCCTGGACATGCGTGGCGCAAAGAGTTATGGGAGAAGGGCCTCCTTTTGATGGTCTTCACTGGAAGGAGACCAGGAGCCTTTGCTCTGCTGCTCCAGAGACTGGAACACGGAGCAATGGGTGCAAGCTCCAGGAACAGAGATTCCACCTCAACATGAGGAGGAACTTTTTGACAGTAAGAGCTGTTCGGCAGTGGAACACACTCCCTCGGAGCGTGGTGGGGTCTCCTTCCTTGGAGTTCTTTAAACAGAGGCTGGATGGCCATCTGTCGGGGATGCTTTGATCGAGATTTCCTGCGTGGCAGGGGGTTGGACTGGATGGCCCTCGTGGTCTCTTCCAACTCTGCAATTCTATGATTCTATGAACAACACACCATGTCATCATACGTAGGGGGCAGAGCTAGAGGAGATATAAGGCCTGACCAACCCTCCATGTGTTGCTTTGAAATCTCTGTGGCACGATCCACCCTCCCACATTTAATGCAGTATGAGCATTGCTGGTCACTTTGGGGCTGGGTAGGAATTTTCTACCCTCTTTTACCAGTGTGTTGTTGTTGTTGCTGCTGCTGCTGCTGCCTACCCCACACTGTAGATAGGGAAAGTTGGGGCAACTGGCTAAGTCTGCATCAATAAATAGGCTTCCATTTTGCAGGTAGTGGGGGAGAATGTAAGAGTTCCGGTGTACACCTTGGAACCCTTTTGGTGTAGGATAGAGCTCCAGAACTGCCTCTCTATGGTCCTAAGAACTGAGGGGTGGGGAAGGATTCTGCCCTTGAGGAATATCTGGGGTTTTTCTCTCACTTGTAAAGTCCTGTGTCTTGGGTGTGAGCACCTGGATTTGCCTACCAGTAGATGGCTGACTAGGGAGCAACCCAGTCACTGGACTGTCCCCTGGGGTCAGGTGTTTCACCCAAGTGTAGGCTGAGGAGGTAGTCAAGGGATGACATCTGGTTTCAGCCAAGCCTGCATCAGGTTGCTCCCCCACTTTGCTTCTTCCAAGATTATCAGAAGGTAGTTAGGTCAATAAAATGGCCCTTATGTAATCCAGTTTTGTATGTCTGGTCTCATTATTCCATGGTAGGTTATCAAATAACCACTGGTGTTTCCAGGAGTCTGGGAAGGAAGATTTGAGCAATGGATCTCCTCCCCCACTCTCTGCCCTCAGAGAAAGAGATCCAATATACCATACTATCCTACAGGCTCCAACTCTGATCAAATAAACTTGCCAAATCACAAGTCTATGGATTTTAGGCAGTGGAAAAATCCCTAGGAACCTTGAATTTTTTAAGAAGACCCCTTCATCACTGATGAAATAACACAAAAAAGATATACATAAGCAGTCCTGTGAGTTTATCAGGGATGATACCATGACCAGCTTGCGTATTCTCAGATTAATGTGTATTTTTAAAAGGTAACATTTGAAGCACCCTTCAGCTGATGCAAACTGACATGCCCTGCAATCCCATAAAGCCACGACGCTAGTGGAAGTCTTGGAGGCAGTAATACTAATAAAGATAAATACAGAGCTTGGAAAAGTCACCTTTTTGTACTTCATCTCCCAATGGTCTTGCTGGCTGGGAGATTCTGAAAATTGTAGTCAAAATAATGAGCTTTTCAATGCTCTGGATAAATCTTAATCAAGGATTGAATCAAAGACCATCCTTACTGTTTGGAATCTCCGCCATTACAAGCAACCCTCTTGCTAATACCTTCAGCAGAAAGAGATGAATTATTTCTTTTTATTAGGGCTCTTCGACATGACACAATTATAGCACTATGGTTTCAATTTAAATGCCATGAGTAACATCCTATGGAATCCTGGGGTTTGCAGCTTAGGGAATAGTCTTCAGAATTCTCAGCAAGAATACTCTAGTGTCTCCCCAAACTACAAACCCCAGGATACCATAGGATGCAGCCACGACAGTTAAAGTGGAATCATAGTGCTATAATTGTATAGTGTTAAATGTGTGTAGTAAAACACAACTTTTTTTAAAAAAAACACAACTCCTTATTTCAAAGTCAACATAGCAAATTATGTAACTGAATCACAACTATCTGTCTAGACTTGTAGCAATTTTAATGCCAACCTCAAATTCATTTACTCATCTTGCTCAAAACTTCTTCCAATATTAATTGGCACATGCATTTTATGCTTGTAGCCTTGAATTAATGATACAAAAATGAAATTTGGTGGGGCAGGGATTCCAGTAGCAGATAATCACAAAGCTATGGTCCATTATACTGTCCAACTGGCATACCCACAATTGGCTAGAGCACGATACTCATCTTGCAAATCACCAGTTCCTAGAAGGAATTCTGTTTCCACCACTATGCAAACAAAGCTGTATCACTGCACCTTTCAAATTTTTTATTGAGTATCTCAACCTCCAAAGCTACTTTTCACATAGAGAAGCAGATTTGGGATAATACAATTATGGACAGATGGAGCTGGTCTGACAGTCTCACTGAGGCTAATGCCTCAAACTCTGGGACACTGGCAAGACCCCTGATGCTATGAAACATAGCCACTGCCACCACTTTGCACAGCTCTCTGGCAGTGTGGGGATTACCATGTTTGCCACCTTTTTCATGGGCACATCTCCTCCTTCTTTGGCCACAGGCAGATGGGAATGCAGAAGCTCTGTCCTATCAGGCATAGGTGGCAACGCCACATCCTCCTTTTCAGTGCATGAATGGCAGGCACCGTGGCATCCTTCTCAGACAGTAGCAGGGAAGATGTGACCACTTGTGCCACCATCTCATCCCCCACCTCCTTGTAAGGGAGGGCAGGAGAATGCTGTCACTATATCCTCCTCAATCAGGGGCAAGGAAGGGCAGATTTGTCACAACTGGAGAAAAGCAACTGGGGTCAGTGTTTTGCTTGCCACTTAAAGTGGTAAGAGAACTTTAGCTCTTTAGAACTTTAGCTGCCACTGTGAGCAGGTACTGAGTTAAGGAACTCTCCACCTACCTCTTTTCCATTCAAAGCTCCCTACCCCCATCCCTCCCCAAAGCTGCTTTCCCCCTAAGCTCCAACTTTTGTTACTGCTGCATCAGTGCAAGGTGTAGCTATGTTATCTGCAGTGGTTGCAAACAAACAAACACAAGTTATAAACAACTGCTATATCATGCAAGGCTGCTAACTTGGAGCTATGTAGATTGGGACAAATAACACTACTGGTGTGAAAAAGCAAGAACATTAAGTCAGGAAATTATTTCAAATCTTATCTCAGCAATGAATTGACTAGAAAAGCAACTTATTCTCTCCCTGTAATATGGTGACGTTACTGTATACCTCATATGGTTGTTGTAAAACAGGGATGGGCAGCTGCATTGGGGGGGGGGGCAGAGGCTAATTTCCCAACCCAGACCTTCCCATGGGCTGCACCCCCCACAAACAGAAAGCCCAAAAACCCTTACTTTCCTCTGCAGTCCCTCTCAAAATGGCGACAGGAAGTAATAGGATCTCATTTTGAGAGGGACTGTAGAATAAAATGTAGGTATTTGGGGGTACTACTGGGTTCTAATATGCTTGTGGGAGTGGGTGAGGGTATTTTTGTATGTTTTCACACTTGGCAGGCTTTCTGTGCTGGTTGTGGGCCAAAAAAAAATGCTCAAAAATCGCATTGTGTGGGTTTTGTTTTTTTTTATGAGGGCTTGTGGGGGCTTAAGGGTACTGGAGGGCAGTTTCAGGGGGCTACAAAAGTGGGGTCCAGCAGCTATATGTCATAAAATACATGGTGTGCTTTGAGCCCTCAAAATGTGCCATATAGTGCTAATTATTATTGAGATAAAATGCAGAAGGAAATGAAATTAAGTTTTAAAAAAGATTATGAACAAAGGGAAGTGAAGTTAGGTTAAAACAAGATTAGGAACAAAGGAAACTGTCTTTTATTAGGCCAGATGATTGTTCTATCAACTTCACTATAGTCTACTACTACAAGTGCTGGTTGGAGATCCTCAGGGTCTTAGTAGCCCTTTCCTGGTGATGCCAGGGATAGAATCTGGGACCTTTTGCCCACAAAGCATGTGCTCTATCATTGAGCTATGTCCCCTTCTCAAAACTGACTTCATAAGAAGACTATTGATAAAGAAAAAATCCAAAGCGATTCAAGATGTGCAGAACATTCTTTGTTAACATTAACTCTGGATTTTATATTAAGAAATACAGTGGGCCCTCAGTATCTGCTGAAGTTTGGTTCCAAGATGCCCGGTGGATATAAAAATCTGTGGATGTTCAAAATCCCATTATATATAATGGTGTAGTAAAATGGCATCCCTTATATAAAATAGCAAAGAGCAGGGTTTGCCTATTGGATTTTCCCCCCAAATATTTTTGAGACATGGTTGGTTGAATCCATGGATGCAGAACCCGTGGATACAGAGGGCCAACTGTACTGTGTTGATGTAAGCCGGAATCTTGTTCAGGCCTATAGGTGTAACAATAGTTGCACACATAGCTGTGTTATCTCAGAGGCTGTATATGTGTGGTCTGTAGTTCAGCCAACAGTTCCATGAACACACAGCCAGCCTTCTCATGTGCATTTGATGCTGTGTATGCAGAGCTATTTAACCACTGCAAAGTAAATGAACCCAAAACCTTGGAGCCCACAGCACAGGCAGTTGCACAACTGTGGGATCCAAAATAACTACCCTGGTGTTCATTTATACTACACTAAAAATGTATTGTATCCTCCATAATTTAATAGATGAACACTGGGACACATATGGCCAAACAACATCAGAGTGTGGTCAAGATAGCAAAAGTTACTAATGAGGAAGAACAGGCAAGCTAGGAGTGGCTGCAACAGTTTGCTTTTGACTGAGCCTATTGGGAAGGCAAGCTTCCACCTCTCTTCTCTTCCTGCTGAGTTAATTGAGTACAAACTAATTTTGCACTCTACTTTGCAGCAACTGAAATAAGCTGAAGACAAAGGGGTAAAGTGGGACTAGAAGAGAAAAACTGGGACATTTTAAAAGCATCTGAAAAAGTAGGACAACAGAGGATTAATCAGGAGTATCCCTGCCAAACTGGGAAAACTAGAGTGTATCGTGTATAAGATCTTTACCATAAACTTAAATATACAAGGAAAAATCTGGGATTTCAGAGTTAACCAATACACTATTGGTTCATCCAGTTGTAATAAGAATTACATTCTGTGACAACAAATTGATGAGTCAGAGATTCCAATTCACCTCCCAAATCCTTGGTATTTTGTTTATTAAGCATTTGCCCCTATACTGTTGTTTGAAAATACCATATTGTGTTTGTTTACAACACTTTCCTTTTGCTGAATATTCTAATCCTCTTTATCACAGAGGTAATAATTTGCACGTTGATGCCAGATATGTCCCCTCTCACCCGCTTCCCAAAGAAACACAGACACCAAATGCCTTTGAAAGAATATATTGAATACATGAATATATGAAGATTATATGAGAATATATATATATATATATATTGGCAATAAAGGCCAGAACTTTTGATAACAGCTGCTATTGGTTGGCTTAAACACATGGGTTCAGATCCTGACATCAACCAACACAACTGTCTGGTTAATGAGACTGTTGTTGGACCGCCTGCTGACAATCACCAGTCAGGAAGGGGAAGGAGTCTGGGCAGGCACCCCGGATTGCCTGCTGATCCCCACATCCTCGCCCTTCCACTGCCAGAGGTGCAGATGATGACAGAGGGGAAAGGGGGGGCATTCTGTGATTACATGCCCCAAATTGGCATGCCCCAATGCCATAACCCCCCGGATCTCTGTGACTTTGAACTTGAGTTTGACCTTGACTGTAAATTTGATGGAGACCCTGCTTCCGATGATCTTGGATCAGAACCCATGCCAACCTCCCCCCAAGTTGTGACAATGATAATACAAATGTATGCTAAATGCTACTTGAGTAAACCATGAAAAAGTGGGTGGGTGGGCAGGGTTCGGCTCCCAAGAGCCATCTGGCTGCTCCGGCACAGCGGCCAGGAATATATTCCTGACTACCGGACCAGACTGAAAACTTGCTGCAAAGTCACTGAGCTATGTCCCCTTCTCAAAACTGACTTCATAAGAAGACTACTGATAAAGAGAACATCTAAAGTGATTCAAGATGTGCAGTCCATTTTTTGTTAACATTAACTCTGGATTTTAGGAAATACAGTGGGCCCTCAGTATCTGCTGAAGCCTGCCTTCGCCCCTGATTGGCCAGGAGCCTGTTCAAGCTGGCCAATCAGGACAAAGCAAGCCACCCCTGATTGGCCACTACTGCAATCCTCTTCCTGGCCTGCAATGCAAGCCGGGTAGAAGACATGGAGGCATGGCGGTGGTCATGCCGCCCCTTCCCACCATGTGGGAAGGGGTAAAGAAAGGGGGGCACTGGGCCGAGCCGCAAATGAGCTGCTGGCACAGGACTGATAAGTCCAACAGCAACATTCTGTAAAACTGAAATGACTCTAGTACTCATGTGCATGCATGCCCATTTTGGGCTCAAGATAGGCCTTTTTTACAACAGGAAGTGACATGGAAGTCACTTCTGGTTCACCTCCTGTTTTGTTTTGTTTTAAAGACTTCTCCTTGGCCTAAAATTTTCTTGGAAGTTTTTTTGGAGGAAAATATTTTTGACCATTGGGGGGCCCTGGATGCTACAAAAACAGCCCTGGGGGTTGTTTGTGAATCCTTGATCACACTTTGACCATCCCTGACCAATACAGTGAATAGAACTGCAACTATTTTAAAAAATTGCACATCAAAGCTGAATAAATAAAGCTTCTTTGCATAAACAAAACATGTATCCACAGTAACAAAAATGAGCATGTATTATATAACTATAATGCAAAGTCCCTACCTAGCATGGAGAGTTTCCCTAACCAGAGCTACCACATCCAAGAAGAGAGAATTCTCAGTGCCCTGTGAATGTGATAGGACGGCTCATTCTAGATCAGTGGTTCTTAACCTGTAGTCCGGGAACCCCCAGGGAGCCATAATGTCCTCACAGGGAGACCTCAAAGACTTGAAGCCTGCTGGGCCCACCTCCTGCCTGCAGTGGAGTGGCCATGTGACAGGAACCAAGGCAAAGGGTGGCTGGCTTGGCCTGAGCATTGCCATCAATCTGCTCTAGCCACAAACTTGCAGGAAGAAGCAGGATAAAAATCTTCCCTCCCCCTCCAGCGCCTCTGAGGCAAAGTTTAATAGGCGGTGTAATTGTATTATTATTAATAACTACAGGTATTATTATTGTTGTTATTATTATTACTACCTCTCCATTGACGCCCCCTTGTCGTGGGAGAGAGGCTTGCGTACCCTCATGATGTTTTGAGCTATGCTGGCGGTGGCATAATAGCCACTGGTAGGGGCTCCCATGCCAGACAGGTCAAAACCGAAGGGTCTGACAAAGAGCGTCAAAGGGCAGGATGGGCTCTCTAGCCTTATGGCAACCGTCCTAGGAGAAGGAAAACTCCAATCCCAAACCCGGGCAGATGGTGCTCGTCCAACCCTGTAAGGTCAACCATCTAAGAGAAGGAAACTCTAATCAAACCTACGGCCCGAGGACCTCGCTGCCACGTCCATGCTTGCAAGGCCACGGCAGATGAATCTCTGGTTTAAAGGGTGAGGCCAGTTCTGTGCACGCTGCGCTCCACCAGAAAAATCCATTGCGCAGGCTCGAAGGACAAATCCATTTCCAAAAAAGCCCTGTAGCGACTGGCGAGGGACGAAACCGGCAGGTGTAAAGATGCACTGGAAGCCGCAGCCCCAACCCTGCATGCAGGCGGTTCAGGACATTGGTCGCTCAAGCCTGACCCGGGAGATGACAGTCTTGTTCGGCAGCATTCTGAATGACCAAGCAGCCTTTTTTAAGGAGAGCACTGCTTGCTCCATATGGAGAGGGGCCTAGAAAAGGTGGCCTAAAGAAAGCTCATCCCCAACTACCTGGTTGGCTAGCCGCGGCCAACGGGAATCTTCTGATGCGGTCAAACCAAGGCAAAGAAACAAAGGCACACACCGGCCTCCAAAGGTGTAAATAAACTGACACTTGCATGCTGGAACATCAGAACCATGCAAGACTCTGAAGATAGTGGACGGCCTGAGCGTCATTCTGCCCTAATAGCCCTTGAACTATCACGGCTTAATATTGACATCGCTGCTCTTAGTGAAGTTCGCTTCCATGAGGAAGGCAGCCTTAAAGAACATGGCGCCGGCTACACACTTTACTGGTCTGGCAAACCCAAAACCGAAAAACATCTGTCAGGAGTAGGCTTTATGATTAAAAACTCCATTGCCTCCAAACTCGAAACCTTGCCAACAGGACACTCTGATCGCATTATTTCCTTACGCCTCCCACATGTTGTTCTCTTTAGTATATATGCCCCAACTATGCAAGCCGACCCTGTAGAGAAAGACAAATTCTACACAGACCTACGCCAACTCATACAAAAAGTCCCTGTAGAAGATAAAATTATTATCCTTGGTGACTTCAATGCCAGAGTAGGAAAGAACTCCGAAGCCTGGAAAGGTGTCTTAGGCAAGCATGGTGTTGGAAATTGCAATGATAACGGACGCCTCCTGCTAGAGTTCTGTGCAGAACAACAGCTGACTATTACAAACACAATCTTTCAGCAGAAAGATAGCTTGAAGACAACCTGGATGCATCCCCGATCCAAACATTGGCACCTCATTGACTACGTTCTAGTCCGTCAGAGAGACATTCGTGATGTCCGTCATACACGAGTGATGCCCAGTGCAGAATGCCAAACAGATCATCACCTTGTCAGATGTAAACTAAATCTTCATCTTAAGTTCAAACCTAAGAGGGGTGGCATCTTAAAGAAGAGACTCCAAGTCAACAATCTTCAACAAGCTACCATGAGAGACAACTTCCAGGCAAATCTACAAATGAAACTTGAAGACCATCCTACAGATCCTTCTCCTACAGTGCTTTGGCAACATATCAAAAACAGTATCCTCCAGTCTGCAGAAGAATCCCTTGGCTTCTCCCACAAGATAAATCAAGACTGGTTTGATGAAAACAACCAAGAGATCCAGGAGCTGTTGGCAAGGAAGAGAGCTGCTCACCAGGCATACCTCGCCCAGCCAACCTGTCATGTAAGAAAAGCAGCTTTCCACCTCACATGTAGCAAACTACAACAAAAACTCCGAGACATGCAGAACAAGTGGTGGATCAATATAGCAGAAAAGACACAATGCTGTGCAGATCTGGGTGATCATAGAGGATTTTATGAAGCTCTTAAAGCAGTGTTTGGACCTACTTATCAGGTCCAAAGCTCCTTATACAGTACAGATGGTCAAACATTAATTACTGATAAAGCCTCCATCCTAAATCGTTGGGCTGAACATTTTCAAAGTCTCTTTAGCGCCAACCGAGTAGTCCAAGCCTCAGCTATCCAATATATGATACAAAAACCAATGAAAAATGAATTGGACATAGCTCCCACTTTGGAAGAGACCCTTAAGGCCATACAGCAGATGAAAAACATTAAGGCAGCTGGGATTGATGGAATCCCACCTGAAGTTTGGAAACACGGAGGTCATGCACTCCACGAAAAATTCCACGAATTCCTTGTGAATTGCTGGGAAAAAGGGGAACTGCCATCAGACCTCCGAGATGCAGTCATCATCACCCTGTACAAGAAAAAAGGAGCAAAATCCGATTGCTCAAACTATCGAGGCATAACACTGCTCTCTATTGCTGGAAAAATCCTTGCAAGGATACTCCTGAACAGGTTAGTTCCTGCTATTGCAGAAGAACTTCTCCCTGAAAGCCAATGTGGCTTCAGAGCCAATAGGAGTACTACAGATATGATATTTGCCCTTAGACAACTGCAAGAAAAATGTAGGGAGCAGAACAAGGGTCTCTATGTAACATTTGTCGACCTCACCAAAGCCTTTGACACTGTGAGTAGAAAAGGTCTGTGGCAGATCCTGGAAAGACTAGGATGTCCCCCCAAATTCCTTAAAATGATTATCTTGCTACACGAGGGCCAGCACGGTCAAGTCAGATATGGCAATGCTCTTTCAGAGCCCTTTCTAATAACTAATGGAGTGAAGCAAGGTTGTGTTCTTGCACCAACTTTATTTACAATCTTCTTTAGCACGATGCTCCAAAGGGCTATGGCAGAGCTTGAAGAAGACGACGGCATCTATATACGCTACCGTACTGATGGTAGCTTGTTTAACTTAAGCCGTCTGAGGGCTCACACTAAGACTCTAAACTATCTAGTCCGTGAGCTGCTCTTCGCCGATGATGCTGCCCTTGTTGCCCACACAGAAGCAGCTCTGCAGCGCCTAACATCCTGCTTTGCAACAGCTGCAGAGCTGTTTGGGCTAGAAGTCAACCTGAAGAAAACAGAAGTTCTTTACCAGCCTGCACCACAGGACGAACACCACCATCCCCACATTGCCGTCGGCAAATCAGTGCTCAAGTCCGTTCAGCAGTTCACCTACCTGGGAAGCATCATCTCCTCAGATGCCAAGATTGACAAAGAGATCGATCACAGATTAGCAAAGGCATATAGTGCATTTGGAAGACTTCACAAAAGAGTCTGGAGCAATAAACACCTGAGGCAAAGCACAAAAATCAGTGTGTATAGAGCCATCGTACTGTCTATCCTCCTTTATGGATCTGAAACATGGGTCACCTATCGCCACCACCTACGACTCCTCGAGCGCTTTCATCAGCGCTGTCTATGCACAATCCTAAATATACACTGGACTGACTATGTGACGAATGTTGCTGTCCTTGAGCAAGCAGGGATCACCAGCATTGAGGCCATGATATTGAGAACACAGCTGCGCTGGGCAGGGCACGTTTCTAGGATGGAGGACCATCGCCTCCCAAAAATACTACTCTACGGTGAACTCACCACGGGTCAGCGTAAGAGGGGCGCTCCAAAAAAGCGATACAAAGACTCCCTGAAACAACATCTCAGGCTTGGCCAAATTGATCACCAACAGTGGTCCGCCCTGGCCTCACATCGGGAGGCATGGAGACACACTATCCACAATGCTGCAGCCTTATTTGAAAACTCACAACGAACAAGTCTTGAAGAGAAACGACAACGCAGAAAGAATCACAACCCAAAAACATCACCCAAGGAGACCTTCTGCTGTGCTTTTTGCAACCGGACTTGTTTATCTCGGATTGGCCTTTTTAGTCATCAGCGTGCTTGCAGAAAGCGTGGGATGAGTCCTTCCTGAATCTTCGTTTGCGAAGAAAAGCCAGAGAGTAAATTATTACTATCATCATGGCTTTAAGTTTTGGGGGTCCATGGCAACAAAAGATATTTAAAGGGGGTCCCTGGTAAAGAAAAGGTTAAGAGGCACTGCTCTAGATTATTACCACCATGGTATGGGAAAGTAATGAAGCAGAGGCCCTTTCTACTGATGCTCATGCTATGTGCTTCAGCTCATACAAAAGAAATTAATCACAGAAAACATCATGGCATTGGACAACCAGCTGCTTCTGAGAAACCTCAGAGGGACTGGCAGTGTTATTCCTGGCTTCACAGATCTGCAGCTGGTTTAAAATAACCGTCTTGCTTGGTGTGTACACTCCTCTTATGATCATAAAACCACTGTGGGGAAACTTCCCCTTGTCCATGATGGGATTGTTCACACCATGATTGTGTGAACAATCTGGAGCACACTGCAAAACAGGAGTGAGCAATTTCAATAGTTTAGGGAGCTAATTTTTACTATGTCTTTTGTCTCTCTTGGTGTTTGTTTGTTTTTAATCTGGTAGAGACCAGAAGTTCATTTCCATATAGTTGGAGATCATTCCCCTATAAACACACTACGGTAATTACAGTATTAGAAAGAATCTGTTTCCACTACTGGGCAAATGGAGTTATTTGGGGTTTTGTTTTGTTTTTTATGGTTTGCTGTCAAGTTGACTTCGACTTCTGGCAACCCTATAAATGAGAGACCTCCAAGAGCCCCAGGTCATCAACTGCCCTTCTCAGTTTTCACAAAATGAGGTCTGTGATTTAACCAATCCACCTGTAGTGCTATCTCCCTCTTTTCCATCTTCTTCCACTTTATCAGGCATTATCTCATAATGAGACAATGAAGTTACATCACAGTTTTATTTAAAATCTTCATTGAGAACCTGAACCACATAATACTTCCAGGTTTTGCTTTCAAGAAGAAACATATTTCCTGGAAAGTTCCAGGAGCAAATATGTACATGTACCTTCAGTGTTGCCTGTCAACTTATGGCAACCTCATGGATTTCACAGAATTTTCTTAAGCAAGGAATACTCAGAGGGTGTCTGCCATTGCTTTCCTTTGAAATAGAGTCAGACCCCGATACCCACAGGGGTTTGGTTCCTGGACTTACTGTGGATACCAGAAACCACAGATAACAGCAAACCCTAACATACCGCAGAGTTTCATTAGAAGACCTAGAAGATGACTAGAGAGGATGCCTCTCTAGGCATTTTCCTGCACGATTATGATATGCATCCCTATTTTGTGCCCTGCAGATAATTGAAAGTGCAGATATCGGTTCCATGGATATGGGGATCTGACTGTATAGCCTATAGTACCTGGTATTCCTTGGTGGCCCCCATCCCAAGTACTAACCAAGCCTGACCCTGCTTTGCTTCCAAGATCAGACAAGATCTGGTGCATTTAGGCCCTTCAGAAGCACAGTTCTCCTTATTTTGTCCTCTCCTTGCAAATTTCCAGTGGTGGTTGGGGTAAACTGATGGGAGCCTCCTGTATTGCATGTCATATTCATCTCACCCTGAACACATCTGATTTCATCTCATTTCAAAATCTAAGCAGGGGTTAGTATTTGTATGGGAGACCACCAGAGATCTTCAGGTAGGGCTAGGAGAGAATCCTGCTTGAAACTCTGGAGAGACATTGCCAGTCAGATTTGACAATATTAAATAGACCAATGATTTGACTCCTTTTAAGGCAGACTCCAATTTTCCTATGTCTTCTAACATTAGCACTTCTTATGAAGTGGATGAAAAAGAAATGAAGAATCCAGAGTTCTTTCCAGCTGCTACTCACTAAGGCACAACAGAAAGATAGCAATCAAATGGGAAAGACAATTGCAGCACGTTGTTAAAATGATCACCTAATGTGTGAGATCTTAAATAAAACAAGTAAAAAGGGCCACTGATGCACTTTTTTCATAAATTCCATTGGAACAACACCCTGTGATTTCTGGCTTATGTGACCAATATTTAAAGTTTCTTTTTCTGGATGGCTTGAGATGATTTTAAAGTGAAGGAAAGCACTCTCAGAAGCACCTGAAATAATCTATAGAGCCTTCCATGATCTATTTATGCCAAAAGCACTTTGATTTGAATCAGTCTAATCCCTCTGCAGTCAATGAAATTAAATCAGCTTATCACGCAGGTCTACGGGATATGATGGGATGAGAAGGATTCAGGTTGTGAAGTCAAGGTTCACTGAGTTGCAGATTACAGCCTTTGGAACCAGGTCTTCCCTGAAACACTATGGAACCAGAGCTTGGAAACATTTTTTTTTTAATCCCATAATCCCCAGCCAGCATGGCTGCAACCTTCGAATAGAACATTATCCTACATCACTATTGCTGGAATTTACTTGGACTCCTTCAGCTGAGGGACAAACTGCATATATCAATGCTCCAATATACTTGTATGTTCGTTAAGGAAAATGGTAGTGTGTGTGTGTGTGTGTCACCCTTTCCCACCTGCTACTTTCCCAAAACCCTCCCTGAAGCTGCATTTCACTCTGCAGAGTTCCAGATACATGTTTATACTCACATACATCTGGGAAATGCAGATTCCTGGAAGACGTTTGCAGAGATTTCCGTTGACAATACACCAAAAACATACATTGTACACATGGTCCTCATTATGAGCATGTTGACACTGTCAATTTAACTGATCCTGATCATCTGTGGAGTGGCAAGTGATTGTCTGGAATCAGCATGTCCACAAATCCCAACTGGGGACTACAGCAACTACTGTAATTCATTTACTACTGCCCAAAGCATAGAAAACGGTACCACTGCCTCTCCAGCAGGAGATCTCTCATAGCCTAAGGACTGAATTCATTTTCTGAGAAACAAGGCCAGCTTAAGATTGTTGGGGCCCTGGAGCAGTTACCAAAATAGACTCCACTTTAAATATATTGGGGGGGGGGCACAGAAACAGAACAATTCAATAGAGAGCACCACAAAAATTTTCATATGTATGAACCCATTTTTAGCTCTTGGACGAAACCAACAGCCTCAGTTACTCAACTACAACACCAAATGTTGATTCCAACAGGCAGATCAAAAGATTCAGGATTTGACCAGGACAGTAAAGGAAGCAAGTACAGTAACATCTTTTCTACTCATCACTAGGCCTCCAGCCTGTGTTAGACCTGGCGCAATTGCACCAAAGGAAATATTGATAATCCAATCCCACAGAGACATTCTGGGTAGGAAGAGCTTTGTTCCAGGGGCGGGCAGGGTAAAAGGCAAAATGGCAGGGCCTCTCTCTCTCTCTCTCTATATATATATATATATACACACACACACACACGTATATATATATCAGGATATCTTAGCATAAAGCTCTTCCTGATAGTAACCAGAAGTCTTACAACAGGGGATTCACCTTTTAGAATGAAAAATCTTGTACAAATGCTGAGAAATGACCAAATTTTGGCACCATAGGTAACGCCAGATACCTAGTCAGCGTAAGAGGGGCGCTCCAAAAAAGCGATACAAGGACTGCCTGAAACAATATCTCAGGCTTGGCCAAATTGATCACCAGCAATGGTCCGCCCTGGCCTCACATCGGGATACATGGAGACGCACTATCCACAATGCTGCAGCCTTATTTGAGAACGCACACCGAACAAGTCTTGAAGAGAAACGACAACGCAGAAAGAATCACAACCTGGAAACATCACCCAAGGAGACCTTCTGCTGTGCTTTCTGCAACCGGACTTGTTTATCTCGGATTGGCCTTTTTAGTCATCAGCGCGCTTGCAGAAAGCGTGGGATGAGTCCTTCCTGAATCTTCGTTTGCGAAGAAAAGCCAGAGAGAGAGAGAGAGATACCTAAGAAGGGCCAGATTCTGTCCCAGGCCTGAAGTTCTCCATCACTATACAGGGATTCTTCTCAGAGTATCTATGAGGGTAAGGTGAACTGGGTAATGTTGCTTGGGAACCAACCACATTAGTAGCATCATAGCATATGATTTCTGCTTCTATAGCAGCAGTAGCTAAAATCCAGTGAATATGCCCTGGATTTTAGTCTGAACTTTAAAGGAACTACCCACGGTGTTGAACCCTATCCCCAAAATGGGCCTGGCACATTGCATAGTTTCTTTAAAGTTTGGACTCCAACCCAAAGTAGATTCACTACAAAGTAGATTCACTCCAACCCAAAGTAGATTCACAACCCATCAGTCATCACTGACATCTTCCTTACCTGGTGCCCTTCGACTCTCGACTACAGCTCCATTCATCCCCAGCTAGCATGACCACTGTAACATGGACACGTAGAGGATACCAGGTTGGCAGAAGCCGGCCTAGACAATATTGAAGCTCTTAGGAAAGAAGTCATAGAGTAATATCTCCTTGTACTGCTATGGTAACATGCAAGTTGACCTCATGACTGTTCCAATCATCTGCTAAGGATGTTGGGAGTACACATTAGAATCTCACTCCTTTCACTCATTCCCAGCACAGGTGCTGAAATATTTCCCACTGAGTGTTTTTAAAAACTATTTAACTTTAGTAGGACCATGCCCTATCTTCTCTTTTGTTTTCTAATATACAGAGGTATTTTCAAACTATACAGTTTCTAAATACAGTACTGTAGTTCTTTATGAGTCAATCCAATGTTGCCCCTTTCAGCATGACAAAATATTTGTTATGCATTTGTTTATTTAAAAGACTTTCGATATCAACTTTCAAGGCAAAAACATCTTCATGTAATTCAGTCTTGCTCAATCTGAGTCTGCCTGGGTCTTTGAGGCCACATTTCTCACCATCCTTGGTCAGTAGTCATGCTGGAACAATACAAGTTGTAATCAAAAATATCTAGAGGGATCCTGTTCAGGAAAGGTTGTTTGTCATAGGGCCTACAGCCAAATTCCAGAAACTCCACTCATTGTGTCCTTTTTTTTACACTATACAATTATAGCATAATGATTTCACTTTAACTTCCATGGCAACATCCCATGGAATCCTGGAGTTTATAGTCTGGTAGGACATAATAGATTGTCTACATGATGAAAATAGTCCTCATAGAATTTGAGGAAATATGGTCCCGTCTATACCGGGGGGGGGGAGGGGGAATATGAACACATCCGAAAAAGCAGCCATTCGCAACGTTGCAACCTGTCTTAACAGTCAAAAGAGCACCCCTAAATTTCACATGACCCCTAGCCAAGATGGCAGCCATGAATGATTTACTCATGTTTTTAAATTTGCCACCACCAATTTTTTAAAAAAGAAATTTACCATGGTGCACACATGCGATATTTCATATTTACAAAAAGAAAAAAAAAATTATAAGATTGCCATTTTATCGACTTACCGGACCCTTACTTAGCCGAAAATTCAACATGGTGGTAGCAGACACTTTCCCTGTTTGCTAGCCCCGCCCCCATACTCGTCCAGCCAATCAGATTACACTGCCTGTTCACACCAATGCAAATGTGAGTGTCCAAACGATTGCACATTCACATGCCGTATGGAGCTTTTTTAAAAAAAAAACCAGGAGAAGCCCTGGAAGCTTTCTGCATGGAGTTTAAGGTGAATTTGGTTGCCCTGCTTCTGAATGACATGTATTTATGCGAATATCCATTTGTACAGATTGCTTTCCACTCGCATCCCGATAGGATTATTTTTTACTGTACAGACAAGCCCTAAGATTTGTCTTAATGAGATTCTGCATCAATCCGCCATATTCAGAAGGCATATTCGGGGGGCAAAAACACCAAAAATTTTGCAGGAAAAGCTTTTGCGGCTTTCCCCATATTTTAAAAAAATATCCGCAGGAAATGTGCATTCCCGCTCACTGGGACAACCAATTCACTTTGCTGCGCATTCCCGATAAAGAGCAGAAGTGGAAAGCTGATTGGTCGGGCATGCATGCTGAGGTGACAAAACAGTCTTTTTCTCTTTTTTTTTCTATTTATTGAAGCGGAATATCACGCTTCCCCACCTTGGATACACTTTAAAACCCTATGGGGTCCCCATAAGTTAACAAGCAACTTGAAGGCACATACACATACCCAAAGCACTACAGCTTTCTGGCTGAGAAATCTAAATTTCTCTCCCTTAACTGAAAATGAGAGCCAGCATGGTATAGTGCTTTGATCTGGACTTTGGAGAACAGGGCTCAAATCCCTCCTCAGCCATGGAAACCCACTGGGTGACCTTGGGCAAGTCACATTCTCACCCTCAGAGGAAGGCAAAGGCAACCCCCTTTCCACGAACAAATCTTGCCAAGAAAACCCCGTGATAGGTTAGCCTTAAGGTTCCATAAGTCAGAAATGACTTGAAGGCACGCAACAACAACAAACTGCAAATCCCATAGGATGTTGCCATGGCAGTTAAAATGGAATCAAAGTGCAATAACTGTGTAATGTGAAACAGCACTTTGTAAGGTGAAAGTTATACATAAACAGAAGAGAAACCAAAGTTCCATGGATTCTGTGTTAGCACAAGTGCAAAATCCAGCAGCCAAATTACTGACTGGAACAGCATATAGAAACCCTATGACACCATTTTTACAGGAATTGTTTTGGTTTCCAGTATGCTAACAGTATGTTCTGTTCTGAATTCATGGTGCTTGCAATTACACTTCAAGCCCTAAACAGCTTGGAACTTCGATATCTGGAATGCCTCTCCCTGTATACTCCTGCCCAAGGACTGTGATCTGTCCTCTATGTCCCACCAGTAGGAACAATACACAACACGAGGACATGAGAGAGGGCCTTCTCAGCTGAGGCTCCCTAACTGTGGAATGTCCTCCTCTTGGAGGACTGACTGCTGCCAGCACTGTGTTTATTTCAACACCAAGTTAAAACAAGGCTTTTATTAAAACAACTGAAGCATGTTTTAACTGCTTCAAATCTATATACAGTTGTCCCTCTGTATCCATGAATTTGGTATCCACGGATTTAAGTATTCACAGCTTGAAAATATTCTTAAAGAAATAATAATCCAAAAAGCAAACCTTGATTTTGCCATCTTATATAAGGGACACCATTTTGCTATGCCATTGCATATAATGGGACTTGAGTATTCACGGATTTTAATATCCACAGGGGGTCCTGGAACCAAACCCCAGTAAATATGAAGGAACAACTTTATATATAAAATTCTTAGGTATGTTTCGTTCCCCAGTGTGCTGATTGGCCGCTTAGGAAACATACCCAACCAATCCCCCATCCTTTCACTCCCCCAGCCAATCACTACCCACATGCAAATTCCATCTCCACCTCACAATCCACACCTCCCACTCAATCTACATCTACACCCCCAGCCTCACAAGCGCCCCTCCCTCCTCTCACTCCCTCAGCCACTCACCACCCACATGTAAAACAATGCAATTTTTTCCCTAAAATAATACCATCTGGCCAAACCGTATGAAATTCTCAGAATCTGAGAAAAAAACATGTAAAATAATTTATGAAATATATGAATAAATATATAAAATGAGTTATTAATGTATAACCTTTACAATCTCCTATAAAGGCATATGTTACACTGGATACAGCTATCCTAGTTGTTATATAGTTTAACATACTTTAGACTGTATTTTTTGTATTTTATACATTAATTATTGTAAATTATTTACATTGATCTTATTGTGCACTACACTGAGATCCTTGGATATAGGGTAGGATATTTTTTTTAATACAATAAATAATAACAACTACTCTTCAAGGTATGCATCCACTTATCTTCAACTATTGTCATCTTAGTGAGTATACTCCATGACCTTTTCAAAGAAGTAGTGGTATTAGTCTCTTGCAGCATATAAAGGAGGAAGGAAGGGGGAGGAAAAATAATAATAAAAGAAAATAAAAGAAAACAAACAAAGAAAAAGAAATGTAGCAGCGTTTCTTTTTCTTTTCTTATTTTCCCCCTCCCCTATCCTTCTTTTTTTATACTCCATGCTTTTTACTTGCTTTTACTTACTTGCTTTTACTTACTACTTGCTTTTTTATATAGTAGACACCTAAAGATTACTGAACAAGCAAAACTGTTCTGCTATCTACTTAAACAAAAAACCTTCCTTTTAAAAAATTGTCACTGTTTTCTTTTTTCATGTCAACGCTTTGTTTTTACATTAAATGTGACACCCATTAAACATGACAGTTTCTCAATGCACATCATATTCTGATGCTATCTAATGAAGAGAACTGTAGATCTGTTGTTCTTGACAACACAATGAATCATTTCTAGTTTGCAACATTCTCAAGAAGGCATTGGCTGAACCAGGAGGTTCCTATAAATAGCTTTACAATAATGCTGTCAGAACTGAGCACCTTTTCCACAGGGAAACAGCCATGATTAAAATCATGCTGAAATTCCCCATTTTAAATCTGCAACTGCTGGATTCAAGAATTAAGCATATTAACCGATCAATTGCTTTCTTCCAAAAAGAAAAAAATCCACACAGGCTGCATCCATACACCAAATGCCAAACTCAAGACATGAAAGCAAAAAATTAGTGACAGAAGGTACAGTACTTTGGATCATATTGAACTTTGGCTTGAACTTCTGCCATAATCTTCATTTAATCAACTTTAGATCTTTCTCTGGCTCAGTGCCTCTTCTTTAAAATATGAATAATAGAGGCTTGCCTTGGCTAGGATGAGGAGGATGAGACCTGGGGTATAAAGCTCTTCACACACACAGTATAAATTTGGGCATACAGCTGCACATCAATGTCTCCTTCAAACAAATGGTTGATGCTTTGAACTTCAACTATGCTAAAATGACTGAAGGTGAGGAAGAAAGGAGTAAATGCAATCCATTTTCCCTGAAAAGATGGTAGACAATAAAAACTGATCGCACCAGCCATGCATTTTGGGGTAGGATCAGTAGTTTCTCCAACATCCTGCACTCTTTGGAATACATGAAGGCAATCCAGGCACACAAGTCTGTATCAGCCTCGGCTGATACGCCAGCTGCGCCCTTACCTGGATACAAGGGGTCTGGAAACTGTGGTACATGCTTTGGTACCCTCACGTTTGGATTACTGTAATGCACTCTACATGGGGCTACCCTTGTGCCTAACCCGGAAACTTCAACTGGTACAAAATATGGCAGCCAGGTTAATTACGGGTATATCTAGGAGAGAGCATATAACACCTGTGCTTAAATCTCTCCACTGGCTGCCGATCAGTTTCCAGGCACAGTACAAGGTGTTGGTTTTAACCTTTAAAGCCCTACATGGCATGGGTCCATCTTATCTCCGGGACCGCCTCATCCCATATGATCCCCCCCTCCCCGTGCACTTCGGTCCTCTGGGAGGAACCTGCTGCAGCCTATGAAAACCAGGCTGTCGCAGACCTCCCAGAGGGCCTTCTCTTCTACAGCTCCCAGACTTTGGAATGGCCTGCCGGATGAGATCCGTCTTATCACTACTCTTGATAGCTTCAAGAAGGCGCTAAAGACGGATCTTTTCTGGCAGGCCTTCCCGGAATAACTTCCCAGCTCAAGTGGAGCTGATTGCTTACCCGCCCCCTTGCCGCTATTACTGGGAATTCTAGGCCAAATCACCTATAGAACAAAAGGTTTCTCAGCCCTGAGCTATATAACACTACTTCAACTTCATTGACTTCAGCTACAATCCTGAAATATGTGCTGGAGAGGAAGCCCCACTGAATTCAATGAGGTTTACTTCTAGGTAGACATGAATAGGACTGCTCTGTCACTTGCTCACTCAATAGACTACTATTAACACACCTGGGATACAGCCATAGCATCAAGGAAAGCACCAGTTTTTGACACAAACACACACAGTTTAAACAGCTTTCCTGAACCTGCTCCTCCCCAGATTACCAGACTGCAACTCCCATAATTCCAGCCACTGGGGATGATAGTAATTTTCGTCCCGCATATCTTCAGAGCAGTGGACAGGAAAGGTTAGTCTCAATACATTAAGAAAAAGGTTGAAAGAAGAATCAAGGACAGAGGGGAAGGTTACCTATTAAGTTTATACCAGTACAGTACAGTACAGTACAGTACATTAATTTCCCCTCCTTCCCACACTTCACTCCAGCAGACAGAGAGAGCAGGAACCACTGAAGAAACATGAAAGGGGATCAAATCTAGTGTGGAGATTTTTCTTCCCTTTTCATGCATTAAACCAGCCCTTGAACTGCAACCTTCCACACTGACACAAATACAGTTGTCCCTTCACATTTGCTGGGGTTTGGTTCCAGGACCCCCCCCCCATGAATACCCAAATCCGTGAATACTCAAGTCCCATTATATGCAATGGCATAGCAAAATGGTGTCCCTTTATAAGATGGCAAAATCAAGGTTTGCTTTTTGGATTATTATTTTTTAAAGAATATTTTCAAGCCCTGAATAATTAAAACCATGAATGCCAAACCCGTGAAAGTGGAGGGACAACTGTACTCCAGTTTGAAACTGGATTATTTGCATGGCTCCTTCCTATGGAATCCTGGGATTTGCAGTTTTACAAGGTCTGTAGTGCAAAAGTCTGGGGCCTCACCAAACTACAAATCCCAAGATTCCATAGGAAGGAGCCATGCAAATAATCAAGTTTCAACCTGAATTATTTCTCTAGTGTGGATGCTTCATATCTATAGACAGATAGGTAGATGCCCCCAACACACACACACACACACACATATATATAGTTGTCCCTATACAATCCTGAGAAATGTGCTGGAGAGGAAGCCCCACTGAATTCAATGAGGTTTACTTCTAGGTAGACATGAATAGGACTGCTCTGCCACTTGCTCACTAAATAGGCTACTATTAACACACCTGGGATACAGCCATAGCATCAAGGAAAGCACCAGTTTTTGACACAAACACACACAGTTTAAACAGTTTGGTATCCACGGATTTGGTATTTGGTAGCCACGGATTTAAGTATTCACGGCTTGAAAATATTCTTTAAAAAATAATAATCCAAAAAGCAAACCTTGATTTTGCCTTCTTCTTATACAAGGGACACCGTTTTGCTGTGCCATTGCATATAATGGGACTTGAGTATTCACGGATTTTGGTATCCAGGGAGGGGGGTCCAGGAAACCAAACACCAGCGAATGTGAAGGGACAACGGGTATATCTAATTTCAACTCGTGGAAGTGCAAGGTCGTCCCCAAATACCAATAAAGCACAAATAAAGAACCACTGAAAGAGAGTTCAAGACTCCAATTCCTGCCAGCCCTCTCGACCCAACACCTTCCTTCAGAAAGGACGAGTTCATCATCGCCAGACCTCCATCCCGCGGGACCCATTTCCAAGGCGATGCTCTGGCCCGGAGCGCATCCTCCCCGCCACACCGTCATGCTCCCAAATGCGGTCCAGCCAGGCGATGCCTTCTCCCGCGCCCTGCCCGCCCGCTCTCCGCTCCTCTTGGCCAAACTTTGCCGGGCAAGCCGTGCCCCCCTCCACTCACCTGGTGCTTTGGAAGCACTGGGGAAGAACCCGGGGTCCAAGTCGAAGTTGCAGCAATGGCTTCCTTCGACCGCGCAGCCCCGTCCTCTCTCTCCCTCCCAGCAAGCAAGGCAGTGGGTCCCTCCTGCTCCGCGATGCGCGCCCAGAACGCGGGAGCCCGCCTGGATCCGCCCGCGGAATTAGGGCGTGGTCCCAGGAGACCCCGCCCTCCTGGCACCTGATTGGCAGTCCCTATAATGACTCCCCCCGCCTCTTTTTGTCTGTGGTGGGTGGGAGGGGTGGGGGTGTGGAGGGGGTGCCTTCAAGTCCCCTAATGACTTATGGTGACCCCCCATTCATTTCATGGAGTTTTCTTAGGAATTTTTTTGGGGGGGTGGGGATTAGGAATGTTTTTATTGGAATAAGACCATTCTACTGAAAAATACACCCTGCCGCAAAAGTAACAATAACGCAAAAATTTTGTTTTCCTCTTTTCTCTCTCTCTCGCTTTTCTTCGTAAACGAAGATTCAGGAAGGACTCATCCCACGCTTTCTGCAAGCGCGCTGATGACTAAAAAGGCCAATCCGAGATAAACAAGTCCGGTTGCAGAAAGCACAGCAGAAGGTCTCCTTGGGTGATGTTTCCGGGTTGTGATTCTTTCTGCGTTGTCGTTTCTCTTCAAGACTTGTTCAGCATGAGTTCTCAAATAAAGCTGTAGCATTGTGGATAGTGCGTCTCCATGCCTCCTGATGTGAGGCCAGGGCGGACCATTGTTGGTGATCAATTTGGCCGAGCCTGAGATGTTGTTTCAGGGAGTCCTTGTATCGTTTTTTTTGGAGCGCCCCTCTTACGCTGACCCGTGGTGAGTTCACTGTAGAGTAGTATTTTTGGGAGGCGATGGTCCTCCATCCTAGAAACATGCCCTGCCCAGCGCAGCTGTGTTCTCAATATCATGGCCTCAATGCTGGTGATCCCTGCTTGCTCAAGGACAGCAACAATCGTCATATAGTCAGTCCAGTGTATATTTAGGATTGTGCGTAAACAGCGCTGATGAAAGCATTCAAGGAGTCATAGGTGATGGCGATAGGTGACCCATGTTTCAGACCCATAAAGGAGAATAGACAGTACAATGGCTCTATACATGTTGATTTTTGTGCTTCGCCTCAAGTGTTTATTACTCCAGACTCTTTTGCAAAGTCTTCCGAATTAAGACCATTCTACTGAAAAATACACCCCACCATAAAAGGCCTTAACAATAACACAAAAAAAATTGTTTTCCTCTTTTTTTTACTAATACAAAAATAAAACTATCTATAGATTTTCCTTGGGTTTTTTTCCGGGCTGTGAGGCCGTGTTCTGGAATAGTTTCTTTTTGACGTTTCGTCTGCATCTGTGGCTGGCATCCTCAGAGAATGCCAGCCACAGATTGTTATTTTTTAAAGAATATTTTCAAGCCATGAATACAGTCATCCCTTCACATTCACGGGGGTTAGGGGCAGCCAACCCCCGCGAATGTGAAAAAAACGCGAATAAGAAATGAACTGGGGGAGGGAGGTTTTTCACACACGCCCTTCCCAAGACAGCAATCTGCCTTGGGAAGGGAAGGGAGCGGTGAGAGGGAGGCTCTTCAGACACACCCTTCCCAAGGCAGGATGGGCTTCAGGAGAAGCCCATCACTGCTTTGGGAAGGGCAGTGTGTGTGTGTGTGTGTGTGTGTGAAAATCGCCTCTGCCCCGAACTCCCCGCTCTCCCGGGTCTTGGCTCTCCACCCCAAATGGAGCCAAGCCCAGGAGAGAGGGGAGTTAGGCAGCACAGTTTGGTTAGGGAGCACTCCGTTTAAATCGGCTGCTCTCCCTTCTGTGCAAGGGAGTGAAGCTGATTTAAATTAGGTGCTTCCTGAGCAAACCGCGAATAGTCAAAACCGCAAATGTGAAAGCCGCGAAAGTGGAGGGGCAACTGTACTTAAATCCATGGATACCAAATCCGTGGATGCGGAGGGACAACTCTGTGTGTGTGTGTGTGTGTGTTGGGGGCATTCTCTGAGGATGCCAGCCACGGATGCAGGCAAAACATCAGAAAGAAACTCTTCCAGAACACGGCCTCACAGCCTGGAAAAAAACCAAGGAAAATCTATGGATGCCGGCCTTGAAAGCCTTCGACTTCACATAAAACTATCTATCCTAACTAACACTAATACATTTTTCCTCTTAATCTAAACACACTATAATCACTCTTTTTTTCTTTTCCAATGAACATTATATTTATACCTTTATACTAAAATTAGACATTACACATTAAAATTATACATATTTGGAAAAGAAAAAATTAATAAACATTAATTAAAATAGTAATACAAAAATAATGATAAAATATTTATTTAAAGATATCCCTTAAGTTATTGCTGGGGTTTTCTCAGGCCAAAATTTTCTCCAACAAGGGCCAAGCAAGGATTTGCACCCTGTTCTCCAGAATTGTAGTCCAATGCTCAAACCACTACACCATGCAGGCTCTAGGACTGACGTCTCTGGGAAGGGATAGAGGGGGTCAGCCCAGGATAACGCTGCCCTGAGTGGAGTACCAACTGGTGCCTCCTCTCCCAAAGTCATGGTACCATGAAGGCATACCAAATTATTTTGTCACCAGAGGGGGAGAAACAACCCACAAGCATTTTTTCATCTTCCTGGCAATTAGAAAAAACACAATAGCAATAAGTTTATAGTCAAATCATTTTGCTGCCTTTTCATAGGACCATAGAGTCTTACGGGTAGTCCAGACAGTGAAAAAAACCCTCTTAGAATCCACAGGGAATCCCATGTTTCCAAATGGGATCCTGCAGCGTTCCATCCTTTTCGGAGGGAGAGGGAGTTTCCCCTGAGTTTTTAAAATCCCTGACAGAAATGCTCACCCTCACTTGTTTGGATGACTGAATAGCATTGCATCGCATCGCTGAAGAGGACAGCTGATTGGTTGGATGTGCACAGGGGGCGGAGCTTGGTGAGATGGCACATTGCAGAACTGCCATGTTGAATTGTCACTATAGCAATTGTGCTCTCAGGCAATGAAACAGGCTTTATTTCCTTGGTTTTTTTTACTATTAAAGCAGAAGATCGCTCTTCCACACCTTGGAGTTAGTCTTTTTTAAAAAAAATATTGTTTGGAGGGGGCAAGTCGGGGATTATAAAACCATGAGTAATTCACTCACGGCAGCCATCTTGATTTGTTGGCATACCTCTGTGTGAACAGGAAACACGGAGAGCTTTGCACACCAGTGATCTTACAAAAAATACAGTTGAGACAGATGACAGCTGCTGCAAATTGGTGTTTCTGTGCTCCAATTCACATTTTATTCCTTCATCTAGACTAGCCCTTAGAGTTGGAAGGAACCACAACAGACATCTAGTCCAACTCTCTGCCATGCAGGAGTACACTATTACAACACTCCTAAAGGATTCCCATCTACCCTCTGTTTAAAGACCTCCAAAGATGGAGAGTCTACCAACCTCCGAGGTAGTCTGTCCCACTGGTGAACAGTTCTTACAGTAAAAAAAGTTCTTCATAATGTTTAGGTGGAATCTCTTTACTCGTAATTTGAAACCATTGTTTCATGTTCTAGTCTCTGGCGCAGAAAACAAAAAACCAAGCTGTTTTTCCATCTTCTACAAGACATCCCTTCAGATATTTAAAGATGGCTATCATGTCACCACTCAATCTTCTGTTCTCCAAGCTAAAGTGTTCCAAAGTTATTCCTCCTAAGGCTTAAAGGCTTGGTTTCCAAACCTTTGCTCATTTTGGTTGCTCTTCTCTGGACAAGTTCCAGCCAACCAATATCCTTCTTGGACTGTGGTGCCAGAACTGGACACAGTATTCCAGATGAGTAGAATAGGGTGGAACTACTACTTCCCTTGATCTGGACATTATACTTCTGTTTATGCAGCCCAGAACAGCATTGGCTTTTGTGGCTGGTGCATCACACTATTGACTCATGTTTAGCTTGTGGTCTACTTTCTCCTAGATCTTTTTCACATGTTTTGCTTTCAAGTCAGATATCACCTATCCTATGTTTGTGCATTTCATTTTTTCCTGCCTAGATATAGTAGTACCTTACATTTATCTCTGTTGAAATTCATTCCATGTTCATTCTGTTAGTTTTAGGGCCAGTTCTCCAATCTGTCAGGGTCCTCTGCGATATTAACTACTACTCCTAATTTGGTGTCATATGCAACTTGCATTTGATAAGCATGCCTTCTGTTTCATTAACTAAGTGGCTTATCACATGAGCGAAGGAAATGGCAGCGCACCTCAGTAATAGTGTTGCCTGACTTACCTTATCACACACCTGTGGGAAACGGTGATAAAGTTAGGTCTTTTTGGTAACGGGTTTTTCCAGTTAGCAAAAATGTTTTGCGTTTACCACCATCTCTCATGGGAGCAGAACAGGAGAACAGGTGAAATACGCCAATGTTGTATGATAAGGCAAGGTAGGAGTGATTCGCATAAGCCCCTAAGTCATTTATAAAGACAAGCCCTGAATCTCTCGTGAGAGGTGTTCTGGAAGTGAGGAGCCACTGCTAAGATGCCCTTGTCTTTTGTGTTCATGTGCTTCACAAGCTTTGCAGTGCCTCTTGAAAGTCAGACAGATCCATAATGTAATAGGTGTAAGTTGACTAGGCTTAAATCTATTTAAGGCTTTAAAGACCATGAGCAGTACAGTACTTCAAATTGAGACCAGACACTAATTAGCAGCTTTAGTTTCCTAGCCTCATAAGTTAGGGGGTGGGGGGCTTCTCTTTAATGTATTACAAGTACATCCTGCTCTTCTTCCAGAGAGCCCTGAAAAACTTACACAAGACATAGCAGAGTTCAAAACATTATTTCAAAGTATTACCTTTAAAGAATGGTTCTATTAGTCATTAGTCACAAGTACTGAGAAACATCACTTGAGAGCAAAACCAAGATCTGCCCATTTAGGCCAATGGCTTTAAGTGCTTAGCTCTTCAAAATCTGGGCATGAATCCTGTGTGCTCATGTTTGTGGAGCTAATCGGCAGCAGGCAGCTGAATTTCATAAGAGAGGCACTTGAGAGTTTCCATCATTTTTAGTAAGAATGTATTAAAAACAAACTGAATGACATAAGAAATTTGCAAATTGATAAGAAATTTGCAAAGTCCTATCAATTCAATTAAATAATGAGATTTAAGGAGTCTAAATATGAGGGTTAGTAAAAGTGACCCATACACCAATCTATAATTTCAGTACCTTCCTGCAGCTAAGGGCTCATCTGCATGGGCCAGAATATGCCAGCACTCTGCCCGCATATTCCACCTGTGAATCTGGCCCACTGCTCCCCCAATATAGGTCTGGAGTCCAGATGAGCACGCCAGCCTGTCCCTGCAGCCACAGCCACTGCTCTCTACATCACACTATCTGACTTCAGGAAGGGGGCCACAGCACATGAGCAAGGCCCCTTTCCTGACTATGGAAGAGTGAGGCAGATGGTAGCTGCAGCAACAGGCTGGTGTGCCGGAACGGGCTCCTGTGGTCACATGGGGCCGAGTCTGGCAGGAACACATTTAAACAGGTATTTTTTTAAAAAAACATTTTATTGGGACTTACCCTGTCTTCCTGCCATCTTAGTCCCATCTTTGCCCTGAGGGTCATAAGGACTGTCTGGGGGTAAAACAGGGCTGCATCGTCTGGACTGCAAGGCTCCAAGAAGGGGGCAAAATGGGGCAAATTGCCCATGTAGACAAGCCCAAAGATAAAAATCTTTAAACTCTTGGGTATTAATCGTTTTAAAAACTGAAACCAGCTGTCAGCCAGGTTTGAGTGTAATAACAAGCTTTTGGAAATCTGTGTCTGAAAATAACAGCATGAAAACATAGGCATATTAAAACAACAAAATTAATAATAGATATCTAAGTAAGTGAAAAGTCAAATTACACTGTATATTAAACATTTAGTGTGCAGTCTAGAATCTCTTCCTTTCTTACTTGGGAGCGACCATGGGGAAACCATTCTCTCCGGTTTGAATCAAGACAAGCTAGGGGAAGTACAATACACATAAATAGAGGAGGCTTAAAACGTTCTCACCCCCAGCTAATATCAAACACACACACACACACACACACACACATCTTATCCACACTGGAGCTTAAAAACTCCCACAGTACCCTCCTTTGACCATGTAAGTGAAATTATCTGGCAAGGTTGAAAATAAAAAGAGGGCTATTTGTTTGTTTTTTATTTCATAAGAGCTTTGTAATGTTTATGTCAAATACTTAACCAGAGATTTACAATCTTTTGGTTCTAATTAATTACAGATGATGATGAGTCTGTCATCATAGGTCTTCACTATAGATTTTTCCTGCTGCCCTTTAATATAGCACTTTATAAGTGTGGCCAGATTTCAAGTCTCTGCCAGCCACAGGCTTTCTGGATTGTACATAAAAAACTAACTTGGTGAAAGATGATTCAGACTTCTGTAGGTTGCCAAACAATCAGACGTTATTAGCTCCAATAAAGAGGGGGGTATAAAAAGCTAAATGCTGGGATATTAGCCATTGGAGAAACATTTAATTCACAATAAAACTCTGCACTAAAAGATGATGGCTGCATCTGCACTGCAAAAATAATCCAGATTGACACTGCTTCAACTGCCATAGCTCAGTGCTATGGAATCCTGGGATTTGTAGTTTGCTGTGGCACTAGAGCTCTCTGACAGAGAAAGCTACATATCTCATAAAACTACAAATCCCAGAATTCCATAGCATTGAGCCATGGCAGTTAAAGCGGTGTCAAACTGGATTGTTTCTGCAGTGCAGATACAGCCAAAGACTTATGATCAGAGGGCAGCTTGTGATTCTTATGTACTGGGAGTCCCTTCCTCTCTCTTATGATGTAGCAACCTCAATAGTTGCATGGGAATAACATGTTCTGTGAAAGCACCATACTCAGACCACTGAATAAAGAGCTCCTGATAGGTTATTGATGCCTTATTTGTTCTCTTTTTAAGCAAAACCATTAAAAATCTTTCTTTTCTGAAGTGGAAAACATTACATAAGTGCTATTTTCAGAGTTCAGGGAAATTCTCTTAGATCACTGCTTCTCATACTGTGGGCCTCCAGATGTTATGGACTTCACTTGACTATTGGCTAAGCTAGGTTGGAATTATGGGAGCTGAAGTCCAAAACATACAGGGGAACAAAGACTGAGAACTACTGTCTTAGGGGTAATCCAGATGGTGAAAAAACCCTCTTAGAATCCACGGGGAATCCCATGTGCCCAAATGGGATCCCTCAGCAGTCTGTCCTTTTTGGAGGGAGGGGGAGCAAAAATTGGGGAAAGTCTGTGGTAGAAGCCTCCAGGACTTTTCCTGAGTTTTTACAAAACCCCGATGGAAATGTGCACCCTCGCCTGTTAGGACAACTAAATCGCATTGCATCACATTGCTGAAGCGGACAGCTGATTGGTTGGACGTGCACAGGGGGCTGAGCTTGCTAAGATGACAGATTGTGGATCCACCATGTTGGATTGTCACTGTAGCGATCGTGCACGGAGGTGATGAAACAGGCTTTCTTTCCTTCTTTTTTTCTTTATTTAAGGAAAAGATCGCTCTTCTGCACCTTGGAATTCATTTTTTTTAATTACTATTTTGCAGGGGCAAATTGGGGAGTACAAGTAATTCATTTGTGGTTGCCAACTTGATTTGCTGGCATGCCTCCGTGTGAACAGCAAACACAGAGAGCTGCTTCACACACCAACGATCTTGCCAAAAAAACCATTGAGACAGATGATAGCTGCTGCGAATTGATGTTTCTGCGCACCAATTCACATTTTATTCCCTTGTCTAGACCAGCCCTTAGATTAACCATTCCAGGAACAAACAGAAATGGACTTGCCTTTGGGGACAGACTAGATTGGCTGCCATAAAAGTGTTTCTCTCTTTTGATCCATTGCCCCCTGCTTCAGTCCCAGTCCAAATCAGTAGCTTGCTATTTTGAACAAATATTCCCCCAATTACTAATTGCCCAAATGGTGTTCTGTTTATTCTGGCCCCAAATCACCATGGTACACCAGCTCAAAAAATGTTTCTACTCTTGACAAACTATAGAGGTCCTTTTCTGAAAGTAATTACAAGGGTCTAGTAATGAAGGTATGTGGTGTGTACATAAGCAAATTGTCTTATTAGTTGATGACTTCAACTATCATCCTAAACCCTGTCTGGTTTTAGACCTTAACCATCGTCCTGAAGCCTGTGGGAGCTGACTGGAAATCTTAAAGTCTCACATAATATACTAGAATGTTCATTGGACTGGGCTTTTCATTTGTTAATGATCCATTTGGCCTCATATGCTCTTTAATGCAGGGCTGCTTTGACAAACTGAGCAGGAGAGTGGATGAATTGTTTGAATAAAACTAGAATCATAGAGATTCTTCTTAACAGTTACCAAGCAGGATGTATCAATATTCTGTGAATCCCATGGTATAATAAAAGCACAAGAATTCCCTGAGATCCACATAATAAAAATCTGTCTCCATTAGGGGCCAGATGTCCCGAGGGAAGGTCATCGACAGGGCATGACCAAAAGAGGGAACCATTGTTGGTCTCCAGACATCTACAAAAAGCATATAACTAAGGCCTCTTTTAATTTATCATGGTTACTACATCTGCCCTTTGCAAAGCTCTCTACGTGTATGTAAGATAAAACAACAGTTTAGGCTAAAAACCTTCACTGCATCTTGAGAAAACATGTTCTACAAGTTAATTGTATACAAGTATGAAGACACATTTCTTGGTTTGCTTCAACTGAGTTTCTCCTTCAATTTAATTAAACATGACTTCTCATCAGATTTGAGAGAGAGAGAGAGAGAGAGAGAGAGAGAGAGAGAGAGAATAATTTATCCCACTCTCAAATTACGTAGTCCTCACTGTAGAAATGCAAACAGTTGCTAAGAAACATATTTATATAAGAGAAGTTTCCAGGGTCCTTCACTCAGGAGATTTCATCAGATTCTCTATCTTTTTCAGTTGTCTGCCTCATATTATAAAAGTTGGGTAGCTCTGTCAACTAAGTCATGATTGTACAATCTAAAGATGGACATGACAAGGTTTGAGAAATCCTTGTTTACTCTGGACATACCTCCAGTGCTGTGTCTCCAAAGGAGGCTAAACTTTCTCTGTCTCCAGCAGGCAAAACCTATTTTTTATTTATATAGGTTCTTAGGCTGACTTGTGGGGGATATGTTCTGTGGGGGATATGTTACTGGACTTAACATTTATAAATAAAACCACAGAAAATAACAAATCCTATTAAAACAAAGGACCTACGGTACAAACATATCATAGAGTTGTGTTGATGGACCTAGCAATCCTTAGAGAGGATATCTCTCTAGGCATTTTCCAGTGCAACTCTATGGTATGTGTCCTATTTTTCAGCTGCAGATAAGTGAAACCACAGATATTGGTTCCATAGATACAGTGGGCAACCTATAATTTTTAATCTGATGAGATCTATTTAATTTCATTTTGAGGTGTGTGTGTTAAAGCAGACTTCTTTAAATATATGCTTTTAATTGACATGCTTTTATGTTCTAACTACAGTATAATTTTATATCATCTTAATTTTGTTAAGCACCTTAAGAGCTATTTTTTGTGGAAAGGTCAGCTGATAATAAATAAAAACAGACGTGGGACACAAGTAGACACTGTAGATCACATACCCAAGAACACTTTTCTATAAAATCAGTCCTGAATGTCCTTTGAATTTTCATAAGTAAAGCTAGATATGTGCAATTGGGTGTTCTCTAATGCAGGAATTAGCAGGAATGGCTCTACTGACCCAAGACGTTTTGCTGTCTGTGGCTGAGAAAAAAACAACCCTCCCAAGTCAAGGTGCATAATGCTGAGCCCAAACCATGTTGGTTCTGGTACCTGAGATAAACATTTGACATGCTACTCACTCCTTCTCTGGCAGTAAAATACAATAATAACAAATTAGTACACCTCCGGCATATCTTGGCTGCAGAAGTGGCCTGTTCTGCCCCCCCCCCGCCATCCCTGAAAAAAACTGCTGGAGTTCACACAGGAATGCTGTGCCGTTGCTGCCACCAACGTTTTCCCTTCTCTGCTGGGTCCGGACAGCTTTGGTTGCATGCTGCAGGCCTGCTGAACAGACTGGCAGAGCAAGGGCAACTTGCAGCATCAGTGAGGGATGGTTTGCTGGGACGGGTTCCCACAGACGCATGGGGCCTTATCCCAGCTTGCCCTTTTTCCAGCCCGTATCTGCCCCTGGGGTGGTGAAGACTGCCTGGGGGCAGAACAGGGCAAAAGCCCAGAGTCATCTGGACTGGAGGGCTCTGGAACGGGGGCATGCTTGGGTATCTGGCCAGTGTAGATAAGCCCTTTGTCTTTTTTCTCCACACAAAGCTTCAGTTGATGCTTTCAGTCTGACCACAAAACTAATGGCTGTCAAGCTTTGTTCCACTTGGTCTTGCTGAAAATAATTCCTAGCTCAGTTTCCTTTGAAGCCTTCTATCTATCAACTGATTATAAACTCTGGTTGCATAGACTAGTTGCCCCACTAGACATTAAAGCTGCACATGTGACTGCATATTGAAGTGGTGAACATAAAGCAAATGCCAAGATACTTTGCGGGATAATTCAGGCAGTATTGAAAACCTATATTGCATTATAATTTAGCACTCAACTGCCATTGTTTTCTCCTGTGCTTAATTAATAACAACAATGGTGAGTTCATACAGCATTTGAGAGAACCCATGGTATTATGTATCCTTCATATGAGATCTGATTTCATAGCACTCCCTAAAATGTTCCACCTGAAAGAATTATTAATTATTTTGTAAAGAGAATCAACTGGCTTTTCATTAGTGTCATATCTTCCTTGACAATTTTGTCAGTCACCACAAAGAGTTAAACATGTGAGTACTGTAGTGCTAAATCCCAAGGCACTATAACACAGCTGGGGCCTGTGCATCCAGTTAAATTGGAAGGAGGCTTAAGTCTTAAATCTCAGAGAGATCAGTGATTACCCACAGGAGACAAGCTGCTGGCTCTTTATAGCTACTAGTCACTACACAACACTTGAGCTGTGTTTTTTAAAACCAAGGATTAAACGCATTTTGTGGTTGTAAGGAAACACATTTGCAAAGAAGGCTGAGAAAAGTGGAGTGTGCGTGTGTGAAGGAAACTTTATCTCAGATGCCGTGTCTGGCTATTATTTGGTAAATCTGATACATAAAGACTCTTACTTGAAACTGCCATTTAGTGTAGCCAGGATCAGCCCAAGATATTCTGCTGTCTGAGGCCAAGCAGAAAGTGGTGCTCCACTCACCCCAGTCAAGGGGCCAGAGTACCAAAGCCAGCCATATTATTTTGGCACCTGAGGCAGAACATAGCACATAGAAGAGTTGTAGGGAGGAAAGATTTTCACTGTCCCACTCTACGCAATGCTAGAAATTTGGGGACTTAAGGAAAATTTCATGGGGAGGGGGAGAATTCTTATTGGGGGGTTATTTTGCCACACACACCCATAGCCAGGGACATAGACTTCTCAGATTCCTGGGAGGGGACATGGGGCTAAACCTGGGCAAGGAGGCTATGCTTATTTGTTTACACACACACACACACACACACACACACACCATCCTTCACCAATAGATTTCCTCTTCTTCCAACACAAAACCAGGTTTTAAATCCTTTCCTTCCTACCCCACTGCTTTTCATCTGGAGTTCCTTTCCTTCCAACAGAAAGCCAGGTTTTAAACCCATTCTTTCCCACCCCAGTGCTTTTCATCTGGAGTTCCACTCCTTCTAACACAGGTTTTAAACCCTTTCTTTTTCACCCCACTACTTTTCCCAATCCACTGAATTTTAAAAATTGATGTGCAGTAGTGAAAAAAAAATCAAAGTACTTTGACCAAGTGCAGAGTTCGGAAAAGTACAATTGGTATAAGACACCTTAAACTACTGAAATCTGCAATAAAGCAATGTTAAATGTCAAAATGTGGGGGTTTTGTTTTGTTTTTTGTCAATAAGCCAGCCAATCCAGATCCATATACTTTTGTTTGGTGGCAGGGAATTATGGCAACCCTAGCCTCACACTGTTTATTGGACTAAAAGAAGCATGTTAATGAAGGCAAGATCAGGATTGTCCATGCCATTGTATTTCTGATTTCTATGGTGAGTTCTGAAAGCTGGAAAATGGGTGAGGGGGGGACTGATAGGAAAAGAATCAACTCAATTGAAATGTGTTGCTGGAGGAGAGTTCTGCAGATACCATGGACTGCTAAAAGCACAAGCAAATGATCCCAATAGCAAATCAAGCCTGAATTCTCATTAGACCTCAAAGTGACTTAACTGAGACTGTTGTACTTTGGACAGCTCATGAGGAGACATGACTCTTTAATAATGCTTAAGAAGTTGGAAGGCAATATGAAAAGAGGAAGACCACATTACAGGGTTAATAACAAGGTAACTTGGAGGTTATCCGTAGGGCAGCCATAAGTTGAAGTTGATATGATGGTAATTAACAACAACAAAGGGTTTTTGTTTTGTTTTTTTACTGTCAGCAGAAGTGGAGGGATGGTTGTTAGATAACATTCAAGGACACTGGTGTAAATGGGCTGAAGGAAAGACTGCTATCAGAAAACTTGCAGGAAATTTACAAGAGTGAGAGGAGGTAAAAAACCTCATGCAGGCCACTAGGCCTTTTTTTAAATCAATAAAAACATCCCATAACTGAGCACTATGAGACACGTGTCTGGTTCCTCCTTAGAATTTTGTTGGGTGCTCCCCCATTTTTGCTTCCTATAATTTCAAAAGCCTCCTGCAAGCAATCTGTACAGATCAGAGCTTCAGGTGTTATTTTTGGACTCCAGTCATAGTGGCTATAGTGCCTGGGGAATTCTAAGAGTTCTAGTTCTAAACCTAAAACAGGTTCAGACCTCTAGCAAGGGGAATCTCATTCTAAACTGGTTCAAATCTCTAGCAAGAGCAACCTCTACCCTGATTAAGACAGTTTGAAGCACTTAACTTCAAGGGCTTTACAATAACTATGGCTGAGTTCCTGCATGGGGAAACATAGCGTAAAGCTGCCACAGTAACAACGACAACAACATAGTTAGGGACTCGTTGCACAAGGGAGATAGTGAAATCCTCCCAACACAACAACAATAAAGAGACATTGGTAGGTGTAAGTTAGACTTATGCCTGTGTATGTCACAAAACTGGATTCCAGGATGCCTGCCTACCAGTTATGCATAATTTGAAATTTAGTAATTTTGGGGTTTGGGGAGGATTATTATCATCTGGGGTCCTAACTTTAGTGTACATATAAGGGGTCTATGAGGCTTGGGTCCAGCTATTTCAAGGACCATATCTCCCTATATGAGGGTCCAGCATAGCATAGTGGTTTGAGGGTTCAACTACAACTACTGGAGACCAGAGTTCCAATTCTTGCTTGGCCATGAAAACCCACTGGGTGACTTTTGGCAAACCACACATTCTCAGCCCTCAGAAAACCCTGTGATATGTTCACCTTAGTCAGAAATGGCTTGAAGGCACACAACAACAAGGGTTGTCTATATGGTATTAGAATAGTAGAGATGGAAGAGACCACAAGGGCCATCCAGTCCAACCCCCTGTGAAAATACCCCTCACAGAATTCGTGGGGAATATGAGCTATCTTAATGGGATCCCACATTGTCTCATCATATTGTGAAGGAGGGGGGACAAAAAGAGGAAAAACTATGCAAGAAAAGCATTTGCAGCTTTCCTGACTTTTAAAAAAAGCTCCTGTGATATGCACATTTTTGCTCATTAAGACAAGTGATTTGACATACAAGACAAAGTATAAACCTGGTTGGCTGGATGAGTACAGGGGGCGGAGTTTGGTTACAGGGCAAGCACCCACTGCCGCCATATTGGATTTTCACCTTAGCGAGTGATTGTTAAGGAAATAAAATGAAGATTTGCATTATCTGTTTTCTTTCTTTTTTAGAAAGGTGAAATATCACTTGTGCACACCATAGAAATAGGTTTTTTTTTAAAAAAAAAGTCAGTGGTGGCAAATTTAAAAACACGAGTAATTCACTCATGGCCACAATCTCAGCTACAGGCATGCGAAGTTTATGGGGGATTTAAAACCATTAGGACAGGTTACAGCTGCTGCAACTTGCTATTACTGTGGAGCAATCTGTTTTTTCCCCTTTGTATAGACAAGCCACAACAACAATCTCCCTATATGAGCCTATTCAAGCTCTAAGAACTTCAAGAGAGACAGCAGCATTTAAAAAGGCCAATGTGATTTTGGGCTGCATTAATAGAAGTACGGTGTCTAGATCAAGGGAAGTAATAGTGCCACTCTATTCTGCCTTGGTCAGGCCTCACCTAGAATACTGTGTCCAGTTCTGGGCACCACAATTCAAAAAGGATATTGACAAATTGTAGCGTGTCCAGAGGAGGGCGACAAAAATGGTGAAAGGTCTGAGAACCATGCCTTATGAGGAAAGACTTAGGGAGCTGGGTATGTTTAGCCTGGAAAAAAGATGGTTAAGGGGTAATATGGTAGCCCTGTTTAAGTATTTGAAGGGGTGTCACATTGAGGATGGAGCAAGCTTGTTTTCTGCTGCTCCAGAGACTAGAACACGGAGCAATGGATGCAAGCTCCAGGAACAGAGATTCCACCTCAACATGAGGAGGAACTTTTTGACAGTAAGAGCTGTTCAGCAGTGGAACACACTCCCTTGGAGCGTGGTGGAGTCTCCTTCCTTGGAGGCCTTTAAACAGAGGCTGGATGGCTATCTGTCAGGGATGCTTTGATCGTGATCCCTGCGTGGCAGGGGGTTAGACTGCTTGGCCCTTGTGGTATCTTCCAACTCTATAATTCTATGCTTCTATGCTTCTATGACCCTTCTGGTCCCCTTCTGTGCCACTACCTTTTCAGGACCTTTTAGTGGGAAAAACAGAGAGGGCCTTTTCAGTGGCTGCTCCCAGGCTTGGAAACTGCATCCCTAGGGAGGCTAGGACGGCTCCCTTCTTGCTTTCCTTCTGCCAGCAAATGAAAACTACTATCAGGCTTTTAGGAACTGACTGCAATGAACATTTAATTGTGTGCTGTTTTATTGCTTTTTAAAATAGTCTGTCTTTTCACGAATTTTAAATGGGTTTAAACATACATGTGTGTGTGTGAGAGAGAGAGACATTTTTGTATGTCTTTAATCTGTACTGGTTTCAATAATTTGCAAGCTGCCTTAAGTCCAAGAACTGGAGGAAAGGCAGGATATATATGAACAAAATAAACAGAGAATAAATAATGCTTACATCTACATCCAATTGTTAGTCCCAACTAGAACAGGCCATTGAATTAATGGAATTTACATAACATTTATTTACCAAGTTTCCATGAATACAGTTGGTTTGCTGTACTGACCAACAACTGAATTAAGACCTTCGCTGGTATGTAAATCAAGCACTCCCACCCTCCCCCAGCCTCTACACAGGGCAGGCAAAGGTTTGAGAGAGAATGGTATTCTAAAAAGAGAGTGGGAGAGAATAAAAGAAAGAGGAGTGGGTGTGTGGGTGTGGGTGAGAGAGGGGGAGGGAGGGAGAAAGGAGAGGTAACCCCACTTTTGACTCTGCCCCCTTTCCCTGCATGCAGCTCCACCCATTGCCAACAAGTGGCTTCCAACATATCCCCAAAGGAATACAGCCTTGAACAGAAGAAAAAGGTTCCCCATCCCAGGTATGTTCTGGACTCAGAGGCAGCACAAGGTATGGAAAGATTAAGGTCAGGACTCACTGCAGCTGATTCTAGCAGGATTAATCATAATCCCTCAGAATTCTGTATTTATCATTCCATGCAAATATGGCCCTTTTGTCAAGGGAGCATATGGAATGCTGGAATCTGACAGGCTAGTCATACATAGAATCATATAATTAGAAGGAGCCCTATGGGCCATCAGGTCCAACCCCCTGCTCAGTGCAAGATCTCCGGCTAAAGCAGTGATTCCCAAACTTTGCTCCTTCTGACATTTTGGACTTCATTCTCCAAGATTTCTCAAAAATGATGGCAAGTGGTTCTGCTAGTATCTCAGCTAGTCCCTTTAGTGCTCTGGGATGCAGTTCATCTGGCCCTGATGATTTGAACTCATTTAGGTTAATTGATTCCTGATTCCTTATCAATCTTGATTTGCAATCCAGATTCTTTGTCAAGGTGCTGCTGCATAGATGCACCTAGTCCTCTTTTGGGGCAGGGGGAGAGAAACTGAAGCAAAATAGGTATTGAACAGTTCTGGCTTTTCAATGTGATCTGTTAGCATTTTACTATCCTAGGTGAGCAAAACTCTCACCACTTCCTTCATCATTCTCTTGTGTGTGTGTCTGTGCCTTCAAGTTGCCTGTCAACTTATGGTGACCCCATGAATTGCGTAGGATTTTCTTAGCAAAGGAACACTCAGAGGTGGTTTTGCTAGTTGTTCCTCTGAAATATAGCCTACAGAACCTGACACATATTTGGGGGGGAAAAACTTGTTGTTGCTCCTTGCTTGCCTAACTAATCTCAGCTCATTTTGAGCTTTAGCTTTTCTTATACTATTCTTGCAAGCTTGGACTACACCTCTGTACAGTAGCACCCCCATATCTGCTGATTTAGTTATCCGTGGTTGGCAACAGCAGGGGTGGATGGAGGAGGAAGGAAGGAGGAGAGCTCTCCTTCCTTCTCCCTTCCCTGTGAGGGCTCCAGTGGCGGAAATGGTGGTGGGGTGAATGGGGGAGAGAGGGAGAAGGAGAGCTCTCCTTCCTTCTCCCCCCCCCCCCGTGAGGGCTCCAGTGGTGGAAGTGACGGGGGGGGGATGGGGAAAGGAGCCCTGGTAGTGCAGTGGTTAAATGCCAGTACTGCAAGCCGCAAGATTATGAGTTCAATCCCAGAGGGCTCCAAGGTTGACTCAGCCTTCCATCCTTTCATAGATCAGTAAAATGAGTACCCAGCTTGTTGGGGGCAATTAGCTAAAAAGCAATGTAAACCACTTAGGGAGTACTTTGCAACTGATAAGCAGTATATAAATACCAATCCTATTGTTATTGCTAGGGGAGTGAGGAGGAGAGCTCAACCTCCCTTCCCCCTTCCCTTGTGAGGGCTCCGGTGGCGGCAGCAGATCAGGTGGCGAGGGGGGGTTGGGCAGAGGAGGGGAGGAGGAGGAGAGCTTGCCTTTCTACTCACTTCTCCTGTGAGGGCTCTGTTGGCAGTGACAGAGGTGGTGATGGGTGGATGGAGGAGTGAGTGAGGAGGAGAGCTCGCCTCCCTTTCCCCTTCCCCCATGAGGGCTCCAGTGGTGGCAGTGGAGGTGGACAGGGGAGGCAGGCAGGGAGGGAGGAAAGCTCCCCTCCCTCTCCCTTCCCTGCAGGGGGTTCCAGTGGTGGAGGTGGCGAACAGGGGGGTGGACAGGGTATGGAAGTCCAGCATTTGCTGTAATCCACAGTTTCAGTATCCACTGGGGGATATGGGGGTGTTACTGTGTTCTTCATCCTTCCTTCTGTGATTCATCCTTCCTTCCGTTCTCTATATGTGCTCTTTTTTCTTTTCACTTCTTCATCAACCTAACAGAGCAGCCACATTGGCTTTTTCAGAAGTTTCCCATTTTTCTTCTTCCATGGAATTGTTTGTGATTGTGTTTTTAGCCATTCCTTTTTCATGAAATCCCGCCCATGAAATCCCACCCATGGGGTCTCTTTTTCCTTTAGCATCTCTAGCAATGGGATTCTGCCAAGTATTTCCCTGAGCTTGATAAAATCAGCTTTCCTGAAATCCAAGATTCACGTTTGACTATACTTTTCTTTGGCCTGTTTCAAGAAAATATTTCAAGAAAATATTTTATGCTGTGTTCATAATGGCAATTTCATTTAAATCAGTGGGATTTAAGGCTTAGTTCCTTTTGTGTCTCTCAGCTTCCCTGAGACCTTCCTCCACACACTTTTTTTTTTGCCAAAAATGTCCACTCACACCCCTGAGAAGTCTCCAAGGTGTGAAATTGGCCTATGTAAGACTATTGAGGTGCAGCTGTTTTAGCCCCAAATAATCTGTTTTCAAAACTGGAAGAGTCCTTCCAGTCACTCTCAATTTTGGGAAAAGTGGCAAATGTGGCTTATCAAGGTCTTGGGGATTAAAGGTGGATCCTCACTGGGGAGAGAAGCCAATTTGTTAAAGAAACATGGGTACCATTTCAGATTGCAGGGAGAAGTTACAGTGATCCAATATCCCTATCAGGTCCATTCTACAAAAAGAAGCACGTGTAATAAATGTGTTTTCTCAGGTGATTCTGGTCATGCTTGGATTAGCTAGTATCCTGTCTGAGATCTTGAAGCATTCTGTCTTTTGCCTACATTGCCTGTTCAGACAGACTCAACTGCTTTTGCAGCCATACTCTGAAGCTGCACTTGTTGAAAAATGAGCTTGCTGTAATAGCAGTTTTTGGCTTGTATGTTAATTGTCAGGGAGCACCTGTACCTCAGCATGCCTGGACATGTTAGCACAAGTGACTGATCTTGCACTGAACTTAATCACAAAGGTGTTTTAGACATTGGAAACTAGGCCTAGCTAGGCTCAAATATCAGAAGCTTAATTTTAACAGACTCCTTAGAAGTCCCGCCCAAGAAAAGTTGTTGCCTAAAACTGCGGTAGCCAGTTGCTTCCATGTCAGAGGTATAGTGAACACGCTTTGGGTTTTGCTGTAAGATTTTAAAAGAAGCTGTCCAACATGATGATCCTATTTTGGGGATAGGGTTCAGCACCTTGGATAGCGAACTCATGGGTGGGAACCACTGCTTTTGGAGGTTTTCCCATTAGCTTGAAGCTCCTTGGAATCTGTCGTCCTAGGCAGCCAACTGAACTCTATATTAGTTTGGACCAGCTATGCTAAAGGATCAAACTAGACATAAGGGTAATGTTATTTCTCAATACACTCTTTTTTGGTTAAAAATGCCCAATCACATCCCCTAGAAGTCTCCAAGGTATGAAATTGGCCTGTGTAAGCCTATTGGGGCGGAGCTGTTTTAGCCTCAAATAATCTGTGGCAAATGTGGTTCATCAAGGTCTTGAGGATCACTCTTTCCTCTTACAAATAAATTTTCTACAAGCTTCAGCAATAGCATTTGCAAATTAAGCCTGTGTTTTCCTTCCAATGACCAATTACAAGGCAAAGCATGCTAAATGCAACATACATGGTTGAAGACAATCACATATTATGACAAACAGATGTCTATCTCCACTTGGCGGGGGACCTCTTCTTAAAAATATACTAAGGGGTTGTCTAAATAATCAAAATAACCCTCACAGAAATCGCAGGGAATATGACCTGTCTAAATGCAACATGTTGACGTATTGTGAAGTAAGGGTGGGGGGGAAAGCCCAAAACCTCACCAGAAAAGCTTTCACAGCTTTTCCCGTTTCTTTTTAAAAACAATGAGAGGGTGCACATTTCTGCTTGTTAAGACAAGTGAGTTGATTTGATTCACTTGCCCAAACAAGAGAAGAGGCAGAGGGAGGCACTAGCAGCCAGCAGCTCTGTATATAGCCATAGCCTCAGTCTCTGGAGCTCGGTGTACAGGAGCAAGGCAATCAGGGGTGTTTGGTGTGGGTGTTTAGTGGGGGAGTTTGAGGGGGAGGCACAGAGTTCTGTCCTAGTGCCTACTTCAGAGTATTCAATGTGGACTGTGAGGGAACTGCTGCAGTCACCTACAACAGCTGTGGGATGTTTGTCTTCTTGACTGTGGATGTGCAGAGCTACACCTGCAGCAAGTGCAAGTTGGTTGTGTTGTTGGAAGAGAAGGTCCAACAACATGAGTCCCAATTAGCCACTATACAGCATATTAGGGAGCAGGAGGTTTTCTTACACAAAGCAGAGAAGGTCCTGGTTCAGGAACATGCAGGGGACGTCTCTCTGGAGGAGGTTAGTTCTGATACTCAAGAGGTCAATGTTTGGAAGAATGTGACTCGTATATGTAGAAGAACCAGGGGCCATTCTACAAGTCTGGCACTACAGAACAAGGATGAAGCTCTCTTTTGCTGAGACGCAGGAACGAACGAGTGCTTTCCATTTGAAATCAAGCCGAGTGTTTTCCTTTTGAAATCAAGCCGCTTGGGTTTCTCCTTGCCTCTTTAAAATATTAACCCTTACAGCAGAGATTTAGCTGCAGAGTTCAGGTTTCAAGCCAGCTACAGACAGGCGTTTTGAAAGACAGACACAGAGAGGGGGAATTAAAGGGTGTTCATTCGCTCAGAGGCTGGAATATTTTACTGTGCCCGTTCAGACCCAGGGAGGTGACCAAGGCAGGGGATGAATGGGCGACCCTCTGCCCACCACGATCTCTCTGTAACATGCAGTAGAGGAAAAGGTAAAGCTGAAGGGTTTGCAGTGTAGAAATCCATTTAAAAAGGTGACTGAGTACACGCACGCACGCACACACACATCAACCTTCGTGCAGCTGGAAGGGATGCCTTTGTTTTTGGCTGGTGAAGCTGGATCTGTTGAACAGGTGACTGACCCCTCCTTTTCTGGTCGCTGATCTCTAAGCCCGCCCCCAGTCACAATTTCCGGCCATCCCCTGGTACCGAGATATTTTGTCCCAGGCTGTTTACATTTCTGATTTTCCGAATCCTCCAGTGACTTTTTAAAAAACTGGCACAAACCGCGGGACTGGAAGTCCCGCAGGTTGAGGGATAAAAGGTGGCCCCCCTTCCGAAAAGCACGTACCCGACCCGATGTACGTGTAAACCGCCAGGGATCGACACGAATTCTTCCCACTACATTTTCATCGTGTAAATGGCACCCTTGAGATGGGTCACTTTGAAGTGGAATCATTGTATTTAACCATTCATCTGCCTGCCAGATGCTCCTTGAAAAACTTGCTTCTCACTCCCTTACAACATTCTAGATTTCTGGTTCCAAGTTAAACATTTCTGTGTAGTTTTCCTGCTTTAGATTCTCACCCCTGTCCCCCTTAGACCTGCTGACCACATTCTCTGACCAATACTGGGGAAATGGGTCAAACTCTGACAACAGGGGAACCTTTTATATGTAAAGCACATCTAAAAGGCCATCATTGGATATCTGCTGTTGTTTAGAACTTGTTAACAACCGCTGAAATGATACCAGTTTTTCAGAAAGGTATTTTAATGGAAATTAAGAACTTTTACAAAAATGACACCTTAATACCTCGAGTGAGCGACAGAGAAATGGCAGCATAATTTTATGTTTCATTTTTAGCAGCATTATTCTGAGCTGGGAGAATAATAGCTAGTTAAAGCATTTAGAGGTTTTTCTTCCTTCCCTAGGGGCTCATTTAGCAGAGGTGGAGTACAGAAATTTTACATTTCTCTCTGTATGTTTGCTACTATGGCTTAAAAGTTGTATTCTGCATCTTTATTTATTTATTTAGGCTGCAAGCTCTTCAAAAACTGTGGAAGATTACCTGACTATCTGGGGAAATCAAACAATGTCTGAAATGCCAAGTGAGAATTTCCCAATGTTTACTTTGTAACAAAGGGCTTTAAATCAAGGGTTGGGCATCTTTGGCCTTCCAGATATCTTAATCTACAACACCCAACCCCTGCTTAGATGCTGAGGTAAACTGCCACCATGCCCAGGGCAGTCATATCCTAGCAGTTAGGAAAATCCATAGGGAGGAGATTACCACACGCATTTAATATCCCAGGACAGGGACGACCGAAGATCGCGAAAAGGCTTCTTTTTCAGATGTCGTCATCCCTGTCCTGTTGTGCTCCCATTCTGCTCCTGTGCCCCCCACTCCCTCTTATTAACAATTTAAATCATTAATAGATCACCCATTTTATCTCTGTGATGGAATCACAGGCATCTGAAATGGAGCCCTGTTATGCTGGCGCGATGCCAGCCATGGTGGGAGGTCCCTGCCACAGACTTCTGGGTGCGATCAGAACGAGGAGGTAAATGACACACTTCCCCCCCTCCTCCCCGGGTTACTTGTATTTTTCTAACCTTGTTTTTGTGCTTTCTTTCTTTCATCCACTTTCTTTTTTTAAATTTCCTGCGCACTCGTTCTCTCACGAGAATGGCCCAGGATTTCAAATAAGGAAGTGAATACAGCTCCACGCGAGCTGTATTCACTTCTTGGACTACCAGAGGGAGGGGGAGTCATTTCTGTCGCAGCTCTAAGGCAAGTCTGGATTTTTTTTAAAAAAAAAAAGTGTTACAGGGACAGGAGCGGGGCGGGATTGGGGGTACTGAGACAGGGACGGGTTTTTAGAATCTGTGTGATAATCTCCCCCTGAATCAATACAACTCTCTCTGCTGGAGCTTGGGGAAGTTATGTTTTTGGGACTCCAGCTCCCAGAATTTCCTAGCCAGGACAGGCACAGTCCATGCTAGCTGGAGAGTTCAAGGAGCTGTAGTCAAGAAAAGTAACTTTCCCAAGCTCTAGTCTCCACAAGGCTGGCCCACCACAAGGCCCATTCTGAGCTCTTCACCACCAGTGGCATGTTGAGCCAAACACTTAATAATTAGCAGAGGTTGTTTGAGAGACATATACTGGTCAACAGCATCCTGTTAATAACACGGCCTTTCATTCACATATTGCTGTGGCAGGGCTAGCATCATTGGCAACACCACCTGGTATGCAAGCATGGGTCCAGAGCTTTGCTTAGAATGGCCTCCTCTGGTAGGAGCAACATCAATTACTTTATGTAGGCTGAGAGAGCCTGGAGCCTATGGTTTATATAAATTCTGAACCACCTTTGCAGTATGGGGTGGAAGGTAGAGTTCAGGTGATTTAAAGTATAAATACCTAAATAGTATTCCTTACAAAACACACACACACACAATGAAAATTTAAGCACTCATTTAGCCCTGTAGGGAGAGAAGATTAGAATATTGGATATTGAAAACAGGAATTGTGTCAAAGCACTGGCCTGAATTATTTGAACCCATCAGATTCTTGCTCTCAACATTCTTGCCTCTAGTCATCCTCTGAAATGGGCAACTCTCTGTGAAATATATCCCTGATGCTATATATCCTTTTTGTTTTCCTTCCCATACACTGAGTCCATTTGGCACTGAAACAAAATTGAGGATGGCAAAGAAAGGAGCATAACCGTGGAAGTGCTGCGACTAGTATCTTAGCCTGTGCATATCGGATTTTCTGAGTTTCTTCTTGAAACAGAATTTCTATCTTGTCTATGATTTTCTTATTGAGGGGGAGGAATGACAATGAGTTAAATGCCAGCATTTCAGCACTTAGCTCCGTACTCACCCAGGGGGTGGATGAGGAGTGAATTGAAAAAAATGAAATACAGTTCCAAGTATGGGTCAGGGAATGAAGTTATTTAAGGTGGGCTTTTTGACTTTAGGACCTTTCACCTGTAATAAACTTCTCAAAAAGTTTTTGCCACTTGGTGATTTTTATCATCACCGATGAGGTATGTTTTTGCTTCTACAAAAACATTAAAATTATTTTTAGTTTATTGTTTTGTACACAAACACAGCAAAGATGTAAAACAACAACAACAACAGGCAAGGAACAGTGAGTGGGACGGGGAGAGAGGAGGAGAATCAAAACCCCTTATAGCACTGACTGCTGTAATGCCTGAAGTGAAGTGAAGGGATCTATCACACCAGGGTCAACAATAGCAACATTTAGAGCTATTGAGGGGCTTTCCCCATCAATTAAAAGGGATGCCACAGTAACGGTTTGAATACACACCACCTACAGGACAGTCACAACATCATGTAATAAGGTTCAGCCATAGACGATAGTTACTATCCTGGTTTAATCCCACTTTTCTAGCCTTGTGTGATAACCCCTATAGACTCAAATACTGTTGATACTGCTGGTGCAACTGCATTCCTAGTGGCAGCCTCAAAATAGCTAAGAGCATACCAGTGGCAAGGGAGGGATGGAAAAGTCATTAACAATGGCAGGAGAAGGCTGCCAGCTCCCAGATGCTGGGAGGGGGGGAACCCTTGGAGATAAGGGGCTCTAGAAGGGGTGGTTTGGACAACCACTTGTCCTATGGCCCAGGTAACTGCCCAAGTCCCTTGCTTAGCTCCAAGGATACACATTACAGGTTGAAAATATTTTTTTAAAAAAAATTCTAAAAAGCAGACCTTGATTTTGCCATTTTATATAAGGGACACCATGCTGGCTTCAACCATGTGTGGAAACGATGCATTGGAAAAAGAGCTAGCAACATTCTCCTCCTTGCTTCAGCCTGGAAAAAGTACAACAGCTCTCATAATCTATTATTACTACTGCTGCTGCTGCTGCTGCTACTACTACTACTGTTGCTATTACTGTATTGTTAAAGTATTGATACCATACCCCGCCCTGCCCTATATCAAAGATCACATATTGGCTTACCAGTAGCATTAAAGCAAGTAAAACCGTTTAAAGCAATAAAATAATTAAATAAGCTAAAACTATATTAAACAACAACAATAAGTTAAAAACAGATTGAAAAGATTTAAAGGTTTTTAAAACCATGTACATCGGTATTTGGGATGAATTAATGGGGCCCAAAGGCTTTAATGAACAGCCAAGTTTTAAGTTGATGGCTAAATGACATATGTGTTTGTGCTTGTTGGGCTTCGAGAGGGATGGCATTCCATAATTGTGGTGCCATGGCTGAGAAGGCCTTCTCCCATGTCCCAACACAGTGTATTGATCTCACTGGTGGGACACAAAAAACACACACCCCTAGCATACCTCAATCCTCGGGCAGGCATGCGGTGTACATGAATGGAATCCTGACCTTATAATTAGAAATAATGGCCTGTATCCCATTGTTAGTCCCAATTAGATTAGATTCACCGAATCAATAGGGATTTAATAGGTCAACATGTATGTAAATGCCATTGAGTCAATAAGTTTACTCTAGCTGGAATCAACGACAGGATTTAGACCAATATGGATCTAGTCATATATATTTAATCTAATATGTATAAATTAGCATATGAAAATATTATGCATATCTGTATCCTCTTTTGTCCTCTTTCTTTGTGATATGTGGCCACTTTATGCAAGGTGGCAAAGCTTTATGGGTAGCACCCACGTGATCTACTTCCACCCCTTAAGTTAGCCTGCTGCAATAAGAAGCACACTGGCCAATCAACAGCAATCAAATAAGATTCAACTGCTAATCCGAGTACAGTGGGCCCTTGTTATCCACTTGGGTTTGGTTTCAGGATCCTCTATGGAGACCAAAATCTGTGGATGCTCAAGTCCCATTATATACTCTGGCTTTTCTTCACAAACAAAGATTCAGGGAAGGACTCATCCCGCACTTTCTGCAAGCGCGCTGATAACTGAAAAGGCCAATCCGAGATAAACAAGTCCAGTTGCAGAAAGCACAGAAGAAGGTCTCCTTGGGTGATGTTTCCAGGTTGTGATTCTTTCTGCGTTGTCGTTTCTCTTCAAGACTTGTTTGGCGTAAATTCTCAAATAAGGCTGCAGCCTTGTGGATAGTGCATCTCCATGCCTCCCAATGTGAGGCCAGGGTGGACCATTGTTGGTGATCAATTTGGCCAAGCCTAAGATGTTTTTTCAGGGAATCCTTGTATCGCTTTTTTTGGAGCGCCCCTCTTACGCTGACCCGTGGCAAGTTACAATGGCGTATACAATGGTGTAGTAAAATGGTGTCCCTTATATAAAATGGCAAAATCAAGGTCTGCTTTTTAGAATTTTTTTAAAAAAATATTTTCAACCCATGAATAGTTGAATCCATGGATGCAGAATCCATGGAGATGGAGGACCGACTGTTGGTTCTGTATGTGAAATGGGGAGTGGGAGGGGAATCATCTTCCTCTTCTCCTCAAGCAGTTAAGAGCATTGGGTTGGCTCCGACTGCAGCGTTCAGCCTGACACTAGGAAATGTTACTCTTTTGAACTATAACTCTCAGGAGCACTGGGGGAATTCTGCGGGTGTCCAAGAGTGTTACTAGTAACAAATGTTTTGCCAGCCAGGCACATCTGCCTGGGTTCAAAATATCTCAGCTGACTGTCAGGAAATTTCAGAGCAATCTGATGCCTTGTCACCACAGCTGCAATCTCAAGAGACAACAGACAGCTAACAAAAGGGCACTTATTATGTATGTCATGGGAGAGAGGGAATCCTGACTGCACTGTTGGAAAGGAAAAGTCTCAAAAGTATCTTCTGAATGCTTTCAGCACATCTGATTTACTGCAGTTGAGCTAGCTGTTACTCAGAGGCAGGGTTTGGAAAAGTTGGTTTGCACTGTTAACTCCCAGAATTCCCATGCTAACTAGGGGATTTGGGGAGTTGTACTCCAAAAGTAATTTTTGTAAATTTTGGTTAGATGTGGCTTCTGAGCATCTATAACACCTTGAACACATAAGATGCCATAGTAATGCATAACCTGGACTCCCTATTTTTTTTTTAAAAACCAGCCTTTCTCCACCCAGTGATTTTCAGCTAGTCTGGATTATAGTTATCATAATCCCTGCCAGGATGGGCAATGGCTATGCTGTCTGGGGAAATAATGGGAGTTGTAGTCCATTCAACCTTAAAGGCATCTGGTTGGGGAAGGCTGGTTTAAGAGGAAGAAAAACAGAAGAAGAAAGCCAGATTGGTTTATTCATGTGGTATTTATTTAGCACATTTCTTAGTCATTTTTCAGGATTGTAGTCTCCGTGAAGCACCTTAGAATATAAAACATACAATTCTATACCTATACCTACCTACCTACCTACCTATCTAATTACTTCATAAAATCATAAATCACATTTTAAACAAGACTGTACCATTTAAAAAAGCCAAATTCAAAACTTAATTTAACCAGTGAAAACAGAACAGAATATAGTTTAAGTTAAAAGCCAAAGAAATCGCATCCTATCTCCATACTGTCTGTTTAAGCTCCCCCTAAGAACTTGCGTGCCTCTGACATCATTCCAAGCTGGATTTATTTCCCAGCTCTTGTTTTTGTGCAAATGACATGGCAACTTTATTTATTTATCCCCAAAAGACCTATGCATAATGCATGCCTTCATGACCACATGGCTTGAACACTGTAATTCCCTCTTAGCAGGGCTTATAGCCTCACGTCAATGCCGCTTCCAGCTGGTTCTGAAAGGAGTGGCATATTTGTTCCCCGGGTTGAGTTAGTGTCATTATCATCTTAAGTTTGTCCTGAATTCTCTGAAATATCTGCCTAGACCAGCCTCCCCCTTCCTAACCAGATGCCCTCCAGATACATTCCCAGCCATGCTGGCTGGGAATGGTGAAGTGTTATATTTGAACACACCAGGAGGGCCCGGTTGGGGAAGCATGAGATGATATATTTAGACTCTAAAAACATTTATTGGCATTATAGAAAGTAAGTTTTCCTCTGGGCACTTCATGCCAAGTCTTTTCTCTATATATTTCCTAGTTTATATGATTGATGCAGTGAACCCAAAGGTGTGGAATCTAGCCCTCTGTTTTGGCTCCTATAGGCAGAGCTTTCATAGTACATCCATAGGTACTCACCACACACAAATACACACAGAGAGGGGCATGATTTTGGGCTAGTATTATACCAAAATGTGCCCTCAGGCAAGGAGGTTTCATGTGTTGAAACAGTGGATTACAGGTGTTCCAGGAAAAACTCCTGGGTTTGACAATAAGTGTCTGAAGATGCTAATGTGTTGCATCTGTCTTAAATGTTCTAGTGATTAGATTTACAAAGCTTGAGCATCCTCCTTTAATGACTGTCTGTGTCGATATCTTCAGACAAAGGATTACTCCATCCACTGGTGATGGGATCAATTGTCTGTCACTTGGGTGTGTCTAAACAATGTCTTCTTGACCTCATTATATTTCCTTACAGTTTGGATTTTGTGAATAGTTCTTCCTTTGGGAGATGCATGGCTTAACACATGCCTTTTGGGATCCTTACGAGTCCCTGATATTTTACTGCTCTTCCCCATGGAAGACCACATTAATAAGCCACATTATTAATAAGTCAATTTTTGGAGTTTCTGGAGGTGAAGATCATTAAGGGGCACTAACAATCCTCCCCTCCAAAAAAACCTAAATTCTTGTGCAGAAAGAATTTTGGTTTTGGACAGAATATGGATAGGTATTTCCATTTGTCTGCAGTGGCTGGTTTTCCAGGTAAGAAGGATTAGAGTGAGGTTGCTCTTGCTCTCAGTATATGTAATGCCAAATTCTTTCATATGCTGCAAACAGCCACTGTTTACCTTGCCTGTTGTAGGCAGGTACACACAGCTTCAGTAGGATTGGACAGAGTAGAACCCTGCTGTTTCCCAGCTCAAGCTTTATTGCATCATTTACTGCAGACACACACAATACCAAGGGGTTGTCTATATGGTAAAAATGCCCCTCACAGAGTTTGCTCAGAAAACGAGCTGTCTTAATGGGATCCTGCATTGTCTCATTGTATTGTGAAGGAAGGGAGCCAAAAAGAGGAAAAACTATGCGAGAAAAGCATTCATGGCTTTTCCTGACTTTTAAAAAAAGTTCCAGTGATATGCACATTTTTGCTTGTTAAGACAAGCAATTTGACAAGAATCACATCCCCATACAAGACAAAATGCAAACCTGATTGGCTGGACAAGCACAGGGGGCAGGACTGGGTTACAGGGGAAGTGCCCGCTGCTGCCATGTTGGATTTTCGCCTAAGCAAGTGATCGCTAAGGCAATAAAACAGGGATTTGTACTATCCTTTTTTCTATTTGTTTTTGGAAATGTGGAATATTGCTTGTGCACACCATAGAAATAATCGGTTTTTTTTAAAAAAAAGTTTAGTGGTGGCAGATTTAAAAATGTGAGTAATTTACTCATGGTCTTGGCTACAGGCATGCACAGCTTATAGGGGCTATAAAACCATTAAGAGAGGTTGCAGCTGCTGTGATTTGCTATTACAGTAGGACCCCCTATATCCATGGGGGATTGGTTCTAGGCCCCACCATGGATGGTAAAATCCGCAGATAATAGTGAACACACCCATCACCATTCCCACCACTGAGAGCCATCCCAGGGGCAAAAGGAGAAGGGAGGGAGAACTCACCCTCTCCCTTTGCCTCCTGTCACCATTGCCACCACTGAGAGCCCTCCCGGGGGAAGGGAGGGGGCAGGTGAGATCCCTCTTTCCCCTCCCTTCGCCCTTCACCTCCGCTGCAAATGGAGCTTTCCCGAGGGAAGGGGGGCAGGCTGGATCATTCCTCCCCCTCCCTTTCCCCCCACCATCACCCCCCCAAGACTAGAGGTCCCTCCTCCCCAACCATGGATAATTGAATCAGCGGTTGTCGAATCAGTGGATGCGGGGTGCTACTGTACTGTGAAGCAGTCCGTTTTTTTCCTTCGTGTAGACAAGCCAATATTTTACAGCTGTCCTCCACTATTCTCCTAATGCCAATGCTACTAAAGAAACCTCCAGATAGGCAGGGGAGAAGTAGGGGATGGGTGGACAAAAAAAAAAAAAAAGACTTTGTAAAAAGGAGCTTCTTTATCTTTGTAAACAGAGGTATGTCTAATGTGTTTAAAGACATGTGGTTCAAGTATGTTATATCTCAGTTATGACTCTGGACAGAGCTTGCAAAGTTACTTTTAAGAAGAATGAATATAATGAGGTGCTGAAGCCCTCCATAACTGAGCTGTGGTAGGATGATACTCAGCATGTCACAGAGCACATAGTTAGGCTTTGGAAACCATTGCCACAAAATGTAGTGATAGTTGTTAAATTGGGTTTAAAAGGAGATTAGATACATTCATGGAGAATAGGGCTTTTCACTAGCTTCTAGTGAGGACAGCTATATGTTCTTTCTATCAGTTGCTGTGGAGTACAACCAAAGTGATGCACTATTTGGTCTCATTGCTTTCAGTATCAGATTTAAGCCTGAGCTTTGATCTGTTCTATTGAAATTAATGTCTGTTGGGGAGAGTCCTCCTTTGGATCCCACCATGAGGTCAATACATGGTGTGAGGATGTTACCTACCCTGATAGCCCCCATCTTGGAATATCAAATAATTGGTGACATTTAATAATCTGTCTTAATGTGGCCATCCATGGGGTTAGCAGGTAAACCAGACCCCCAAATACTAAGGCTGGATTCATGTATGGCCAAAACAGGGGCCTTTGGAAATTCCTCCAAAACCAAATACTCAGATCAGAACTTAACACCTGGGGGTGATCCATTCAATGATAGCAGAGTCCTTAATGCTTGCAAAATGGGTCCTTCCTTCCCTCATTCATCCCCTTCCAACAAAAGACCTTGCCTGCTCCTATTCAATTCCAAATACAACACCCATTAACTCTTTGGAGCACCCATTGTCTAGCCCTGGGAACCTCCAAGAAACAGTGTATTCCACTCAAAATCCTATCCCTTCAGGGGAATTATTTCATATAAATATCATCCTAAAACATCGCCCAAGTACGAACGGATCCCCTTCCTATTGACTCCATGCCAATCTGTGTAGCCAGGTGCATGAATCCCCTGCCTTTCAACTCCATGTCAGTTTGTGTCACCATTCTACCTCCCAGACATTCTCTCTGCTGGTTTACTTCACAATCTCAGCCATGCAGGATCAGTACAGTATAACCTGCCATCCCCTTACTCTATTCCTCTATCCAAATACTCCCAACTATCTTCGGTAGCCATGTGTGATTTTCTGAAGCCTGAGTGTTTGCATGAATGCTGTTGATATTAATTACCAATAAAGATCATTTAATTGTACCTTTTGGCTTAGAGTCTCCTCTGTTATTACCAGTATACATAGGTTAAAAGATCCCACCATTTCCCAGCATCTCACATGCTAAGCTGAGCTAATTACATTCCCCAATTTAATAATAGGACATCAGAGGGTCCCCACAGACCCCAAGCAATTTGGGTAACTAGTACATGGGAAAGGACCTTCTCAACTGTGGCACCCCAATTATGGAATGCTTTCTCCACTGCTTTCACTTAGGTGCTCAGTAAAAACATGGTTGTTTTTAATAAACATTAAAGCCTTTGGACCTCACTGATTTATCTCAAAAAGCTAACAAACATGGTTTTGAACCTGTTTTAATCCTTTATACCTGTTTTAACTTTTTAGTCATCTCTCTCTGGCTTTTCTTCGCAAACGAAGATTCAGGAAGGACTCATCCTGCACTTTCTGCAAGCATGCTGATGACTAAAAAGGCCAATCCGAGATAAACAAGTCCGGTTGCAGAAAGCACAGCAGAAGGTCTCCTTGGGTGATGTTTCCGTGTCGTGATTTTTTCTCTGTTGTCGTTTCCCTTCAAGACTTGTTCGGTGTGAGTTCTCAAATAAGGCTGCAGCATTGTGGATAGTGCGTCTCCATGCCTCCCGATGTGAAGCCAGGGCGGACCATTGTTGGTGATCAATTTGGCCGAGCCTGAGATGTTGTTTCAGGGAGTCCTTGTATCATTTTTTTGGAGCACCCCTCTTACACTGACCCGTGGCGAGTTCACCATAGAGTACTATTTTTGGGATAGTCCTCCATCCTAGAAATGTGCCCTGTCCAGCGCAGCTGTATTCTCAATATCATGGCCTCAATGCTGGTGATCCCTGCTTGCTGAAGGACAGCAACATTTGTCACATAGTCAGTCTAGTGTATATTTAGTATTGTGTGTATACAGCGCTGATGAAAGCGTTTGAGGAGTCGTAAGTGGTGGTGATAGGTGACCCGTTTTTCAGACCTGTAAAGGAGAATAGACAGTACAATGGCTCTATACACACTGATTTTTGTGCTTTGCCTCAGGTGTTTATTGCTCCAGACTCTTTTGTGAAGTCTTCCAAATGCACTATATGCCTTTGCTAATCTGTGATCGATCTCTTTGTCAATCTTGGCATCTGAGGAGATGATGCTTCCCAGGTAGGTGAACTGCTAAATGGACTTAAGCACAGATTTGCCGACAGCAATGTCAGGATGGTGGTGTTCGCCTGTGGTGCAAGCTGGTAAATTTTAGTCATATTTAACATGCTTTTAGTCTATTTAAATTATTTTTATTCTTTGAAATTGTTTTAACTTATTTGCATTGATTTTACTTGTATGTCACCCTGAGACCTTTTATTAATAGGGCAGGATAGAAATATTTTAATTAATGAATACTGAATAAATAATGTAATTTCAAATCACTTCTCATTGCTTGGATTACATGCCTGGTTTAACATTTGGACTAGTGGGAAATTAGGGTGGGAACCGGCACAATCCACGTGTGGTTCATGAGCTTTACTCAAGACCTGTATCTGGAAAACATAGCAAACTTGATATCAGAGTTTGGTTAAAAGTCATTTAGGGGGAGTACAGCTCCCAGATTCCCCTAGCTAGTAAGTCTACTGCCCATGCTCTGCTTGACACTGTGTAGTCCGTGTTAGCAAATTGTCTTTGTTAATTCTGTATATGCTGGATTTTTTTTTTAAAAAAAAGCCAATTTCCAAGTACAGTAAAGTATTTAAAAGATCACAACAAAGTATTTGGCAATTAAGACCTTTTTTTTTTTACAAAAGGATGAGCAAAAGATAGAAACCTGCTCTTTTCAGTATGCCCTTTGGAGCTGGAGAGGTTCAATGGCATGCCATGACCTCTCAGAGAATATTATTACAGAGATTGCTCCGTAATCCCCTACACAATACAATGTGCATTGTTTGGAAATCTGAGCACACTGCGCTGCCTGGGGTGTTCTTCAGTCTATAATCCTGTTAGGTGTTCTTTTCCAACAACTCATCTCCTAAGGGAGGTGTATGCAAAGCATCTCTGCCTCAGTTGGCTTAAACTATGCTGTACTTTACTTTGTGTTGTTCTTTTACTGGAACTGCTGGAATTTTTACTGCCATTTTTTTTAAAGGAAGGAAACTGAGTCTCATCTTGTTAAGGGTCTTTGCATTGGGGTGTATGTTTTAGTTCCGCTCAAAACTCATTAGTAATTAGTTACAAGGAAGGTAATTACTTGTAACCAGTTATGCAGCGTTTTGGTAATGAGGATCACATTTCAAAAATAACATCACAAGTGGGGATAAAATTGTTATTTATTGGTGTAAAGTCTTCTAGATACTTTATAAAATTGCTTTATATTTGTAAATAAAAATAAAAATAAAATGCTATCATAGGCATTTTGAGTAGGGCTGTGCAAATCCCCTTCCCTTCCCAGTCCAATTCAAAGCCTGATCTGGGTTCAGGTTGGATGCTGATTCAAACTCAATCTGACCTGCTTGGGATCTTGAATCTGCAACCTGAATCTTTGGGTCTCTATTGATTTGTATTGGGGAAACAAAATTGATATAACTTTTTGGTTTCATGTGGGTTGCATATGACAAATTCCAGGTATGTAGCTCAAGGGGGTTTTGTGCTAGCCAACTTTTTGCTTTGCTTTCCCCACCCCCAATGAAATACTTTTTTAAATGCATGTACAATCCATTGACTCTTCAGTTCTGCTAACCTGCACTGCTTTTAGCACTCTAGTGTCTATGGTGTATATCTGCACCTTCTGCAGTATGGACAAAACAGGGTAAGTAAAGAGGAAGGCAGGCAGGCAAGTAGACAGGCACGCTTTCTAAAGACAGGAACAAGAACTGCACAGCAAGGCAGCAGGCTGGGCATTCGGTGGGTGGAGGAGCAATTACCAGGGTAAGAAGGAATTGTGACAGGGATCTTGCTTCTGACAATTACAATGGAGAATGCTAGAAGGAGGCAGGTGGGAACGTCCATCTACTGGATCTTGATCAACAGAACCCCTGTTGCTTGCAGCAGCTGCTGCCCAGTAAGTCAGAATTGGGGGGACCTGGCTATGTAATAGTTACATAACTATATCTAGAATACTGGGCAACATTGTTTGGTATCATCTCTTACATTTATCCTCCTACTGGGGGGGAGTCCATGACATCATTAATGCTGATGATGTCATTGTCATCACTTTTATTCTTAGATTGCTGAACTTTGGACATTGGCTGAGATAAACCATGCAAGCTGTCTGAAAATACAATGCCATGAATTGCTTTGGTCTTGTTGTGGCTGTTTGGCAACAGTTAAAACAGCAGCATGTGAGAGGCTGGAAAAGTTACTTTTTGGCATAGAACTCCCAGCATCTCCAACCACTGTTATTGTGATTTTTTTTTATTGTTGCCTCATATCATTTCTCACATTTTCCCTCCCACTGGAAAAAAAATTAAGCATGAACGCAAATATATGGCACTGTTGGGGAGTGGAGAACAGACTCAGCAAGAGGAAAAGAAGCTATTCGGAGAGAGTCAAAAGCCACAAAAGGTGATTATTACTCCTGGGAAGCTCTGTAAAAGCCTGGATTCAAAATACAGTTCTAACGCAGTAGGTGCAGCACTCAGCCAGAGTTCTTCTTTATGAGCACATCTCATCACACACAGAGCTTGTAAACATTACTTTTGGGGTGGGGGAACTACTGTTCTTAGAATTTCCCAGCTAGCATCCCTGGAGATTCTGGAAACTGTAGTCCAAAGAAGTAATTTTTCTAGTCTCTCAAATGCTGTTGTTTTAAGTAAAAGTAGACCCCTATATTCACGAGGGATATGTTCCAAGATACACACACACCGTTGATACTTGAAACCGTGGATAATAGGGAACCATATTATTTTCAATAAGACAAACACCAGAAGTTGACCACAGAATCGCATTGGAGGACTTAGAAATGCCTACAGAGACTCTTTTTTTTTTTTTACCCAAATAAGTGATACCGTGGATACCAAATCCATGGATATGGGAGTTGACCGGTATTGCCAGACAACCACAGCAAGAACAAAGAAAGTAAAAGCTATCAATGGTGTATCTTCAGCCAGTTTGAATGATTTTATCTCAGCCAGTGTCAAAAATTCATCAACCTAAGGATCAAAGTGATAAGGATAACAATGACTGCAAGTTTCTTCTAACCCTCTTGACTTATAGCCTCATTAACTAATTACTAAAAGGTTGCAGAAATGATCACAACTTCAGTCACCGTGCTTGTGAATACAGCAGAATGGTGACCATATTCTCCATCATCTTAACCCCTACCGGAGGAACATAAAAAAGAGCTGTGCTGGACTCAGCCAAGGGCAACAAGCTCCATATGATGATCAGTCACTTGTCTGCCTCTCTGCCCAGGCATGTTACATTCCAATCACTGTCACACTGGCAAAATGAAAAAGAAAAAGAGAACAACAATAAACCTCATATAATGTGAGTGCATGAGGAGGAGGGAGAGATAGAGAAAACGGCAAGCGCCCAAACAAGTACATGTGGATTAACACGTACATGTAGGCAGACAGATTACCATGAGCTGCGTAAGCAGAATAGCTGCATTAAGGCAGAAGGGGATGTGCTCTTGACAGCTTGCCAAGAGAAACAAAGATGGGAAGATCTAGCTTGCATAATATTAGAATGAGGGTCATTCTCTACAGCAGCCAAGTACTTGCAGTATGTGCAAGTTTTCTCTTGATTAAATGAAAGGGAAACCGTTGTTTTATTATTTTACTCAAGAATAGAGTTAAAGAGAAATCACATTAATTATAAATTGCTACTGCCACTACTTCTGCTACCACCACCACAACCCACCACCATAATCTCTTGTGTTTTTTTCCCTAATAAAATTAGGTATCAACATAATTTGAAGGCATATGTGTGCATGTGTGTGTTTATGTGCCTTCAAATCACCTGCTGATTTATGGTGACCACATGAATTTCATAGGGTTTTCTTAGGCGCAGAATACTCAGAGGCTGTTTTGCCAGTCCCTTCTTCTGAAATATAGACTACAGCACCTAGTATTCATTGGCAGTCTCCCATCCAAGTACTAACCAGGGCTGACCCTGCTTAGCTTCCAAGATCAGACAGGATCTGTGTCTTTAGGGTATTTAGAAGACACATGACAAAGGAATCAGTTGCAAAGGAAGATCATTAAGTGTTGCATTTTATACTGCCTTTGACTAAGATTTTCTTGGAAATGCGTTGGACCAAATAAACAGCATGTTGTGACCCTTGAGTTTTCCTCTTCTTTTTTTCTCTTAGGGAGTCTGATGGGAGCCCTAAATATTCTGCTTCCTGAGGCACAGGACAAGATGGTTCCCCCAACTCACAATTCTACCCATAGAAGACAACAGACTGCAGCTGAAGCTTAGCACAGCACAGTACTGGCAATAGGTCCCAATAAATGGGTCCTAGAACAAATCAAGCCTGAGCTCTCCCTGGAAGCCAAGATAACTAAACTGAGACTGTTGTACTTGGGATATATCATGAGCAGGCATGACTCACTCAAAAAGACAATAATGCTAGGAAAGGTTGAGGGTAGCAGAAAGAGAGGACGGCCACACACTAGATGGATAGACCCCTGAGCCTGCAGGACCTGAGCAGAGCGGTTGAGGACAGGGGATCTTGGAGTTGTCCCATTCATGGGATTGCCGTGAGTCGAAGTCAACTAGAGGGCTGTTAACAACAACAACTGGCAATGGGATAGCATCTTCCACTGCACCTGGAAACCACATCCTAAGCAGATCCAGGGCAACACATACAATTCTACCTTCCCCAGTCTAAGGAGAGAGTGTCAGCCCTGCTGCTTGGCCATCTTGGTCAACTAGGGATGTAGGTAAATGAGAGGGGGCAAAATGGGGGCAAGGTCCTCTCATATTTGAATACTGGAGAAACTTTCTTTCATTCCCCAAAAGAAACTTTCTTTCATTCCCCAAATTTCTAGCATTGAAGAGAGTGAGACACTGGAAATCATTCACACCTAGAACTCTCATATTTGCTGTGTCCACATTCCTTTGGTAACTTTGTCTGCCCCTTTTCTTTGGATGCCTAAATTTTACAGTCAGAGCCCCATATCCACGGAACCAATATCTGTGGTTTCAGCTATCTGCAGGACACAGAATTGGAAGCACATACTGTTACCCTAACAGGTGGGGGAAGACATTGGTGTCCCACCTGCAATGCCAGTATCTCCTTGAAATTTGAGGGAATTATAGCTCAAAAAGGAGACCTGTGAGAGAAGGGTAATTTGGGGGATCTTTTCACTTATGTATACTAGTACTAACTGTAGAGAGCACTCCAGTTAAAGTTAAACAAAGTTATTTTTTTTTATTTCAATTAACACAGGGGATACACTAACATACAAGATACAAGGCTATTGAAGAGTAAGGGGGAAGGATTGGATGGAGGGAAGTCAGGGGTGGAAGTGTGATAGTTACCAGTCTTAGAGAAAGAGGTCCATGCAGCAAAGAGACTCAGACAGCACCTGAGAGTGGCACAGGGAAATCCGGTCTGTGAGACACTGAGAAAGAGAATGGTGGGGCCTGTCTGTAACATACACAGCTAGGATCGGAGCTAGAATATTTATACCCTATTTCATACCCCAGAAGGGTGCACTAGTTATGACAAAGTCTGAATGGCTTTCTCACGGAACAGACAAAAGGGTCCGGAACAGGTTAATTGCCTTAGCTCTGGAGTGACAAAACACTGATGGGATTTGCAACAACCTCTTAATGTTCTGATAGGTAGGGTGTATAGGAAAGATTTCCATAGGGTATGGGTTGAGGGGTGGTCACTGATTGCCTGCTTGAAAGAGCCTAGGCATGGGGAAAATGATGAGCACAGACCCATTAATGACTGGGTTTTTCGCATAATCCTATCTGGGTTTTCCTACCATCACAATCCTGGACACTTCTCAGGTCATCATGACCCTGACTATTTGGTCAGCTTGACCCTGAATGTCCCCAGTCAACATGACCCCCCAAAGTGTCCAGTATGTGCAGTTGTGAAGTCTTGTGGAAAGGGTATGCTAACAATGCCATAGAGTTGCACTGGAAAATGACTACAGAGGTGTCCTCTCTAGGCATCTTCTAGGTCCTCCAACACAACTCTATGGTATGTTTTTACCAGAAGTCCCTTATTTTAATAGAGTTCACTATTATCCATGGTTTCCAGTATCCACAGTAAGTCTGGTAACCAAACTTCTGTGGATATGGGGGTCTGGCTGTATTTCTAAAATGTTCAACTGAAGTTTTAAATTACTGTAATGTTAGAAATATGGAGACTGGAGGAAAATTATATTGGGGTGGGAATAATTCTTATTTGGGGACCAATGCCCTCCTCCCCTCACTTCCATAGTTACACCCATGAGTGCAGCCCTCTGCTTGATGTAGGAAACTCATAGCTAGAATGTTGCCAGGTGGTTAGTCTGTGTTGGACTAGGGATACCCCCTTCATTGAGGAAACTTGCCAAAGGTCATTATATCTCAGCCTAACCCACCTCACAGGGTTCTTATGACAATTAATAATGAGGAAAGCCATGGCCTTGAGCCTCCCCTCAGCACCGCAGTTCCTATCTAAAATTCCATAACACATACATACACACACAATCCCACATACTCATTTCATGAGCTCCATTAGCCCTCTGAAAATTAAGAGATTATCTTTATAGATCTTAGAGCAGGTTCAAAACATTTTGCTGCCTAAGGCACAGCAGCAAACGGTGCCCCTCATACACCAAAGTCACAGTACAAACAACCCCAAACCAGCTAAGTTATTGTGGCACACTGACAGAAACTTGTACACACATCTCTCTATATCCTAGGCGGTAAAAATATAGTCAAAGAGTAAATAACTAGCTATTTTGTGGCCTTTGCCTGACACCCAAAGCTTGCTGTCTGAGTTAGTTATCTTAGTCTGCCTAATGGTATGGCAAGCCCTGGCAGATCATTGCCACCATGGGAAACTTGGCATTTAGTGGCATATTTCAATTCATCAAGTTAGTTTTTTATGTGCATGTAGTGGTTGTTTTACTCATTTTCACAGGGAAATGTTGAATGAAACAGCTCTCCTCCTACACTTAAAGCCTGAACTGATACAGGGTTGTAGTTGTTTTTTTCGGGGGGAGGGATGGATCCTGTTTGTAGGAACTGTCATTGTATATTCAGACAAGTATGCACGACAGAGTCATAGCTAAAAGAAATGGTCCTGAAGACAAACTTCTCAATAAATAAATAAAGTTGTTGCACACCTGTCAGCCCCATACAATCCTGCTCCACAGAGTCCTCTGACACACATAGGAGGATTCCAGGGGGGACTTATGTCAAAGTTTTTAAAAGAACAGAGGGAGCTACTTTATACTGAACTGGGCTTTTGATGTAGCTCAGTACTGTCAAGATTAATCTGATGACAAATGCAGTGTAAATCAATATTGTTGTTTCACTGCTAGAAAAAAATGTCATTTCTTTGTACAGGGTGCATTTACAGGATAAACGTCATCACGGGGGGCATCCATGTCAGTGGGGTGGTGAATCCTCTCCAACTTTTAGTCTGAACTTTAAAGGAGATGTCCAAGGTGCATAACCCTATCTCAAAACTAGGTTTGGCACCTTGGCCAACTCCTTTAAAGTTCACACTAAAATCCATAGTCATAGAATCATAGACTCATAGAATCATAGAATTGTAGAGTTGGAAGAGACCACGAGGGCCATCCAGTCCAGCCCCCTGCCATGCAGGAATACACAATCAAAGCATCCGTGACAGATGGCCATCCAGCCTGTTTAAAGACCTCCAAGGAAAGAGACCCCATCATGCTCCGAGGGAGTGTGTTCCACTGCCGAACAGCTCTTACTGTCAGAAAATTCCTCCTAATGTTGAGGTGGAATCTCTGTTCCTGGAGCTTGCATCCATTGTTCTGTGTTCTAGTCTCTGGAGCAGCAGAAAACAAGCTTGCTCCATCCTCAATGTGACACCCCTTCAAATACGTAAACAGGGCTATCATATCGCCCCTTAACCATCTTTTTTCCAGGCTAAACATACCCAGCTCCCTAAATCTTTCCTCATAAGGCATGGTTCTCAGACCTTTCACCATTTTAGTCGCCCTTCTCTGGACATGCTCCAATTTTGCTGAAGGCCATCTGGCTCCTCCTCCACAGTTGAGTGAGCACTGCTTAGTCATGTTAGAAAATTCTCATTTGGATTCAGATAGGCAAATCCACACTACACAAATAATCCAGTTTCAAACGAGATTATTTGTCATGGCTCCTTCCTATGGCATCCTGAGATTTGTAGTTTGGTGAGGCACCAGCACTCTTTGTCAGAGAAGGCTAAAGGTCTTATAAAACTATAGTTCCCAGGATTCAAAAGGCAGGAGCCATGGCAAATAATCCAGTTTCAAACTGGATTATTTGTGTAGTGTGGATTGACAAAACCACTCTTACTCTTGATTTCAGGGAGTCTTACTCAATTAGACCTGCATTTTCCCCTTCTCCTTCATTGCAAGACTTTACTCATTTCTTCTACCATTGAAATTCATACACATTTAAACACATTTTCCTTAAGGTGTATATTTATGTATGCATTTTATGTAATGCATGTATTTCTCCCATTTACTAAACTGTATGTGTGCATTCTTCCCCTTGTACAAATGTAAAAGTGTATTCCTGCATGGCAGGGGGTTGGACTGGATCCAAGTCAACAATCTTCAACAAGCTACCATGAGAGACAACTTCCAGGCAAACCTACAAACGAAACTTGAAGACCATCCTACAGATCCTTCTCCTACAGTGCTTTGGCAACATATCAAAAACAGTATCCTCCAGTCTGCAGAAGAATCCCTCGGGTTCTCCCACAAGAAAAATCAAGACTGGTTTGATAAAAACAACCAAGAGATCCAGGAGCTGTTGGCAAGGAAGAGAGCTGTTCACCAGGCATACCTCGCCCAGCCAACCTGTCATGTAAGAAAAGCAGCTTTCCGCCTCACATGTAGCAATCTACAACAAAAACTCTGAGACATGCAGAACAAGTGGTGGATCAATATAGCAGAAAAGACACAACGCTGTGCAGATCTGGGTGATCATAGAGGATTTTATGAAGCTCTTAAAGCAGTGTTTGGACCTACTTATCAGGTCCAAAGCTCCTTATACAGTACAGATGGTCAAACATTAATTACTGATAAAGCCTCCATCCTGAATCGTTGGGCTGAACATTTTCAAAGTCTCTTTAGCGCCAACCGAGTAGTCCAAGCCTCAGCTATCCAACATATGATACAAAAACCAATGAAAAATGAATTGGACATAGCTCCCACTTTGGAAGAGACCCTTAAGGCCATACAGCAGATGAAAAACGGCAAGGCAGCTAGGATTGATGGAATCCCACCTGAAGTTTGGAAACACGGAGGTCATGCACTCCACGAAAAATTCCACGAATTCCTTGTGAATTGCTGGGAAAAAGGGAAACTGCCATCAGACCTCCGAGATGCAGTCATCATCACCCTACACAAGAAAAAAGGAGCAAAATCCGACTGCTCAAACTATCGAGGCATAACACTGCTCTCTATTGCTGGAAAAATCCTTGCAAGGATACTCCTGAATAGATTAGTTCCTGCTATTGCAGAAGAACTTCTCCCTGAAAGCCAATGTGGCTTCAGAGCCAATAGGAGTACTACAGACATGGTATTTGCCCTTAGGCAACTGCAAGAAAATTGTAGGGAGCAGAACAAGGGTCTCTATGTAACATTTGTCGACCTCACCAAAGCCTTTGATACTGTAAGTAGAAAAGGTCTGTGGCAGATCCTGGAACGACTAGGATGTCCCCCCAAATTCCTTAAAATGATTATCTTGCTACACGAGGGCCAGCGTGGTCAAGTCAGATATGGCGATGCTCTTTCAGAGCCCTTTCTAATAACTAATGGAGTGAAGCAAGGTTGTGTTCTTGCACCAACTTTATTTACAATCTTCTTTAGCACGATGCTCCAAAGGGCTATGGCAGAGCTTGAAGAAGACGACGGCACCTATACACGTTACCGTACAGATGGTAGCTTGTTTAACTTAAGCCGTCTGAGGGCTCACACTAAGACTCTAAACTATCTAGTCCGTGAGCTGCTCTTCGCCGATGATGCCGCCCTTGTTGCCCACACAGAAGCAGCTCTGCAGCGCCTAACGTCCTGCTTTGCAACAGCTGCAGAGCTGTTTGGGCTAGAAGTCAACCTGAAGAAAACAGAAGTTCTTTACCAGCCTGCACCACAGGACGAACACCACCATCCCCACATTGCCGTCGGCAAATCTGTGCTCAAGTCCGTTCAGCAGTTCACCTACCTGGGAAGCGTCATCTCCTCAGATGCCAAGATTGACAAAGAGATCAATCACAGATTAGCAAAGGCATATAGTGCATTTGGAAGACTTCACAAAAGAGTCTGGAGCAATAAACACCTGAGGCAAAGGACAAAAATCAGTGTGTATAGAGCCATCATACTGTCTATCCTCCTTTATGGATCTGAAACATGGGTTACCTATCGCCACCACCTACGACTCCTCGAATGCTTCCATCAGCGCTGTCTACGCACAATCCTAAATATACACTGGACTGACTATGTGATGAATGTTGCTGTCCTTGAGCAAGCAGGAATCACCAGCATTGAGGCCATGTTATTGAGAACACAGCTGCGCTGGGCAGGGCACATTTCTAGGATGGAGGACCATCACCTCCCAAAAATACTACTCTACGGTGAACTCATCACAGGTCAGCATAAGAGGGGCGCTCCAAAGAGGCGATACAAGGACTCCCTGAAACAACATCTCAGGCTCGGTCAAATTGATCACCAACAGTGGTCCACCCTGGCCTCACATCGGGAGGCATGGAGACGCACTATCCACAATGCTGCAGCCTTATTTGAGAACTCACGATGAACAAGTCTTGAAGAGAAACGACAACGCAGAAAGAATCACAACCCAAAAACATCACCCAAGGAGACCTTCTGCTGTGCTTTTTGCAACCGGACTTGTTTATCTCGGATTGGCCTTTTTAGTCATCAGCGCACTTGCAGAAAGTGCGGGATGAGTCCTTCCTGAATCTTCGTTTGCGAAGAAAAGCCAGAGAGAGAGATGTGTGCATTCTTCCCCTTGTACAAATGTAAAAGTGTATTCCTGCATGGCAGGGGGGTGGACTGGATGGCCCTCATGGTCTCTTCCAACTCTACAATTCTATGATTCTATGAAATTTTTAGTCATTTGCTTTTTAAAATATGCATATTGTTTTATGCATACCTTATTTCCTAAGCAGCCCAAAAGATTAATAAATGTGTAAAATCCCAAGACGTATTTCTTCTTACAGTGAGTCTTGGATGTTGTGAAAAGGCCATTTTCATCATGACTGTTGAATACAGTGCAATTCTTTGCCACACTTACACAAAGGGATAACTCTGCACTAGGATAGAACAATGCTTCTTAAACTGTGGGTTACAATCCCATATAGGGTCCCGTAACAGAATGTGTGGGTCACAAAAAAATTGGCAACAGTATAAGGTTTCTGTATACCTAATTTATATACCTATACACCCAGGGGGGTGTAAAAATGTCTTGGTCAAAAAGGGGTCCCAAGTGGGAAAAGTTTAAGAAGCCCTTGGATAGAAGATCACTCTTCTTCATCCTCGGTCTACCCCTTTGCAAATTGCTTAACAAAGCCAAATGAACTATTCATTGCAAAAGGACCTTAGAAACCCAGTCTTTTTATGCTGCCAGTCATGGTTCCTTGGGTGCAATGTACATTTTAAAGTTCAATATTTATAATGGGTCTGCTTGAATGAAGAAATGTACATGGCACTTATCTTCTCTGTTTCAATTTAGCCAGCTGGCACATCCTTTACAAATGAAATTGTGACAGGAAGTCTGAAGATGTACCCATGACCCCCCCCCCCAAAAATGGAAAGGGTGAGTATCATACGCCTGCAGCCAGAATAAAGAAACAACAGTCTTGAATGTCATCTTCTCATAAAACTGGAGAACTGATTATGCGCAGTGTATCATGAAGATACAAAACGTGGAATTTTGATAATATCATTTGACGTCTCTGAAAACCCTGAATGTTGTGGTGGGCAGCCTTCAAAACAAGCAGGAATCATATCCTGAGCTGAAGCAGCCTAAGACATTTTTGCTTACAGAGGCTTAAAGTGGCTTTTGCCTCATTAAGTTTGTAATATGAATGCGAAAGTTGCACTCCTCAGAAGCCTGGGTTGTGTAAGAAACGCCCTTTCTCTGCATCATCTTCTGCCATAACGACACTCACAACACTGTATATGGAACAAGAAAAACAAAAAGGAGACATAAATCTCTCCTGTGAAAATGCGGGGAAGCAGCCAGTTCAAATTGTGCTTCATAGAATCATAGAATCATAGTATCATAGAACTGTAGAGTTGGAAGAGACCACAAGGGCCATCCAGTCCAACCCCCTGCCATGCAGGAATCACAATCAAAGCATCCCTGACAGATGGCCATCCAGCCTCTGTTTAAAGACCTCCAAGAAAGGAGACCCTACCATGCTCCAAGGGAGTGTGTTCCACTGCCGAACAGCTCTTACTGTCAGAAAGTTCCTCCTAATGGTGAGGTGGAATATCTGTTCCTGGAGCAGCAGAAAACAAGCTTGCTCCATCCTCAATGTGACACCCCTTCAAATACTTAAACAGAGCTATCATACAATAATAATAATAATAATAATAATAATAATAATAATAATAATTTATTTGTATCCCGCCCCTCTACAAAATGCAATCGTCTTTTTGCCAGGCTAAACATACCCAGCTCCCTAAGTCTTTACTCATAAGGCATGGTTTCCAGATGTTTCACCATTTTAGTCGCCCTCCTCTGGACATGCTCCAATTTGTCATGTGAAGATACACATTTTCTTTTCATTCAGACTCTTATCCAAACCATTTAATTGCCTTAGATTATTAGACTGTACAGGACAGGCCTATTATTTTTGCAAACTTGCCAAAAGGAGGGGAAAGATGAATGAACATCTTGGGTTTGCATTTGTGGAGGAAGGGCATGGCTATGGAGACTGTCTTGATCAATGCCCAAGCTGCACTTCCAGATTTACCTTTTCACCGCTGTTTGGCTAGGGAAAGTCTCTTTTAGATTAGAATAAGCAGTAGTGACATCTAGTGGCAGAGAGCACAACATAACAGGTGCATTGTTAGAGACTGAAGCTGACAGAGGGACTTCCCAATGGGGAAAGCCCCGTTTTCTTTTCTTAATGACTATCAGCACTACATTCCACCACTGCATAATGAAATGCGAAAGGCTAAACTACTCAGACAACAAAACTACCAATCCCCTCCTCTGCAAAAAAATAAAAATAAAAATGCAACATATAACCTTTCCTGGCATGGAGGCAAGCAATGGAGAACATGTTACTGGTAGTTGCTTAATTGGGGGCAACAGGAACCCTCACCTGGTTTTAAAGAGAGATTGTCAGTTCCTTCACTGTCCAAACAAATTTAATATTGCTCTCTAACTCATACTCAAATGCTGCCCCATTACAAATCCTAGCTAATCTGAATACTAATCATTTTATCCGTGATGCTTCATTATCCACACAAGCTGAAGCAATCTGTGACAAATGAAGTAAGTAATTATACCTCCTCTGTGGCAGATAGCAACACTTCTAGCAGGTGCTGGATGCTGTGTTGCAAGGAGGGTTGTTTGTGTAATTCTGGAAATCAAGAACAACAAAGATAATTCTATGGCTCAGCCTCCAGGAGGGGCAAACAAATCTTTCTTTGTAGATCTTGACTTTGGAATCAGTAATAGCAATGCTTCTTTTGTTTTCCCCTTCAAAGAAAGGATCACTGGCTGGTAATCCAGGAAGCTAGCAGTTCTATTGCCATCCTTAGCCCTTGCTCTCCCTTCAGACACAGAGGATACAATATGAATATAAGAACCCTGACAGATCAAAGTGATGCAATTGTAGGCCAACAAGATGCCTATAGGAAGCTCATAACTGGGACGCAAGTACAACACCACAACATGGAAATGCTTTCATTATATTTAATTTCTACTGACATCAAGGCTAATTGTGAACTGCTTCTGAAAACCAGATCTGTCCAGGGTTGGACTTTGATGATGCAAGAGACCTGTTCTCTCTAGGATTCATTGGATAACTTTGGATGAGTTCCTGGGTGTTTCCAGATGGAAGACTCCATCCATTACCAGTCAAAAAGCACTGTTCCTTTGTTCCATCTTTGCCTCCCTAACCTGATTTTTGCAGGTTAAGAAAAATGATGGTAAATGCTACAGGAAAATAAAGGAGCAGAATGTGCAAAACAGTGTGCTAAGTTAATTCATTGATTTAAAAATAATAATGAGGGGAAATGTGTCAGCCTCACACATGCTTTTGACCTCATTAAATTTGGGGCATAATGAATATCAAGCATTAACTTGGTTTTATTCTTCTGCCTTCATTTCTGATCAGTGATGGCAGTGGTTTGAATCTGGAGCTAGGACTCTGGAGACCAGGGGGTTGTCTAGACAGTGAAAATACTCCTCATAGAATTAGAGGAGAATACCTTTTGTCCCAACAAGATCCTGCAGTGATTCACCATATTCAGAAGGAGGGGGCCTAAAAACTCCAAAAAACTCCGAGAGGAAAGCCTTTGCGAGTTTTCCTGAGGTTTAAGAAAACCCACAGAAATGCACATTACTGCTCATTTGGCAAATTAATTTGCATCACAGTGCAATCCTGGCTAAGAGCAGAAGTGGAAAGCTGATTAGTCAGACGTGGAGGGGGCGGGCTTGCTGGCAATGAAGTGGCCAGACGCACCATTTTGGAGTTTTGCATTGCTGACTGTGCACTTTTTCATTGTGCTGAGGCAACCAAACAGCTTTTTTAAGCAGAAGGTCACACTTGTGCACCTTAGATTTACAGTTTTTAGAAAAAAACACTGCAACAGCAACAACTTGTAGAGAATAATAACGCGAGTAATTCACTCCCAGCCACCATCTTGATTCACACCCATGGCTGCATGTGAACTTCAAACATGGATAGCTTCACATATCAGTGATTTTGCCAAAGGACCATGGAGACAAAAGAATGCTGCTGTAATTTTGTGTTAATGCATAGCAATCAGCATTATATTCTTTCATCTAGACAAGCCCCAGGATTCAAATCTCCATTTGGCCTTGGTGCACTGGATGATCTTGGGCAAGTCACATTCTCTCAGCCACAAAGGAAGACAAAGCCAAACTCCACCTGAACAAATCTTGCCAAGAAACCCTGTGATAGTTCAGCTTAGGGTTGCCATAAGTCAGCAATGATTTAAAAGCACACAACAACAACAACAACAACAACAACAAAGGCCGTTTTGCCATGGCTCTGTAATTAATCAAAATGGGAGACTGTAGTGATTTTTTTTTAAAAAAAGTCTAATACTTGGAAAGGCAGCTATGAAGGAACTAGATAAGATCCTCAAGTGTAACGATATATTCTTAAATACCAAAGTAAGAATAATCCATGCCATGGGATTTTCAGATTTCTGGTTGTGAAAACTGGACAGTGAAGAAAGCCAACAGGAGGATCGGCTCATTTGAAAGGTGGTGCTGAAGGAGAGTTCTGTGCATACCGTGGACCTCCAAAAAGACAAATAAATGGGTCAGCAACTATAGTCATGGCCAATCAACAAATTATGTTTGTGAGACAGTAAACCACTTTGGCCTCAGTCCAACAGATTTTATTTCAATGAGCTTAAATGCAGTGAATCTCTCTTTGGATTATGCTCAATCTGAACATTAAAAAGGCAAGAAATTTGAAATACAGTATAGCACTCTACCATGTGCAGGATTTGGTAAAATATGCAGCTCAGTCATATGCATGTTTATTAAAAAGTCACTCTGAATAATTGAGAACTTACTCTCAAGTAAGGATGTGTTTGCTATATTGCATGATGAGTTGCTGGATGAGTGCAGTAGATGTAATTTTTGTCAGGATTGTGGTGGAGGGGATAAGAGTTAGACTTCCCTTTTAATGGTGCTTTGGTTCTGGTGGACACTGGGGTGTGTGAAGGATTCTGAGCCAAGGATTAATGTGTTGGTTTTTTAAAATCCTGACTTAGGGGCTGCCTACACAGCAGAAATACAGCAGTTTGACACCACTTTATCCACCATAGTTTTTCTATCCTATGGAATCCTGGGGCCCAGCTACATGAGGGGAAAAAACCCAAAGTACCTCATAGTATCGGCATCTTGCAGCAACAGCAACATGTCCAAACAGTTTTTTTGGCCCCCATAAGCATCATGTTCCTTATGGCGGCTGCGAGTGATTTACTGCCACCAGATATATATTTTTTTTAAGAAAAAAAAAGTCATCCCAAGGTGTACTGGTGCAATAGAGCAATTTCCCAATTTTATAGGAAAGCAAAACAGAAAATATTGATCCTGTTTTATCGCCTTAGCAAGTGACCGCTAAGGCGAAAATCCAACATGGCGGCAGCAGGCACTTGTCCTCCTAGCAAGACCCACCCCTGCTCTTGTCCAGCCAATCAGCTTTGTGCTTCCCTCCAATTTTTTTTTTATTGTTCTATAGTCCAAATGAACAAAATGTGCACCTGCCTCGCAGTTTGTGAAAAAGTACAGGGAAATCTACGAAGGCTTTTACCCTGTCATTTTTGCTGTTTTGGACCCCCTTCCTTCCAAATAGTGTGGATTGGCACTGGCTCTTGTTTAGACATGTAGGATTCCCAGCTAATCCTATGAGGGGTGTTTTCACCATTTAGACAGGCCCCTGGTATTTGTAGTTTTCTAAGTAGTTAGCCTTTTCTATTGGACAACTTTGGTGCCTACCAAACTATAAATACCAGGATCCCATAGGATAAAAGAATGGGGGATAAAGTGGTGTCAAACTGCTGTATTTCTGCAGTGTAGACAGGTCCTTAGTCATACAATTTAACCTAACATATAGTTAGATCTGAAATATTTCCTTTTATTTATTTCAGTATTTCAATACAGACTGCATTGTGAGGAAGAAAACAAATTGATCTATGACTTGCAGGTGAGTTATATCTGGGCGGGGGAGATTAAAGAAGGTTTTGTTAAACCTGATAGGGAGACAAACCCTTCAGGTTTTTTGCAGTGTCACTTTAAAGGCAGAAATACCTGGAAAAAATATTATTATTGAAACATAAGTTATTCCTTAGCTATGAAGTTAGAAATAAGTATTATATGTATAAAGTGATCCACCTATTTGCCGTTGGCAAATACGTGCTTAAGTCCATTCAGCAGTTCACCTACCTGGGAAGCATCATCTCAGATGCCAAGATTGACAAAGAGATCGATCACAGATTAGCAAAGGCACATAGCACATTTGGAAGACTTCACAAAAGAGTCTGGAGCAATAAACACCTGAGGCGAAGCACAAAAATCAATGTGTATAGAGCCATTGTACTGTCTATTCTCCTTTATGGGTCTGAAACATGGGTCACCTATTGCCAACACTTACGACTCCTCAAACACTTTCATCAGCACTGTATACGCACAATCCTAAATATACACTGGACTGACTACGTGGCAAATGTTGCTGTCCTTGAGCAAGCAGGGATCACCAGCATTGAGGCCATGATATTGAGAATACAGCTGCGCTGGACAGGGCACATTTCTAGGATGGTGGACCATTGCCTCCCAAAAATAGAACTCTATGGTGAACTCACCACGGGTCAGCGTAAGAGGGGCGCTCCAAAAAAGCAATACAAGGGACTCCCTGAAACAACATCTCAGGCTCGGCCAAATTGATCACCAACAATGGTCTGCCCTGGCCTCACATTGGGAGGCATGGAGACGCACTATCCACATTGCTGCAGCCTTATTTGAGAACTCACGCCAAACAAGTCTTGAAGAGAAATGACAACGCAGAAAGAATCACAACCCGGAAACATCACCCAAGGAGACCTTCTGCTGTGCTTTCTGCAACCAGACTTGTTTATCTCGGATTGGCCTTTTTAGTCATCAGCGTGCTTGTAGAAAGCGCAAGATGAGTCCTTCCTGAATCTTCTTCATTTGTGAAGAAAAGCCAGAGAGAGAGAGAGAGATCTGCCTATTAACGCTCTTAAGGCTCAGAGGAAGGCAAAGGCAAACCCACACTGAATAAATGTTGCAAATAAACTGGTGACAGGTTCACTTTAAGATTGCCATAAGTCAGAAATGACTTGAAGGCACACAACAACAACAACAACCCCATGCACACTTTCGTCTGACAAAGTGCACTGAAAAAAATGGGACTTCTTTCCAAGTGGGAAAAAAACATAGAAGATTGCACTGGCAATTATTTGCATTTCTTTCTCTCCTGCTTAGGGTCCCACTTGAAAGAAAGAAAGAAAGAAAGAAAGAAAGAAAGAAAGAAAGAAAGAAAGAAAGATGTGATATCTAAATCAAATAAAAGGAGAGTAAAGACAGCAAATTTGCAGAAGGATTATATGCAGGATCAGAAAGAACCTGAATGCTGGAAAACGTAAGTATTGTCTTGCTGGACTGCAGATATACTGCCCTAGTACTTGGAGGTTCCATTTAACTATCTTTGATTGGCAAATATTGAAATGCAGGACAGGATGTGTCTCCTGGACATTGAATTTGATGTGACACCTCTAGCCTTCTATAGTAAACTTAAAGAATTTCTCATTTCCCTAGGTTCCCTAATATCAGCACATTACAAGAATTTAATATCCATGTGTTTGAAGCATCACAGCATTTGGAAGTCTTTAAAAAATCCATAAAAATTCAAGACAATAGAGAAGTGGGCTGGACTTGAATGATGGAATTTGCAAAAAAAAAAAAAGGCTTTGTATTCTTGAGTCTGCCAATATCAGTCATACTGAGGCATCTGGTATGCTGTGCAAACAGTGGTTGCATAAACAGAAATTGCCCAAGGCAGTGACAAGGGCAACTGGGAGACAAACACACCCAATTCTATCTCAAAGATCAAGGTATTACCCAGAATACAAGATGTTTCTCTGTTCATTTGGGAGAGCTCCACCCTTTACACTTTTCATTCCCTTCTGGGAAATATGGAATCAATCTACACCTTCAGGGCTATTCTCTCTAAGCATACACACACTGGGCATCCTTCCAGAAAATCAGCAAATAAATGCTGACTAAATATTGGATTTCATTCAAGGAGGTACTTGGCAGCACTTAAGGACCTGGGGGGGAAACAAAGATCATGAGGAATGCCATGTGAATTGTCAGAATAGATCGTAAAACAGAGCAAGACCAAAGCCCTGGATCTCTAATAAGATGATATTCACAAAAAGATCATGCCTATTAGGCACAGAGAGAGAAAAGTTCAGCAGTAGCACATATCAAAGTCCATAAATATTTTAAAACAAACTTTCATGTTACTTTCATGTGGCAAATACTGGCAGAGTACATGCTTTGCATGCAAAGCATCCAGGTTTAGTCCTATGGAATCCTGGGATTTTCATTTCGTTGTTAGTTGTCATCAAGTCAACTTCAATTTACAGAAACCTTATGAATAAGAGATTTCCAAGTCACCCTATCCTCAACAGCCCTGCTCAAGTCTTGCAAACTCAGGGTCACCGTGGCTTCCTTGATTGAGTCTATCCATTGGAATGCAGTCTTTCTCTTTTCTTACTACTGTCTACCTTACCAAGAATTATTATCTTTTCTAGTGAGTCATATTTTTTTCGTATGTCCAAAGTACAACAGTCACAGTTTAGTCAACTTGGCTTCTAGGGAGTCAATCTTAACTTTAGTATTCAATTATATATTATGACACGTCTAGTTCCTTCATAGCTGCCCTTCTAAGTCCTTGTCTTCTCATTTCTTGACTGTAGTCTCCATTTTGATTAATGACTGAGCCAAAATATAGGAAAACTGACAATCTCAATGTCTTCATCATCAACTTCAAAGTTATGTAAATCATCTCTGGTTGTTATCTTTGTTTTCTTAATCCTCAACTGTAAACCTGCCTTTGAACTTTCTTCATTTACTTTTTTCAGTAATTGTTCCAAATCTTGTTACATTCTGCTAGTGGTATGCTGTTATCTGCATATTTTAAATTGTTAATGTTTCTTCTTCTTCAAATTTTCACACATCCTTTTTCAAAATCTAATCCTGCTCTACAATGATATGTTCAGCATGTAAATTAAACACATAGGGTGATAAAATGTAGCCATGCCTGACACCCTTGCCAGTTGGAAACCATTCCATTTCTCCATATTCTGTCCTGACAGTAGTCTCTTGTCATGAGTACAGTTTATGCATCAGGACAATCAAATATTGTGGCACACTCATTTCTTTAAGAGCAATCCATAGTTTTGCATGATCTATACAATCAAAGGCTTTGCTATAATCTATAAAGCACAGGCTGATTTCCTTCTGAAATTCTTTGGTGTACTGCATTATCCAATGTATGTTTGGAATATGATCCCTAGTGTATCTTCCTTCCTGAACCCCCTAGACATCTGGTATTTCATGTTCCATATATGGTAAAAGTCTTTGTTGTAGAATATTGAGTATCACTTTGCTTGCATGGGAAATTAATGCAATGGTCTTGTGGTTGCTGCAATCCCTGGTGTCCCCGTTCTTGGGGACTGTAGGTATATTGAGCATTTCTAATCTGAGTGCCATTCTTTTTTTCCCAATCTGTTAACATATTTTAGTTAGAACTAGAGTAGATTCTATCTCCATAGCTTGATGCAGATCTGTTCTTATCCCATCTATTTCTGGTGATTTATTTCCCCGAAATGCTCTGAGTGCAGCTTCCACTTCACTTTCTAAATTGTAGGTTCATTTTCCAATGCATCTTCCTTGAATGAATCTGTCATCCTTTCATCTCTTTTATATAACTCTTCTGTGTATTGTTTTCATTGTCTTTTTATTTCTATATGGTCTCCTTCCTTGGAGGTCTTTAAACAGAGGCTGGATTGCCATCTGTCGGGGATGCTTTGATCAAGATTTCCTGCGTGGCAGGGAGTTGGACTGGATGGCCCTCGTGGTCTCTTACAATTCTATGATTCTATGATTCTATGTAATGTGATCCCCTACTGGTTGTAGAGCATCCTCACTCTTGGTTTTAATTGCCCTTTGATTTCTCACATCTTATGGAAAAGGTCTCTTGTTCTTCCTTTTTTGTTGTCATCTTCTATTTCTTTGCATTATAGTAGTTCTCTTTGTCCTTGTGCATAAGTCTCTGGATAGTTGCATTCAGGGTTCTGACCCTGTTTCTGTCACCTTTTACTTTTGCTTCTCATCTGTCCTGTTCTGTGGTGCTCCCCTGCTGAGGGTAAAGAAGCTGCTGAGGCAGGATGGAGGAGAGAGTGAGAGGGAGGAAGAAAGGGAACTGTTTGACACTAGGTAAGGTGTTCCAGTGTATTCCTATGTAAAACCAGCATCTTAAAGTGAGTGGCTGATTTCTGTTCAGCCCTGTTCTACTCTCAGTTAGATTCTAGTTGGAAATCACCCCTCCATCTCCATGTTGAGAATTTCTATTCATGTACCAGCCTTTCTCCAACCTTGTGCCCTCCAGGTATGATGGCAGTTGAAATCACCCAGCACACTTGTAAGGGGCACTTGTTGGGGCAGAACACCTTAAACACTTCTAAGCAGTTGCTCATTAATCTACAGTGAAATCAATCCCTCTCAAGGCATTGATTCTACTACTGAGCTGGGTTGAAGTTAAAAATCCATCATGTTTTATCTCAATAAGGTTTTCAATGCTATTTCTTGTCATACTAGCCTCAGCAGATAGAACCAACAACTGCTTGTTCTCTTTCAGAAATCCTTTTAAAAATTTGGAACCAAATCCACTGAGACTCAGGTCCTTGTGGGAAAAAAACCCTAATCTTTTCAGCTGTTTACCAAAACCAAATCTATGGGGTTGTCTAAATGGCAAAAACTCTCATCATAGAATTCGAGGAGAATACAATTTGCCTAAATGCCATCCTGCATCAATCTGCAGTATTCAGAAGGAGAGGCGCCAAATCCACCAAAAACTCAGAAGGAAAAGCCGTGAAGTTTTAAAAATGCTCTGTCGGGAATGCATATTCTCACGCATTGGGACAACTGATTTACATTCCCTGGAAGCGTGGATATAGAAAGCTGGTTAGTCAGATGTGGGGCAGGGGGTGGAGCTTGCTAACAAGGCAAGCGCCAGAACCACCATCTTGGATTTTTTCCTTAGTGATCGTGTGCTTAAATGACAAAACAGCCTTTCTTATTCATCCTTTATTTATTTCTTTAGGCAGAACATTGCACTTTCACACCTTAGATATGCCTTTCTTTTAAAAAAAAACACTGTTTGGCAGCAGCAACTGGTGAAAATAAAATAAATAAAAACACAAGCAATTCACTCATGCCTTCCATCTTGATTTACAGGCATGCCCATTGCAACAACAAAAGAGTATAGCTTCGCATGCTGATGATTTTGCCAAAAAGCTATTAAGACAAATCGAAACTGCTTTGAATTGGTGTTAATGCACATCAATCCACATTTCCCCCCCTCATATAGACATGTGATGGGTGGGGATGCTAGTGGGTGACCAGGGGATGGCTGGCCAGTTGGGTAAGTACCTCTGGGCAGGGGTGGAGGCTTTAGGCCAAGCAGGACAGGAACTTCACACTGAGCATGAAGGGGAGAATCAGAAGAAGGGGCTCTTCTCCCACTCCTCTCATTCCAACTTCCTGCAGGGTGGGAAGAGTCTCAGAGGACCTGCTGCCAAGGGAGGTCCTAGTGGGTGGGCCCACAGTGTTCCTGGTGGCAAAGAAGAGGGGGAAGAGGTGGCTATTTGGTGCAGCGGGAACAGGGTGGGATCTCCAGAGCCTGAAGCCAAGCTTCTCTGAGGCAGGAGGACTTTCTCTAAACAAAAGGAGGGTTCCTGATCACAATGCACCACAAAAAGGAGAAACTCAAAACTAAATAAAATGCTATATTCAATGAAAATAAGTTTTTTTGATTATTACATATCAAACTGACTGGACTGACTGTGTGATGAATGTTGCTGTCCTTGAGCAAGCAGGGATCACCAGCATTGAGGCCATGATATTGAGAACACAGCTGCGCTGGGCAGGGCATGTTTCTAGGATGGAGGACCATCGCCTCCGAAAAATAGTACTCTACGGTGAACTCTCCACAGGTCAGCGTAAGAGAGACACTCCAAAAAAGCGATACAAGGACTCCCTGAAACAACATCTCAGGCTCGGTCAAATTGATCACCAACAGTGGTCCACCCTGGCCTCACATCGGGAGGCATGGAGACGCACTATCCACAATGCTGCAGCCTTATTTGAGAACTCACGCCGAACAAGTCTTGAAGAGAAATGACAACGCAGAAAGAATCACAACCTGGAAACATCACCCAAGGAGACCTTCTGCTGTGCTTTCTGCAACCGGACTTGTTTATCTCGGATTGGCCTTTTTAGTCATCAGCGCGCTTGCAGAAAGCGTGGGATGAGTCCTTCCTAAATCTTCGTTTGTGAAGAAAAGCCAGAGAGAGAGAGAGAGAGAGAGAGAGAGAGAGAGAGAGAGAGAGAGAGATATCAAACAAATACATAGTCATGATGTCTTATGAAATTATGACCGATAACAGACACCCCCCCCCGGATCCTGAAGAATGGTGGATCCGGGGGAGGTGTTTTAATGATGAGCAGGGAGGCGAACCCATGGGCAGGCCTGGGCGTGGACATGCCCTGGCCGGGAGGAGTCAGGGGAGGCGCCAAAGCAAGGCCTATTTTACCCCTTGCCTCCCCTGGTCTCCTCCTCTTTTCATCAGATCGACAAGGGAGCTGTTTCAGGGGATTTGGATGAGTTGTTTCCTTTGTTTGTCTGTTTGGGCTGGGGGTGGCTGTGGTGTTATTGGGTATTGTGTTCTTGCGTTCTCTCCTGCTTGCCTCATTCTCCTCTTTCCCCCTAGCCTCTCTTTTGCCCTCCGTGAGTCCAGCTTGCCTCATTCTCCTCTTTCTCTCCCTACGGCTTCTAGGCCCCTTGGCCCTGTACCCTTCCTCCCTCCAGTTTCCAGGCCCCCTGGGCCGTCTGTGTCCCCCGGTGTCCGCCCTCCCCTCCGGTGGCTAGGCCCTTTGGTCCGCGCGGCCGCCGGCTTGAGCCCGCCCAGCTTGGGCCGCTTACCGGCCGCTCCCCTGGGCCGCTCTCTTGGCCCGGCTGCCTTCCACCGCCGCCTGTTCCTCGGGCCCGCCCGGCTCGGGCCGCTTACAGCGTCCGCCCCCCTGTTGCTTGAGCCCGCCCGGCTTGGGCCGCTTATGGCGTCCGCCCCCCCCCTCCGGCTGCTAGGCCCTTTGGTCCGCGCGGCCGCCGGCTTGAGCCCGCCCGGCTTGGGCCGCTTACCGGCCGCTCCCCTGGGCCGCTCTCTTGGCCCGGCTGCCTTCCACCATCGCCTGTTCCTCGGGCCCGCCCGGCTTGGGCCGCTTACCGGCCGCCCCCGGGCTTCGCGCCGCGTGCGTCGCGGCTGCCTGCTCCCTTGTGCCGCCGCCCCCCCCTTGTCCCGGCCGCTGCCGCCTGTTCCTGGGCTCTCTAGGCCCAGCTGCCTCCTGCCGCAGCCTGTTCCTTGGGCCGCTTACCAGCCGCCGCCGGCCTTCACGCCGCGCACGTCGCCCTGCCCCCCCTCCGCGCGTTCCGCCATTGCGGAGGTCCGTCGGCCTTTGTTGGCCTCGTGCCACGTGGCGCCATTGCGTGGAGGTCCATCGGCCTTTGTTGGGAGGTCCATCGGCCTTTGTTGGCCTCACGCCACGTGGCGCCTTTGCGGAGAGGTCCATCGGCCTTTGTTGGGAGGTCCATCGGCCTTTGTTGGCCTCGCGCCACGTGGCGCCATTGCGGAGAGGTCCATCAGCCTTTGTTGGGAGGTCCATCGGCCTTTGTTGGCCTTGCGCCACGTGGCGCCCCCCCTCCCCCCCTCGGCACCCATTTTAATTATTGCTGCTGGGTTAGGTGTTTATATTCCCTATCTTGCTAGGAATTTTATTCGCTTTCTGAATTATTCATTGCATGAATACTTGCCTATTCCTTGCCTATTTTTTACAGTCTTCTACTTGCGTTAATTGCAATTTAATTTTAATTTCAATTCATCTTAATTCAATTTGGTTTGTTTTAATTCAATTTAACTGGTTCTGTTATATTCCATTGCCTAGACTTGACTTGCTTGCATATTAATTTTAATTCTAATTCATTTTAATTCATTTTGGTTTATTTTAATTCATTTTAATTCATTTTGGTGTATTTTAATTCAATTTAACTTGTTTTGTTTGTATTTCCTTGACTTGCTTGCATTTTAATTTTAATTTTAATTCAATTTAATTCATTTTGGTTTATTTTAATTCATTTTAATTCATTTTGGTTTATTTTAATTCAATTTAACTTGTTTTGTTTGTATTTCCTTGCTTAGACTCGACTTACTTGCAGTTATTTCAATTAAATTCAATTTATTGCAATTTAATTTTTTGATTTTAGCCTTTGTTCCCCGGCTTGCATTTTAATCCAATTTGATTCAATTCTCTTGCATTGTCATTCATTGTTTGCAGTTGGCCTTTGTTCCCTTGCTTACTTGTTTACTTGTTTACTTGCTTACTTGTTTACTTGCTTACTTGCTTACTTGTTTACTTGCTTACTTGCTTGCTTGTTGTTTACTGAGGGCTGCTGGAGTTTATTTGAACTACTTTTCCTTTTGTTGCTTTTCCCTTTGTCGCTTGCTTCCCTTTGTCGCTTAGTCTCTGCTTGCCTCTTGGTTTAATTTCTACTGTTACATTTACATTTGTTTTCATTGTCACTTCTTGGTTTATTTTCTACTGCTATGATTTCATTTGTTCTCATTTGTCTGTGGCTTTATTCCGTGGTGGTTTAATTTTCTATTGCATTCTACTGTTGCATTATTCATTTGTTTATTCATCGGTAGCATTATTGATTGGCTTAATCCGGCTTTAGCGTTGCCTTACTTTCTCTAATAGTACTTCCCTGTACTTCTCTTTTGCTGCAGTGTCATGGCCCCCAAGGCCAAGAAAGGGGGAAAGGGCAAGGTGCCAGCGGAGCCAGCCCGCCCTCGGGATCCGGTCGAACCTGTCGAGCCTGCCCCCCCAAGTGGCCCCCCGAGGGACACGATTGAGAATGTGTTACAACAAATCTTGGATCGCTTGCAGGCCTTGGAGGACGTTCGTCTTCCCAGGCCTCCGAAGCGTCCTGCCAGGGATAATGAAGGGGGCCTTTCTAGCGAGGTGGCTAACCAACTTCTTGCTCGCATACAGGCTTTGGAAGATCAGGGGGATCCGGCGCCTCGCGATACTCAAGATGGGGATGAGTCTCCGGGAGAGGGTCCGAGCACACAGCCGGCATCGCTTCCTCAGAGTGAGTCTACTCAGGACACTACCACCATTTACAATACACAGACGTGGCCTTGGAGCCATCCTGAACCCAACACTGATCCCGGGGTGCAGGCGTTTGCTGCCTCCCCTGGGAGCCCGCCCAACACCATGTTTGGTTGGTACCCGCCCATGCCCTTGGGGTCCCCCTACCCCGTGAACCCTCTGGCTTTGCCCCCCGGTGGCCAGGCTACTATTGGCCTCCCTCACGTTCCTGTAGGCTTGGAGCAGGCCCCTGCTTTGGGTGAGCATTTGGCCCCCGTTACCAAAGAAAAAATCCTGAAGGGGGAGTATGTGGACATTTTTTCCCTCCTTTTCCGCAAGCTGGAGAAGAAGGAGAAGGATGAATTGGATGACAGGGAGAAGGAAAAAATTAGGAAAAGGCAGGTCGACAGGAATTGGTCCAACTGGTTAGCGGGCTTCCTCATTTATGCTGGAGTGGTTTCCCACAGCCAGCCACACAAACCTTATGCCCTCTTTAGATACCTGGATATTATTTACAGGGCATATGTTGATTTTGCGGGCCCGGCTTGGCTTCAATATGACGAAGCATTCCGGCAAATGGCTGCCTCCTATCCTACTGTGAGGTGGGACATTATCAACTCACACCTGTGGTTACAAATTATGTCCCCCAGCCGGCCCATATTGGGGGAACGGGCACAGAGCAGCCACTTGCTGCAGAATGCTCGTCCTGGCAGTTCACCCCGTCAGGCTGCTCAGCCTAATCAGCCGGCGATGCCTAATCGCCGGCTGCTATGCTGGGAGTTTGGTTACAGAGGTACGTGCTCCCGCCGCCCGTGTGCCTTTCGCCACGAATGTTCCATCTGCAGTGGCGCACACTCGTTCCGCAATTGCCCAAAAGGGAGGGGCCAGTTTGGCAGGGATCAACCGGGAGGCAAGAAAGGCCCCAACAACCCCGCACCTCAAGGAAAAGGGGCCCAGCCCAATTAGGCTGGAGGTTCTGGCTGCCTGGCTTTATGTTTACCCGGATCGGTCGGCAGCTCAGTACCTCCGGGACGGGTTCCACGAGGGCTTTCGCATTCCTTATCAAGGTGTGCGCAGGCCCTACTTGGCACCCAATCTAAAATCTGTGCGGGGCTTAGAACATGTGGTTAGACAAAAGATTCAGAAGGAGGTCGCGGAAGGTCGGGTCCTGGGCCCGTTTAAGGACCCACCCTCTTCCTGCTTGCGGGTCTCTCCTTTGGGTATCGTCCCAAAGAAGACACCGGGCGAATTTCAATTGATTCATCATCTGTCTTATCCGAAGGGGCAATCCATTAATGATTTCATTCCGCATGAATTATGTACAGTTCACTACACTTCTTTTGATGCAGCAGTTAAGGTGGTTAAGCAATACGGCCTCGGTGCTGAACTCGCCAAGTGCGATATTAAATCCGCTTTCCGCCTGTTGCCTGTTCATCCGGACGATTTCGAGTTACTGGGCTTCTCATTTGACGGCCTATTCTATATGGATCGGGCCATGCCTATGGGCTGTTCTGTCTCCTGCGCTGCTTTTGAGAAGTTCAGTACATTTTTGGAGTGGGCAATTAAGCATCACACTGGGCATCGAGGGGTCGTACACTACCTCGACGACTTCCTCTTTGTGGGGCGGTTCGGCACGGGGGTCTGTTGATCCCTTATGGAGCAGTTCCAAGAACTTATGACGGTCTTTGGGGTTCCTCTGGCTCCAGAAAAGACGGAGGGCCCGTGTCAACGATTGGCTTTTCTGGGTATCGAAATTGACACAGTGAATCAGTTTTGCCGCCTGCCCTCGGATAAGATAAATGATCTCTTGCTCAGGGTCACTGACTTTCTTCAACGCAACAAGGCCACACTCAGGGAATTCCAGGAACTTATTGGCCACCTTAATTTTGCATGTAAAATTAAGCGCCTTTGTGATGCCACCGCCTACAGCGCCTTTGTGATGCCACCGCCGGAGTCTCCGTACCACATCACAGAATCCGTATCACCCGCGAAATTAAGCTTGATAATTGTGTTTGGGCGACGCCCTTAAGGTATCTTCAGATGCCTCGGGCTCTCTGGGTTTTGGGGTCTACTTTGCCGGGAGGTGGTATGCTGAACGATGGCCGAGCTCCTGGGCTGGTTTGGACGTTACTGCGGACCTCACCTTCTTGGAGCTCTTCCCTATCCTAGTGGCTGTCAAGTTGTGGCTGCAGGAATTTGCCAACTCCACAGTGCGCTTCTGGTGCGACAACATGGCCTTGGACTGGTGAGATAGTGAAGGCCATTAGCCTCTCCATCGCTCCAAGCACCAGGAGGGTGTACAAGCGGTCTATTCAGGAATTTTTTGAGTTTAGAGTCTCTGTGGGTCTCCCCAATTCCTGGCCAGTCCCTGTCCCTCACTTGTTACACTTCTGTGTCTCCCTTAAGAAAAAAGGCCTTGCCCCCCAATCCATTCGGTCTAGATTGGCTGCCTTGGCCTTCTGGAGTAAGGCTCAGGGCCTACAGGACAATACCTCTGACTTTAGGATCCGGAAGGCGCTGGAGGGTTGGGCCAGACAGCGGGGCAAGGCGAATGATGATAGGCAACCACTCTCACCTGCTATTCTAAAAGGCCTTTTCCAGATATGGCCCAACGTATGTTCCACCCCTTTCGAGGTGGCGTTGCTGCACGTTGCTTCCTTGACGGCCTTTTTCGGGGCATTACGTATCAGCGAGCTGGTGGTGGCGTCCAAAAAGAACTTGGCTGGCCTGGCACTAGGTGTGGGTGACATTACAGTGGGCCCCAAACAGGTCACTCTAACGATTAGGCGATCCAAAACTGACCAGATGGGCAAGGGTAGCAACATTACCCTACGCGAGTGCTATGACCCATCCCTTTGCCCTGTTGTGGCCATTAGGGAGTATTTGAAGTTGCGCCCTTCTGTGCCTGGCCCCCTTTTCTGTCATGCCGATGGGTCCCCGCTGACTAAGTATCAATTTTGGTCAATTACAACTAAAGCCTTGACTCGCCTGGGCTTGGGAGGCGTGCATTTTTGTTCGCACTCCTTTAGGATCGGGGCTGCTTCAACGGCCTCCGCCATGGGAATGCAGCCCGAGGCGATCAAACGCTTGGGTCGTTGGAAGTTTGCTGCTTACAAGGGCTATGTGCGTCTGCTATGCAATTGATTGTCTGTGCTTTCTTTTCCAGATATGAGATACCGGGTACTGATTTGTGGCCACAGCTTTGTGTATTGGGCAGCAAGACATGCCAGGAGGAGCCCGTTGGGTCCGCAGCTGGGTCTGGGAGACATTGCCTCTATCGAATGGCTTGGCAAACAGGGTTTGAGGTGGAATGGTTTAATCTCTTTCCTGTTGCAGGAGCGTCGTGGACCTCCTCCACATGTCCTGGTTATCCACCTTGGTGGCAATGATCTCGGCCTTTTGAAGGGCAGAGCCTTGTCGATACAGGCCTTGGCTGACATGCGACAGATTAAGGCTGCGTGGCCGCGTACCTCTCTGGTTTGGTCTGACATCATTCCGCGACTCTCCTACCCAGGCGACGGTCCCCCCAAGCTGTTGGACATTGCTCGGAAGAAAGTGAACAAGGCGATTCACGGGGCTCTGGATGAAGGCCTTGGCCATTTTATACAGTACCCAGGTATTTCATATAAACGCCAGGAACTCTATCGGGTTGACGGGGTCCACTTGTCAGACATGGGGATCCAGCTCTTTCTTGATGGTATGCGACAGGGGGTGAGGGCTGTGTTAGCTTCCCTCTTGGGGGATAGGGGCTAAGTGGACACTTGCCCCTATCTATGGCAGGGAGCGGGGAGATGATAACTTGGCGTTCACCTATGGCAACCTCAAATTGAGTGGTAGGATATCTATCACTGAACTGTACCGGCATCCCTAATGGATAGGGTACAGGGATGTAGGGTATCCTTAGGGTCAGCCTCGGGGGGGAGATCCTTCACAGAAGCTATATGGCTTAGGGATTTCCTTCCCGATGCGGGGCCCTCCAGCAGATGGCGCCCAAGGGGAACCCCTGACACCGGGATCCCCCTTGGGGCTCAGGTGAGTCACCCAGGGACGCTGGGGGTTAGGTCAGTTGTGACCAACCGCCCATGTGCGTGCCCCCGTGAGGGATCTGCCCCCTTTCCCCACATTCGGCATACCTCAAGAAAATCACAATAAATAGGAAATCTATCAATAAAGTGGCCCGTATTTCAACCCTATCCTATGTGTGTGGTCTCGTCATTTCTGCGTCAATCATTAAATGCGTCTACAAATTATTATTGTCCCATCTGAATAAGTAAGTATATCCACAATGTATGGTATTTCCAATTTGATGAATATCAGACTGACTGCTCAATGAAATGTCCAAGGTGCCAGATGAGGTAATATAATAATCCAAGATAATCCAAATATGATAATCCTTTTCTTATTCTCCCGATGTGAATACAGAGTAAATTAAATCCAGTTGAAACGGATCTAGTATTTACTGGTCCAATCCATACGGTAGCTGGATTTAATTTACTCTGTATTCACATTGGAAGAATAAGAAAAGGATTATAATTTCATTAGAATTTGTTGTTATACATCATGATTATGTATTTGTTTGATATGTAATAATAAAAAAACTTATTTTCATTGAATATAGCATTTTATTTACAACATACATCTAGTTTTGAGTTTCTCCCTTTTGTGGTGCAGGAGGACTTTCTCCTCTGCTTCCAGGATAGTGCCATTTTGCTTGGATGCTGCAGGAGCAACGCCTGAGAACTTGGTCCCCCCCCCCACACCAGTGAAATGGATAAAAAGACAAAAACATATACAACATAGCTGGGGCCCAGCCACCCCCCTCAAATCACCAGGCTCCAGAAATTTGTACTGGTTTCACACACACACACACACACACACACCATTGGCCCTTTTTAGGACGGGCATAAACAAAAGCGTATCCATACACACATATATTGGGATACAAACAGTTTAAGAGGTACAAACAATAGAGCAATTAGTAGTAGGAAATAGCTGCCAGTTTTGTTAATGTCAATTATTTTATTTATCACATGGTTGGCACAGGTATGGAAATTCCTTTGAGATGGCACCATGGGGCTGAACTTTCCTGAATGGGAAATGTCAGCTTAACCTACTTCATATCTCTTCTGCAGGTATCTCCAGCTCAAGAACTAAACTGACACCAATTTATCTGTAAACTATGACTCAGTTCTGGGACAATAATTGGCAAGGCATGTGGCACAGTGCCTAAAAGGCTGACGTAAACAGATGAGCTATGATGGGTGTTGACAATATCTAGCTGGGTGTAGTAGAATGAAACATCTCTCTCTCTCTCTCTCTCTCTCTCTCTCTCTCTCTCTCATTCTCTCTCTCTCAAAACACCACAGAGGAAGTTGATACAAGAGCCCTGGCATGTTTCCTGCTCTTGAGGGAGGTCTGGAAAAGCGTAAGAGACATCTCACCAATGACAAACAAATAGCTGCAACACAGTGTAACAGGCCCTGGCTTGCCTTTAAAAAAGAAAGGACATCAGGGCCCTTACTTACCTTCTCCCTCAGAAACATCTCAAGATTTATTTATTTATTTATTGCTACTTGAGGCAGAACAGTAAGTGAAACACCACCACTCCACTCTGCCTCAAGTAAAAGGCAAATATTGCCTAGCGGTAGCCAGTTATTCTGCCACCTGAGACAGAAAATTCCCCCCACATTACTCCTGGAGTGTGTAATTACAATACTATGAAATCAAATAACTAACAATTAAGTCCCATTTTGTGATGCCCAAAATTAGCTGCCCAAGGTAAAGTTTCACTTTGCCTATTGGTAGGGTGAAAGGGCCCAAATATCCTAAAGGCACCAGGTCCTATCTGCTCTTTGAAACTAAGCAGGGTCAGTCCCTGAGGAAGGCTGAGGAAGGCGCAGGCAGGAGGTTGCCCCGCCTCTTGCCAGCCTTCCCGAGGGAGCTCGGGGCTAAACCGCAAATAATGAAAACCGCGAGTGTGAAAGCCGTGAATGTGGATGAGCAACTGTATTCTCCTTCTGTCTAACTTTGTTGCAAGGATTAGTTGTCACTTAAGGAGGACTCCATAGAAAGAGAAAACTATTGCTATTTTTCAAAAAAAAACCAAAACAACTGTGTAGCAATGCCTTTTGGTCATAGTTCTTAAGTTTTATGCCATTCTTATCACTGCTAGGGGTTTTAAAAGCTACAAATAGCATGAACTGCATTTTCCAACACTAAAACGTATCAATAATGGATTAGTTTCTTAAAACATTGTAACAAATAACAAGAAATTTCCCTCAAAAGTAACTTTCCATGCTCTGATATTATTTCTGGTCTACAATCAAAGAAAACTCTTAAGGTTTAGGGGTTGACATGAAGCCTGACAGGAGAGGCTCTGAGATTGGTTGGCATACCTATTATGGAAAGCCAAGAACAATGCAACTACAGGGGAAAGAAGCTCAGAGAGGTTTTCCAAAAGGAACCTAGGGTGTATATACACTACAGAGTTCTAGTAGTTTGATGCTACTTTAGTGGTAATAACTCCATATTAAAGAGTTCCAGAATTTTTAGTTTGCTGAGGTATTTATAATTCTTTGCTAAAGAGTTCTAATATTGGAATTCATAGGAGTACACTTGAATTCTAGTATGTCCCCAAACTGTAAATCCTGGAATCCCATAGGATGAAGCCATGGCAGTCAAAGCAGTATTAAACTGCTACAACTGAGTAGTGATGATACTACATCTAGTCTGGGCTTTCAGGAAAGGATAAACACCCAGAAGCAGGAAGAATATACAAGGTCACTTATACATCTCTAGAAAAGGTGGGAAAAGTGGAGACAAATTTGCATGACTTGTTCCTGTGCTAATTTATAGTTATGGATGTGCACTTAGAAATAATTGCTCTAATTTAAATAGAAATAGAATTCACCCCACCATATAAAGAAGACTGGTGATGCAACTTGTGTGCCTGTTTCATCTGGTATCCAGAAGAATGAAAATAAATTATAAGATTGGCTAGGAAGTGACAGCTTTAAATAGATTAGTCCCTGACAATGTTTTTAAATGCGGATTGGGAAATTCCCTAGTATGTGTCAATAGAAATTCAGAGGTGATGAAGCAATACACATGATCTGAATCAGATGACAGTGGAAAAGAAATAACCTTCTGGATATATTTTCCCTGATTTTTTTTCCCGGGCTGTGAGGCTGTGTTCTGGAAGAGTTTCTTTCTGACGTTTCGCCTGCATCTGTGGCTGGCATCTTCAGAGAATCACACACTCCTACCCAACCATTCTCTGAAGATGCCAGCCACAGATGCACGCAAACCATCAGAAAGAAACTCTTCCAGAACACGACCTCACAGCCCAGAAAAAAACCAAGGAAAATCTATGGATGCCGGCCGTGAAAGCCTTTGACTTCACAACCTTCTGAATGCTTTGTATACTGTGATAGTACGATCTTTTTAAAGCCTGCGAGTGTTCTAAGAACACATCTCCTTGCCCTAAAATGGCCTGGGAGGCCTAAAAAAAAAAAATGTCAAGAATGACCCCAGAGGGCATATGGGGTTAAAAAAGATTTTTTGGACCCATAGAGGACCCAACCTAGATCAAAGTAAATGAGTACAGCAACCTTAATGCTAAATTAAAAGAAGTAAAATCTCCTTTAGCCTCTAAAATACACACATCAGTTTCACTGTTTGGCATCTCCTCTACCTGAAGCACCAAAACACTGCTGCTGGTCACTGCAGAAAAATACAAGAAGTTTCCTGGTTCTGTTTGTGGCATCTTCCCTGAAACCCATTGCCTTTTGGAGGTCCAATGAATGCTATAAGAAACAAGGCTTTCTGGGTGGCGATACCCTCCTTATGGAATTCCTTCCCAAGGGAGGCCTGTCATACTTGTTTTCTGCTGACCTTCAGGAAGCTGATAAAAATATTCTTTTTAAGGGAGGTTTTGAAATATGGGACTGATATCATGATACACTGTTTTGATGTACATAAATGCTATGTTGCTAGAAGAGCATTCTTTGCTAGATTTCAATTGGTTTTTGTTTATTTAAACTATTTTAATCTTTTTAGTGTTTGTTTATTGCTGCTGTTGGTTTTATATATTTTCTGAGAAATAAATCTCAAATAGTTATTTTGGACTTACTGTGAAGTAAATGTCCTTAGGAGGATGAAACCTAATTCATTTTTGTTCTGTTCTGAGAAAGGTGGTTGTGGTTGACCATGATTGTTTTGTTGATTAATATGCTGTTGGATATTGGATCCAATGTTCTGTCTACTTTGTAGCTTCATGCATATCTAAAAAGTGAAGATTAGAACAAATTGAAATAAATGCCTCAGTTTTTATACATAAGCTTATTACTGATTTTATGTGGGTTGTTGTTTACATGGGTGTTAGAAAGCATTTGGAAAAACTGAAGAGCACCAGCCACACTAGTTTTAAATGAAAAGCAGCTGTATCCAACTACACGTTATGGGATGAATAAATAAACAAACTATAGGCTGCTGCTGTGAGCAAAGCAAATCATTAGGAAAGGAACTGAAAATACAATTGTCAATATCACACTGCCATTGTACTATCCACACTAGGAATGCTGTTTATAATTCTGGCACCACATCTTAGAAAGGATATTGCAGAGCAGGAAACAATGCAGAAACAGGCAACCAACATGATCAAAGGGCTGAGCTATTTCCTTGTAAGGAAATCAATGCTATGCATATAAGACTCTGTATTTGCAATCTAGGACCCTGAAAGAAGTTCCACTGAAGCCTACTCATGGAGATGCAGAGCCTGTTTATGAGGTTTATCAAATTTTCTTCCTCTATCCCATCCCACCATATCCCAGCCCTCTCGGGTTTTCATTCTGGCAACCTTATCCCTGAGTCATAGCATATATGCAGTTGAGGGGAAAAAATCCCTTTATCTATATGTATCTATTAATATCCAGATCTAACAAGATTTGTTGGAGGAAACAGTCTGTGAACACCAGCAAAATTCACTTCTAATAAACAAACCTGTTCTTCCCCTTTTCAATATCATCAGAAGCTGGCATTTGAAGGTATTTTCTTGGAAACAAAAACAACCTATTTTTCCATAATTTTCTAGATCCCCCATGTTGGTCTACACCCCTTTGTGTGTTTCCTTTTCCTTTCTACTTTCACAGCTACCCAAACAACAAAAGCAGGCAATTTTAGTAGGAGCACCAAAAGCTTCCAGAGAACTCTTTCTGTCCTAAAAAGTTGAAGGACGTTATGCCATAATTTTAGCGGTCTGTTTCAATTGCCTGCTCTGTTCCAGTTGCTTGTGGATAGTACAGGCCTACTAGAAGGGAAATAAATATTCCACATCTGATCCTCATTTTTAAGATATTCCCTCTACTACTTTTTTTTTTTGGTCATTCTGATGTATGGACTATGTACAAGAAGGATGACTGATTGCTCCAGAATCTAATGTAGCCTGTAGTACAAAGGGTGTCAGCTGAAGCCTGTTGTAATATGTGCTGAGATTTTTACTTCTTCTTCTAATAACCCTCACATAAATTAAAATTAAGTTTAAACGCTGTAGGAGTTCCTGATGCCTTTTGTGTGCCTGTGTGTAAAGCTTGATTGTAACACTTTTTAGCATTAGTCCTGTAAAATTCCCAATTTTTGTATATTTTCTCATACTCTTTCTAATAAGGTTGCTGGGTGAAATAAGGGACAGGGTTATTGTGCCTTTAATACAGTAGTTGTGATGCTGCCATTGTTGCCCACACAGAAGCAGCTCTGCAGCGCCTAACATCCTGCTTTGTAACAGCTGCAGAGCTGTTTGGGCTGGAAGTCAACCTTAAGAAAACAGAAGTTCTTTACCAGCCTGCACCACAGGACGAACACCACCATCCCCACATTGCCGTCGGCAACTCTGTGCTTAAGTCCGTTCAGCAGTTCACCTACCTGGGAAGCATCATTTCCTCAGTTGCCAAGATTGACAAAGAGATCGATCACAGATTAGCAAAGGCACACAGGACATTTGGAAGACTTTACAAAAGAGTCTGGAGTAATAAACACCTGAGGCGAAACACAAAAACCAGTGTGTATAGATGCATTGTACTGTCTATTCTCCTTTATGGGTCTGAAACATGGGTCACCTATCACCAACACTTACGACTCCTCGAACGCTTCCATCAGCGCTGTCTACGCACAATCCTAAATATACACTGGACTGACTATGTGACGAATGTTGCTGTCCTTGAGCAAGCAGGGCCACCAGCTTTGAGGCCATGATATTGAGAACACAGCTGCGCTGGGCAGGGCATGTTTCTAGGATGGAGGACCATCACCTCCCAAAAATAGTACTCTACAGTGAACTCACCACGGGTCAGCGTAAGAGGGGTGCTCCAAAAAAAAAAAAAAAAAAAGCGATACAAGGACTCCCTGAAACAACATCTCAGGCTTGGCCAAATTGATCACCAACAATGGTCCACCCTGGCCTCACATCGGGAGGCATGGAGACACACTATCCACAATGCTGCAGCCTTATTTGAGAACTCACGCCGAACAAGTCTTGAAGAGAAACGACAACGCAGAAAGAATCACAACCTGGAAACATCACCCAAGGAGACTTTCTGCTGTGCTTTCTGCAACTGGACTTGTCTATCTCAGATTGGCCTTTTTAGTCATCAGCGCGCTTGCAGAAAATGCGGGATGGGTCCTTCCTGAATCTTCGTTTGTGAAGAAAAGCCAGAGAGAGAGAGAGAGAGAGAGAGAGTAGAATAGAGAATTTCAGTATGTATTATTTGTCATGCAACTAGGTAAGAAGCAACACCTGTGGAAATTCCTTCTTGTACACAAATATTAAAGTCACTGGAACTCTGTCCATTATTTTGCCAGGCAACTCTACTTTGTAGGTTCTGAATTTCATGGCATACAAATTCTAAGGAAGAAAACATATATGCACACCATGGTGGCCTCTTGAAAAAAGAGGACAGGGCTCCTGTGCCTCTAATACCTGTGTGGAAGGGAAACTTTGACAGCTTCACTTGCTGGAATTCCTTGTTCCTTACAACTTTTAAGAGCACAGGAGCCCCTCCTTGGTTTTCATGTGCCCATCCTACTCTGAAAAAAGGGAAATGCACAGGTGTGTCGTAATGGTACATGGCTTATGGCTGCATATTGCACTGAGATTTTTTAATATAGGATGAGACAGAAATATTTCAGTAAAATTACAATCACACATCATCAGGCAGTTATAAAACTTCTTCTTAAAAATCCTGATGAGCACACCTTCTCTCCTTCTCTTCCTTCATACCTAGCAGGCTGCTGAGGAATGGACAGATCACCCTTGCAAAAACTTGAATAGGTCACTGCTGAAGGATTTTTTGTAATTAGGCTGATGGCTAGAAAACATTAGGCCAAGGACTCTATACAGCCCTAGGGATGTAAGTTGTCCAATCCATCTTAAGACATAAGATGCTTTTTATACATCATATCAGACTATTTTCTCTGCCCTACACAGCATTGTCTGTTATTCTGGCTGGCAACTGCCATCTAGAAACCCAAGTGGAGGCCTTTCACATAACATCTTCTGCTACCTGATCTCCCCAACAGGAAATTGGAAAGCAGGACAGAAGCATGGGGGAGTGGGGAGGCAGGGAGAGCAGAGAGAATAAAATGCTGCTGCAAGATTTAGCTCCATGGGATAAAATATTGATCTGTATTAATTTACACTGCCTTCATGTCCCAAAGCAATACTGCTGGAAAGTGAAGGTTATTGATTTAGAAGATGATGATAAACTGCACTTCAGCTTCTGTGGTCGAAGATGATGTTCCAAAAATTTATTTGATTTCAGATTCTGACCCCATTTGTGGATTTCATAGTTGAGAGCCGAACTATTCCCCTTTAAGGTGAGGGATGCATTTTAATCTTCTTTCAGCCACAGCAGAGTTGTTAATATTCTTGTCACTCATAGCTAGATTGGCTATGGTGCAAATTCTTTCTCTCCCTGTTAACCATTACTTTATAAACTGTTGTCTTTGTATCAAGAGCTTGCATGGCCCTAATTCATCTTTGCAGCTTTGTATTTTTCTCTGAGAGAGGATACCTCCTTTCCCCCCCTATCTTTTTCCAGTGTGTCTGGGAAGTCTCCTTTGTTCTCATAGAAAAACACTATGACTTATTCCCATGATTTCTAATTGATGTCATTCTTTTCAGAACAGGCTTGTTTATGGGCAGTATAGAAGAGACTGGGGTAGTTTTATCTTGCTGCATTCCATCCCTTTTTCTTCCCCACACTTCTTTTCTGCCATCATGGCATCATGGTGCCATGCAAACAGGAAGAAATGGGACCATATCATCAGCAGGTGGGACACCACATTGCCGCCTGCTCTACAGCTATTAGGCAGAATACAAATTATTCTCCCTGACTGAAAACTGTGGAGAACAATGACTGCAGTGTACACACATACAATTCCTCTCTCTTTAGGATTTGCCATTTCTTGCAAATTTATTTAGAGTGGTATAGTGCAGCAATAAACTCCATGACCATACTAACAGAGAAACAAAGGATTTGCGTGTATTTGCTTTGTGAAGTGATCCACTGTATGTAGTACAGGTTGCTCCCCTATCCGTGGGGAATAGGTTCATGGACTTACCATTAAAAAGTGAAACTGTGGATAATAGCAAACCCTATTAAAATAAAGGACTTCCAGTACAAACATACCACAGAGTTGCACTGGAGAACCTAGTGATTCCTAGAGAAGACACCTCTCTAGGCATTTCCCAGCATGGTATGTGTCCCTATTTTTTTTCCAGCGATGGATAACAGAAACCATAGATATTGGGTCTGCAGATACGGGGGGGGGGCTGTAATTTATTACACACATTGCTCAACCAGATATAAAGGCTGGCGTTATAACTCACCATAGTCTATAGGGACATCCATTGCAATTATGGCTATGATCCATTTCAGCAAGAAAACTGGAAGTTATCTAACTAAATCCAGAAGTCAGCAAGGGAAACAGAGGGAAGGAAGGATATCACAGTGGGTATGATATGGGGGAAAGTGTGCATTTGTGGTACAGTGAAACATGCATAAACAAGAAAGCAACTGCAGTTAAGTTAAACTTAGGTTTTTGCCTTTATCATGAAAAGGGTAAAATGTTAATGGTGCTAAGAATGGGCAGGAATGGGTACTGCTTTGTTCAGATGGGTGTGGTGTTGTAGGAATCAAACATAAGAAGGCTTGAACAGCAATATACAATCAGCCACTATTTGTGTAATATTCACCCTGTCTATATTTGACCACAGAGCCAAAGATATTTACGCAAATGAGCATCATACATTTTCAATACTGAACTGTGACCCCTAGACAAGGCACAACATTCTACAATGTGTACAGGTCAATCCCAGTAGTATCCACAGGGGATATGTTCCAAGATGCCCCTTGAATACCTGAAACTGTGGATAATAGGGAACCCTGTTATTTTCAATGAGATGAATGCCAGAAGTTGACCATAGAATCACATTGGAGGACCTAGAAATGCCTAGAGAGAACTTTTTTTTTAATTTGGATAAATGAAAACATTAATACCAAATCTGTGGATACGGGCGGGGTGACCTGTATTTTTTTATGATAAGTCACAGCAGTACCATGATCTGCCTTATTTTAATACTGGAGAAACATGCAGAACCTGGGAGGGAAAAGCAGGAAGCAAGAGCAAATAGTAGATGAAAAGGGGAGACATTGTTACCAAACAGGTAGCATTGCTGTACTTACCATTAAAAACTGTTTTACAATTTTTCCTTCATGTCAATGCTGCTCAGAGATGGCTGCGGACTTGTGCCAGTCAGCAAACCATCAGCTGTGGGCCTGGGGAGACCTTCTAAGAAAAGGGGAAAAGCAGGTGTAACCCATGGGCACAAATATAGTACCAGTCTCTGGCCCATTAGGGGGGGAAAGGCAGCCCCCACCTGATTGTGCGAGAAACACTGATTTATACACCCATTCACCAGAGCCACTGAGTGTTCTGTAAGGGGCAAAGGGGAACAGTGACACATCAAAAGATTACATAGTATTGCAATCACCTTGGGGGTGGGTATCTATTAGTTACATTTATAACCTGTCTTTCTTCCCATGAGCTCAAGGCAGTATCCATGGTTCTTCTTCAACCCCACTTTATCTTCAGTACAGGCCTGTGTGGTAGGTCAAGCTGAGAAAGAGTGACAGCTTCAAGGTCACCCACTGTGTTTCAGGGTTCAGTGAATACTAGAACCCTGATCTACCAAGTATCAGCCCAGCAATCTAACCACTAACTAAACCACTGTTTTCAAGTATCTACCTGTGTGTTACACTTAAGTGTATGTGACAGCAGCCTGACACTTTTTCATTGACTTGGATGAGGGAATTGAGGGCATGCTTATCAAGTTTTCAGATGACACCAAATTAGGAGGGGGAGCTAATATCCCAGAGGACAGGACCAGAATTCACAATGACCTTAACAGATTAGAAAGCGGGGCCAAAATTAACAAAATGAATTTCAAAAGGGAGAAATGTAGGATACAACACTTGGGCAGTAAAAATGAAATGCACAGATATGGGATGGATGACACCTGGCTTGATGGCAGTACATGCAAAAGGGATCTAGGAGTCTTAGTGGACCACAAGCTGATCATGAGTCAGCAGTGTGAGGTGGCAGCTAAAAAAGCTAATGCGATTCTAGGCTGCATCAGTAGGAGTATGGTGTCTAGATGATAGGAATTAATAGTGCCACTCTCAGACCTCACCTGGAATACTGTGTCCAGTTCTGGGCACCACAATTCAAGAATGATATTGACAAGCTGGGCAACCAAAATGATGGGAAGTCTGAAAGCCATGCCCTATGAAGAGCGGCTTAGGAAGTTCAGTATGTTTAGCCTGGAAAAGAGAAGGTTAAGGGGTGACATGATAGCCATATTTAAATATTTGAAGGGACGTCATATTGAGGATGGAGCAAGCTTGTTTTCTGCAGCTCCAGAGACAAGGACACGGAGCAAAGGACTCAAACTACAAGAAAAGAGATTCCATCTAAACATTTGGAAGAACTTCCTGACAGTAAGAGCTGTTAGGCAGTGGAATGCACTACCTCAAAGTGTGGTGGAGTCTCCTTCATTGGAGGTTTTTTAACAGAGGCTGGATGGCCATCTGTCAGGAATGCTTTGATTATTTATTCCTGCATGGCAAGGGGTTGGACTGGATGACCCTTGTGGTCTCTTCCAACTCTATGATTCTATGATTCATTGGTCTTTTTGATAGCTAATTCAGGAAAACACAATTGAAAGCGAAGAGGAGACTAGGAGAAAATATTGAATTCTATGATTTGGTGTTCTTCAATACCAACAACAGTCCTAAACCTTTCCCTGAGTATAGAAGACAGAGGGAAAGAAAGGCTGTAGCTGCTCTTTCTGACATGTGCTTTTCCACATGCCAGGAGTTATTCACAGGAATTTCCACGTGCACTGGTTTGAAGGACTATATCACCAGACACAGATTTACCAGTGTATCTACTGTTTTGTGAATTCACTGGGCCTTAGTTTTTAGGTGTGCCTGTACCATCCTGTGAAAAATGGGAACAGCAAGAATGCTTGCTTCTTACAAAGCATCATTAGTTAGTTAGCAAATTGTTTTCATGCTACTTAGTGTCCGTGCATCATCATCGGCGACTCTTTGCAGAGCCTGTTTCCCCAGCTAAATTTAATTTCCCGAACTGTATTCTTCCTCTTCACTATGCCTTGTTTTGATTCAGGAGGAAAATATGCTCATTGCAAAGCACAACAAGCTAGGTAAAATCTATACGACAACATGTTCTGGGAGTTTCTTTTTGATCCAAGTCAGCCCCAGGCATGCCACACTAGTAATTTTAATCTGACTCTGAACTGGTCTTGCTAGCCGCTTTACGCTTGCTAGTGTAAAATGGGAGTAAGTGATCCATCAGAAGTATACAAGTGGATCTCTCATTAGTATGAAATCCAGTATTGTCTTGGCCACATGGATTGGGATAAGCTGCAGCCCCTGAGATTTTTTTAAATAATCCCCCACACATACACAAATGTGCTTTTCCAGGAAATATTTTTATTTATCTTTTCCCATCTTTCACTTGTACTGTGTTTACAGTATTTGTATTTTAAACACTGCTTTATCTCCACATCTCTGCATGTTTCTCTGCATTATCCCCACTCCACATAGTACAAGCCTATATGTGTCTACTCAGACATAAGCCCACTGCACCAGTCTGAGGTAATTACTTTGTGTATGTATGGATGCTTCCAGGCTGAAAAGGTTAAAAAAAACCAAAAAGCTGTTCCTGTAAAAAAAATAACAAAAACATCAACATGCCACCTGCCCATCCCTGGTGCAGGATCAAAGCTGGGACTAAACGAGGGCGCAGACCACATGTAAAAGGGACCAAAAGAAAAATGGGTTATAGGGAGGGAAATCAGAACAAAACATGATATTTTTTGTCTCACGTTTAACCTGTGAGAGAAGAAACAAGGGTTTGACTCTGGAGTCAGCAAGTGTTGTGTTTCAACACAGGACTAGAAATGGGCTGAAACGCCTTTTCAGCCCCATGTAGATTGGCCCCAGCTTCAAACGGTGGCACAGATTTGCATAAATATTGCATATGTTATTTTATATCTATGCATGCAACTTTGGAAGTAATTACTGTACTCTAATGGAAACAAAAATGAAGTACATCAACACGAGGGAGACTGTGACCTGGTGATTCCATTCCTGCTCAAGCAGTAGTCCAGATGCTAACTGTGCTGTTCCTTTTAAAAAATAATTCTTTATCTTTAAACTGGATTTGGCCTATCTGGACACCCTTTCAAATAAATGAGTGATAGTGCTTCAATAAAGGCTTGAATTTTTAAAATATGGCCACCCTACTGTTAGCCCGGTTAGGATGGTGTCAGTAAAACCATATGAGTTTCACTAAGTATATGCTCTGGAAAGATTATCTTCTTCTCTATCATTCATTTCTAAACTGTGGTCCAGAGGAAACTGTGATTTCATGGGTGTTATGGAATCATTCACTCAGTTCTAACAGGTATAAAACAGAACTACCTGATTGTAGCTCAATACAGAACTGGTGCCATGGTCAGACTCAGGGCAGAACCACAGGAGTCCACTTAGAGAATGATCAGGTGGGCCCTTAAACATAACAGGACTGGTTTGTCACATGTTGAAGTAGGTGGAGTAATACACATCAACACATAAGAACAGGGAATCTCATAAAACCATACATCTAAAGTGTAAGGGTAAAAACAGCACATAACATTTAATGCATGTTAGGGATTATATCTAGTTTTTCTTTATTTAATTACAGGAACAGAGGAGGGAAAATTGTATCCAGACAATAATTTGTAGAGGAGAGTTTTAACCCATTCCCTTCCTAGTAATGATGCTGAAGAAAATTGCTTTGGCCCAGAAATGACTGAGACCCAGAAGAAAAAGAAAAAAACCAATGGAAACATTCCCCCTAAGACTTATAGTTGTGATGTGGTTGGTTTTGATCAGAATGGCTGCTGACGAAGCAAGGGACGGTGAACAGGGTAAAGCTCCTGTCCAATTAGGGGAGTGGTGATAAAAATAATCTGTATTAATTTATTAAAATATTTATATCCCATTCTATAACCAAAGATCTCAGCAGGTGGAGGGCACAGAATAAAATCAGATTAAACCATTTTAAATGTAAACAAATAAAAGTCTATACTTACATTTAAAAACAGGGGTAGTTCCTAATGCCACATTAAGCATCATGCATGTTATTTGCACATATCTTTCCTCCAAGGGTCTCGTGGCAGCAGCATGTGTAGTTCATCTCCTCCATGTTTTATTCTCACACCAACCTTGAGAGTTTGGTGAGGCCAAGAGAGAGCACTGAGTTTCATCGCTGGTGGGGCGTAGAAAACCCAGTCAAACATTGTCTAACTACTGTATCCCACTGGTTCTCCTTGAAACAAACTCTTATGTAATTTAATGAGTTCCCAGTTTGTGGGGGCAATTAACTAACACACATTGGAAACTGTTTAATGCAGTTTAGATCTGTAAATTGCTATTGCTTAAAACAATTTGTAAGCCACTCTGATAGCCTTGTGGCTGAAGAGTGGGGTATGTATAAATAAATAAATAAATAAATAAATATTTATAATCTGTAGTTAAAATTATCTAACTGTAGCACTGCATACAAGTCAGCTGGGGGTGGGAGGATATAATTCTCCAGATGTCAATAAACATCATTTCTCATTGTTGGTCAAGCAGATGGAGGCTGACGAAAATTGGGATTTTAACATTATGCGGAGGGCCACAGGCTTTCCAAACCCTGACCCAAAAAGTAGGAAGCTGCTTTATGTTAGGTCAAACAATTTGTTCCTCGGGCACCATATTGGCAGAAGTCTTTCCTATTATGTGCTACTTTTTAATTGAAGTTAGAATCATAGAATCATAGAGTTGGAAGAGACCACAAGGGCCACTCAGTCCAACCCCCTGCCATGCAGGAATACACAATCAAATCATTCCCAACAGATGGTCATCCAGCCTCTGTTTAAAAACCTCCAAAGAAGGAGACTCCATCACACTCTGAGGCAGTGTATTCCACTTCCGAACAGTTCTTACTGTCAGGAAGTTCTTCCTAATGTTTAGATGGAATCTCTTTTCCTGTAGTTTGAATCCATTGCTCCGTGTCCTTGTCTCTGAAGCCCCAGAAAACAAACTTGCTCCATCCTCAATATGACATCCCTTCAAATATTTAAACATGGCTATCATGTCACCTCTCAACCTTCTCTTTTCCAGACTAAACATGCCCAGCTCCCTAAGCCACTCCTAATAGGACATGGCTTCCAGACCTCCCACCATCCTGGTCGCCCTCCTCTGGACACATTCCAGCTTCTCAATATCCTTCTTGAATTGTGGTGCTCAGAACTGGACACAGTATTCCAGCTGAGGTCTGACCAAAGCAGAATAGAGGGCACTATTACTTCCCTTGATTGAGACACTGTACTCCTATTAATGCAGCCTAGAATAGCATTGGCTTTTTTAGCTGCTGCATCACACTGCTGACTTGTGTTCAGCTTGTGGTCCACTAATACTCATAGATCCCTTTTGCATGTACTGCCATCAAGCCAGGTGTCGGCCATCCTATATCTGTGCATTTCATTTTTTCTGCCCAAGTGTAGTATCCTACATTTCTCCCTGTTGAAATTCATTTTGTTAGTTTTGGCCCCGCTTTCTAATCTGTTAAGGTCATTTTGAATTCTGATCCTGTCCTCTGGGGTATTAGCTCCCTCTCCTAATTTGGTGTCATCTGCAAACTTGATAAACATACCCTCTATTCCCTCATCCAAGTCATTGATAAAGATGTTGAATAGCACTGGGCCCAGGACAGAACCCTGTGGCACCCCACTGGTCACTTCTCTCGAGGATGAAGGGGAGCCATTGGTGACTACCCTTTGAGTTCGGTCAGTCAACCAGTTACAAATCTACCTAACAGTTGCATTGTCTAGCGCACATGATACTAAGTTTTTTACAAGAATATCATGGGGGCCCTTATCAAAAGCCTTACTGAAATCAAGTTACACTACATCCACAGCATTCCCTTCATCTATCAAGTTTGTAACTCTATCTTTATTAGCTTTGGTAGATTGACCCCAAATCCATGGGCCTAAAGTCAGGTCTTCTTTGATTTTCCTGACCTAATGATATCCAAACGTAACTGGGTAGCTTTCACATCCATATTTCCTGACACTATCAGGGGAGAGTTGTGCTTTCAGTCCACAGTTCAAGAACTGAGGGCAGGATATGTTTGTTGTGGAAGAAGTCTTCATTTATTTAATAATTTTATAGTCTGCTTTCAAGGGTAAAAGCCCTCGAAAACCAGATTACAATTTACTTTATACCACAAAATACATAATCAAACCAAAAACTGAAAATCATTAAATAACTAGATGTAGCAGTGGCAACAGATGAAGTATTAATTAAAAAGCACAGTAGAGTAAAATTAACCAAATATAGAATGTAGTAAATAAAGGACATGGAGCAGTGGACTCAAACTATAGCAAAAGAGATTCCACCTAAACATTATTCCTGCATGGCAGGGGGTTGGACAGGATGGCCCTTGTGGTCTCTTCCAACTCTACGATTCTATGATCTATGATCTATCAAAAAAAAAAGAGATAATATTAGTCTGGTATGACTTGTTTTTGAGAAATCCATGTTGACTTTTTGTGATCACGGCATTTCTTTCTAAGTGCTTACAGACTGTTTAATGATTTGCTCTAGAATCTTTCCTAGTATTGATGTCAGGCTGACTGGGCAGTAATTACTGGAGTCTTACCCCCCCCTTTAAAAAAAACACAAAAAACATGGGGAGAACATTTGCCCTCCTCCAGTCTGCTGGGACCTCTCCTGTTCTCCAGGAATTCTCATAGATTATTGACAGTGGTTCTGAGATTTCTTCTGCCAGTTCTTTTAATGCCCTTGGATGAGGTTCATCTGGCCCTGGAGACTTGAACTCATTTATACTGGCCAGGTGTTCCTGAACTACCTCTTTACCAATTCTGTGCTGTATTTCCCCTACTGTATCATCTGCTCAATTTCCCCCAAGTTGAGCACTGTTCCCCCTTTGAGAGAAGTCTGAAGCAAAGAAGGTGTTAACTCGTTCTGCCTTTTCTCTGACCCCTGTTAGCCTTTCACCATCTTCACCACACAGCAGCCCTGGGAGTTTCCCTGTGAGTCATTCTTTTGCACTCAGCTTCTATCTTGCACTCAGCTTCCATCAGTCAGATGAGGACACACAAAGACCAGTGTTTCATGCAAAACATTTTTTTCATTGATGGGATGTAGTCCTTTGAGGGCCAGTGAAACCTTTTTACAGGTATAAATGAGCTACAGGCATCCAATTTTATCAGGAGTCTGAAAGGCTCAGATGTATACCTTTTTGCATGGCTGAAGTATCAGCCCTCTCTGCTTGTATAACCCTGCCTATATTTCTGTGAACAGATTTTTTTTATGTCTTTGAACCCAACCAGGAAGTGCAGCCAGAAAATCATATGAGCTCAGGTTATGAGGACTGTGAAGAATTCAAAAACCACAGACTTCCTCTTTTGTACATTAGCCACTGAAAATGAAAGATTCTGTATTGGTCAAACTATTTGCCTGCTATCATGTCCAAAGTCTTCTCTGTTTCCAGCAATTAAGTCAGGTCATTTCAGTTGTAGTGTTTTCATTCATTTCTCTCTCTCTCTCTCTCTCTCTCTCTCTCTGGCTTTTCTTCGCAAACGAAGATTCAGGAAGGACTCATCCTGTGCTTTCTGCAAGTGTGCTGATGACTGAAAAGGCCAATCCAAGATAAAGAAGTCTGGTTGCAGAAAACATAGCAGAAGGTCTCCTTGGGTGATGTTTCCAGGTTGTGATTCTTTCTGTGTTGTTGTTTCTCTTCAAGACTTGTTTGGCGTGAGTTCTCAAATAAGGCTGCAGCATTCTGGATAGTGCGTCTCCATGCCTTCCGATAGAAGTAACCCATATAAATAGATCAGAGCCTGGGAATGCAACTTTTGTGGGGCTAAACTCCCAGAACCACCCAGCCGGCACAAGCAGTAATAGTCCAAAAACTACAGCTCTGGGAGTTATAATCCAAAATACATTCCAAGGTCTAAAATAGAAAGAAATATAGATATAAAAATACCATAATAGAGATTTAAGCTAAACAATGCAACTTTTTGCACCACAGGTTGCCCCCCCCCCATATCTGTGGAACCAATATCTGCAGTTTTGGTTATCCTTTCAACACAAAATAGGGACACATAGTACCATACCAGCATCCTGGAAAATGGCCAGAGAGGTATTCTCTCTAGGCATCTTCTAGGTCCTCCAATGCAACTCTGGTTTGTTTGTCCAGGAAATCCTTTATTTTAATAGGGTTTGAAATTATCCATGGTTTCACTTATATATGGTAAGTCCAAGAACCTATCCCTCACAGATATGGGGGGGGGGGGGAAACCAGTACATTGTAACAGGGCCTGGTGGTGGTCCTACCATTAGGCAGAGCAGGTATTTGCCTCAGATGGAGATAATGTGCCTGAGTATAGCTACAAGGAGAGGGCAAAATGAGGGCATTCCTATCAAGTAAGAATTCTGCTCCCCTCATTAAAATTTACTTCTTTTCCCAAATTTCTAGTATTGAAGTAACTAAAAATGTGTTGAGCTTTTAAAAATATAATTTAGATATTCACATGTGTGCCCTCATCTGACCGATAGATGCTGAGTGCAAAATAATGACTCACAGGGAAAGTCCCAAGCTTGATGCCCAGCAGCTTCAACTAAAAAGATTAGGCAGCACATAATAGGAGACAATGTGAAAAGTGAATACTTTCATTTAAAGATAGAAGTATCATTAGGAACATAGAAGAACTTTTTTAGAAGCTAGAACAAAATCTACAAAATCATTCTGACTAGGATGGTACATAGGAGGAAGCATAGATTGTGTTGAACAGGTTAGGTAGTATGTGTCCTTTGTTTATTATGTGTTTAGAGGTGTAACATATGTTGTTGTGTTTTTAGTTTGTTTTATTTGTTTGTATTGATTGGATGAGGTTTTTTAATGGAATATATTTTAATGGAATATGTGTTATGAAAAATAGTAAAACAAACAAACAAACCACAATTTAGACATCCAAGAAGAAGGGAGCAGGCAAATTACAAAGGATATGGAAACACAGAAAAAAGATTTCTAGGCTTGAACAGTTTTCAATGTCTCACTCACTGGGATGCTAGAAATTTGGGGACTGAAGGAAAATTCTTATTGTGGGTGGAAGTTTTCTTATTTTGCCCCCCCCCTTCCAATATAGCTTCATTCCTCTGGCAATTTCCTTCTCCTGGAGGATAGTCTTTTGCATTCCTGACAGGAGCCATTCTTGAGCCATTCTGCTAGCTTGTTGAAAACTCAGGTATGGTGGAGGATACTGTCTCACAACCCGTGTCTTTAAGTAAGATTCAAATAGAAATCAGCTTCTATAAATTAAAGGGGGAAAGGATCATCTTGATCTTCAAATTAACTGTCTTGGGCTGTCCCCTGACTGTACCATCCCTGACTCTACACATCTATTCCAAAGTTACATTGGCCCCGTCTACACGATTTAAATAATACGTACAGCGTGCGGAAGTTCGCTCTTCAGTACACATGGCCGTTTGGATTCACATGCATCCAAAGGAAGGGGGGCTTGGTTTTCCACCCTGAAATACACTCATGCGGCATTCGGGAGGGAAAGCGGATCGCAATGAAAAATCCGTTTGCCGTTCGGATGGCTGACGGTCTGTACGCTCCGTTTGCACACATACAAACAGGCAGTGTAATATGATTGGATGGCCGAGTAGATGGGACGGGACTAGCACGGAGGGGAATTGGGAGCAGCCGCCATGTTGGTTTCCTGGCTAGCAAGAGTCTGGTAAGTCCGTGAAATTTATATATTTATTTATTTTTATTTTATATTGTAAATAGGGAAAACCGACTTTCCGCAAAGCAGGAACCTTTTAAAAAAAAAAAAGCGGCGGGAGATTTAAAACCGCCGCTTGGCTTGCTCACTCCAGCCAGCTTGGGGAAGAGGGGTCATACGGAGTTTAGGGGGGTAAAAAATCATGTAGGTGGATCGTATGCATACGAACGATGGCCTATTCATATTTTTTACCCCCCAAAACGGATTTTTTTATAATCGTATAGACGCACCCATTGAATTCAGTGACCTAAATCCAATGAGTGATCTCAAGTAGAATAGATCTATTGAATCAGTGAAACTTAGGGCTTGTCTACACAGGGCAAAAAAATCCATATCTACCTCATAGTCCCTGCAATGAGGATGCATGACAAGTGGAGAATGCAATCAGATGAAAGGGGGTGAGTGGGGACACAAATGTTGGCACAAGGATGATCAGAGGGGGGAAGGAATGAAGAGGGGCAGTGTGCACCTGCTGGTACCGTCACTCCTTGCTCGCTCACTCAGTTGCTACCTCTCACCATTGATCTCATGGCTGAATATTTTCAGAAATAAAATATAAACAAAATATTTTTTTTCTGTCTTGCGTATGTTCATTTAAAGTTCCCTCTCTTACTGATGATCACTTAAGGGAGAAATGGGATTGGATAGGGGAGGCATCCAATCAGAGTGGATCCAATAGATTGACAGGCAAACAATCATGACTATTGGTTGATCAGTTGATGCATATGCATGCTGGAAAGGGAAGAAAGTTGAGCAGACATGGCTGTGTGAGTTTATGGGGGTAGCTGATTGTGCTAGTGTCACCTCAATGTGTCTGTGTGGCATTAACAGGGTTGCTGCAGTGTTGATGTGGGGTCACTGCAGACCAGGAAAACATGAGGTGAGGTTGGATAATTTATTTTTATTTTTATTTTTATTTTTATTTTTGTCAGTATACACAAGCCCTTAGTCAACTCTTAATTTACCAAGTTCCTATTAGTTCAGTGCATCTTCTCCAGTTAGGACTCATAGTTGGATTTAAATCAATGAGACATTTTCCTAGATGAGTATCAAAGAACCAAAATAGTTTCCCTAATGGAAAAAAGCAGGAAAAGAAAACAAAACCATTCAAAGAACAGGAAATACCAAAGATTGTTTGTAAAGCAACACGTGCAGCAATTAAAGTGTTGTCTGATGGAAATAGCCAGAAATCAACACACCCAGGCTAATGTTTTTACTGTAAGCACAATTTGAACCATGAAGACAGGTGAAGTGACAGGCCTGCCCACTTAAGTGAAAAATGTGATGAATATATAAAGCTGCCTGTCCTGAGTCAGACTATTGGCCTATCTTGCATACTGTTGGATACACTGATTGTCAATAGCTTTTCAAGGCCACAAGCTCTGCTACCTGCCTAATTCACACTTCACAAATAATCCAGTTTGAAACTGGATTATTTGTCATGGTGCCTTCCTATTGAATTCTGGGATTTGTAGTTTTACAAAATCTTTAGATTTTTCTGCCAGAGTGCCGGTGCCTCACCAAATTACAAATCCCAAGATACCATAGGAAGGAGCCATGGCAAATAATCCAGTTTCAAACTGGATTATTTATGTAGTGTGGATGCACTATGATACTGTTTTACTGGAGAGGGCATGCAAGGCATATAGTCACCCAATAGCCTGTGCCCAGTTAAAATGGGAATGATCAAGGGCTGGGTTCACTGGAGTAGGTTTGTTGGGCTGGAACTCTCATGATCAGCTGTAGCCAGCATAGTTCTTGGTGAAGGATGATGGATGTTGTACTCCAAAAGCATTTTGGGAGCTGAAAATTGCGCACTTCTGATTTAGTTTTCTGCTGCCTAGGCTATCTAGGTATACTAGTGCCAGACTTAGGCACAAATTAAGTGAGCTACAGTGTAGTGCCTTAGATTTGAGGGAATAAAAATAAGGAAAAAGAAAAAAAAATCTTTGGAGTGTAATGCTGTGCATCTTTTAAACTTTACAGATTTTAGGGTATCAACAAGGCTTAATCTTGCCCTGCTTCACATCTGCTTCAAGGCATTGCCTTCAAAACTAACAGATGTGTTACCTACCAGCTCTGAATCTATCAGGGTATTGATTATCTGCTGAAAGACCTAGGTTCATAGTCTGTATCTGTATAAACTACATCAGAGTACCCATCATCATTAAAAAAAAAAAAAAAAAGCCTTTCTAGTGCTTCTGCCAGGAGGATTGCAAATGAGAACGGCTATTTCCCCCTTTCTACTACTGTGCATTGTGGCTTTAAGATAAGTGTGTACTGTTCAATGAAATCTTAATTAATGAAGCATAACAACTGAAGTGTAATGCTTTTTATGATGTGCTCCACTCACAAAGATCACATGGTCAAGACTGACTTTAACATGAAACAGTGTGAAATAGTAGTTAGTATCAGAAGATTCCAGAAAGAGTACCCTTTTGCTTCTTCTAACCTTTACCTTTGTATGTCTTCACAAAGAGAGAGAGAGAGAGAGAGAGAGAGAGAAAAGAAGAAGAAGAAGAAGAATGGACTGTTGGCAAAGAGATGTTGGACTTTTGCTGCCAATGTGTATAAGTATCAATGGCTGGCATATATTGTTTGACTCATACGTCAAATGATACTATCTTAGAGGAACACCCTCTGTTTTGATGTCTCATTTCTTAAAATTTGGTCACAAAGGAAAGAGAGGCACAGAATGATGCTCAGATATAAGAAACATCAACGAGACATGTAAAACACCCCAGTATATTAAATGTCTAACAAAATTTGATATACTGTATATCTTCTATGGGTGCACCAAAAGGTACAAGGTTGGCCCAAGACATTTTTCTGACTGAAGCAAAGCAGCAAACTGTGACCTTCCAAAGTATATTCAAGCCAGTGCTACTCCCAAATGGTGGTCCATAAACTGGTGCCAGTTCATGAGCCATTACCTGGCAGTTCACAGAGAAATTCTAGGAAACAATCCAAATACGATGATAATATGGCTTAGTTTTAGAAAATTGCAGAGGGAAGTTGCCAGTCAGCCACATTAGGTAGTTTGAGAAGGACTGTCTTAAGCTGCACACACTGTTTTGGCTCATGAGGCTTGAAATCCCTCAAGCATCTCTCCATACCACTGGAAGTAAAAATACAGTAACTACCAATTAAATGATTACCAATTTTCTGCCCTTTCATGACACCTAAAATCTGCTGCCCAAGGCAGCCACCTCACATTGCAAAATAGTGGGGCTGGCCCTGAAAAGAAATACATTAAAATGCCTGGGGGAGGGTTGTTAAAATATTACAGTTTGCAATATTTTAGCACATTTACAATATTTAGTTTTAAGGCTTTGCTTTAGTTTTTGGTTTCTTGTATTTTGGTGCTCTCTGCCTGCCCCCCTTTGCCCCAGTTAATATTTAACACTGATTTCCCATCTTGGCTCTTGAGTCTTATCTGTCTTGATGTAGATAGCTGTTTAGTAAATGATTTCATCATTCTTAGAAAAGATTGCACTGTAGATACCAATTTAGGTGTTACCAATGTGCTAATTGTATTAGAAGTAGCTTCCCTTTTCTTTTCTTTTTTTAACTTTTGTTGTCAGGCAAGTTTTCAACCTTAAAGCTAGACAGAACTTCATGCACATATATTTTCTTTTGTCCTGGTTAGTTGCTAGAGTCATTGGTGTGTCTTGCAGTGTGATGGACACAGACTGCAGCCATGGAAGAAGTCCCCACTGAAGTTCACCAAAGTTAAATCTGTAGAATATTCAAGCATTTTTCAGAACTTATTTCTTTTCAGAAGCAATTGTTTCCAGTTCTAGCTCCAAGAGACCCCCACAAAGTAGTAACCATAGTTATCTTCCACTGGAGAAATTTACAGATTATGGTTTACATAGGCTTCCTAGATATTGCCCATCCATGGACCTTCTTTATTAGTTGTTATTATTTAATCACTTTTTAACTTCTGCATTTTGTTCTTTTCAACTATATGTTTATTTTAGTCTGTTATAAGCTGCCTTGAGTCCCAAAGTAGAAAAAAGGCAGGATATAAGTACTAATAAAACTTATACTAACAATATAGTTACTATTTTTAAAATAATTATTTACTTTCCCTTAACTCAAAAGTAACTAAGACAATTCCTTAAGTTAATTTTGAGGAAAACTACAATCAGGCCCCCATATTTGCGGAACCAATATCCATGGTTTCAGTTGTCCACGGAACACAAAATAGGGACACATACCATAGAATTGCGCTGGAAAATGCCAAGAGAGGCATCATCTCTAGGCATCTTCTAGGTCCTCCAATACAACTCTAGGCCCTCCAATACAACTTTATACTGCAAGTCCTTTATTTTAATAAGGTTTGATGTTATACGCAGTTTCTGGTATCCGCAGTAGGGTCCGGCCACCAAACCCTTGTGGATAAGGGGGTCTGACTGTATTTTAATACAGCAATATATGGCACAGCATCAGCTAACACTTGAACCATGCAACTTCCCCACTCCATCATATAGTGAGTTCACACATAACTATAAAATTAACTAAAAAGTTATAATTTCACTGCAAAATAGCTTACACACATTGGAAACCACTTAATGCGGTATAGATGTGTAAATTTCTATCGCTTAACAATTTGTAAGCTGCTGTGAGAGCCTTTGTGGCTGAAGAGCGGGGTATAAACTAACTAAATAAATAAATGGTGTGAAGTTATCCCTCTTCAAGCTGCAATTGTAACTTTAGTTATGCCTTGGGGGGGGAGAACAAATTGCAGGCAACTTGTAACTAAACTCTGAGCCTTTTTTACTTCAGAGTGTCCCATTAAAGTCAGCAGGGACTGGCTCTTGGGATAAACATATCTAGGATCCAACTTGTTGGTGTTAAGGAGAGGCATAGTAAACTAATTCAGCTAATACTCTTTAGATGAACTGTGCAGCTTTTGAGTTGTACAGAAGTCTTGTCAGTTTTCAAACAAGTCACCTGTAGTAAAAAGATGTTCTCTGTTGAGTTTGTCCAAGGAAATAAAACCATTTCAGATTTGGTTCTCTGCCTTGCTTGCAAAAAGATGCACATTTACATAAAGAGGTTGGATAATTTCCAAATACCCTTACAGCAAAAAATCTTGCTGATCTTTAGCTTTCATTTTTTTCACATTTCTGACATACTGTTTATTGGACTGAAGAAAGCATAACAGATTTACAACAGCAGCAGATCTGGCAAAGCCCTTTTTAAAATTATTTTTTTAAGGTCAGGCCAGACTAATGTTCCAAACAAAGGCCAGGTTCACATGTCATGACAAGCCAGAATTCAGTAGAATTTCAGGTTGCCAGGGAAGAGACTGCATTCTGGCTTCTACTTTTTGATTGCTCCAGCTTGTTTCTCATGGAGTTTGGATGTGGCACGCTTGGTGAGTGCTCTGGCTTATTTCTTTCCCAACAAATCTAATAAAAAACCTCAGGTTTGTCTCTGATGCGTGGCAAGGATCATCTGAAAATGTCCTTAGACTAGACTCTGTGCTTTCCTAGCCACCTTTGCTGTACAAGGGAGTGATCTGAAGTTCGGTGTCTAACTCCGGGCATTCAGATGAGGTCAAAGTTCTTTCCCATCTCCCCCTTCCCCTCAGAAAGAAAAGTAATTAGAAAGGTGGTCTCTATTTGCAGTTGAAATTGTACAGAAATAATAATAAAAATTGCTAATGCACAAGGCCAGCCCAAAACATCTTAATTCAGCATCTGTCACCTGAGGTTAGGGTTGCCATATTCCAATTCCACAATCTGGATGGCTTAATTTGCATATTGTGCAAATTTGTACAGTATCCGATTTAAGTACAAATTGTACAAAATTTTATATTATGCAAATAAAACATGTTAACATTTGCATTGTTTTTCTACCACAATATTTCAATCTTTACCACATATATAGTAAGCATTGATCTAAGAGAGCCAGGATAGAATAATAGAATCATAGAGTTGGAAGAGACCATGAGGGCCATCTAGTCCAACCCCTTGCCCTGCAGGAATACACAATCAAAGCACACCTGACAGATGGCCATCCAGCCTTTGTTTAAAAACCTCCAAAGATGGAGACTCCACCACACTCTGAGGCAGTGCATTCCACTGCCAAACAGTTCTTACTGTCAGGAAGTTCTTCCTAATGTTTAGGTGGAATCTCTTTTCCTGTACAGTCATCCCTCCATATTTGCAGGAATTAGGGGTGCAAGACCCCTGCAAATGTGAAAAAAACTCAAATAAAAATAGGCCTCGCTGCTTCCTGCAACCCCCCTGCACTTCCCAAAGCGGCAACAGAGCTTTTGAAGCCTCGCCGCTTCTTTTCGCCACCCCCACCCTTCCCAAAGTGGCGACGGATCTTTTGAAGCCTTGCTGCCACTTTGCGCCACCACCACCCTGCTTTTCCCAAAGCGGTGATGGGGCTTTTAAAGCCTCAGTGCCACTTTTCACACACCCCACCCTTCCCAAAGTGGCAACAGGGCTTTTCAAGACACCACCCGCCCTTCCCAAAGCTTTTTGCCACCCCCACCCTTCCCAAAGTGGCGACGGATCTTTTGAAGCCTTGCTGCCACTTTGCGCCACCACCACCCTGCTTTTCCCAAAGCGGTGATGGGACTTTTCAAGCCTCATTGCCATTTTTCACCACCCCCCGCCCTTCCTAAACTGACGACAGGGCTTTTGAAGCCTCGCTGCCGCTTTTCGCCACCCCCGACCTTCCCAAACCAGCAACGGAGGCTTTTCAAGCCTCGTTGCCACTTTTCGCCACCCCCCACCCTTCCCAAAGCAGCAACGGGGATTTTCAAGCCTCGTCGCCACTTTTCAGCCACCCCCCACCCAGAGTCAAGACCCAGGAGACCAGGGAGTTTGGCGCCTTTGCCCCAAAATCCCTGTTCTCCCGGGGCTTAGCTCTCCACCCCAAACAGAGCCAAGCCTCAGGATAGCGGAGAGTTGGGTGCGCGGTTTGCTTGGGGAACACTCCATTTAAATTGGCTCCCCTCCCTTGTGTTTGAGGGAGAGAAGCTGATTTAAATGGGGCGCTTGCTAAGCAAACCGTGAATACGCGGAACCGCGAAAGTGAAAGCTGCGAATGTGGAGGGGCAACTGTAGTTGTAAAGTTGTAATAGTGGATAATGTAATAGAGTGCCAGATTTAGAACAGGGGGAACCAAATTCATATCACAAAATTTGCTGGGTGGCCTTAGGCCAGTCACTACCACAAACAGTCCCCAAAATTGCAACATTTACCCAGGGAATTGGGAGACAATTACTCTATAATATAAATCTTTGTGAGGCTGTGAGACTTCTACTCACTAGCTAACTACTGAAGTGTAGTAGCTGGTTTCTTTCTTACAAAACAGCAGGACTATACATATTGCCTGTTATCCCACCTTCCAGAAGGGGCTAGAGTATTACTACTGTACTTCAAAATAATAATAATAATAATACTTGGAATCCAGGCCACCTGATACTTCAGACGGATACCAGGTAAAACCCACCCAGTTGCGTAATATGGCAATGCTACCTTAAGTGCTGTTTTTACTCTGTATAATAGTGGTGTTGCCCCTGCCAGTGTATGTAGCTGACTATTCATGGTAAATGGGATTTTAAAACTTACTCAATGTCATTGTTAACATGTTCTGATGCAACTATTGAAAGGTACACTTTGAAGCAAGGGTGTGAGACCTTAGGTTCTGGAAAGGAATCTGACTTTCCTGGATGCCCAATTTAACCACCTCAGGTTCTCCAGAAGGCCACGCCCCCTTCCCCATGACATTATCATTGGTAGTGCCCCAGGTTTTACACAACATTTTTCTTCATTCTGAAATATCTATGTGCCTCTTCTGTGCTTAGTTACCAGCAGTCAGAGCTTTGGGCTAAAATGTGCTGGTATTTTCAGTCTTAACCTTTTGCTTTTGGCCCTGCCCCCTGCTGGAATGCAGCCCTTCCTAACAACCTCTCTGCAGTTGAATTTGGTGCTTGAAAGAGGTTCTCCACCCTTGCTTTAAACAAATACTATTCAGATTTTACATTGAGCTGTTTTCTAAATAGGCTGTATGTTAGCTCTGAAGGACTGCTCTTGAACTGTTGTCATATCCCCACTGAAAACTGTAGCTGTTTGTAAGAGAGTAAGGACCAATAATGGAAGCCAGCATGGCGTAGTGGTTTGAGTGTTGGACTACAACTCTGGAGACGAGGGTTCAAATCCCCAGTTGGCCATGAAAAGCCACGGGGTGACCTTGGGCAAGTCATACACTGTCAGCCTCAGAAAACTCCATTAACAGGTTCACCTTAGGGACACCATAATTTGGAAATGACTTGAAGGCACACCACTACAACTCAAGGACCAATAATGGCATTAGGATGAGAAGTGTTGTCCAGCTCACAATTTCATTAATACACAATAAAGTATTAATTCAGTATTATTAGTTCATCAAAAATAAGGTGACTAGCAATTACCCATTATTATACCACACATAAAGTAAGCCCTTTTTTGCTGTGATTTATTGACATCTTGAATAACGTAATGGTACACAGTTTGCCAGTTTAAAATACAATAAAAACTGGTGCTCTTTTTATTTAAATACCATTCTACCTGATCCACAAGTTAATGATACATGTTGATGCCTATATCAATGGATTTGGTATCCATGGTTTCACTTATCCACGTCCAAAAAAAAAAAAATCTACTCCTCCAAAATTTCTACTACTCCTCTAGGCATTTCTACTCCTCCGATGTGATTCTATGGTCAACTTTCAGTGTTTGTCTCATTGAAAATAATAGGGCTCCCTATTATCCATGGTTTCAGGTATCCACAGGGGGTCTTGGAACGTATCCCCAGCGGATATGGGGGTTGACCTGTATTACAAATGTATTTGTATACAGGTCGCCCCTTGTTTGCACAGGATCGGTACTGGCGGTATCACTTACCCATGGTGTGGGGGGGAAGGTCTCTCTAGGCATTTGGAGGACCATAGAGTCACACTGAAGGTAGTCTCTAGGCATGGTCCTCCAGCATGACTCTATGGTCAATGTCCACCAGAAGGTGACCATAGAGTCATGCCAGATGCCTAGAGGGAAATCCACTCTAGGCATTTTCTAGGTCCTCCAACACAATTCTATGGTATTATATGGCGGTTCACTATCATACGTGGTTTCACGTATCTGTGGTAAGTATGGAAACATATCCCCTGCAGATATTGGGTGGGGGTTGACCTGTATTTTTATGTGCTGTCATTCTGTTCTGAGGCACCCAAGGCAACACACACATTAGAGTCCAAAACATTTTTAAAAACAAAAAACAAAATTTTAAAAGCCTTCAAAACCTAGAAAGCACCAACTAAGAAATGAAAAGACTGTTCCTGTACCAGTAATGGTATCGTATGAATGAAAGATGCTTGGACTGGGAGGAACAGTTAAACATTAAATGCCAGTTTGAATAAAGTTATTTTCAGCTGTCAGAAAATGATGAGACAGGAAATCAGATCTCCTAAGGAAGAGACAGAGCTTAGAAAGATTACTATTTTGGGCTACATCCCCCAGCATGCTCTTATATGCTCATGGATACTGAGAAAGGAGTTCCAGAATCTGGGTGCTGCTGCTGAGAAGACCCTACTCATGTCATGTGAAAACAAATAATAATAATAATAATAATAATAATAATAATAATAGCTGTTACAATATTGTGTTGTTATTATTACTGCTGCTGCTGCTACAGCAAACAAAATTTAGCAAATACCCAAATGCCCCACTTCTTTTCTCAGCTCCCACTTTTCAGACCAGGCCCTTACTGGTCTCTTACTTTTCTATCCAGATGATGGATACCCTTTCTTAATTCAACCCCCTCTTCCTCTTTTTCAATTCCATTAATAAATTATTATGTCTTAAGTTTTGTAGACCATGGACTGTTGGTAGAATTCCATGCTTTGCAACTGCAGATGCATGTTTTTTGGTATTCAGATGATATGGACCAAGCCCATGATCTCTGTGTGCATAATCTAGATGTCAGAAAAGCTTTCCTCTCAATGCTTTTTATGTGGTGATTGCAACATTGTTTGATTATTGTATGCAGCACAAAAGCATGCACATTTAGGTATAGTTTGATCTTGGCTGTGCTTACTTAAAATGAGGTACAGGTGTGAAAATTACCCACAACTCTCCTTATTACAATGAATTTCTCCTTGGCTCAGTGCATTTGCTACTGAAGAAATTGCCCACCCTCAGGCTATGCACTGGTGTATTCAGTTGGAATGATTTCATTGTTCTTATTCATTTACTTAAATGTGTGTACTGTACATATACTTCTATTCAGCCCACAATACACCTTGCAAGTTATTAGAATGAGAAGCTGAAAAAGCTACTTTTAAAACTACCAACAGCTAATATCCCCCAGACAGCATGACCAGTGGCTCTGCTGGCTGAAGGATTCTGGGATTTGTAATCTAGGGGCTCAGTTACACAGTAGTTTTTATTGCAGTAATTTGTGCTTTATCGCAGTTTCGCACCAGTGCTGCATAGTTCACATGATTTACTGCTAAATCAGTTGATCGGTTTAGTTTTCCGCTTTGTAATTCACACAGACAGAGGTGGGGGTGTGGCCTCCCAAGCACATCTGGGGGAAGATGCCGAGGAGCTGTGAGGGAGGAAGGGAGGGAAAGAGAGAGAGAGAGAAAGTGCTGGCACCTTTCCCTCTGATTACCAGAGGAATGCCTGCTAATTTTTATTCCTTTAGCAGGGAGTGTCAGCCGAGGAGCAATTCCCCGTCAAGCCCCCCTTCCCCTCACCCAATCTCCCCCTCTCTGTCTCTTCTCACACACAGAAACAGGATCTCAGCAGGGCAGGGGAACGAACACACACACACACATACACAAAGACGGGAAAAGAAACTGGGGGTTCTTCAGCCGGCAGCAGCTAAGCAACCTAGGAGGCAGACAGCTGGGCGACTGGGATGGGATAGCACTGGTTGGATCTTTTCCGTGGCTGGAAACAACAGTGGATGGATCTTTTCATTTCAGGCTCCTCCATCCCCTCCCTGGTCAGTCCAACCCCCTTCCTGGTCACTCCAGCCAATCACGTCTCAGCTCTGCTGTGACTGTATCGGGAAGACTGCTGGTAGTTCACATAAGCGAAATGGCAGTTCACACAATTGAAAGTGCACTAAGTCACGCTACTTTTCAAAAAAGTTGGGAAAAGTAGCAAAATCCTCTATTACGCTACTTTTGAGTTTTTGAGCTCCCCCCCCTTCTGAATGAGACAATACTGTGGCACGATGTGTGGGAACAATTAGGAATCTTAGCTATTTATTCAAGGGAACATTTTGCCATGTAAAAGCCGAATCATTTTAGCATTATGCCTCCATCCCAGTATAGGGGCACACAACAGAGAAGTATTTTGATTGGTTGGACTTTTGAGGGGATGGACTTACATCAAAAGCCTGGCAAGGCTGGATCTGCCATTTTGGGAAAGGTCAAATCCACCCTGCCAGGCACAGGCCCCTCCCGCCCCATTCGGCTTCCCCACCCCTTGCAGCCACATGGGACCGGGGGGGGGGGTTCTGTGACTGTCAGTCACAGAGAACACCCCTCCCACCTCGTGCGGCTTCTCCCCCTCCCTTGCAGCCCTGCAGGGTGAGGGGTCTTCTCTGTGACTGACACTCACGGAGAAGATCAACCCCTCTGGAGCCACATGGGGTGGGAGGCTTCTCTGTGACTGACAGTCACGGAGAAGCCTCTCCCACCCCACACAGCTCCAGGGGCAGCGGGGGAAGCCGCACAGGGCGGGGGGAGGTCTTCTCCATGACTGGCAGTCATGGCAAAGACCCCCCACCCCATGCGGCTACAAGGGAAAGGGGGGAGGCGTGTGGGTCAGGAGGGCTTCTCCATGACTGGCAGTCATGGAGAAGGCTCTCCTGCCCCACGCGGCTCCAGGGGTGGTAGAGGAAGGCATGCGGGGAGGTAGGGGTCTTCTCCATGACTGCCAGTGGAGGAAGCCATGTGGTCATGGAGAAGCCTCTCCCACCCCGCGTGGCTCCAGGGGCGGTGGAGGAAGCCATGTGGGGTAGGAGAGGCTTCTCCATGACTAGCAGACACGGAGAAGCCCCTCCTGCCCCATGTGTCTCCAGGGGTGGTGGAGGAAGCCACACGGGGCGGGAGGGCTTCTCAGTGACTGGCAGACACGGAGAAGCCCCTCCTGCCCCATGTGTCTCCAGGGGTGGTGGAGGGAGCCACACGGGGCGGGAGGGCTTCTCAGTGACTGGCAGACACGGAGAAGCCTCTCCCGCTCCCTGCAGCTCCAGGGGCAGTGGAGGAAGCCACACGGGGTGGGGGTCGTCTTCTCTGTGTCTGGCAGTCACTGAGAAAGCCCCCCACCCTGCACGGCTGCAAGGGAAAGGGGGGAAGCCACGCGGGGCAGGAGGGCTTCTTCATGACTGCCAATCACGGAGAAGGCTCTCCCGCCCTGTGTGGCTCCAGGGGTGGTGGAGGAAGCTGCACGGGGTGGGAGTGTGGTCTTCTCCATGACTGGCAGTCACTGAGAAGACCCCGCCCCCACACAGCAGCAAGGGAAAGAGGGAAAGCTGCTCAGGGCGGGAGGGCTTCTCCCTGACTGGCAGTCATGGAGAAGACCCACCCCACCACACGCAGCTCCAGGGGCATTGGGGTAGCCATGCAGGGGTAGCCATGCAGGGTGGAGCCCCCACCCCACCCGGCTCCAAGGGAATGGGGGAAGCCACACGAGGCAGGGGGTGGTCTTCTCTGTGACTGTCAGTCACGGAGAACACCCCCCCACACTGTGCGGCTGCAGGGATGGGGGTAGGCGTATGGGGTGGGGGAAGGTCTTCTCCATAACTGCTAGTCATGGAGAAGACCCTGGCCCTCAATGGCTGTAAAGGCTGGGGGAAGGGGGGAACCTCTCTGTAGATGATTGGGGTGGGGAGGGGTGGGGAGAGACCTTACCTGGCACTCAGCTGGCTTCTTTGGAGCCAATGGAGGACCCTGGGGGGGTAGCAAAATGGCAATTTCAAGGCTTCCCTTGCAAGCCCGTGCCCTCCAATGTCCAACCAATCAGAAACAAGCCCATGTCCTGGGATGGTTCCTGGTTGTTCAGACAACCAATAGCACAGGCTGTCTCGGACTTTCCTCAGAAAATCCTTGAAAAATAGAGGGGTGGGAAGTCGTGGGTTAACTGTGCTTTTGCTAGCCCCTCCTTCTGAATAGCCCGTGATGTGTGTGAACTTTTATTTTATTTTTTTTAATTTATTTATTTTATTTGAACTACCAGGAATTGACACATATTCCTCTTGGGGTTTTTTTGTCGTGTAAATGGCCCCCAAGTTGGCTGTCTCTTCTTGATCCTGTGTTCATTCTCTTGTTTGATAACCAGTATCATTTTGTCATCAGTTATCAACTGATGGTCTCTGAAACCATATTGACTGTAAATTTTTAAAATTTGGTTTTATATGAAAAAAAATATGTTGCATTCTCTGCTACTGGTTTTATATTCTGTGTTGTCAGTAAGGCAGTCCACATGCAGGTATATACTTCCTGTAGTTGTAAATGCTCCAGTATTTTTTTTAAAGTGGATTTGCTCTGTTTTTGTGTTAGATTCATCTAGCTATTCAATTTTTTTTGTTTTTGTTTTTATGTGCCTTTAAGTTGAGTCCAACTTCTGGCAATCCCATCAAAGTCAAGATGGCATTACCTCTGGCTTTCTACCTAGAGAAACTGCTTGGTGTTCAAGTCATTTCTGACTGATGTTGACTCTAAGGAAAACGTATCATGTGGTTGTCTTGGCAAGATTTGTTCAAGGGGGGGGGTGCCATTGCCTTTCTCTGAGGCTGAGAGAGTGACACATCCAAGGTCATCCAGGGGGTATTTTAAAGTATTTAATATTTTTAACAGATTATATACTTACCAAAGACATTTGGTTATGACAGTTTAAAAGTAGTGGAAGAAACCAGCAGTGGTTTTTTTGCTACAAGAAATCTATGTGCTACAGAAAGCAGAGTATGATGGGGTTTCTGCCCCCTTGCCTGGCCCCGTTCACACTTAACTGCAAGGCCAGTTCTATCTTTAGGTAGAATGAAGAACTCATCTCAGGTGAGAAATGCTAGGTACTGTGGAAGAGAGAGAAGAAACAAGGAAGCTGACCTGTATCAGGTCAAATTTTTGGTCCAACCAGCTCAATACTGTATTGTCAATACACTGGCAGCAGCTCTCCAGTATATGAGGTCCCTGGAGATACGTGGTTCCCTGCTGATCTCCCATGCAAGTACTTACTGGGCCTGACCCTGCTGAGATGAGAATGAATGTATTCAAGGTCATATGGCAGCAAGGAGAAGCAGTAGCTCTCTGGCCATTCTCCTCTGCTGGAGAACCTTTGTAGCATGTCCCTGAAGTCTACTGCCTTCAGATGAGGAGAAAGATGCTGATCCCTCACCAATGTCAAAGAAAGATTTAATTCCTAGTGCAAGCAGCTTTCATCCCTTATATTTCCAGATAAGCCTGCGAAATACAGCCAGTGTGGTATAGTGATTTGAATATTGGAATAGGATTCAGGAGCACAGAGTTCAAATCCCTGCTCCACCAATGGAAACCTAGCTTGGGCAAGTCACACTCTCTCAGCCTCAGAGGAAGGCAATGGCAAATCATGCCCTCTGAACAAATTATGCCAAGAAAAGCCAGTGATAGATTCACCTTAGGCTTATCATGTCAAAAATGATTTGAAGGCACACAACAAAGCAGCTTATTTAGGTAGCAAGGCAGAGTGACCTTGACCTTTGCCTCAGGCAGCAGAGTGCCTTGTGTTGGCCCTGCTCATGTATGTATGCATGGAGCACTTTAGCATTTTTGTTCATTAATTCGTTTTAAAGAGAGAGGGGGAGAGAGAGAGAGAGAGACTTAACCCCCTCCCTCCAATAATTCATAATTCGGCATAATTTGGAGTCATACTCCAAAAACAAACAGTGACCAGAACACCTATTACCCTGATCATCCCCGCAAATGCCTTTCCCTCACATCCTTTCCTCTCCACAATACAGAGGCTGCCATAACCCCATCAAACATAATGTCTCAACCATTAGTGGCAATCAATGAGGCCAGGGTTTCCTTTGTTTAATTGTGGGGAAATCATCCATGCATGGTTTTACACTCAAAACACCCATAAGGGTATGATCATAGAATCATAGAGTTGGAAGAGACCACAAGGGCCATCTAGTCCAACCCCCTGCCCTGCAGGAAATATTGGGTATAAATATTGCCCTCAAAGAATAGCCATGTGCACACAGTTCTTCTCACATCATCACTCTGCTGCACTGCTGTTGCACCCTCAGATTGAAGCCTGAGTCTCTTTACTGCATAAATCTCTGCTTCTCGGACAGGTAATTATAGCCCACTTTCCCAAATCTCTTCCTCTATCCAAGTACTGTATTTCCTTCTGATTCTTTGTTAGCCTTGTGTGGTTGTCTCATGAGCTTGGGTGCATGTGTGAATGCTTCCATGATTATTTTCCAATTAAAAACCATTTATATTTCATTTTGGCTTGAAGTCTTGTCAGTGAGTACTGGTATACATAGGTGCACAAGATCCCATAAGTTATTTAGCCTCACAGCAATACCTTTGAGCTAATTAAAATTCCCCAACTTAATATCATAATTTTAGTGTCACAAGTGGGTCCCACAGACTCCCAGCAATTCGGATAATAGCTCAATGGAAGGAGGAGGTGACTTTCCCACTGACATAAGGGCTAGCTATTGAATTTTGTGCATGGCCCCTTTGGCTCTAAACAAATTCAGTTTCCTCTGAGCTCATTCGGGGAGAATTCAAAATGCAGGGGATGTATTGCCAACATGAACTCACCACAAAAATTATTAAAATAATGTGTTAATTTTATGTTGTGTGCTCTCACCTTTGTAGCAACAGATTCTCACAGCAAGCCTTTTGGAAATTTTAATTAACATTCTTTATTCCCTAACAGTGCCACCCAGTTCAGTATACACTTACTTAAGACTTTTTCGGATGCTGAAAAATAATGCAAGCAGCCTCGTCAGCTTGCGAGGCTGCTGTGCTGCAAAGCGTCAGTTTCGGATGACGCTCACTCCTGGCGGTACTGTTGCGGTACCACGGGGAGAGTTGAGCGTCATATTTCCTTGATTTTTACTCACGAAGTTGATTGTGAGTAAAAATCAAGGAAATATGACGCTCAACTCTCCCTGCGGTACCGCAACAGTACCGCCAGGGGCGAGCGTCATCAGAAACTGATGCTTTGCAGCACAGCAGCCTCGCAAGCTGACGAGGCTGCTTGCGTTACTTTTTAAACGTCCGAAAAAGTCCTTAAAGTCCATTATTTCCTGTAACGGGGCTTAATCCCAGCTATGGGTGTATAGCCTTTGCAACCTAAAGTTGACCAAAGTACAAGGGCAGGGTTCTTGTGGATGAAGATATTCACTAAGATACCTGAGGGCGCAAGGCTCTTGACTTCAGAAAATGTTTATTTACATTGAGCAATCTTAATAGCTGAGAAGTGCCTGATGCTTGAGAGCAAAAAGGTCAGGCAAGGTGCTGTCTTTTTCAGGTAGTATCTCTAGCAGAAATGATTGGCCTCAACAAGCAGCGGCTGCTACACTGAGCCAAGTACATATAGCACAAGGAAGGAGCAAAGGGATTTGGAAAGTTGGGGGCAACTATCTGATTTAAGTCTATGAGAGAAGAATGAGGGGAACTAATAAGAGAGCATTACTTTTCTAAGAACCAACTGGAAAATCACAAAATAGTGAGCTAGTGTTTGAATTTAGAAATCTCTCTCAGGGTGATCAAAGCAAAACAAACAAATATTAGGGTTTCTCTGAGGCCACTCCCTGACACTGGATTTCCCTGCTGTTGTTTTTCTGTTGGTAGGCAAAGACTTCTTTATTCTGGCAGGTCTTTGGCCTTTTGGCTTTAGTTGCAAGGGTTCCCTGTTCTCTTTTTTATTGTTGTGTTTTTAATTGATAGGCTTTTATGTTATATTTTAATCAAGACTCTTTTCTTTTTTAAAAAATCTGTATTTGTAGCATTGTTAGCTGTCTTGGAAGAAAGCTGGTGTGCATTTTTGAAACAATAAATAAATAAACAATAAATAAAAATGTAAAAGGGGGATAGAATAAAAAATGCCAATGGTTGTTGATGGAGAACTCCCAGTCTACAGGGAACAGAGAAGATATTTCAGACTTAATTAGCTTTGATTTAATTAGCTGCCATTGAGTCTCGCCTAGTGGACCACATAAAATTAATATCCCTTATTGCAAACATAAGGACTATGTGATTTTTCTTTACCTCTTCCTTACCAGGGACTTATGTGTTCCCCTTGGTGCAGTTTTATCTTTTATTTAGTGCACTCATGTTTGGCCTTTCCTCAAAGTACCTCAATGCAGCATACATGGTTGTCCCCTCATTTTATTTTCATAAAGACACAAGGAGGTTCAAGACCAGTGGCCATGCCCAGCCAGAAGGCTGTGGGAGCCCCGCTTCCCCCAAGGTCGTGGAGATGGCTGGTGCAGCTTCCCTACCCCTGGCAAATGATCCCCTCTTCTTTGAGTTCATCCAGAAAGGAAAACAATCCCTGGAAGCATTGAGGGATTTTTTTACATTTTAGCTGCATATTCCTAGCTTTGCATCCAATCTCTTTCTTGAAATATCCTAGCTTTCCTTCCTCTCTGTGTCCTTCCCCCTCCCACTAATCGCATGTCATGTCTAGACTCATGCAACATTTCAGAAATTGATTTTCATCCGTTTCTGCTGAGCCTTCTTTATCATTATTCAGGACTTATAGTCAAAGCACTAAAGTGCTTTAATAATATTAGACTAGTTAGACATTAGAATGGTTTTGTTTTAGTGCTGACATTCCTCTTTCCCTTGCTTGATCTCTGTTGAATTTGTGCCATGGAAACAATAGCTGTATTTTACTTGCAATGATAACTTTAGCTAGTTCCAGAATAATGCAGACTGCCAAGGAGATATATTTCATTTCAGAAAAGGAGGGATACATTTTATTTCAGAAAATACTGGGTTAATTTAAACTGACCTGGAAAGTAGGAATGAAAAGCCCTTACTACTGGCGGGAGTGTGTAGAAAATACTTTGAGATGAAGACAATGTCATGTGAATTTCCAAAAAAAAAAAGATTCTTATGTACAGGAATAAAACCTGGGAAATTTCAGATATTTTCTTCCCATCTGGAGGGACTCTCAGTTGGCCACTTAAGCACTCAAGATCATATTCAGTTTTGTGACTGGAGTATTTTATATTTTCAAACACCTCAGTCACAACCTTCATCCCAGCATGCCTTACTTTTTGCAACAGGCAGAGTGACTCGGCCCATCAAGCCTGCAATCTCACACCCACGTACTTGGGAGTAAATCAAAATTAACTTAATGAACCTCTTACTTCTAAGCTGACATTTATAAGATTGCATTGTGACCCTGTAAAGCTGCTCCTATTTTCCATCTTAAAACCTTATAGTCTGAAGAGAGGAGCTTTTCTATCAAGCCTCCTGACATTCCGCGCTCCATATACTCATAATTTTCATTTGTTTCGCCTACAGGCTGAATAAGAGTTTTGTTGAACTTGAAAGCTTGCTCACTACTTTACAGTGTCTCAACTGGTCCTACTTGAAGGTATTACATGACTACTGCTTTTGGCTGCAATCTTTTCCAGTTGCAAGAATGCCCCTCTTTCTCATTAATGAGTAGCACATGTCCTTTGAAAATGAAGTCTTAAAGCTGCCTTTCAACAGGTATAAAGTAATAAAAGAAAAAGAGCAATATATACATTTCCAGCCAGCCATTCCATTGCAGTGTCTATGGGAGGAGAACCTCTGCCCACCCCAAACCTAAGCTGGCCAAAGAGGTTCACTGTCTCGTCCACAGAGGGTCTGGGGATGTCCTTCCTGCAGATCTCATCCTCTGGTGTGGGGAGATTCCCCCATGTCCAACCTGCCTTCCTAATTGTGAAGCCATGCATTGCACGGGGGAATCGTAATGTTATCTCCAAAATGTCTGCAGGTATTATTTTCACTCTCATTGCTACAAGCTGTCAATTTTGACAGACTGTAGATTAAAACTGCTACAGACTGCAGATAAAGCCTCCATCTTCCTCTGCTCTCAGCAGGAAGAATTCTGCCACTGCTTTCATGTAGATTATGTTTCCAAAGTTCTCAACATTCAAGCCCCTTCCCTTTTCTGTTTTCTCATCTTACACTTTGCAAGGCCTTGTACGGCTTGCTTACTTAGCACATCTGGGCATTTGTGTGTGCTCGTGGGTTACAGTTAGTGAGAACCCCACTTCTGATCCTGCATAGCTTTGCTGCCAAAGATATCCTGTGCAATGTTGACAAAGTTCTACAGGCTTAAGAGGAGAATTGCTGAGTCTGCCATACCGACTAGCCTTTAGACCTTGTACCTACATACTCAGCATCTATGACAACCTGTGGAAGACAAGGAAAAATGTGTTCAAACAGCAGCAAGGGAAGGAGTACACAGTTATGCCATTTTTCAAAAAGCATCTGCTCCATGTAAAATAATTAGTTGCCTTCAGATAATTGCTTCCCTACTGGTTTGGTTTGTCTGCATATGCTGTTGACATTCCCCATTCCTTGTGAGCAGCCTAAGACATTTCATCAAAGCTATGCTTCGTTTGTAGAGAGATCGTATTTCCTCAAGGGAGCATGCTCATAATTAATTGTTGTGGACAAGCAAGAGAAGGTAGCACATTTAGAGAGCACATTCCTTCTATGTTGAAATATTGTACCTTCCCCAACTGTCCCACTCATCTAGCAGTTGCTCCTGGGAGTGGCAGTGGAGGAGGGAAATCTCTTTCTGTACCTATCTGCCACTTATAGAACATCATGCCAGGGGCTGGTGAGCCTGAAAAACATAGTTATGTCAGAGCACCTGATGTCCTTAGCATAGAAATTTGGCATAGGCATCCTGGGAAAAAAATCACACAGCACAGTAGCACTTGCAGCACTGACATGGCTTCACAATTACTAATACTAAATACTGTTTAAGTATTTGAAGGGGTGTCACATTGAGGATGGAGCAAGTTTGTTTTCTGCTGCTCCAGAGACTAGAACACGGAGCAATGGATGCAAGCTCCAGAAAAAGAGATTCCACCTCAACATTAGGAGGAACTTTCTGACAGTGAGAGCTGTTCAGCAGTGGAACACACTCCCTCGGAGCGTGGTGGGGTCTCCTTCCTTGGAGGTCTTTAAATAGAGGCTGGATGGCTATCTGTCAGGGATGCTTTGATTGTGATTCCTGCATGGCAGGGGGTTGCACTGGATGGCCCTTGTGGTCTCTTCCAACTCTACAGTTCTATGATTCTATGGCAATTTTCCAGATGCCAGCAAGGTAATCAAGAGACCTCATTACACCTCTAAAGTAACAAGAGGAGAAAAATTTCTTTACCACCTTGAATTAAAATCCGAGCTGGAGAAAAACGACTGGGAGAGAGGGGCTTGGTATGGAATACAGGTATTCTTTACAACTGTACTAAATTTCTGCATAGTCAGACCCCCATATCTGCGGGGGTTCAGTTCCTGGACTTACCACGGATAACAGCAAACACCATTGGAAATAATGGGACTTCTGGTTACAAATACCATAGAGTTGGCTTGGAGGGCCTAGAAAATGTCTAGAGAGGATGCCTTTCTAGGAAAACTATGTGTTATGTGTTCTTTTTGTGTCCCCACAGTAACCGAAATCACAGATTTTGGTTGCACGGATACAGGGGTCCAACTGTATTCCAAACTACTGTAGATCATTACAAGTTATGGTGCTATCACTACATTCCAGAAACTTCAGAAAGATTTAGGATATAATCTTCCATACACTTAGAGTAAGCCCTACTGACTTAATTCTAGGTAAACATGCATAAACCTGTCTTAAGGTACTAATACAATTGTCTCTGAAGGACTATCACACAAAGAGTAACGATGCTTCCAGACCAGGCTACTATTGTGCAGTCACTTCGCCTCATTCACATTTATTGGAGGAAGAGAAATTTTCCTTGAAGATGGAAGATCCATTAGTTGATTTCTTTTGATTGGGAATACTAGGAACCATCTGTCTAGAAGCCTTTCCAGCTAAGTCTTTACCTAATTGTCAGCGTAAGATTGCAATTTTTAGTGACCTGATTTTATAGTCACTTGTTTGCAGTACTGTAATTGTGTTCCAATAAAATAAATCCTATTAATAGTACAACCACTTTAATGTGTCTTGGGCTCTTGTCTGTGGCTTTGGCTCCATCTATATGGTATTTCAAAAATGCTGTGTTCCAAAAGCTTTGTTAGAAGAGGCTTCAAGTGCATGATGTATTTTATGCATACAGTTTCAGTTGTAGCAGGTCAAATAACTTGGATGATTAAGATATTTAGGACAGCAGTATTTTGAACAAATAGGTATGCCATATTGTTATCTCCACTAGAATTTAGAATAAGGGTAGTATAGAAATTAAAGTATTAGACTGGGACTGGGGACTCTAGATTCTAGTCCCCACTAAGCCATGAAATTCAGTGGGCAACTTTAGAGCAACCACTCATTTTTATATTGACCTTCCTCATAGGGTTCTTTTGAGTAAAATGTGGGGAGGAAGAGAGCCATATACACCTCCTTTGGCTCTGTAAGAAGTAAGCCTGGCTGACAGAAAGATTCTACAGCAAAGGTCCATTTGTTTTTTTCAAGTTTCAAAACTCTGTGTGTGTGTGTGTGTGTGTGTGTGAGAGAGAGAGAGAGAGAGAGAGAGAGAGAGAGAGAGAGAGAGAGAGAGTATGTACACAGCTCATAACTTTGCAAACATGCCGCTGACATACATATCACACATAACATACTGTATAGCCATCAGGTTTACTAGCCATTGAAATCCTTACTGAGGTGTAGATATGGGGGCGTGTGTGCAAAATAAGGGAGTTGCCCCTCCCAATAAAAATTCTACTCCCAAACGAATTTTCCTTCAGTCCTCAAATTTCTAGCATTGTAGTAACTTAATACTTAAGTACTTAATACTTCAGTGGAACATTTAGAAATACATTTTAGGCACTGAAACAAAAGGGAAAGGCAGAGTTACCAAGGGCATGTGAACACAGCAAATATAAGGGCTCTAGATGTGAAAAGTTTTCAATATCTCACTCTCTCAAATGCTAGAAATTTGGGGACTGAAGGAAAATTTCACTGAAGGGGATAATTTTTATTTGGGCGCAAAGCCCTAATTTTTCTCCAGAATATTAACAAACCTCTATCATACCCTCCTTGATTGCCTTCCTTTCGCTACATACAAACGGAGGAATACCAGCCCATGCCCAACACAGCTGCCTCTTTCTGCATCTCTTCCAGCTCTACAGTACTGCCCCCTTTGTGTTAATATTGCATCATTGGCATCATAGTGCAAGAATGATAAAAGTATACACAGAAACGATGCAAACATGTGCAACACAAGGGACTGCTAAGTAAAACACTGGACTGTACAATTTTTCACCTACAAATAGGTGCACCAATTTGGAATTCTCACTAGTACAAAAACAATCCAGTGCAATGAAAAATTACACAGTAAGGAAAAAAAGGTTTCTGACACACCACCAAAATCTGGTGTTAGGTAAATGAAAAAAATGCTTTGGTTAGCACAAATCTTGGTTTTGCCAAAAGCAGATCTTTGTGCATAATCTGAAATGTTGTCTGCCCTGATAGAGATTTATTCTCACTCAGAATGAGACAACCACCTCAAGTGGCGGATGCTGGGGGATGGTGGTGACTGGCCAATCCCCTATTTCAGATGACAAAGCTGTGTGCACCCCAACGCCATTCTTGCAGCCTCCTGAGATAGCCTACTGCCTGCAAAATTCAATTAACAATCCAGTTTGCTTCTGTATGAAGAATAAGAAGTGCCATCTTGTTCTTTGCCTCAAGCAGCAAAATGTCTTGAGTTGACCCTCTTCTCATAGTTTAAGAAATCCCATTGGGTAAGAGTAGTGCATGCATGCAGCAGAATCTGCTAGGGGAATTCTGAGGGTGGAGAAGATAAAGTTCTGTGCTGAGAAGGGAAGAGGAAGACATCTCATTTTTGAATCATATCCTGTAGGAAAAAAATCAAATCAAATGAAAAACTAACACAGGAAGGAACAAACTAGGCTGTAACTGCTTTTATAATTTGTCTTCTGTTTCAGAAATCTTTCGGGTCACAGCAAGAAACAAGTGCTACTGAGAAATACAAAATATATTTGGGTCCATTGGTCTGGTTGAGCAGTTGTTCAATGGCCACAGTCAATTGTAAAAACCTCTAATTAAAACAGGATATATTTTCAGAACCAGCCAGGGCATTCCAAGAGTTGTAGTCTTCAAAGTAAAAATCATTTCTTCAAATCTTCACTCATTTCATAAGTTACTTCTTATGCAACCTGGAGAAAAATCATAATAATGTCTTTGCTACAAAACTTTTCCACTATCTGAATAATATTCAAATGCTCAATAAGAAAGTCAGAATCTTCATGTCTGGTAAAATGATACTGATGCTTTAAATTAATATATATATCCACACGGCGAGAAACCATACTGTTAAAATAATATGCATTTTCATTTAAGAAAGAATGCACAAAGCATGTTGACTGGACAGCTGCTCAAGATGCAGATGCCACTTCTCTAAAAGAGACTGCTCAATAGAAAATGCACTGAAGCATATCGCCATACACTTCAGGATAGAATCAAGTCCGGACTCTGTCAACCACCCATACGCAGATGAATATTCTGTTCCTTGCTTGGGCTAAACAATGTTTGGAACAATTCTCCAGAGCAAGACTGCAGCCATTTGGGAAAAGAAATACTTGGGGCTAAACAGGAGAAGGGATTACATGTTACCTTTTTATTAACACACATAGTGCCAAAATGAAGCGAGAGATAGATCATCCTTACTCGGCTTTCTGTCTCCTGCTCTTTCATCAAGCCAGCAGTTTGACCTAACAGTTTTGCAGGGCTTTTGGCTTCCCTGGATAGCTTCCATTGTTAATCACTTTAAAGTGTGCCAACAACTTGTACAGTGGGCCCTTGGTATCCACTGGAGTTTGGTTCCAGGACCCCCACCCCATGGATATCAGAATTTGTGGATACTAAAGTCCCATTATATACAATGGCAGAGTAAAATGGTGTCCTTTATATAAAATGGCAAAATCAAAGTTTACTTCTTGGAATTTTTTTTAAAAAATAATCTTCAAGCCATAGATGGTGGAATCTATGGATGCCAAATCTGTGGAGACAGAGGGTCGACCGTATAGTAGCATTTTTATTAACCTTTTCCTTTTGAGCTGCCAAGTCTTTGTCTTATTTTTGCCTGGACAAAAACTGAATTCCAGTTACCTGTGCATTACCTTACTTTTAGAATACCTTATTTTTTTCCATTAATGAGCAACAGAATGTTTAAGGTAACCCCAACCTGATGCCATCCACATATTTCTGTTAGCACTAGGCAGTACAGCAATAGTCAGGGATGGTAAGAGTTGTAGTTCTAAACATCTTGAAGCTTGGGAGAGGCAGATTTATGGACACATTACTATATAACAGGTTTTACAACTAAGTCCCCCCATTAGTTGAAACATTGACCAACACTGTTCAACTTATTTTCATTATAACTACAGATGAATCATGCTATCTGCTTAGCTCCAGTTGACTTTTTACAACCTAAAATTAGTCTCCAGCTTTTCTTATCTAAAATCCTGCTAATTTTTTTAAAATGTCTACCTTGCATGGAGCCTGTGCCTTTTGTATGGGAAGTAGACCAAGTCTACAATGCTTCTTTCTCTCAGTCTCAAAGATGCTACAAGTTCCCTTTGCATGTTTTTCAAGTGTTGAGAAATCCTGACAAGAATGCTGGACTAATGAGAATCTTCAGTCTGGGACCTATTTTGCACAAAATTCACACATGGTTGTTTTGTGGAGAAAACAGTATTTTTGCATAGGAAACAGCTTTTCACAGAAGGAAACAACTTTTTCTTCACCAAAAATAAAAATTCCATGAAGAAATATTATTTTCTGTGCAGAAAATGCTATTTTCTGAGCGAAACAACCACATCCACTTTTTCCATGGAATAAGTCCTGAAATGTGAATAGGCTTCAAAAACTGTATTGTTTTCAAAATCTTTCTCACAGTGGGAAGAAAATTGATGAATTCTTTGAGATTGGTGATGAGTTACATCCCTACTTCAGCCTATTCTTTGGTACATTTGCTATATAATGTATTTAAAATGTGGCATTCAGGGGCCTTAGAGAGGCCAAAAAATACACCCTAAGAAGAAATGTTTCCTTGTTTTGGCATTTTTGTAAGCTGCCTTGGATCCCATACTAGAAGAAAGGCAGAATATAAATAAATGGGCTACATTACTGCAATAAGCATAACAAGCACATACCTCAAGCATAACAATCACTCTTAGGTGTTTAAGGTAGGAAGGACGAATGGCAAGGTATGATCTAGTTTTGCCATTTTTGGAGTGGTCCTAGCAGCTAAATTATGTCATAGAGTGAATGTAATTCTTCATCTAACCAGTGATATGAGCACAAAAATCAGTTTTACAAACGTAAGTCCTATGTAGGTAGTTGGATTGGTGTTTAAGATAGATTGATACATTGAAACTTTATTTACCAAAGCTCTTATCAGAAAACTCTTATTTACTTAAGTCTAATTCTGCATCGTCCCACATGTGAAACAACCTCTAATGTAATTTTAATAAATTAAGGGAGGGGGGAGGAATAAAGTGCCATTCCATGTTTTATAGTTTATATAGCAACATTTATTTCCTTCTCAGTCTTTAGTTTATATGTAAAGAAACACAGTAGCATCACTGGTTTAACAGAAGCCCATTGTCACTGGTACGATGTAACCAGATACAGATATGCCCATTATGTCCCCAAAACATTGGTTTAAAAAACAACCCTTATAATGCAAGAGGAGATGCCTCCTAGCCACACAAAGCAGATGGATTTGGAGACTAAGCTCAAGAACACTTAAATACATACATACAGCAAGTGGAGTGGGGGGAAACAGGCCCACATACTTGTAAGACATGGAAGTGTTCTTAAACACAGGCAGTTTAATGACACAAACCCAAGATCACACAAAGGAATGAAAGCTCCTGTTATAAGTAAGGCTGCATTTGGCTTACCAATAAAATAAAATAAAATAAATCAAATATGTATTTCAGGCACATGAAGCATTTAGTACCTTTCAGTCCATCAAAAGCAGAAAAGATGGTGCCAAATAGAACCAAAATAGAATATTTATTGTAATATTCAATAATTGTTCTGTAAACATAAGCCAGAGTCCCAGAAGGCTACATTGATGCTGTTATGAAATTAAAGCAGCATATTTAAATATTGTACTTAATACCCTTAAATATGTAATACTCCTTTCACACGAACTTAACCATTCAAAAAGTAAGGGATGCAGTGTTAAAGTAGTTCCCTTCTCCTTGCAGTCAAAGAGAAAGTCAGAAAGTGCATTGAATTAAAAACAAATAGTTTCCCATTAACCGAACAGAGCCCATGCACGAGCCACCGCAGATGGCTTGATCTTAAAGGCAACTTCATTTGCATATAGCAAGAGCTCCAACCTAGGAGAGGGAAAGGGGAAAGCACACTTTAACAAAGACATCCTGAGCACTACTTGCTTCTAGAGCAGTTAGTGGTTTTGAAACATTCTCCAGAACTTCAGGTGACATTTTTTTAAAAAAACACTCAATTTTGCTCTGTAAGGGTCCTTTTCATGGGTCACGTGTACAGATACAGCTGCAATCATAAGCTGGTCCTTAAGTGTCTAATCCTTTAAATGTCTTTTGGAGCTAATTCACATTACCTATGAGTGAATGAAACTCTGGTTTGAGCATGGAGAAGTTACTTTTTTGAACTATAGCTCCCAAATTCTGGGAACTGTACTCACCCAAAAACAACTTTTTCCAAGCTCTGCACTTGCTCAGCTATGTGTGAACAGTAAAACATGGAATTTATAAGATGGCCACGCATGTTTATTTGTTATATATTTACTGCAGTTCCCCAGAAAGCCACAGGCACAGCTTTTTCTGTGAAACAAATTTGCATCCCCAATTCATGCCCATTATGTGAGTTCATCACATACTGAGCACAGTGTGTGATCATTAGCTCTGGTCTGAATGGAACATCCTCCTCAACAACACTGGTGCTGAGGTGAAAAAGACAGTGTTTACCTTATCGGGTGGCTGCAAAACTGGCATCAATATTCATGTCATCAAGTACAAAAAAATGCCTCCTGCAGTTGGAATTATTCAAGGTGTTCAGTTTTGTTCCAAACATACGCGCAAGAAATTGACTAGCTGACATTTCCAAAATCATACTTTGTTTAGAAAGGGGGGGGGGATGGATGGCACATATTCTGCCATAAAAGCAAGCTGTTGCATAACAAAGAAAATCAGGATTACACTTGGCATAGAGTTAACTACTTTTCTCCCTTATCACTGCAGTGTACACTCAAAATGAGACCTGAAGTTTGTGCTTTGGAGAGATGCAACAATTTGGGTGGAGGGGAGGAAAACAATTACAATATTCCTAAGTATACACACACACACCCCAAATCTAGATAAAGGAAGGGGCCCATTAACTATTAGACAGGGTTAAAGATGAGAATGTCTTGGTCAGGTATGACATATAGGATACAGAAGACACACTTTTTAACCACGGAGCTAATTAATCTTTATCAGCATTGAAGTTAGTAAGTCTTGGCATTAAGTCCTCAGATTTATAGTGGTAGCCTTTTTGGCCTGTCTATTAATACTTGCCAGTCAGTCCTATTGAACTAACTGTGCCAGTCTAGCTTTGCACACATTACAGAAAAGTGGTTGAGACTTTAAAAGCAACTGCATTGTACAATTTAAAATTTAACTGCATGAGAATTGTACAGCAGAGTTATTGCATGTTTACAGCAATCTGTGGGAGACAAATTGGGAGTATTAACTAACTGGTGACCATTATAATACAAGGCATCCACAAGCCATTGACAACTGTACTTGATAATTTTACAAGTACAGGTTTATCATACTTCATGCTAACTATAGAATAGGTTTGTATTGCAGAAACAATGTCTGAGTGTGACACTAGTGGGGTAAGGGGCATGGCATCCACTGATAACTGACTCATTTTTTTTTCTTAAGTTCCATGCTAATAAAGAGAAGCGTAACTTAGTTAAGTTTTCTTTTGCATTTTTAGAGGGAGGAAACAAACCTCTGTGTCCACTGACCAAGACATTTGTTATCAAAGAGTCTGCATTTAAACAATGCAAGATAAACTTCCAGAAGTACAGGAGCAAATAAATTCATCAAGTTGATCAAGGTCATCTGTTCCTCTGATAGTACAGTACTTGGTACTACAGTTGCTGGGACCACTGCTGGAATAACATTTTGCTATCCTATAAAGCCTTCCAATCTGAACTTTCAAAAATGCTTTAGAATCTATTAACATTAATGCCACCACAGTTAGGTGCTTACTCTGGTCTTTTAAAACAGACTAGAAAAGTGAGATGAAAACAAAAGCCAGCTATACGATTCTGAAGAACATCACCTACTATCCTTTCATTCATCACTGGATTAGTCCCCATAGTCAAAGTTACTTGATTTTAAAGAAGTTTGGGCAAGCAGCTCAAGTGCAATCCATAAACGTATATAGCAAGTGGCTATTAGAAATGAGAAGCCATATCCTCCCACCCCTTTGTTTACTTAACACTTGGCATCATTACAGTTTAATGCATGGACAAAATTGAACTGTGCCAGCATTTGGCTCCATAACATGTCTTCAAGATGTTGTAGGTAAAAGAAAAAGGCCACTTAGGACATCACACTACAACCATGGTTAACAACTCCCCTCTGGTCCCTCAGTGTAGTGATAAGACCAGATGCTTCTGCTTCCTTTTTTTTTTTTTTAATTTACCACATTGGCTCGCTTCATCTGAACCTAACAAACCATGATTAATTTTAACTAAAGTTGGTTTGAAACACATCAGCTTCAAAGCATAGTTTATGAACTGGTTTGTTTCAAACAAATCAGACTTAAAATTAACCACAGTAAAGTCTGGACAGAAACTTAAACTGTTCATTAAAAAAAAACAGAAGCAAAAAGCTTTTTATTTCATCCTCACAGTTTGACTCAAGGAGGCATGCAAGGCAAGGCTTGCAGCAGCTCATTCCCATGATGACAAATTGAAATTTTACTGTGACACTCAGGCCAGCTCAGTATGTTGCTCTAGAGGTTGCTGCCTGTGTTTTGTTACATATGAAGCATTTCAACTGCCTTTGCTTTACCTAAAGGGCAAAATGGCTCAGAATGAAATATAAATACTTTGAAAGAAATATATTAATATTTAAGCCATATACACTGAGGAGTTCTATCTGCCAGATTTCTCTCCTAGGATTTTTTATTATTATTATTTTTTAAACCCTCAAAGCTAGATGTATCTCAGCCAGTAGTAACCCATTCATCCCACCAAGCCAGAGAACACTGCCAGGATAGAGATCAACTCTGTTAGTCCCAACATGATTCTATTTGAGTTCTATTAAGTTGTAAGTTGTTAAAAAGAAAAAAAGATAACAGAGAAGTGAGGGGACAACTAATAAGACCCAAGAAAAGTGTCTCCAGCATCCATCTGAAAAGTTAACCTTAGTGCCCAAGGGAAATATGCATGTATGTCTTCACAATTCCTATTTTCAAAGCAGCCAGTTTTCATTGCATCACAGGCTTAAAAACAAACAGGACTGCTATTTTTTGTTGATATTTTGGTCAACAAGTACTGGATATGTTTTAGGATGCTACCACTGATGTTACATAGTATACCTACGTGAAATAGCATTCACTTCTGCATTTAAGAAGAAAGGCTGAATTTCCTCATTAAAAAAATTCTGCCAACTTTGGTTTCTTCTTCTGGTTTGTAAAATATTGAGAGAGACAACATGCATGCACAGCAAAAAGAGGAATCACAATAAGAAGTCTTAACACAGAACGACTTCCAAGTTTGAGGGAGAAGGGGGCTTTGGGATAATGTAATTTTAATTTTAAACTTAACTAAAAGTGGCTCTGCAGTTATTGCAGCATCGGCAAAATTTTCTGTGCTATTCAACTAAAAGTTAACACAAGCACACATTGTGTCAGGACGGCACTACAACGTTCTTCCCAGCAGACAGCCTAGATTTAAGTTTTATGACAAGAACAGGGACTTCAGCAATTACATTACTTTGTAACTTGTGTCTTTAATGCTTGTCTGTCCTCTCACAGTCAACCTGTGGTTGACCCCAAACTTCATTCAGCACAACTTTGGGAATTACAAAGATGACTCAAACTGTTTGTTAGGGTCAGATTCTGCCTCTAGCTTTACAGCAGGAATGCATTCTGATTTAGTCCTTCTGGTTTTGTGATGTGGAGAGTCAATGACTATTTCCGAGCAAGAAATACTAATTGATGGGGACTTTTCTGTCTTCTTTGCAGTAGTCTTTTCAGCAGTCCCACAACACTGCTTCAGAGCACATTGGGTTCTGCAGGGAAATTCACATTTGCTTACAGCCTCAAAGCCCACATCTGAGTCCACAATGGCAAATTCTGGCTGAATGGTGGTCGCATGTATCCCTTCATCATGAAAGATCTCCTTAATATCCTTTGCCACTTTCATATAGGTTTCTGGGTCCTTACATTTTATATGAGCAGTGCCAATGATCCTGCTTCCTGCTAACTGCCAAACGTGCAATTCATGGACCGCTTCAACTTCTTCCAGTTTGCGGAGTTTCTCATTTAAAGAACGAATATCAATTTGCTTGGGAACAGTTTGCAAAAGGATGAGGGCAGATTCTTTAAGCAGTGGATAAGTTGTATAGAGCAGAATGCAAACCATTATAAGACAGAGTGCAGGATCTAAATATAGAACCCAGCAGGGACCAGCTACAGGAATTTTCTCTAATTCAGTTGCATTCATTTGGACAGACATCTGAGTAATGTTTTCTGCACAATGGTCATTGATACACAGATTAATGCAAGGTCCATCCTTAGGGCATGGAGTCCAGTAAGAGTAAAATACTAAGGCATTCACTACTACAATTACTGAACCCAAAGCATCTCCAAGGACATGAAGAAATACTCCACGCATGTTGAGCTGAGCGCTAGTGTCTTCATCAACTTCCATATCGAGAGAGGAGTGGTTGCTAATATTTCCATTTGGCTGTAGTTCCATTTGGCTTTCTTTTGATGCATCACCTGCAAATACAAGAACAACACTGTTAAACCAACAGGAAGCCCTGGTGGATGGTTTAGCCAACTGCTAGCAATATTTAGATGACAGCAGCAAGGGAGATCCCCTTTGTTTAATGTTCAGTTCATGAATATATACCTACTGTGCTGTATCACAGAGTACTAACTTCTCAGAGCATACAGATCAGTAGTTTTTCAAAGACTAAACAGCAGATTCCAACTGTTTCAGACTAACCTTTGACAGCAGCCTGTAACATTCTTACTACATATGCATTTTTCTCCTTGATTTCTATCTTAAAAGAGGGGGAAACCAGCAACAAAGGGGTAATATTGCTGCTAGTGCTACTGCTGCCATGTTGGGTACACATATAACTCCTGATTTACTAAAGATCAACACTTGAGAATGTTCAAAGAATGTCACATTCAGTATCCCTTACAATAACTCTGTAAAAGTAGGTCACTATTACAAGAGAATGAATAGTCCACACTGCAAAGGAAAAGGCTTGTTTATAGCACAAACAAGATTTCAATATAGACTTTTTGGCTCACAGTTAATTTCTGAGCCAAAATGCTCCCCTAGTTCTACTGTGCTTTTTTAAGTTAAGAGATGTGGTGTTAGAATCCCAATAATTAAACGTATAGAAACTAGAGGAAGCAGTAAGAAAGCAAGCAGCTGTGTCATGCAAGGTCTGGGGAAGAGAACTGAGACATGGCATGTGTTGTTTTTTTTAATGTTCAGGTTTCACTCCTCACACCACACAAGTCAAAGTTCATTACTGCAAACAGCAATCCTCTAGAGCAGCTTATGTATGACCACACTGCAGGAACCAAGGCAGTGTATCAAAAAGAAAGAAAAGCATGAAGTCAAATATAGCTACTTATGCTAGATTACTGGGAATTGCAATTGCTACTCTATCTTTGCATTTTATTTTTTAAAATGTACACATACTAATCTATCTTCACAACCCTCTATTAAGGCTGGATTCCTAGATGGTGAAAATACTTCTCATAGAATTTGCTGGGAATAGCTTTTGTCCCAATGAGATACTGCAGTGGTTTGCCTTATTCGGAAGGAGGGGGGGGACAAAAAACTCCATTTACTGCATGGGAAAAGCCTTTGTGGCTTTTACTCTATTTTTAAAAATAATGCGAGGAAATATGTGTTAGCTATAGTTAAGACAACTGATTCAATTTGCTATGCACTCTCAGAGAGGACTGGAGAGCTGATTGGTCAGATGTGCATGGGTGGGGGTGGACTTTCGCACTAATGATCATGCGGTTTTGCTCTGCCAAGTTGCCCAATTGAATGTCTTTACGGTCCGCGAAAAGAGAAGGGGGTTCCATGTGGATGTTTTAAGCAGAAGGCTGAGTGGGGCAAATGGTAGCTTGAGACTAAGCGCTGTCTCAAGCGCTGTCAATCCCCCTAAGAATCGGGGGTCCTCCCAGCCTTGGGAAAGGTTGGTGATTAAAGGAGATCTTCGGAGACCGGAAGATTCTCCCTCTCAAAGCGGTCAGGAACAGCAGTTTCTGACAGGTAAGAGAGGGAGGTGAAGTATCAGAGAGAAACCATGGACTCAAACCTCGCCTGCAGATTTTTTAAATACAAAGCAACGACAACGAAGCAAAGAAAATCTACAATCTGAATATCCTCTTTTTCTTTGACTGGGAGACTCTACAGAAATACAGCAGCGGTTAGATCAGTGAAGCCTGCCACCTCACCTAAAACAAAGCAACTTTAGAAGGAAGGTGAACTTAAGAGCAAACATTTGAATGATAGTAAACATTCGAATGATACCCCCTTCCCTTTTCATGGCTTGAAGGAAGCTGTGGCAATTCTATCTGGTGAATACTTGTTAGTTACTTCGTTGCACAGACAAGCTAGCTAAGGTTTGTAGCTATGCTTGTGCAGGAACCTTCGAGACAAAACTGAAATTTAATCACTACAGACTTCAAGCTTCAAACACTGGATAGCAGCCTATTGCTTTTGCTGAAAGACTGTGGAGACAAATGAATGCTGCTGCGAATTTGCAATAATGTGCAGGAATGAGCATTATTTCCTCTCATCAAGACAAGCCTCAACTTTGCTTCCAACTGTAATCCTATCCCCTGAACCCAGTTCTATTCAGAAGGTTGTGCCAAAGGAAGGAGAGGGAAGTGATTTTACTGGTTCCCTCTCCCCCTGAATATCCCAGTACCATACCCCATTCTATTTTGGAGGGTCCTTCAATTTTCTGGAGCAAATGGGGGGGGGCATACAAAGCTGGAAGAATAGGGGAAATCAGTGAACATCCCCCCCCCCCACTGCAAGCAGAAGTACCGTATATTCCGGTGTATAAGACAACTTTTGAGCACTCAAAAATACCCTCCAAAATCAAGGGTCGTCTTATATGCCGGATATACTTTGCTTCGCCTGCCTACCTATTTCCTGCCTCTTCGCTCCCTTCACAAACGGAGCAAAGAGGCAGGAGATGGGGCAGGGGGTGAAGCAAAGTGTTTAGCAGTTCATTCTACCCCCTCCTCTGCTTTCTCCCCCTTTGGGGAGCAACTGAAGACAGAGGAGAGGGGCGAACGTTGCGGTTTGCCGCGGCTGCTGCTCGATCACCTGTGTGTTCAGCAGCCGAGGCAAACTGCTAGATTCACCCATTCGCCCTTTCTCCCCACCTTCAAGGAAGGTGGGGAGAAGGGGCGAAAATGCCCCGTTTGGCTCCACGACCCCCATTTCCTCCGTCTGGGCTCCCTTCGGAAGAGAGCCCAGGCAGGGGAATCGGGGACGCCGAGGCAAACCACTCGATTTGCCCCCTCTCCCCACCTTGAAGGGGCGAAAATGCCCCGTTTGGCTCTGCAGCCCCGTTTCCTCCGTCTGGGCTCCTTTCCAAAGGGGGCCAAGGCAGGGGAATCGGGGCCACTGAGGCAAACCGCTCAATTCGCCGATTCCTTGAAGGTGGGGAGAAGGACGAAAATTCCCCGTTTGGCTCCGCGGCCGTTTCCTCCGTCTGGGCTCCCTTTGGAAGAGAGCCCAGGCAGGGGAAGCCAGGCCGCCAAGCCAAACCGGTAGATTCGTCCCTTCTAGATTCGCCCCAAACCTAGCGGTTTGCCGTGGCTGCCCCCACTTCCCCCGCCTTGGTCCCCTTCGGAAGAGTCAAGATGGAGGGAAGGGGGCTGCTGAGGCAAACTGGGCATTTTCGCCCTTTTCCTCCACGTTCGAGTCAAGTTTGACTGGAAGGTTGAAGAGAGGGGCGAATGTTGCGGCTGGCTGGCTGGCTGGCTGGCTGGCAGAGCCCTCCCAGCTGATCCTGTTCACTTTCCCAACTCACGAGGAGATCATCGTGAGTTGAGAAACAAAGAGGATCAGCTGGAAAGGCTCCCCCAGCCAGCCAAATTGGGGGGTGGTCTTATATGGTGAATATATGCCTAACCCTAGATTTTTGGTTAGAAATTGGGGGGGTTGTCTTATATGCCCAGTCATCTTATACGCCGGAATATACGGTACTTGCAAGAGGAGCCATTCCATCCATGAGAGGCAAATTGGGGATGCAATGCAGTTTGTGGCACACAATGATGCGTTTTCAGAAACAGAAATGTAACTTCTTGGTATGATCAGCTGGTCTCACACTGGAAAACTACAAAAGCAACTGATAACCAAGACTTTATACAGGTTGAGTCTCCCTTATCCGGAATTCTGAAATCCAAAATATTCCAAAATCGTCCACATGGGTAGCTGACAGTGGCCCCTTTGCTTTCTGATGGTTCAGTGTACACAAACTTTGCTGCAAGCACAAAATTATTAAAAATATTGTGTATAAAACTACCTTCAGGGTATGTGTATAAGGTATATATGAAACAAAAATGAATTTCCTGTTTATACTTGGGTCCCGCCTCCAAGATATCTCATTATTTATATGCAAGTATTCCAAAACCTGAAATATTCCACATTCCAAATACCTCTGCTCCCATGCATTTTGGATACGGGAAACTCAACCTGTATTAAGAGACTCTTCATCTTGTGAACTATATAAAAAGGGGATTGGAATATTTAATGTGTAGATATCCACTGTGAGTTAAATGCCACTTGCCCAGTGGTTTCACCAACATAACCGGTAGAACCTGAACCATCCCAACTCCTACATTTGTTTCACCAAGTTAACTCCACCTCTATAATAAGTTTAACAAATGCAAGTGGTGGCATCCTTAAAATAGAGATCAAGACGTAGGGTTTTGTGTGCTGGGTAAACCAACAGCATAAAAATATTAGGTTGAGGAATGTTCATAGAGTACAGGCGTACAGGTAAAGGTGCCCAACATTTAAATCAAAAACTTTCAAGCCTTGGCCTTACTACAAGAACAGCTTAGGAAGCCTTCTTTCCTAATTTCGAACTAAGAAATAACACTCAAATGAGCTAGGATGGATGGATGGGCCAGCTATGAAGACAATATTATACCTCAAATTATTGTCAGGGCAAACTGAGTTACCATTTGTACTTTGCAAAACTCAATTCAGAGTCATCATGTTTAACTGATAAATACAAATATTTTGCAAGCAATGTGATTATAACAAGAAATGGTATGCCATTTTTTGCATCCATGGAGTCAACCAACCACGGTTTGAAAATATTCAAACAAAAACTCCAAAAAGCAAACCTTGCTTTTGTCGTTTAATATAAGGGACACCATTTTACTATGCCATTGTATATAATGGGACTTGAGCATCCACAGATTTTGATATCCACAGGGGATCCTAGATCCAAACCCCAGCAGATACCAAGGGCCCACTGTAGTAATAATTTTTCATTATGGAATTCTTCTAACTTCTGGATTGCCAAAAACTTTCCTATACCCAGAAGGTGTTTAGAATGAATCTTCTACAGTTCTATGATTCTATGATTCTATTTTTTTGTTTGTTCACATTTGAAAGGGGATCTAAATGCAAACTGATAAAGACTCAGAAAACATGAACACAGCTTGCAAACGTAAGCTAATGCAAACTGAGGAAACATTAGCACAACCTATAGTTAAACCTGAACACCTTTAGATCTCTGGATAAAATACAGATAGCTACAGATCCTGTTAACAGCTACTGAATCTTCTGTTGTTGGGATTAGCAAATGGAGCTTCCAGGTACAAATACAGCTCTTGGGGAGCAACTGGCTACCCAAATGCTACAGTGGCTATGGCAACTGAATGCACTGGCCAGTCCACTATAAGGAAAGAGGGAAGACTGGCCCTCTTCTCTCTAAAGAGGGATTTTGCTACTGAACTAGCTGATGCTCAGGCTCCACTGGCTGGCATAGTATATACAACCATGATCCCAACACTCTGGTTACACATTACAATATGAAACAAATAAAGTTCAATGGCATAAATTAAAACTATATGAATACAGGATACTATCATAGGTCGAGATGCAGTTCTAGTGTAGAAAATATGTTCTTCATCTGAGGTGTGTCTAATATTTGAAGGACCAATTATGTGTTCCAGTGACCTGAAATAAAGAGATGGCTATTCAGATAAGATCACCCTTGATTTTTAAATAAAGTCTAATGACAATGGAGTTAAACATATATTGAAGAAGAAAGGATTGCAGGTAACTTAGCAGAACAATATGCACTTGTACCACTTGTCTTTTTCTTTTTTTCATATGATCACAGAAAACTGTCTTGGGCTTGATATGTCCTTAATGTTTAAACTGCACATATGTCTTCCTAAATATTTCAAGTCTGTAAGAGTGCTGTAAGTAAGGCATGCACCGAAACAAAAATAATGACCTAACATTCTGTGTATGTTTGGAAAGAGAATATTCCACAGAATATAGCAGCACAGATCTAACCTCATTATGGTTGTCACCTGTGGATATACTTTCTGTTACAACTACTGTAGATTTAATTTAAAATCCTGGCTAGAGTGTATAGCAGGCATCGCACTGGGTTCATTTAGCTCTGTAAGAACACTAGTTTTCATGTAGAAAGCAGATAATAACCTGCAGTACCTCTTCTTGTTTGGCTGAATTACACAGCAGTTTCTTGTTATGTATAACAGGAGCAGAACGTGCCTACAGTAGGATCCCTGTATCCACTGATTCATTATCCACTGATTCAATTATCTACTGGACACAAAACAACACACCTACCATAGAGTCTTCCTAGAAAATGCATCCTATCTAGCCATTTTCTAGGTCTTCCAAGGCAACTCTATTGTATTTTAAAGCAGAAAACCCATTATTTTCAATGGTGTTTGCTATTATCCACAGTTTTCGGTCTCCACGCCCGTCCCCAGAACCAATCCCCAGTAGATATGGGGGTCTGACTGTATTTTACAGAGTACCCCCAATTTCTTATAGTAGGAGCGGGCAACTTGTGGTCCTTCCAATGTTCCTGGACAGCAGTTCTCAGCATCCCTCAATATTACCTATACCGACAGGCTGACACAAGCTGTCATCCAAAAAGAGCTGAAGGATCACAAGCTGCCCATCCCTGTCCTGCAAGAAAGCTATCATCTCTTTCTCTATAATATTTGATGGTGACCTTCCAGAGGATGCAAGGAAGGGATTACACCAGTCTTTTTCAAACCTCTTTTCAGCAGTTCTTTCCGAAGACCTTTGCCTAGGGTCTCCTACCTGTCAGCTATGGAACTTTAGTAACTTCACAAGACTTTCTGGTCCATGTCCTATTAATTAAACAAAGCATCACCCAAATACATGAAGCACATCTGCTTCTCCATTCTGACTGAAAGGATGACCCTAGTTCTTGTGAACTATAGGCAGAGGTCTCCCATGGAAAGTTACCAAGATTGTGTGTCTTACCATCAAGAAGCCTCTGGGCTCCTAACAACACAGTTTGATAACCAAGGCCTGGACAGTAGCTTTCTGCCTTCCTTCCTTTTTCCATATGATGAAAAGGCAGTTTATAACACCAACTTGTGGTCAAAACATTCACTATGTAAGGAGTAACTCACTGCACTAGTGGACGGAGGGGGTTGTCCCCCAGAGCACCATACAGCAGACGTGCTTCAATTGTGTGCTAAGACATACATGAGAAGGTAACAGTAACCATGGTCAGGGTTTGCCAGGAGAGTAAATTGGGGATAGCATGGCATAACCTTAAGTCAAGGATAAACCCATGAAGACGTCCCACCCAGAGAGAGAGGTAAAAGAATCACCAGAGGGTGAGAAGTGCTTAGTATGCAATTTCCTTACCAGGTGTACCTACACTGGGCAAACTCAAGCCCAGGGCTACTTCTCCAGCACCTGAGCCCAGTCGATCCAATGAAGAGGATGAAATAAACCAGTGGTTCTTAACCTTTTCTTTACCAGGGACCCCCTTTAAATATCTTTTGTTGCCATGGACCCCCAGGACTTAACTCAAGATTCAAAACCCTAATAATACTAACAATAATATCTGATAGTAATAACAATAATATAGTTACACCACCCATTAAACCTTCCCTCAGAGGCACTGGAGAGGGAGGGAAGACTTTTTTCCTGCAAGTTTGTGGCTGGAGCAGATTGAATGGCAATGTGCAAGCCAAGCCAGCCTTTGCCTTGGCTCCTGTCAAGTGGCCAATCCACTGCAGGGAGGAGGTGGGTCAAGAAACCTTCAAGCCTTCACTGACCCCCTGTGAGGACATTGTGGACCCCGGGGGGGGGGCAGGGTTCCTGGACCACAGATTAAGAACCACTGAAATAAACACCTAAGACATCCTCCACTTGACTGGATCTGAGGCTGCAGGTTCTGAGGCTGGCTTGGGTCTTGATCCTTCTTCTTTTCAGTAGGGAAGAGAAGCCAGTCAGCCCTGGTGGCCAGAGACTGCCTGCCTGGGGCTTCCTGAGGGCTGTTTTAAAGCACCAGCAGTGTCAGCATCTGCAGGGGGCCCCATCATTGTGGGGCCTCGTAGTAACCCTCCTCCTGCAAAAAACATTATTAGTAATAATCTGAATATCCTGTATTGTGAACAGCTTAGGCTGCGTTAGGTGACATGGACCTGAGATAAACATATGGGGTCCCCAAAATAAAGCATTGCAGGGGGGCCTTGCTGCTATGTAATTGGGCACTTTAATTTGCAGGATGGGCAGCTTCTCAGAGGTGGAGGACATGCATTGTAGGCCAGACGTCCCAGTTTTCACCTCTGGCTTTTCTGGGTAAAGTTTGGGAAAAGCTCTCAATATCGGGCCCATAAAATAAAGCATTGCAGGAGCCCCCCGAATGCCTTAAAGGGGTCCTCCCCTTTCCCTCCTGAGCTCACCTAGCTTTTCCATGCTGACCCCGTTGGAGCTGCTGAAATTGTCCACCAGGGTGTTGGTCTCCTCCTCTTTCTGCCGGTCGCCCGGAGGCCGCTCGGCCTTGCCCCGGCGGTGGTGATGGTGGCGGCGGTGGCTCCCCCCTGCCCCGTGCGAGTGGCCGTGGCCGTGTCCCCCGTGTCCTTCTCCTCCGCCGCCGCCTCCGCCGCCGCCTCCGTGCTGGTGGAAGAGGCAGAGCCCCAGGACGTTGACCAGGAGCCCGGCGGCGCCCACGCCGATGACCACCCGGGGCTGCTGGATCTCGTGGGGCTCGGTGAAGCGCTCGACGGCCTCGAGCAGGATGGTGAAGCAGAGGGCGGTGAGGAAGACGGCGTTGACCAGCGCGCCCATCACCTCGGCCCGCACCCAGCCGAAGGTGTTCTTCTTGGTGGCGCGGGTGCGCTGGGCGAAGCGGACGGCCACCAGCGCCACCACCAGCGCCATCACGTCCGAGAGCATGTGGAAGGAGTCCGAGAGCATGGCCAGCGAGGAGGTCAGCCGGCTCACCGCCACCTCCACCACGAAGAAGAGGAAGGTCAGCGACAGCATGCACAGCAGCCGCGCTCGACGGCAGCCCCCGGGGCGGCGAGGGCGGCGGGCAGGCGGCGGCGGGTGGTGGGCCGGAGCCGGGCGCTCGCCAGGACCCTCCACGCCCATCCTGGAGAAGCGAGACCGGCGAGGGGGGCTTCGGCTGCTCTTCTGCCCGGCCCGCAGCTCAGCTCAGAGCCAGGACGACGAGGACCGGAGGACCCCGAGCCAGCAGCGCTCCCTCAGCTCCGTCCCTCCCGCCGCTCCCTCGCCGTCTGAGAGACCAGCCCCAGCTTTGCAGACGGTTTGAAACTAAACTTTGCACCCGAACCCCCTCACGCTCCTTTTTTTCCACACGGAACCCCAGAAGCAGCAGCAGCACCGCCGCCGCCACCAGGCTCCTCCCACCAAGCCTCCTCTCATTGGCTGCGGCCCCGGCAACCGGGCAGCCACCGCTCACACCTCCCCGACGCGATTGGCTCTCCTGGGGAGCCTCGCCGCGCTCCAGACATCGGCCACGCCCACAAGCGGCTTCCCAATTGGTCCATCTGCTTGGCTTCGGGAAAGGGTGGGCTTTGGAGGCGTGGCGACGGCTGGGGGGAGTGGGGGGAGGAGGGAGAAGAGTCTCGAGGCTGGGCGTCCAATCAGGCTCCTTGTTCGTCTTTATCCCCGCCTCCTTTCTCCTCCTCTAAAAGAGACTGGTGCAAAAGGTGGTTTCCTTGAAGGAAGAGCGAGGAGTGTTCTCCGCCCCGCCCCCTCCTCCCCCGCTCGCTCCTGGTTTTCCACACGGCCCGGCAGTGGAGGGCGGCCGCCTCAGTCCTCTTGGTCCTCCTCCTTCTCCTCAGTCTCTCGCTCTCTCGCCTCCCCTTTTACCTCATCGGTGACACGGGCAACTGCCGCGCCCTGATACCGCGGTGGGAGGATGCGAGACAGCAGAGACGCCTCATACCCCCACAGTACACAAATAACCCAGTTTGAAATGGGGTTACTTATTTCCCGTGGCTCCTAACTATGGAATATTGGGGGGGGGAATTAGGAATTCTTTTATTGAAATAAGACCATTCTTATTTCAATAAAAAAATTCCTAACTCCCCCCCAAATATTCCATAGTTATGAAATGAGACCATCCTTATTTCAATTTTAAAAAAATTCTTAACCCCCCCCAAATATTCCACAGATAGCAAATAAGACAATTTTTATTTCAATAAAAAAATTCCTAACCCCCCCCAAATATCCCATATTTAGGAAATAAGACCATTCTTATTTCAATAAAGAAAATCCTACCACCACCACCCCAAATATTTCATAGTTAGCAAATAAGACCATTCTTATTTCAATAAAAAAAATTCCTACCCCTCCCCAAATATTCCATAGATATGAAATGAGACCATTCTTATTTCAATAAAGAAAATCCTAAACCCCCCCCCCAAACAAATATTCCATAGTTAGGAAATAAGACCATTCTTATTTCAAGAAAAAAATTCCTAATCCCCCCCTGCAAAATATTCCATAGTTAGCAAATAAGACAATGTTTATTTCAATAAAAAAATTCTAATCCCGCTCCCCAAAATATTCCATAGTTAGCAAATCTCTCTCTCTCTGGCTTTTCTTCGCAAACGAAGATTCAGGAAGGACTCATCCCGCGCTTTTTGCAAGCACGCTGATGACTAAAAAGGCCAATCTGAGATAAACAAGTCCGGTTGCAAAAAGCACAGCAGAAGGTCTCCTTGGGTGATGTTTTTGGGTTGTGATTCTTTCTGCGTTGTCGTTTCTCTTCAAGACTTGTTCGGCGTGAGTTCTCAAATAAGGCTGCAGCATTGTGGATAGTGCGTCTCCATGCCTCCCGATGTGAGGCCAGGGCAGACCATTGTTGGTGATGAATTTGGCCGATCCTGAGATGTTGTTTCAGGGAGTCCTTGTATCGCTTTTTCAGAGCGCCCCTCTTACGCTGACCTGTGGCGAGTTCACCGTAGAGCACTGTTTTTGGGAGGCGATGGTCCTCCATCCTAGAAACGTGCCCTGCCCAGCGCAGCTGTGTTCTCAATATCATGGCCCCAGTGTATATTTAGGATTGTGCGTAAACAGCGCTGATGAAAGCATTCGAGGAGTCATAGGTGGTGGCGATAGGTGACCCATGTTTCAGACTCATAAAGGAGAATAGACAGTACAATGGCTCTATACACACTGATTTTTGTGCTTCACCTCAGGTGTTTATTACTCCAGACTCTTTTATAAAATCTTCCAAATGTGCTATATGCCTTTGCTAATCTGTGATCGATCTCTTTGTCAATCTTGGCAACTGAGGAAATGATGCTTCCCAGGTAGGTGAGCTGCTGAACGGACTTAAGCACAGATTTGCCAACGACAATGTGGGGGTGATGGTGTTCATCCTGTGGTGCAGGCTGGTAAAGAACTTCCGTTTTCTTCAGGTTGACTTCCAGCCCAAACAGCTCTGCAGCTGTTGTAAAGCAGGATGTTAGGCGCTGCAGAGCTGCTTCTGTGTGGGCAACAAGGGCAGCAGCAACAGCGAAAAGCAACTCATGCACGAGATAGTTTAGAGTCTTGATGCGAGCCCTCAGCCGGCTTAAGTTAAACAAGCTACCATCAGTATGGTAACGTATATAGATGCCTTCATCTTCTTCGAGCTCTGCCGTAGCCCTTTGGAGCATCATGCTGAAGAAGATTGTAAATAAAGTTGGTGCAAGAACACAACCTTGCTTCACTCCATTAGTTATTAGAAAGGGCTCTGAAAGAGCATCGCCATATCTGACTTGATCACGCTGGCCCTCGTGTAGCAAGATAATAATTTTAAGGAATTTGGAGGGACATCCTAATCTTTCCAGGATCTGCCACAGACCTTTTCTACTCACAGTGTTGAAAGCTTTGGTGAGGTCGACAAATTTTACATAGAGTCCCTTGTTCTGCTCCCTACATTTTTATTGCAGTTGTCTAAGGGCAAATACCATATCTGTAGTACTCCTATTGGCTCTGAAGCCACATTGGCTTTCAGGAAGAAGTTCTGCAATAGCAGGAACTAATCTGTTCAGGAGTATCCTTGCAAGGTTTTTTGCAAGTTGCAAGGATCCTTGCAAGTTAGCAAATAAGACCATTCTTATTTCAATAAAAAAAAAATCCTAATTCTCCCCTCGAATAAGACCATTCTTCCTTTACACCAGTATAGAAGAATTGATTTATTTGTGAATCTAAAATAAAAAATAAAAAAATACCATTCTACTGAAAAATACACCCAACTGCAAAAGGCCGTAACAATAATGCCAAAAAAAAAATGTTTTCCTCTTTTCTTACTAATACAAAAATACCTGTAAAACTATCTATCCTAACACTAATACATTTTTCCTTTTAATCTAAACACACTATAATCACTCTTTTTTCTTTTCCAATGAGCATTTACATCTTTACAATGAATATTGTAAAGATTTACAAAATTTACAATGAATATTTACATCTTTATACTAAAATTAGAAGTTACACATTACAATTATACATATTTGGAAAAGAAAAAAAATAAAAATAATAATACAAACTAATACAAAAATACACAAATAATAATAAAATATTAGTTTGTTTAGAGATATCCCTTCAGTTGTTGCTGGGGTTGTCTCAGTAAACTATGGCCAAATTTTTTTCCAATGATGGTTTGGCAATTTTTTTTTCACTCAATGCTAAATTTTCAACCTTGGGATTTGTCGTTTTACAAGGTCTTCAGCCTCCTCTGCCCAAGAGCTCTGGTGCCTCACCAAACTACAAATCCCAGGATTTCCATGGCAAAATAATCCAGTTTCAAACTGGGTTATTTGTGTAGTGTGGATGCACCCACACGTGTAAACCTGTCAAGGGACACTGTGGCAGCAGAGCCCACCCAAGACATTTTGTTTGCTGCCTGAGGCAAATGGCACCCATTCAGGTCAATCTGCAGGAGTCCCATGCCCCATCCCGAAGCAGGCCCCCAGGCCAGGATCTTTGGTGGGCCCCCTACCTGCTGCAAGGAGATGCTCTACAACAGTGGCTCTTCACCTTTTCTTTACCAGGGACCCCCTTTACATTTCTTCTGTTGCTGTGGACCCCCAAGACTTAACTCAATATTTAAAACCATAATAATAATACCTAATAATACAATTTCACCATCCATTAAACCATGGTTTCTCAACCAGGGTTCCCTTGAACCCTAGGGTTCCACAAGAGGTTGCTAGGGGTTTCATGAGATATAGAGATTGAAAAAAATAAACATATTTTAAGCTGTAGATATAATAATTTGTAGGCAGGGGTTCCCTGAGACATAAACATTGTTTCAGAGGTTCCACTAGAGTAAAAAGGTTGAGAGAGGCTGCATTAAACCTTCCCTCAGAGGCACTGGAGAGGGAGGGGGAGACTTTTCTTCTGCTTCTTCCCACATGTTTGTGGATGGAGTGGATTGAATGGCAATGTGCAGGCCAAGCCAGCCAGCCAACCTTTGCCTTGGCTACTCCACTGCAGGGAGGGGTTGGGCTGAGCAGCCTTCAAGCCTTAATGGACCCCCTGTGAGGACATTGTGGCCCCTGGGGTCCCCAGACCACAGGTTAAGAACCACTGGTCTACAGGATTCAGGATAAAAAGTAAAATAAGTCAATTTAAATGATGATACCAAAGTAATATTTATATTTATTTTTTTTAAAAAAAACTGAATGGATTTACAGTACATAGTAAAAGCTTACAATAATAGCACGCAGGGGCCTCCTCCTAATCCTGGGTCCTCAGGCTAGAGCCCTGTCAGCTGCCCCCTTGTGGGGGCCATGAGGAGTACTCAAAGCCAGCCAAGTCATTTTGTTAACATCCCATCCCTGACATTAAATATACAATAATATTAAAGTAAATAACTAACAAATTTATAACTCCCCCATATCCTTAGCCTATGATTGCTATATACAGTGTACTTAAAGTAAGCCTTGCATCTGCTAGCCTTTAACATGCTACCAATGTTTAAATGCTTTCTAACTTTCAAAAAAAAAGTCGCAACCTTTCCTTCTTGTGCTGTTCACATAGGGTCCATCTACACGAGGGGAAAAAAATCCAAAATACCTCGTAGTATTGGCATCTCGCAGCAGCAACACCATGTCTAAATGGTTTTTCTGGCCTCAGAAACCCCAGGTTGTGTGGGTTTTTAAAAAAGTTGCCCCAAGGTGCAATAGAGCGATTCTCCAATTTTATAAGAAAGCAAAACAGAAAATATTGATCCTTTATGTTTGTCTTCACCATAGGTCTTAAAAGAATTGAAGCTGTCAAAAACACATATTAAAATCTGTTATGCTAAATTGTGCCTGGAGGTAGCTTATGTTGCCCTTCTGGAAAAGGTTTTGAAATTGCCAAAGTATCTCTTTTGCATTTTCGGTTATCTGTCATAGAGGGCAGAAAGGACTGCTTTTATGGATGGCATCTTATCTGGACATGCTTATTACTTTAATGAAATTTTTATGTTACATTAGTACTCCTCTGTCACCATTGCTTCAGCATTCTATTTAATAATCACCCTTACTTTGTTATCATTATTTTTACAGCTTTTTAACATGAGAGTTTCTTGCATGGCTTTGGGGATTTGGTAAGGAATGGCATATCATACATTGTTTTAGTGATCTATGGTTCATCCACCAGAGGAATGTCTTGAGAATATCTTTCATCAGTCACAGTAGCCAAAGTTGGAGACCAGGGTTCGAATCCCCATTCGGCCATGAAAACACACTGAGTGATCTTAGGCAAGTCACACACTCTCAGCCCTCAGAAACCCCTGTGATAGATTCACCTTAAACAGTTTCAACAATGTGCTTCATTTTATTTTTGCAGCCAGTCCTTAAACTCCTTATTTCCTAAATGTCATTCTCCTCTGACAGTCTTGATAGATCAGATACATGCCAGCAAATAATCTATGCATGAACTGTGGCAGTTAATTCCAGTACCAGCTGGCACTGGAACTTTCTCTCTGGATATTTCAACTATTTGTTTGATAATGAAGTGACCTTCAAACCAACTGGAACAATCAAAGCATCAGTTGAGTGGAAAGCAACGTTACAACGGCTAGGATGTTTAAATTGTATTACTCTAGAATAATTTATTTTAATTGACTTATTCCAGAGTAAATTGTTTTAGGACTTCTGTGTCAGTGCTTGCCCTTAGGAAGAGCCAGAGACTAGCTGTTCTGATGTATCTCTTGCTTTCTGTTGAAGCCACTACTATGTAGCAATAAAATAACTTAAGATAAATTTCAATAAAAAGACACAGTAGCTACTTCTGTCTTCTGCTGAGTAGTTCTAGTTGAAATGTGCTTTCCACTGACTCAAAAAGTCACAATTACAGTAGGCCCTTGGTTTGGGGTTTGGTTCCTGGAGCCCCTGGGGATACCAAAATCTTTGGATGCTGAAGTCCCATTATATACAATGTCATGGGGAAATGGTGTCCCTTATATAAAATGGCAAAAGCAAGGTTTGCTTCTTGGATGTTTTTTTTAAAATTTTCAAGCTGTGGATGATGAAATCTGTGGATACAGAGGGCCGACTGTATATGTTTTTGGTTTGATAGTGAGCATTTCAGGGTTAATGGGGAAAAAAACAGGTTCAGGTTCCCATTCATGGCCTCTTCACACAATTTACAGTAACAAGCTCATATTTGTTGTGCTGAGGAATCTACTCATGTTGGGACATGCAGTCAGTTGGAGACTCCAGATTAATGTATCTAAATATATTTTTATATAAAAAAAATCAGCTGATCATGATTGCAAATGACAAATTATGCTCTCCACCCCCGCCCTCTCTCTCTCCGTCCCTGTCTCCTATACTGCTGGTGGAAGTCCTCATTGTTATTAAATATGTGTATCCTCTCTGTCTTCCAAGGAATTAAGTTCCATATGATGAGATATGAATTCAATTCTTTGTAATTCAGTAAATTGTGGCTACCCACTGGGACATATTTCCTTTCAGATTTTATGCATGATATCTGCCAATATCCTATATTATTTATTTAGCTACAAATGAATAACTTGAGGGTTGTCTAGACAGTGAAAATACTCCTCATAGAATCTGAGGAGAATACCTTATGTCCCAATGAGATCCCATGGTGATTTGCCATATTCAGAAGGAAGGGGGGGGTCATAAACTCCAAAAACTGGGGGGGGGGGCGGAGAGGCTTTGTGACTTTTCCTGATTTTTTTTTTAATACACAGAAATGTGCCTTCCCATTCATCCAGACAACCAATTCGCATTGCAGTGCATTCCCAGATAAGAGTGGAAGTGGAAAGCTGATTGGTCGGATGTGTGTGTGAGGCAAGCTTGCCAGCAATGAAGTGGCCAGAAGTGCCATTTTGGAGTTTTGCGTTTCTGATTGTATGCTTTTTCGCTACACTGAGGTGACCAAACAGTTTTGTTTTTTTTTTAAGCAGAAGGTCGCACTTGTGCACCTTTACAGTTTTTAAAACATGTGCCGTGACAACAACTTGTGGAGAATAATAACAAGAGTAATTAATGCTTGGCCACCATCTTGATTTGCAAGCATGGCTGTGTGTGAATTTCAAACACAGATAGCTTTGCATACCAACAATTTTGCCAAAGGACCATGGAGACAAATGAACACTGCTGTGAATTTGCATTAATGTGCAGCAATCAGCAGTACAGTTGTCCCTTCATATCCATGGATTTGGTATTCATGGATTTAAGTATTCACGGCTTGAAAATATTCTTTAAAAAATAATAATCCAAAAAGCAAACCTTGATTTTGCCATCTTATATAAGGGACACCATTTTGCTATGCCATTGCATATAATGGGACTTGAGTATTCACGGATTTTGGTATTCACGGGGGGTCCTGGAACCAAACCCCAGTGAAAATGAAGAGAAAACTGTATATCTTCTTGTCCAGACAAACCCTTTGTCTCCTGGCCCAATTCCCTAAACCCATCTTAACAGCCAACAGCCATAAGGCTGCAAGGAGGAATTGCAACAGGGGTCCAGCTTCTGATGGTTGCAGCCTCTCTTGCTGGTAGGAGGGGTCAGGAAATGTTGTCCTCCTTGTACTCGGATTGGTATCTGAACAGACTTCATTCACTCAATGCAGCTGCTGGCATTGGAAAGGCATTTGCGATTGTGGCAACAGTTGTGACTACACAGTGTTACCGAATATGAAGCAGTCATTGATCCATTGCTCCAGGTTACAAATCCACAACTGCAATTCAGAATGCCAGCCAACATCAAAACTTATCTTCAAAACAGGTTCAGCACCCTAGGTAGTTCTTTTAAAGTTTAGACTGAAACACAGAATGGACTCATTGCCCCCACTAATATGGAAGGTACCAGCCACCAGTGCCTCTGCCTCATTTGGACTAACCTGTATCAAGTCATGCTACCATTAAATTTTATACATATACAATTGGTTACTGCAATGCTGTATTTCTTTAGTAGTCCCCAGCCATTATATTGTTAATATGAATCATAGAATTGTTAATAAGTGGGTGAATTGCCTAGATATAGAAGTTGGTGCTTAATTAGTAAAAAAAAATAAATGCTGGCCTTTTACATATCCTTCCTTTGGTAGAAATTGAGTGGGTGGTAAGGCAGAGAACATTTTTTAAAAGAAGAACTAAAAATTGTGAAATAGAATTAATCCCCATGTTTCAGAGAGTGAACATAAACTGACAGAGGACTGATGTATGAATTTAATGACTCCAAAGCTAATGATAGTTGAACTGAGAATTTTGCTGATTCGTAGCACTATGATTCTTTCTCTTTCTTTTCTGACAATGGTTCCATAACAAAGCACCACGAGTTCTTAATATACATAGAATTGCATTCTTTTGAGAAGAGTCTCACCCCTATTATTTTCTGTATGCCTTGTCACAGGCTGGACATACTGTAGTTTCCCATCCATATATTTCCTAATCTTCCTGGAATGCTACAGTATAAACCAAGATATGTTTTAGATCATTCTTGTAACACCACACACAAAAATCAACACTGTATAGAACCACACAATGCCCATGTACTTCCCCCCTCTCTCTCTCTCTCTCTCTCTCTCTCTCTCTCTGTGTGTGTGTGTGTGTACATACACATTCATATTCATCACAGCTCATTCTCAGAGTCACCTTCCAGGGTGCATCAATCCTTATTTCTCCACTTTCCCCACCCAGTCAAACTGATGCCATCCACAATACTAATAATACAATATCCCACAATGCAACAGCATATTGGCTGAGACAAAGATGAGAAGAGAAGGAATCTATGGTAAGTGTGACACTTTGGAAAGTATGTGAACACTGTCATTATATAACTTAGTCACTAGGTAGCACTCAGGGCTGCCACTTGTTGCGGTAGAGCAGAAAATTGCATCCACTCCTACCTGTATCCAAAACAAGGTTCATTGAAACAAATGCTCATCATGTTATTTTGACATGTGAGACAGAAGATCCCACAAATGCCTTTCTCCCTCCCTGGCAGTAAAAAATACAACAATAACCAGCTACACCTTCCTTGCTACATCAGCTTCATAGGTCACTGGTCATTTCTAGGCACAATTCATAGTGATGGTTGTGGCCTATAAAGCTCGGTTCAGGTTATGTAAAAGTTTGTATTCACCCATTCAAGTTTGCCCAGATTTTATGATCTTTGAGGGCAAACTAACAGTTCAGTCCCTTTTCATAAAAGCCAAAATCTGTCAGGCAGTGGGAAGTGACCATTTCACTCTGTCTAATACTGATTCATTTATATCTGGCTGGAGTAGGGGATTTCCTTCCTCTGTTCTTGTTTGAGAGGGACAGTGGGCTCTTCCGGACACAATACAGCTTCAATTTTGTAGGGTTTCATCATTTGTTGTCACCTACACAGATACTCTTTAGAGGTCTGTTTGTAGAAGTTTCTTGGATCTGCATTAGGATTATTCCAAAGGATTTTAAAAGCCAAGGCATGGTTTGTTGAAGTGGTCCTGTGGTTTGAAAGGCACCTTTGCTCCTCTCTGATTTGGGAGTGGGGGAGCTACAGAGCTTTCTTGGTTTGTCTTCAGCTTACTTCAGTTGCTGCAAACTGAGTTCAAGGTGCAAAAGTAGCTTGCATTCAATTAACTCAGCAGGTGGGAGAGGAGGAGTTTGTGATTTATACTAAAATAAACAAACAAACAAAAAAAACCCAAACCTCCTGGTAAATCCTTTTGCCTTCATGTTGGTAACAAATGGATCACTGTGTTACACACTAGTACAGTTTTAAATTCCTGTTTTGTCATATCCATAGTATCCTGAAAAGTTTAGAACAATTAGGTTACAATCCTATATCCACTAAATAGCCTCACTGAACTCAACAGTGAGGAGACACGTATAAGATTGCATTGTTATTAGTTGACCATAAAAATAGTAACTAACTGAGACAGAAAATCCTTGGAAGTTAGAAATGACAGCTCCACTTAGAAAGTACTCATAATTTTGAGCTGATCTTCAGAATGGCAGATGGTCTGTAGATGTTGCATTCTGGCATTTTGAGACTTTTTCAAAGATAACCAGAATGTGGGAGGGACAAAAGAAAAACAGATAGAAACTGTTTTAAAGAAAGAGCAGGGGGGAAATATTAGGTTTATTTTTTTTTAATGATTGAAGAAAGCCTCAGAACATGGGAATTTCTATAATGAAGAGTGGTTCTGCTAACCTTTAAAAAATTATTTAATTGTGTTAGTTGGTAAAAAAATATTTCTATTGCTTCCTTGCACTTGCTGAATATGAATTAAACCAAGAGTCCATCTAGCAGAGAACCCTGTTCCCAGCTGTGAGCAGCCAAATACCTCTAAACTTGGGGTAGTGGACTTGTGGACTTCTAGATGTTGTTGGACTCTAACTTCCATCTACTCTAGTAAGCACGGCCCTCCGGGTATTTTAGTCCACCAATACCCAGAGGGCCATAGACCCTCAGTTTCTTGGAAGAGTAGCATGAAGGGTTTGCAGGAGAAATGTATGGAGCATACAGAAATGTATAAAAAAATAGAGAAATGTATGGAAAAATGTGCTTTCATGACCATGCCGAAAGACAAAACTGTTACGGGCAACATCCTACTAATGGCAGGTGTATATACACTTTTCCTGAGGTGTAGCTGAGACCTAGAGATAGTTGGGTTACATAAGAAACCCTGAACACACCATAATCATACCATGAACATAAATCTTTGCACAATTAAATCAAAATCTCATCTCACTATTGTGGGAGAATAAATCTTTGTTCAAACTGTGCATAATACTATTATATTTGCTAATGAATTCTAGTTTTTCAGCATTTTACTACAACTACCCTTTGGGATTATTTTGTTTGATCCACTATTTTTTCAAAATCAAAATGCTTAGTTATGAATCTTATAATTTAAATAAAGGCAGATAAAACTAGGGGTATAATTAGTTCTAATGTATGGAATGTAATATTCATGCAGAGTACTCCTAACACACGTGGGCTTGGTTCTGACATAATGGGAAGACAGTTTCTTCCATGAGGGCAAACCCCAGAGCACCAGTGGCCTCATATCTCCCACTTTTTTCTCTTCCTGTTTTCCTCCTGAGAGAGGAAGATCAAATGTTTCTGCTCTAAGATTTAACTTTAATGTACTTTGATAAAAAATAAATTGCATTCATCAGTGCAAAATATTTTCTGGCCTCAATGAGAATTGCAACGTATGCGGGTTAGAGTCAGGTTTAGAGGCTTGTCTAAATGATGAAAATATTCCTCATAGAATAAGGAGAATACCTTTTGTCCCAATGGGATCCTGCATCATTTCGCTGTATTCGGAAGGAGGGGGGCAAAAATGCCATATAGGACTTTATTGACCAGGCAAATACAGTGTCATAACAGCACCTAATTAACACAAAAGGGCAGGTATATCAAATGATGTTGTACTTTTGTGATAATGTCCTGTCCAAAGGCCATTCCTTTTTATTGACGGCCCAAGCCGTCAATGGATCTCCCCTGGTGCTTTGTTGGTGGCATTGCCAGCATTTGAAACTTCACACCATTGTGCTCAGTGAATTCTGCGTGAGATCAGGACAGCCAGGCAGGGGACGCTCTTTTTATGACCCTCCCTGGTTTACTTGTGATTTTTAAAGTGTATTTCTGTGCTTGTGTTTATGTGTAGTGTGTGTCTTTTTCTTTATTTTTTGAACTTGCCACTTTTGCATCTTCTCGCAAGAATCGGTGAGGTCTGGAACCAGGAAGTGAATGGAGCTCCATTCCTGCTCCGTTGGTGCTGGGGCTGCCTTTTCACACAAGTAAGGTAAGGTCTGGTAGGTGATTCTTTTGCCAGCATAAAAACACCATAATGCCAGCAAAAGAACGTTTGAAGAGGGTGGTCTGATAAAGTCCATATTCCATGGGAAAACCTTTTGTGGCTCTACAACAGAACAGAGATTTGACCCATGGACTTGTAATCTTGTAACCTCCACTCTAATCACTACAGCATACTGCCACTTCCATAAAGAAGTACAAGATTAGGAAAAGCATTAGCTTTCATACACCCTCAGGTCCAAACCAGTTATGATACTCAGGGGGGTCGTTTACACGGGCAAATACTCCTCTAAATATACCGCTAAGATAGCTCATAGTTTCCACAGATCGCAGCACAGCATTGCCTCATTCAGAAGGGGGGAAGGTAAAACACCCAAATATAGCGTGCCAAGGGATGTCGCTACTTTTGCTGGTATATTTGCAATGTAGCACTTTATTGGCAGTGTAAACTACCATTCCACTAAGGGTTACAGCAGAGCTGCATTGTGATTGGTTGATGATGCAGGGGTGGGCTTAAAAGAGGGGCAGGGAGGGAGGGAAAGACAGTAGCGATTAGAGGAAACTTTGAAAAATCCTCTCTGCAATATTGCAAGCCAGTTTGCAAACAAAAAGGATTCCCAACAATTTTCATTCAGGGAGCATTCCTTCTCATCCTCTCTGCTGTTTTGAAAGTATGTAAAAGCTCAGTTCGTCAGCTGTGATCCTGTGCATGGGGGAGGGAGAGAAACCATTTCACGAAGGGCTGTAGCAGAGCTGAACTGCTATTTCCCCCCTCCCTCTCTCTTTCTCTCGGCTTTCCTCTATTTGGCAGAAAATGCTGTTTGAAGCAAGGAGGAAAACCTTCCATTTGAATTGTGGAAAGGGAGTGGGGAGGGACTGCCTCTAAGCTGTTATTTTCCCTCTCTCTCTCTCTCTCTCTCTGGCTTTCCTCTATTTGGCAGAAAATGCTGTTTGAAGCAAGGAGGAAAACCTTCCGTTTGATTTGTGGGAAGGGAGTGGGGGGGGACCGCCTCTAAAAGCTGTTAAGCACAGAGTTCGGGCCAGGGCAGACATTCCTATGGCATTCCTTTCCCTCTCCAATGCTTGGCCATGCCCCCAGCACTTTTGGCTGTGTGAACCTCAAAGCGGAAAAAATCAAAGAGCCACAAAATATAGCTGTGTAAAGACATACCGTGTAAACTACCCACCACTGATGCGGAAAAGCACTAAAGTGCAACTTAACACAATAAAACCTGCCGTGTAAACCAGCCCAGGGTCTCTTTGGTTTCATGTGCATTCCCCGCCCCCTACGAAATGCAAATAGCTTTAGCTGTTGCTTGTGATAATTATCAGGATCCTGGCAGGTGTGGCTATTAATTGACATACTTTTATCTCCTGTTTGTGACACGAGGAAAATCCTGGGATTTGAAATCCTGTTCAGTTTATCAACTTTGTGTCTGATGGCTAAAATAAATAACTTGAAACTCAAGCAGAGAATTCACTATCTCGTCATAAGGAGTGACTTGGAAACAGCACTTATATATCTTTGCTGTCTGAAACTATAGCCCACCTCCTAAAAATGTTTCTATGTGATAAAAGTAATTTAAATATGCAGATTGTTAATTTCCCACTCACAGAGCAATTATTGTAATTTTAAGAGATGAAAAGGTAGTTGCTACTCTCTCTCTCTCTCTGGAATTCATTATTTTTAGAATTTTTCCATCCACTGAATCATTATCACTTGCTTTCCAAAGAACAGAGGATTCCATGGAAAGATAATAGCATCACAGAGTCAAAAGAGACCACAAGGACCAACTCCGGCCCTGCAGGAATACACCCTCAAAGCATTACCAACAGATGACCATCTAGCCTTTGTTTAAAAACCTCCAAGGAAGGAAACTTCACCACACTATGAGGCAGTGTATTCCACTGCCCTAAACAAGTGTTGATGCTTCTTCATTTCAACAACAACATCCTCCCAACAGGGCAAAGGGCCTGACCTACCAAGGGCAGCTATCACCCAATGCTGCATTGGCCTCATTGGCCACTCTATTTAATTAACAAGCAACTGCCACTGGGCAATGTGCAATTTGGCACTATTTATAAACCACAGGGAGGGTTAGGGAATGGTAGTGTTGGCCTGTGGTCATCATGGTAGTGTGATATGTAGGCAGCAGGATGAGTGACAACCTGCAAGGAGATTTGGGAGGCCAAGCAGAGACATAAGAGCAGAAGAAGAGCCCTGTGGAATCAGAGCAAAGACCTCTTTCACCCAGGATTTGTTTCCACAGTGGCCAACCAGATGCCAATGCACGGCAGGCCTTACCATTAGATAGAGCCAGAGCTTGGAAATATTTTTTTTGAAAGTAATTTGTTGTGTAACTTGTCACAAAAAGTAACTTGATACCATTACCATCATATAATTTTGTAGGAACTCATTCTATTCCTTATTACATTCCTCATTATTTATCTGTGACTTTAGTTTGGGGCAGGGGAGAACTATGTAAATAGGTGAAATGAGAGCCAGAGTGGTATAGTGCTTTGAGAGCTGGACTAGAATGCTGGGAGGCCAAGGTTTAAATCCTTGCTTGGTCATGGAAACTGAATGACCTTAGGCAAGTCACACTCCCTCAGCCTAAGATGAAGGCAAGGGCAAAGCCCTTCTGAACAAATCTTGCCAAGAAAACCCCACGATAGGTTTGCCAAAAGTCAGAAAGAACTTGAAGGCACACAACATGAACAACAAACCGGTAAGAAAGGGAGGGATGTGGGGAAACCAGAAAAAATCATTTTTAGCACACACAAAAAGGTAATGATGAAAAGTGAGACGTAGAAGAAATAGTCATGAGATTACTAATCATTACATTACTGGCAAAAGGAATGTTGGCAACAGCAGCTCATGACTTCCATATCATTAGGGCAGAGAATCCATTGAACCTTAAATACAATGTATCCAAGATACTGAACCCTATTCCCCAAATAGGTTCAGCACTTAGGACAGCTCTTTTAAAGTTCAAGCTAGAGTCTAGAGCAGATTCATTGCTCCACTGACCTAGAAGACACCAGCTGACACTGAGCATTTTTATGTCCTCTGAGTATTCTTATTAGCTGTCAAGAGTATCATGTTACATATAACATTATGGGCTCATCTAGATGGGAGAATTAATAGCGAAAAATAGTGCCTTACCTCCCTATCGCTGCAGTGTTTATTTGTGCCCATGATTTATTTGCAAGATTGTTGGCATGGAAAATTAGCTGAGTTTGCATTTCATACAGAGCATGCCCCTGAGAAAAGATGGTGGCCGCAAGTAAATTGCCTACAGAAAACCTCCCTCTATTCCCCCACTTTTTTCCCGTCCTTAAATGACAGATGCAGAAGAGTGATTTTCCGCTTAGGAAAAAAAAAAACTTTTTTTTGTTTGCTCTGCCACTTGAACAATCATACACGTGATCGTTCACCGGGGGCAGGGGCAATGGTGGCTCCGGCTACTTCCTCCCTTGCAAGCCTGCCCCTACCAAGGTCTGACCAATCACATTTGAGTTCATCAATGTGCCGCTATTCAAATTGGCTGTTCAGACGTGCAGTTATATGCATTTATGCATAATTTTTTAAAAAGATAACAAGAAACAGCAAATGCTGTTATCATGAACTATTTGGAGTTTTCAGCCCCCCTCCTTCCCAATATGGTGAGTCCTGGCAGGAGCTCATCTGAACAAAAGGTATTCTGCCTGCATTCTTTGTGGATTTTTTTTCGTCTAAACAACCCCTATCTGTTATATGTTACTTCCAAGATCTGAGCAATGTGAGGCTGTGTCTTCAGGTGGTAGCTGCTGAGAGGTGGCAGCAAAGAACTAGAGGAGAGGTGTGTGTGAAAGCCTCCCCCACCCCAAAGTACCCTGCTGCCTTACAAAGTGCAATGAAATCCTTTATCCCATCTCCAGTGGTTGAAGAAAGATCCACCTTCCAGCCCATAGGAACATCAGAAGTTGCCTCATTCTGCATCAGACTGTTGGTCCATCTTGGCCATTATTGTCACTTCTGACTGGCAGTAATAGCTCTCCAAGTTTTCAAGCACAATCATCTCCTACTTCTCCCATCAGATATGTCAGTGAATACTAAAATCAGGATTGTCCATGCCAGAAATCATATTTCTGATTTCTAAGTATGGTTGTGAAAGCTGGATGGAAAGTGTGATTACTGAAAGAATTGGGAATAAGAACGGAAGGCTTCAGGCTAGAATTTGGAAACGGTGGTTTTAAACTACAGCTTCCAGAGATTCAGGGAGTTGTAGTCCGAAGATAATTTCTTCAAAAGTTCTGTTTCAGGAGGATATGTTATATGATTGAAAATGAATTGGCAGAAGATGATTTGGACAGATGGAAAGTGAAATAGCAGCTAAACTTGTAGGGTGGTGCACAGAAGCTGAGATCACAAGATAAAGCAGAAAGCCCAAAAAGCAGTGGATAAATGCAATTGCAGGAGTACTGAATCTTGCATAAGACCTGCAGAACAAGAAATGACAAGCTCAGCAACCAGGAAGCAACTAATGACACAGATACACTGAGTCTCTTTTATTAGGATTGGGTTAAGAACTCATTAAGGCTCCTTGAGTGTCCTTATGCAACATGACACAGTATCTATTGTTATGGGTTAGAGTTTGGTTAGGCCTTCTCTGTCTAATAAGGCAGCACACATACCATGAAAGTATGAAACTCACACACTTACCATAATAATAATGATGATGATGATGATGATGCTACCATCTCACCTTTGGTTTTGCATGCCAAAAATACTCCATTGCTATTACCTGATTGTCACTTGTCCCATTTCATTTCAAGCCAAGTTGGTGGATGTTAGGATTCTGTATTACATCTCCACAACTATATTATATAAGACCTCCATCCTGCAAAGAGATTAAAGCAAAGAAATGAGCAATACAATCTAGAAAAGAAAATGTACAGTTGTCCCTACATATTTGCTGGGGTTTGGTTCCAGGACCCTCCATGGATACCAAAATCCGTGAATACTCAAGTCCCATTATATGCAATAGCATAGCAAAATGGTGTCCCTTATATAAGATGGCAAAATCAAGGTTTGCTTTTTGGGATTATAATTTTTTAAATAATATTTTCAAACTGTGAATACTTAAATCTGTGGATACCAAATCCATGGATACGGAGGGACAACTGTATATGTAAAGTGCTCTCCCTCTCAACCTTTCATTTTATCTTTTTCAGAAATGTTATCCAATGACAGCCTCTAATTTTCCTTTGTAGTAGGTATCTTTATACGCACGTGTTTGGGTGTGTCAGGACTATGCTATCTCTTGAGTCCATGCAAGGCCCATTGAACCTTAGTGACATCAGAGAAGCTAATAATTAAACTTGAGGTTTTAAGGTTTGCTGCTCAGACAAATGGCAACTACCTTAAAAGGGGGAAATGTTGTTTTATACACTAAACCAAAAAGAGTACATGCTCCCCCCCCACACAAAAATACACTGAGGTTTTCTTCAAATGCATGTTCAATTAGTTCTCGATCTTTTTTTCTTGGCTTAAAACCTCCTACTACATTACAGCCTGATCAAAGTTAGGCCACAGTACAACTATATGCAGGTTGGGTGAATTCACTGGTATCCCTCTAAGTGATCTGAAGTAGGCCAGCAATGGTTGCTGATTTCTCAGTAGCTTAGCAATGGGAACAACAAAATGCCTTCACAACAAATGTGTGGAGTAACATGAAATCCATTCAGTTCTAGCACTCAAAACAAATTCCTATGTTCAGAAACCTTCAGTTCTGGATGTGTGTCTTTAGCATTAGATTCACTTTGGTGGATTTGGGAGTTCTGGCTGAAAAAGAAAAAGATATCCTGCAAGCCCGAAGTACTACATCATCCCCTTCAGTGTAGTAAAGGGCCCTAGAACTGTTCTTAAGGTGAGGTGACTCAACATTGGCAGGCAGGTTGTTATGAATTTTCCCTGCTTATAGGTACTTGTTGGAGGAGGGCAAATGACTTTCACCATCCATTATCATACAAACATCCTTAAATATGAAGACTCGGGTAAGCACAATGTCATACTCTTCAACTGTTCTAATTTGGCAGGGACAGTCCCAGTTAGTTCTCTGTCATCCTGCTTTTTCAGCTGCTTTTTAAATGTCCCCTAGTTTCTGTCTCTTCCTTCCATTTATCCCTCCCTTCATTCTGGTTTATTTCAATTATTAAAAACTGATAGTTTGACTAGACAGGGTTGTGGTGGTAAAAATCCAGATGAAATTTGGACTACCCTGGCCCAGATTTAAGCACCATAGCTGCCAAAGCCTGAATCTGCATTCAGATTTTTACCCCAGTGAAGCACTTGGCTTCCATTCAAAGCTGTTAAACTCAGGGCTTGACTCTGAGCTCTGGGAAAACAGAGCCTCAGCAGTAGTCACTCTCTTTGAAATCAGAATGGGTGGCTAGCCTTGCAATTGCAGGGCGGCCCACCTGTTCTGACTTCAGAGAGAGCGGCTATCGCTCGGGCTTTGCTTTTCCTGGAGCAGGCAATTGTGCACCAGAAAAGCAAAGCCCCAGAAGTAGTCACTCTCTCTGAAGTCAGAACAGGTGGCTAGCCTCATGATGGCATGGCTAGCCAGGTGTTCTGACCTCAGAGAGCGACTACCCCTGGGGCTCTGCCTTTGGAATGAGGAGTGGTGCCAAGGAGGGGGGAAATGGCAGCACCTCAGGCAGCACTTGTCCTTCCTCCCCTCCCCAAATCCAATGTGGATGGATTGTTCACACAACGGTTTTCTCTAAGTTTCAAGCAAACACCCAAAAAACCTGCAAGTTTTCTAAAACCTGGGTTAATGGGGTATTCCCCAAATCTGGTGCAGATAGGACCATACATCATGTGCCAGTATCACACCATATCTCAGGGAAAGGCTGCACATCATGTGGCATTATCAGGCTAGATTCAGGGTTTTTCACTGGTATAGACAAGCCCTGAGTTCAAAGTGGAGAAGTAGTTCACACTCAGTTAAGTCGGGAGGGGGAAGAGGAGAGAAGGGGCAGAATTATAAACTCAGGCAAAAGCAAACTGCTAGGCCTCCCCTATTTTGCCTGTTCTTCACTTATCACTTTTGCCATCTTGACCACACTCTCATCTTGCTTGGCCGCATGCATCCCAGTTTTCTTCTGTGAAATAGAGTATGCTTATGACACCCAGATATATTTCTCATGACTCAGTCTTCAGCTCTGACTTCAGATGGTGTCTCTTCTCTCAATGATTGTCTTAGGGCAGCAATGGACTGGATGAGGAAAAACAAATTGAAGCTGAATCCATACAAAATGGAGGTTCTCATGGTAGCAGCCCTGAATCCAGGTACTAGGATACAACCTCCAGTCCTGGATGGAGTCACACTCTCCTCCAGAGACTGTGTTCTCAGTTTGGGGGTACTCCTGGACTCATCACTCTGGATGACAAATCAGGTAAATGCGATGGTCAGGAGTGCCTGTTATCAGCTTCGGCTGATCCACCAGCTGCGCCCTTTCCTGGAAGTCAGGGAACTTGAGACCACGGTACATGCTCTCGTAACCTCCCATCTTGATTTCTGTAATGCACTCTACATGGGGCTCCACTCTGCTACAAGGTGCAGCTTAAAAACACAGCAACAATGGCCAATGAAAACATTGGCAACCCTTAATGAATTCAAAAACACTTGGCATGTATTACTGACCCATATACAATATGTGACTAGTGTCTGTGGCTTGGCATAAAATAAACAAGCAGAGGTTATAGGGAAGGCATAATTAAAGTATTTGGAATGCAGTCTCTCCTCTATCATTGGTATATATCCCATTTGGATCAGTAAGAAGCAAGGTCTCTGGGCAGGCATCAAGAGCAGCAGCTATCAGGTAGTTCAGCCAACAATGAAGACAGTTCACAAAACATACAAAGCTGTACGTCTAAGGTTGCCCACTTATAGTTTGGAAAAGAAAGCTTCAATATAGCTCCCCCACTTGATTCAGCACTTGCAAGATCAATTAGGTGGATTAGGATTCTTTGTCTGTCTTGATCATACATTCAACGTGCCATCTTAACATCTGGCTGATCTTAATTATTTACTTCTAGGTTGTTCTCTGTTCGGTACTGTTTTTGGTACTAATGTATGGTATGGAACAACATCTCAGGCTCGGCCAAATTGATCACCAACAATGGTCCGCCCTGGCCTCACATCAGCAGGCATGGAGACACACTACCCACAATGCTGCAGCCTTATTTGAGAACTCATGACAAACAAGTCTTGAAGAGAAAAGACAACGCAGAAAGAATCACAACCCAGAAACATCACCCAAGGAGACCTTCTGCTGTGCTTTCTGCAACCGGACTTGTTTATCTTGGATTGGCCTGTTTAGTCACCAGCGCGCTTGCAGAAAGCACAGGATGAGTCCTTCCTGAATCTTCGTTTGCGAAGAAAAGCCAGAGAGAGAGAGAGAGAGATGGTATGGAATCATGGATTTTATCAAGAAGTTAAAAAACATAGCAATATTGAAATGTTGTCATAAGATAATAAGAATTTTCCCTGCCAATAGAATGAATGAAGACCAAGAAATAGTTAAAACACATAAAGAATTGATAAATACAGATTGTTATGGGTGATTATGGGTGAAATAGGTAATGAAGTGTGGGAAGGAGAAGCTTCGTGGCTATAAAATCTTAGAGAATGGTTCGGATGTCCTGACACAGCATCACTCCAGAGTATTGTGGGAACTTAAGATGGTGGATTCAATGTCTATAGATTTTCCTTGGTTTTTTTCTGGACTGTTTTTTTTCCCCAAGATCATAGTCATGCGAAGCCATGCATGTTTGTTGTTCAAACAGGCATGCCTGAGAATCAAGATTGTGGGTGCAAGTGAATTACTTGCATTTTTATTGTCATCAGTTGCTGCCACCAAACAGTATTTACTGAACCAATTTACATGAATATGTGCATACATGTATTTCTAAAACATTTATCGCCCATCTATCATATAATCAAGAAGGCTTATAAAATTAACATACAAAAATTTGAAGATAGTACATAAATAAAATAATGACACCTCACTATGTATTAAATCAAGGTGAGCTTCTTTTTTAACTCCTCCAAACTAAATGTTTCTGTATAAAAAATGTTTTTAAATATGTGAAGTCGAAGGCTTTCACGGCCGGTATCCATAGATTTTCCTTGGGTTTTTTTCTGGGCTGTGAGGCCATGTTCTGGAATAGTTTCTTTCTTTCTCTGAGGATGCCAGCCACAGATGCAGGCGAAACGTCAGAAGTAAACTCTTCCAGAACACAGCCTCACAGCCTGGGAAAAAAACAAGGAAAATCTATAGATGCTGGCCGTGAAAGCCTTCGACTTCAGATTCAATGTCTGTTTCACATTGCCCAATTATATAGCAGTTTGATACCACTTTAATTGCTGCAGTTGCATCCTGTGGAATCCTGGGATTTGTAATTTGGTAGGGCACTAAGACAGAGCTACTCTGGTGTAGTGGCTTGAATGTTGGACTAGGACTCAAGGAGACCAGGGTTAAAGTCTCTTCTCAGCCATGGAACCCCACTGGGTGATCTTGGGCAAGTCACACTTCCCGGGCCATAGAGAGGAAGGCAATGGGAAGCTTCCTCTGATAGGAGATCCATAAACATTTCATTTATCTCAGAATAGTTTCTGCCAGCTCCCAGTATGATCAGAGACTTTTTATACCAGCTCCTTAGGTTAATTTATTTTAACCCAGTATAAAATCAGAAAGAACAAGAACAGAATCTGGGACTTTTCAATCCGTCTGGATGTGCCCTGAATAAATATTGCCAAGAAAACCCTAGGGGCTTATCTATATGGCAGTAATACTCCACATAGACTTTGAGGAGAATACCTTTTGTCCCAATCGGATCCCGCATCATTTCATCATATTTGGAAGGGGGGCCCAAAAACTCCAAATGCTCCACCTTCATAGCTTTCCCCAACTTTAAAAAAAAATTCAAAGGAAATGTGCATTCCCGCTCATTGGGACAACTGATTAACTTTGCTATGCATTCCTGATAAGAGTGGAAGTGGAAAGCTGATTGGTCAGATGTGCACAGGGGGCAGAGCTTGCTGGCAAGGCAAGCACCCAGAACTGCCATGTTGGTTTTTCACCATAGTGATCATATGCTGAGTTGACGAAACAACCTTTTTTCTTCTTCTTTTTTTTTTCTGTTTATTTAAGCGGAAGATCACACTTCCACACCTTGGATTTGCTTTTAAAAATTATACTGTTTAGTGGCAGCAACTGGTGACAATAAAAATGCAAGTAATTCACTTGCACCCACCATCTTGATTCTCAGGCATGCCCGTTTGAACAATAAACATGCATGGCTTCACATGACTATGCTCTTGGGGAAGAAAATGGAGACAAAGGAAAGCTGCTGCAAATTGGCGTTAGTGCACATCAACCCACATTTTATTGCCTTGTATAGACAAGCCCCAGGATACAGTCGCCAGAAGTTAGAGTTGATTTGAAGGCACAGAAGAACAACACATGTGAATAGCTACACTAGTTTAACACCATACATGGTGAATCCACTTTTTTAATATCAGAGTATTAGCTATGATAGGATCACTGTAAGTTAGAGTTGCGTTCACGGCACATAACAACAACAAGAAGGAGAGGCACTTAGAGAGTAGAGAATTCGAAATGGCTACCAGAACTACAGCCAGAGAGCACTGATTCAATGTTTCTTTGTTTTCTATGGGCTGAGCAGAGGTGATAGCTATGGCCCCAGCTGGGGTTGCTGGGATCTCAGCAGCTGCTCCAGGATGCTGAAAGGTGATGCTGGGCTTTGTTGCAATATAGTCAGACCTCTGTATCCATAGATTTGGCATCCATGGATTCCACTTTCCATAGCTTGAAAATATCCCCCTCCCCCCCCCCAAAAAAAAATTCCGAGACGCAAGCCTTGATTTTGCCATTTTATATAAGGAACACCATTTTACTATGTCATTGTATATAATGGGACTTGAGCATCCATGAATTTTGGTATCCACAGGGGATCCCAGAATTAACCCTCAGTGGATACCAAGGACCTGTTACCTGAATTGCATGGGGTCCATGGGGAACCCTCTAATGTCAATATACTGTATTAATATGGGGAATTTTAATTAGCTCAATATGGCAGGCTGGGTAACTATGGGACCTTTGGACTATGTATACTCACTGATGAGACTCCAAGCCAGGGAATAAAATAAAACGTTTTTTATTAAAAAAAATCATGGAACCACTCACACATGCACTCATGCTTCAAGCAATCACACAAGGCTATTGAAGAAAGTAGGAAGTACTGGGATAGAGGAATAGAGTTTGGGATGATGGGCTATACTATACCTGTCCAACAAGCAGCTATGCACACGGTGACACAGCAAACCAACAGAGTAACAGCCTCTAGGAAACTGAGCACGGTTTGGCTGTGTTTGGGGTGGTAATATTTATACTTAATATTTACATTTAAGGAATGTATTGAGTGGAAAACAATACTTGAGCAAACTTCCCAAAGTAAAACAATGGAAGCTCCAGCTTCGTTGATTGCTGTTAATAGTTGGAACATTAAGACTGATGGGTTGCAGGCAACCTCCACTTTGTGTGTGAGAAAGGAGTGATGGAAAACCATTTGCAGAGCAATGGGTGTTCCGGTCACTGGTTTGTGTTGGAAGTATGACTCAGTACCAGGTGCGTCCAGGAGATTTAGCACATTCCACCCTAACTACAGTCTGGGGGGGCTATGCATAATTACTTCCCAGGTGTGTCTGCTTTTTGGAAAATTTCCAAGACCTCTTCTCAGGCTTTGAGCAAACCTTCGCTTACTCCCTATTGGGAGGGGGGGAAGTCCTGGTCTACTGCTAACCACATGAAGTGTCAATATATGCCAAATTATGAAATCGTGCCAATTAATGAATTATTGGAAGGGAGGAGGTGTCAGGGCAGGTAACAGGCCCACTGTGTATGCTGTGGTGTGATGATTAGAGCATTGGACTGGGATCCAGGTTCCAGTGTCAGGAAATGACATGGATGTGACCACAAGATGGAGCTGTAAGCTTAGAAATGAAAGTAGTTAAGCTCCAGTGGCAGGTGTGTGTGTGAGTTAGCACTTGAGAGTATGCACATCTGAGATGCCTTGATGTAACAGGTATTGTTTAACTGCCTATAAAAAGGAGATGGGAATTATCTCCAGTGTGGGTTTGTTGTGGATGGTGGTTGGCGAAACAGTTTGTTGGTTTGAGAGAGATTTATGAGTATTAGAGATGGCTGTTCTATACTCTGTATATATATTGTAAATATACTGCAAACAAAGATTAAAGCCCTCAAGTTGAGTGAAGGCTGGCCTTGTTACTGTCTATATTTGGCAAGCCAGAGCTCAAGGCAGTGTGCTGGGGTGAAGGAATTTTTCCTTCTCAGCCTGAAGTCTTTTGCAGAAGTCTCTCCAGAAAACCTTCTCCTTGGCATCCTGTCGACGTGGAACAACTCTGCAGGTGGTCATGGTGGACACAGCGAGTCTTTCTATGCCACATCCAGTTCCAACTGAGATAAAACTCGCTGGATGACTTTCTGTCAGCCTCATAAACCCCTACAGAGTTGCTATGAAGATGAAAATGCAGAGAGCAAAAAAAGATCCATATATTCTGGCCTTTAGTTCACTGGCAGAAAGATGGGAGATAAACATAGTTTAGTAAATAAAGCCCCAATTAAACCTGCAAAACCCATTTGACCAGTGACTGAAGCAGGACACAAATAATAAAAGTATCTACTATCCATAGTTATAGATCTTCAGGGCTCCTTCAAAGTCTCTGAAAACATACCCAGTTGAGACCAGCATGGGAAAGCTTGTAAGGTTTTGTTCCACAGCACCTGTTTCATCAGTGAAGTGGGGGTAGAATCAGTCTCCATGTCAGTCAATTTCAGTGCCAATTTCCACCATAACATTAATTGGACACCTGAAAATGAAACATTCACTACACACACACACACGGGGGGGGGGGGGAGATCTCCAATTTCTGGCCTCTCTCTCTTTCTCTCTCTCATGTTATGTCATGGGCCACGGTTCTCTGCCAGATGTCAATGGCTCTAGAAAGAAAATTAACATTTTCATTTAAAAAATAATGGATATGCATTGACATCGAAATGTTTCTTGTAACACTTAGTACATTTTTGTAAGTATATATAATGAATTGCCTTAGAATGATACACTTATTTATAAAGTCTGAATGTATTTTTTCTCAGCCACTCCATTATGAGCTCCCCACTCATTTAGTAACATGCACACAGACAGAGAGAGAGATTTGAAGATAAGCTCAGATCAAACTTTGATCTGGTAGGCTAGGCTTTGAAAGAGCAACATCTTAAGTCCAAACATTTGCATGTGTCCTACTGCCATACACAATTTGGCAGATGGCAAGTCCCAGACGGTAGGGCTCATGTCAAAAACTGGTGGTCTGGAATAAAAGGGATGCAACAAGCCATATGTTATATACTCAGAATGGGGAAAGGGAATTTTTATTTAAGTTCTAGTTCTAGATAAACATGGATGCATTTAAATTCCATTTAAGAAATCAGTAATCAGTGACATTCTGGTACATTTTACTGTATCAAAACTGTTATGGGTGGCTTATAGAAGAAAGGCAACAAATGGCCTATTGTTACTCCTTTCTAATGTAGACCCATTGAATCAATTGCACTTACCTATGTATTGAGTTACCATTCAACAATTGATTCAATAGGTATACTCTGCTTGGTGCTAACCAGGATTATGGCTAATTATTGATTCCATAATTCAATATTTTAATGTAATACATAATTTAATAAGGCAGTTAATTGAATTCAATATCTTTTAATATATATATATATATATAATAATTAATAGCACTGAGATCTTTAACCAGAATACTGCATAGAGGCTTTTGTGCTCAAAAAGCCCCATGAAAATAATTATTGACCCAAACTCAAATGCTAGTCCCAGCTAGAATAGCCCCATTGAATCAGTTGCTGTATACTAAGTCAACAGTTATACACATCCAATTGATTCTATGTGTCTACTCCATTTGGGGCTATCAGCTAGATTTAGGATCCTCTTAACCAACTTCTTCTAATTTGGGTAAGGAGCCTGATTGCAGTTGGAATGCAAGGTATGCCATTACCATAAAAAATACATCAGTGGAACACCTCTCTCTCTCTCTCCAACCTCCATCAGTAGCAGTGGAGCATTTCTACAGCAGACACTTTTCTCTGGCAAAGATATACTGGCAATATGTTTTTAAAAAAAAATCCCAAAAGTTTCCAAAATCATGTCCTGCTTTCACTCACAGAATTCATTTCATTACCCTTTAGATGCTGGACCAAGAGAAGAAGGGTGTGGAATCATAGATCAAGGGTGAGCAGGAGTGTAGCTATGGGGGTGGGGGAAAGCAAAATTAGAGTATGGCACCCCAGATATAAATTCTGGAACCCCAATGAAACATTCCTTCAGTCTTCAAATTTCTAGCATTGCAGAAAATGCGATACCAAGAATCATTCACACCTAAACCTTTTACATTTGTCTTTCCTTGGTAACTTTGTCTCTACTTTTTCTTTGAATGCCTGAACTGTATTTCTAAAGTCTTATGTTAACTGCAATGTGAGAAATTTGGGGAAATGTCATCTGAGGTGGCAGAATTCTTATTTGGAGGGGTCAATGCCCTCGTTTTACACTCACCCCCATAGTTACATTCCTGGGTGTGGGCAGGTTGTGGCCTTCCAGGAGTAGACACAGAACTCCCCATAGCCCCAGGGCCAGTTTAACCTGTCTGCCAAATCAGCATTGGCAGGGGCCCCCGAGGTCAAGAGGGGGGCCCAAGGTCAAGAGAGGGCCCCGTGTTGGCTTCCTTAATTTGACAAAGGAGACAGCCAGGAGACAGCCAGAAGGAGCCCCCTCTTACCCTCCTCCTCCAAAAACCTCCTGCTGGCTTTTTTAAAAAAACAAACAAAACAGCCTCTCCAAAACTAAAGAGAAAGAGAAAGAAACAGCAGCCCTCCCTGGCAGAAGCTGGAGGGAGAGGCACGTCGGAGAGGGTGAGTGTGTGTGTGTGTGAGAGAGAGAGAATTTGAGGGTTGTCTCCTTCAGAAAAGGCTTCTTTCTTTCTTTCTTTCTTTCTTTCTTTCTTCCCTCCCTTTCCTTCCTTGCACATAGATCCCTTCCAGCCCATCTTTCCAGCTGCTTTTAACATGTCTTGTTTCCTCTTCCCTCCCTTTCCCCCTTGGTCTTCTTCAGCTTCCTCCCCTTGCTGCCAACTGAGTTCAGCCTGCAAAAGAAATTTCTGTGTGTTTGCCTATGTGCCTTCAAGTCATTTCTGACTAAGGCAAACCTACCATGGGGTTTTCTAGGCAAGGTTTGTTCAAAGGGGGTCTGCCTTTGACTTCCTTTGAGGCTGAGAGAGTGTGACTTGCCCAAGGTCACCCAGTGGGTATTCATGGCTGAGTAAGGATTCAAACCCTGGTCTCCACAGTCATAGGACAATGCTGAAACTTCTACAACACTCTAGCTCTTTTAACAGAAGAATATAAAGAATATAAATTAAAATTTGGAGTAATATTACTGGGAACAATGGTTATATTGTTGTCACTAAAACACCAGTATCCCATTAGTGTTATGTGAGAGGCATTGGCCTAGAGCAGTGGTTCTTAACCTTTTCTTTACCAGGGACCCCCTTTAAATATCTTTTGTTGCCCCAAGACTTAACTCAAGATTTAAAACCCTAATAATAATAGCTAATAATAATAGCTAACAACAACAACAATACAGTTACACCATCCATTAAACTTTCTCTCAGAGGCACTCTTGCTTCTTCCTGCAAGTTTGTGGCTGGAGTGGATTGAATGGCAATGTGCAGGCCAAGCCAGCCAGCCTTTGCCTTGGTTCCTGTCACGTGGCTACTCCACTACAGGGAGGAGGTGGGCCAAGAAGTCTTCAAGCCTTTGTGGATCCCCTGTGAGGACATTGCGGACCCCAAGTTAAGAACCACTGGGCTAGAGAATGCTGGAAAAGGAACAATGCAACCAGACCTTGAGAAGGGTGCTGGCAGGAGGATTCTGGGAGGTGTAATCCAAGAGTAACTTTCCCAGGCTCTAAATGCAGGCTAGAATCATAGAATCATAGGGCTGGAAGGGACCCCAACAGCGATCCCATCCGATCGGCTTCTGCCCTGCAGGAACACACAATCCAAGCATATCTGACAGATGGCCATCCAACCTATGTTTAAAAAAACCCAAAGAAGGAGACTCCACCACACTCCAAGGCAGTGTATTCCACTTCCAAACAGCTCTTATTGTCAGGAGGTTCTTCCCAATATTCAGGTGGAATCTCTTTTCCTGTAGTTTGAGCCCATGGCTCCGTGTCCTAGTCTCTGGAGCAGCAGAAAACAAGCTTGCTCCTTCCTCAGTATGACATCCCTTCAAATATTTAAACATGGCTATCACGTCACCTCTCAACCTTCTCTTCTCCAGGCTAAGCATACCCAGCAACCTAAGCCGTTCCTCATAGGGCGTAATGGCTTCCAGACCTCTCACCATCCCTCTCAGTATCTTTCTTGAATTGTTGTGCCCAGGTATTCCAGGTGAGGTCTGACCAAAGCCTAATGGAGTGATACTATTACTTCCCTTGATCTAGACACTACTCCTATTAATGCAGCCTAGAATCGCATTGGCATTTTTTGCTGCTGCATCACACTGCTAACTCATGTTTAGCTTGTAGTCTACTCTTTATTTTCTTTGAGGAAATCTACACCATTACATTAATTGATAATAAACAAAAAATATTATGTTAGTACCTATAATATAGTTTTTAAACTAAATTATTGGTGGCAAATTATGTAATATAGTAGGCCCCTCTTATCCACTGGGGATTGGTTTGGGGGTGTGTGTGCGTGGATTCTGAAAACCATGAATAATACTGAACGCCATTGAAAATAATGGGACTTCTGGTTTAAAATAACATAGAGTCGCCTTGGAGGGCCTAGAAAAGGGCTAGGGAAGACACATTTTCTAGGAAGACTCTATGGTAGGTGTGCTGTTTTGTGTCCCATGGATATAGGCGTCCTACTATAATCTGAACATCCTGTACGGTGAATAGGTTAGGTTACATTGATCTGAGATAAACATATGGGGCCCCAAAGTAAAGCATTGCAGGGGGCCCCAAAATTCCTTAATCCGGCCCTGCATAGCCCTAAACATCAGAGGCAATGATACGTAATGTCATAGCCCTGGAGTGCTGTAAACAGCCCACCCCTATTGCAGTTCCTTTTCGGTTATCCTGCTTCGCTTTTAGTTCAGAAGAAGGGATGGGTTTCTGAAAGAAGCCCATGCACTTGTCTACTACCTTTGTATCTACGTTCAATTCTGGGTATTTAGGTTGAACTCTGCCTAGCCAGTTTAACCAGAGCAATTGCTCCATCCGTTTTTGATACAAGTTTTGACTGAAATTCATTACACAGTCTGACTATTAAATAATGAGACTGATACAATAACCCATCTTTATTTAGATGTATTACAATTCTAATACTTGTCCCCTTCAATATACTCCCCATTCACACTCACACACCGATACAGTCTTGTTTTCCACTTGTCGAAGGCATGGAACAGGTCAGTTTCTATCAGCTGTTTCAACACATCTGCTGCTTTCTTCTTTACTGACTCAAAACGTGTTCCTTTAAGCACCAATTTCACTTTAGGGAAAAGAAAAACGTTGCATGGTGCGAAATCTGGCAAATATGGAGGATGTTCAAGTATAGTGATGCATTTATCGGCCAAAAACTGCTTCATAGAAAATCCTGTGTGAGAAGGCACATTGTCTTGATGAAGAATGAAACCATTATTCCACAATTCTGGTCTTATTTTCCTGACTTTTTCTCTCACCTTTGTCAAAACTTCCTAATAATGATGCTGGTTCACTGTCCTGCATTCTGGAACCAATTTTGCCAAAATTACACCCTTGATGTAAAAAAAAAAAAAACCTTGATGAGCATGGCTTTGAATGTGGACTTGCTTTGATGTGCTTTTTTCATTCTTGGTGATGATGGTGTTTTCCAGTGCATTGACTGTTGTTTTTTCTCAGGATCATACTGGAAGATCCAGTTTTCATCACTAGTGATAATTTTTTGAAAAAGGTTTGGGTCCGCCTCTAGTTGCTGCAGAATGTCAGTGCAAAATTCCTTGCAGCACTCTTTTTTCTCTGGTGTGAGAACCCTAGGGACCATCTTGGCACAAACTTTTCTTATGTTGGGATCCTCATGCAAAATTTTCCATGCAGTGTCTTTGTCAATGTTATGGCTTCAGCTATCATTTGGATACTGAGCTGGTGGTCTTCTCGAACAATCTGGCTGATTTTTTCCACAATATCTTTGGTTCTTGAAGTGGATGGTCATCCAGGGCATTCATCGTCTTCCACATTCTCACATCCTTCTCTGAATTGTTTGTGCCACTCAAACACATGCGCACGAGACATGCAGTCTTCCCCGTAGGCCTTAGTAAGCATTTGAAAAGATCCTGTTGGTGTTTTGTTCAATTTTACTAAAAATTTCAAATTGACACATTGCTCGACTTTTAAACTTAGCATTTTTCCGGCACATAACAGACAACACAGCTGCTTTAAATGACAACTGACAATTAACTGAACAATTGAGAGTATTGGTGTTCGTCATGCAGGTTTAGACATGTTCAAGGTCACCACTCAAGCATTCCCAATCAGTTCTCCCTGATTTGTCTGAAAGGTAGAAACACACTCTTGTTATTTAATAGATAGACCTAATGACAGCCCCCCCACACACAACAAGGCTGATGAGAAAAATGCAGGTCAGGGCTGGAGCTCACTCACCTCACATGTACATGCCAAGGACAGGCCATCTAATGTTCCACAAAGCGTTTCACACCTTTGATGAAGGTGAAGTGGAATATCTTTGAAGTCTGCCAAAATAATGCCATGTATTCCTGAGGAGGCACCACGAGGACACACCTTCTGACCAGTTCAAAAGCAAGCTGGAAATCTCATCATTATGTGAGGTCTAGTTTCCTGATTGCCCTATCTGCATCCCAAAGAGATGTGTCATCCATCCATTCAAAATCTGCCCTTTTCATACAGTGCTAGCTCATCCGGCTTTCCTTTGCTATAATGTTGGGAATCTTCTGATGGACAATGATTTCCCTTTGTAAAGTGCATCTTCAAAGGAGATTTTGCATATAAATATACCCCCAAATCTCCCCTCAGTGCACTCAGATCCCCATTCCTGTTGTTTCCATGCCATTCTGTCTTTCTGTCTCCCTTACCCTTTTTCTTCTCCTTCCGGATCTCTCTCTCTCCCCCCTGTTTCTAACTTCCCCTTTTTTCCTTTGCTTCAACTGGCCACCATCTGTCTTCACAATACTTACGCATGAGTAATTTACCTTCACATTGCTACTCACAAGGAGTTCCCCTCTTTAAGATTGGTACATTATTGCCTCATCTAACCCACCTTTCAGATTTCTCCTGCTTTTCTTTGCTAGTTCTTGTGAGTGTGCTGGATGGATGCGTGTGGTGTGAGTGCAGTTTCAGTTCATTTCTAATAAAGATTTCAAGGTTATTTGGTTTGTCTGGCTCATTTTCTACCACTCAGTACTGGTATACATAGGGTGAAAGATCCTGCACAGTTATGTGACCTCTTACTATCAACTGAACTAATTTAAATTCCCCACAGTAAAGTCTTTTACACACGTGGATTTTATACATGATAGCAGTTATAACCAGACAGTTTTCAGGCTAAAATGGGGAAAGTGAAAAATCATGAGTAGCACTGTTAGCGAGCTACACAGCCATAAGCCCAACTTACACCCACATAGCTGACTTTTTGGTCATTGTGGAGGGCAGAATCCTCGACCAACCATGCAACATCCACATTTTCCCCCAGCCCACTTTTTAGCTACTGCAGCCCCTCTACCCTATATGGTCATTTACTGGTTGGTGGAGAGTGGGGTGGTGGGGTGGCATAGAGGCATAAACTCCAACATTTCACAGATGAAAACTGGGACATGTATGGCCAAGCAACATCAGAGTGTGATGAAGATGGCAAAAGCTATTAAGAGCAAGGAGAGGATACAGAAGTTTGCTTTTGCCTAAACCTACTAGGAAGGGCAATATTCCTCTCCTTTCCTCCCTGTTGAGTTAATTGAGTGCAAACTGCTTTTGCACTTTGAACTCAGTTTGTAGCAACTGAAGTAAATTGAGGGAAAAGGGAGAAAGGAGGAGGAGGAGAGAGAAATTAGGACATTTTAAAAACAGCTGAAAAAGTGGGATGACAGACAATTGATCAGGAGTGTTTCTGCCAATAAGGACTGTTGGAGGGTATGGAGAAGCAACCATAGCTGGATGCAGAGCACTCATATCATCCTCTGGGATCATTGGAGAATCTCCAGGAGGTCCCAGAGGATTCCTGTTGGTGCTCTGTGTCCAAGTATAGGAAGTTAGCTGGATGCTTCTCTAAATTTGATTCTAGATCTTGGTTGAAGATGGCAGTTTGCAAAAATTAGTTTGCATATCAAGCCTGAGATCCAATAGTACCATGGTGGTGCACCTTGTCAAAGGCCTGAGTGAAATCAAGATATGTTACATCCACAACATTCCCTTCATCTACCAAGCTTGTGACTATCAAAAAAGGAAAGAGGAAAAGAAATAAGATTAATTTGGCATGACTTGTTTTTGAGAAACCCATGTTGACTTTTAGTGATCATGACATTCCTTTCTAAGTGCTTACAGACTGTCTAATGATCTGCTCTGGAATCTTTCCTGGTCTTGATGTCAGGATGACTTGGAGGTAATTATTTGGGTCCTCTCCCCTCCCCTTTTAAAGATGGGGACAACATTTGCCCTTCTCCAGTCTGCTGGGACCTCTCCTGTTCTCCAGGAATTCTCAAACATAATTGCAAGTGGTTCTGAGTTTACTTCTGCCAGTTCTTTTAATATCTTTGGATGAAGTCCATCTGGCCCTGGAGACTTGAATTCACTTAGAGTACTCAGGTATTCCTGTACTACTACCTCTTTACCAATTCTGTACTGCAACTTGCAAAGAAGGAACTACCAGTTGCAGTGTGTAGCCATTCCACAAGACCTATGGCTACAGTGTCAGCGTTTCTCAGAGGACATCCCTTGGAGGACATCTGTAGAGCAGCTACATGGTCACAACTCTTGACTTTCATCTCTCATTACAGACTGGACACATGATCTAGAGATGATGCAGCTTTTGGGAGGGCTGTGTTGTATTCACATCTGGCATGACACTCTCTCCTCCTATGGTTAGTAACTTGCTAGTCTCCCATTTGTGTGAGTCACAGAGACCATAAAGAATTACAGGTTGCTTAACTGTAACTATGGTTCTCAAGTGGTCATCTGTTCTTCAAGTGGTCACCTACCCATTTTTCCCTCATAATGTCCTGCCTTTCCTTAGCTCCTTGGGCTGCTACATCAGCATCCATGGAACTGAGGGCTTAGGCGGGAAGGGCACTATATAATGGCACTGAGGATGGGTGGCTACTGCCAAAAAGCTTATGTAAGAGTCTGGAATGTTCCAAACAATGCACAATGCAGGCGCAGATAAATCAAAGATTTATAGTTACAGGTAAGCAACCTGTTTATATCTTATTGGAGCTGTTGGTGATTTAAAAGAGCTTACCAGTGATTTGGCAACTGCAACTGAACACATAGTACATGTGTGGCAGCTTAATTTTTCAAAGTCACATTCTAAAATCTGATAAATATGGACACCAGGGGAAACTGAGTTTCTTGGAAATGAATTGTGCATTTCTCAGGAGATTTTGAAGTCTGGTCTGCCAATGTTAAAATAGATCAGACTGAAAGTCAGCATGTGAACTGAGGTCACAGTTGATTTCAGTTCAATACAGGTCAGTAGGAGACCTGCAGCAGGAGCAAGAAGTGAAAGAGCTGAATACACAAGTTTTCATCTTTTTTTTTTACATACCAGCCAATATAAAGATGAAAAATCCACACCAATTTTTGTCTATCATCTTTCCACATTTTCTACAAATTTATGTGAATTTCTATTGTTTTATACACACTCAGATTTTCCTAAGCTAGAATAAGGGATAATTATGGAGGCCAATTTTATGTTTATATTTATGGAGTTTTAAAAATTCATTTCAATCTCAGAACTAGAACAGGTCAGAGAAACATTTTTCATCCCATAGGATGACACGGTTTCGAGGACTACTTCTGGTGGAATACACCTATCTGGTCAGCAGGGTAAGTTAACAGAATACTCCCTTGCTTTTCCCATACCCTCCAACTGTCCTGGTTTGGCAGGAATAGTGTGATGAATCCTCTGTCATCCCAGTTTTTCAGATGCTTTTAAAATGTCCCAGTTTCTCTTTCTGCCCCCCTCTTTCACCCTCTGTCCTCAGATAATTTCAACTGTTGTATAGTGAATTCAAAGTGCAAATGTAGTTTGGACTTAGTTAACTCAGCAGAGAAGGGAGGAGAGGAAAGGGCAGAATCTTGCCTTTCCCTATAGGCTCAGGCAAAATCAAACTGCTGCAAACTCTCCTAGTTTGTCTGTTTTTCCTCATTAATCTCTTTTGCTATCTTGACCGTACTCTGATGTCACTTCACTGCACATGTCTAGATTTTCATTTGTGAAATGTTGGAGAGTATGTCTCTGTCTGTCTGTCCTTCCTTCCCCCCTCTCCCTCCCCCACATCTCTCTCTCTCTCTCTCTCTCTCTCTCTGGCTTCTGTAGCCCGAATCTTACTGGTTAGCTCCAAACTAGACTAGACCTAAGCAGTGGCTTGCATTCATAGATCATCATTGTCTCCAAGCCAAAATATAATATTCCAGCCATGGAATTTTTCCTGCCTAAAGAGATTACCAGACACCCTTAAGGATTCCTTAATCTCCAGGAATGCCAGGAGATCACCAAAGGTCTTCCCTTTCAGATTAAGTCATCCTCATCCTGTTATGCTCCTGTAGTGGCCCTGTTTTGCCCTCATTTCTTATGGACCCTTAAGCCTGTTCCGTTCCTATGATGGGTGAGTGAAAAGGTGCCCCATTCCTGTAGTGCGATGCCAGCCACAGTGGGAGGTCCATTCCAGAACACTTCCGGGTGTGATCGGGACATCCAGGTAAGTGACACCCTTTTTTGTACCCTCCCTGGTTTACTTTGCTTTTTAAAGTCTGTTTTTGTGCTTGCTGTCACTTTTGGATGTATTTTTGGCTTTTATTTTTTTAATTTCCCATGTGCTCGTCCTCTCGTGAGAATGGAACAGGATTTCAACCAGGAAGTGCGAGCTGCATTCACTCCATGGCTGCTGAGGGGAGTGGATGGACGCACGATTAAGGTAAGTGCAAATCAGTTTGTTACTGTGCCGGGACGGGATCAGGAGGGTAGTGGGAGAGGAGATAGTGAGACGGGGACACTATTTTTGTCCCTGTCCAATAATCTCCTAAATGTTTTGGCCCAAAGCAAATCTTGGAAAGTTACTTCTTTGGAATACCCTATTGGCCATGCTGATTGAGATATTCTGGGAGTTGTAGCCCCCAAAAGTAACTTTTCCAAGAGCAAATATTAAAATGCCACTGCAGTTGTCTCTCTGTATCCACAGATTTGGTATCCATGGATTTAAGTAGTCACAGCTTGAAAATATTCTTTAAAAAATAATAATCCAAAAAGCAAACTTTGATTTTGCCATCTTCTATAAGGGACACCATTTTGCTATGCCATTGCATATAATGGGACTTGAGTATTCACGGATTTTGGTATCTACGGGGGGGTCCTTGAACCAAACACCAGCGAATATGAAGGGACAACTGTAGTAGTTATATAATATCTGCTGGTTTCCACTTGAGATGCTGAATTAAGAACATTTGAGATTCTAATTCTACAGCTTGCCTTGCAAAATCAATGCAGCCTTTCTAATCGCACTTGTCATTTCAATTAGTATCCTTCGGTGTCTCTTGTTCGTGATGAACTGCCAGCCGCTGATTAACCCAGAAACAGTAATACTGTTAGGTGAGCCATATATTTAGAACAATGGCTACATTGCCAAAGTCTGACACAATCTTGATGTCTGATAAACCATTATTTCTAATTGCACCAGCAGGTATGCAAGAATATTGTTACATTTGGGTGCAGGGGAACTGTGAACACCATTATTTCTGTTCCTATATTTTTAATGGGCAAAGTGAATACTCTTCCTTTCCTCCTTCAAAGCAACCCTTGAGCCAGTTCAGATGACACTTCTCACTTCAACGATCCAACCCAATACATGAAGCGGAATCCATGGAGTCTGTGGCTGAGATCTTATACACTGACTACGACAGCATAAAAGTATGCAATGTAGCCTTGCTGTAATACTGCATTTAACCCACTGTATGACCAATCACAAGCAGCGGGCAGGACAATGTACCCGAATGGGCGTATAAGACCACCACCCCAATTTCCAGCCAAAAATCTAGGCCTAGGCATATATTCGGCAGATAAGACCACCCACCCCCCAATTTGGCTGGCTGGGGGAGCCTTGCCAGCTGATCCTCTTTGTTTCCCAACTCATGAGGATCTCCTCGTGAGTTGGGAAAGCGAACAGGATCAGCTGGCAGGGCAACATTCGCCCCTCTCTTCAACCTTCCAGTCAAACTGGACTCGAAGGTGGAGGAAACGGGCGAAAATGCCCAGTTTGCCTCAGCATCCCCCTTCCCTCCGTCTTGGCTCTTCCGAAGGGGACCAAGGCAGGGAAAGCGGGGGCGGCCGCGGCGAACACCTAGATTCGCCCTCTCTCCCCACCTTCAAGGAAGGTGGGGAGAAGGGGCGAACATGCCCCGTTTGGCTCCATAGGGAGGACGCGGGGCCATGGAGCCAAACCCCGGGATTCGCCCCCTCTCCCCACCGTTAAGGGAGCGAATCTAGGGATTTAACTCCACAGCCCCATCCCTCCTTCTGGGCTCCCTCCTCCCGCGATTCCCCAACCCACAGGAGGCTGCCCAGTCTCCTGGTGGGTTGGGGAATGCGGGATGGTCAGCTGGCTGGGGGGGTGGAGGGAGGGGGCTTCGCAGCCACCCCCTCTCCAAAGCGCAGCTTTGGGGAAGGGGGGAGGGTAGGCGGAGGGTGAATGGGTGGATGGGCGGAGGGGGCTTCGCAGCCACCCCCCTCTCCAAAGCACGGCTTTGGGGAAGGGGGTGGCTGGGCGGAGGGTGGATGGGTGGATGGGGGAGGGGGCTTCGCAGCCACCGGCTTTGGGGAAGGAAGGTGGCTAGGTGGAGGGTGGATGGGTGGAGGGGGCTTTGCAGCCACCCCCCTCTCCAAAGAGCGGCTTTGGGGAAGGGGGGTGGCTGGGCGGAGGGTGGATGGGTGGATGGGCGGAGGGGGCTTCACAGCCACCCCCGCTCTCCAAAGCGCGGCTTTGGGGAAGGGAGTGGCTGGGCGGAGGGTGGCGGGGTGGCTGGGGGGAGGGGGCATCACAGCCACCCCCTCTCCAAAGCGAGGCTTTGGGCAAGGGGGATGGCTGGGCTGAGGATGGGTGGGGGGCAGGGAGGAGGGGGCTTCCCAGCCACCCCCCCTCCCGAAAGCTGCGGTTCCGTGGCTTTCGGCAGGGGGGGCAGATGAGCGGGGGATGGGCGGGGAGCAGGGAGGAGAGGGCTTCCCAGCCACCCCCCTCCCGAAAGCTGCGATTCCACGGCTTTCGGCAGGGGGGATGGATGTGCGGGGGGTGGGCGGGTGGCAGGGAGGAGGGGGCTTCCCAGCCCCCCCTGCCGAAAGCCGCGGTTCTGCGGCTTTCGGCAGGGGGGGTGGATGCGCGGGGGGTGGGCGGGGGGCAGGGAGGAGATGGCTTCCCAGCCACCCCCCCTCCCGAAAGCCGCGATTCCGCAGCTTTCAGCAGGGGGGGTGGATGTGCAGGGGGTGGGCGGGTGGCAGGGAGGGGGGGCTTCCCAGCCTCCCCCCCCTCCCGAAAGCCGCGATTCCGCAGCTTTCGGGAGGGGGGGTGGATGCGCGGGGGGTGGGCGGGGGGCAGGGAGGAGAGGGCTTCCCAGCCACCCCCCCTCCCGAAAGCCGCGATTCCGCAGCTTTCGGGAGGGGGGGGTGGATGCACGGGGGGTGGGCGGGGGGCAGGGAGGAGCACTTTGCTTCACCCCCCTGCCCCATCTCCTGCCTCTTCGCTCCGTTTGTGAAGAGGCAGGAGATAGGCAGGCAGGTTAAGCAAAGTGTATCCGGCGTATAAGACGACTGTGGATTTTGGAGGGCAATTTTGAGTGCTCAAAAGTTGTCTTACACACCAGAATATACGGTACTCTCCTATTGTACATCAGTTGCCCCAGCCTTCCAACCTCCATTAAGGACTGCACCTACCAGAGGCAGCCAGTGGATCTGCTACCACAAGAACGGCTATTTCACTCCTGATTTTGCTATCTCCTATCCCACAGTGTCTCCAAAGTGAACAGGAGTTTAGCCAGTGCTGAACCTTAGAAGGGTTCCCATTCATCTTAGAGCAGCTATTGGAGAATCATAGAATCATAGAACTGGAAGGGCCATCTAGTCCAACACACTGCCCTGCAGGAATACACAATCAAAGCATTCCTGACAAACAGCCATCCAGCCTCTGTTTAAAAACCTCCAAAGAAGAAGACTCCATCACATTTCAAGGCAGCACATTCCACTGCCCAACAGCTTTTACTGTCCAGATGTTCTTCCTAATGTTTAGGTGGAATCTCTTGTCCTGTAGTTTGAGTCCATTGCTCCATGTCCTAGTCTTTGGAGCAGCAGAAAACAAGCTTGCTGCATCCTCAATATGACATCCCTTCAAGTATTTAAACATGGCTAGCATGTCACCACTTAACCTTCTCTTCTCCAGAATAAACATGCCCAGCTCCCTAAGCCACTCCTCATAGAGCATGTCTTCCAGACCTCCCACCATTTTGGTCGCCCCCCTCTGGACAGAAGCAGTGTAAAAAGCATGAAAGGATCTAGCAGTCTCCCCAGCAGTTCCCAAACCTCCTAGGGCAGTGTTCCTAGGCATGTGCAATGGTATTACAGGGCTCGCACAACCCTGAATAGGATGCTGCCAACAGAGTCCAACCACTTCTGTAGTAGTACAGCTATACCTCATTTAATGAAGTCAACATTTTCCTTGTGATTACTTCTTTAACGGTTAATTTGGTACCAGAGGCAAAGATAACATGGAAAGAATAGGGATAGATTCTTGCACCACAAAAAAGGAGCAGTTTAACATGTTTCAACCATTTTAAAATCAAAAACTAACAACATGTATATCTGAAATGAAATAACCAAGTCAAGTGCCTAGGTAAAAAAAAATTAAAACTTTCTAGAGACCACTTGAAAGTTTCTTCCAAAATCCAGGATGACTTTTCCTCCACTAGCCTCTTATCAATTTTTGTGGCTAAACCTGTAGACCTATGCTTCTTTAAAAATGCTAGGGTAGCTGGTGAGGGAGTTATCTGTTTTCCCCTTTACTCTATGTTTTGCTGCTCACATATGCTCAGTAAGGCATTCTGGAGGCAGCTCTGTTCACCTTGCCTGTTGTAGGCAGGACACACACAGCTACAGTAAGATCAGATAGCGTAGAATTCAATTGTTTCCCAGCTCAAGTTTTATTGTAGTGTATACTGCAGGCATACTGCTGAAAGATAACACTAAAACTCTGAGTTTATCCAGCCCTCCTTCGCCATCCTTCAAATGTTGATCCTGCTGAAAAAACACTTCCAGCCAGCCAGAGGACTAGAAGGAAAATGGGACAGGGGGTGTGAATAGGTGTAAAAAGACTTTGTAAAAGGGAGCTTTTTTGTCAGAGGGTTTGTTAACTGAGGTAAGCCTGGACCTATGCCAGTGTAAGTGGAGTCCAGCCTACATGCATACAAATAGAGTATTTATTTATTTAAAGAAATGTTAATACAATTGGACCTCCGTATCCATGGAGGTTTGGTTCCCAGACTGCAGATACCAGAAACTGTGGATAACAGCAAACCCTATTAAAATAAAGGACTTCCGGTAAAAACATAGCATAGAGTTGCATTGGAGGACTTAGACGATGCCTAGAGAGCATCTAGACATTTTCCAGTGTGGCTCTATAGTATGTGATCCTTTTTGTGTCCAGAGGATAACTGAAACTGCATATATTGGTTCCATGGATACAGGGGTCTGACTGTACTAATTTTTATTTTATTTTAAATCCCACAGTGGCTTACAATATTAAAAGCCAACAAAACACAATGAAGTAAAAATAAACCCATTTTGGACCCCATCCTGGGAGAAAGGCAGAGTATAAATCAAATAAATAAATAAATAAATTAGTTTTAGTTAGTTAGTAAATTTACATGCTCAGGCTTTATTGCAATGTTTATTATATCTTTGGTTAGTAAATGCTCCATAGTTTGAGCCTTCCTAGTCTCAGGATTTTATCAGAAGCGGCAAATATGGTGTCATAACAATGCCCAATGAACATGAAAGGGCACCCATTTTACACAACATCGTGCTTTTGCATTCTTATGTCATAAATAAGGTGTTCTTTTTTATTGACAGGCCAAGCCATCAATTGATCGGCTGTGGCATTTTTGTTTTTGTTTTTTTGCCTAATTGTGAGCATCTGAAACCACACCCCATTCTGCTGGTGCAATTTCAGCATCAATGGTGGTCCCCACCAGAACACTTCCAGGTGATAAGGTGAAAACTAGCTATGGGACTCTCTTTTTATGAACCTCCCCATTTTGCAGGCAAGTTTTAAAGCGTGTTTCAGTGCATGTGTTTGTTTTGTTTTTTAATTTAGCTGTTTTTAGACTTTTAAGTGCACTTGTGTCTTCTCGCGAGAACTGCTGAGATCACACGCACCCGCTTAGCATGGAAGTACAGGGCTACTTTTTCATGCTATTATGGCAATGTTTGATATAAAGGGTTCTTTTGCTGGCACACTTACAGTTTAAAATAAGGTGGTAGGAAATGTTTTTAGAGGCTCATCTGATAAAGATATTGTTTAAATATTTGAAGGGATGTCATACTAAGGATGCAGCATTGTTGTTTTCTGCTGGTCCAGAGATTATGGAGCAATAGACTCAAACTACAGGAAAAGAGATTTCACCTAAACATTAGGAAGAACTTCCTGACAGTAAGAGCTATTCGGAAGTGGAATACACTGCCTTGGAGTGTGGTGGAGTCTCCTTCTTCAGAGGTCTTTAAACAGAGGCTGGATGGCCATCTGTTGGGAATGCTTTGATTGTTTATTCCAATAGGGCAGGGGGTTGAACTGGATGGCCCTTGTGGTCTCTTCCAACTCTATGATTCTATAATTCTACGAAAGTCCTCAGTTAATGATTCATTCCACATAATGAGCACCACAACAGAGATGCACATCCTCCACAATGCAATGCAATGAAATGAACCTCACTAGGCTACTGTACAGTATGGAATCCCCAACAGGGTTCCAGCCTGTAACTGGGGACATCTTGGTTCTCATCCATCTATCTTACAATATGTTATTCTGCACTTTAGATTAAAATGTGCCTTATAAATAATACCACCTAAAGATTCAGATTGAGGCAGACATCTCCAGTGTGATCGGTTGCACAAAGTGACTATTTCACAGTGCTCTCTGCTAAAGCTTGTCCTGTCTAGTGACAAAGCAATGAGTCGTTTCAGTAATTTACACCAACAGAAATATTGGAAATACCATTAAAGATAACCCATAGCTCTTTGCATTGCTTAATTTACAGTGCCAGTCTCACTTCAGTGTTTGCTCTCTGGTGCGCATTATGAACCAACTAAGACAAGTTGTGCTAAGGTAAGAAAGGGCACACTAAGGAATGTCAACTGTTCACTGGATAATTGGCAGCAGCACAAAACATACCACAGCACTACAATTGGGTACTTTCTGTCTTTCTGTCTGATGCAATGTAAACTTTTCACAGTCATTCATACACTAACGCTTGATTAAACAATGTGCTATTTCCACCTTGGTGTAACACAATACGGGACATGAAATTCTTTCCTTTTGCTATGATTTAGTAGTTTGAAAAGGATGTATGAATATGGTGACCAACAGTTTAGATCTGGCTTAAGATTCAGCCTGTAAGAGCAGCTGATACTGTTTGGAACCTGGATTTGGACTAATTCACCTTTAATTATATCCTTAGCATTCACTGTATCCATATGCACAAGTATTAAAACATGAGGGAGAAAGGTGAGTCACAGAGATGAAGGTGACTCAGAAGAATACAGAAACAAATGCACCCTTTGATGAAAAGGTGCATGCTGTACTGGTTACCATAACAATGAACTTAAGGACAATCTTTTATTTATTTTCAGATTATCTAATAATTTTTGGCCTCTTCATTTTTGTCATGTTCTTGGGCAAGAACAAACATGCCTCTTTGTTGTTGTTGTTGTTGTTGTTCATAGAATTGTAGAGTTGGAAGAGACCACAAGGGCCATCCAGTCCAACCTCCTGCCATGCAGGAATTCATGATCAAAGCACCCTGGCAGATGGCCATCCACCCTCTGTTTAAAGATCTCCAAGGAAGGAGACCCTACCACGCTCTGAGGGAGTGTGTTCCACTGCCAAACAGCTCTTACTGTCAGAAAGTTCCTCCTAATGTTGAGGTGGAATCTCTGTTCCTGGAGCTTGCATCCATTGTTCCATGTTAATGTAAGGTACTGCACTTAGGGCGGAAAAACGAAATGCAGAGATATAGGGTGAGGGAGACCTGGCTGAATGAGACTACATGTGAAAGGGATCTAGGAGTCCTAGTAGACCACAAGTTGAACATGAATCAACAGTGTGATGTGGCAGCTAAAAAAGCCAATGTGATTTTGGGTTGCATCAATAGAAGTATAGTGTCTAGATCAAGGGAAGTCATAGTGCCACTCTATTCTGCCTTGGTCAGGCCTCACCTAGAATTCTGTGTCCAGTTCAGGGCACCACAATTCAAAAAAGGATATTGGACTTTTTCGGATGAAGAAAAATAACGCAAGCAGCCTCTCCAGCTTGCGAGGCTGCTGCGCTGCAAAGTGTCAGTTTCGGATGACGCTGCCCTCTAGCAGTACTGTTGCGGTACCGCAGGGAGAGCTGAGCGTCATATTTCGTTGATTTTTTACTCACGAAAGTTGATCGTGAGTAAAAATCAACGAAATATGATGCTCAGTTCTCCCTGTGGTACCACAACAGTACCAGCAGGGGCGAGCATCATACGAAAGGGGCGCTTTGCAGCGCAGCAGCCTCGCAAGCTGGAGAGGCTGCTTGCGTTATTTTTCTTTGTCCAAAAAAGTCCATTGACAAATTGGGGCATGTCCAGAGGAGCGTGACTAAAATGATGAAAGATCTGGAAATCATGCCTTATGAGGAAAGACTTAGGGAGCTGGGTATGTTTAGCCTGGCAAAAAGATGGTTAAGGGGTGATATGATAGCCCTGTTTAAGTATTTGAAGGGGTGTCACATTGAGGATGGAGCAAGCTTGTTTTGTGCCTTAAAGTCCACTCTGACTTATTGCAAGGCTCTTATAGGATTTTCTTGGCAAGATGTATTAAGAAGTGGTTTGCCATTGCCTTTCTCCAAATGTAGTCCATTACAGCACCTGGTATTGACGGGTGATCTCCCTTCCAGGCACTAACCATGTTTGACCCTGCTTAGCTTCTGAGATCAAGCAGGGTCTGGTACCTTTAAGGTAGTACTGAGGCTGTCTCTGCTTATCTTTATGTTATCACATTCTCCTGAGAATAATTTCATTGTTCTGGAGAGAGACAGAGAAAGAAAAAAGATGCTCACAACTGCCCAAACATTTTGTAGTGAAATTGGGGCATGACTCAGAATCAACCCAAGGTTATTGTTGAGTCTTAGGCAATATACTCTCAGTGACACTCACAACTGAACATTAACATGCCAGCCCAATAGCGGCTCAGGATGAATTTTCTTTTACTCAAATTTGAATAGGCACAAGCAGGGAGGCATATTTTGGGGCACTAGACTTCTCTGAAAGGTTGTTAGGAGAATTCTGAAGTCTGCTGTTACTCCACATCAGAGCTTTGGGGGAGTAACTGGACCACAACTCCCAGCTAGCAGCTCTGCTCCAGATGTGAGAGCTTGGCCAGTTTGGAAAAAAGATGCTTTAAACACAGTCTCCTTTGATATCACAGAGTACAAAGATGATTATCAGACACATAAAAAGTACCTTAGGAGAATGCCAGGATGATGTTCCTGTCCCATGAATAGGACCCAGTTTCACATAACGTCATGCTCGTTCATTCTGCTCCAATGCTTCTGCAGATAGTAAGGTGGTGCTTTTAATTGACGAGAGTTTCCCATCAATGAAAAGTGCCACCTCACTAACTGCAGAAGCGCTGGAACAGAATGTAATGAGCACGACGTCATGTGAAACCAGGTCCCATTCACGGGACAGGAACATCGTCCTGCCATTCTCCTAAGGTACTTTTTGGACATGTCTGATAATCTCCAAAGAGATGCCATCCATTTGCTGTTTAGGGCACAATTTAATCTACTGAAAGTATCTACACTTTTCAGCAGTGTGCTGTATTTCCATTTTACACACGGTAAACAGTACTCTGTGTTGAGCCTTTGAAAAAGCTGAAATTTGGGTAGTCTTAATAGTGAAAGATCCATACTGGAGACCCTTAAACTAAATTGCTTGATATTTGTATGATCAGGTGGAGGGTATTCTTTAAGAATAACAATCTTTGATGAAGACTGATTATTAAACTGGGACTTGGTTGGTATAGTGACTTGATGTTCAACTGGTGCATTGTTCTGACACAACTGCAATGTAGCCTTTAAAAAATAATTCTAGTAATATATGGAAATTTTCTAATGATAGTTCGTTCTTCTGTAGCAAGTTTGTCTTTATAAATGCACATGTATAAATATACAAACTTGTATATTCACTTGTATCATTTTATGATTGCATGACTTTTAAGTCTTTGGTCCAGAGGTCAGCAGGCACCAGGAGTCCAGGTACCATTCCCAACCTCTAGGATCCTCTGGGGGCCATGCCAGCCCTTCCGTTGATACCAAAATCCTGGAAAAGTCCACTTCGAAATTTTGTTTGTTTGTTTTTGTTTTTGCTAAAACAAAGTGCTGGAGGGAGCATGTGGTTTTAAAGGAGAATCACTTTCCTAAAGTTATTTGAAAATGTTTTTAAAGGAAAATGGGGGGCCTCCGAAGTCCACAAAAATGCCTTAGGGATGCATGCAGGCTTTGGGTTGTACTTTCTCCAACCCAGCTTTATTTCCTTGGCTGGAAGGAGCAGTTGTGGTCAATTATTTCCACTTCTCACCTTAAAGCAGAGTTTGAAATGGTGTGCCCTTCCAGATGTTGATGAATTGCAATGGGGGGGTCACTACAGGGAGGTACGAAGGCATTCCCCCCAAATAAGAATTCTCCCCCCACAAAGAGATATTCCTTCAGTCCCCACACTTCTTGCATTCCAGAGAGTGAGGCATTGAGAATTGTTCAAACCTAAATCACTGTATTTGCTGGGTTCACATTCCCTTGGCAAATGTGCCTGCTCCTGTTCTCTGGCTGTCTAAGCTACTAAATGCCCAACTGAAGTTTTAAGTTACTGGAATGCTAGAAATTTGGGGATTGAAGGAAAATTTCTTTTGGAAGAGGGGGAGAATTCTTATTGGGAAAGCATTTTGCCTTCTCCCCATAGTTACACCCTGATTGCCGCTCTCAGCAACCCCAACAGGCATAGCCCATAGTGAGGAATACTGGCAGCTAAAGTTCATGAGCATCTGCAGGGTTGGATGATCCCCACCTGAGCCTTAACTGTAAGTTCTGTTTTTGTAAAGGTTACATTGCAACTGTGTCAAAATTCATAACCAGCTCAACATCAAAATAAAAGAGAGTGCAACCAGGATAAGTGTTCATAATACAGCTATGGAGTTATCATATTGCTGTACACTGAGAATGCTATTTTGTTATTTGCTACAGGTTTGGAGGGCCTATTTCTCTACCTGTTGACATGGAGCATCATAGTCATTCAGTCTACTTCTGTGAATATTGCTTTTCATCTTTTCTTCTGATGAATATTCTACTACCTCCAAGGCTTAAAGTCCATGCACAAAGCCTGGTGAAACAGCTATGTCTCTACATGCTGAAACAGATACCCAGTTCCTTATGTCTGCTTCAGTGAATAATCCTTTTCATCTTTTCTTCTACTGAGTATTGTGTACCTCTAAGGCTTCTGTTGAATATTTTGAACATTTGACAACCTCGAACAGCCATCAAGGATACAACACAGTCAATTATAGAAGCGACTTGTTTACCACCAAAAGTACTACAGGTCTTCACAGAACTTTACTGTTAAGCAGGTCTTAAGTCCTCTGCTAGACAGACAAGACTGGAGCAGAGGGAGAAATGATAGTAATTGTCAAATGAGAATAAAGAGAGTGCAGATTGTACAAGACTCACTCAACATGAGATTTGATATAGTTCATGAAAGGCTGTGTTGAAGTACTGGGTCCTGAAAAGGGGACTGGAAGGAAACACAGAAATAAGACAGAGTAACAAATGGAATGTGATGGTCTTTCCAGGGGCCTAGTCACACTACACACTTATAGCACTATTGAGCGACTTTAACTGCCATGGTTCCATCCTATGGAATCCTGAGATCCGCAGTTTAGGAAGGGCTATTGAGAATACTCATCCAGGGAGCTCCAGAGCCTCACCAAACTACAAACCCCAGGATTCCATATGCTGGAACCATGGCAAAGTGGAATAATAGCACTATAGTTGTGTAGTATGAATAGACCCCGCGTGTTGAAAGAAGAATGGCAGAAGGAAATTAAATGGATTGGGGAGGGATGGAAGAAACTTCAGTTGCGACAGTTGTGGGATCAAGAAACTAGCTTAGATGTATGTAAAAGAGGTTAGACAATTTCATGGAAGATAGGCCTATCATCATAATCATCATCATTATGGTTTAGTATATACAGCAGGAGTGGGCAACTGCAGAGGTTTCAGGGGACAGTTTTCATCTCTTCACTGAGCTGCATACACTCCCCAAACTCACAAAAAATGGAACTGGAGTAACTTGCCGTTTCCATTTTCAGCAATTTGTGGCCAATTTTTCATTGAAGGTGTGATTTGCCCAGGAATGGCAATTTACAAAATTGGGAGCAGTCTGGGGAGAGGGGGGAGGGGGAGTATCTCACCAAAAAAGCCCCTGGGGGCCACATGAGGCCATGTTACTCACCCCTGATATATATATATCAATTACTCACCCCTGATATATAGGATGCCACTGAATATTAGTAGCTGGAGAACAACATTAGTAGCTGGGTTGTGTCTGTTTCCAACACAACCCAGCTTGTGAGTTTTCAGAGGAATCTAGTTGGCCTCTATGGGAAACAGGATGCTGGGCTAGATGCACCATCAGGCTGACCCAACAGAGCGCTTCTTGTCTTCTGAAATGAGGCAGGATTAAGCAGCTCAACTCAGGTCACAGACCTGAAAATAGTATGGAAGAGCAACAAATTGTCAATTATCTATCATCTCCCACAGGTGGGACAAATGTGTTGTGGGGGTGGTTGCTGGAGGTTGTGTTGTTTGTTACTGTAGTTCTCAGGATTTTTCCTTTTTGAATATTCAAACAGAACATTTTGTTCCAGACTATTTTCTAGCAATCCCAGCACCAACTGCAACATTTTATTCCCACTCTCAAATCCATTTCCTTTCAATTCCAAGACATATTAGAATGGAAAGTGTCCTTCTCTTCTCTGCCTTCCATTCTTTAAAAAAAAAATGGTAGCACTACAGTATAGAGCTATAGTGCATCAGTACATCAGTGAAACTGTATTTTGAATGACAACACTTTAACACTAAGAAAAAAATTTTCCCCCCCAAAAAAAAAAATCCCCAAAAGAGGAGAAAATTTGCCCTTCAGACCATGGAATCATCTCAGAAAACTATGCCTTAAGAAAAAGTTTTGGAAAAGCCATAGTGGACACCCAAGAAATCACTACAAACATCCCTGTATCAAAAGAATGGAACAAATGGCTGCAGAGGCAACAACAACAACTGGCAAAACCCAGCAAAACTTGTGTCTGGAAGAGCCCTATAATAGATTGGATCCAAATTTAGTCATACTTTGGCTGGCATTCTGTTAGGAACGTACACGCCACACACAAACCCCTCTCTGGCGTGGCCAATCCATGCCTCATAGTGAATGGGCAAGATCAGAGAAGCATATGTCTACGTCTCCACAGCCAGACACAATCTGCCAGGAGCTTCACTTATGCCTGTGTATATCCTTTTTTGGATGCTGAAGAGGTTGATATTGGCCATTTTGTAGCTTGTGGGGCAGCAGGCAGGATTGGAGAAGCATCTGGCTATATCCTTGCAATCAGACATGAAATTATTACAGCAGCTCTGAGATCTCTAGAAGCCCTTGGCAGATCACAGCACTGCTGTAATCACTTTGTGTCTGGCTACAGGGTTGTAGTCAGTTGTTTCTCTGATCCTGCCTGTTCCCTATGAGTGGCTGTGCCAGGAAGAGGCCTCAGAGGCTGTATAATAAATCCAGGGAATAGTACATGGTTCAGCCTTTGAGTGGGTCACCTTAAATCAACAGAACTCCAATGGGTTTATTCTAAGTTTGATTAGATCTGGATCGAACCTTGTATTTTTTACCAACCAAATTAAGGGACATGTTTTGGAATTTGTGCTTTACAAGTACTATAACAGCCTGCCCCAGCCTGAGGCCTTCCAGAAGTGTTAGACTGCATTTCTCATCAGCCCCAGCTGACATTGCCAGTGTTGGGCAATCATGGGAGTTGAAGTCCAAAATATCAGGAGGCACAAAGTTGAGTGAAGCTGCACTAATGTCCCTCAGCCTATCACCTGGACATAACAAACCCATCCGGACCTTCTGTCTGACTTCTTAACTTGCTGAATAGCATGGGAAATTTCTTACAGAAGCCCTTCAAACAGGAATTTTTTGATGTGCAACTTTGATATTTGTGAAAAAAAAATTAGAAATCTGCCACTTGCTTTTCTGAATGTTAAAATAACTTGTTTGGTCAACTTGGTGTAGTGGTTTGATCATTGGACTATGGAAATTATCAGACATGCTAAATATGGTGTTACACAACCACCAGGAGATTGCTAAAGGGCTTCCCATTCAGATGACATTGTTCCCATGTCATCATGCTCCCATTCGGCTATCGTTACACCGGTGCTTCTTTTTATTCATGGGCTAAGCCGTTAATAGATCCCCCATTCCATTTCTGTAATGGAATGTTGTGCAAGTGAAAAGGTGCCCCATTATGTTGGTGCAATGCCAGTGTCAATGGGAGGTCCATGCCAGAACACTTCTGGGTGAGATCGGGACATCAAGTGACACACTTTTTATGACCCTCCCTGGGTTACTTGTAAAGTTTTAAGTGTGTTTAGGTGCTCAGTGTAACTTCTTGTCCTGTATTTTGCTTTTCCAGTTTGAATTTCCCACACTCTCATCTTCTCGCAAGAGCAGCCAAGATTTCAATCCAGGAAGTGAAAGCAGCTCCATTTGAGCTCCTTTCACTCCTGGGCTGCCCTGCCGAGGGAACGAGGTGCAAAAAAGGTAGGTCTGAAAAGTTTTCCTTTTTTCATGTGACAGGGACAGGAGAGGAGGAGAGGCGATTGTGAGATGGAAATGCTTTTTTTGTTCCTGTCTGAAAATCTCCTACCACTCTGGAGACATAGGAGACGATCAGACATTTTGTCCAGGACTGCCTGAGTGCCCGGGAAACATGGGAGGAGGTGGCCCGGGTCTTGGATTGGCCAGATTTAGCACAGCAGGCTTGGGAGACAATACTTTCGGGGACTGAACCTCCAGAGGGTGTCAGGGGACCCGGAAAGTCAGTGGGCCAAAAGAGGAAGAGGAAGGAGTCTGGTTCCGTGGCTGAGAGTTTTTGGAAAGTGCCCTGGTCCATGGTGCGCCTGGTAAACCTCTATGTGATGTTAGGGTTAGTTTTCCAAAGACAAAAGGAGGTGAAAAGTCAAAATCTGCAGGATGTAAAAGGCACTGCCTATTATGTGAAGAACATAATTTAAAAATTTAGCTCTGAGTGAAAAAGAGAAATTGCCAAACCTTTGTTGGAAAAAGTTTTGGCCGTGGTTTAGTGAGACAACCCCAGCAATAACATAAAATGATATTTTAAATAAATATTTTATTATTATTATTGTATTTTTGTATTATTTTGTATTTTTATTTTTAATTATTTTTTTATTGTTTTCATTTCCGAATAGGTATAATTATAATGTGTAAATATAATGTGATTATAGTGTGTTTAGATTAAGAGGGAAAATATATTAGTGTTATGATAGATAGTTTTATTTTTGTATTAGTAAGAAAAGAGGAAAACAATTATTATTATTTTTGTGTTATTTTTACGGCCTTTTGCGGTCGGGTGTATTTTTCAGTAGAATGGTTTTATTCCAATAAAAAATTCCTAATCCCCCAAATCTCTGCTTAGCTATAGAAACCCAGTGGGTGACCTTGGGCAAGTCACACTCTCTCAGCCTCAGAGGAAAGTGAAGGCAAACCCCCTCTGAAGAAATCTTGCCAAGAAAACCCAGTGATAGATCACCTTAAGGTGGGTTGCAATAAGTCAGAAATGACTTGGAGGCACATAACAATAACAAATAACCTGTCGGGTGAGAGAGGGTTTGGCTTCCTAGTTACAGTTTCACCTTGCTTGGGGAAGTAAAGCAGTTACCCTAAAATCTGAATGAGTCTTTCATGATGAGTCTTTCATTATTATATTCTTCCTTGAAAAGGTGATTGATGTGCATTGACATCTGCATACTGTTCTGTTCCTGTTTCTACACGCAGCTCAGCCAAAGAAATACTTGTCATATCTCCAGCTAAGCTCATTATTAAGGTATTGCTTTTCCATGTCTTTATTCCACCACCCCGGAAATAATTATCTCTAATTATCTCCCATTCTTGTGCAACAACACATTGTCCTTCTTGTAACTTTGTTTATATTATTATCAGAATCTTTTCCAACAACAGTTAGCTCTCCTGCATCCAAATTCTCCAGATGCACAGGGGTGTGATTTGGGACATCAGTTACCATACAACAGGTCACTAGAGCACCAGCCAAAGAATGGTATTGGCTCTGATTCTTTTCTCAAGTATTTAGAAAGTATTTCATGACCATCAGAAACCTATCCCCATGATGAAAATAGCCATGCAAATAGCAGACTGTGATCCTTCCTCAGGTGTTTTATAAGGTTGCCAGGTAAAATACAAAATAGGGCTCCTGTACCTTTGATGGCTGTGCAGAAGAGGGAAATTCAACATGCATTCCTTGTTGAACAAGCAACACCTGCTGAAATTCTCTGTCCTGCACAAAGGTATAGGAGCCCTGTCCTGAATTTCACCTGGCAACCCTGGGTGTATAGGAAGCATTTCTTAACCATCAAAATCCCATTTGGGCAAAGAAAACAGAAAAATGGTGGGGGAAGACAGTGGTGGACTGGCCAGGGTGTAAGCTTGCCCAATGGCAAGTGAGCCCTGTGGGCCCCTGATGAGGTGCCCCCCCTTAAACATTAGACAATATGTTTATGTTTGTTTATTTATTTAGGTATTTATACTCTGCTTTTCAGTCACAAGGCTCCCAGAGCAGCTTACAAATTGTTTTAAGCAATAGCAATTTACACATCTACACTGCATTAAACAGCTTCCAATGTGTGTTAGCTAATTGCCCCCACAAGCCGGGTACTCATTTTACCGACTACGAAAGGATAGAAGGCTGAGTGAACCTTGGAGCCCGCTGGGATCAAACTTGCAACATGGTGGCTTGCAGTACTGGCATTTAACCACTGCACCACCAGGGCTCCCATTATGTTAAAAATGTTAATACCTTTTAGTAGCTTGAAAAAATAATAAAAGTTCCAATATTATTACTGTGTGCAACTAAAATTTACGTTGTATTGTGCGCCACTGGGCAGGAGGCATCCTCCACGTGGAGGGTGTCCATCCTCTCCAGGCTAGACTGGTGGACCGGGACCCATGGGAAGACTTTGTCTTGTGCATGCAGAGGCCAACAAGGAGACCTGGATCCCCGTAGGACAGAGGCCCACACCAGTAGGCCAGGCTCCCTGCCGTTCCTCCCCCTGGGAAACAAGGGATTGTGATCACCAACACCAGTGGAGCCGTCGCAGAAGGAAAGCAGCCCCTCCATCTCTGGAGGGTGTGGGGAGGCCCAGTAAACCGGGCTTCCCTCCAGTGGTCCCCCTTTGTTTCTTGGCAACCACTGTTTTTAGACCCAGTCCGCCACTGGGGGAAGTTACAAGTGCCAAGGCAATAAAATATTGGACTATGATATATGAGATGATGGAAGAGATGTTGAAACTAACATTTCAGTCAAATCCAGAATTTTTTTATCGGGATTGATGGAAAAGCAGTTGGAGAAGAATCATGGAACAATTATACAATATATGATTCCCCCTCTATTTCTCTCTCTGGCTTTTCTTCGCAAACGAAGATTCAGGAAGGACTCATCCCACGTTTTCTGCAAGCGCGCTGATGACTAAAAAGGCCAATCCGAGATAAACAAGTCCGGTTGCAGAAAGCACAGCAGGTCTCCTTGGGTGATGTTTCCAGGTTGTGATTCTTTCTGCGTTGTCGTTTCTCTTCAAGACTTGTTCGGCATGAGTTCTCAAATAAGGCTGCAGCATTGTGGATAGTGCGTCTCCATGCCTCCGGATGTGAGGCCAGGGCGGACCACTGTTGGTGATCAATTTGGCTGAGCCTGAGATGTTGTTTCAGGGAGTCCTTGTATCGCTTTTTTGGAGCGCCCCTCTTATACTGACCCGTGGCGAGTTCACCGTAGAGTACTATTTTGGGGAGGCGATGGTCCTCCATCCTAGAAACGTGCCCTGCCCAGCGCAGCTGTGTTCTCAATATCATGGCCTCAATGCTGGTGATCCCTGCTTGCTCAAGGACAGCAACATTCGTCACAATATATGATTACGATAGACTGAATTCATTATGTGCAAAATTAGAGAGATGTGGCAGTTCCAGCCCAGGAAGATTGGTTATTAAAACTGTATGACCTTGTAGAAATGGATAAATTGACAAATTTAATCAGAGAAATGTCCTAAGTTTTAAAAGACAGAGTTAGTAACTGAGTATATGAAGGAAAAGTGAGGGAGATTAGCTGTTGCAGGATTTGAAGAAGAGTAGAGAAGAATAATACGTAGAAGTGTATCTTATTTGATCAACTCTCTCTCTCTCTCTCTCTCTCTCTCTCTCTCTCTGGCTTTTCTTCACAAACGAAGATTCAAGAAGGACTCATCCCGTGTTTTCTGCAAGCGCGCTGATGACTAAAAAAGCCAATCCGAGATAGACAAGTCCGGTTGCAGAAAGCACAGCAGAAGGTTTCCTCGGGTGATGTTACCGGGTTGTGATTCTTTCTGCGTAGCCGTTTCTCTTCAAGACTTGTTCGGCGTGAGTTCTCAAATAAGGCTGCAGCATTGTGGATAGTGTGTCTCCATGCCTCCCAATGTGAGGCCAGGGCAGACCATTGTTGGTGATCAATTTGGCCAAGCCTGAGATGTTGTTTCAGGGAGTCCTTTATTGCTTTTTTGGAGCGCCCCTCTTATGCTGACCCGTGGCGAGTTCACCGTAGAGTACTATTTTTGAGAGGCGATGGTTCTCCATCCTAGAAATGTGCCCTGCCCAGCGCAGCTGTGTTCTCAATATCATGGCCTCAATGCTGGTGATCCCTGCTTGCTCAAGGACAGCAACATTCGTCACATAGTCAGTCCAGTGTATATTTAGGATTGTGTGTAGACAGCGCTGATGAAAGCGCTCGAGGAGTCGTAGGTGGTGGCGATAGGTGACCCATGTTTCAGATCCATAAGGGAGAATAGACAGTACAATGTCTCTATACACACTGATTTTTGTGTTTCGCCTCAGGTGTTTATTACTCCAGACTCTTTTGTAAAGTCTTCCAAATGCGCTATATGCCTTTGCTAATCTGTGATCGATCTCCTTGTCAATCTTGGCATCTGAGGAGATGATGCTTCCCAGGTAGGTGATCTGCTGAATGTACATATTTGATCAAGTAGAGGATGAATAAATATTATAACGTGTTTGATATTAGAGGAAGTAGATTCACCAGATAACTATAACCATAGACTGGCAAGCTGAAAGTCATATGGACCCTTTTATTTCTTTTTCTTTTTTTTATATATCTATGTGCAGTTTGGTTAGGTAGTAGTGTGGTAGTTTAACCTTGTATGTTGTTTTATATTATTGAAATTGTGTGTTAATAAAAATAATGAAAAAGGAAAAAATGGTGGGGGAAATTAAAAGTTCATAGCAAGTCTCTACTCTAGTCTTCAGGATTGGCAATTGAAATGACAGACCTGCATCCCAGTGAATCAAATGCTACACCTGGAGGGCCACAGGTTGGACACCACTGCTTTAAAGCAAAGAATGAAAGCAGTAGCTGTACAGTAAAAATATGAAATGTTTCATGAATTCATGGGATGTAATATATCTTGATTTCAGTAAGGCCTTTGACAACATCTCCCATGATATCCTTGCAAAAAAGTAGTAATGTGTGGGCTAGACAATGCAACTGTTAGATGGATTTGTAATTGGTTGACCGACCAATGAACCCAAAGGGTAGTCACCAATGGCTCCTCTTCATCCCGGACAGAAGTGACTAGTGGGATGCTATAGGGTTCTGTCTTGGGCCCAGTGCTGTTCAACATCTTTATCAATGACTTAGATGAGGGAATCGAGGGTATGCTTATCAAGTTTGCAGATGATACCAAATTAGGAGAGATAGCTAATACCCCAGAGGACAGGATCAGAATTCAAAATGACCTTAACAGATTAGAAAGCTGGGCCAAAACTAGCAAAATGAATTTCAACAGGGAGAAATGTAGGATCCTGCACTTGGGCAGTAAAAATGAAATGCACAGATATAGGATGGGTGACACCTGGCTTGATGGCGGTCCATTGAAAGCGATCTGGGAGTCTTACTGGACCACAAGCTGAACACGAGTCAGCAGTGTGATGAGGCAGCTTAAAAAGACAATGTGATTCTAGGCTGCCTTAATAGGAGTATAGTGTCTAGATTAGTGTTTCTCAACCAGGGTTCCCCGGAACCCTAGGATTCCCTGAGGGGTCATTAGGGTTTCCTGAGATATGTGATTTTTAAACATTTTTCTATTTGTAGCTAGAATAATTTTTAGGCAGGGGTTCCCTGAGAGCTGATAATTATTTCAAGGGTTCCTTCAGGACAAAAAGGTTGAGAAAGGCTGGTCTAGATCAAGGGAAGTAATAGTGCCATTCTATTCTGCTTTGGTGAGACCTCACCTGGAATAGTGTGTCCAGTTCTGAGCACCACAAATCAAGAACGATATTGAGAAGTTTGAGTGTGTCCAGAGGAGGTCTGGAAGCCATGCCCTATGAGGAGCAGCCTGGAGAAGAGAACGTTAAGAGGTGGCATGATAGCCATGTTTAAATATTTGAAGAGATTTCATACTGAGGATGGAGCAAGCTTGTTTCCTGTGTCTCCAGAGACCAGGACACAGAGTAAGGGACTCAAACTACAGGAAAAGAGATTCCATCTAAACATTAGGAAGAACTTCCTAGAGCTGTTCGGCGGTGGAATGCACTGCCTTGGAGTGTGGTAGAGTATCCTTCTTCGGATGTTTTTAAACAGAAGCTGGATGGCCATGATCCCTTTTGTACTGCCATCAAGCCAGATGTCATCCATCCTATATCTGTGCATTTCAGTTTTACTGCCAAAGTGTAATATCCTACAATTTTCCCTGTTGAAATTCATTTTGCTAGTTTTGGCCCAGCTTTCTAATCTGTTAAGGTCATTTTGAATTCTGATCCTGTCCTCTGGGAGGTATTAGCTACCCCTCCCGACTTGATGTCATCTGCAAACTTGATAAGCATGCCCTTCTATTCCCTCATCCAAGTCATTGATAAAGATGTTGAACAGCACTGGGCCCAGGACAGAACCCTGTGGCACCCCGCTGGTCACTTCTCTCCAGGATGAAGAGGAGCCATTGGTGACTACTGTTTGGGTTCGGTCAGTCAACCAATTACAAACCTAACCGTTGCATTGTCTAGCCCACATGCTACTAACTTTTTTGCAAGAATATCATAGGGGACCTTGTCAAAAGCCTTACTGAAATCAAGATACATTACATCCACAGCATTCCCTTCATCTATCAAGTTTGTAACTCTGTCAAAAAATGTGATAAGATTAGACTGGCATGACTTGTTTTTGAGAAATCCATGTTGACTTTTTGTGATCACAGCATTCCTTTCTAAGTGGTTACAGACCGTCTGTTAATGATCTGCTCTAGAATCTTTCCTATTATTGATGTCAGGCTGAGTGGGTAGTAATTACTTGGTTCTTCTTTTTCCCCCCCTTTTAAAGATGGGGACAACATTTGCCCTCCTCCAGTCTGCTGGGACCTCTCCTTTTCTCCAGGAATTCTCAAAGATTATTGACAGTGGTTCTGAGATTACTTCTGCCAGTTCTTTAAATACCCTTGGATGAAGTTCATCTGGCCCTGGAGACTTGAACTCATTTATACTGGCCAGATATTCCTGAACTACCTCTTTACCAATTCCGTGCTGTATTTCCCCTACTGTATCATCTGCTCCATCTTCCCCAGGTTGAACACTATTCTCCTTTTGGGAGAAGACTGAAGCAAAGAAGGCGTTAAGTAGTTCTGTCTTTTCTCTGTCCCCTGTTAGCTTGTTGCCATCTTCTCCATGCAGCGGCCCTACCATTTCCTTGTTCTTCCTTTTGCTACCGACATAACCAAAAAAGCCCTGTTCAATATTGCTGTGTCCCTGAGCTGTTGGATGTCTTCTTGTTGTCTTTCCTTCCCCTGTTTTGTATTGTTTGTATGTTTGGCCTGTTGAATAAACATTATACACTGGGAATAAGAAAAAAAGATCCTCACAGGACAGCTTTATCATGGTCCCACCATTCTCAGAGGCTCATCTGGTAAGGGCGCATGAGAAGGCCTTCTTGGTGGTCGCTCCCAGGCTGTGGAATTCTGCACAGTGGGAGGCTAGATTCTCTACTGTCCCTACGCCAGCAGGTAAAATATACCCTCTAACATTTTGCAGATTAAAACTGGGACATGTGTGGCCAAGCAACATCAGAGTGTGGTCAAGATGGCAAATGTTATTACTGAGGAAGAATGCATAAGCTAGGAGAGGCTGCAGTAGTTTGTATTTGCCTGAGCCCACAGGGAAAGGCAAGGCTCTGTTCTCTCCTCTCCCCTCTGCCGAGTGCAGACTACTTTTGTACTTCAAACTCAGTTCGTAGCAATTGAAGAAAGCTGAGAATAAAGGGGGAAAGCTAGAGGGCAAAAATCTATTTATTTAATCAGTAATTTTATTATTAATGGGCCATGAAAAATAACTTTTAAAAAGGTGGATGTACTGCATTCTTATTTTTATTGTTATGTCTTTTAAATGATTGTATACTGTTTTAATTATGCATATTTTTACATTATAGCTAATTTAATTGTTTTTTATTTTAGTATCATCAGGGAGGGAATTTTGTCTTGTTTTAACTTTTCTTATTTCATTTTTAAATTTTATTTATATGCTGCCTTTCTCCCAGTGGGACCCAAGGTGGCTCACACAAAAATACCCAGTTAAAATCTAATACTGTACAATTTTTAAAAACAATTAAAATCATCATAATTAAAACAATGTAAAATAAATGCAGTGTAGATGTGTAAATTGCTATTGCTTAAAACAATTTGTAAGCTGCTCTGATAGCCTTGTGGCTGAAGAGCGGGGTATAAATTATTATTAATAATAATAATAATAATAATCAGATATACAAAAGTTTTTTTAAAAAAAGTCTTGTTGTAAACCTCCTGGATTCTCTTGTGCGGAGAAAGGTAGGGTATCACTTAATTAATTTTTGTGGTGGTGGGCCTTTCAAAGTTGCCCACTCCTGCTTTTAAGCATCACAAGCCTCTTTGTGATACCTGGTGGAAGACTGTTAGTTTGTTTCTGCAACAAATGGATATAGTTCTCTCTGGAAACTGTGCAAGAGGAGAAAGGTTACTCTTAGTGATGCACCATTGCTCATTCTCCCCCTTTCTCCCAAGCAATGGTTACTTTAAAAGGTGATGGAATAGCTTCTTCCAGCAGGTGACTTCTGTTTGCACTGAGGCCTAAGGAAGTAAAAGGAGGAAGTAGATGGGATGGGATGGACATTCTGCACTATCCATGGGAGGGACAGCATCAGGCTTCCAGCCTTCTTCAACAACCTAATGTCATGCCAGAGGAAGCAATCATTTAAGTGCCAGTGGTGACTGAGGACCTAGATTATTCCACCCTTGATGGTGAGCAACTATGAATGAAATGAGAAAATTCTAGGTCAAGATGACATAAATGTGACCATTGGAGTCGGAAACAAACAATTGTAAGAGCTAAGATTAGGCCCCATTTGAAAAGTCGCTGAGTGATAGAGCTGGCTGTATTTCCTTCTCAGCAGCAGTTCTTTATCATTGACTTAGATCATAGAGTTAGAGGTTATTGGGTTTTTTTATGCTAGCCTACAAAGCCCACATTTTGATTCAAGCAGGAGTTAAGGATGCTTTTATGTTGTTCTTACGCTCCTTCAAGTCGACTCCAAGTATGGCAACCCAATCCAAGGGTTATCTAGGCAGGATATTTTGGAAGAGGTTTGCCCTCGTCTTCCTCTGAGGCTGAGAGACAGTGACTTGCCCAGGGCCACCCAGTGGGTTTCCATGGATGAAGCAAACAATTGTATTTGTAAAGCAAATTGGGGGTTTGAACCCTTGTTTCCTGCAAGCCTAATTCAACCAATATTCAAACCACTACACCATGCTGTCTCGCACTATACTTTGATTAGGAGTCACTTCAAAATTGAAAATCTCTTAACAGTATTTCAGTATTTCCACAGGCTCAGAAGGAGACAGTGGGGATAGAAAAAGATGTTGCTCTAAGGAGGAGGCATAGAGCCCATAGTCTACATGTGGCCCTCACAGGGATTTTGGTGTTCTGCCTAACCTTATTGCCTTCTGTTGCATGGCTAACATTTGCAGCTGCATTTCAGCAAATGATATCACCTGTATATCTATGCTATTGAATTCTACACCCACTGAATTCTGCTTGTGCTGCAGCTTTTGCAATGTAATCGTATATACATGTAATTTCCATTGTTCAGTGGGGCTTTTTTACTCCAAGCTAGAGGCCAGAAAAGTTTATTTTAAAAACTTGTTGCTCTAACTAATTACTTATGACTCCAAGGCAGGAAGTAGTTACTATTGTTGTTGTTGTTGATACGATTATAGCAGTAACACTGATATTCATAAAAAGAATAAGGACATGCAGTGGCACCTGAAAAACTGTTAAGTTTTATTTAGTACAGTATAAATGTTTGTGGAGTGCGGAGTGCTGCTGTCTATGAAAGCTTGTGACAAATAAAACTTTTGTTAGTCTGTGAAATGCCACAAGCCTCTGTATTCTTTTAACAGCAAAAGACTAACCCCATGGAAATTAGTTATAGTAACTATGATTAATCACTTTCCAAAATCTGCCCCAGCTGTGACTATAGGATTACAGTCCAACACTAGTATCTTGAGAAGGAAAAAAAAGCAGAGCACCTCCTGCCAAACCTTAATTGGATTAACCTAGCTGGATTGGGCCCTTTTTCTGTGTCTCACACAGTTCTTATGAACAACAAAGCCATTTCTCAAAAGACAAGAAAAATTAGAGGAGGATTCCTTCTTTTCTGATTGACTTGAAATCTTTTAAACAAACAAACAAGCTCTTTTGTGGGTAATCCTTTGAATATATGATTAACTCGAATACTTCTGTTGAAAACTGTGTTACTGTACATCAAAAGGAGAGGAGGAAGAGAGAGGAGAGTTTGTTGGATAAAATGCAGGAAGATTCCATATATATATATATATATATATATATATATAAATGAATGGCCAGGGGATGTCTAAAAATAGTACAATGCTTCTTCAGCTGCACATACGAATATGCCACAGTGCTGATGATGCTGGACAGACAGGCAAGGAGGGCCTGTGTCCTTTTTCTATAAAACAATTTTAAGCAATGGGAAATCAATCACTGCTATGTAGGGCCGGTTTAAGGCACCAGCGGTGTCAGCATCCGCAGGGGGTGCCATCATTGTGGGGGGCCGTAGTAACCCTCCTCCTGCAAAAACATTACAGTATTAGCAATAATCTGAATATCCTGTACTGTGAATAGCTTAGGTTGGGTTAGGTTACATTGACCTGAGACAAACATATGGGGCCCCCAAAATAAAGCATGGCAGGGGCCCCATGTTGCTATGTAATTGGGCACTTTAATTTGCAGGATGGGCAGATTCTCAGAGGTGGAGGACATGCATTGTAGGCCAGATGTCCCAATTTTCACCCCTGGCATTTCTGGGTAAGTTTGGGAAAGGCTCTCTGCCTGAAACCCTTTCAAGCCATTTGGAAGTGATGAGTTATGCATAACTAATTATGTGTAATTAGTTCAGTTTCCCCAATAAAATAAGTGTAATTACATTACAGTTGGAGAACCAGCATGGCATAGTGGCTTGAGTATTGGACTGTGATTCTGGAGACCAGAGTTTGATTCCCAACTCAGCCAGGGAATCCCATTGGGCAAGTCACACTCTCTCAGCCTCAGAAGAAGGCAGAGACAAACCCCATCTGAACAAATCTTGCTGAGAAAACCCCATGATACGGTCACCATAAGTTGGAAAGGACTTGAAAGCGTGGAACAACAACAAAAAATTACAATTGCAATTTAATAAGGAATAACATCACTACTTTTTGCAGTGTAATTGCTTTGGTGTTAGTTACTTTTATAGCTGTGGGGGAGCAGCCTCATCAAATAGTAGGAATATTAATATGGTTCAAGGGATGCCTTGGGTTGTACCACATGCTCAGCTGTGGGTGCTGGAATGATGACCAAGTGGGAAGGAGGAGTGTGCATCTTATACCATAAGCCAGTGTTTATAGTATGCAGATTTCTTTTTAAAAGTAACTAAACAGACACTACTTCAGTTAAAAACCAACAAGTTACCTTTAAAAATTATAACTATAAATCAGACTTGGGATCTCAGACTTGAAGGCTGGAATCCTGTTGGACTTGTGTCTTTCTAAGTAAATTTACATCTGTGGGAATTAAAATTAGGCTGTTCCGTCACATCCATATCCAGTAAAGGGCTGCTGTCACGTTACTATGTAGGGAAGCCAGTGAAGTGACTGATGCACAATGGACACTGGCTAGGGAGTGCCGGTGCTACAGATCTTCACAATTCATTAGGAGTTTCGTAGCACCTCTGTTACATAGCTAAGTATATGTAAAGTTACATAACATAGACCATGCTAGAGGATTCTGGCCTATTTGTTTATTTATACTATTTCTTTAGCATCTTCCAGCCCACAAGGGCTCCCAATTACTTTTTAAAATTAATTGCTTTTTAAAAGTAATTTTCCAAATTCCAACTGCTTATCTTATCTGTTTTAATTTTTTTTCTTGTCATCTATGTTGAAGGCCTTTGAAGGAATGATTAATCACAGCCATTTCAGTGTGGCCGCTTCAGTACAGTTGGTTGATCGCAACCAGTTTGAGCGCAGCCTTTTCAGCATGGCCAGTAGAGCAGAGCGGACGGTTCAGTGTTTCCAATGAAAAGGGACTGTAGGACTGGAATCCTGTCACAATCATAACATGGGGCTTATGCAAGCATATGATTGTTTCACAAGGAGGTATTCAGTATCTCCTTTTGCAGTTCTTCCCTTTCCCCCTCATATGCAAGACAGCTTCACAGCATCAGTGTATATTCACATAGCTATTTACTGGACAGAGGAAACAATCATTTAGTGGATGTGGGTTCAATCTGGTACTGGGAAGCTGCTTTTCATGCATGTTGGAAGTGGTAGCCCAGCAAAACTGTGCAGACAAGAGTGTTACCTGCTGCTTGTGTGGTGCAGTATCTTGGATGAGATGGCATTGTCCAAAACATCTGTAAGGCCAAATGTCCTCCCCCCACAATTCCAGGAACAGGATGCTGTGCATGTAGAGACACTAACTCATTCCCTACCCATCAGTTGGTCACCAGTTAGGAGGAACCAATGGAGGCAAAACAAGAGAATGACTGAGTTAGACATCCTGAATAAATAAATAATAAAGGTGAGTACTTATTTATCTAAGACATGTTTAAGCACTAAATTAGATATTGAACTATGGGATCACACAACTATTTATATACTCATATCCATCCAGTTATCCATGGCCACAAAACAATTAACATCAAACTAATAGACCAACAGTTCAATTACTTGGACTCAGTAGCAATCCAAATTAATTTCCTTTGAAGGATGCCAGTGTGGAAAATCTCCTGTTTCCAGTCTACCAAATGTCTTGAGGGCTGCAAATTAATCTCAGATGCTAATCACTGAATGCGCAGGAACAGCTAGCAGCATGGGAAGACATTCATAAGTGCTGGGCTCATAAATCAATTCTTACTCTATTTTGTTTGGCAAAACAAGGCACCCTTGGTGTGCCTTTGTATAGCTACTAACATACTCAGCAGCAAAATAAGCCTGAAATCACGAGCACTGGAAATTCCATCAGCTTCAAATCCAGATCTATATTTTTTGAGACATGAGCCTGTTGCTGATGATTACGGAAAAGGAGTTCCCAGAGATTATAACCAGATTAAGCCAGGAAAATTCCCAGGAGGGCTCTTTATCCTTTTGCACCACACTGTGTCAGACACAGGCAACTCTTTGCTATCACAGTAACTTTTTAGCCTTGCTTTGTTTGGCTAAAAAGACTAAATGGAAAAAAAATGTAATCAATATACTGCATGAATGCAGTATTGATATCAGGCTATCAGCTCTTCTCCTGTTGTAAAAATTAATATTTAATCCAAGGCAGTATTTCTAAGTGACCTAAAATAACCTTTAATGAATCAAGACTAGAGTCCTTATAGACCAAGGGTGAGGAACTGCTGGCCTCCCAGCTGATGATAGATGACCACTCCTATCAGCCACTAAAGCCAGTGGTAAGAGATATTGTTGGGGTGGTGGCATCCATATTTAAAAAGGAACCAAATGCCACTGCACTCAGTGGGGTGGAAGTGCTTTGATGATATAATTAACCTGCCTCAAAGACTGAATTTTACCAGGGATCCACATGGTGTAGTGGTCTGTGTGTTGGACGACTCTGGGAGACCAGTATCTGAACCCTTGCTCAGCCATGGAACCCTCTTGGTAGCCTTAATTCTTTCAGCCTTGGAGGAAGGCAATGGTCAATCATCCTAAATAAATCCTGCCAAGAAAAACCTAAGACAGGGAGAACTATAAGTTGGAGTCAACCTGAAGACACATAAACAACCAGCAAAGGTCTTCTGATTGAAATCAGCCTGGGTCTTCCCACTTTTTCTTTTCTGTTATCACCAAAAAAAAAAAAATGTTCAGGAAGGAAAGCTGGAATAGTTGCACAGTGCCTTTGGATCAACATTGCTAGCCATGCAAAGGCACCTTTACTCTGAGGAAATGGTATATGACTATGCAGCAAGTCTTCAGTCCTATCTACCTACTTTAATCCATTAATTTGGGGGAGGGGAGGTTGGTTATCAAGTCAACTTTGATTTATGGTCATCTTATGAATGAGAGATCACCAAAAGCCCTGGTCATCAACAGCCCTCCCCAGGTCTTAACAAACTCATGGCTGTGGCTTCGTTGATGTATTCAATCTCACTGTAATGTGATGTTTTCCTACTGCTTTCCATTTTTCCCAGTCTTACTGTCTTTTCCAAAGTTATGTCTTATTGTAACATGTCCAAAGTATGATTGCCTCAGTCTAGTCACATTTTGGCTTCTAGTAACAATTCAGGCTTGATTTGATCTTGGGCTCATTTATTTGTCTTTCGGTGGTCCATGGTATCCATTAGTTTTACTTATTTTGGAGTATATGTGCAAAACATTGTACTGTAAGTGATCTGTGTGTGTGTGTGTTTTCAGCTAATAATTGAATAAGATTACATTAGTTGTGGGATTAGTAATGAGATTATATTGTTGTGTGCCTCCAAGTCATTTCTGACTTATGGCAACCCTATTAGAGGGTTTTCTTGGCAAGATTTGTTCAGAGGGTTTGCCTTCCTCTGAGGCTGAGAAAGTGCGACTTGCCCAAGGTCACCCATTAATGATTACATTTGTATAGTCAGTATTTTCTGCTGGAAAGAAATTCCAGTTTGAGCATTGTACTTTTCCTGCTGATGACTGCAGGCATTCTGATGACATTCAGGAGTGAGACATCAAGGACACAATCAAAATGCTCACCATGACAAAAGCTGCAATCCTATGTGTGTTGACCTGGGAACAGAACAGGTTGGGAGTTGCTTCTACATAAGCATGTTATGCTTATGGTGAAAGGGCCCCCTGAAAATGGTGGAAATGGATGTGTAATCCAATCCTTTATAAAATTACTCAGGGCTTTTCTTCTGAGTGTGAATAGGTCAAAGTCATATGCCCATTTAGCTGAGCATAAGACATATTTAATTCAGTGGGACTTCTGACTAGACAACTATAGGTCACACTCTTACTCATTACCATCTATTGAATTAGTACTGAGATGTAATAAGTACTGCAAATATAAGGAAAAATAGGCAATTGGAACATTTTGCCATTACATTTCCTATTCCAAGAATTCATCTTGCCAGTGACTCTTGTAGTTTATAAACAGGTATGTTAATTCCTGCAGCTGCAAAGGCACATGCTAACAAAAATTAAGGCTTCTCAAGCACAGTTCTCACTGAAGATGACTAATTTTTTTCCTGGGATGTAATACATTAAAATAAAGAAATAGATATACAGTATTTTAAATGATTAAGCTGGACATCTCTGCTATCTAGCTTTCTGTCTGGAGGAATTTTTTAATCCTAATTATCCTGCAAATGTGGAATATTACTTTCCCACTTCAAAGAGAACAAGGCCTAAATCCTCTCCCCAGGGGGAGTGCTTTTTGCCTCTCAGCTGCTTAAGTTTTACACAACTAAAATACAGACTTTGCAGTTGTAATCTGGACCTATGACTTTATGGCTTAGATTGTGTGTTCTATTAAGTTTTTTAGCTGGATGGTTATTACATATACATTATGTATTTCATTTTGCTGGGGACCACCCAGGGACAAAGAATGATGTGTAAATAAATAATGAACACCAGCTTTCAGTGTGAAAGCTAAGCATTCTTTAATGCTCACATTGAAATTACTGGATTCACAACAGAACTGTGGTCAATGTCAACCAATTTCTCTTTTACCATGTTTTTGACTGCATGTGTTACGTTTAAATGTTGCTTTTAATGACTCAATAGTACCTTTTAATTTAAATTAATGCAACAAAGAATTTCTGCCCCAAATTTGCCAGACGTATTTCCAGGGGTGAGAAAGAGAAAAAATAAGATTCTCAGTGCTCCTCTTTCTCTCTCTGGCTTTTCTTCCCAAAAGATTCAGGAAGAACTCATCCCGCACTTTCTGCAAGCGCACTGATGACTAAAAAGACCAATCCAAGATAAACAAGTCCGGTTGCAGAAAGCACAACAGAAGGTCTCCTTGGGTGATGTTTCTGGGTTGTGAGTCTTTCTGCATTGTCGTTTCTCTTCAAGACTTGTTTGGTGTGATTTTTCAAATAAGGCTGCAGCATTGTGGATAGTGCCTCAGTGCTCATATAACTAATTGGGAAACTGTGACTGACATGTGACCACTGTGCTTGCATTGTGATGGGAATTCCATGAGGAACTGAAAGCCAAGTACTATGCTTAGCAGCCAATCTGTGATCAATGTTTCTTTATTGCCTGTTCTTACCCACCACCTTTTTTTTTTGTTAAAGATTAAATGTTAACTCTATTAAACAGAAGTCTCTCTATACATTATGGCAAACTACTTTTGAAATGATTTATTTTGTAGAAGAGCAAGGCAGCATCTATTATGAAACCATGATTTTATGAAATATGGCATAGGGACATGACAGGGTAAAGGTGAGCTGCTTTCTAAAAGATCATGTCTCCCCCTATGTATCTGCAAGGGAGATCTTCAGGGGAAGGCTTTCAGTCCCACCATCACAGGCTCACTTGGTGAGGATGCGAGAGCCTTCTCAATGGCTGCTTCCACCCTCTGGAACTCTCTCCTGCAAGAGGCTAGGCTGACCCACTCCTTGGTTTTGTTTCACTGGCAGGCAAAAAATCTTTATTTAAGCAGGCTTTTAATATATAACTGCACCCATTGAGCTTTTATCAATGTGTTTTTAAGTTTTCTTTTCTTCATATGCTTTTAATTAATTTTAATTGGTTTTAACTGTGATTTTAATTTTTTAGTGAGCCACCTTGGGTTCCGCTTCAAGAGAGAGGCTGCATATAAATTACATAAATAAAATAATTTAACAGACTTGGTAGAAGCAGGTGGAATGAATTTTGAAGTGAATGTATTTGGAACTAAGATACACATTCTGAACACTCATGCTGATAGCTGGTTCACAACATTGGAAGGGCAGGTGCACCATCTTCAGGCCACTAGAGAATTAAGCAAAGATCAGGATTAAAAGCCAAAGCTGTTTCAATTCTGACCAAAGCTTTGGATTAGAAAAGCAGTCTGTCAGACCAAAAGCAACTTCGAATACGTAACGCCTTCTGTGAAAAATGAACACACAACCCTACTTATGCTTCTGTCTTCTGCTGCATGTTGCCCCAGGCAAACAGAAAAAATGAATGCCTGTATCCTGATCTCTGCAATCTGTTTATCTCCACACATGGGAAATCTACGAGCATCATTTCAGAATTCATGTAAACACACATGCACTCACCCACAGTAAACAAACTGTTCTCTTCCCATTTGATTTCTTATTTAATGTATAAAAAGCTCTGACGAGAAATCACCCTTTAACAAAAGCAAACTACTTGTAAATTGTTTTCTGAGGCTTCCTCCACACAAATGTTGGTTTATACTCACTTCCATTCAAGGAATGGGGTTGGGAAGGAATTGGGTAGGAAGGAACACTTAAGTCAGTTTAAACCAAATCTCTTCTTATAAATGAGGCAATGCATCATTTTTTCCAGACATTTCCAGCAGAAGTAATCCAAACTTCCTAAGGACTAATGGGGAAGAACTAGACACCTGCTAGTTACAATGCTAGGATTCCAGAGCAGAGATGGGAAACTGGTGCCTCTCCAGATGTTGCAATGCAACTTCCATAAGGCTCAGCCAGCATATCCACAGGTAAGGGACAATGGGAGTTGCCGTTTAAGAACTTCTAGAGTGCTAGAAGTTTCCTTACCCCAAATAAAGCCTATGTCTCTTGTGTCGGGGGGGGGGGAGTCAGGAGGCTTTATATGGGCCTAAATCTGGTTGCTAGTCTCAACTAAAGTAGAATCAGTTGAACTTAGTAATTCAACATTCAGTAAGAACTTGGTAATTCAACATTTTCACTGATACAATGGGTCTGTTCTCCTTGAGATTAATGCCTGTATTTTGTCAGACAAAAAAACAATTTGGAAAACATTTTTTAAAAATACTCTCCTCCCTTTTGACAGGACAGAGTAACTCAACTTTCTCTGCTCTGTTAAAATTACATCCTAACCATTAAAAAAACCAACAACAATCTACGTACTCACCTACATTCTCCATCAGTGCTTAATATTAGCACTGATGCTGGTTTCTTCACGCACTATTGGAAGCAGAACATCAAAATGCAAACTATCTGAGAGAGAGCTATACTTTTCTATACAATTTGAAATGTTTTAGCATTTTTTTCTAAAACCAGTCTATACATCTTTTCACTATATACACATAAAGGACACATAAAATGACAGTATATAAAGAAACATGACACTTCTATACACAGAATGTGCAAATGAGCCTGATTTCAGCGCATTCCTAGGAGCTGGCGACTTTTCAGCTGATAGTGCTTCTCCAATTCGCACAGAGCTTGAGCACGTAGGTTAGCAGCATAGAGGCGTTTCTTTAGGTTATATCCTTTTTCTTTTGAGAGAGGGAAATTCTCCAGGCTGTCCATAGACTGATCATTTTCTTTACTTTCATCACCAAATTGGACCTTCTTTTTTCTCGTAGGAAAGATTGGCATTACTTCATCATCTTGAAGGAGAAATAAAGAAAAATGCTTTCAGATTGTTTTTTCACCCTCTGAATATTAATGTACCCACTCTCACCTTCAGGTTTGTAATATAGACTATAAATATTCACACTTCTAAAGAGGAAAATCCTAATGATTATGGTTCACTTCCTGCTACAGTCCTTATAAGATATTATTCACTGAAATATAATGTTCTTACTACTTTCCTTTCCATGGCCTATTTCAGGAAAGTGCGGATACCAAACCGTTCATGCAAGCAAACCATTCTGATAGGACTTATTTGGGAGAATGTGCCTTTGGTAGTTGCTAAGATAAATATGGGGCAAAGCTCCTGTATCTTTGTTTAACAGATCCTGGAGCAGGTAGATGTAACATTCTGCTTGGTGGAATTACATGATGTCTCATCCCCCAGCTCCCTTTACCTGCTGCATCCCCCACCAACCTGGCCATTTACTGACCAGTGGAGTGTGTGCGCAGAGAAGTGAGCAGCTATGTTCCTATAGCCGGATACAAAGCACTGACATCCTACAGAAGCATAGCTGGATGCTTCTCCACCAGTAAATGGCTCTGGTACTTACATGCTGTGGATGTAGCAGCTAAAAGGTGGGTTGGGGTAAGGGAAAAGACATTCTGCAGTTTCACCTGGCAGAATGTAAGCTACATCTACCTGCTCCAGGATCCATTAACTATTAAATATATAGGAGCCCTGTCCTGTTTTCAGTGTGGCAACCCTATGTGAGTTGTGTACATGGATCAGCTTCCTAGCAGTCTCATGAGTACAGCTTATGCACAGATTTCAAGAAGCAACATCATACAAGAGAAGTGCAAACATTTATGCTTGCAGCTCAAACATGCAAACACCGTTGATCATCTATAGCAGTTGTGATAATTCCGAAGTTATTGGATTGCTCCTTCCATCATCCCTCACCACTGGCTATGGCTTACAGGAATAGCAATCCAACATTATCTAGAAGAGTACAAGTTGCCCATCCTTGATAACTTATCTACTGTGGGCATAAGGAGAGGGTATTTGAATCTCCCCCCCTCCTATATATGTAAATTGAACACCCCATCCTGAAGGATATTTAAATCCATGAACTACAGATGATTATTTTTTTAAAAAAAAATGCTTTTTATTCTTTCCACCTAACAATTCATAGCATGGGTATGAGCATGACCCCTTCATCTTCACAGCAATCCTGTAAAGCAGACTGAGCTGAGAGGTAGCAAGAAGCTAGTTGTTACTGAATACATTTTTTGGCTGAATTGAGATTTAAACCTAAGGTTTGCTTATATCCAAAGAGGTCATCAACCAAAGGGTACAGAAACAGTTTGGCTTTGCTTTAATTGCCTCCCTATCAAATTTTTTATTACCTTAAAATGGATGCAACAGGACACTTAAGCCCACCAACATCCCTTCAACAAAGAAACATCACAGTAATTTTACAGAGGCGGAACAAAATTAGGCTTCAAGAAAAGTATTACATAAAGAAAATATTTAGCCAGAGTCACAGCTTGGAAAAGTTACTTCCTTTGGATTAAAATTCTCAGAGCTCCTGAGCCAGTGACTGATTGGGGGATTCTGACAGTTTTAATCCAAAGGAAGCAACTTTTCCAAATTCAGACCACAGCATTTAGCATAACATTGATCCATCTTTGGAATCAGGTTTCCAGCATGTTGGACAGAGCTGGTGACATACATTACTGTGTCCAGGCCATATTATGCTTCCCAGGTGCACAGAACTACATTTCTCCTACTCATTCTTGCTTTATTCATTCTGTCTTTGTCTTGTTTTCAGGTAAAACCTTAGGGAAGATCATGTATTGATCATGATGAAATAACATTTACCCTAAGTGCAGCATGGCAATTTTGCTCTCAACCGTTCTATCTTTTTCATTGTAAGAATACAACAACAGCAGTTTTAAGGCTCGTTCAGTTGTGACATGTATCACTTAAACTCTATCCTATCTCCAGTATATCTTAGTTGGGAAGATATAGTTGGGAAGGTTGTGAACTCAATTTAATAATTGTCAGTAATGCAATAAAGCAAACTGTCATCCTTCAATGAAGGTCTTTCCCACTGAAAAGCTTAACATTTGTCATTCTGCCTTTAAAAATGTCTTAACTATGGAAACCCTTAAGACTGTTTGCCCTCAAAAAGCAAACCCAAATACATATCCACCCTCAAAAATTAACACACTGAGGTTGTCCAGCACTTAACAATTAAACATATATCCATTTTCTGCTATAGAATATCCTGTCCAGGCCTCCCTCATAAGGTAGACTTTAACAGACATGAAGTATTGCATGGTAGGCAAAATATGAGATCTTGTTAGGAGCTTATACCTTTCAGACTTTTCCTACATACTAATTCAGTAATTTACCTTCTCTTGTGCATTGAGTATTTTTTTTTTAGTGTTAATTCATGACAGGTTCACTTCGAGTCCTGTTCAACATTTATTATTCCCACTTCTCATTTCTATTCTTCATTGCTAGATATGCCCTTCCTGATGTTAGACTGCAACTTCTATCAGTACTATCCACTATGCACTCCAACAACATCTAGAGGGTCACACCTGCCATATAAAAAGGGTTGAGTGTTTCCAAGTTTAGACTGATGTAGCAATATATGGGAAAGCTGCTTTGGGCCTATGTTAAGAATCAGGCCCAAAAAGAGGCCCAACATGGCAAATACAGACATTTATTCACATCGTATAATGACAAAGCATTGTAAACCTATGTAAAAGCATGTTGCCCTAAAATGGGGTGGACAAAGCATATCCTTCCATATATTATTGGATTGCAACTCCCACAACCCTAGGCAGCAAAGCCAGTAGTGAGGTATGCTGAGAGTTAAGAGCCCAGCAACATCTGGAAGGCTATTTGTCCACCCCACCCCCCGAAATTAAGTAGTTTGTTTTTATTTGTGGAGTAAAATATGGTTGAATTAAAAAATTATATAGGTGGATGCTAAACTTTTAAGTGGTTTTTACACTGTTGCATTTTCTAAGTGTCAATCACAACAAAACATTTGTATTTCTTTATGTACATTTCTATCAATCAAATGCCACTGCTCTTTTGGAGAAAATTTAGCAAGTATATTCAAGAGAAAAATGAAGCTCAAATACATAGGATAGTTGCATTTTTCCAAGTGAAGCAATTTAAGAAACTGCTATTGATAACACCTGCACTGTTAGAGAATGCAATTGTTTAACATGATTACTCAAAAACCAGATGCATTAGAACACATTTGGATGTAGCTCATTTCCTGAAAGTCTTTTGCTATAGCACCATGCCTTGTCACAATTTGAATGGCCATAGCTCACTGTGTAAAGAGAGAGGACCCCAGATACAATCCATAGCATGTCAAGCCACGACTAAGAAAGAATCTTGTCCGAAACCCTGGGAAGTCACTGCCAATTGTTTTGACAATACTGGACTACAAAAACCAATGAACTAAATAAGGCAGCTTATTCTGTTCTTATTTAATGGGGTTATGAAATAATAAGATGTGTCATTCACATGTGAATCACAACTCCAAACCTTGTTTAAGGAGTTATGCTGGATCCTTTTATGATGATGATTACTTGCACAATACTAGCATTCCAGAACTTGGCACTAGCATTGGCCAAACAACGCCTGCTTAGGAATCTCTGTATACTCAAAGGGGTGTGTGCTTCTTTTTTAAGAAAGCAGCTTTCACACCACAGAGGGAACAGCTCTTGAAACAAAAATGAGAGTTCAAAGAATGATCAGAATAAATGCTTATTATATTCAAACCTGATAAGCAGTTGCACCGCAGTCATTTAAAGTAAGCAACAAGAGAATATGCTAGACTATGTAGAGTCCTAATAAAGGTACTAACGCTTAACTTGTTTTTAAATTAATTTTTATTACAAATCCCACCTGGTTCAGATAACCAGTAGAGAGCTGCTTTTAAGAAGAATATAATACTATGTTGAGGCCATACATAACTGAGCAGCAATAGGACACTGTGAGACCACCAGCCCATACCATTGCTCAGTTACAGATGGCTGTGGAACATGCCATTATATTGCTGAAACAACTTTCCCAGCTCCCAATAAGAAGGACCCACATAAAGGTATTAGATTGGCCTTGAGGAGCCACATTTGAACCTTTTCGAAAAGAATGTAATAAAATATGTTTTATTAGGGACTAACTTTAGCATTCATGAAAGTCAAAATAAAAATTATTGATGTTTTAAACATGTAAAAAGAATGAGGTCAGCGTACACTCAGAGATCAAGTATTAGAAAGGGAAAGCCAAGGAAGAGAATGTTTTCACAGAAATCGTAATGTTGTTCATCCCCAACTTGGGTAGTAGCAGCAGCAGTATCTAAACTGGGCCCAGATAGTAAGTAGTACAAGCAAACAATAGCTGAGGGGAATGGTTAAGTTATCCAATATTTTGTTTACCTGACATTGGAACTACCTCTGACCAAATCTACAGTAAATTTACACAATGTACATAGGACTTTTCCTACAGGTGAGCAGCTTTATCATCCTGAAGTAGCCATTCCTTATGAAAGGCTACAACCAGTACAATGAGCATTTTAGTTCAGCAGCAGCAACATATGTATATGTTAATGCTCATTCTTTTTTCTCCCACTGCTTTTTAAGATCCTAGAATGACCCCAGTTCCAGAAGAGCTGTATGGATATCTACCAGAGAAATAGTTACTAGAAATGTCACTAGCGACAAAGCTAGGAGCTTCTGCATTCCTGGTTCAGTAGTCCAGCAGGAGCTTCCTATATCTTCTCATACCTGGGCTAGTTGATGGCATCACGAGTCTCTGGTCCTTGAGTAAGTTGTAATTCTTCATCAAGTTCTCAGCCCTATTTAGAGAAGAATCGGTTAGGAAGAGCAAAATGTGTGTCCAAACATTTTGTGATGGGTCAATTTGATGCAGTAAAACAGTCTTGCTACACCTTAAAGACTAATATTTTATTATGCATAAGCTTTCATGGACTAGAGCCTACTTCTTTGGATGTGGTCCTCCATTGTAGGTATTTATATATACTCTGTTAAAGGGGAAAAAAATGAAGGATGGAGTTAAGTGACAATAGGATTAATTTAACTTCATTCTTTACATTTATTTTCCTTAACAGCATGTATATGTGTACCTGCAACTAAGGATTACAACCCATGCATCTGATGAAGCAGGAGTTGGTCCACAAAAATTTATGTGTAAGATTTGGCTGCATCACAAGCAATGTCAGGCATTTCAAGAACAGACCTAGCCAATTTGTCTTCTGCCAGTCTCTCTCGAACACACAGCTCCCGTTCCCGTTCTGGAACAAAAGAGAAAAGTACTTTGATCAGATTGCTGTTAGATCCCAGAAGGAGTTTTCCTGGGTCAAGGCAGCACATTTATGGCAGCTTTTCATTCTGTGAAGTTCGGAATACCCTTACTACAATAATTTAAGCAAATTGATCCCCACAGAAGAAACATAGTAGTTGCACAAGCAAGTGTTAAACTGCCATAAACCACTGCACAAACAGTTGAGCTGCCTAGGTTGCAGAACTGCAGTTCTCAGCAGTGGGTGGGGAGTTCAAGCCACTGTTTTTTCCACAGGAGAATGCACATGCATTACCACCTGTTGCATTGGTTATATGATGGTGTGATTCAGTAACCCAGTGCAGCTATGCTGGAATAACTTTATAGTATGCAATTGGTAAATCAAATCTTGGCCAATGAATGTTCCCAGGGAACATCATTTGAGTATTTAGCACATTAGAACTCTAGTTGGTTACAGATAAACATTTCAGCCTACATTTTTTTAAGTTCTTTGTTGATCCTTTATTTAGCCCAAACTTCTGCTTGTCATATTATACATTCTGAAGAAATGTGATACTTGTGCTATGACAGCTTAAGCTTTTGCCACCAAGAGAAATACATCCTACCCATAAGAAAGCATGGCAGGAGAACGAACTGAAATCCCAGCCCCCATGGCAACATGAGTTCTTACGTTCCAGTCTATACTCTCTCTCTTTTAGGGCTCTCTCCCTCTCTTGCAGTTGCTGCTCCTTCAGTTTCAACTCATTCACTGGAGTTCCAGAAAGCCTCTCAACTTTATCTTGTTCGCCTGACCGCCGCCCCCTTCTTTCCAAGATTCTCCCTTGCTCCTCAGACAGCACATCAGCTATCAAAGGGTTCTGCAGGATTTCTTCAACTGAAGGCCGACAATAATCCTTGAAATCAGAATGACACATAATATTTAAGGGGAAGAATTGTTATATTTAAAGAGCAATGATAATTCAGGGAGGGGGAGGAGGAATCAGTTTTGGGATCCAATGGGTGTACACTAACCCCACCCACAGCATTTATCTGGATTTTGTTTGACAGTAACCATTTGTGCTGCATCAAAGGCTAATCTAGAGGGGGATCACACCAAAACTCTTTCTAGAAGGCTTTGTAGGATAGCATGCCTAGCATAAGGGTGGGAACTCCTTTGCACAGATCCATGGCTAGGACACTTTAAGAAGCCACTTTACCTTTAGGTTCAGCATCTTTGTGATGAGTTCATTCAGCTGATCTGAGTAACGATATGGGATTCGTCTGAATTTTCCTTCCCTTATCTTTTCTGCTAACTCTTTTTGGTTAAAGGCAGTAAATGGAGGCCTGGAAAAAGTGAACAAACACAGTCTTCAACTTCACTGTAAAACATCTACATAAAATGTTTTTAAAAGTCATATTTGTAGAACGTTTTGTTGTTTGCCTTAATTCTAATTGCTGGGTTTCTACAGCATGACTAGACTGAGAAGGAGCTTTATACTACTTGAAAATACCTGCCTAGAAGCTTTTTGTCAGTATTATATACTTACGACAACGCACACAATTCGTATAGAAGACATCCCAGCGACCAGATGTCTGATTTTTCATTGTAGGACATGCGGTTTATTTGTTCCTAAGAAGAGAAAACAAGCCTTAAATTTAGAGTGCTTTACTGATAACTACGTAGAAATTACAAGAAATACTGCCACAGAAAACTCCTTAGTTAGGAAGTAACATGCATACTGGAATACTTTTTCATCCTAAACAACAGGATTGGAGCCAAACTTATTCACATTTAGACACACTGAAATCATTGCCTAACTTCAGTCCCGCTCATTTCAATTATGACAGATGGTAGATCTAACCTACTTTAGTATTTTCAAAACTGCAATAAGATTGTGTGTGTGTGCGCGCGCAAGAGAGGGAAAAACCACACACACTTGGTCTTACTACTCACTACATTATAAGAATACTACTCTATTTGCTTTGGCTTTGTTTGTGCCAAAATTAACAAACAGGAAAGGCATTCTGGAATTTAAAGAACAAAAGCTGCTTCATTGGTTACCTTATATTTTCTAACCAGACTTAAAGAACATACTCCACTAAAATATTTTTTTCATTTCTAGAAATGCATTATTTCATAATATTAATGGCTATACCATTAGCTTAATTGGATATAGGTCAACCACCAAATCCGCAGAGGATACATTCCAAGACTCCTCGTGGATATTTTAAACTGTGGAAAATAGGGAACCTTGTTATTTTCAATGAGACAAACACCAGAAGTTGACCACAGAATTGCACTGGAGGACCTAGAAATGCCTAGAGGGAACATACTTTTTGGATGTGGATAAGTGAAACCATGTATCCATGGATGGGGAAGATCAACCTGTAGTTCAAAGTTTCAAGCTGTCTATCTACTCTAAGAAAGTTTGCACATGAAAAGTGTATATTTTCAGCTCTCATATTGCGTTAATATTACAGTAAAAAAAAAATTAGGCAAAACTACAACATACAATTAGACTTTTGTTCATACCATCGGAAGGGTCCTTCTTCCTGCAGCACTGCCCTCACTCCAAACCTGTCCTCGAGACCCCCAACCCTCCAGAACAGATTGAAGAGATATGGGGGGAACACCCCTACTCTTGCTTAAAGAAGCAACTCCATCAGCAGGAGCAATTAACTGAGTATCATTCTACAAATATTGACCAAGATCCTGTCTCATCAGATGTAGGCAGGATAACTCTGAAATTTTAACTACTTCTGCCAATGCCTTCTCCATCCAAAAAAAAAAAACACATTGCCTTTTCTGGGCAGCATTCCAACTGAAGTGTTTCTGAGGTGTTTCACATCAGAGCGCAAAGAAATTATGACTACGGTGATTTCCTAGTTGTTGGGAACATTGAGATGAGCAGTTAGAGAGCCCCCTTTGGATCCTGCTACAGCTCTTTGTTTCAATACACTCCCTGAGAGGGAGAGCACTGAAACTTAATTTCCCAGCACCCTAATCTGCAGCAGCACAGAAACCCTTTAGTTGGGCTGCTGCCTGGCTTAAGAGGTAGGTTTTTAAGGGTTATATTTGGTCATTAAGAATGTGAATGTGAATCACAAAAAATTACAAGTTTGTAAATCCTGCTTACAATCTCATAAATTCTGAACAAGATACCAGCCATAATATTAAACCACTGTATTACTGAAGCACTTCAGTTCAGCTGCCTTTGGCCATGTGAAAGACTAGATTTTAGAAGTCGTATAAACTACCATAGTATACTTCAGTTTTGTTCACTAGCTACAGGTCAAACACACTGAATTAGAAATACTAGATTTCATGAATGACTAGATCTTATAAAGCACATAAACAAATACAATATGCTTCAGCTTTGTTCACTAGCTGCAAGTCAAACATGTTGAACTTGAACAGGTTAATTTAAAGTACTGGGAAATGCTCAAAGAATAGAGATGTTTAAAGTTTTTGTTTTGACACTTACTGGAGACATGTAGTATGGTGTTCCAACAAATGTTTTTGCGAAACTAGTGTCATGGTGAAGAATCCTAGCAAGGCCAAAGTCACCAAGCTTCACATTTTTCTTTCCATCAAGGAAGATGTTTGCTGGCTTTAGGTCCCGATGAAGGACAGTGTGACCCCCATCACTCCTCCTGTGACACTCCTTCAAGGCCAAGGTCAACTGAGTAAGAACTCGAAGGACAAAATTCTCATCCAGATAGTGCCTTTCAAAAGAGGAAGAGGTTATCTTTAGGCTAAAACCTATTTCTGTTTCTCTCTCCAACAGTTTCCAGGATTCCAGAACTGTATCCATTCATCCCTAATTTGGTACCCTCCATATACAGTTGTCCCTTCACATTCGCTGGGGTTTGGTTCCAGGACCCCCATGAATACCCAAATCCATGAATACTGAAGTCCCATTATATGCAATGGCATAGCAAAACGGTGTCCCTTATATAAGATGGCAAAATCAAGGTTTGCTTTTTGGGTTATTATTTTTTTAAGAATATTTTCAAGCTGTGAATATTTAAAACCATGAATGTGGAGGGACAACTGTATATGTGATTTACCAGAATCCTTCATCTACCTGTGGCCAGATGTTTTGGACTTCAACACCCTGAAGCCTTAGCCACTGTGGTTAATGGTCAGGGATTCTGGAACTTGACATTCCAAACATCTGCAGGGACAAAGATTGAGGAACACTTCCCTACAGTATACAAGCCATCTCAGTCCATAAACCTCACCTATGACTCAAACCTACAGATGGAAAGTTCAATTTTAACTTACTGTCTTGGCTTCCTAGACAAACTCTACTGTCCTTGGGACTACCTGCCTCTTCGACTTGGAAAAGATAAGGATTGCTTCCAGTTGGGGTAGAGTAAAGAGACAGCAAGATTAGATAAAACAATACTTGAGAAGGAAATTCTACCTCATGCTCCTCACCCTTTTTGCTCTGGGAGAGGATTTAGGAGAACTAAAGTCCTGATCAACCTGCATGGAAACTTTGATAGGATAACCTGCAGGAGAGATTCCCACTCTTATTATTTTATTCAAACCACTCCACAAGTCAGAATCTTTGATAAAGCAATATAGAAGGTTAGAATCAGGAGCTTCTCCCACTCTTATCTTCTACAAGCCATGTAAGGCAGGTATAACTGGCTGCTCAAAGCCCTCTGGTAAGCAGAGCTGAATGCGGGGGCTAGGATAAACAATTTCCTCTGTAGTACATTGTAAAAAAGGTTCTTGCTTTCTTCCTTTTTCAGTGGTACCACAGACACTTCTCAGGCCTGCTGGGAGTCATTTTCAGAAAGCCAGGATCACTCCTTGTATCTTTTATTTTTAATTATTAGTTATTTATACCCCACTCTTCAGCCACAAGGCTATCAGAGCGGCTTACAAATTGTCAACTTACACATCTGCACTGCATTAAGCCAATGTGTGTTAGCTTGTTATACTAGTACTATAGTAAAATTACAAATACCAGGCAATCCTCATTCTATTCTCCACTCTCTTAAACCAGCAAGCCATCTCAATCCATAAATCTCACCTGTGACTCAAACCTACAAAAGGAAATTAAATTTTAACTCACTCCTAAAAGGCTACAGAAAGCAACCAACATGCTCACAGAAGTGTCAAACTAAAGATTCCAGTTTATTTAATCTATACCCCACCCAATAAGGAACACAAAGCGGCTCACAGTTTGGTATCCACTGTAGCACAAATGAGACATTTTAGTTCTTACAAAGTTGGATTGCACTTTCACCGCTGTACCAGAACCAACCTAGTGCACTGCAGGATGGATGTGATGAACTCCATTGTTTAGTTTTGTCTTTGTAGTCAAGAACTAGTGATTGCGGTTTTGCCCCTCATCCCTCCCAATCCTGTTTTCTATGTGTGTTGTGTCTTAAATTGTAAGCATACGGGCTGAGAGTATCTTATTAGTGGTCTTTGTAATCTGCTTTAGTATTCACCTTTTTTAAGCTGGAGAACAGGATAAAAATGCTTTAAGTGTCATGATCTAAAACTTGGAAAATGCCAGCGCTACAATATCAAATTGAAAAGCTGCCTAAATCACTGCCACTTGACATATTTTTCTTATGCACATGCTACAAGCTACATTTTCAAGTTCACAAAAATTTCCCTAAATATAATGTTCAGTATATTGCGTTGTTCAAGGTTAAAGCCCTATATCTGTGGTCTTCATGCTACCAAGAACGACAACACAAAACTGAAATTCATGAGGTGTAGAATCCAGAGCACCTGCCATAGCTTACTACTTTTCAATGTTGGCCGGAAAGTGTCTTACGTCACTTATCTGGTAATGACCACACCAACATTTAAAAATCTACCAGTCTGCTCATCCTGGGGGCTCTGTCAGTTCTTTACCATGTTATAACCTCTTACAGGATGTACTTGACAGAACAAATAACAGCTGATCAGGTTGGATTGGTTTCTATATACTCTAATATATTGTCTGACAGCAACAAGAATTTTATCAGAATTCAGATGAAAACATTTAACTGAAATGGCTATCATCCAGTAATTTTCTTGTATCCTCACAACAGAAGATAGAAAAAAAATCACACATTTATTAGTGATTTATGACTTAACATGCATGTGTTAAGGGCTAATAAATTAATAATTATAAAACCAAGAAAAGATCTCCACACCTCAGGATAAATTAAAAGAAGTTTACAACCTTTCTTTTGTACTTTTTGCAATAAGTGTAGCCAAGTCTCCACCTTCACAATATTCCATCACGATATAAAGCGTTGTGTTTGTCCTGTCAATTATACGATCATAATATCGGACTATGTTTGGATGTTTCAGCTCACGGAGCAAATTCACTTCAGAAACAAGCATTTGTTTTTCAGATTCTGTCATAGATCCATAGTCAAGCTCTTTCCAGACCAAGACCTGAAAAAAATTGAAGAAACCACACCTGAACACTGTGTATATTAAAAACTTGATTAAACAAGTTCTTGGCTATGTTTGAAAGAAATTCAGCACTGGCATCTTACTTTAAGAATGACAAAACTATGCATCATCTATAGATTTTCCTCATTTTTTCCAGGCTGTGAGGCCATGTTCTAGAATAGTTTCTTTCTGACATTTCACCTGCATCTGTGGCTGTATGCATCATCTCCCATCTGCAACAAACCTCACTTCATCCCTTTGCTGCTACAACATCAAGGGTTTCACATCTCATTTTATTAGTGCAGTGGTTAAGTGTGGCAGTTCTCTTATCGAAGATCTCCCTTGTGAAGGATCTTTCCCATGATGAGCAAACAAACATACACAAATCTGTAGCTTCCTACCAGAAGGTCTGGCTAGGATTACCTTTATCACCATGAGTGTCAACACTGTTATGTCACAAAAGATCTGGGCAGGAAGAAGACACTCTCGTTGGGTCACTATATCCAAGTGAGTTAGCAAATAACTGCAAAATTAAGATCAGACCACAGTATAACACCTTAGTGAGGTTGGAGGAGTTCAGTCAGGTGCAAGAATTAAGACTCAATCACAATACAGATGTCTGTGACCCAGGTTAAAACAGACCATTTCCTTGGCTCTGGCAGGGATTGGACAACAGAAACAAACACTAATACAGCCCAGTGTCCTGCATATCCTAGAGAAGATTTCCCTAATGCTTTTACGTCTAAGGTCACATTTGGAGTTTCTGAAAAGCGTTGTGCATATGATCACAGGTGGCAATTGTGAAGCATGGCTAGTCACAAAAAAGCTGGGAATGCAACTCTGCAACTGGGAGTTCAAGCACCCATGCATGTTCAAACCCACCTGAGACACAACAAGCCCCCCTGCCCCCCCACTTCTCGCTAACTTCCCTCATCCTGCCTGAACTTACTAGATCATTGGTTCTTAACCTGTGGTCCACGGACCCCCAGGGTGCTGCAACGTCCTCACAGGGGGTCCACGAAGACTTGAAGGCTTCTCGACCCAGCTGGTGCCAGTAGCAGCAGCAGAGTGGCCACATGACAGAAGCCAAGCCATTGCTTTTTTTGTGAAGTCAAAGGCTTTCATGGCTGGCATCCATAGATTTTCCTTGGGTTTTTTTCCAGGCTGTGAGGCTGTGTTCTGGAATAGTTTCTTTCTGACATTTTACCTGCATCTGTGGCTGGCATCCTCAGAGAATGGTTGGGTAGGAGTGTGTCTGGGGTTTATATGCTGTGAACCCCTGTTGGGGAGTATATGTAAATTTGTGTAATTGAATGGTTAGTTTCTGGGTATAGAAATGCAAGGTTGATTAGTGTCTCTTTGGCTAATGGTTGGTTGATGGGCCATTATCTGCTAGAAATCCTCTTGTCCCTGGGTGGAATTCCTTTGTAAGTGTTCGAGTTTTTATTCTATTGTTTTTTAAAACTGGAAGCCAGATTTTGTTTACTTTTAGGATTTCTGGGAAACTAACCATTCAATTACACAAATTTACATATACTCCCCTACAGGGGTTGACAGCATATAAACCCCAGACACATTCCTACCCAACCATTCTCTGAAGATGCCAGCCACAGCTGCAGGTAAAACGTCAGAAAGAAACTATTCCAGAACACGGCCTCACAACCTGGAAAAAAACCCAAGGAAAATCCATTGCTTTTTTAATTTATCCATGGGAACATGTATATCCTGCTTTCCTCCTGGGAAATAAAGAGTCACTCAAAGCAGGCAACTCAACATGTAAAAAAAATAACAACAGAAAGGTAACACCAGCCACCAGGAAGAAAGAAAGACAGCCATGGGGATCAAATGGAAGACTGAAGTGGAACCTCCATTGATTCTCTGAGCCAGAGGAAGTGTGGAATCGAAAGGGAAAGCAGAGGCAGGTGGGAGCAGCTGAGAGCCTGCCCACCAAGAAAGAAAGGAAGGAAGGAAGGAAGGAAGGAAGGAAAGGGAGCAACCGCCTCACCTGGCCTTCTTGCCTTTATCGTTTATGGATTGATTGATTGGATTTATAGCCCACCTTTCTCCCAAGATGGGATTCAAGATGGGTTACAATAGTTAAAAAAATATACAGTATAAAATTAAACCTCACAAATTACGAAAGTTAAAAAAAGAATTAAGCTTCCATTATTAAAATATAGTTTAAAAACACATAATTAAAGGCCCGGAGGGCAACGAGTACCCGGTTTGTGGGGGGCAATTAACTAACAAAAGTTGGAAAGTACTTAATGCAGTGTAGATGTGTAAATTGCTATTGCTTAAAACAATTTGTAAGCCGCTCTGATAGCCTTTGTGGCTAAAGGGCGGGGTATAAATACCTAATTTAATTAAAAAAAACGAGTCCTGGCTACCTGGAGTTCAGCCACACCCCAGAGAAAAAAAGTCAGCCAAGGGCCATTTGTTGCTGTGGTTATTGTGTGTCTTCGGGTTGTTTCTGACTTATGGCAAACCTAAGGCGAGCCTTTCCTCGGAGGTCGGCCATGGCCTTCCGCTGAGGCTGAGAGAGTGTGACTCCGCTCACCTTGCCGTCCGCTTTCCGCCGGACCTTCTGGCACCGGCCATAGGAGCCCGCGCCGATGGTGAGGAGCACTTGGTAATCCTCGGGGCGACTCGGCATCCCTCTCCGGCTCCTCAGGAGAACCCAAACCGAAGAAACACGCCGAGGGGAGCCCAGCGGACGTTTAAAACACGCCGCGCCTGCCGCGGATTGGCCAGTCGCCTGCCGCGGCTCCGCCCACACCGACCCACCCGCTCCCTGATTGGCTCCCGGCACCCACGCGCCGCGTAACGGCTGTTTCGGCCCGACGCTAGGCAACGGCAGCCAGCGGCGTGAGGAAGGGGCGTTTTGAGCCTTTGGAGAGAGAGCCGCTCTCGTCGCCCCGCCCACGGGCCCGCGCTCTGGTTGGCTCGCGCGGTTGCCACTCAAAGGGGGGGGTCGTCACAGGGAAGAAGGCGGGAACAAGAGATTTTTTTAAAAAAGGCAAGACGCTTCCGCTGACGTCACTTCTGCTTCCGTATTGTAGATCTATTAACTCTTCGGAATGTTTCTCTCAGGGGTTGACTTTTGCTGTTGTTGCGGGAAAGTTTGATACCTTCCGCGGGCTAGAGAAGAAATAATCTTCAAGAGATGAACAGAACAATCTCAAACGTGGCTATTGAGATTTCAGTGAAACTCGCCACTTATTTATGTTATTTCCCTCTTGTTAGAGCCAAGAAAACTTCACGGATTGTGGTAGCCCACAGTGAAAAAATATAAATCTACGTCAGTGGCTTTTAACCTTTTCTTTACCAGGGACCCCCTTTAAATACATTAGGGCCCCTGTATCCGCTAGGGATTGGTTCTGGGGGTGCACGGATAAAAAAACCATGGATAATAGTAAACGCCATTGAAAATAATGGGACTTCCGGTTTAAAATACCATAGAGTTGCCTTGGAGGACCTAGAAAATGGCTAGAGAGGACACGTTTTCTAGGAAGATTCTATGATAGGTGTGCTGTTTTGTGTCAGTGGATAATTGAATCACTGGATGCTGACTCAGTGGATATGGGGGTCCTACTGTATCTTTTATTGCTGCAGACCCCCAAGTCTTAACTCAAGATTTAAAATCCTAAAATGTTGTTTGTGACTTACAGCGCACGCATGCTGCGTGCAGAGCAAGCTGAGAGGAGGTAAAAGTCACCAAGCCAGCTGAGAGACTTTGCAAGCAGCATGTGCATGGGTAGAGGCAGATGCCTGCAGGCATGCACAGGCAGTCCCAAGGGAGCCCTCTCTGGCTTTCCTTCCCAAACAAAGATTCAGGAAGGACTCATCCCGTGCTTTCTGCAAGCGCGCTGATGACTAAAAAGGCCAATCCGAGATAAACAAGTGCAAGGGAGCCACAATAATAATAATAATAATAGTTATTTATTACCCGCCTCTCCCCTCAGGATCGGGGCGGGGTACAACATCACAATATACATTACAATATACAATACAGTGTGACACAATTAAATTGAATTCAGTTCAATACATACCATTCAAAGTAAATTACAGACAAGACAAACAATTATACAATGCAGATGTCAGTAGATGGCACTTTTGGCATGTAACCATACTGCAGGAATGACACTGCAGAAAATGCATTGTACTAATAAGGATGGCTGCTGCTGCTTCTTTTTAAAGCTGTGTTAACAGTTTTTTTCACAGCACATCGCCCCAGTGCAACTCAAAGGACTGGTGCCACTTCATAAGCTATGAGACACCTGTCCCTGGAGAGCTTCCAGGAAAGTGATAACAAAATTGTAGCCAATGGGCATTTACTGTACATGGTACCAGTCCCTTGCACTCTGGGGGGGGGGAGCTGGTCCCCACAACAGATAGCTCAAGCCAAGAGCAATGTTTCTTAAACCAATTGATGTGGGAGACCAGCAGGGTTGTTGTTTTTAAACGCAGTATGCAATGGACTGGTACCTTATTCATGCCCATTGGCAACAACTGTTTCTTGCTTTCCTGGAAACTTGCTGCCGATTGGCAGCCAATAACTCACAGGCCAGCACTGGTCTTCAGACTACCACTTTCAGTAGCACTCCTGGAGGAATGTCTCTTGCTGGTGTCAGTATGTCATTGGGGGCAGGGGAGCCAAAGCTTATTTTAAGTAAACAAACCCAAGCTCTTTATTTTTAAGTTTAATCTTTGACATCATGTGAAAGGATGTTACATATAAAAACACGTTTGTACAAGATACTTGTGTATCTCAATGAAGATGGTTTTTCACTTGTGGAGATGCTCGATACAGGGAAGCCAACATTTCTTTTGGGGTGTAGGAACGTATAAAATTTCAGTTTCTTATTCAGCTTGCTGATGCTGCCTCATTTCTAGTAAGCAACTAAGCATATAGTACTAAAGATCTAGGCAAGTTACAATGCATCAATACTGATCCATTCTTCTGTATGTTGTATTTATTTTATTTATTCTGGAATAGCTTGTTCTGCACAAATTTCTGAAGTTGGGTGTCTTAATGATCATAAAAGCTCCTTTTCAAAAATGCATATGTAACAATGTTTAACATGGGGGAAGTTCTTTGCCTCCCTTGGATATTGAACTGCAATTCCCAGCATACTTCACCATTGGTTATGCTGGCAAGGACTTCTGGACGTTTCACTACAATGCCTTTTAGAGGTATGCACAATACACAACCCCTGTTTTAACAGATCAGTTACCCTTGTGTTTAGTCTGATTGGACTTACAAAACTGCTGCAACTCCCATTTGTAATAATCCCTAGCTGGACTGGGGATCATATGATGAAAGTTGTATGGTACCTTAAAGGCTTGTTCAAAATAGCTTCATCAGCTACAGTGAGATGGAATCCAGGAAGCTTATGCCATATAAAACCTATAAGTCTTTAAAGTGCCATAAAATTCTTCATTGTTTTGTTTCAATAGACTAACATGACTGCCCTCCTTCAAAATAAGTGTATACATGCAAGTGTGATAAACAAGGTATATTCACTCAGCTATTCTAATATCTGATCTTCCATGCAAGGAAACTGATACTCAATATTTTACAACAAAGACCTCTAATGTTTATGGAGTGAGAAATATTGGACATCCAAGCAGGATTTAGAAAAGGAAGAGGAACTGGGGACCATATTGCAGACTAATAATAATACAGTCATCCCTTCACATTCGCGGGGGTTAGGGACAGACAACCCCTGCGAATGTGAAAAAACCGTGAATAAGAAATGAGCCTGCCGGCGAGCGGTTTTCCACCCCAGTCCCTTCCCAAGGCAGCGAGGAGCTTCCTGAGAAGCCCCTCGCTGCCTTGGGAAGGGAGTGGGGTGTAGCACGAGCGCACCAGCTGGGTCCTACCCCCCCTTCCCAAGGCAGCGAGGAGCTTCCTGAGAAGCCCCTCGCTGCCTTGGGAAGGGAGTGGGGTGTTGAGCAGTGGGGGGAGGGGCGCAGGCAGCTTTCCGCGAATGATCAAAACTGCGAATGTGAAAGTCGTGAATGTGGAGGGGCAAATGTAAAAGAATTTCAGAAGAATTTCAGAAGAAAATCAGCCTGTGCTTTATAAGAAAGCCTTTGCAGTTGTCTAAATGGTGAAAATACTCCTTGTAGAATTCGAGGAGAATAACATTTGTCCCAATGGGATCCTGTATCGTTTCAACATATTCAGAAGGAGGGGCCCCAAAAACACCATATACTTCGCAGCTTTCCCCGAAGTTTAAAAAAAACAGTATGGGAAATGCGCATTCCTTATCAAGTGATGTGAATTGATGCACTTTGCCGATACATGCGGAAGTGGGAAAGTGATTGGTTGGACATTGCAGGGGCAGTGCTTGCCAATATGGGAAGTGCCCAGAATCGCCATTTTGGATTTTCACTGTAGTGATCATGCGCTACAGCAAGAAAATAGCCTTTTGTTGTTGTTGTTTGCTTCTTTATTAAAGCGGAAGGTTGTACTTTTGCACCTTGGATATGGGTTTTTTAAAACTTGAGGTAAATAAAAATGTGAGTCATCTTGATTTGCGTTATGCCCATTGGAACAGCAAAAGCAGATAGCTTTGCATGCCTGCAATCTTAAAGAAAAAGTTGAGAAATAAAAGCTGCTGTGAATTGTTATTACTGCGCATCAATGCACATTTTATTGTTTCGTATAGACAAGCCCTTTGCTTGCATAGCTCATGAGAAATTAAGGATCATTCTAAAATAAATGGGTGTTCCAACACATCTGATTGTCCTGATGTGTAACCTATACTCTGTACAAGAGGCCACTGTCAGAATGTACTGATTTAATAAAATTTTAATAGAAAAAGAAAGCAGGATAAAACTCAAAGGGAGGAAGTGTGAAAACGGAAAGAAGGAACATCAACAACCTAAGATATATAGATGACACTGTATTACTAGCAGAAAATAGAAAAAAAATTGAAATGACTGCAGATGAAAGCTAAGCAAGAAAGTGCACAAGCACAGCTACGGTTGAATATTAAGGAAACGGAAATAGTGACCACAAAGGATTTGAATAACTTTAAAGTGAGCGGTGAAGACTTTGAAATAAAGGTTTTCTTTAATTTGGCTCAATCATAAATCAAAATGGAGACTGTAGCCAAGAAATCAAAAGACTAGGATTTGTAAGAGCAGCCATGGAAGGACAAGATAAGATTCTCAAGAGTAAAGATAAATCATTATAAATACAAAAGTTAGTGAATAATGCAGGGAAAATGGAGTCGAAAAAGAGGAAGACCACATTACATTGATTGGCTCAAGCAAGGAAGTCACAAACCTGAATTTCAAAGACTTTAGCAGGGATATCAATAACAGGGTGACTAGGACATCTCACTCAGGGATGCCATAAATTGAAGCTGACTTGACAGCAAATAATAAAAATGTTAATGTATAAAGACACATGAGAGAAAGCTGCCCTTTGTTTTCAGGGGCATCCCAACATCTAGAATGATGAACAAAAAGATTTAAGTGCAACTAAGGTGAGATGAAATTATTTGTGAATTGAGATGTAAATATCTGATTTGGTACTAAAGTTATTCAAATAAAGCTTTTGCTAGTCTTATATGCAGTAACACTATATGCCCTTGCTAATCTGTGATCGATCTCTTTGCCAAATCTTGGCATCTGAGGAGATGATGCTTCCCAGGTAGGTGAACTGCTGAATGGACTTAAGCACAGATTTGCCGACGGCAATGTGGGGATGGTGGTGTTTGTCCTGTGGTGCAGGCTGGTAAAGAACTTCCGTTTTCTTCAGGCTGACTTCCAGTCCAAACAGCTCTGCAGTTTTTGCAAAGCAGGATGTTAGGCACTGCAGAGCTGCTTCTGTGTGGGCAACAAGGGCAGTATCATCAGCGAAGAGCAGCTCACGGACTAGATAGTTTAGAGTCTTAGTGCGAGCCCTCAGACAGCTTAAGTTAAACAAGCTACCATCAATACGGTAACGTATATAGATGTTGTCTTCTTCTTTGAGCTCTGCCGTAGCCCTTTGGAGCATTAAGCTGAAGAAGATTGTAAATAAAGTTGGTGCAAGAACACAACCTTGCTTCACTCCATTAGTTATTAGAAAGGGCTCTGAAAGAGCATCGCCATATCTGACTTGACCGTGCTGGCCCTCGTGTAGCAAGATAATCATTTTAAGGAATTTGGGGGGACATCCTAATCTTTCCAGGATCTGCCACATAACTTTTCTATATCGCCACCACTTACGACTCCTCGAACGCTTTCATCAGCGCTGTATACGCACAATCCTAAATATACACTGGACTGCCTATGTGATGAATGTTGCTGTCTTTGAGCAAGCAGGGATCATCAGCATTGAGGCCGTGATATTGAGAACACAGCTGCGCTGGGCAGGGCACGTTTCTAGGATGGAGGACCATCACCTCCCAAAAATAGTACTCTATGGTGAACTCGCCACGGGTCAGCGTACGAGGGGCACTCCAAAAAAGCGATACAAGGACTCCCTGAAACAACATCTCAGGCTCGGACAAACTGATCACCAACAATGGTCTGCCCTGGCCTCACATTGGGAGGCATGGAGACACACTATCCACGATGCTGCAGCCTTATTTGAGAACTCACGCCGAACAAGTCTTGAAGAGAAATGACAACGCAGAAAGAATCACAACCCAGAAACATCACCCAAGGAGACCTTCTGCTGTCCTTTCTACAACCGGACTTGTTTATCTCAGATTGGCCTTTTTAGTCATCAGCGTGCTTGCAGAAAGAGCAGGATGAATCCTTCCTGAATCTTCATTTGCGAAGAAAAGCCAGAGATGCAGTAACACAAATAATCCACTAGATGGCAGGAAAAAAGCACACTTTATGGCACCATTAAGATTTGCTATGACAAGCTTTCCTCAGCTTTGTTAAATGAATTATCTTGTACTGTACTGGCCATATATATGTACAGAGAGAGAGAGAGAGAGAGAGAGAGAGAGAGTAGGCCCTTGGTATCCAGTGGGGGTTTAGTCCCAGGACCCTCTGTGGATACCAAAACCCGTGGATACTCAAGTCCCATTATATACAATGGGATAGTAAAATTGTCTCCCTTATGTAAAATGAAAAACAGCAAGGTTTACTTTGGGGAGGGGGGATTCCCCAAATATTTTTGAAACATGGTTGGTTTAATCTGTGGATGCAGACCCTTTAGGTATGGAAGGTTGACTATATTCCTATGGGTATCAAAATAATATAACATTTTCTCTGAAGATGCCAGTCACACATGATTTAATCTGTGGATGCAGACCCTTTAGATATGGAAGGTTGACTGTATTCCTATGGGTATCAAAATAATATAACATTTTCTCTTAAGATGCCAGTCACAGATGCAGGTGAAACATCAGGAATAAACTTTTCCAGAACACAGCCTCACAGCCCAGAAAAAAACCCACAGAAAACCAATATAATATTTTACTTAAAAGGACATGAAATAAAAGAGGCAAAGGTGGTCTGTGGCATTTCTATGGAAAACCCACTTGTATGGAAGTCAGTAGTTTGTGTATTTTAGTTGGTGTGATAAGTTAATGTTAAGTTTTGTGGTGTTTTCTGTTTTTGTTTGTGTGTTTTGTATGTCTAGAAAATCAAACATGTGTTAAGAGGTTTTTTGTGGGGGGATTGGTTTTTGGTGATTTGTGTGCAAGTATGTTAATAAAAAAATATTTTTAAAAAGGAAAACCCAGTTTTATAAAAGAGCACAGTGACCCATTCACAACAGTAAACAATAGTCAGTCGTTCTGTCTATGTTCTGCTTATTTAACATCTTTAGTGCTGTTAGCATTGCATTGCTGGAAAGGAAGTATAATCACTCATTATTATTGTTCTGAGCATTTTTGTTGTTGTTCACATCACATTTACATAAGACTTTGTACAGAAATGTCACTGACTTATTAAAACTTCTTTCATTACCTCCCCCCCCACCATAACCATATATATTGTTATGTAGATATTGAGAACACAGCTGCGCTGGGCAGGGCACGTTTCTAGGATGGAGGACCATCGCCTCCCATTCCCCAAAATACTACTCTACGGTGAACTTGCCATGGGTCAGCATAAGAGGGGCGCTCCAAAAAAGCGATACAAGGACTCCCTGAAACAACATCTCAGGCTCGGCAAAATTGATCATCAACAATGGTCCGCCCTGGCCTCACATCGGGAGGCATGGAGACGCACTATCCACAATGCTGCAGCCTTATTTGAGAACTCACGCCGAACAAGTCTTGAAGAGAAATGACAATGCAGAAAGAATCACAAACCGGAAACATCACCCAAGGAGACCTTCTGCTGTGCTTTCTGTAACCGGACTTGTTTATCTCGAATTGGCCTTTTTAGTCATCAGTGCTCTTGCAGAAAGCACGGGATGAGTCCTTCCTGAATCTTCATTTGTGAAGAAAAGCCAGATAGAGAGAGATATTGAATCTGCCAAAGAGAGTGATCAAATCCATGAAGGCCTATGACATCCTCACAGTGCAAACCTGAACATGTTTATTGAGAAGGAAATCCCATTGAATTCTGAGGATTCCAATCCTTAGCTTCAAGCTATAGCTTAAAACTGGCCCAAGGTCAGCTGAAGAACTGGAGGATGTGGTGCAAGTGCTGTCCTGTTGATAGAAAGGAGGCCATCTGAAAGCATATACCCCAGAAAGATTCCCTAGTATGCAATCGGAAAACTCTACTGCTATAGCTGTGCTACTGTAGTGAAGGCAGACTTGGATCACCACACCCCTGCTGTTCCCCTGGGGTGAGGAATGTCAATTATACCAAAGCTGGAGCTTCATGGTGAATTCTCTTCCCATTTACTCCCTTTGGACTTGGTTCCTTCCATTGGAGTTAATGGGAGAGGGAGAAAAAAGAAAGCCCTTCCACCCTGCCAGTAGAAATCTGGTGGGGCTTCGGATGTGATGTTTTTTCCCCCACCATGGAATTCTCTCTCACACACCCAAATAGGATTGTTCTGTTAATCTTTTAGTCTTTAAAATGCCCCAAGACATCAGTATTTGTACTGCAACAAAGCAACCAATATGGAAATTGTCAATTAGGCAAGATGAAGTTTACATAGGACAGCTTAACAGTTCACTGTATGTGGGTGGAAAGTAAATCAACCAAACAATACTGCTGTGTCTTCTTCATCCATTATGTGCAGGATTCATGGGTATTCTGTTGACAGCTTTCTCAGAAACTATGTGAAAATATTTATAACATGTAGCCCTTGAATCCACAATAGCTTATGTTAGGCAATTTTCCAAACTCAAGGCTCATGAACTCCATCCTAGGGTGTTTTTGCATAACATTAGTCTTAGTTTGCCAGGATGCAAATAAATTAGGGATGGGAATTATATGGCCTTCCAGATATTGTTGGACTGCCTTAGGCAACATAGCCAATGGTAAGGAATGCTAGGAGTTGAAATTCAAGAACATCCAGAAAGCCACACAATTCTCACTCCTGAAATACATAGAGGAGATGGTGGTTAGTTTTTATCCTCCAGCCAGTATCTGAAATAACATGGTAAATCCCACTGGATTTATTCCCTAATTTATTCCCAAATACCTGCTTTTGAGATTGCAACTATAATTATGCAAAAGCAATGAGAGCAACTATGGTCCTTCAGACATTTTTGAATTGCAACTCCCATCATCTCTCACCTTTGGCTATGCTGCTTAGGGCTGATGAGAGTTATAGTCTAAAAACATTTGGATGGCCACAGTTGCCCACACCTGTGCTAAAAGATCTTCTTGCAAGGTTTCTCTTTCCCTGGGAAAGCTCACCATGAAATGTGTAGTTGGATATAGGCACACATAGTTTGGATTGTGCTGGTTTTGTGTTTGCATACATTCACTACAGCTGTGATCCCAAGCGTATTTGCCTGGAAATATGTTCTTACCAGATCAAGACTTATTCATCTATTGGTTTGGTTTGGTTTGGTTTGGTTTGGTTTGGTTTGGTTTATATCCCATTCCCCACCCCACCCCCAAAGTGGGATCCAAAGCGGCAAGACTTCTGAAAATCAACTGAAATAGTAGATGTTTGTATTGTATTAACTGTTGGAATTGGTTAACAGAAGAGAGGGGGTAAAGCAGATGGGATTCATGTAGCCCTGCAGATGGTTTGTTTTCACCTCCCAGCATTCCTCAGCATTAACTATGTGGCTAGGGCTGCTGGAAGGTATAGTCCAACAATATCTGGAAGGCTGCACAGTCTTCTTTCCTGTTTTAGAATAAGGGTCATAATAACTATATTGAGCAAGAGCTTTCAGTCAAAGATTTTCCCAACCAGAGGGCATGTGCTTGAGCAAAAATCCTAAGTACACTTACTAAGAATCAGAAAGATAATGTCCAAGTACTTTGAAGACTAACATGTTGAAGCAGTAATTGCACAGAGGCACAGTGGATGATCCTAACAATTTGTTCTGACCTTAAATGTGGTTCAGCTAAAAATAGTTTTCTTTTAAAATTCAATAATGAGAAAATGAAGCATCAAGTTCAGATTGGCTTTACACCCATTAAAAGCAAGAAATGTAAGAATATGAAAGATTAGCAGGGTTTATGTATGTGTGACTGTTGCTGCAGCCGGATAAAAGAGAATAAAAAATGAATCATCAGACCTTCTAGTTATAATGACTTAATAGCAATGACATTAGACATTAGCACTACAGACACACAAACAAGCTTGACAACATTTAAGTCAAGTGAATTTTAAGTTTATATTTCAAACATATTGGTTTCAAACTCCTCCCATACAGCTCCATTTGCAATGCAATCACTCCAGTGTAATTGGAGGGAAATACTAGGAAATAAAAGTTAGGAAAATGATCCTAATAGAATGTGCAGGGAATACATTCTGTCCCAAGGAGATCCTGCTGTGATTTGCCGTATTCAGAAGGAGAGGGGACAAAACCTCTAAAAACTACAGGGGAAAAGCCTTTGTGGCTTTTCCCAAAATTTTTAAAACAATGCATGGAAATGTGCGTTACCGCTTGTTTGGATAACAAATTTGCATCGCAGAGCAGAAGTAGAAAGCTGATTGGTTGGATTTTTAGGGGCGGGGCAGGCCTGTCGGCAATGAAGTGGCTGGAAGTGCCATTTTGGAATTTTGCGTTGCAGATCATGTGCTTTTTTGCTGCGCTGAGGCAACCAGCCAGCTTTTTTAAGCAAAAGCTTGCACTTGCGGACCTTTAATTTGCAGTTAAAAATACTGTGCAACAGCAACAACTCATAATAATAATGTGAGTAATGTGAATAATGCGCCGGTTGTCTTTGCTAATTTGTGATCGATCTCTTTGTCAATCTTGGTATCTGAGGAGATGATGCTTTCCAGGTTTGGTTCCAGGACATGGGGAGTCCTGGAACCAAACCCCAGTGGATACCAAGGGCCCACTGTACAACCAACATTTTTACATAGAACAGGGCAGGGATCCTATTGTTTCCTAGCCTCAGGCAGCAAAATTATCTGGTTGGCCCTGTCTAGACCATTACTAGAATGCTGAGCTGATTTTGAAGTGACAGAAATGTGACTTCTCTTCCGTGCCATATTAAACTTATCTTAAAGCTAGTGTCACAACTCTGGGTTAATAAATTCTTCATCCAAGTGTATGGAGTATAGCTAATTAATTTAATCATACACACACCCTTAGCAAGAGAACATTTTATTTGCCTGACCTCTCTGAATATCAGGATTACCAGATTGCATAGAGGAGTTTGAAGGGCACTGAAGAAATTGAATTCTTGAACACTAGCGAAGCTGATCAGCTGGGAACTTTCCACATTATAAGCATTAGAAACTCAGTGCCTTGGGAATCACAGAGACCAGGCAGCATTTTCACCAGATTGTGCAATTGGGATACTTCCACAGGGATGGGAAATAAATATGTATTTGTGCTTTGTTATTTATTGGGCAGCTTGTGAATCAAGTTACCTAATTAATACCAACATAAACACAGACATAAATTTCCAGTAATCAAAGGCTGCCTAAGATCCAGTTTGTAATATGTTTTTCGGTTTTGGTTTTTCTTGACATCAGCATTACAGTATCAGAATTCTATCCTGGTTTATATCCACCAATTGGAAGTAGGTTTGTGCCTAAGCTCTCTTCCCTTGCTCAGAAAGGTACCAGCCTGATGATCCTACAGCAGCATAGCCATACTATTGTAGTGTTAGGAGATCATCTCCAGCAAAGCCCCAAGGGCAGAGGGGAGGAGAACTATAGAGCTTAGTGGCCATTCTGTCTGGAGGATGCTGGAGTTTGCAGTTCAAAGAAGCTCTGCACTCACTTAGGGCTACTTCCCATCTCCTCCTCCATCCTAGTTTATTCTGTGATTACTCCCAAGTCAATGATGTGGTGAATCTTGCTCAGGCATTCGAGCGACCATCACTGGAACTATCCATGGTGCTGCACCTATTGGGGGGGTAGGGTTCAGCACCTTGGATGGCTCCTTTGATGTTCAGATTAAAGCCCAGAGCAGATTCATTGCTGCATTGACATGGGAGCCACCAGCCACTACTGAATTTAATGTTATGCCTACAAAAGAGGTTTTGTTTGTTGTTGTGTGCCTTCAAGTCACTTCCAACTTATGGCAACTCTAAGACTATCACAGGGTTTTCTAAGGGCTAAGAGTGTGTAACTTAGCAGATGTGGAGCTCTAGTGGCCTTTGCTTTCAAGCACACTACACATCTTTCATTATTAGAACATGTTTTGAAGCTAAAGTCTCTTGCCAGCTCTTGACTGGCCAATTTCTTGATGTATTCTATACTTTGATGACCAAATCTTTTATGCCAAATATGCAAACAATTCTTGTGATTGCACTGAGTGACACTGTTTGCAAATGAATCTGAAATCTCCATATGATAACATTCATCATCTTTTAAGGTTCTTCTAAAAATCTAATTTTTGCCATGGAAACCAAAGCAGGATTGCTTTTTGAAAAGAATACAGTTACCTCTAGCAGTTGAAGTCCTCACACTGTAAACAGATATGTTTATGTCTTGCACAAAATAAGCATCAGGAATTGTCAAAGTCTCTATCCTGTTAAGGCCAAGTTTTGTTTGCAAAGGAACTGTGCCTTTACCTTGCACCATCACTTGTACACCATTGGCTAGATAAACTGGAAAATTCACATTTGTGTCAAGGTCCACAAACCACTCCTTGCTATTAAAGTAATGACTGGTATCACCACTGTCAATAATAATTGCATTCTTATATTGACTCTCAGAAAATGACTAATCAGATTAGTCAAACCAACATTCAAATTAATTTCTGATTAGTCAAACCAACATTCAAATGAGTGGGAGACTTCTGTTTAGAATCAAAAATAAAGTCGCCTTTCTTAGCATTTTGTCTCTGCTGCTGAGCTCTGGACTTGCTAGATTTGCTAGATTTCCCCTCACTTGTTTTAGGGGAAGAAGAGGTTTTGATATGCACTTGTTCTTCAACAAGCTGAACTAGCTCACTGTCTGTAGTTCTTACTTCAGATTTGGATTGCATTAAATTCTGCCTGTTCTGATATTCAAATATCTCAGCAACTGCATCTTGACATTTCACATCTCCTTTTAATTGCAAGGCATTAATTATTGGAGTGTAGAATTTTGGAAGACTAGCTAAGAAAAGTCCAAATTTCATAGGTTCTGGGATAGATTCTCCAGGAAACTGCAGTCCAGTCAAAGTTGTCATGAAGTCATTTATATGCTGATTGAGAAATTGAGGGCTGGACAATTTAATGTTCAAAAGCTTCATCATGAGAGCAGTCTGATTTCCCATACTTAGAAAATCATAGAATTTCTTTAGCTTATCCCAAATTTTTTTAGCACTGGTCAAATTTTGAATTTGGTAGATTATGCTGGGATCCATAGATAGGGAGATAAAAGCTGTTGCTTTATCAGATGCTTTATTAAATTCAGCTTGAGCTCTGCCTGCATCTGTGGGTCTTTCTCCTTTCACAGCATCAAATAGTCCCATTGTAGTTAAACGCATTCTAATATTCCAGGACCATCGTTTATAATTGTTGCCATTAAGCTTTCAGCAGTAAGTATTGAATTAGGATGAGCTGTGGCCATTTTGTCTTCAATGCCTGTAGCTTCAGTCAGGCTGAAGAGTCACTTGGTCACAGGGAAAGCAAGTACAAAAATGAAAATAAATTGAGTCATCCTAGACCTCAATAACCCAAAAATATGAGGGGGGATTAAAGTTTCCCTGTGTTGGGAAACTCTAAAAGTTAAATTCCTTTTAAACTTCCCTCCAGCAGAGTGTCAGTTTAGAAACATGACTCAAATGTATTGCTTTGCCCTGTACTATGTATCCCAAAAAGGAGACATGCAGCTTTAGGTAAAACAACTCAATAAACTTTACTTAACTTAAATGAGGTGAAGGAAAAAGAGTAATCCATGACTCACCAGCTTTGAAAAGAAGAAGAAGATGGCTACACATGAAAAAGAGGTCAGGACAGACGGAAGCATGTTAACTACAGAGATTGAGAGGGGACAAATCAATACACACAAGAAGTCCAACAGCGGTTGCTCTGTAGTAAGAGAGTGTGGGGGAAAGAGAATGCTTCAATCTTTTCCCACAACTTGCCCAAGGTCACCCAGTGGGTTTTCATGGTCAAGTGGGGATTCAAACCCTGGTCTAGTCCAACGTTCAAACCACTACACAATACTGGGCCTAAGACATTAAGACATTCCTGTTGAAGGCAACAAAGAAACCTAGCTTAGTGCTTCTTTCACCTGCACTTGCCTACTCTAACAGTAATAAAGGATAAGATTGGAACTAAATCAGGATCTAGTCAAGGGATGTCACCAAGAGCATATACAATCCAAGAAAAGAACATAGGTCCCATATATATCATGGCCTGAGATCATAGCATTATATTATTCAAATTGCGTGGGGTCCATGGAGATCCAACTAGTGTCTGAATTTTAATGTGGGGAGTTTTAATTAGCTCAAAATGGCAGCAAGAGGCCGGGTAATAGTGACAGCTTTTGACCTATGTATACTGGTACTCACTGACAACTCCAGTCCAGGGGATGAAATAAAAATGGTTTTTAATAAAAAATAATCAAGGGAACACACACACACACTCAAGCTTCAAGCAGTCACCCAAGGCTAACAAAGAAAGTAGGAAGTATTGGGATAGAGGAATAGCACTTGGGACGATAGGCTATATCATACCTGTCCGATGAGCAGAGATTTGTGTAGAAGCTGCAACCCTGGTGACACAGACTGACAGAGTGATGGGAGGAAGATGATCTGTGCACACCTTGGCTGTGTTTTGGGGTCATATTTATATTCGTTATCCCCCCTGAAGGGGTGAGTTTGAGTGGAACACAACGTCTGCCAGTTTCCAAGGATTAGACAATGGATTCTCTGGATGTGTTAACCATCGCTCATGGCTGAAACATTAAAACTGATTGGTCTCAGGCAAACTTCTATAGTTTTGGGGAGAGGAAAAACCAGTTTTGCAAGGTAAAGGGTGTCCAGCTGTCTTGATTGGATTATTGAATTACTCATGTCTGTTAACATCCAGGAAAAGTAGCCCATTTCTTTCCCAACTTATCAGTTCCAGGGAAGTTCAGTTAATCCTTACCGGGGCATGTCTTTGAGGAATTTGAGCTGGCTACTTCTTTAGGTTTTCTGAGCAAAACTTGATTCCTTGTACTTCGGAGTCCCTGGTCTGCTACCAACCACATGGAGTGCCAATAATAACCCAATATATGAAATTTTGCCAATTGATAAATTATTAGATGAGTGGAGGGTGTCAGAGGAGGTCACAATTACATCCTTGCATCTGCAGCACTAAGAATACCAAAATGGGAACATGGGCATGGGGAACTCTGCACAAATAAATAAAGCAAGAGTGAAGAATGTATGGCCTTCTGTTTTGCTGCTTCCCCTTGCAGACCAGAATTACTTAGCTAGACATTTTGAATTGTGTCAGAAATGTAAACCTTACATTTGTTTTAAAACAGATACATATTTTGCCCCCAAAGCAGATGTGCGATAGATAACTTGGCCTTGATTCACGTGTGCATTGTTTCAGCTGCAAGTAGGACTTACGTCTGAGTATACCTCCCCAGGATTATACTTTTAGTACCACGCTCTTAAAGGAATCCAAAATAGAAAATTGCTGAGGATGACTATTTAAGAGGCTTGAAGGAAACCAGTATTAACAAAGTTGTCTGGAAAGCAGCAGCCATAGGGGGTGGCACATTAACACTGTGCAAATACCGTCTTTGGCTGCTCTCTGTGTTTATAATGTGTTCCATTTTTTCTAACACCCTGTGCTACTACCAAGAAGTGCCACAGGTGGTTTGGAATTATGTTTGGATTTCTTTCTTTTTACACGATGTGTCCTGAGTTTAGTTCCAAATTCTTATTATTTAGTAAATAATTTATCAAACCCACATCTGCCAAGGTACCAGAGGTAAACAAAATCAGTAAGTGGAGACAATCAATAAGTGAATAGTGAGCCTTTCCTGTGCCTACTAGTAGCCCTTGAAAAAAATTCCTCTCACCCACAAGCCATCTTGCCACAGCCAAGTTTACATCCAATCTGTGAACGTAACTAGGGAAAACTGGGCTAAAATGGCTTTGGGAATGTTTTCAGGAGACAGTTGGCTTGCAGAAGGGCTAAGTACCTATTCCCATTCATCAGTAGAAAACCAAATTTTAGAATGGGGTCTCAGAATATGAATGTACAGGAATACTCTGAATTCCTGAGCCTGTTAATCCTTTCCTGCCATGATCATTCAATTAATAATAATAATAATAATAATAATAATAATAATTCATTTCTCATTGTGAAATGGTGTCAAGCCTCTCCCCAAGGCCTGACGCTGTGGCTGTGTAGAACATGGCTTATAAAACAACATATAAGTAAAACATAAAATCATGTAAACACATAGGTTAAAACACATAGGATTAAAACAAGCATTACCTTAAAAACAGCCATAAATTTAAATACCAATTTAAAATTCATGGATTAAAATCAACTGGGTAGGCCTGCCAGAAAGTTTAGCACTGTTTTAAATTGAGACAGCATGCTTAGCTGTTGCATCTCTTCTGACAGGTCATTCCACAGTCTAGGGCCAGCTGATGAAAGGTCCTCTGGGTAATAGTTGCCAGCCTAGTCCTGGCTGGTTGAAGTAAATGTCCCCTAGAGGACCTGCGTGTACTGGGCAGATTGAATGGGAGGAGATGATCCTGAAGGTAACCTGGACCCAAACCATGTAGGATAATTGTATTATGCATGCTAGTGAAAAAACAAACAAGCAAGTAAACTCCCATGAAATGCAGTTCCCAGGTCTCCTAGTGCTGCTAGCTAGGATCTACATTTGCCAGAGATGCTGGCATGTGAAATGGGACCAGAATAATATTCTAGGGCAGTTGGTTCCCAACGTTGGGTCCCCAGATGTTATTTTAATTCAACTCATAGAAACCCCAGCTAGCATGACTAATCATAAGAAATTCTGGGAGTTGTAGTTCAACAACATCCAGAGACCTAAATATTGACAACTAGTGTTCCAGGATATAACAGAAGCTCTGTCACATGAACTCTGTTGCTAGGGATAGATTTGGGCGGATGTGAGACACAACAGGAGGTTCAATATGGAGACTGATAAAATGTTTTCCAGTGTCTTTGTATAATAAACCCATTTTAAATGAGCAAATCTGAAACCTGGGTATGGCAGGGTCCTATCTATTATGGTAGCAGGAATGTTAAAGCAGCAGAAGATAAAGGAGGGAATGAACAATAGGAGGATCAAGGAAGGCAAATGTTCTCACAACTCAGGAATTACTCTATCACTCCGAAGTGCTACTATTGTCTTAAAAATTAAACTGATTTATTACTAAGGTCAGAATGTAGGAAAAGCTTGCCAGTGTCATTAGCCACACACCATTAAGTAACTGGTAGCAGTGAAAACATGATTATTTGGCTTTTGTCCAGAAAGTGTACTGACCTTCCCTGCCTCTACAGCAAAAGAGAACCAGTGGAGCATATTTGTTGCAGAGGGGTACACCTTGTTCCAGAGGTAAAACAAATCAAGAAATTTGTTAAGACCTTGGCAAGAGGTCATGTTCTTTTAGCATACCTTACCACCCCTATTTCATATCTGCACATATATGGACACTTTTCGGGTCACACTGACCAGACACTGTTTGGGGTCAGGCTGACCAGAGGACAGTTGAGGTCACGATGACCTGAGATGTGTCCAGAATTATAATGGTGGGAAAACCCAAATAGGATTATGCAGAAATCCCAGTTGTTAATGGGTTAGCATAGTCCAGTGGTTCTTCACCTTTTCTTTACCAGGGACCCCCTTTAATGATCTTTTGTTGCTGTTGATCCCCAAGACTTAGCTCAAGATTTAAAACCTTAACAACAACAATAATAATACCGGATAATAATAATTATTATTATAATACAGTTACACCATCCATTAACCCTTCCCTCAGAGGCACTGGAGGGGAGGGAAGACTTTTCTCCTGCTTCTTCCTGCAAGTTTGTGATTGGAGTGGATTGAACAGCAATGCACAGGCCAAGCCAGCCTTTGCCTTGGCTCCTGTCACATGGCCTGAGCAGTCTTCAAGCATTCGTGGACCCCATGTGAGGACATCGTGGCTCCTGGGGGTCCGTGGACTACAGGTTAAAAACTACTGGCATAGGTTAATCCTTTCAAACATGAAATCAGTGACCATCCCTCACCTATATCCTACAAAAATCTTTCCTATACCCCTACCTAACCAACATTAAAAGGCTGTTACAGATCCCATCAATGTTTTGTTACTCTGGAGCTAAGACAAGTATCCCATTCCTGACCCTTTTGTCCATTCTGAGAGGAAGCCACCAGGCTTTGTCATAACTAACACACCCCTAAGGGTATGAAATATAGAGTATAAATATCCTAGCTTAGACGCTAACCAGGCATGCCACAGACTGGACCAGTCATTCTCTTTCTCTTTGCCACCCTCAGATGCTATCTGAGTCTCTCTGCTGCACAGACCTCTCTCCCTATGAGACTGGTAACTATCACCCACCCCTGACTTCCCTCTATCCAATTCTTCCTGCCTTTCTCTTCAATAGCATTGTATGATTCTTATGAGTGTATGTTCTTGTATGTTAGTTATCTCCTGTGTTATTCAAATAAAATAATATTGTTTAATTTCAACGGGAGTGCTCTCTGAAGTTAGTACTGGTATATGTAGGTGAAAAGATCCCCAAAGTTACCCTCCTCTCGCAGGCCTCCTGTTGAGCTATAATTTCCCCAAATGTCAAGGAGAGGCTCTTAGAGTAACAGTTCAATATAGCAGACTTGGATCTTATGAAATCTGAACCAAGGTCAGAAGGGATAGAGTCAAGCTATTAAAGTAATATCATTTTGCTCTGCACTGCTATCATGGGAGAGGCTTGAGCAAGACCTTTAAGTCAAGATTAACATGGTTAAACCCCTCCCACATTTGTCTAAAAGGAACTTCTTATATTATCATAGTCAAATGCCTGTGATTATGATACATCACCTTTCCACTATGTCAAACCCTCCAGATTTTTTGCACTACAACTTGTTTTAGACAGCATGGCCAGCAGTGAGGATGCTGCATAGTGTAGTCCAAAATACTGGGAGTATCATGGTGGAGAAGAGTGTGATCTATGATATTTGTATTATATGTAGGATTTCTACATGGCAAAGCTCCTTGAAGAGTGCAGTGAGTCTCTGTATGTGCATAGAAGCACGTTGCACCCCACAGAGCAGAGAGTGGGCAAATTGGGAGGGGGCAGGGCCATTTTTCACTTCTGCATCCAACTTGAGCAGGCCGCACCATCTCACCAGACATGACCACAAGTAATACTACATCATTTCCAGTTTCATATTGACCAATTTTTAGCTGATTTTAGGTGTGTGTGTGTGTTTGTTTTGGGGGTTTTTTTTAGGTTTGGGGGTATGGGTATGGGGAAAGGTTGTGAACTGTGGAATTAAAATTGCTGAATATTCCAGAGGTTTTGACCCATTTGGGGTTCTTTGGGGTTAAAAACTGCCCCAAAGTTTTAAATTTTGAAGGGGTCTGGGTTTTGGGAATGATTCAGAAGCTCCACTTTCCCAACTCTGCCATAGTGTGATGCTTGTCTACCCACCAAGTCCAAGATATTTTGGTGTCTGTGGCGGAGCAGCTAATAGCACCTCCTGGTCACTCAAGCCTAGTGTACAGTACCCAAGCCAGGCACACTATTCTAGTATACAAAGCAGAAAATATTGCAAATGCCTTACCCCCATACCTGGCAGTAATAATATAAGTCAGGATCCTATTGGCTTTGCCAGCAAAAGCAGAAAGAAAATAAGAGGAAAAGGTGAAGCAACAGCAAGAGGATGCTCTATATTGTCTGTTTCCCAAATGTCTGGCTTTTCCACAGAGCCACAGAGCCAAGGCAGTCCTGTATAGGAGGGTAGTCTTGGACTGTTGCTGATGTCACAGCACAGGCAATTGTCTGAGCCAGCCTGCCCATAGTTCCTGGTCTCCATGGTCCTGCTCCATCCCACCAAAGCAAGAAACAGGAAACACTGAGCCAGTAACTTTCTTCTCCTGCTGCTGCCCCTGCACAAGGATAAAGAAAGTTACACCTCTAGCATAATGGACTGTTAATACTATCATAGTGCTGCAATAAGATTCTAGCCATAACACCAGAATAGTAAATCACTAACAATTTTCTGCCTTTTGATAACACTCAAAATGTTCCCCACTCTGACTAATGGTAGGACCATCAATGTCAGTAGCAGAAGGAAGGAATTGCTGAAGATGTGACTTCCTGGAGCAGCACTGAATTTTCACAACAGAAACAGAAGGAGTAGAAGGACAAGTATCCACTTATATATGAGAAAGTGAAAAGGTTATTCAGGACCTTATCAGCTACATTTGGGAGAGCACCCATAATGATTAGGTACTTTCAGAATTGTGATGTCAAAGTCTGCCTTCTGGACTGTCCGAGGTACCATATGGGTTTCTGTTATACATAGTATAACTGGAGCAGCTATGGATCTGTAACTGCAGTACAGGATGCCAGCCCTAATTATTAAATACTGTGGAACCCTAGGCCTCCCAGGTCCCAAATATGCCACTAGGATATTTAGACCAGCTCTGGGAGGGAATCTTGCTTTTAAAAATTCCAGTGGAAGAATTAAACACAGACTTAAACCTATTCTGTTTTGAAATCAGTGGGGTTTAAAAGTGCTTGACCTTTGGCTGGATCACACCTATTATTGTTTCCATGCCATTTGCTGTAGAAAAGCAATGCAGACTTTGATAAAGATTATTCTATAATATTTGTTGCCTCTTCTGGTAAATTGTAGTACTATATTCTGAACACAGTGATCTATTATTCAGCATCTTGGTAGGAGTGGGCAAATTGTGGCCCTTCAGATGTATGACTGTATTTCATACCAGCCACAGCCATCATGGGGATGGATAATGGGGGTGACCATCAATATCCAACAGCATCTGGAGGGGAGCAAAAGATGCCCATCCCGATCTACACCACAGCATAAGACCAATTACACTGATTCATCCACTACAACTGCCCATGTTTAGTGTTGACAAAGATGGATCTGAAGAGGATAGTGTCAATAAGTGGCAAGGACAACACTGCCCTGAGAAACAGTCGTCCCTTCACATTTGTGGGGGTTATGGGAACAAGACCCCCGCGAAAGTGAAAAAAAAGTGAATAAAAGCAGCCTTCCTAAACACACACACACACACACTTAAGGAGGAAATAAAATCACAGCCCATTGCTGTGAGCACGCAAGCAAAGTCCCCTCCTTGCCACTCCCCTCTCTGTGTTTTAACAAACTGAATTGCTTCTTTAAAACTCACATTTTGCCCCATGTCTCCTCATGGCCCAAAGTAAAGCACAGCGGCAAACTGAATTGCTTCTTTAAAACTCATATTTCGAACCTTTCCTACACACATTCACACACAGGGAAGGTGCGGGTGGGATCTCCCAGCAACCCAGCCTCTGAGAATTTAAGGAGGAAAGCTTCCTGCTGGCCGAAAGAAAAGCACAGCCCCATACTGTAAGCATGCAAGCTTTCCTCCTTAAATGCTTAGAGGCTGGGTTGCTGGGAAATGCCACCCGCACCTTCCCTGTGTGTGAATGTGCGTAGGAAAGGTTCAAGATGTGAGTTTTAAAGAAGCAATTCAGTTTGCCGCTGTGCTTTACTTTGGGCCATGAGGAGACATGGGGCGAAATGTGAGTTTGAAAGAAGCAATTCAGTTTGTTAAAACACAGAGAGGGGAGTGGCAAAGGGGGACTTCGCTTGCGTGCTCACAGCATGGGGCTGTGATTTTCTTTCACCTTAGACCCTCAGAGGCTGGTGGGGGTGTTGGTTGCTTGCTTGCTGGGATCTTCCCTGTGTGTGTATGTGTGCAGGAAGTTTTCCTCCTTAAATGCTCAGAGGCTGTGTTGGGGAGAGCAGGGGGGGGGAAGGAATTTCCGCAAATACATAAAACTGTGAAAGTCAAAGCCGCGAATGTAAAGGGACAACTGTATATCATAAGTGTCTTTTAAATTTGCATCTTGCTCTTTTTGATTTGTTGCAGCTGGTGAAGTGGAAGAAATAGTCCTTGCCCTTCTTTACTAACCAAGCTATAATATGCACCACAGATTGTGAAATTATAGTCCACCCTTTTTGGACATATTAAAATCACGGTGGAACTGTAGAGTGGTAAGAGACTGAAAGGATCATCTAGTCTAATCCTCTAGCAACACAGGAATCCATAGCTAAAGCAACCTGGACAAATGGCCATCTAACCTGTTTAAAAACCTCCAGGGAAAGAGAGTCCACTAAAAATGTCTTATTGTCCATTACCTGAACATCTCTCTGTTCTCTCCCACTCAACCCATACCTGGAATTTACTCACAAAATTGCTAAAGCATTTCCCCTCTCCCTTTCAGTCCCCTCCCTACCTTTTCCTCTTTCTAGCTAATTTGTTGACTTAACCTTTAGCCCTTCAAAGGGAAGCAGTGCAGAGGAAGAAACAGCTGCATTTGCTGAGATTAATTTTTGCTGATTTTTGCCAGACATACTCTTCTCCTGTTAGGTGTGATAACGGCATGATGTTTTGTTCAAAAAGTAAAATAAAACTAGCCCTTGTAATAAACGGTACTGGATGTATGAGCTACTCCATTTTTATGTTACTTTATTGTATTTTCTCTGCAAGTAACACTTGTGGGAAAAGCATGTTAACATTTTAATCTGTAGAACATAAAAGGTCAGAGCTTCAATATCCTGAAACCATCTGGAATCCATGTTTTTAAGATCCAACTGTTCCTGCCCAAGTACAGGGTGGGCATGTTAGCATTTGATATCAGTTACCCTGATATGACAGTTCACCCAAAACTGAATGGGGGAGGGGTTAGGGGTATAGCAATGGAGGGGAGGTAAAATGAAGGCCTTGCCCCACAAATAAGAATTCTGCCCCACAAATGAAATTTCCCCCCAGTCCCCGGATCTATAGCATTGCAGAGGGCGAGACACTGAAATCATTCACACCCAGAGCTCTTCTGTTTGCTGTGTTCATGTTCCTTTGGCATCTTTTCCTGGGGCCCTTTTCTTTAGATGTTTTTATTGTTTCTTAACTAAAATATTTTCTATCCCACTGAATATTGAAAGATCTCAGAGCAGCATACATATAAAAGCAGCAGTAACAATTTAGAACATTTTAAAACAATGAAAAATAATCTGAATAAATTAAATAAAAACATATTAAGCACACTAACTACCTAGGTAACATGGGTTTAAAAGGTTAAAACAATTTAAAAGCCCTCTGCATCAGCATTTGAGGCATATTTTTACTTGGCACCTCATTGAAATCATTGTTAGTGCCAATCAGGCCTCCAAGGGGCAGGTGTTCCACAGGTGAGATGACGTGGCTGAGAAGGCCCTCTCCCATGTCCTCTTACAGTGTATTGATCTCATTAATGTGACATAGATGGACACCTACCCACCCACCCGCAGCAGGCCTCAATGCTTGGACAGACTCATACAGGGAGGGATGCTTCCGCCAGTATCAAGGTCCCAAGCCATTTCAGGTTTCAAATGTCATTGTAAGCATCTTGAGGTAAGAACAGAATCTGAACACATATTAGAATTGGCAGTCTATTATGTGTATTATTAGCAGTGTCTTGGATGCCTAAATTGTATTGCTAAATGCTCAAGAGAAATCTGAATAAGCAAGATGCATCTGAGGACGTAGACCAAGTCTACGAAATCTTATGCTACATAGATTTTTCTTTGGTTTTTTTTCGGGCTGTGAGGCCGTGTTCTGGATTAGTTTCTTTCTGATGTTTCGCATGCATCTGTGGCTGGCACCCTCAGAGAATGGTTGGGTACAATTTCTTTCTCTCAGTTATTCTCAAAGGTGCCACTAGCTTCCCCTGCTTACTGATATTCCAAACTAACTTGGCTATGTCTTTGAATTCTACAGAAATTTTAAGTTTACTGCAATGCTAGAAAGTTGAGGACTGAAGTAAAATTTAATGAGGGGAGCAGAATTCTTATTTGGGAGGGAGAATGCCCTCAAATTGCCCCACTCTCAACACACCACCAATGGGGCTTAGCTGTTCTGGATTAAAACACAGATCAGACTCTTATTAATCCTCAATTCAAGAAGGTGATCTGCAGGACCATGTTGATCCCATCGAATAAGAAACCCAGGCTGGAATATGGTAGGTGTTTGTACAATCTATAAATTCTGAACTATGATTTTTGCTTGCACTTAAAATCAAGCACCCAATACAGCAGAAAGTTTGGCTGAGTAAGCTCCACTGAAACTGTTGGGAGTTTGCAATCTTTGCATGCCTGAACCCAATAGTAGTTAGATTTGCATGTCTCTCTAGAAAATAGGCAAAGCATGTTTATGGTAACTTCATGTTTGTTTGTTCACACCCACTCTCTTCCTAGGTCATATAGGCATTCCCCTTGTTTTTTGAGGTTGCATGGTCTCTCCCTCCCTGCTTGCCCTCCATGCAGCTTGTGTGGATAAGAGCTCTCCCTGCATGAGATGCTCTAACTTTCTGGTACTATGTAGAACTCTCTCTTTTCTTACATTCTTCAAGAAGCTGAACCTGTGTTGATTATGCACAAGTTATTTTGTGAGTAAAACTACCTTTATATACCTTATGGACAAAACTGAGTTTGAGTTCTTTCTCTGCTAGATAAAGTGTGTAGGGGGCGATGGGCTGGTGAGCTGTTCTGACTTTTGCCTAGCATATCAGATGTTCTGCTATAGAGATCCACTAAATCTCTCATATTTCCCAATAGAAACAAATGGGAAAATTGCTGAGCACACATGGCAGAAACAACAGGTCCCTCAGGTTCAGAGGTATTTCCAACTGAGGGCTTACCTTTCTCCTTCTATCAGCTGCCATGGCTAACAACTTCAATAGGACACTACAGAAAAGACAGAACACACCAACCAAAAGAGAGCACAAGGGACCACATACTAATAAAGACTAATTTGTTTGCAAAAATGCAGATTTAAAAATGGCTTTTCACCAGAACTGGGTTTACTTGTACTGTTTCATGGAATAACTACCTTGTCTCATAAACTGCAGATTTCTTTCACAAGTTTCAATATCTGCCTAGATGGTAATTGCTAAACATTGGAAGAGTACAGTGGGATTTTCAGTGGTGAATGAAAAAATAAATTTTAGAATGTGGCATTAATCGAAAAACTTACCAAATAAAAAATGTTCTTGGTCTTTTTTTTCTTTTTCTTTTGGTACAGATTTGTTTAATTCACCTGTGAGGTTGATTTAGCTCTTCAAATGACTCAGATTATTTATTTATTTATTTATTTATTGTATTTATACCCCGCTCTTCAGCCACAAAGGCTATCAGAGCAGCTTACAAATGGTCAATCAAGGTTCCCCCTCCCCAGTTTCCTCTTAATGTCAAAACCTATAAAAATGATCAGGGTGTTGAGGAATTAGAGTGTCCCCTTATTTTTGCAAACTCTATGGAGTTAAAAACTGTTAACTTTCCTCTAGCAGAGCAGCAGTTTAAGAAGGGGTGACTCAATTGTACAATACTTTGCCCTAAACTCCAAGAAACAAAAGAGGCAGGTAGCTTCAAGTTAAACAACGTCAAACTTTACTTATGGTTATGCATTTACATTTGCTTTGAGAGCATAACTAAACTAATGAGTAGGTTTGGGTGAAAGAGAGATAGAGAGTCCCTGTTGACTCACCAGCTCAAGGAGTAGAGAACAGAATATGCTACTGAAGAAGGCAAGACAGAGAAGCATGGAAAAAAGATGTGAGAAGAGACAAATCTCTATATGACCAATACCAACAGGGGTGCACTAGGTCATATGATCTTGTTGCTTAGTTGCAAACTAAGAGAGAGAGAAAGGTTTTAAAATGGAGGAAATCTTGTCCTACCTATTACCTCTTGCCCTAATGGCAACAGAGTATGTGTGTGTGAGGTGTTTTTTTCCAACACATTTTTGTGTTACATTTTGTAAAGCAACATTGTTGTTGTTTTGCTTATGATGGATTTGACTGGAGGATGTGATGACAAATATGAGATGTGCGAAGATGTACAATTACCTTGGCTGGGAGTGCTCACTGTTTCTTTTTTATTTCATTCATTTTCCCTGTTGGGGCTAATCATCCATCTGGATTGTTTTGCCAATTGGCAGTTTTGCTGGTGTCCACAAGCTGTTTAGTATTTGGGCATATTGCTTCCTCAGGATATTTCTCAAATGACTAAACTGAATTTGTCTGTGTTTCTTGCCAAAATATCTCTGGATTTGATGAGGGCATCACTCAGATTAAGTATTCAAGGTAAGGTTAATATGCTTAAGATGAACACTTTACCACAGATGTTATATGTTTCTAAGGTATCTCCATGAGTTTTAAAATACCGAACCAAAGTGCCTCCATTTTGTATGCTTTCAACTCTGTATCCTTTCATTTTCATGACTGTTGTCGTAAAACATTGATAAGGGGGATACATGACCACAAGGCTTGTCTGAACTGATTTCAGCCAGTTCTTGAAGCAGTAAACAGGATGCCCCAGCTCAGCTATGCAAGTTGTAAAAGACAGGCATGAACAACAGTGTTTTAAGAACTTTTCTTTGTTTTGCTAAGGAGTATACAAGGCCTGTGAACTCAATAAATGTCTCTTAACTGCAGCCTGAGGGAACGTTGTCCCTTTTGATCAAAAAACATTGTGCATGTGTTCCTTTTCTGATAAGATTCAGAGTTTCTTTTACAGCTCTGTGCCTACTTGGGGTACAGGATACTGCATGCTTTTACTGTTGCAAAAAGACTTGTACTGTACTCCATGGTTGGAAAAATAAACGTCATCATCTGTTGTTCAATGGTCAGAAGATCTTACTGCCTTAGCTACATCTCAACATGCATTTTATACATGTCAATTTAAAGAAAATGTATTTTTGGAAATATGGTTAGCTTAGATCAACGAATACGCTTAACTGATGTTTATATCGTACATACTTCTCTCCCCCTGCTTCCTCTTCTCTTTCATTTTTTAAATATTTCTTTATAATCATACTTTGAAAATCCAATAAACTAAAAAAAAAAAAAACCCCTTAGCATCATTTCCCCAGAAACTCCCAACTAGCCTGGCCATGCTGGCTGGGAGATTCTAGAAGATGTAGTCCAAACAGCAATCCTTCCAAGCTCTGTAAATGTATTTATCCATCCCTTTAAGTTGCTGACATTTTAGAAGATACTGCCCACGCATTCTCCAGCACAGTATTGCAACCACACCAGCTGGCAACTCCTTTTGAGATTTTACTTTACTTTCTACTGAAGGATGCCAAGTTCGGTCCCCCATTACTTTGTACTTGGCCTTTGAAAAATGGCAGCATATAGCATATATGGTGCTGCCACACGTGTCCCTCTAAGTTGGGAGAACAAAACACAGCTTCTGCCTCAACAAGATCTCACTCCCACCTACCAACCAGGAAGGCGTCTGAGCTGAAATTGAGCTCAGATTTCCCTTAGCAGTTTATACAGTTCTTTCCATCAGGAAGCTTGAGCTCTACTTGGCAAACAGTGAGCTTTGTTGTTGTTCACGGACATGGAATTGAACATGGTAGCATGTAACATTGGATATTTACAATTCCTATAGCTTGTAAGATTGTAGGTGCTCTGGAACTGGGAGGTGGAAGAGCATCCACAGGTTATGGGGGGGGGCACAAATGTCTTTCATATGTCAGTTGTCTCCTGCTGTATACCTGGCAATATGAGAAGCAAAGAGCGACAGGCATTCCTGGGACTTTAGGAACTTTACAAGCACCTCACACAAACTTTAATTAGCTGCAAAAAAGCATCAGAAAAGATTAAAAGGCATCTGACATTTTTTGGACTACCTGGTGGGCCTTCCAGAAGAGAGGTTAATCAAGCATGCTAGCCAACAGGCAGTGAAAAGAATTAAGTTTTAAAATTCACTCCATCAGATTGTCCCAAAAAGAGATGGGATGGCCAGGCATTCCACCACCTCTGCTGAGCAATCAGGTCCATCAAATTCCTTGAACCACTTTTATTCCAACTGGCAATCTGAAGCATTACCTTGTAGGAGGTCTCTCTATTAGATAACGCGTGTTTCTACCTTTCTGACAAATCAGGGAGAACTGATTGTGAATGCTTGAGTGGTGACCTTGAACATGTCTGAACCTGCATGACAAACATCAACACTGCCGTTCAGTTAATTGTCAGTCGTCATTTAAATCAGCTGTATTGCCTGTTGTGTGCTGGAAAAATGCTGTTTTAAAATGAAAAGTCAAGCAATGTGACACTCTGCAGCAACTTGAGGCAGATCCTAACCTTTTTCAAAAAACCATCCACTTGTGATGAAACCTGGATCTTCCAGTATGATCCTGAGACAAAATGACAGTCAGTACACTGGAAAACACCATCATCACCAAGAATGAAAGAAGCATGTCAAACAAGTCCAAATTCAAAGCTGTGTTCATATTTTTTTTTACATCAAGGGTGTAATTTTGGCAGAATGGGTTCCAGCATTATTATAAGGAAGCTACTAGAACATCTTCCATACTCGCCAGATTTGGCATCATGCATTTTTTTTCTTTTCCCTAAAGTAGTGCTTAAAGGAACACGTTTTGAGTCAATTGATGCAGGAAAGAAGAAAACACCAGATGTGTTGACACAGCTGACAGAAACTGATCTGCTCCATGCCTTCGACCAGTGGAAAACAAGACTGTATCAGTGTGTGAGTGTGAACAGGGAGTACAGTACTGTATATTGAAGGGGACAAGCATTAGAATTGTAATGCATATAAATAAAGGTGGGTTATTGTAAGTATTGTTATTTAATAGACAGACCTCGTATCTGTAAGAACTCACACCATAGTCTGCACATTCCTCCTTCGTCCTCCTACATTTTATGGTATATCTTTCAGCATCTTTCAGTGCTATTTAAAATGGTGGACTGTGTCAGTCCCTGAGCCATCTGTTGTCAGTCCCTGGAGAGCTTCCAGGAAAGAAATAATTGTAGCCCAAAGTTGCCAGTTTCCCACATCCAATAGTTTAAGAAGCTCTGTTTTAGATCATAAATGAGCAGGGGGCGGAGTTTGATTTATTTTTATTGATTGTATGTAACTTGCATGGGGAGACTTTTTAGCTAAGGAGTAGGATAAAAATGTTACAAATACACAATATAAGAGGTATACGTTACCAAAAAACTTCACACACATTTTTTTTGAAGCCTGTGTCTTCCAAATGGCAATGAATAGGATTATTCAGATTTGCACCTGGAATACTATATGACACTTTCTCCCTCTCAAACTAGGATATAGCTGAACTTTTTTTAAAAAAATTGTCTTATTCTGGTATCCACAGCTACCAGTCTATATTGTTAAAGTTCTCAGTTGTACAGAGCCAGAACATTCTGGACTGCTTTCATTGCATATGAAACCTTTTTGTTCATTTTCGTCCCCTTCTAAATTTCTGGAAGCCTTCTTCATATTTGCCTACTACAGGACGTGGAGTTTTTGACTACATACAGCATGGACCTGTCCAAGGTAGCATTGTGGAGCTGTCTCACAAACTGAATTCAGACAGTGGGGCAAGAGCCTACTACAGTATTTCAGAAGATGTTTGGAATGACAGACAACTGCTCTTTGCCTTTATGCAGCTATATAGAGCTTGATGGTGCCATTTGTACTGTTTGTTTATTATGCTTTAGTTAGTACATTTTGGTACTAGTGCTGACAACTAGCAAGGTTGTCTTCAAAACTTTGTGCTTGTCTGAAGCTGGAAATTCTGTTTTAGTTCAAAGAGAGAATGCAGTTATCTAATCAGTCTACGTGCATTTGTAAGTGTAAGAGGAAACAATCACATTCAACATCGCACTAAAGAAGTTTACAGTAGTACGATAAGAACACACTGCAATGAGATTCAGAATTGCATGATATCTCTTTTGCCCATTTCATAAGGATAAAGTGTTAGATTAAGCAGAGGGGGTTAGTCACTGTTTGTGTTGTGCTTGGAAACAAAATATAGATTAGGTAGCTTACAAACTCTCTGCCATATGCTTTAAGACTTATTCTCTGTGTCTTTATGGCAGGAACAAACTTTTATATGGAAAGGAGGGAAAAGGTTGCAAAATGGTATTTGGGACTCTCCAAACAAGGCCATTTTAGTAGTCAACAAGGGGAAAAGCTTATATTTTGGTCAAGATTCATTATATAACTTCGCATGAGCAAACTCAGTGAGTCACATTCCCAACTACATGTGTCATTCAAATCATCTCAGTTTCTTGATGCCTCAACTGAGAAACTCTGCAGTTCTGAACAAGACAATCCATGGAACATACTCATTTATTACCTGAAAGACCAAGCTTAAGGAGTCCTGAGAGGTATAAATTTTATTGATTTATATCTGATCAGCATGTTATGATATGGTCACACCTGCTCATACAGCTGACATTCTTATAGCCAAAAGAGGGATTTTTTTCCTTTTAAAAATACATTTTTTCCCAGCAGGAAGAAACTTTACAAACAAACATTGTTTATATTAGGAATTAAAAACAATGGCTTTTATCAAATATGTGCAGAACAGGGCTGGTCAGCAGTGGATCTCCTGGTGTTTTAAACTGCAGCTTTCAGGTTTCCCCACCCTCTTAAAAAAAGCTTTGAAAAAAACAACACTTTAATTGTTAGCACAAAGAATACAAATCCAAACCCAAACGAAATCCAGAAGAGAAACAAAGAGGTAGACATTAACCAATGCACAGTTCTTCGGACTATGCAAGGTGTGTCGATCTGTTCCTAAGAGTTCCATTCATTTCTAAAATTTCTATTAGAGTCCATTCTTAAAATATAAAGGACTAAAACCTTTGACCGAGTGTTCAGACTATGGGTGGCTCTATGTAAGCACCTTGAGAGGGTTCCGGGGTGCCACCAGACTTGTGGCCTGGCAGGCCTCATACTCAGGCAGTATTTCTGGGAACATAACACAGTCACTGTTCACAGAACTGCTGCCCTTTGCAGTATCATGGCAGCTCAAAATAAAGGGTTACATAACTGAGCAATCATATTGGAAATGCCAGCTCTGATAAATCAGTGCCTCCACATGAGTCCTGCCAGGTCACAAAAGCACAGAAGCTGCTTATGGGGTTGCTGCTAGTCTGAACCAGGTCTTAGTGTTACTAGGGAGAGCTGTGTTTCACCAGGCCATCAAGTGAATGTCACCATGTCACTTTAGACTGTTTCTTTTTTAAGCTAAAAGTTCTATCAATTTAAAAGAGTTATATAAGTTACAACAAAGCAAAAGAAAACAGAAAACAGCATCTATTCCCACATTTAAAAAAACTGTTGTGGTAATCTGTATCTTGGTAATCTGTACCTTTAAGCAGATCTATCATCTTCATAACTCTAGATTGGTTTCTAGATCTCTGCAAAAATATTTGTGGAATTGTTACAGCAAGTTTGCATTAGAAGAGAAGGCAATCCAGTCCCTTCTTGCACAGAAAGATGAGTCTTGACTTTAGCCTTCACCAACCAAGTGCCCTCCAGATGTTTTAGACTATAGTCTCAGCCTGCATAGCAAGAGTCAGGAATGATGGAGGCAGTGGTTCAACATCTGGAGCACACTAGGTTGGAGAAGGCTGCTCTATGTTACTCCTGAGAGCTATAGATAAAACTATTTATTTTAATTGCGTGCTGGAATTATTATAAACAAACCATATATTCATCCGACTAACACACAAATGTTCAGCAAGAGCAGTCAATCTGATGCTTTATCATAAGTAAAACAAAATGAGTACAATTTTGTCATTCTCTGTAGAACATTCTTTTAAGAATTACAATATGAAACACAAAGAAATGTCACAATGGACCAAAAAACACTTAATGGCGCCATTTATTTGTCTGTGCTGAGGAAAGCATTTTTAAAATATTTGTACTGAGGGTTTAAGAAAAAGAATGTAAGTGCTGTGAGTAATCCTTGAATAGAATCACACTATAACTGTTTTCATTCTGACCATGGTATAAAACAAATAATGTGGGAAGGAGAAAAAAAGACCAGGTACATAATAGAGGGCAAATGACTTAACTGAACAATACTGTATCTAAAAACTTAGCATTACTATCATAATGCAAGAAGTTAATGTTCAAAACATTAGTCTTTCAATATATGGTTATGCTGGAAGTTTAGGAAATATAAAGGATCTAATGGAATAATTAAAAAAAAATTGCCAGATAGGTGTTAGCATTGTTTGTAGAAAGGTATAGAGCAGGGGAATCTAGAAGTGTTGTGCAATAGAAATGAAAGCAATTCACAATCAAATCTGATGGCCTTGTTAAGAGTGCTTATTTTCTCTCTCTCAGCTTCTCTGTGTGAATAGCTGCAGTTTCATATGGTTTCTCCACCAAACCCCAAAACAGTATAATTACTGTGTTTAGCGGGAAGCTGTCCTTTATTGTCTTGTTTTGGTTGAAAATGAAAGCCATGACCACTCACTCAGCATCTCTCTTGAGTATCATTTCTTTCATGCTCTATATCATCTCATGGACTTTGATTGCAAGTATGTATAATACAGTATTTTGTCTAGAGGTAATTCATGAATTCCAAAAAGAAACAAGAATGTAATGGTGACACAGTACTGAGGCTGGTGGATTAAGGTACCCACCGACCCCTATTTGCATAATTTTATTAGACTGGCTCAGTTCACCCATGCATTTTGACTATAGTAACGGTCCACCACAGATAGCCTTCATGTCATCTCAAAACACAACATTTTTCATGAAAGTATTCTGCATGTTCTACTGAGATCTAGTGATTACTAAGTACTGTAATGTACACACACAGGAGTATGGCGAACCAGCTTTAATCTTCCTATGCTAGCAGGGGTGCTGAGCACCCCAGCATCTGCTTGAAATTTTGTATTTTTTTAAAGCAAAACCAAATCAGTCATACTGTATGTGTACCTTTATAATTATAGTACTTCTTCATCATTACTTTTTCATTTATTTTTTTTTTTTAACCAAACTACTTTAACTTACAAAAGCTATTAGGAATCTGGATTTGCCCAGTGGAAAAGAATGGGAAAGAGAAACTACTGGTACTAAAGATTTAAGATAACTGGGATCCCTTTGCAAAAGAGAATACAGAAATAATCCAGCATATTCTCCAAAGAAGCTACTGAAAACCTTAGCATTTCTCTGCATCATAAAGTCTATTCTTGTACATGAGTATACTACTTCCAGAATATTGAAGTACATATGGTTCTATTTTTGCACAGAAAAACCCCTGTATATTCCAATTTGGTTTTAAATTACCCATTACTATACAAAGGACCTGCTCCAAACTGGCCTTATTTTGACACAGGAGTTGAAGCATCTACCATTTCTCATTTGTAATGTTCTTGAAAAGCAAGCAAACTTTTTTTGGGCTATTGTGGTACAAGAGATCGCTTCCACTATTTACTAGGAAACCAGCATTTCACCAACATATTTTAAGTTTCTGGTTTGGTTTGTCCATTAAAGCTTCCGGATAACTACCCAATAGGGACCTGAAGTTAATGCTGTGGGATCCAATGTACCACAATCATTAGACTTCATTTAAAGAATGCGATATAATAGTAACATCTGGGTGTTTTTTTCTTGTTAAACTGGGACCCCATTTTGAAATCATTTCCACCTAGGACTTTAAAGTGGTCCACTGGAACACAACAGCACTTTGAAACTATAAAAAACAAAACAAAACCCACAAAGGATTAAGATCCCTGATTTATTTTTATTTTTGATGGATTTCAAAGGACTATAATCTGGTAACCTGAACAACACAAAATCTATGGCTCTATAGAGTATGACTTACAGTCGTAAGAGAAGTCCTTGCTAATAGTACAAACTGCTAAAGTTATAAGGAAACCTGCAGAAAAACAGGTGGTCAGAGCAAGAAAGGGGGAGGGAAAGATTTGTGTGAGTGATGTACATTACTTGAATGGCATTAAATCTAAACTGGTAAGACCATGCCAGCATCTTGTCCATAAGCGATTTTGAAATATTTTAAAAATCTTTATGAATTTCTGTTTTAAATCATCGTTATATCCCCATAAAATTGACAGACTACTAGAACATATTGCACTGAATATCCAACAACCACGCTGAAGCTGAGAAAGATGCAATTCCCTAAATAGGACAGCCAATTTCTTCTACAGTAACATTTATCCCTGTGCTTTGTGTTATCTTCTTCCACAATAATGAAATGGAACGGTTTTGCTATAAATTATATTATTAGCTAAAATGCTATTTTATTGGGTACATTGTAATAAAATCGGTTATATGACTAGTGTGTCACTACCCACCATTTAGGGCTTTGTAAAAAGACACCCATTTTTCAGGCATCCAAGGGCCAATTCTAACACTACAGATCTGATACTGAGGCTGCTGAAAATGCTTCTCTGCCTTCACAAAATCATGATGTTGGAATGGATTTGGGTGTTCATCTTCTCCAATGGCTTGCTCAACAAAGCATCTACAATGCAAAATGTTAAGCTCAGTACTGCATTCCTGACTAATGTCTGCCTACCATCTCCAGTGAAGACAAGCCCACCACCTCCCAAGGCAATATGTTCTACTACAAAACATTTCTTGTCCTTGGAAAATTTTTCCCAATCTTTATTGGAAACCTACTTTGCAAAATAGTGCTGTTCTTTGGGACAACAGAGAAGTCCCTTCTTCTGCATTATAGTCCCATAGATATTTGCACCCTGTTGGCAGACCAATGAATCTGAGTTATCCATGTGGGCTTTGCATAATAACCCTGTGTAAATCAAGACATGCCCATAGCTGCTGATTTCCATATAGTGATGGCTTACAACACCCATCATCTCTCATTATGCTGGCCAGAGCTGATGGGAATCACAGTCTAACAACCATCTTCAAGGTCAAAATTTTCCTATCTCTAATGTAAAGATCTAGTTGGCTGAAGCTGGAACCAATGTTTTATTTTAGGAAGAAAAAGTAAGGATTTATAGTAATAAGTTAATTCAAATTAATAACCCATTTCTAGCCTTCAACTCTTCCTACATCATGGGAGTTAAATGGTAGTTTCTTCAACCCCATGCAACGCATGCTTATAGTGAAGTCTATGTAGGTTACCAACTGCAAGTTTATAGTGTAAGGAGTTAATCATCTGCATTAGGAAATACAGATATTACTGTGCTGTCATCCAACTGGCATTAGGAGATGCAAAGGATTTTAAGGGAGTTCATTACATTTCAAGATATACTAGCCACCCAAGCTTTACAGCATGATAATGATTACGAGGATCTAGTGAAACTAAGACAATGTCCATCATCTCTCACCATGAAATGTTATATTAAATGTAGGGCTGAACTGCTAGTAGTAAATGTTAAGAAATGGAAACCAAGTCAATATTAACTCACAAGAGTGCTGGGTGAGACAAGACTAGACCAACATACTGCATAGTTAGAGGCACACATTCATCCAGTAAGGAGAACAGTGAAATAATTCTTTTTTATTAGTTTTGTTTCTAAGATTATATGCTGGATTTAGTGCTGCTGAATTCAGTAGGGCTACTGCATAATAAGTACATAATTTTGAAGTCATAATTGAAGTTGAAAACAGGAAGGTGCTTTTATTTAAGAGTTCCTAAGAACAGTGTCTTCACAGTTTTCCCTACTTCAACCATTACAAAAGACACTGTGAGCTAATTTTCGTCACATTTTCCAGGGCAGATATGAGAGAGAAAAATTCCGTCTAAAGTAATTTACACCCAATTGGGTTTAACTGAAATTAAAGGGATATAACTTCATACAATCCACGAAGAATAATTCAAACTGCCATCAGTGCCTGGAAAGTGAGAATCTGCCATGTGAACAAGAACAAAGTGAAATAAGTGGTCCAGTTAGATTAAGCCTTGTGGCAGTTCACTGCTGATTCATTAGGAAGCAAATCAATATTTACAGCATTGTCTTAGACATCTTCGGGGGACTGGAGGTATATTCTTGCTATTGATTCTATTTTTATGTTAGTATTCATCTGACTGTGTGCCAAAAAAGAGGTTTAAAAACCTGCATTTGATACTCGAAGCTGCATGACATATTAACACTTTCTACTATGTAACTGTAGTGGTATCATACCAATGAAATATAACAGCAAATTGTCTACAATAGTTGCTATTATCATCTACACTGAAATGTATTTTTTGTTAAAAATAGTATCAGATATATTTAATTTCTGTGTACATAACATGGGAACATTCATCTACTCACCCTGTCCCGCCTTTCCCATTCAAAACAAAAGGAAAAATGTAAAATGCTTGTGGTTTTATATTTTTATTTTGTATACTACTCACCAAAACTGGTCCTCATGTGATTTGTAAAAAAAAAATCCCAGGAGAATATATATCTCAAACTCAGCACAGACAACTACTGTTGGCTTGGGTCTTAGAAAAAATTACAGTTCATAAATGGCAACATTCTGTCATTAAAGTTTAGTCTACAGGCCTGTATGTGTATAATTAGAAAACTGTTTTCTAGGAATAGTTTTTTTTTTAATATATATCTTATGTAGCCTTAGAAACATAATGCCAAACATTACAAGAGTGATAAATAACAAACACAGAAACCTTTCCTTCAAAACTATTAGAAAATGGTAACATTATACTTCAAACCCTCCTTTAGTGCCAGTCTGCCTCTTAAATTCCCTTTCTATGACAGTGACATTTTCCAGCAAGATGACAGATGTAATAATGCCCTTCATGGTTCAGAGAATTTTTACAATAACTCAGGATGGTAAAGCAGGTATCTTCCTATTTGTTTTATCCAATGACTAGATACATTGTTTTATGACTATTCTAACTTCCTCTTATTTTTCCTATAAGCAAAGCATTCAGGTTCCTGTCAGATAGGTACAAAAACCCTCTTCACAGATATTTTGAGTGCTATTGTGTCAAGTGGAAATAAAGGCCTTTAAGAAGTTTTAAGCAAGAAAATACATCACCTTGGCGAGACTGAGGCAACTCAATACATTTTAGTACTGGAAATCCACAGACCTTTCTGAACTGTTAATAGTTCTCAAGAATCCAATCTGTTAAGAACAGCATCTACACTTCTTTCAAGCTATGCTCTTTTCCATCGCTGTATTGCATTTTCAAAAGTGCATTTTGCAAAACAAAAAAGAAAAAGAAAAAAACTAGAGATACGTCATCTGTTTAAGAAATGCATTCTAAAACCAAAATGGGAAGCAGAGAGATGTGCCATTTTTAAATATCCTTACAAGAGGCTTAAAGACAGAAAATGTGGTAAGAATAACTGGGCCTATGAGGTATGGACAATTCTTTCAATACTTAATGACACTGTAATGCCTTTTGGCAGAACAGTTTTCCTTTCCTAGGTTTCCAATACAAGATCTCACTGAGATTTTTTTAAAATGTCTCTACTAAACAGGTTACATGGGGCAGTCACAATACCATAACCAGGTCTGCAGAGTACATTAAACAGATCCAGCATGATTAATTACAATACAACTCAAGTTTGTGTAGCTGAGGGATCTCTACTACAAGACTTGCAGTACAGACTCTACTGGAGAAAGTTGCTGAAGATTCTGAGGTTTAACTACAATGCTGAATACTACCTGTGGTGAAGCATTCTTGCCACTGATGTTCACTGTGGTGGTTGTATACTTGTGTCTCCTGTTCAAATTCTGACTTTGCTGACATAGACGTATGGGGAGACACATCTTTAAAAATATCAAGTTCTTAAAATACATCATTAGGTCTCTATATTACTGATCCTTTCTTCTAGTGGAGATTAAAAGCTTTCAAAAGGGGAGAATGTCCATCCAGTATGCTCCTTTCTCCTGGGATATTCACATTTGCACATATAACATGATACACTCCGTAAAGTGCCATGTTTCTCATTGTGTACTCAGGTCCTGTTCATTCACCTTTTAAAACAGGCATTGATAAAAATACTGAAGAATGCAGTACCACATACCACCTGACAAAAATGCAAAGAACTGTACAAGAACTAGCCACAAATTGCTAAGGGTCATCTCCCGGGAAACAACTTCTGTCTGTCCCGGAATGGGAGGGAATGCTCCTGAAACAGAATGAAAGAGTGCGTTAGTCAGATGTTCAGGCTACCTTTGGGGAGTTTTGTCTGATCTGGCTATATAAGAACTCAGTGCAGTAAAGTTGTAACACTAGATCTGTATGTGTTATGTGCAATAATTCAAGCTATTTATCAAATGCATATTGTACCAGATTTCCTAGCACGGAGAAACTAGTTATTCTGTTAAAAATGAGTCTCAAAATGGAATTTCTAAGCTCTTAAAAATTACATTAGAAGAACTGAATCTGGGAAGAAAGACAAAGTAACACATGCGTAGATTTTCCTTGGGTTTTTCCGGGATATGTAAATTTGTGTATTTGAATGGTTAGTTTCTGGGTATAGAAATGCAGGGATGATTAGTGTCTGTTTGGCTAATGGTTGGTTGATGGGCCATTAACTGCTGGAAATCCCCCTGTCCCTGGGAGGAATTCCTTTGTAAGTGTTAAGTTTTTATTGCCCTCCTTGCTCTCTCAAGCTTGGCTCTCCATTTCAAACAGAGACAAGCCCCAGGAAAGTGGGGAGGGGGTGCTTTAGACCCCCATCTCCCCACTCTCCCTGGGCTGGGCTCTGATTGGAGTAGGGAGCCAACCTCCGAGGGAACAGAGAGGTCGGGTCTAAATCACCCCCCTCCTTGCTCTCTCAGGACTTGGCTCTCCATTTTAAATGGAGGCAAGCCCCAGGAAAGTGGGGAGGAGGTGCTTTAGACCCCATCTCCCCACTCTCCCTGGGCTGGGCTCTGTTTGGAGTGGGGAGCCAACCCCCGAGGGAGCAGGGAGATCGCGTCTAAATTGCCCCCCTCCTTGCTCTCTCGGGGCTTGGCTTTCCATTTCAAACAGAGGCAAGCCCCAGGAGAGCAGGGAGGGGGTGCCTTAGACCCCATCTCCCACTCTCCCTGGGCTGGGCTCTGATTGGAGTGGGAAGCCAACCTCTGAGGGAACAGAGAGATCGGGTCTAAATCGCCCCCCTTCTTGCTGTCTCGGGGCTTGGCTCTCCATTTTAAACGGAGGCAAGCCCCAGGAAAGTGGGGAGGGGTGCTTCAGACCCCATCTCCCCACTCTCCCTGGGCTGGGCTCTGTTTGGAGTGGGGAGACAACCCCCAAGAGAGCAGGGAGATCGCGTCTAAATCGCCCCCCTCCTTGCTCTCTCTGGGCTTGGCCCTCTATTTCAAATGGAGGCAAGCCCCAGGAGAGTGGGGAGGGGGGTGCCTTGGCCCCCACTCCAAACAGAGTGAAGCCCCTGAAATAGATGGAGTTCCCTCCCAGGGAGGTGGTGGAAAAGGAGGAGAAACAGCAAATACTCAAAACCGGGAACATCAAAGCCGTGAATGTGGAGGGACAACTGTAGTTAGAAAAAGAACAGTTTAGCGAGCTAAAACATGTGGAGAGTTCGTCACATGTGGTGATGATGATGCAAGGTGGATAACTAACAAAGGAGTATTAAACTATTCCTGCACTGTGCTGCTATATCTATTATGCTAGTGAAGATAAGAAGGTGGGAACAGGTGGTTCTGTTATGCCAGGAGACTGCCATGGGTAATGCTTTACTAAGTGATTTAAAAATGTATTATTTCACAAGTGGGATTTAAAAATCAGGTAAACAAGCATCCAGAAGTACAACTGCAAGAGCTGTGAAATTTGAGAAAATCTGCACCCAGCAGAAAGACCTGCTGTGAACGAATGCAGCTGGGGTGGAACTTAAATAATCTAGAAGTACTCCCATGAAGTACTTTTAAATTCCCAAAGAAGCATACAAAATATTCCCTTTTTATATAATAGTTCATATTGACTCCAGCATGGGTGCTCATTTCACACCTAGATTCATTGTACTAATTCAGTAGGAGATTTCAGAATACAGTAGGATCCCTGTATCTGCTGGGGATTGGTTCTGTTGTGGGGGGGGGGAGGGCTGTGGATACAAAAAACTGCAAATAACAGTAAGCACCATTGAAAATAATGGGGCTTCCAGTTTTGAATACCATAGAGTTGCCTTGAAGGATCTAGAAAATGGCTAGAGAGGATGCATTTTTAAAGAAGATTCTATGGTAGGTGTGCTGTTTTGTGTCCCATGGATAACAGTAGATAATGAATCAGTGGATATGGGTGTCTTACTGTACCCCAAGGCAATAGATGGTAGCAGACAAGTGTCAGACTGGGAAACTCTGAGTGACTGTGGCAGGACACTTGACAGGCAAAGGCGGATAATGTGTGACCTTCAAAATTGGTTGAACTACAATACGTTTCATCCATCACTACTGCCTATGCTGACTGGAGCTGACAGCTATTGCAGTCCAGAAGCACCTGCAGGACCATGAATACCCTAGCCCTGTTCACAAGCGACAAAATATAAATACCTGAAAAGCACAAATATTTAAACATGCTGAAATCCTAAAGGAAGGATTTTCCCATAAAATGTACCAGACTGTGCAGTGAGTGGCAAGTTCAACACTTCAAGTGTGAACTGATAGGTTTTTCATAGGTTTTTTTCCAGGCTGTGAGGCCGCGTTCTGGAAGAGTTTATTCTTGAAGTTTCGCATGCATCTGTGGCTGGCATCTTCAAAGAATGGTGGCATAGGGGCGTGTGGGGTTCATATACTGTGAGTCCCTGTTGGAGAGGATATGTAAATTTGTGTATTTGAATGGCTAGTTCCTAGGGTGGGAAGACATGCAAGGAGGATTAGTGTCTGTTTGGCTTATGGTCCATTGTTTTGATGCAGGAGAAATGTCAGGAATAAACTCTTCCAGAACACGGCTTCACAGCCTGGAAAAAAAGCATGAAAAACCTATGGATGCCAGCCGTGAAAGCCTTCAACTGCACATGTGAGCTGATAGTTCAGGCTTGGATTTGTGAATTATTAAATCTTAACTGAAAATATGCTTAAAAATGAATGCTTACATTTTTATGTAAAAAACATTTTACCTGTTCTATAAAAGTGTGACAAGAGATCCTCCTTTTCAATGAACCGTTGATATAACCAAACAGTGAGGGCTTCAGGTTCAACAGGTACATCTTTAATTGGAAAAATCCTGCATTTTAAAGAACAGTTAATTATGCTTATAAAATAATTTCTTTTCTTTTAAGGAACTGAATAAGCTTCTTTCACTTTGAGTTCTGGATCAAAACCTGGCATATATTTCAGTATTTATTCTATTTTCAGAAGAAATATTTGTATTTACACTTGAGTATGTTAAAAGTCTCTGTTGACCCTTTGCTTTTTTTTTAACCTCTTGCAAGAATCTTTCAAAGAAAGAGACAGACATGCTCTATATCCTAATTATGCCACAACTAGCTTGATCATCTACCTTAATAATCTCTTAATTCTTACCAAGCATTTGTGGAGAAAGCACTGTAAATTGTGCTCAGACTACAACTATATCTCCCAGTTATTACACTTCAAATGCATTATTTAAAACAATCATGATTCTAGAATCATCTTGCCCAGTTTTACTTTACTAACTTATTGCGTAGTTATGCACCCAAGGCAGGATCAAAATTGTTGACAAAAGCAAAACAATAAAATAAACTAGCTATTAGAAACACAGAATAAGCAGACAAAAAGCAAGTCTGCTCAGATAAGGACAAGCATAGCTGTCAGTACCATCCCCTCTTCCTTATAACTAGGCATGTGTGTGTGTGTGTCCATTTATACACAGTGCATCTTAAAACTGTATTCTCAGTCTGGTTTCTCAGATACACCTCTCTTATTCAGAAACGCAGCACTAATCCACAGCACAGACACACTGTTACACTACCCATGTCCTTACTCTTCACTGGGACACTTTTAATGTTACAACAGCAGCACTTATGCCACAAAGCACAGGTTCATTCCTTTTATTGGTTGCTAAAACTCTTACACATACACATGAGACCCCTCCTTACACAATACTATAATAGGATAGTTAGAGGAGTGTAGCTTTGCTGCAATATGACAAACAGATAACTTACTAAATACAAACTTTCCCACTCACTTCAATTACTTATTTTAATAATTCTATCAATACATTTCCTTTCATACCAGTGCTGCCTCCTTTTTTCAGGAATCTGCAATGTCATTTCAGCCTAAACAAGCCTGGAAGATATTGAAAGGTTAAAAAAAGTAGCTGCTCTCCATTCTCATTAGTGAACTCTCCAATGAAAGTGCCTTTTGGCTTTTCTTATGTAAGACTTCTGTGTGCTGGCCTTCCAGTTAAAGGTGCAAAGAAACTAACTAAAGTTAACTTTTCAAAGGCAGTTGAAGCAAACATTTTTCAAAATCAGATTTTGCCAATGCTCCTTTTATTTGTCCATCTCATGCTGTTGTGTTTTCGTTGTCTTCAGGGGATTTCTAAGTACTGCTTAAACTATAATTCACTCTGTTGAAAAGATTTCCAGGTAACAGGAAAAATTATGGCTGAATGTGCTATGTTTTATACACACAGATTCTCAAGGGGACCATAGAAGGTATCCAAACAATAATAAGAAGTTCTACGTACCCATTTTCTTGAAACTCCTTTTTTTACTTTGGTATGTGTGCTACTAACTTGTCATTTATATGTCAGAGTGTTCTCACTTCCTCCAAAACTCACAGTGCAATAGTAGATAGTAGAATCAAACAGTGTTTCAATCACAGGTTTTATCCCCCGATCAAGTGTCAATGAGGGAGACACTATTTTGATGGTGAAAAGTGCTGCACTATGCACATGTTTGAACTGTCACCTTATTAATGAAAAGGACAAAAATGCTCCATGAATAGGGGCCATGAATGTGAAGAGAGGAGAGATGAGTGCACTAAGTCTGAGGGGTTGTTCAAGCTTATATCAGCTTGGGCATGTAGCACTAAACCAGAGTATAGCAGCTTACTGATAAGACAGTCTGTGTTGTAAGCGGCATTGTATGTAAAAATGAAAAGACAGAATATAAATATTTTTAACAAACTAGAAAAATAAATTGTGCCCTTTACCAACCTTCCTTTGCCTACTGCATTTACTCAGATTAGTTTACATGAGGATGGGAAGGAGAAAAATATAGAAGACAAGAAGAACTAATCCTTTGTCTTTTGCCATATCTTTATCCCAAGCCTCAAAGCTATTTCAAGCAGCTCAAGAGGGAGTAGGATTAGTGGTCAGAGTTGGGAAAAGTAAAACACACTTCTCCAATTAGATCTAACTATCCTCTCAACCCTTCTCAACCTTTTTATTCTGGGGAAACCCTAGGAACAATTTTCAGGTCTCTGAGAACCCCTGCCTAAAATTATTATATCTAAGGCTCAAAAAAAAAAAATTCTTTTCAATCTCCATATCGTGTGGAACCCTTAGCAATCTCTTGTGGAACCCTAAAATTCCTGGGAATCTTGGTTGAGAAACCCTGAGCTAAATATACAAGGAATGACTAGCAGAGGTTGAGATTATGGTGATGGAACCACCTGGCCCAGTTGCACAAAGTCACTGTCCACATTTAAGAAACACTGCCCAGAAAGCAGGAATTGAAAGAGCCACTAGAGCGGGGTTTCTTTAGGGTTCCCACAAGAGGTTGCTGGGCGGGGTGGTTCCGCAAGATATTGAGATTGGGAAAAAACATTTTTTTGAGCTGTAAATATAATAATTTTTAGGCAGGGGTTCCCTGAGACCTGAAAATTGTTTCAAGGGCATCAGGGTAAAAGAGTTGGGGAAGGCTAAACTAGAATGTAGGCTGGGTAAGAATGCAACAATGCCCTATGCTAGGGATGGGGCCCATGTACCCGTCCAAATGTTGCTGCTATGGGGGCAGGGCTGCGAATCCCATCATTACTACCCCAGCCACTGATGGGAATGGCAATTCAACACTATCTTTCCGGACACACATCTCATGCCCTCAAAGGGCTTCTCTTACTCTTTGAAAGGGTTCCTACATGAAATGTGCTTCCTTATTCTTATTATTAGGACTACGAGGAGTTAGGCAAAATTTGGGAGGAAAAAGGGCAGCTTGTGGAGGGCAGGAAGGTGTATGGGGCGGTGTTGTTACCAGGGAAATAAAGCCTGGAAGCCATCAGCGAAGGTAGGTAGGTAAATGCGGGTGGGGGGCTGTTAGTAGTTAATGGGGCAGACTGGGATAGGATCCATGGGGGGGTCAGAGGGATCACGACCACATTTTGACCCTTCCTTCCCCCACGGGGGACAGGGTGTTTCCAAGTGTATTCCTTGGGTGGAGGTGGGAGAGAGAAAGCGCGTCCATCCCAGGTGATGGGTGCCTGACTCTGACCTGCAGGTCACGTCCTTTGTGGTGCTCATGTCTCCTCCAGCTCCACTCCCTCTTCAGCTTCCTCTCCCCTGCGGGTTCCTTGGATTTAGTTCCACTGAGTGCTGCTGTGGATCTGAAGGCGGGCTGAGGCGAGGGGGAGGGAGGAGCGGTTTGGGAGGCCGTCAGAAGCTAGACAGCCCTTTCTTACATGGGGTGAGTTTCTGGACGGAAGGGTTAAGCAGCCATTTTTGAGCATAAAGAGATGCTGCCGACGGGGCTGGGGGGAGGAGAAAGCCCACCTCCCTTGGAGGAGGAAGAGGAAGGAGAGAGGGAGAGAGGCAAAAATGGCAGGAGGACAATTGGCTGGGGGAGGGTCACTTGCCAGATTGGCAAGTGAGGGAGCTCCTGCGCGCGCGCGCACACACACACAGCTCGCCACTTCTCTGTGATTATTTATTATTATTTTCTCGCGGAACCCCTGGCAATGTCTCACGGAACCCTAGGGTTCTACGGAACCCCAGTTGAGAAACACTGCTCTAGCTTATATTCAGGACAATCAATTAGTTGCAGGGCTTTATATATCCAAAATTAATGAACATTCACCCACATATCAGCCTTATTTGCAATACAAACTAGCAGGAAGTTTGCTATCACATATCAGTGGCCACTTTATACTTTTTGTGAGAAATACATGGTAAGGGTCTTCGAAACAAGTCTTGCAATGAATATTTATGTTTGTAGGGGACACATAGCTATAAATATATGGTGGCCACACGGCAGGGACACATGCATGCTTTATGCTGAAAGATGTACATCATTGTTCAAATTTTATTGTATAATATGCATCATGTTCTCCTATTTTGTGTTTTGCTAAACCAAGCACTGTGACAAAGTATAATCCACAATCCTGAGATAGTTTTCAAAGAAGTAGCCATGTTAGTCTCTTGCAGCATAAAAAGGAGAAGTAAGGGCTTTGCCCTAAATTTTCAAAGGGCTGCAGAAGGTGATTCAGGTCATTCAGATCTTTACAGTGTAAGTTAGTGTTGATGTGCAAAAGCAATAGAGCTGCTTACCAAAAGCCAGTTTCCCAGGGTTCAAAACCCTCACTGACAAGATTCCTTTTGTTATATGTGCACGAGGGAGGGCTCTTGAATATTTTTGGGAGGTGATGGTCCTCCATCCTAGAAACATGCCCTGCCCAGCGCAGCTGTGTTCTCAATATCATGGCCTCAATGCTGGTGATCCCTGCTTGCTCAAGGACAGCAACATTTGTCACATGGTTAGTCCAGTGTATATTTAGGATTGTGCGTAGACAGCGCTGATGAAAGCGTTCGAGGAGTCGTAAGTGGTGGCGATACGTGACCCATGTTTCAGACCCGTAAAGGAGAATAGACAGTACAATGGCTCTATACACTGATTTTTGTGCTTCGCCTCAGGTGTTTATTACTCCAGACTATTTTGTGAAGTCTTCCAAATGCGCTATATGCCTTTGCTAATCTGTGATCGATCTCTTTGTCAATCTTGGCATCTGAGGAGATGATGCTTCCCAGGTAGGTGAACTGCTGAGCAGACTTAAGCACAGATTTGCCAACGGCAATGTGGGGGTGATGGTGTTCGTCCTGTGGTGCAGGCTGGTAAAGAACTTCCATTTTCTTCAGGTTGACTTCAAGCCCAAACAGCTCTGCAGCTGTTGTGAAGCAGGATGTTAGGCGCTGCATTAATATATTAAATACATTAATATATGTAGTGTACCATGAAGCCATTGTCTTTGTTCATATCTGCTAATGGATTGGAATTTGTGAAAATAATTCAATTCAGCAATTTTGCTTGCTAATCTTCCTTTGTAATTTCGTTCAAGGACCACAACCTGTAAATCACTTACTGTGTGTCTAGGAAGGTTGAGATGTTCTGCAACTGGTTTTTGGGTACTGCCATTTCTAATGTCAGATTTATGTTCATTAAACCTTTTGCGTAGAGATTGTCCTGTTTGTCCAATGTAGAGTGCAGTGGGGCATTGCTGACATAGGATGGCATATACCTCTGATGTTATGAGTGATGTTACTGGCCCTGTAATGTTGATCCCAGAGTAGATGTGGGGATACAGTTGGCATATTGGTTTGTGGCAGGATCTTGTCACTATATTAGCATCCATGTTGTATATCCTGTTTTAAGTAATTGTTGAAGATTTGAAGGCTATCTGTAGGCCAATAAAGGCCTGCCTCCCAGAGCCTGTGAGAGGGTTGTATTATTCTTCAGAACTGGTGGTAACTCATTGATGATTCATTTGAGTGGTCTCAGCTGGGGGTTGCAGGTGACCACTAGAGGTGTACTATCATTTTGTGTTTTTTGTCATTCTTGTAGTAAATGGTTCCTGAGTATTAATCTTGCTTTGTCAATTTGTTTCTTCATCTCCTTATGTGGATATTTTGTAATTTGAGAAATGCCTGTTGTAAATTCAAGATTTCTGAGCCTCTGTCTTGTGGGTCTGAGCAGATGTGGTTGTATTGGAAGGCTTGGCTGTAAACAACAGATTTGGTAGTGTGTTCTGGTTGAAAACTAGAGGCATGTAAGTATGTGTAGCAATCAGTAGGTTTTTGATAGAGCATGGTGCTTAGAGTCATAGGATCACAACATTGGAAGGGGTCTCATGGGCCATTAAGTCCAACCTCCTGCTCACTGCAGGATCTCCAGTCAAAGCAGCCCCAGCAGGTAGCTGTCCAGCCTCTTCCTGAAGACATCTAGAGAAGGAGACACCCACCACCACTTCTCTAGGCAATTGATTCCACTGCCAAACCACTCATACTGTCAAGACGTTCCTTCCAATGTTCAATCAAAATCTTATCTGGTCCTACCCTCTGGGGCAGCAGAGAACAGGCCTGTCCCCTCCTCTTTGTGACAGCCCTTGAGGTATTTAAAGAATACAATCATGTCATCCCTCAGTCTTCTCTTCATCAAGCTAAACATACTCAGCTCCTTCAACCTTTCCTCTTATGTTTTGTTCTCTGTACCTGTTATCATCCTCATTACCCTTCTATTAACCTGCTCCAATTTGTCTATATCCTTCTTAAAATGAGGCACATAGAACTGAATACAGTATTCCAGATGAGGCCTAACCAGTGTAGAATACAGTGGGGCTATTCCTTCCCTCGACTTGGAAACATTGCTTCTATTAATGCAGGCTAAAATAGCATTTCTCTTTTTTTGCTGCAGCATCATACTACTCATGTTCAACAATAATCCCAAGGTCTTCTTTGCACGTAGTCCTGCTGAACCATGTATCCCCCATTCTATACTTGTGCATTTTATTGTTGCCTAAATGTAGAATTCTGCATTTGTCTCTACTGAATTTCATTTTAATATTTTTCCAGTTTATCTGGGTCCTTTTTAATTCTATTCATATCTTCCAATATGTTAGCCATGCCTCCCAGTTTTGTGTCATCTGCTAACTTGGTGAGGATTCCCTCTACCTCAATATCTAAGTCATTGATAAAAATGTTGAAGAGTAATGGCCCTAGGATAGAACTCTGAGACACTCCATTTGAGACCTCCTTCCAGTTTGAAACACTGATGATGACTCTTTGAGCATGGTTTTCCAACTAGTTATGGAACCATCTAACAGTATTTCCATCTATTCCACATTTAATCAGTTTACTAATCAAAACAGTATGGAGGACCTTATCAAGCACTTTGCTTAAATCCAGATAAATTACATCCACAACATTTCCACCATCTACTAAACTAATAACCTGAGAAAAAAGAAAAAAGGTATAAATTTGGCAGGATTTGTTCTTGAAAAGCCTATGTTAGATCCTACTGTCATCAATATACCTGTAGACAGACTCCTGTATAATCCATTCTAATATTTTTCCTGGTATTGAGGTTAGGCTGACTGGTCTGTAGTTTACTGGTTCTTCCTTTTTGTCTTTTTTGAAGAGGCTGACAATGTTTGCCCTTCTCCAGTCCTTTGGCAATTCACCTGTTCTCCAAGATTTCTCAAAAATGATGGCAATGAGTTCAGAAAGTACAACATCAGCAAATTCCTTCAGTACTTTGGGATGCAGTTCATCTCTGGTCCTTCAGATTTCAACTCATTTAAGTTAGCTAGTACACTGTGCAGTTGTACAGTGGTGTCAAGAAAGTGAATTTGTTGTATGGATTGTTCCAGGCTCAGGAAGTTGTTGAAATCCTAGTGGAAATTCTCAATGGAATTTGCTTTCCATGTGGCAAATTACAACTATGTCATCAAGAAATCGTAGGTGGATGAACGTGCTGAGGAAGCATTGTTCCAGGTCAACCATGAAGATGTTTGCATACTGTGGTGTCATGCAGGTGTCCATGGCAATGCCACTGATTTGGAAGTAGATATTATTCCCAAAAGTGAAGTACAGTTGTCCCTTCACATTCACGGATTTGGCATTAACGGTTTTAAGTATTCACAGCTTGAAAATATTCTTTAAAAAATAATAATCCAAAAAGCAAACCTTGATTTTGCCATCTTATATAAGGGACACCATTTTGCTATGCCACTGCATATAATGGTGGTGTTCGTCCTGTGCTGTAGGCTGGTAAAGAACTTCTGTTTTCTTCAGGTTGACTTCCAGCCCAAACAGCTCTGCAGCTGTTGCAAAGCAGGATGTTAGGCGCTGCAGAGCTGCTTCTGTGTGGGCAACAAGGGCATCAGCATCAGCGAAGAGCAGCTCACGGACTAGATAGTTTAGAGTCTTAGTGTGAGCTCTCAGACGGCTTAAGTTAAACAAGCTACCATCAGTACGGTAATGTATATAGATGCCGTCGTCTTCTTCAAGCTCTGCCATAGCCCTTTGGAGCATTTCCTGTTGGCAAATCTGTGCTCAAGTCCGTTCAGCAGTTCACCTACCTGGGAAGCATCATCTCCTCAGATGCCAAGATTGACAAAGAGATCGATCACAGATTAGCAAAGGCATATAGTACATTTGGAAGACTTCACAAAAGAGTCTGGAGCAATAAACACCTGAGGCAAAGCACAAAAATCAGTGTGTATAGAGCCATTGTACTGTCTATCCTTCTCTATGGATCTGAAACATGGGTCACCTATCGCCTCCACCTACGACTCCTCGAACGCTTTCATCAGCGCTGTCTACGCACAATCCTAAATATACACTGGACTGACTATGTGACGAATGCTGCTGTCCTTGAGCAAGCAGGGATCACCAGTATTGAGGCCATGATATTAAGAATGCAGCTGCGCTGGGCAGGGCACATTTCTAGGATGGAGGACCATCGCCTCCCAAAAATACTGCTCTACGGTGAACTCGCCACAGGTCAGCATAAGAGGGGCGCTCCAAAAAAGCGATATAAAGACTCCCTGAAACAACATCTCAGGCTCAGCCAAATTGATCACCAACAGTGGTCCGCCCTGGCCTCACATCGGGAGGTATGGAGACGCACTATCCACAATGCTGCAGCCTTATTTGAGAACTCATGCCGAACAAGTCTTGAAGAGAAACGACAACGCAGAAAGGATCACAACCCAAAAACATCACCCAAGGAGACCTTCTGCTGTGCTTTCTGCAACCGGACTTGTTTATCTCGGATTGGCCTTTTTAGTCATCGGTGCCCTTGCAGAAAACGCGGGATGAGTCCTTCTTGAATCTTCGTTTGCGAAGAAAAGCCAGAGAGAGAGCATATAATGGGACTTGAGTATTCACGGATTTGGGTATTCACGGGGGATCCTGGAACCAAACCCCAGCGAATGTGAAGGGACAAAAGTAGTTACAAGTAAATACAAAATGGCAGAGTTTGATGGCTAGGCCGGCTGTACCCTCAATCAGGGTGGTATTCTTGATGGCTTGTAGCCCATCCTTGTGTGGGATGTTGATGCATAGGGTTTCCCAATTCACAGTGGCTAGGATGCTTGAGGCCTTTAATATCACTCAGTACTGCATCCAAAAAACTGAATTTATATCCACAAAAGCTCATGCGAAAATAAAAACCAGTTAGTCTTAAAGGTGCAGCCACATTCCTTTCCCCCCTCCCCCTTCCTTCCGCCTTTTTACACTCTGAAATATTACCAGTGTCCGTTTGTACACTATTACAATTAATGAAAATGAACTGTACTTAATTAAAATGAACTGAAAGTTTCAAGTCTATGAAGGAATAAGTTCCACTGAGCATAATGGATCTTATCTCTGAATACAGTGTATTGCATAATCTTTGATTTTATTAAGATTTAGAATGCAATCCTATATACTTACCTGAGAATAAGTACTATTAAAGTTAGTAACATGGTTCTGAGTAGATCTGACAGTTTATATTATTATTATTGTGACTAACTTGATGAACTGTGTACAAAACATTTGAAAACATTTGAGCTATGAACAGAAATCACTGCATACCTTTAAGCCTCCTACATTAATCATACTTCCTGTAAGATTAAGTCTTATGAGCCAGAGGAATAAAAATATTTTCTGATCAATGTCATATAAACCTTCCACATGAACTCTGCTGCTGCTAGAATTCATGCTAGATATAGTCTATGTTGCTGGATTAAAATGAAGAACTCTCTCTTTGTTCTTATATTCCTTCAGACAACAGAAACCATACTATTATGCTGTAATAATGGATTGTGAGTGTGTGCACATTAGTGTGTGTATATGAACAGACTTTTTCCAAGAAGCAGTCTGACAGCAATTTTTGCTTGCATTTATAAAATATGCAGGTAAACCGTTGGATATATATGTACCAGAGTGCAAAAGAACCACCATTGTACCTGCAAAGACAGGACTTGCACAGAAGCTGGCTATGTCAATAGACATCCACTGTCATTTTCTCTTTGGTCTCAGATTTATTTATTTAATTTCTATATGTATTATATTTTTAGTTGAAGGCCCAATGCAAAGCCTGAACAAATAGGAGTGCCACCACAACCAACTGCCATGGCCCTATGGAAGCTGCTCACTGTTCTGCAATTGATGGTAACCCTCCTGCTTGTTTGTAAGCAAAGGAGCAGGAGTGCCGCCGCCAACTGGTATGTCCCTGCAGAAGCTGTGCAAAGATGGAAGTGGGCAGATAGTGGGCTCCACCGAAGAATGTGTGCCTGGCGACCAGGGCTTGCCACCGCCTCTGCTGTTGTCCTACGCCATTTTATAAATAAGATACTTCAGCATAATAATAATAATAATAATAATTATTATTATTATTATTATTATTATTATTAATATACACCGCCCCTCTGCTAAAAACAATTGGGGCAGCTTACAACAATTAAAACTCTACAATACCAACTAAAAGCACCACCCACCCCCACCCACCCCATAAAAAGACATTAAACAATATAAAATTAAAACCATCTAGCTAAAATCACATTAAAAACAAATATACACAAGACTAAAAAAGGCCAGGAGACGCAGCTCCTACGGCCGGGATCTTAATCAGGAAAGGCCTGCCGAAAGAGATCAGTTTTTAGTGCTTTTTAAAAGCTACTCAGGCTCGTCATCTGACAGATCTCGTTCGGCAGGCCATTCCATAATTTGGGGGTGATTACCAAAAAGGCCCTCTGGGAGGTTGCAGACAGCCTAGCTTTTGTGGCCGAAGCAAATTCCTCCCAGAGGACCGGAATGCGCGGGAAGGATTGTATGGGAAGAGGCGGTTCCAAAGATAAGTTGGACCCAAGCCTTTTAGGGCTTTAACGATAATAACCAACACCTTATACTGGGCCTGGAAACTGATAGGCAGCCAGTGGAGCATCCTCATTTTTTGGTATCTGCATTAGGTTCTGGAAGCAAACCCCGGCGGATAGTGAGGGCCCAGTGTATGTTCAACGTGGTTTCCACCAGTCAACAATTTGGCTGCATCATTTTACATCAACTCAAGTTTCTGTTTGCTTTTCAAAGGTAGTCTCACAGATAATGTTTGCAAGAACCACGCCAATTATCTTTCAGTAGCAAGACAGTGGAATAATGGCAGCTAGACCATATCTGCCCACTATTCATGTTGTGCATGTGGAAAAGTTCTTTCATCAATGATTTGTTCCCAATCATTCTGTCTTAAAAAATAAGACAGCTATCCAACAGAGCTCTGGAACCTAAATAAAATGTGTAGATTAGCTTGGGTATCGACAGGGGTAGTGTGACCCTGTTGGTGCTCTTGGACCTCTCAGCGGCCTTTGATACAATAGACCATTCCATCCTCTTGGATCGCCTGAGGGAGTTAGGAATTGGAGGCACTGCTTTGCAGTGGTTCCGTTCCTTCCTCTCGGGCAGATCCCAGAGGGTGAGGCTTGGGGACAGTTGCTCTACTAGAATAGAGCTTAACTGTGGCGTTCCTCAGGGTGCCATCCTGTCCCCGATGCTATTTAACATCTATATGAAGCCGCTGGGAGAAGTCATTCGGAGGCATGGAATACGGTGTCATCAGTATGCGGATGACACCCAGATATACTTCTCCATGTCTCGGTCATCGGCTTCGACTTCAGATGGCATCTCTCCTCTGAATGATTGTCTTAAAGCAGTAATGGACTGGATGAGGAAAAACAAATTGAGACTGAATCCAGACAAAACGGAGGTACTAACAGTTACAGGCCCTAAACCAGGTCTGGGAATACAAACTCCAATCCTGGATGGAACTACACTCTCCTCCAAGGATTGTGTTCGCAGTCTGGGGGTGCTCCTGGACCCGTCGCTCCAGATGACTAATCAGGTTAATGCGACGGTCAGGAGTGCCTGTTATCAACTTCGGCTGGTACGCCAGCTGCGCCCTTTCCTGGAAACTAGGGACCTCGAAACTGTGGTACATGCACTGGTAACCTCCCGTCTGGATTTCTGTAATGCGCTCTACATGGGGCTACCCTTGTGCTTGACTCGGAAACTTCAACTAGTCCAGAACATGGCAGCCAGGTTGATTTCTGGCGTTTCCAGAAGAGAGCATATAACACCGGTGCTAAAAGCTCTCCACTGGCTGCCTATTAGTTTCCGGGTACAGTACAAGGTGTTGGTTATGACCTTTAAAGCCCTACATGGCTTGGGTCCAACTTACCTCCGGGACCGCCTCCTTCCGTACGACCCTCCCCGCACACTTCGGTCCTCTGGGAGGAATCTGTTATAGCCTATGAAAACAAGGCTGTCGGTGACCTCCCAGAGGGCCTTCTCTGCTGCTGCTCCCAGATTATGGAATGGCCTGCCGGACGAGATCCGTCTTATTACCACCTTAGACAGCTTTAAAAAAGCTGTCAAGACGGATCTTTTCCGGCAGGCCTTTCCTGAATAATTATCCCGGCCCAAGACTCAGCTGCCCTTTCTAGGCTATGATTGTATGTTTTAAATTTTTTTCTTCTAATTTATATATATTTTAATTAATCCATGTTTTTAATCCTTTGTAATTTAATATTATTTTAAGGGGTGGGTGGGCTAGGGTATTGTGACTATGGGGTTTTTATATTGTAAGCCGCCCCGATTGCGTTGCAGAGGGGCGGGATATAAATAAAATTTTATTATTATTATTATTATAACTCCAAATTAGAGCTAAACTCAGAATAGGGAACAATGTATGCAGACAGGCCTGCAGTGCATCTGAAAACTGCAGACATTCCAGAAGCCAAGTTTAACAATGAAGGAACACTACATGGCCCCCATCCAGATGGGGATTCCTGCTCCAATAGGTACTCTATGTCCAATCCCTCTATGTCCAATCCCTAAACAAAGAAGGACAACTTCCTTCCTTCAGGCCTTAAATGCCACAATTGACTACATCTGAAGTACTGGTTTTAATGGAAGAAGCTAACTGCTGGTCTGGCCTTCCCATAGTTTTTGCCACTAGTCTGTTGGATAGGAAAATACTTGCCTCTCTAGCAACCATGTGTTATGAACATCCCTTTCACAGTTTCCACACTCAAAATGATATGCCTTTCAGAAAACAAAACACTTTTGAAATATAAAGTAACCAAAACATTTTTTTTCAGTTTGGTCATATTCTATGATTATAAGGTCCATTTCATAGGCCTTAACTGAAATTAAAGAAAAAGTGCACTTCCTACCTGTAATGTACATGGGTAATTGTTGGTCGCCTGTAGCCCAGAATCCAGGTTTGGATGTCTATGGTTTCAGCTTTGGGATATGCAATGGTTGTATCTATCACCCACTGAAGACCTTTTGGTTTACTTTCTAAGAAAGGAAATTATAGAGGGGAAAGGAAGAAAACAGAAAATTAACTTTCAATCACAAATATCCTACTGCTGTTCTAACATTATATCTCATTAATTCTAACTCATAATTCATATACTATGAGCACTTGTATACCATGAGATGCAGAAGTACTACAATACTTACTATATGATATAAAAACATGCAAGTTACACTGAGTTATATATACCTGTACCTCCATTATCCAAGTTCTGGATACTAAAGACTCTCCATTCTACTCCATCACACAACCCCCTAAAAATCTACAGTGCGTCCTCCATGCAGCACTAGAAAAAGGATAATTTAGGATAAATTAGTACTGCTGTGTTTAAGCCTTGCTACTAAAGTATTTTAAATGTTTATCTTAACAGGACTGTTCCAATGTCCAACTTTCAGGAGGCTTTAATAACAGAGTAAATAAAGTATGATTTTAAAAAGCCAACAGGCATTGAGGGATATATATTTGGAATTTTATCAAGAAGTGAGAGGCTAATTAAACCAAGACTTTAAGTCAGTGTTTAAAGGCCTAAGTGCTATGTTCTGTGTGGGAGTGATATCTCCCTTCAGGCTGACAAGGCCCACATACATGCTTGCAAATTCCCAGTTTACCAGATTTTAGCATTCAGATCTGCTTCCAATAACAAGATCATCCCAGGAATAAATGAATCAGTATCTAAAAAAATACTAAGAGTCCTGTGGCACCCTGCTAATATATTTATTTTAGCATAAGATTTCAGTGCCAAGACGTGCCTGTCCCCAGAGTACACTTGGTTTTAGTCTTTCTAAAGAATTCTGCTTCATAATTTCTAAATACAGGTGGATCTCAATTCAGGATTTAGCACACAGAAAAGCAGCTATATTTAATAATTGTTGAATTCAAAAATGGACAGGTTGCTTACCTCTAACTGTAACTGTGGTTCTTTGAGTGGTCATCTGTGAACTCACACATGGGTTATCTGCGCCTGCACAGTAGATCTTCGGAACCTTCTAGAGCTATTATGCAAGGCTTTTTTGGTGGTAGCCCCACCCATCCTATAAGTCTAACCCCCAAGATTCCTGCCCCACCTTTGGTTCCATGTCTGCCGCAATTGCAGGGTACAGGTACCGAGGAAGGCAGGATACATAGTGGGGAGGATGAGCAGGTTTGTGTGAGTTCACAGATGACCACTCGAAGAACCACAGTTACAGGTAGGCAACCTGTTCTTCTTCGTGGTCTCTGTGACTCACACACATGGGAGATTAGCAAACTACTCACCAAAGATGGAGGGAGTATCCTGCGAGAGTCTCTGGTAAATCCTCAGCGAGTGAGCCATGATAACAGCATGGCTCTGCCGAAGGACCGATCTGCCTGAGCTTGTGAATCCAGCTGGTTAGTTTGAGAAAAAAGTCAATGACTGAGACCATACCAGAGCCTTTCAGATGTCTTCAAGAGGGATACCTGAAAGGAGGGCTGTTGATGTGGAGAGGGCCCTCGTGGAATGTACCATGACCCTCCGTGAGGGGTCCTTTCTTGCCATCTGGCAGGTAATGCGGATGGTGGACACCACCCACTTGGAAAATCTTTGGGCAGATATGGGAAGGTCACACTTGTTTTCAGAGTAGCACACAAAAAGTTTTTTGGGGGGGCTCTGGAATGGTGCGGTCCTGTGGGCATAAAAGCCTAAAGCCTAGCGGGCATCCAAAGAGTGCAGGTTGCGTTCCTCTACAGAGGATGGGCATAAATGATGGGATGATGAGATACTGATTGAGGTGGAATGCAAAGACCACCTTGGGAAGGAAAGTGATTCCGGTCAGAGGACCATATGGTCCACATGGAAATGGAGATATAGTGGGTCAGAGTGGAGAACACAAGAGTTCGTTTGCCCTCCTTGCCAAAGTAATGGCAACAAGGAAGGCTATCTTCCAGGTGAGAAGTCTAAGATCTAATGAAGCCATAGGTTTCAAAGGGTGGTTGGGTGAGCTGGTAGAGGACAAGGTCCAGCTTCCAGTGAGGAGGGGGTCCTGCCACTGGAGGGTGAGTATTTAGGATGCCCTTAAAAAACCGTTTCACTGTTGGGTGTCAAAAGAAGGACAGAAGTCCCACTGAGTGGAGGTGGAAGGTAATCGCTGCGAGGTACCCCTTGAGTGATGAAAGGGATAATGCTGTATTAGCAAGTGACAGGAGGAAGTCCAAGATGTGACCAATGCAAGTGTTCTTGGGCTTGACCAATCTCTCCATGAGAAATAGAGAAACTTTGCCAACTTATAGGCATAGGCCTTCCTTGTGGATGGTTTATGTGCAGCCATGAGCACCTCCCGGACTTGCTGAAAAAGAGGGTCTACTGGAGGATTCTTCACGCTAACAAGCGTACGGTGTTGACATCCAGATGTTGAATTCGACCTGTACGCATGGACAGAAAGTCCCAACTAAGGGGAAGATGAAGATAGGTCCGGTGAGAGAGCAGAAATAGTGGGGAGAACCATGATTGCCTGGGCCACCATGGGGTGATGAGTATACATTGAGAGCGATCCCTGACGATCTTGGAGATCACCCACGTGATCAGTGGGAATGGAGGGAACACATATAGGAGATGTCCTGTCCATGTGTGGAGAAATACGTCCCCCTTGGATCGCATTGTTTGTGTCCTGGAGCAAAATGTTTGGCAGTGCGTGTTTGTCTCTGAGGCAAAAAGGTCCACCTGAGGCATTCCCCAGAGCATGGAAAATAGTTTGAACACCTCTGGACAGTCTCCACTTATGGGGGGAGGTTGAGGCCCTGCTGAGGGCATCTGCCAGTGTGTTTTCTTCTCCCAGGAAGTGAATGGTTGATATGAGGACATCATGGGTGATGCACCAGTCCCAAATCTGTACAGTGAGTTAGCAGTGTGCAAGATCTTGTTCCTCCCTGCTTGATTATGTAAAACATTACTGTAGTGTTATCCGTGATGATCTGTATTGCTTTGCCTCGTATAAGGAGTACAAAGGCTTGGAGTGCTTTTATTACTGCCAAGAGTTCCAGGATGTTTATGTGGTAAGATTCATCCCTTAACCACTTTCCTTGCACCATAAGTCCTAGACCATGCACACCCCAGCCCTGGAGGGATGCATCCGTAGTGATGGAAATTCAAGGCTGAAATGGTATCCCTGAAAGGTTGTTGTCTGGATTCAGCCACCAGGTGAGAGATCTTTGAACCGGCCTTGGGATGGTGAAGGGACGGGATGGAGGATCCCGTACTGGATCAAACTTGGTGAGGAACCAGTATTGTAGCACCCACATCCTGAGCCTAGCGAATGGGGTGATGGCTGTGATCGCTGACATGTGGCCCAGCAGAGTTTGAAAGGTCTTGGCTGAGCAACATCTGGCAGTGTGGCAGCGCATGGTTAGGTCCTGTAGAGGTCGAGACCTGTTGTATGGGAGGAAGGCTTTGGCTGCCGTGGAGTCTAGTATGGCCCCTATGAATTGAGCCAACATTCTTGGCGTAAGGGAGGACTTGTCTATATTCAGTGTAATTCCTAGGTCGACAAGGAGGGAGAGTGTTGTGTCTATGTCTTGGAGCAGTTGGGTCTGTGAGTGTGAGACTAGAAGCCAATTTTCTATGTATGGGCAGATGACAAATTCCCTGTTGAGGAAGCCATGCTACAGCAACAGCCATGCATTTTGTGAAAACTCTCAGGGCTGAATGGCAGGATTCGAAATCTGTACGTGTTCTTCCCTATTGCGAATGCCAGAAACCTTCTGTGAGAGCTGTGAATGGTGATATGAAAGTAGGCATCCTGCAGGTCGATTGTGGCAAACCAGTCTCCTTTTTTCAGCAGTGGAAGGATGGTGGATATAAATACCATACAGAACTGTTTTTGTGTAATATACACATTGAGTTCCCTGAGGTCTAAAATGGGGTGGTGGAGTATCAGGGGAAGGAAGTGTGTGCATCCAATGGGTGAAAAGGTTTGATGGCACCCTTCTGGAGCAAGGAGTTTACCTCCTCCAGAAGAGGTGTGGATGGATACCAACAGGTGGAAGTGAGTCAAATTCAATGAGGTACCCTCTCGAAACTATGTTTAGGACCCACCTGTCCATAGTAATGTGAGACCAGGTGCATATGTGGGGTGCTAACCTGCTGCCAAAGAAAGGGGAAAGATTGACAGGGAGAACTATGAAGTCAAAATCTGTGTTTGGGTTGAGCCAGGTCTTGGATTGACTGGTTTCCTTTGTTCATGTGAAGGATGATGGGCTATAGAATTGCCTTTGTTGGAAAGAAGGCTTGCACCAGGATGTTCGTGATTTGAAGGAGGGGGCCTGAGAAGGAAGACTGAACTTTTTTGCTCTGTGGTGCATCTTGTGTGTCATTTTGAGGGTACTGTCCATTTTACTTGTTAAAGAGGCCATCCTCATCAAAGGGAAGGTCTTCTATGGTGGCTCTGGCTTGGGAGGAAAGTCCTGTGGAACGTAGCCACGCATGCCTGCAGAGGGCTACTGCTGCAGCCATGGACTTGGAGGTGCAATCTAGCAGGTGGCATGGCAGGTTTATTTGTTACGCTGCCAGGGAATGTGCCTCCATTTGGATGGCCCTGGCTAGCCTCTTGTCATCTTCTGGGAGCTTATCGAGGAGAGGGATCATTCTCTTCCATAGGTGTTGCTGGTATGCTCCTGAACAGACTAAATAGTTTGAAATCCTGAGGGTAAGGGTTGCTATGGAGTAAAATTTCTTACCCATTGAGTCTAGTTTCCTACCCTCCTTGTCGAATGGGGAGAAATGCTGTTGATGAGATGACCTGGACTAGGCTGGGTCCACTATAATGCAACTGGGTTTAGGGTGGTGGAGCAGCCATTCTGCTTCCGATGTGACCCAGTAAAAAGAGTCCGCCCACTTTGTTGTAGGAGGTATTGTGGATGGGGTTGCACAGGAGCACTGCAAAATTTTCAGTATAGAGGGTAGAATAGGGATGGAGGTTGGTGTTGGAGCTTTGATGTGTATGCAGTCATAAACCAGGTCCACAGGTTCAGGTGCCTCTGGTTGGGAGTGGAGACCTAAGGAGTGAACCATCCTGAGGGTCTGTTCCGCAAATGTTTTAACATCATCAGTCAATGAAAAAGTATCCCTCCCGGTGGGATCTCATCAGGATGAGTAGCGGACGTGTTGGATTCTGAGTCTGATTTGCGGTGGGAACACAGGTGTATTTGATCTGGCAGGTGAAGTCCTCTGTTGAGGGTGTGACAATGAAGTGTGTCGAACTGACACAGGCAGAGGTCAGTCCTTGCTATCTGCTGGTGGAGGTGGAAGAGGCTTCACTGGTGTCATAGGCTGTCTTGGAGGGGCCCATAGAGGTTGTGGATACAAGGGTGACGGGAACTCGATATGAGGGTGTGAGATCTCATACAAATGGCAGACGTATGGGTCCCAAACTGGATAATACAGATCCCTCTAAGATCGATCTGGGGTGTATGATCTGGACCTTGAACGTCTGTAGTATCTACGACTATTGTCATCCCATAAGTCATGACGATAGCAGTGGTAGTCCCTGGGGTATCTGTCATCAGAATAATCATCCCATGATTGCCTATCCCTAGAGAGGAATGTGATCTAGATCTCAAGCGGGTGTCTTCGTTGACGTAATGTGTAGTTCAGTTGTCCAGGTAGTCGTTTGGCCAGGGCCTGTGTCTTGAGGTCCTCTGTGAAAATAGGGTCCTGCTGACCTAGTGGAATCTCTTGTTCAAAGTCCCTTATCTCTCCTTCAGAGAGGGAATCCACACGAATCTGGATAATCTGGGATTTGGCTGGGGATGTCTACGTATTGATCTGGGTACCCGCTGGGGGTGGATCCTGGTCCTCTCAATCTGGAATATCTGATTCAATGGTGCAACCTGTTTGACTCTCAGCTTCTTCTGCTGCTGCTGCTTCTTTTTGGGTTCCTGCCATGGGGATTGTCTTGAATTCGAGGGTTACACTGGTTTGACCATCTTCGTGGGCAAAGGCCTCGAATGATTATTAGCTGGTCCCAGAAGCAGTTGGTAAGTCCTTGAGCAAAGAACTTTTTTTTTGCAGTGCGTATGGAGGAGCCAACAATAGTATGGCCTGGAGGTGATTTTGGAGGTACTGAAATGTTGGCCGAGGGGGGAGCCAGGGGCATCAAGGAGTGCCTTAAGCCTGGAGTCCTGGTTTTTGTGCACCTGTTGGGTGAATGCTCTGCAGTGAGAGCATGCACCCACACTGTGCCATTCTCCAAGGCAAAGGAGGCAGTGTGGATGACCACTGAAGGCCAGCACTTTGGCACCGCAGGTCATACACCGTTTAAAGGTGCTTGCAGATGCTGAAAGCATGGCAGCCACCATGGAGTAGTTGTGAAGGAGTCCAAGTCTTTACTGTTAAGGAAGTCACTTAAGTCCGTTGAGATGAAAATCCGAGAGAAAGAGTCCAAAAACCAGTCCATTAGTCATATAGATGGAAAAACGAAAGTAGCTCAGAAGAGAGGTTCCCTGACTATGCTGGTAGCACAGTGGATGAAAAGGAAATGCACCTGGGGGAGGGAACCTTGGGGGTTATACTTATAGTGTGGGTGGGGTTACCACCAAAAAACCTTGCATAATAGCTCTAAAAGGTTCCAAAGATCTACTGCATAGGCGCAGATAAGCCATGTGTGTGAGTCACAGAGATCACAAAGAATAAACATAATTAATTTAAAATATATCAAATTAAAATGGTATTTCTCTTTTGTGACAATACAGTAGGCCCCCATGGCTGCTAGAGATTTGTTTGGGGGGAGGGCTGTGGATAGCAAAAACAGTGGATAATAGCGAAAGACATTGAAAATAAAGGGACTTCTGGTTTAAAATACCATAGAGTTGCCTTGGAGGTCCTAGAGAATGGCTAGAGAGGACACATTTTCTAGGAAGACTCTATGATAGATGTGCTGTTTTGTGTCCCGTGGATAACTGAATCAGTGGATAATGAATCAGTGGATACAGAAGTCCTACTGTATTGTGACAAGTTTAATATTGTGACAAGTGCAAAATCCAGTGATTGAATCCAAATTTCAATCTGAACATGAATGCAAATCAAGTGAGTCAACACCACAATTCACAAAGATTGAACTCCTCAAGTGCCCTTGCCTTGAGCAGCGTGAGTGCTGACCACTCCTCTCTGCCACAGAAACTAGGCTACACCCATTGTCTACTTTGTTCTCTCAGCAGTCTGTATGTTCAAGAACACTCTGTTTCATAATATGAGCTCACGTGATCACAACCAGATGCTTCACAACAGCAAGTGTAATAAATAGGAATTCTGCAGTGGGTCTTCAGGGGATTTCTTTCCCTGGGACCAGCCACAGGCCACACTCCCACTAGTACCACAGAAGTGATCAGGTCACTTCTGGTTTGAAATAAAACCAGTTTGCTTGTTTTGTTGGAAAATCGTATTTCCTGGAATTCAGTTCTCCTTTTTTCCCTGTTAAAAATATTTGGGAAAGTGGTAAAGAGGTTTCTATGAGCTGGAAAAACAGGCAGAGGTTACACACGTACAACAGGCTTTGTCTTGTCCACCCCAATATGGATACACCACACTGCCTTAGAATGCTGTTGGCATTTTACTGAGATGGCACACGTATGAACAAAACAAACAAACAAACAAAAAAAACCCAGTTCATTCCTACTCTCTGAAGACCTGAATTCAAGTTATCAAAGCAGCCTCATTATTTAAAAATCTGAAAACCCAAAGTTTTTGGTACTTGAGTCCACCAAGCTGTTGGAAATTGTTTCACATGGGAACTTCCCAGCTGGTCTGTGGTGATTTTATCTGGTTGTCTCCCATATGAACCTGCTGGGTGACCCCAACAACAGATATTAAGTAGGTAGTGAAGGGAGAAAAAAAACCTTTTCAGTTGTGGAGCCTTATCTACACAAGGTCTTCTTCTTCAGGGAGATGCACATAACCCCATACAATCGTTTCAAGTGCTAAGTTAAGACATTTTCTAATATTGCATCACCAATATTGCTGTTCTATGGAAAATTCTGTAATTTTTAAAATCCTGTTTGCTCTGATGTTTTCCTATTATTTGCACTTGTTGTATTAATTTATTTAAACACTGTAACTCATACCAAAAACTTCTGAAAAGCAAGATTAAAAACCTTATTAAAAGTGAAATAAGCATTTAAAAATCCCCTTTCACTTTACATAAGTGGCTTCTGTGCCACAAGGAGGGAGTGGGCCTCTGCAGATCAGATTATATAAATAGAACAATGCTTATCAGCATTAGTGCCATTCTCCCAGAGAACATAATCTGTATCTTGAAAGAAATGAAGTAGGCTGAAAGAATTACCATCATCTACCTGGCTTGGCTCCCAACAGCAACAATTATACAGCTCCAGGAGATGCCATAAAACATTCTAAACAGCATTAGAAGGTACATTAAGGCGTTTTCATACGAGGAAATTTTGAGAAAGGGGTTGAAAGAGCAGTAGCAAGTAGGCTTAATAGATGGATGACAGAACTGGTTTCAGGCAGAGGAAACAGAATAGTAGGGGGATAAACAGCAGAAGTCAATCTTAGCTGAAAAGCAGGGTACAAAATCTGGCTCCCAGTTTTGAAACACAATAGAATTACAAAGGAATTCCACCCAGGAACAGCGGGATTCCCAGCAGATAATGGCCCATCAACCAACTATTAGCCAAACAGACACTAACAAGCCTTGCATATCTATACCCAGAAACTAACCATTCAATGTACACAAATTTACATATCCTCCCCAACAGGGGTTCACAGCACATAAACTCCACATATACTCCTACCCAACCATTCTCTGAAGATGCCAACCACAGATGCAGGCGAAACATCTGAAAGAAACTATTCCAGAACACAGTCTCACAGCCTGGAAAAACACCAAGGAAAATCTATGGGGTACAAATATATTAAATAAATAGAGGCAGGAATGGAAACAGAAAAACCCTGACAGGAAGAGAAATGCTATAACTGGCTATGTAGCATAAAAACAAAGCAGGCCATTTTAAAGTAGATTGATCGATTTATATCTTGTTCTCTCTTGCTGAACTGGAAATCTCTACACAATAGAAATGGAACCCTTCTTTTGTATCTGCACATCTGTTCAAATATAAACACCATATGATACCTCTAGGTTTAATGAGGGTAACAATGTGGTCTGATGCTTTCAATAAAAACACTCAGATCAGGTGATGGCATAGGCAAGCTCCAAGAAAGCTAAGCAAACTCTGAACCTATCAGGTATTACCCAACATCTCATAATCCAGATCAGCAAACAGCAATGGGACTGTAGCCATAAGAGGTGATGTGGAGATAGAAGAGGAACCATTCCAGAGCCCCTCCTTTCATTCTTGGCTTATCTAGTGCAACCAAAGACACCTCCAGCAGCCAAGCTATTCTGATCTTTTCTTTCCTATGAAAAGACACTTGCGGTTTCTTTTTAGCAAGTGCTCAATTGCTAAAGAGTTTGCTGAATTCAACAGCAAGCCATATCAAATTTTCAAAGAACTATCTCCAGGGAACTGTTTGTTTTGCTTCTGTTCATCTCAACTACCACTTCTCATTGTTTTCTGTCACCACTATCTATATCTATATTCAGCTCTTTATATGTAGGCATCTCTAGAAAATACTATGTGTGTATATGTGCCTTTAAGTCACCTGTTGACCTATGGCAACCCCATTAATTTCGTAGAGTTTTCTTAAGTAAGGAATACTCAGAGGAGGTTTTGCCAGTTCCTTCCTCTGAAAAATAGTCTATTGCACCTGATATTCATTGCTGGTCTCCCATCCAAGTAATAACAAGGCCTGACCCTGCTTAGCCTCCAAAATAAAGATAATAAATTTCAAGAGTCAGATGTGTACACTGGCACTCACAGTTAACAAGAACACAGCATCGGGCACCTTGCATCACATAAACAAATAACAGTACAGGAAGCTCATCTTTCGACTGGTTGTTATCTAACGACTTGATCATAGAATCATAGAACTGTAGAATTGGAAGAGACCACAAGGGCCATCCAGTCCAAACCCTGCCACGCAGGAAATCACGATCAAAGCATCCCTGACAGATGGCCATCCAGCCTCTGTTTAAAGACCTCCAAGGAAGGAGACCCCACCACGCTCCGAGGGAGAGTGTTCCACTGCCAAACAGCTCTTACTGTCAGAAAATTCCTCCTAATGTTGAGGTGGAATCTCTGTTCCTGGAGCTTGCATCCATTGCTCCGTGTTCTAGTCTCTGGAGCAGCAGAAAACAAGCTTGCTCCATCCTCAATGTGACCCCCCCCTTCAAATACTTAAACAGGGCTATCATATCGCCCCTTAACCGTCTTTTTTCCAGGCTAAACATACACAGCTCCCTAAGTCTTTCCTCATAAGGCATGGTTTCCAGACCTTTCACCATTTTAGTCGCCCTCCTCTGGACACGCTCCAATTTGTCAATATCCTTTTTTAATTATGGTGCAATTCAAATGTTTGCAAATTAAGGACAAGTTCCATTCATTTGACAAGGAATCCACTCTTTTGACAGTTCTTGCCTTGCTTGGGACCACGCACATGTATGCTACTCGCAAAGCAATCTGAGAGGGAGGGAAAGTCACCAAGCCAGCTGAAAGACTTTGGAAACAGTGTGTGCGCAAGCAGGTGCAGACACCCATAGGCAGTCCCAGGCAAACCACTGTAATTCCCTCATGTTCCCTACATGGGTTCTGCTTTTCAACGAATTCCAATTTCTGACACTGCTACAGTCCCTAATCTGTCAGATAAGCAGGGGCTTCCTGTAATAGAACAAAGGAAGTAACTCTTGTTACTCTGCCCCCACTTAAGAACAGGAATGGGCTGCATTGGATCAGGTTGAATCAGATCAAAAGCCCCTCTAGTCCAGTACACTGTTCACACAGTGGGCAACTTTTGGCAAGATAAGCAGGACACATGAAATAGCACCCTGCTGCTCATATTCCCCAGCAATGGATATTCAGGGACATACTACCTTTAATAATGAAGGTAATGAATAGACATCAAACTGTAGACAATGATTGCCTTATGCTCCATAAATTTATCACTTCTAAAGCCACGGAAAAGTAGGGAGCATCTCCATCTTGTGGCAGAAAATGACACAGTTTACCAATGTGATATATGAAGTACTTCCTCCTATCTGCTCAGAATCTACCATCATTCAGCTTCAGTACCAGGTTCTATTATGATGAGCATCCGAAAAAGTAAACTGATATCCACAAAACCTCACGTGAAAATAAATCAGCTTCAAAGGAGTTGTTTGATTCCATCATCCCTCATTTTCCATTCCATTATTATCACAGAGAAGTTTCTTCCTATCCACTTTCTCCACACAAGCCCCCCTTCACATTTTTAAGAAAAAGAAAAACTAAAAAGATGTCAATGTAGTCACCTTTACTCTTAAGTGATCACTGGTTGACTAGCTGTGGATGTGCTTCAGAGGATACCATGTATACTGTTTTATATTGTTCATAATTGTTCTAAACTATTTTAAACTGTGGTTATATTTAAAAAAAAACTATCTACAGTCATCCTGCCACATTTTCAGCTTAAGCATTTAGATTTGATTATTCACAGATTATTAAATATGTTCTCTTTAGGAATTTTCTAGATCTTCCAATGTGATTCTATGATACGCTTCCACCACAAGCTACCATAGAGTCGAGTTGGAGGACCAAGAGATTCCTAGATAGAATACTTCTCTAGGCATTTGCAGGTCCTCCAGAATGATCCTATGGTCAACTTCCGGCAGAATCATACCATAAAATTGTGCTAAAAGGCCTAGAAAATGCCGAGAGAACATATTTAGTAATCCGCAAATGCTTAACCTGCAAATGTGGAGGGACTTCCAGTGGAAGTTGACTATAGAATCATGTTTGTCTGTACCCTACACTGAGATCTTTGGAGATAGGGTAGAATATAAATATTTTAATAATTATTTAATATTTAATAAATAAAAATGGAGTTGCTGAAGCCACTCAATCATTCTGGTTGTCACCTTCTCCAATTTTCCCAGTGCTACAATAACCAATAGGTACAGTAACCAAAAGCGTATGCAATGCTAAAAATGCTGTTACAGTATAGGTTTGTAAATGAGTATTACTACAATAATTGTAGTTTTATTTTCAACCCCATTGCTAATGATCCTCAACATGGAATTTGTTTCACCACAGCTGCCCAACAGCAGTTTCACAGCAACAGCACACTGTGTCAATGTTTTCATTGAGCTTTTCATGACAACGCTGAGATTCATTTCTTGATCCATCATCACCAGCTTAAAGTCTATCAGAATATATGTAAAAGGATTTTTTTTGCCTCAAGGTACATCACTTTATACATGATTACATTACAGCAATATAAAGATATCAGTCTGGCATTGGTGTGGAGGCAGAAGTTGCTTTAGCAACACATTTGCAGTTAGGTACATGCTGGCTCTGCTTGCTGATAAATGAAGACCTCAATCCTATTCGAACTCATATTGCTCTTTGCCAGACTGTTAAGCTTTGAGCCAGGCAAATGCTTTCTCTCCTATAAGAGATTCTCTTTGGTTCTTTGTAGCACTACCTCATGTGAGGGTCTAGTGGACTCAGAGAGGCAAGCAATTCTGGTGCTACAGGAAAGATACCTCAGGTTTCCTTTGCAGCAAAAATGTTAGGTTTTGGGAAGTAATCCCTGTCTGTGCAGAACCTGCACCTTTGGCTATTCATCTAATGACATCTCAGGACAACTCAAATAGACAAGAGGAGATACTGAAATAGGGTGTGCTAAACCAGGCATTAGTAAGACAGACTCCGCTTTCCACTATGACCCAAACAAAAATGGGTCAGAATGTCCCCTAGTATCCACCATTAAAAACCCTGGCCAGACAAGAGTTGAGCATGCAGGCTGTCAGGAATATCACAGAACAGCTGCAGCTATCAGGCAGTTTGGGTGAACGTCTAAATTTTGAATGGAAGATTGGAATATGTTTCAATTGGAATATGTTTCAAACCAGTGAAAACATTCACAATGAAAGAATTTGGTGTTAAAGGAAGTACAGGGTTGCCAAACCTGAAGTATGCCCTCATAGCTGAAGGTGAACAAAGTGCAAAGTCACCCACTATCTTTGGAATTTCAACCCACTGTGGAGCATACAGTCTATGAACAAGTCCGGTGCTATATAATAGGAATTACTGGCAAGAGGCTGAAGACTTCTTCAAAATCTGATCTTCAGGGGCCTGCCACGCAGATTATGAGTTTGACTAACAATGCATTAAGTTCCAAGTTGCAGTGCCAGACACCCAGATTGTCTTCAGTTGCTGAGGAGTTCATTGTGTGAGGGACCATAACAGAAAGGAGGAACAAAAATACTCTTTCTTCATTCAGATAATAACCCTCAACTCATTCCCTTATTTAGGAAAGTGTATGTATGTATGTATGTATGTATACATGCATGTATTTTAATCCTGACTATGTCAAAATGTGGGTCTGAAAAGTGGTTCACAACATAGATTTAAACAGAATACAACTAATATCATAGCTTAATTAAACTGTTAAATTAAAAGAGCACTGGATTTAGAATAGTTTAAAATCATTAAAAACAAAGCAAAAACACACCACCTTCCATTAAAACCCCTTCTAAATTATTTTTAGAAGGAAGGAAGTGGCAGAAATTATTGAGGGAGTGCAAGATTTTGCAAAGTATATTAATTACAAATATCCCATGACTGAAAGCTGGAGGAGCTAATGGTATGGTAGCAAGTATTGGGCTGAAACAAAAACAAGTTGTTTACCTATAATAATAGTTGTTCAAGTGATCATCTGTGAACTCACACATATGGAAATCTCTGTGTCTGCGCAGATCATATTTGGAAACTTCTAGAGCTAGATCTCTTTGGCTGAAGGCCCACCCCTCCCCATACAGCACATGCTCAGTACAGTTCCTGCTCAGACCTCCTCAGTTCCATGTCCACCAGAGTGGCCAGCAACCAAGGAAGTCAAGCACAGCAATAGAAGTCCACAGATAACCACTTGAAGAACAACAATTACAGATAAGCAACCTGTTTTTCTTCTTTGTGGTTTCCGTGATGTACACAAATGGAAGATTAGCAAACTACACCTGGGTGGATAGTAAGACTATACTCATGACAACTTAAACACAGACAAGCCAAAGAAAGGAGATTCTCTCGTCCAAACATCAAGTCTATAGTGCTTAACAAATATAAGTGGCTGAGCTCAGGAAGCTACTTGATAGATATTTTGCATGGGCACACCAACTACGAACGCAGATGAAGTGGAGACAGTCCTCGTGAAATGAGAATGAATAGAGGAAGGCTCTGGCTTTCTGGTAGGTTAATGAGATAGTAGCAGCCACCCAATTGGAAATGCACTGCAAGGAAGCTTGAAAACTTTGCCTATGAGTTCCATAACAGACAAAAAGCTTGAAGAATGAGAATAGGGAGAGTACATGCCTGTCAATACATCCAAGAGTCTCAGAAAGAAGAAATTGCTGTGGGGTCCTTTCTCTCAAAACTGATGCCAATAGAACAGCATGGAATTGTGAAAGGAGGGGAGGAGGAGAAGGCAGAGGTCTCACACCCACCAACCTAGTGGAGTCTAGTTCATCCAGAAGAGGTGGTTGATCAGATGGACAAGACTGAGGCGGACATGACAGAATGTTGGTGATGGGGCTCTCAGGACCAGTGGGCTTTGGAATTCAGATCCATAATCACACAGTGGTAACTATGGATAACAAGGTCTGTACCAGTCTCAATCGTCGTACAGGTGGCAATTGTATCAGCCTAATGGAGAACACACCCAATAGTTTTGCCTCACTGGTAGAAGAGGGGAGGGGGAGGAAGGTGAAGACAAGACGGTTCTTGCAGTGTACCAGATGAATTGGCAACCTGGACTTGTGCAAGGTGATGGAGAGATAGCTAGGAGTGGTAGACTGAGCTCTCACTGAGGCGAGGAATGACAAATGATTGAGTACCTCATCCTCTGAATTACAACATCTGTCAGGTTTGACTCAAAAAGATCTTCTTCCAAGTATTCTAGAATAGGAACAGGAGAATTGGGCATGGACAAGGCCTTCCACATTGTCAGGGCTAACAACAACTGGAAGAACAGAAATAGATGGTACCATCAGATTGACAGTATTACGTTCCAGGAGCATGTCTGACTCTTTCAGACAAGCCAAAGGCACATGGAAAGGCTTGGATCTCTTTTACAAGATGAGAAGTCATCCATATCTCAACAGACTTGAATTTCTTCTTATGAACCAAGGAATCATCAGAAGGCTTCTTTGCTTCTTGGGAGCAGCAGAGACTTCAGACAGAGCCTACACAGACTCATGCACCATTGATGACTTTGAGCAGGGGTGGGGCCCCTGAAAGTTGACCGTCCCAAGGTTCCCTGATGAGCAAGAAAAGATTTGCTGGTACTAGCATGAACTATCAGTATAGTAGATGGGAAATCCAATGGTGCTGTAGTACACAAAGCAATGGCCATAGAGGCAGTGAAAAAAAGGAATGTTTTGGGCTGCAAGATCAGCTATGTTAATAGCCGACTCCCAAAGAAGGGCTTTAAGATGCAAAATCCTGTTCCAACAGGCCTGGTGGGGAAAGGCTTTACAATAGGAGCACTCATCCTCAGCGTGGGCCTCCCCCAAGCAAAGAAGGCATTTAGAATTGCTGTTCATCTTTTTTATACAAGAGACACACCTCTTAAAGTATGCTACAGATGCCAAAAAATTGTGAACAGTCAAGAAAAAAAAAACAAGTCAAAGAAGAGTAGCTTATTCACAAAGTTTCCTACGATGCAGCTGCGATGCCAGATGAAAGAGAACTGAACAGGTTTGAGTGGGAAATGTACTGAGCATGTGCAGTAAGGGGGGTACTCAGCAGAAGGGATCTAGCTCTAGAAGTTTCTAAAGATGATCTCTGCAGGCGCAAATATCCCCTTATGTCTGAGTCACAGAGACCATTAAAAAGAACCTGGTATCACCTTTGTTATTTATTTATATCTGTATAAAATTTTTCTTTGAAGGCGCTCAGGGAGGTAAAAGTGGTCGTTATCTGCTACCTATGAAGTAGCCTAGGCAATGGGAGTGACTAGTCCTAGGACACCCATCAAACTTCATGGCTGAGGGGGATGTATCTGACTCGCCTCACTCCAAATCTCGTACGCTACTGGCTCTTAGTAACTATTACATCTCTTCAGACATATGTGTAAGAATAAACACTTGTGGCTAACATTTCTGATGAACCACTTTTTAAAAAAATACTCTGATGAGCTCAGATATACAACATTGTAACTACTTCAGAGACGGCACCTCAGAAGATTCTTACTGTCTTCAATGCTGCTTCTCTTTAAGAATCCTCCTGGTTCCTGATCCTCTGAAACCAAGTACATTAGCCCACAGAGAACTAAATGGAAGCCCTACAAGCTGCAGAATGTATATATCTATTACTCTCCACAGGTAACCTTCCTTTCCTCTGGCTCTCGTGCAGTCTGAAGCTGCCAAGTACAACAGCTTGGTCAAACAGTTCTGAATGTACTCTTTAGTAGGGATGCTTTCATCCAGTGCCAGTACAAATTCTCACAACTCTTAGAACATTCAAGGAAGCAGAAAAGGAGGAGGTACCCTTTAACCATAAGAGCCATTCAAGCGTACATAAGATCTATGCAGAGAGAAGCAAAAATGAATACAAGAGTCCAAAGTTACTAAGGATTTATTAACAAATTTGTTGACAGCAGCAAGGTTAATAATAGCACGGAAGTGGAAACTACAAGGCAACTATCAAATAGAAGAATGGTACAGTGAAGTATGGGATATAGCTATAAATGAAAAATTAACAAATAGTATTAAAGAAAAAAAAGGGAATGTTCAATAAGAAAGGTTTTGGGGAGAAATGGAGCAAGTTTTTAGAATTTGTATTAATAAAGGGGAGAGGAAACAAACCAGCATTGGAAACAATGGAATTTTGGAAAGAGGGATGAATGTAAGGTTGAGGTCTCAGGGTGGTAGGAAACACTTATATGTTAATAACTATAATTGTTGTATGTTGTATGAGTTGGGTTTATAATTTGTATGTTTTAAAAAGAAATAAAAATTATTATACAAAAAAAAAGAGAAGCAAAAATGAAAAAGAGACATATATACTTCCCTTTAAAATATTTCTACATCACTACTGTGCTATTATCTGTATATCCTAGAAACTTTGGAGGATGAGCAGTAAAAGTGCAGTAGCTACTGAACACAACAACAGGAATATTGCCTTGCTCCATCAGGCTAATCCAGTGATGGCGAACCTATGACACACGTGTCAAGCACTGACACGCGTAGCTATTTCTGATGACATGCGGCCACCGAGGAAGCCGCATGCCGAGAAGGATGTTTCATCCTCGGCTCCTGCACGGCAAGATGCTGCTCCTGAGGATGAAACATTTGCAACTGGAGTCTTGGAGTTAGAGTCTAACTCTAAGGACATTTTCACACACAAAAAAAGTCATCCTGAGGGATCGGGAGAGGTACGTGGCTATTAGTTTTTGGTTTATTAAATACAATTATATATAACAATTATACATTTATGTTATTTAAACTATAAATATTGCAAAATAATGTTTTTTCCTCAAAGTGACACACCACCCGAGTTATGCTCAGTTTTTTGGTGAAGTTTGACACACCAAGCTCAAAAGGTTGCCCATCACTGGGCTAATCTGAGACAGGATAGTTTACCTAATAAATTGTTTGATTGAACTAAATTCCTCCTTTTTAATATTAAAAATAATTAAAAAAACATTGTGGGATGTAATCTGAAGTGTTAAAAGCAACAGCTGCATTACCTGTAAACATCAAAGAAGAAATTGGCCACGAGGCAGCATGTGAACATTTTAATAAAATGGACAAATAACAACTGAAATAAGATGCTGGAATAAGATGCTGAGCTACTCTGCCTGATCCAACAGGATTCTTCACATCTTCTCAAACTGTTTTTTTCTGTGAATATCCAGCCTAATGGTGAGACTCCAAAACTTGGAAAAACAAATTGTCAAAATATGAGGTACAATCTCATTTTGCTTTACATTTCCTGATCAGTGGGATCAGTACCTAACTAAGGCATATTATGTAGGCTCTTAAAAACACAAAATGTAGGCTGCATACAAAAACCAGAATTAGAACAAGATTAATCGGTTATGCCTCCTGACACACCAGGAAAAGCAACTCCTCCCCTACCTAAAATGAGCAGCAGATTTATCCTCCTACACAAACCAACCAACATATCCCCTGAGATGTGCACTGTAATGAAAATTACAAAAGGTATTTTAGAGCAACTGCAGGCAATGTATAAGCAGCAGATTAATGCATATAAATGTATTTGTATATTATCCAATGTTTATTTAATTTATCATTAAAACTCAGAAATAGATGTACCAAACCTACAATTATATTACGAAGCATGTTGTTTATCCTGGATTAAAGAATGGACAGACTTGAGTGAAGAAAAATTACTGGCACTAGAGGGCGCTAACAACCGGTTTGGTTGGCATGCGTATTTGCTTTATGATAAGGTGAAAGTAAACCGGGATTTTAATAACCATTATATAAGAAGGGCGCTGCTGAAGGTGTGGGAAAAATATAAGAGAAGATTATGTCCCAAAATCCCCTTGTGGGGGTCTACTCATGAGGCTTTTTTTAGTAGAGAGAAACTACTGTCGAAAAAATGGATAACATATAACGAATTGATGGTTACGGAAAATGGACAACAATCATTCAAGACACAGAAGGATTTGGAGAGAGAGGGGATAAACATACACTGGTACCTTTACAGACAGTTAAGAGAAAGATTCAAGACGGATCAAAAGGAGCGTGGAATAGATACGTCTAAAACACCATGGGAGAAGCTGATACAACCAGGGAACAAAAATCTGATAACAAGACTTTACCAACAACTTCTAGAATGGAGTACAGAAGAGGAAATTATAAAAGACTGTATGGTGAAATGGGCGCAAAATTGTGGGCATGAAATCCAATTGAGGGAGTGGGAATTGTTTTGGACAGTCAAAATGAAAGTAACACTATGTCAAACTATGAGAGAAAACTGTTATAAAATGTATTACAGATGGTACCACACACCAGAAAAGCTCTCAAAAATGTACAAAGGTGCTAAAAAAGAGTGCTGGAAATGTGAGAAAGAAACTGGCACATTTTTCCACATGTGGTGGAGCTGTGGAAAAGCACAGAAATACTGGAAACAGGTACAAAAAGTTATTAATGAAGTATTAAACTGTAAGCTTGCAATGAAACCAGAATTATATTTACTATGCATGCATGAGGAAAAAATGGAACAAGATAAAGAAAAATTACTATTTTATATGATAACGACAGCGCGTATTGCATATGCCAGTAAATGGAAAGAAAAAGAAATACCGACAATGGACCATTGGCTTCTTAAAACATATGAAATGATCGCAGCAGATAGATTAACTACGCTATTAAAAGGTAAGAGCATAGAGAAACATAGAGAAATGTGGGAAAGATTTCTAGATTATTTAGGGAAGGCCTGGGGAGAATATGCAATGATCCCTGAATGAGGGGTAAGAAATCACAGAAATCTGTCAACAATAATATATTTTAGAATAACTTCGCAAATAAAAAATGAACAAACAAATCAAACATTATATATTCAAACAATCTAACAGATATATATTAGCACCATGTAAATAAGAAATAAAAGAAGGAAGATACAGAAAGGTGAAATATACTTATGGTAAAAACTAATAAAAGCAAGAGAACTGAGATATTATAATTTAAGGTAATCGTGTAGAGATAGGAACGTTGGTCTTACCTGTGATACGTTCTTTTCCAGTGGTGAGGCGAAGAGCATCCGTCATGTTGTACCTCCCCACTTGCTCCTAGTAGGCAGGAAAAGAGAGAGACCTTTGGCACTGCCCACCGGTGAGGTCATCTGAGAGGGACGACCCCCCGGCTGGTCAGTCTATATAACAGCCTAGCGACGTCGTCGTCGTTGTCAGCCGGATCCTTCAGAGTATCGCAGTTCCATCTTGAATATCGAACCTCGCCCATGGGTGGGCACGGATGCTCTTTGCCTCACCACTGGAAAAGAACGTATCACAGGTAAGACCAACGTTCCTTTTCCCAGTGGGGAGGGCTCCAGAGCATCCGTCATGCTTGGGATATACTAAAGCTATCCAGAAGATCCCGGGTGGGTCCCGTGAGGTTCGGTAGGTTACAATTGTGCTACGTGCTGAAGGACTCTTCTGCCAAAGGCCGCCTCTGCCGACTGCAGCTTATCCAACCTGTAGTGTCTGATGAACGTGGAGGGAGTCTTCCACGTTGCTGCTTTGCATATCTCCTCTAAAGGTGCACCCTTATCCCATGCTGCTGACGTGGAGGCACTCCTTGTAGAATGCGCTGTGATCCCCTCCGGGGGTGTCAGGTTCAGCGATTCGTAGCATGTCACGATGCACTTCCTTATCCATCGTCCCAAAGTGGATGGGGATACTCGCCTCCCCAGGTACTTGACATGAGGTGAGATGAACAGAGACTCCGAGGACCTTATCGGTCTAGTTCTCTTGATGTAGATACGCACTGCTCTGCGAACATCCAGAGTATGCCAAATCCGGTCAAGTTCCCTCGTAGGGTGAGAACAGAACGAGGGTAAAACCACTTCCTGGTTCCTATGGAAGGCCGAATTTACCTTGGGCTTAAAAGCCGGGTGAAGTCTGAGGACCACAGAGTCCGGCCTGAAGATGCATAGGTCCCTGCGGATCGACAGCGCTGCCAGTTCTGACACTCGGCGTGCCAATGTTATCGCCACCAGGAACAGAACCTTCCAGGTGAGGAATCTCAAAGGCACCTCCCTGAGAGGCTCGAATGGGTGAGCCGTCAAAGCCTTGAGCACAGTGTGTAGATCCCAGGAAGGGAATCTATGCACCGTTGGAGGTGCCAGGTTGCATAGGCCCTTCAGGAATCGACGAAGAAGAGGGTCCCCAGCTATCTTCGTCGCTTTCTCAGGTGGTAAGAATGACGTAATGGCTGCAACCTGCCTTTTGATCGTGTTCGGTCGCAGTCCGGCCTCTATGCCGTCTTGGAGAAACTGGAGGAGTAAAGGTGTCTGTACCTTCCTGAAGTCTAGGGTTTTACGTTTGCACCATCTGCGGAATACCCTAAAGGTGTATTCGTATATCCGCTGTGTAGAGCTCCGTCTGGAGGCTAGGATGGTGTTCACCACCTGCTGCGAGTAGCCTCTGTCTCTTAGCATCTGCCTCTCAATTTCCAGGCGTGAAGCTGAAGCCACGTTGGGTCTGGGTGGTGAATCTGCCCTTGGAGGAGTAGGTCTGGACGGTCCGGGAGTGGCAACGAAGTCGAGCTCAGTTCCAGAAGGTCCGGGAACCAGGATCTCCGTGGCCAGCGTGGGGCTATTAGGATCACCTCTGCTCGTTCGCGTTGGGCCCTGTTGAGGACCCTCGGTATGAGTTGCCAAGGGGGGAACGCATAAAGGAGGCCCTGAGGCCATGGTGCCGTTAGTGCGTCCATTGCTTCTGCCCCCTCCGTGAGGTAACGCGAGAAGAACCGGGGAAGCTTTGTGTTCGCCGGGGACGCAAACAGATCGACCGCCGGTTCCCCCAGCGACTGGGTGACTTCTGCGAACGCGTCCGGATGTAGACTCCATTCCCCTTGATCGATGTCTGTGCGGCTGAGCCAGTCCGCCTTGAGATTGAGTGTTCCTTTGAGGTGCTCTGCTCTCAGGGACAGAAGGTTCTCCTCGGCCCAGGTTAGGAGTCGCGTTGCCTCTGTCATCAGCGGCCAAGACCTGGTTCCTCCTTGACGATTTACGTGCGCTTTTGCCGTGACGTTGTCCGTCCTTATCAAGACCGCTTTGTTCCTGATCATGTGTCTGAATGCTAGTAGGGCCAGGCGAATGGCTTGAAGCTCCAGCCAGTTGATGCTGTGTGCCGCCTCCGCCTCTGTCCAGCGCCCTTGTGCCAGGTGAGAACCGCAGTGGGCTCCCCAGCCCCTGAGGCTGGCGTCCGTGGTAATCTGAACGTGGTCCTGAACCCACAGGAGGTGTCCCTTGTGGATTGCTGGGGATAGCCACCAATGGAGCGATGTTAGGACCTCCCTTGGGGTCCTGACCAGTCGGTGTTTCTTCCTTGCTATTTCCTTTTGGAAGGGGAGCAGGAACCACTGCAGCCGTCTGGCGTGAAATCTTGCCCATGGCAGGCAGTCGATGGCTGCAATCATGAGACCTTGAAGATGGGCCAGATGCATTAGATCCGCTCTGGTGCCTGATATTATCCCTCGCGCTACCGTCTGGATTCTTTTGATTCTGTCTGCTGGTAGTGCTACCAGACCCCTGGCGGCATCCACCATCGCCCCCAGATGCTGGATGGACTGTGAGGGAATCAGGGAGCTCTTTTCCAAGTTGACCTGGAAACCGTGCGCCTCGAGGTCCCTGAGGATTTGACGGGTCTCTCTCTGGGCTCTCTGAGCTGATGGTGACCGGATCAGGAGGTCGTCCAAGTAGGGATAGACATGCAAGCCCGAGCGTCGCCAGTATGCCACCAAGGCGACCATTATTTTTGTGAAGACTCTCGGTGCCGAGGAGAGACCGAAGGGAAGGGCCTTGTACTGGTAATGTTTGTTGTTGTAGAAGAACCGAAGGAACTGGCGATGGTCCTGATGGATTGGGATGTGAAGGTATGCATCCTGCAAGTCTAAGGACGTCAGGTAATCCCCTGGTTGGATGGCGTCTAGGATAAGGCGCAATGTTTCCATTCTGAACTTGCGCTTTCTTACAAACTTGTTCAGACCCTTCAAGTTCAGGACGGCTCGCCATGTTCCGTTCTTCTTTGGAACCAGGAACAATATGGAGTAGCATCCCTTTCCTCGATGTGGTTCTCGCACCTCCTCTATTGCGTCGAGGTGTAGGAGATGTTGGATTGCGCTGACCATCATGTCGTGCTTTCCCTGATCCGACTGCAGTGGTGTGGGGATGAACCAATGTGGAGGTCTCCGAGAGAACTCTATCCGGTAACCCTGCCGTATGGCCTGCAGGACCCACCTGTCCGAGGTAGAATTCTCCCATACCCCCACAAAGGCCTGAAGGCGTCCCCCCACCGAGGGGATCCTGTCATTGATGGTTCTTGTTGGTATTTCTAGAAGGCTGGGACTGGGAGTTCTTTCCCGACGTCCCTTGTTGGCTCCCACGGTGGTATCTACTCTCTCCCCACTTCGGTTTGTTCGGACGAAAGTCCCTTGATCCCGAAGAAGTGGATGGTGTGTTGGAGGATCGCTGAGTCCCTGATCCGCGAAAGGAGCGGTACCGTTTTGTATACTTCCTCTCCTCTTTCTTGCGAGCCGAAGCAAGGGTCTTCTTCTTCTTATCCTTGTCCTCTACCAGGACAGGTTCCAGTGAATCCCCGAATAGCTTTTCCCCCAGGAACGGAGAAGTCACCAGGTTCTGTTTGGATTTGAAGTCGGTGTTCCAGGACTTCAACCATACCTGCCTCCTGGCTGCCACGGCTGCGCTTTGGGCCCTGGCGCAGAATTGGATTGCATCCAAGGTACTGTCAGCCAGGAAGGCGGACACCTTTGTTAGCTTATTCAGGTCTTGTCTGATTCTAGTTTGTGACTTGGGGACATCCGCCAGTGCGTCCTTGGACCAGTGGATGGCTGCTCTCGCCATCATAGTGGCCGTAGTTGAGGCCCTAATGGCCAGAGAGATGGCCTCATGCGTGCGCTTGAGAGCCAAGTCCATGCGCCTATCCTCTGGAACCTTCAGGGTATCTTCGCCATCCTTGCAGAAAATCGCGGAAGAGACCAGGGCCGAGACCGGCGCGTCGATGAGCGGGATCTGCAGTTTATCCATAACCTTCTTCGGAAGTGAGTATAGCTTCTTGACCAGGCTGGGCTGAGGTCTGGCCACCGCTGGTGAGCGCCATTCGTCGTATATCATGCGCATTAGGGTTGCCGGTACTGGCATCTCCAACGCTGTCGGCTGGGCATCAGGAAAAAACTCATCCGAGATTTCTGGTAAATCAGGATCCACCTGGGCTTGCTGAGCTACTGGAAGCTTAAGGCCCAGGGTACGCACTGCCTTCTTAATGAGGACAGAGAAATCCTCAGCCACGAAGTGGCGTGAGGAGGGGCGCATAGTGACGGGCGTCGGGGTCCCTTCCTCTTCCTCTGACAACTCCCCCTCCTCTCTGTCCGAGAGATCGGAGTGGTCAGAGAACCCGCCTGTAGAGGAGTACAGAGAGACTGCGTCCTCATCCCCTTGGGTGTCATTGGGGTCCCCTAGCCTGGGGCGCTTAGGGGGCAGTGTAGGGTGGGATATCCCGTCCGCCCACTGACCATCCTCATCATCGCTGATGGGTCTAGCCTCTTGCGTGATGGAAATTGCGCGCCCAGTGCCCTGGCCTGATGTAGAGGCCTGGGCGACGGCCCTTCCCCCTTCCACTGGGGCCCCTCGGGGTGTGGGCTTTTTGGCCTTGCCCTTATCCTTGCCATTGCCCTTGCCCCCCCTTTGTGGGTTTCTGGACCCCTGAACCGCTGGAGGGGGGTGCCCGCTTGAGTTTCCCATTGCTAGGGGTAGTGGGGGGGACGCAAGGGGTCTCTTTGTGGGGAAGCCCCCAGTCCCCCCGGAGCTAGGGACCTCCGCCTCCTCTGGAGGGCCCAGCACGGATGTGATCCAGCGCGCGGCCTCCATCGCAAGGGCCTGCCTCAGCCAAGCCCGCATCGCCGCCGAGGTCCCCTCCGCTCCCGGCGCTGCCTCCCCCTGGTTCTCCCCACTCACGGTTACCGCCACGTGCGGTTCCTGGGTCTCCGCGACCTCCTCCTCGCTGACGGGGTCACCTGGGTCCGCTGCCGCCGCCAAGGCTGATCCCTCCTCGCCCGAGAGGTCGGGATCGCCTGGGTCCGCCACCGCCACCGCGGCTGCCGCGCTGAAGTGGCTGGGGGCGGGAAGGCCTGCCCGCGCCGTCGCGGTCGTCTCCCCACAGCTGGGGAAGGTCCGCTCCTCCTCCTCCACCTGGGAGGGCTGCTGGGCTGGCTGGCCGTCCGGTCCATTAACGCGCCCTTCAGGGCGGAGCAGGATTGGGTCGCAGCTGGCAGCGGCCGAGGCGGGGGTCTTCTCCCCCTTTTTCGGCCTCTTCCTGCTGCCGCTGCTTGCTGGGGCTGCCTTCCTCTTGCCGCTCTGAGCGGCAGGAGCTGGGAGCCCTTTCCTCCCCGTGGAGGAATCCTGGGCAGCCGCGAGGTTGCTGCCCGGCTGGCCTCTTCTTGCCCTCTCGCCGCCAACGATCGCGGCGATGATAGCATCCACCTCTTCAGAGGTGGACAAAAGACTTCCTCCTTCCACTTGGCCTGGAGACCCCATGGTGAGTAATTCTTTTTTTTTTTTTTTTAGGGTCAGCCAAAATGGCCCTGGCCACGTGGAGGAAGGAAGAGAACAAAGAAAAGCGTCCTACCAGGAGCGTAGGCAGGAAACAGACTGACCAGCCGGGGGGTCGTCCCTCTCAGATGACCTCACCGGTGGGCAGTGCCAAAGGTCTCTCTCTTTTCCTGCCTACTAGGAGCAAGTGGGGAGGGACAACATGACGGATGCTCTGGAGCCCTCCCCACTGGGAAACAGAAAGGAAGTCATAGAATGTGTGAATGAGCGGGTGGGTGGGAATGAGGAATGAATCAATATATAATCATTGTATAAATGAATGTATCAATGTATAAATGTGGAGAATGTTATGGCAAATGGGATCTTGAGGTGCAAAGATTGTTTTTCTTAATTTCTGGAAAATTTAATAAAAATTAAAAAAAAAAACTCAGAAATACCATTAAAGCCCCAAGTTGTTGTGGAGTTGAACTTCAAAAAGAAAGTTCAGCATGAACAAACAAATAACAGACTAGAGCCTAACTATTCTAGATTTTACAAAATACTGTGGCAGCAAGTTGCTCTTGCCTACAGACCAAAATATATAATTAAAGTATTTAGACTATAGATCCAATTTATTTGTTCTGTAGGTGACAGCTTACTCTAGGAATGAACTGGAATGCCTTTCTTGTTGATTTTTATTTAAAAAGACTATTATCAAGGCTTTAATTTTTGTACATCATTAAAATGTACTCTACTGAAGATACTTACAGCACAATCCTATGCATGACTGCTCAGAAGTACAGTCATGTGAAAAGAAAGTACACCTTCTTTGAAGTCTATGGTTTTACATATTAGGACATAACAACAATCATCTGTTCCTTAGCAGGTCTTAAAATTAGTTAAATACAACCTTGGATGAACAACAACACATGACATATTACAATAAATCATGACATGGTATAATATGTCATATATTGTTGTCATGTATTGTTGTTCATCTGAGGTTATATTTACCTAATTTCAAGACCTGCTAAAGAACAGATGGTTGTTGTTATGTCCTGATATGTAAAACCATATAATTCAGAAAGGGTGTATTTTCTTTTTCACACCACTGTAGCTCCCACTGAGTTCAGTGGGACTTATACCCAACCTTATTAGATTTTCTAGATCCACTTAAGAACCTAGAGACTTTATTAGAAATAGCACTATAAAAATTCACACTAACCATCATTTGTGGCATTCCCACCTTGAATCTCTACATTCTTCCTAGGACATTACTGATACCTGGTTCAGCATCGGATCAGCTTCCTGTAAGTTTGCATATAAGGCTTTTAATTTTTTGTAGCTCTCAGATTCTAACACTGGATGTAATGACTAGATGGTAAATGTGATTGTGATTAGTAATAAATATTATTTTAGTTAATATATCCTAAGATGTTACACGGATATTATTTCTGTCTTAAGTCTCCAGCACATAAGCATATATGATTGCAGTTTCTTTTATTTTAATGCACCACCTATGCAGACATAAGTTGCATGACACATGCAGAATGACTATTGTGGACAATGAAGAATGGACAGATCCAGCTGATGGTAATGACAGCAGAGTTCCACATGCAGAATCATTACAAATGTGCGATAATGCACCTAGAGCAGTGTGTCATTGTTTGTTTGTTTTTACTTTTTACTTAGGTGTTTATACCCCGCTCTTCAGCCACAAAGGCCATCAGAGCAGCTTACAATTTGTTTTAAGCAACAGCAATTTACACATCAATACTGCATTAAGCAGTTTCCAATGTGTATTAGCTAATTGCCCCCACAAGCCAGGTACTCATTTTACCAACCTACGAAAGGATGGAAGGCTGAGTGAACCTTGGAGCCTGCTGGAATCGAACTTGCAACGTGGTGACTTGCAGTATTGGCATTTAACCACTGTGCCACCAGGGCTCCTGTACTGCATACTGTGTGTATTGCATACTGCCTCTGTGCACTGCACACTGCAATCAGGTGTAGTCATTGTTTCTTACATGTTGTGCAACAATGATATACAGTCAGTTGAATATAGAGATTGCACAGTGCTGGCATAGCGTAACTCTGCCGGCAGATATGTAGGATCTCAGCCTATGTCTTGACAATGTTATTCAGACGCTCTGCATCTGTCTCTCTCCTCTTCCTAGGCTACGGTACTTCCTTTTTGTCCTCCTCAGAACTCTAATCCTATCTGGCTTTCTTTTCTTCACTCTCCCCACAACATTCCCACAACACTTCCCATGTCACTTTTCAATCAATCATCATCCACATGCTCCACACAACATTCTATACATTACGTGATCTTCAAACACTCTCCTAACTATATCTACCATCTAATACCACAATAAATTCACAAACTATCTAACAATCTACGTAATGCCACAGCTATCTTCTTCACCTCCCATAGTGCTCACCTCCTATGCATCCTGTACCATTTTACCTCTTGGCACTATTTGCCACTAATGTTTTCTCCCCTGAAGGAGCCATGGCAAATCTAGTCCAAAATAACAAACCCTAGAGATATAGAACACTTGAAGTTCTAAGCTGCAGCCAATAGAGAATTAGATGCAGGGGTAGAGAATTAACAAAAAGAGAATACCGTATGCCAATATAGAAAATGCAATCAAATCTAATTGAATTGGTCTAAAACTGGTCTAAAACTTGAATCTTCCAGGAATCAGAATCAGAATCCAAGGCCAGAGTATAGATTTAATGTAACTGCTCATCAGCTTGCCAAATGGATACAAGACCGAAAGGAACTTGCCTATATTCAAAAGGAGGGAGCTACTGCTCCTTAACTATACCTAGGAAACACTATCAGCCTAATTCAAAAACGGAAGTATATTTACTACATCAATAAGAATATTTACTACATCAATTTATAATTTCTGGATCAATTTCTTTTACCAAAGTAGCAACACATTAATTTAATATTACACTTACAACAAAAACAGAATAAAACATCAATCACAATAAAACAGAAATCATCAATCAGTTAAAAACCACACAAACCATAATGAAGTTTAAAATGCATGGCTAAATAGCAATGGTTTCACCTGGTATTTGAAAGAATGCAATGTTGGTGCCAATTCATCATTCCCAGTTTTTTTTTATAGGTCTTTCAAGGCCTAAAATAGTTTCTGATTGTACGATTTGCATGAACTTTGGGAAGCAAAAATTGGGAGGCAGTGTAGAGAGTGGGTCCCTGGAGACCACCACACTTAGCCCACCCCCATGGTAGTGACAATACTGGACCCAAGAACATCAGCAGGCTATGTAACTATCTTTTCATGGGGATCAAAAGCCACCCAGAACAGGATATACACTATTTCTCCAGACCCAGTAGCCACCTATCTACTAAGCTTCCATCTTGCAGGATTCAGTTTGCTGGCCTATTACGGTACTTAGCCTAGGCAGCAATTCACAACTCCAGAATCCCATGTGATTGATAGCACACTGGAAAAAAGAGGCGATACTAGCATGACACCTCATTAAAAAAAAAAAAAAACCTTGGGATGACATCAAAAATTGGGATTCCCATGTGCCATCGCATAAACAGAAATCCCCTAAATGTTTTCTGAAACCAACCCTGCAAATATGAGCAGAACCACTGTATCACCATACCCCAACCCACAAAGAAGATTTTAACAAGCTACTTGGGTTCATACTATCAGAACACCCAAAGAGTGATATTTGTGACTGGGCAATAGTTTTTACAGTCTTCTGGGTTTAGTGAGGGCTTTTAAAGAATGTTCTCACAACTGTCTCTTTGCTTGGACTATTCTCTCTCTCAGGGAGGCATTAATCACCTCCTGGACTGACCTATTCAATCTCTCTCAGCTACATGTTAGCAGATAACACAGACAAGAGTCAACCATAAGGAATCTGAATGATCCTCTTTAAGACTGAAATGAACCTCTTTAAGCACATATCCTTCGTTGTATCAACTGTCTAGACCAGGCGTGGGAAAGCCCATGAAACCTTCCATACCCCCGAGACACTACTAAATTTTAAATTGGATCAACTTGAGCGATAGCAATTTATAATTTGAAAGCACCTATAATAACACACAAATAAACTTTCTGGACATTAAGCTCCAAAAAACGTGAATAAATTGAGGACCACTATCTGCCACAAAACTACAGATAGAAATACATTTCTTAGTTATGGCAGCTATCACCCAGCATACTTATGAAATAATTTACCACATGAGCAATTTTTGAGGATCAAATGTAATTGTTCAGAAGATCAAGACTTTCATAAAGAAGCACCTATTTTGGCACAGAATCTGCAAGAGAGGCTACCCATCCAAAATACTACATACAGCCATGCAAAAAGCAAATTTTCAAAAATGAACCAATCTACTGCGCTCTCAAAATAAAAAACAGATATACAACCCACACACAACATGTGTACTTCCCTTCAACCAAATTGCAAGAAAATCACAAACAATGGTTCATCCAAATTGGCACCTTATTCAAGATCTACCGGGCCTATCACAAAGACCAAGAATTACATTTAGAAAAACGAAAAACCTAAAAGACTGGTTAATGCATACAGATCATACACATAATCAAAAATATGAAGAACCAATCATTTTTAATACAATCAAACCAAGGACATTTCCCATGTGGCCATTGCATTTACTGCAAGTACATAACAAAAATGGCATCTTTTGAAAATCCCAATACAGGAAAACAAATAATGATTAACAATTTTTTAAACTGTAACTCCACAAATGTGATCTATGCTATATCATGTCCTTGCAAGAAGATATGTATTGGTAAAACATCAAGACATCTAAAGGTTAGGATAGGCGAACATCTAAGTAATCTAAGGAGACAAAAGGTAGGAGCACCAATGGTTGATCACTTTAAAAAACAACACCACAAACCAGGGGATCTGCATTTTTGGGCCATAGAGCAAATAAAAGGAAATGCTAAAATACTCAGTCAAAGGGAACTCTTTTGAATTTTGTCCATGAAAACTATATGCCCAGATGGCCCGAATGAGGATCTTTTTAACCATTACTTTGAACAAGACAATTAACTTCATGCAGGATCAGAGCCCATTACAGCAACAATCAAAAGACTAGTGTTTCACCACCTTACAACAATACTCAATTACCAGTAATGGCAAAAAGTAGTTCATTAGTGACGGAATGAGCAGCTTACAGCCATATATACAGGGTTTCTTGACATTCCTTATTACTGTACTTTGCATTCAGAATCCTGGCTTGGACACAGAAAATAGAGAAGAAAAACCAGGTCTGTAAAAAATTGTAAGAAACTTTTTATAAAAGACAAAGAACCTAGAGATATGATAGCAAATGGCAGCAAGGTGTTTCAAATATATTTACATTATATTTAATGGCATGCCTTCATTATGTTTGTAACTTAATCAAAGGCAACATAATTAAGACACAAGTTTATCTAATGTGTACAAGAAAGTCTGTTTACAAAAGAGAAAATATGCCTTTATGCCTTTTAAATGGGGAGTAACTTACACTTAATTGCAATCCTTTAATAATTTGGGAAACTAGTTATAAAATACAGTAATAACAATTGAGAGAAATACCCACCTAGTATACGAGAGTGTTTGTGTGTCTAGAAAAGAATGCTTTATAATGGAGAAGTAGCCCTTAATTACTGTACTATAAGTCCCTGAAGTGCAGAATATTGATAATATAAAAGCGTATACAGTTGTCCCTCCACATTCGCAGGGGTTAGGTTCTTGAGACCCCCGCAAATGTGGAAAAACCGCAAATAACAGATGCTGCTCCCGCGCCCCCCCCCCAGAGGGAGGGAGGCAGCGGGAGGGTGTCTGGCCAGCCTGGCTGGCCTCTCCGCGGCCTTTCTGAGGGGACTCCAGGCCTTAGAAGCCCCGGAGCCCACCGGGGAAGGCAGCGTGTGGGTGGGGAAGAGGCTGCTCTGCCTCTCTCCGGCCTTCCGAAGCAGGCGCCGGGGCTTTGGACCCCGGCGCCCGCTTCAGAAGGCCGGGGACAGCAGCGGGCGGGGAGGAGGCTGCACTGCCTCTCCCTGGCCTTTCTCAGCAGGCTCCGGGGCTCCAAAGCCCTGGACCCCGCTGAGAAAGGCCGGGGAAGGCAGCGTGTGGGCGGGGAGGAGGCTGCGCTGCCTCTCCCCGGCCTTTCTCAGCAGGCTCCGGGGCTCCAAAGCCCAGGACCCCGCTGAGAAAGGCCGGGGAAGGCAGCATGTGGGTGGGGAGGAGGCTGCGCTGCCTCTCCCCGGCCTTTCTCACCCTCCCACCCTTCCCAAAGTGGTTGCGGTGGCTTCTGAAGCCCCCGCCGCCACTCTCCCTCACCCCCCCGCCCTTCCCAGAGTGGCTACGGGGGCTTCAGAAGCCCCCGCTGCCACTCTCCCTCACCCCCCCGCCCTTCCCAAAGTGGCATAGGGGGTCCCTCACTGCCTTGGGAAGGGACTGGGGTGGAATGAGGGAGGCTTTCCACCCCCCCTTTCCCAAGGCAGCGAAGGGATTCCTGAGAACACCTTCGCTGCCTTGGGAAGGGACGGAGTGGAGGGGGGGCAGGCGGCTTTCCGCGAATAATCAAAACCGCGAATGTGAAAGTCACGAATGTGGAGGGGCAACTGTATGTCTAATAAATAAAAATAGAATAACTTACAGTACAATGAACAAGGACAGTAAAGATAATTTTTGACCAGCAGCATTTTATCATGCACAAGTTATCTACATTTCAAAACCAAGATGAGCTTCAGAATATAATAGATACTCATAACTGATGGTTTGTTAAGCTAATTTTAATAATTTTTATTGTGTAAAAACAATGTTAATAAATGCATGTATATTTATTGATTTTACAGCTCATGAAGAAGGGTTCATACCCGAAACATGTCAGCTTAATGAAACAAGTTTTTTCCACATAAAAACAGCTTAACAAACATTGCTTCAACTTGCTAACACTGAGTACATCTCTCATCTTCCAACAGTTTATGGTGTTTTCCCCTCTATCTTCAGTCCTCTTTGGGTGGAGCAGGGGTGAAAATGGTGGTTTCAGGTGAGAGCAAATATGAGTGATTTTATCCACAACTTTGTCACAGCTCATCTCTACCGAATCCATCTAAATTCATAAGAATCGCTGTAGGTATTTACAAACAATGTATTCAAAATTCACAGGTATTCTTTTGAACATGATTAGTTCCATTCCATTCTATTATAGATCTGTCATTGGCAAAAACTGATAAGACAATCACTCTGGCTTAACCACTCCAATTAATCAATGCAACCAAAAGATTCTTCCTATAGCAGAAATCTGCTCCTGAAAATGTCCTGTGCAATGTTACTGCAACCATAGTTTCAGCCCATTTTAAATAGTCTGAGAGAATTGTAAAGCACAAGAGAGATCTCTAAAAATGGACAATAACTTGGAATTTTGTATGGATTCCATTAGTCAGAGGAAGGCAAAGGACTTTACCACACCAGGCAGTCACCTTGCAGCAATCCTGTTTTGGAAGCAAGCGGAAACATAGCGGTAGTGGAGCAATCATTATCGCACCTGCTTCAATATCGGTATGGTGCTGCATATTCCTCCCACACTGCCCGCTTCCTCCACGTTATTGCCCTACGTATTTAGGATATGCAGATCAGACCAGTGAAGCTGGGGGGCAGTCAGAGAATAGGCTGAGGAGGGTGGGGAAAGTGAGATCGGGACAGGGGATGTGGTGGGGAGACATCAGAATAGAGAGGGCAGAGAAACGAGATCAGGCCGGGGGGGAGAGATTAGGGTGGTGAGGGTGGGGAAAGCGAGATAGGGCCAGAAGAGGGGGAGAGAGATCAGGACAGGGAGGGCAGGGGAAGTGAGATTGGGTCAGGGAGATCGGGCCAGGGGAGGTGAGGGGAGAAAGAGATCAGGACGAGGAAGGTGGAGGAAGCAAGATCAGGCCAGGGGAGGTGGAGGCGAGTGAGATGGGGTCAGCAGATCACAGCAGCAAAAAAAATAAACAAACAATGGAAGAATGGACTTTATTGTGGACCTGCCCAACGGAGGGGGGGGAATCTTCTAAGGTGAGAAGAAGACAAGCCAAAACTACCCCCCACTCCGTATCCCCATTCTAAAGTCTCTCTCTCATGCAAACATGCACGCACGCACACACACACTCACATGCCTGGAAATATAAGTTGAAAAGAGTCTTACAGTTTTAAAAAAGCATTTATTTCTTTAACCACCAGCCTCTTTCTTGCTTTTTTTTCTAGCTTCAGACTTAACTAATCACTGGCAGATGAAAGCCAGAATAGGGATAAATCAGACAGACAGATCAGTAGCTGCTGGCTATCATCTGCCAGCAATTAGTTCAGTCTGACGCTAGAAGTGAAATCTACTGCCCTACAAGGAAAAAGGCCTTTTTAAATGTAATACAGTTGTCCCTTCACATTCGCTGGGGTTTGGTTCCAGGACCCCCTGTGAATACCCAAATCCGTGAATACTTAAGTCCCATTATATGCAACGGCATAGCAAAATGGTGTCCCTTATATAAGATGGCAAAATCAAGGTTTGCTTTTTGGATTATTATTTTTTAAAGAATATTTTCAAACCATGAATACTTAAAACCGTGAATGCCAAATCTGTGAATGTGGAGGGACAACTGTACTGTTTTCATTTATATTTGGGGGGGCAGGCATCTCTTGTGTGTGTGTGTGTGCATGCACCAAACTAGGAACAGAGGCAGGGATAATGTAATGGAAGAAGTAGTAGGTGGGCAGTCCCAAATCCCGTGTGTGATAAGCTTTTAGCGCAAGCAAAGGCTGAAATCTTGGAAAGGTTCCCAAGGTGTGATAGGAACCAGAACAATCCCAATTGCATAGTATTTTTAAAAACAATGTTATTTAGTGGGAGAAGAGCCTCATGTGAGAAAGCCCAGAGAAAAAGAGAACAAAGAAGACTGATCCACAAATTGAAACTGACAACAGTCAGGCTGAAGTCTGAGGCTGGAATGGGCTGGTAGCTATTATGTTGAGATTGGGTCAATAAATGACATCAGTTTGGTTATGGAAAGGGTTCATCAACCAGCTGGTATAGAACCCTGATGTTGGGCCTTGGATTGAGCCTCAGCCCTGGTTTTAAGCCCAGTCAGGAAAGATTCTGTGGCCTCAGCCAACGGCAATTTCTTTAGTTCCGCATCCACAAAGACACAGACTAGCCGAATACTCGATAGAATACCTCAGATTTAATTGCCTTGCTAGCATTCTTGCTTTGATAAATCACTTACATGATGAGGCCTAAATCCCAATTACGGTAAATCAACACTTATGTAAATTCCATTGATTTAATAGCTAGAATTAGGCATTGGATTTAGGCTACAGTTTATTAAACTAAATCTTAATTGTTATATATAAATGGGACATTTGCTACTGCAGTATTGCTAGCTGGTGGCTGTCCTCAAAACATATATACTTATATAGTTCCTATACAGGTGTTTTTCCGTATCCATGGATTTGGTATCCACAGAAATAAGTATTCATGGCTTGAAAATATTCTTTAAAAAATAATAATCCAAAAAGCAAACCTTGATTTTGCCATCTTATATAAGGGACACCATTTTGCTATGCCATTGCATATAATGGGACTTGAGTATTCACGGATTTGGGTATCCACGGGGGGCCCTGGAACCAAACCCCAACGAATATGAAGGGACAACTGTACTTATATAGTTCCTATGTGTCCATCTATGTGCTTTATGTATTATACTTGAAGCTGTCCATCAGGGGCGCAGAGAGGACAGCAGACATAGAAGGTTCTAGGAAGTCATATGAATTCGAATGGTGGTGGGTCTTTTACTAGGCATGCAAAGGCAAGGATTTAGACCTCTTAGCCATCACGCCATTCTATTTGCTTTTTAAATAAAAATAATTTCCCCTGCTTTTTCATTTTTTGCTTGTAGATAACTCAGTGTGTGAGAGTGTGACAGGGCTATGAGTATACAATAGGCTTAAGACTATTTTTAACTGTTATTTTTAAATGAATGTCATTAGAAAAAATAGTATTTTATTTACAATTTTTTAAAATCTTATAAACATTTTATTTTATCCACTCTGTTTCAGTTTACTTCACTATAAATGAATTTAGTTTAAAATGGCTAATCTTCAGCATAGTTATTTAGAACACAATACTTTAAGTGTAAAAGTAAAAGTAACTTGAAGGTGTTATGCAAATGCACAGCAAACAAAATAACATCCTTAAGTTATGTGACAGTTAAATTTAGATCTCATCTGTTGTGGTAGGAATCTATGAGCAAAGTATCCATCAACACTGGACAAACACTGGCCAAGGACATATTCACTGGACTTGTATCAACTCTGATTGAATCTGAGTGATTTTATTTGCAAAGTGGTGGGCAAATTCTTTGCAGCAGGTTGTTGAGCGGCTAAAATTATTCTTTGGGCCAGACTGTAACAGACACCCTGACCACTTGAAATACCACCACTGGACAGTTCTGTAGTGATGGACCACTGTAACTCTTCCACCACCCTGATCCCAAAAGTCTTGCTTGCTGCTGCACAGAAAAAGCTGAGGGGCAAAGCTAAGAGTGTCAGGATATGACCCTAGTGTGACCTGTTCCTGCAATTTTCAGTATTCTCTTGTAGCCTTGTTGTTGTGTTTTCATTTATTTGTGCCTATTAATGAGTGTTATGTGGCAAATGTGGAGGGAGTATAATGGTTGCTAATGGAAATGGAGAGATAAGCCTGCAGCTGTAGAATCAGTTTGGGAAAAATGGGATGGGTGTTATATGGGAAGAAGAGGTCAGGGATGATGGATAACCAATAAGTACTGAAGCCCGTCAGATTTCATAAGATTGCAATATGCTTTTAGTATACTGTCTACCCTGTAAGCTTCTGTGCTAATAAAGTTTCTGATTACCGGTAACTCTGAAACTGCTGGTCACAGTGTCTGGGAATGCAAACATGAGAGAGAGAGAGATTAACCTTCCCCAGCATCATCCAACCTGGTCTCTGTAATACATACTGGGTCAACACATTCATCCAGGATCAAGTTCTGGATGGCAGCTGTTTTAGCATTCACCAACCTGGCATTAAGCAGCAGCATTTTCAACCCCAGGGGATTGCTGCCATGGCTATCCAGATTATTTGGAATGGGAGACAGTTTAGCTGTTACTTTTCGAAGTACTTTTGAAGCAGCATGTTAGTAATACAGTATATTACAGTACTAACATGCTACTTTTCATTATTTTTTTCCCAAAAAAATATTTTAAAATAGAAAAATGCCCTTCTGAAACCAAGGCTCATTAATCCCAATGCAACACTGTTATGTTTTAAGAAGGGACAAGAATGGTTAAAAAAGTCATTGACCCCAAAGTAATATGCTACATTACCTCTAAGCTCTGCTACAGAAGAAAGGGAGAAAAATAAAATAAAATGATCAAGTGTTCAGTAGGCCTACAAAGATTCATGAACGAAAGAAGCTCCAAGTGCTACTGGAGCAGATAAAAAGGATCTGGGAGTGGGAAGAGTGAGCACTGGTATACACGAGTCAGAGAGATCACAAAGAAGAACATCAGGCTATGGAAAGAAAGAGCAGCAGAAACTTTAAACATTTAAACAGAGTTTAACATTAATTTAACATTAACATTAAAACAGAGTTTTAACATTTAGAGTTTAATGGAAAGCACTCCCTCAAAAAAAAAAACTAACAAGAAAAAGAACATGGATGGGAAAGCCTTATAACACACAAGGGACAACACACGGAAGCAGCAGAGAGATTATGAGAAGTTTTAGGTGAAAATATGATGAGGGCCAGTCTTCAAAACTATATCCCATTACATCTAATAAAACCAAGGGGGGGGGGGAAACAAAGAGAAAGAGACCAAAACAGAAAAAACAGAGAAACAACAAAAGTAGACACACAGTTTTATCCTGGAGGTTTCCATCAGTGAACGAGATAGCCAGGTGATTCAGTGCAACGCCACCTCTCCCTACAGCCCCAGCCCAAGAACTACTACAGAAGGTTGCTTCCTCTAAATCAGAAACCATTCCAGCAGCAGAGAGACACAAAAAGTATGTCTAAAGCAGGAGGACCAGTCTGAAATATACAACTGTTCAAGATTTTTTTAAAAAGCATCTTTGCAATTAATCAAATCCTGAACTACTTAACTTGCAAATGACCCAATTTGGGCAGTGCAGCCACATCTAAGTCTTTGCTGATCCACTTTCTCAGCTGTTTTGCTCTTTCTGCTTGCAGGAGTTTGCTTTGACTCCTCTTTGAAGCTGTATAGGCCACAGCAAAAGACAACATCAGAAGTCCTGACAGTACTTTGTGGTGGTGATGTGTGCCTTCAAGTAATTTCTGACTTATGGTGACCCTAAGGCAAACGTATCATGGGGTTTTCTTGGCAAGATTTGTTCAGAGGGGGCTTGCTTTTGCCTTCTTTCCTCTTTCCTCTGAGGCTGAGAATGTGAGTTGCCCAAGGTTGCCCGATGGGTTTCCAACCCCAATCAAGGATTAAAACCCTGATCTCCAAAGTTCATAGCCCAACACTCAAATCAGTACACCACACTGATTCTTGAAAGTACTTTGTACTTTACACTTAATTAACTTAGCAGAGAGCAGCCTGAGCCAAGGAGAGGAAAGGGAAGAGTCTTGCCTTTCCTACTCAAAAGTAGAAACTGCACTTGCAGCCATTTTGGAGTGGAACAGTCTGTGTTCCTATGCTTCTCTGTGTAAGAAAAAGAAATACACATAACTTTTTAAAAGCAAAGAAGGTGAAAAGCCCTTCCTTGCAAATAAAAGAGGCTTTCCTTGAGAAGATAGCCTTAAAATGATAGCAGCCTAAGAATCATTGAGTTGAAAGAGACCACAAGGGCCATCCAGTCCAACCCCCTGCCATGCAGGAATATCCGATGAAAGCACTCCCAACAGATGGCCATCCAGTCTCTGTTACTGTGGACTCTCTCAATCTCCCTCTCACAGATATTTAGATCCCCCCCATGAATGTTTGATTCACCCTACACCTCAAGAGTTCCTTAAAACAGGATCAATATTTATAATTTATAATATGCATTAAAATGACTAAGCTAAGACTGTTGTACTTTGGACATATCGTGAAAAGACCTGACTCTGACATTATTCAGCCCCGCAAACCCCAATATTCATCTGTTAAATGTTGGAACATATGGACTTACAGTCATCAAGAAAAGACCACAACTCTTCAGATGTAAACAAATGCATGGAGAACAAAATTAAAAGTCACGTGTTAGCTGAAAAATCAAAACTATCATTTGTCTCTTTCATATGGGATTCTATGAAAGAGGTACACTGCATGTCTATATTTTGGGTAACTCTGAGGATGCCACCTCTTGCTATCATTGTCCTCTGGGTGCTCCCTCTTTGCCTATCTTTCAACAAAGGAAATATTTTAATTTATTTTTATATAAGAAGCCTGATAGAAAGATCCACCATACTGGATGCTTAAAGAGCTGGGCGAACAAGGCGATGTAGAATTAGCCCAGAGAGTACAAAAGGCAATATCACATAATTAAAGGTAGGTCAAGCAAATGGTGAGAAGGTACAGCATACTTTCAAGTCACACTGCAGAATGGCTCAGCCCCTCAGTGCTGTGCACCTGCAATACTGTACATCTGCATTATGTTCATAACATTACAGATTTCCGATGGAATAACATCTTTCATTACTATGACCAGCTACATTTCTACATTCATTTCATCTGAGCAGTCTCCACTTCTCTGATCACATTATAAAACTCCTCGGAAGTAATTTGTTCATACGAAGAACCACCCCAAAGCTGCAGATAGCACAGCTGTAGTTCAATTATACAGACATGCATACACCCAAAAGAGTAAAGACTTTTCCTTCTTACAAAAGTACCAGATGCAAAATATTTTTAAAACTTATTTCCATGATATTAAGCCAGTAGTTTTTAAACTTTCCAGCCCACAGAAACCACAGTGGGTATCACTGCACTAGGTACGGAGGAAGAGGAGATAACTTTATTAGAACTGTTTTTAAAATTGTAAAGAATTTTGAATGCTGTAACACTGTAGGTGCGAAAGCTATATATTCTTGTTCTGGCAGTGAAAGTCTAATAGATTCACAACTGGGGGGAAAAGTTAAAGATACAGAAGTAATAATTTATACACCACTGTCTACTGCAAACCACTCACTCAAAATAGCCTTCCTAGGCAAATGCATGTTTGCTATGCTCTATGATCCCAGAACAGTTAAACAGAAGACGTTATATGATCCAAGAACAACCAGTTATTTTCAGCCATTTTTTAAGAAAAAGAAGCAATAAGCATTTGTTAATTATTAAAGACCCAAAGTGAATTGCAGTTTTGTTACAGCTTAAAAGCGCTGCACACATTTGCATGCATGTCAGATTTATAACGTAAGAAATCTTATTTGTGAGTAAACTGGCATATACAATATGGTCTATGAATTATGCCACAGACTAAAACCTGACACTGACTGAGATTCTGATCAGATGGCAATTGATTATACAAACATTAGATGATGATTTATACCTGTTTCTGTAGCATCTCCACCTGCGAGAGTTCCATTTTCTTGCTGAGCTACCAGATTTTTCAGTATAACTTGTGTGGCTCCAAGTCTTGGCAATGTAACATGTGTGAGAAATGGCAAATTGTTTTTCTTGGCAAATGCCTGACTGGTTTCTCTTCTTTTTCGAAGAAAACCACCCTCTGGAAACAATACAATCCACTTGCGATCACGGCTCCTGTAATATTTTTCTAGATGTCCTTGGAGAAGCACAAGCTGCTGGTCACGGTAAGCTTTTCCCTAAAATAGAAAATACAAATGGGAATACCCAAGTTTAAAATTTAAAAGATTATCTTTTTCAAAGCTAATTCCCAAAGGATTTTTTCCTAGTCAATAGTGGGCTGAGAAAAGAAAAACAAAATTGTTATTTTTCAATTTCCATGAAAATAATTCTGACATCAGAATCTTCAAAGACCCAGAAAGGAATCTATCCCACAAAATATTTTGAGTAAGCAAGTTCCTCTCGGTACCTCAGTCAGTTCTTTGCACCCTCCGCTGGTGGAACAGCCTCTCCAACACCATGAGAGGCATGCCTTTTGCCTATGCTACGGTTTCTCTGGTCCTTACTACAGACACATCCATGACAGGTAGGGGTGCCCACATTCTAGACGTGATGGTCCTAGCTGATGGTCTGACACAGAGAAGTTGTGTCACATCAATGCCTTTGAACTGCTCACTGTGTGAAAATCCCTTCGCACGTTTCCGAGATGCTTTCGACACAGGACTGTCCAGGTGGCTATGGACAGCCTAATTGTAGCCTTTTCTCAACAAGCAAGGAGGCCCACATTCTTGCACCCTCCTTCAGCTTACCCTCCAGATTTGGGATTGGTGTATACACAGAGACATATCCCTCCTGGCAGTGCATCCCCCTGGCATTGACAACATCCTCACTGACCTTTGGAGGTTTAAAGCTATCTGTTGGGAATGCTTTGATTGTGTATTCTTGCATGGCAGGGGGTTGGACTGGATGGCCCTTGTGGTCTCTTCCAACTCTATGATTCTATGATCTTAGCAGAATGACCTTGACCTCACACAAATGGTAGATGGACTCAGCCCTTTTCTGCTGTCTCTTTCATCAAAATAAATCTTTTCACATCCGCAGCACACACCCAATGCATTGATTCTACAGGAGGGGCCACTGAAGCTCAGGCTCTCTAAGAGATATGGGACTGCTGTACGCCTTTCTTTTGTTTCTGCTTCTCACAAGGGTCATTGCAAAGATTGACGACAACAATGCTGGTGTTTTTCTCATCACACTGTGTTGACCCCATCAGTCACTGTTCTCCAGACTCCTCAGGCTGTCCATGGCAACTTCTGCAGTCTTCCGGAGTGCTCAGATCTCCTCTCCATGCAGCACAGCTGAATTCTCCACCAGGACATGGCTACCCTCACACTAACTGCATGTAGACTTCAACCTCAGCAGACCTATTGGATGACCTCCAACTTGTGAAGTCTGCAACTCACAAACAGTCCACAAAGTGCTCCTGATGCAGCCAAGCGGAGTCTCCTTTTTTTGTCTTTCCTACAGATGAAAGGTGCTGTGTTGGACAACTTCTGGCTCAAACATATACTTTGTTTCCCTGCGTCTCGGCAAGACATGTCACAGTCTTACATACATCTCTTGCTTTGACATCATTTATCTGTCACATGGAATTTTTGGAGAATCACGATCAAAATTGGAGGTACTTTGATAATTTCTGAAATCAAGCAAAATTCTTACTCTTTCTGAAAAACAATGTGGCAATGTAGGCAGCATTCCACTCACAGAAACTGTTCTGATATAATGCCAAGCAATGGACTGATATTGTGACGATGAGTATTGCTTTCACAACCTTCCTCTTCTCATCTTATACACCAAAATGAGCAATTGCCAGATCCACATTTTTCCATAGTTTCCAAATGCAGCAAGACATAGTTGCAAACCAAGATCTGAAAAATGTGGAACAGTACACAGATAGAGCAGGGTGCCTGCACCTAACATCAAATTCCTCCTAATGCCTGCTCCTAATATCAAACCACCGTGTTTCCATAGCTCTTGTCATAATATCCACATGCAACACTCTCTCTCTCTCTCTCTCTCTCTCTCTCTCTCTCTCTGTTTCCCCAACTCCCCCTTACCTTCTACAATTTTGAAACACTAACTTCATGGATGAACCATTTGTTCAGTGTTGAGATCCAGTATTTTATACACTCTGGCTACCTAACACAAAAAAATAACATTGCTAAATATCTGAAAAGCAGATGATGCCACTAACATTGTTTTAACTGTTACCTGTCTTATAAAGAAGTCTCCATGAATTAAAGATACAATTCCAAAGTTTGTATATTTAAAAATATGATCCATCAGCCACATCATCTGACGAACAACCTGAAAAAATTCAGATAAGAACCTGTCAGTACATACAAAGAAAAACAATTTTAGAGACAGGTTGCTGAATTAACATGACAGTGGATGTACTACCCCCAAGATGTTCAAATTTTTTATTTTAAAGGGGGGAAAAAAGATTTTATTTTTTAAAGCATTTTGGGATAAATCCTTTTTCTTTGAATTCTTGAAATTAATTTGTAAAGCTAATATGCTTTTTAAAAGGAATTTGACAGAGATGAATTTAAACAATTCTTACTTTCAACCAAATATTCTCTTTGATTTTATACTTTCTCTTTTGCAAAACAAAACAAGAAATACAAAGGAATACTCCAAGAATAAACTAAACAACGATAGTATCTGCATAACAAAATAGATCAGCTGTATTAAAAGGAGGAGGCATCCACTTGGCAGGAATCAAATCTTAAAAGATTCTATGCAGTTATGCAATGCTGAATGGGAGTTTTGAAATGTTAAGGCTGTGGCAAAATAAAAACTAATCTTCGGTCATTTTATTCCTACCATATCCCCCTCCAACACACATTTATACACTTTGTCTATCATACTTGTAGCATTTTTTAATAAATCAAATGTTTAACAATACAAATACAGTAGCACCCCCATATCCACAGGGAGATTGGTTCCAGGCTCCCCCATGGATACTGAAATCCGTGGATAACAGCAAACGCCATACTCCTTTTCTTCCCCGCCCCATTCACCCTCACTGCCGCAGCCATGCCAGGGAAGGGAAAAGGGAGGCGCTTCTCTCCTCCGCCTCTCCCTCCGCCGTTCACCCCAGCTGCTGCCTGTCGCCAACCACAGATAACTGAATCAGTGGATGGTGAATCAGCAGATACGGGGGTGCTACTGTATAACACAAACTTTGAACGATACAAATTTTGAAGCACTTCAGATTTAAAATTACCTGTATGTATTATATATAAAACACATAAAAATAAAAATTAATTAAAATTAGAAATAATTAAAATTAAAAATAGAAACAGTAAAAACACACCCCAGTAAAAAGCCTCTGTGTGTGTAGCTATGAATTAAAAGTCTGCTGGAATAAAAATGTTTTGGCAAAAGGAAAGCAGGGAGAGGGCCAGCCTAGCCTCCTGAGGGCGGGCATTCCAGAGGGTGCTAGCAGCCACCAAGAAGGCTCTCTTCTCATGTCCTCACCAAACTCTAAGTTTGGGCCATCTCTACTTAGCTTCCAAGATCATATGGGTTATGGACTAACTAAAATCTTCTAGTAATGAGACAATTAATATTTAAAATATACAGTTAATTTTATGTGTGCTGATAAAGTGCTACTACCTGTGCTGGATAATTTTTTGTTCTATTATGAGAAAATAATTCACATTATTCTATGGTGTGATATAGAGGGTTAAACAATTTTGCTAAGGCAATTTTATGAATATTTTTGTTTGCCTTTAGGAAAAATCACCTTTCTGCTCCAAAGCACAATAAAGTTACAATAAAATTTAAGAGTTTACATAAGGAAATTTATTTTGTCGGTCCTTAAAGTTTACTTTAGGCACCAAGACAAGTGCCTGCAGAATAGCTGCTTCTTCCCAAGCATGTCTATGCTGGGTTTTCAACAATTTAATCCTATAGTTTAGCAGTTCTGAACAACACTTAGCATGCATTATTGGATGCAGTCCTCCTTATCTCAAGCTCAAAGATGTGAGGAGAGACCTATATCTGACATCCTGGAAAGCCACCAGACAAAGTAGATGATATCCTAGATCAATGCTGAGTAACTTTTGAGGGATTCGATTCCCCACCCAGATTCCTGCTACAGGCCAGATCAAGGGATAGTTTCTTTTTGCACAGGTTCTCCCTACCTGGGAAAACCTCTGAGAAGTGAAACTGCCTTTCCCCACTCTAGTGCCAGCCACAGACATGCTTCTTACCAATGGTATGTTCCTCAGACACTTCTCCCATTCAGGAAGGTGAGTGAAGAAGAGTCAGGAAGACTCAGTGTGTGCTTTCAGGTACTGGTTGAGTTCTGACCTTTGGATTCAGCTGGCATCTCAAAGTGCTACCTCAATATGTACTGTATTTCCTCTTCTCTCATCTTTCCCATGTGGGAAAGGCAGAGAAGTGACTTTGCTGGCACTGGCTGAATGAACAGCTGGCTTTGCATCTCCCATGCCTGTATGTGGTATGAGTGAAATGGCTTTGAGATTGTCAATCAGTCAGTCAGTCTACCATCCTTAATTTCTTCTGAGCCAGACGGTTTCAAATGACAAGCCAAATTTATCCCATAGGCTGGAGGTTTCTCCCCAGGGCATAAGGAGAGAAATTCTGATTCAGTATAAAGGTAGTTTCATACATTCCCTTTTGATTTGCATTATTTTCTCAGTGAGTGATTAGTATTTCTCTACTGTTCAAGAGACAGATTATTTTATCTATTATATACTAGAAACAGTTTCATTTTAGTATTAGCCTTATGATTAGCATATTTTCTACTATGTGAATTTTATTTTTAAACAAATTCAGACATATTTTGAACAGACAGACTGTATTATATATAGTTTTGTATTTTTATATTAAGTAGCAATAAGATTAAATTCTAAATCAAATATTTATATTGAAGTCAAATCCGTCTTATCCTAGAATCAGCCGCAGGATTAAAGATCATAATTTTCTCCAAACAAACATTGTCTGCAGACCAGACTTCACTATCAAAACTGAAAATAATGGGAAGTGCACAATTCCCATTTATTCACCACTTACACAGAGGTCAGACTTAAGAATGTGTTATAATGAATGGCCACAGCAATGCAGTATGTTTCATTTGGCAACCACTGTCTCTAGTACATAAAAGCAAAAATAAAAGTATTTGCTGTTCTTGAATGCCCATTGTTATTCTTTCTGTTACTGGGTAACATTCACTATATAAATAATAGTTCTAACAGGAAGCTGACAGGAGAAAGTACAGTTGTCCCTTTACATTTGCGGCTTTGACTTTCGTGGTTTTATGTATTCGCGGAAATTCCTTCCCCCCGCCTTACTCTCCCCAACACAGCCTCTGAGCATTTAAGGAGGAAAACTTCCTGCGCACATACACACACAGAGAAGATCCCAGCATGCAAGCAACCCCCACACCAGCTTCTGAGGGTCTAAGGTGAAAGAAAATCACAGCCCCATGCTGTGAGCACGCAAGCAAAGTCCCCCTTGCCACTCCCCTCTCTGTGTTTTAACAAACTGAATTGTTTCTTTAAAGCTCACATTTCGCCCCATGTCTCCTCATGGTCCAAAGTAAAGCACAGCGGCAAACTGAATTGCTTCTTTAAAACTCCCATTTCGAACCTTTCCTACACACATTCACACACAGGGAAGGTGCGGGTGGCATTTCCCAGCAACCCAGCCACTGAGCATTTAAGGCGGAAAGCTTGCGTGCTTACAGTATGGGGCTTGCTGGGAGATCCCACCCGCACCTTCCCTGTGTGTGAATGTGTGTAGGAAAGGTTCGAAATGTGAGTTTTAAAGAAGCAATTCAGTTTGCCGCTGTGCTTTACTTTGGACCATGAGGAGACATGGGGCAAAAGGTGAGGTTTAAAGAAGCAATTAAGTTTGTTAAAACACAGAGAGGGGAGTGGCAAGGAGGGGGACTTTGCTTGCGTGCTCACAGCATGGGGCTGCGCTTTTCTTTCCTCCTTAAATGCTCAGAGGCTGGGTCAGTTTCCGTGTGTGTGTGTGTGTGTGTGTGTGTTTAGGAATGCTGCTTTTATTCACGGTTTTTTCACTTTTGCGGGGGTCTTGTTCCCGTAACCCCTGCGAATGTGAAGGGACGACTGTAACTCTTTCTTTGTGCCTTCCCCTAAATTGTTCTGCTTGGTTTACTTTCCTGGGCCATTCATTTTAAATGATTCTTGGCCTGCAAACACCTTAAATATTTGTGCACCCTGCTTCTAAGGGACAACCATCTAGGGGGCATGATTTAATCTGTAGGGGAAGAAGGCTGAAAAATTGAAGAGATAGAAGAGTTAAGTTTTTTTTTTTTAAAGGAAGATTAGAGAAAAGAAGAAGTTGAAATTGAAAACGCTTGGCGGGGCTAATGAGGGATTCCTCCATTCTGTTTCCTGCCTTCTGAAGCAATGGGGAGGAGTAATCCACAAGAGGATGTTTTTCATGTCCATCGCTGGAAAATAAAAGGTTCAATGGATATAGATTTGGGGCATCAGGGCCAGGTGGTGAGATACCTTACCTTTCAGTGTCTCCCAGTGCTGCAGTTCTCAGAGAGCACCCATGAAGGCCTACCCAGTAAATAACAATGGTATATACAAAAATAGCATACCGTGCCTTTGTCCTGAAGGCACATCATTAGAGTGCAAACATCTCCTGTTGCTTGATGGTTCACCAACATCACAGCTTCATCTTCTGAGATTGTTTTAACATCATCTCCCCATTCTATGACTTGGGCGGGAGGGAAGAAAACAAAGAAAAACACTTAAATTACATATTTTAAATTGACATCTACCAGCCAATTCAAAATACCGTATATTGCTGCATACAAGACTACTTTTTAACACTTGAAAATCTCCTCAAAAGTGGGGGGGGGTGGTCTTATACCCCAGTAATCATACTCCCCTGCTGTGAGAATGACTGAAGTGTAAAATGGCCTGGGCAGTTTTCCCAGCAGATCCTTCCTCCTGCTGTGAGAATGACTACTTTGCCTTTGAAGAGTTAAATGGTCCCCCATTTAGCTCAGGAGAATCAAAATAATGTTTCTTTTCAGGACAAGTTAGCCTAAAATTAGAATTTCTGGATTCAGATTTATCATTCTGCATCAAGTTTTGTCTATGGTGAAATTCTCTTGTCTACCACTGTGGCTCTAAAATCATTAATGTGCTCATTCATTAATGTGCTCATTCAAAAATTTGGGATTTGATAGCTTCATATTAACCAACTTACAGTATTAATGCAACCTTACTTTCCAAAGATTGAACACCACAGAGATTTTTCAAAGTATCCCATGCTTTTTTAGCTGTTCTCAGTCCTTTAATTTCACAGACTATTCCATCATCTATAGCCACTGAGCTGGCTGGCTGGTGGGGGACAAGCTTTCCAGCCAGGTGGCTGGCTGGGGGGGGGCAAACTCTATATTTTAACTTAAAAATTGGGGGGGGGGGTCGTCTTTTGCGCCCAGTCGTCTTATACGCCAGAATATACGGTAGTATATATGCTGAAATCCAAACGGTAGTTTCAAATAGAGTAGATCCACTGAATCAGTTTACAAATGTTAAGTCAGAGCTTATATAGCAATAGTAACAGCACCTGCATTTCTATACCACTTTATAGGGCTAAGCACACCCAAAGTGGTTTACAATGAGTTAGCTGATTGCCCCCAACAAGCTGGGCACTCATTTTACTGACCTCCCAAGGATGGAAGGCAGAGTCAAACTTGGAGCCCTGTAGGATCAAACTCACAACGTTGTGGCTGCAGCACAAGCAGTTAACCACTGCACCACCAGGGCTCCTATGTAAGTCCCACTTCTTCACTAAATCTATTCTAGCTGGGACTGGCAATTTGATTTTGGGTGTATTTTTTACTTAGACGAAGTTATTTATTTGAGCACATACATTTTTTAAACAACACAATCCATACACATTCAAAAGACATACTAGCACAACCAAATTAATTTATATATTTAAAAGAAAAAACACCAGTTACAACTGAGAAGGCTGGAATGGAACACTCTCACATTCTGTCTGTTCAACTCTGCTTAATAAAGTTCACATTTGTATCCTTCTAATTGGATTCCCTCTCTCTGACACTCCTTGACAGCTGCTTTTAAAAGTAATGACCTCAGGAAGAATACATACAAAACTACGGAATGCATCCATTTGATACTTAAGATTAGCTGACATTTTTATTATTTAACATCTTTAGAGACATAAATGCACGGGAAATCAAAATGTCATGGGCAGTGGAGACAAAGGGGAGGGAAAGTAAAACAAGAGTAAATAGGTGTATATGAACAAATGGATACTGTTAAGGTACTTGCTTCACTGAAAAAAGTACAACTCACTAAAATAAAGACTTCCCAGAAAAGGATGGATGTGAAAAAGGATTTGAAGAAATAGAGGAAGCACAAGTGTAAATGCTGTAGAAGAAAGCTCCAAGCATAAACATGTTCAAGGGGAAAAGAAGGTATCCAAGAGAGGAAGAACAACTGATGATTATAGAATCAATTGTTTGATAAAGAACAGTAATATTTTATTTACTATATTTCAACCCACCCAAGAAAAAGTTCTCTGGACAGATTACAAACAGGTGAACACACCACCACCACCAATATAATCAAATGTAGTAGCATTAGGAAACCCCCACAGGAAAATACATACACAGAATCATAAAATATATAATCCCTATGAGAAAAGAAAGAACTTTTTTCACATGGAATTCGTTACCTAAGAAAAGATGTGATCCTTCTTGGAGAGACAATACTAACTTGGAAGAAAAATGTTAACAAAACTAAGAGGCGTATTTAAAATGTTAACATATGAAGTAAATCTGAAAAGATCAGAGATATTAAGGTTCTTGGTGTTACTACTGAATGACTTATGAAAAGAACAAAGAGTGCAATCTAATAGAAAAAGGGAGCAGAATTCCATAGTATGTCAGTTCTGTTTGTTCCATCATATCATAGAGTTCACGCTGCTATGCTGATCACAGGACAATAACTGTTCAAAGTCTGCACTTCGTTGGCATTTGAACTAACCTTTTGCCTTAAATCTGTAAGCGCAATACTGTCTGATAATGCCATGCTTAGCTTTTCTTAGAAATGTATTTACAACAGTCCTAAGTCAATATTCAAAGAGAACTGTATTACAATTTACATTAAATGTATAAACACACATATATGTGCTATGTTGCTGGAAAGAAAGACCACACAGCACTCAAAAAGCACCTCCCACTTCTGGCAACAGGCCCCTGAAATACCATACTCTTGTGTCGCAGGACAGACTTTTTGATGTTCACAATTATTAACCATGTATTTGTAATCTTGAAGATGAATTCAAGTGTTTTGCATAAATAAATAAAAATACTAGAATATGCTCTACATGTCCATAGCTTTGAGACTGGTTTGAAAGGTTGTCCTGTGACCTGTCTCTAGTGATACTGCAGCAACCACATGTTCCCATCTCAAAGTGCTGTTTGTAAAATCCCTTCATTGCCTGTAACAGTACCGTATATATGAGTGAATTCCTTTCCAATATGAACCACCTGTCTGTATGAACATTATCATAGAATCAGAGTTGGAAGAGACCACAAGGGCCATCTAGTCCAATCCCCTGACATGCAGAAATATCTGCAAGCGCGCTGATGACTAAAAAGACCAATCCTTTTTAAAAGGCAGACAAAACCCCTTCCCTTTTAATCTACTGCTCAAGACAGTTACAGCATATTTAAAATCTAAAGCACAGAGGTACAATCCAATGTGAGGATAGGGAATGTGTGATTCACTTAATGTTAAATTCTAGCTATCAGCATCCTTCACACTACTGATTAGGACTGATGTAAGCTGTAGTCCAACAATAACAGATAGTCTGACAGATGGCTATCTAGCCTCTGTTTAAAAACCTCCAAAGGAGACTCCACCACACTCTGAGGCAGTGTATTCCACTGCCAAACAGCTCTTACTATTCTAGCTAAATGTTAAATTCTAGCTATCAGCATCCTTCACACTACTGATTAGGACTGATGTAAGTTGTAGTCCAACAATAACAGATGGCCTGACAGATGGCTATCTAGCCTCTGTTTAAAAACCTCCAAAAGAGACTCCACCACACTCTGAGGCAGTGTATTCCACTGCCAAACAGCTCTTACTGTCAGGAAGTTCCTCATAATGTTTAGGTGGAATCTCTTTTCTGGTAGTTTGAGTCCATTGCTCCATGTCCTAGTCTTTGGAACAGTGGAAAACAAGCTTGCTCTATCCTCAGCATGACATCTCTTCAAATATTTAAACATGGCTATGATGTCACCTCTTAACCTTCTCTTCTCCAGGCTAAACATACCCAATTTTCTCTCTCTTCATTAAAAGAAGTAAAGCAATCTGAAGCAGACAGCAGGATCATAAATAAGCTCTAACAAGAATTCTAACTTTATGTTGCCCCTTCTGATGTTTTGTTAGTTATGTAAAAATCACATGTCTTTTCAGTGCCACTGCTGTTTTGTGCTTTTAGATGGGACTATTCCCCCCCCCATTACAGTAAGGCTTTCACTTGGCTTGAGCTCTTTCAGAAAGTAGGATAAAAGTGTTTTTAAAATATACAACTACACACTTATACGTTAAAAAAATACCCTAAACCATCCTAAACAGTATTGATCTGTAACAGCAAAACAAAAACAAAACCAGAAAAGTTACATGGCATCTTCAAAACTCACACATTTTTCACAAGTTTTTGTGGACTAGAGCAGATCAGCAGGGGTTTTCCCCCCCTAATATGCAGGGACCAGTACCATATTTGTGCCCAATGGCTACAACTATTTCTTTCTTTCCTGGAAACTTGCCAAAGACTAGTAGCTGATGGCCCACAAACCAACAACAGTACGAAGACCACTACTGTAAGTACCAATGGACTAGTTTATTTTATCAGAGCAGTAACAATCTTTATGAATAAAAATATTCTAAGCAACAGGAAGAAAAGATGGCGGTAACATGATGTATGGAAATATATGAACTATGTTTAATTTGTCTTGATTCCAAATCCACAATGTCCCTGTGATCTATCCTCCACTTTAGAATTGTTGTCATCCCTTTGACCTTTCAGACTTCTGGAACAAGAATAGCAAACATAGCTTAAGAGATGTTTATGTACTTTTTTCCATGCCTAAAGGTATTTTAAAAAAAAAACACCAACCAACCTATTAATTATCAAAAGTACAGCAGCCAAGCAAATAGATACTGAAGTGCGCAACTGACAAGTGCAGAAAAACATGCAAAGATAAACAGTTTAGAAAAAGAACAATTTCCTTCTGCCTCACCTTTACAGACCACAGCAATAATCAAATAATAAAATACACCAAAGAGCCACCATTGCCAGCTATAAAACAAAACAAAAAACCTGTCAGGGTTGGCTGGTTTAAACCAGGTCGGTTTAAACCACAGTTCAAATGTTGGTTTAAACTAAATGACTTTTAAAAAAACACTACTGTTTTTGAAAATTGATTATTCATAGATATTTTTTAAAGTCTGGCTATTACTACTATTTTCCAACCCTCTTATTGGATCAATAATGACTGTTTGAATTTAAAGTTTTTAACTGTAACAATTTATAGGCAGTTAGTTGTTTATTGTTAGACCAGTATCCAGTGTCAGCTGCTTCTTTTTAATCACTTTATTGTATAGTGCAAGAAATAAATTCTTCAATTAACATAAATTCAACCAAACAATTTGCACTTTTTTAGAACAATTATTATTTAAGCTAGTGGCCATAACATTTTGATACTTAATTTTCTGATTTAGTCCTAAATTGGTTTTAATGCAAAAACAAACACACACACACACAAAAAAAACCAAACAGGTTTAAACACCTCCCCAAAAAGGGGTGTTTTGGTTGGTTCCCCTGCCACTCTGTTTTCTGTGCATGTCAAAGAGTTAGAAAACATTTTGGAGGTCACTTAATCCAACCTCCTGCTCAATGCAAAATCTGCAATGCAGGATGCAACTGCAGCAACCCCATTCTGTTCACCCCACCCAGACCCAAAGTGAACTGCATCATCCTGCTGAAACCACTGGTAGCCAGAAGTCTGCTTAAGGTTTTCTAAAACTACTCCCCCCCCTTTTTTTTTAAAAAAATATATCAAAAGAAGACAGAGACAGTGGCCCTGGATTTTTCTAAACTTTTCAGAATGGATAAGGAGTTCACTCAGCTAATTTGTACTTTAATCTCAACAGGGGAAACTCCATCCTCTATCAGTCACAATGAGATCAGAAACCTTAGATGATGTTATAAATGTTAATAATTTCTGCCTAAGGCAATTTTTGTGCTATTTCTGCCTGCCTGGACCTTCATCTTCCATCATATCTACAGCCTTCATGAGTCAAATCTCTACTGTTTTATTACAAATGTAGGCTGAGTTTCACAGGAATTTCTTTTGAGTGCAAACTGCCTGGAAACTTATCACACCTATAATCTTATCTCTATAGTACAGAAGAAATAAGAACACAGCATGCATCTAACTTCTGCAACCCTCCTTAGCTCTTGAGTTTGATTTTCTATGCATGAAGCAAAACTCTCAAAAGGAACTTAATCACATGTTTGCTCCTTCAAATGTCTTCAATCAACCTGATTTTATTCTTGCATTTAACCCTTGCCTATTCTGAGAAGTGAGTTAATATCATAGAGGAAGCAAAAATATTTACCCCTGTGTAAAAAGAAAGAAAGAAACCCAACAATTTAAACAGGCTATGGGGACAAACAATCCAGATAAAATTAAAAGGAATTTCTCTGGCTTTTCTTTGCAAACGAAGATTCAGGAAGGACTCATCTCGCGCTTTCTGCAAGCGCGCTGATGACTAAAAAGACCAATCCTTTTTAAAAGGCAGACAAAACCCCTTCCTTTTTAATCTACTGCTCAAGACAGTTACAGCATATTTAAAATCTAAAGCACAGAGGTACAATCCAATGTAAGGACAGGGAATGTGTGATTCACTTAATGTTAAATCCTAGCTATCAGCATCCTTCACACTACTGATTAGGACTGATGTAAGTTGTAGTCCAACAATAACAGGAGGCCCAAATGTTCTTCACCCTGATCTAAGAATACAATTCTGCATAAAAAGCAAACAGCTTTGTAGCATTTTCAGCATTAACAAATATATTGTTTAGTGTTCATATATAACTACTGTACCAGCACATACACACTGACTTTAAAAGGATTTATGTTTGGATTGTTCAGCAGCCAAACACATGTCAAATATTATGTTATACAAGACACACCAGCATGCAGAAACACCAGTAATTATTTTTTTAAAGCACCCAAAAGGAAGGCCTTGTAAGGCTTTGTCTGTAAAGATAATATGAAAATATTTTAAATAAACTGTAAATAAGGTATTTCATTGTTTTTTCAAGTGACAGATTTCTGTTTCAAAACCAAAGCACTGGGAAAGATCATCTTGTTCTATCTATTCCACTGCAGTAAAATTTTGGCCCTCTGGACTTTCAGTCCATGTGATCCATAAAATAAAATGCTAGTGCAGGAGAGAAACTGGGATGAAGTATAGGAGAAGGCAAAAAAGTGGGTTAATGCATACAAGAAAATGCAAGATGAGCAACAAATAGTCAAGTGGCCCTTAATTTGGAGTCCAATCATAGATTACAAATAAAACTTAAGTAGATGAAATGGATATGAAGAAAGTCAAAAACAAAACGAGAGGACCCCAGCCATTTTGCACATTTAATCATGTACACTGCAAAGCTATCCAAAGCATCAATCCCACAACAAAAATACTCATCATTCTGCTGATTTCAGGCTGATATTATCTAATAAGCCCAATTCTGAAACTACTGATACCAATAAATTATTACCAGAAATAGTGTGTATTTAGAAACAGGCAATCTGCATAGACATTGGTTTCAACATATATTAAAGGGACATATTAATTACTACATGTAAAAATAATATTAAAGTATGGCCTTTTGCTTAAAACCATTTTGATGTACTGCACCCTACACATACAGGTGGTGGTAATATCTATAGAAGACAGATAAGATAAATCAATGTCTACTACACCAGGGTTTTTTTGTTGTTGTTTTTACAAAACTTGGAATGTATAAATTCTGCATGAGATTTTTTTTAATCTGTTCAAATGTTTATCATAGATTTAAAAAATATGGATTTACCTTTCATGCATATAAAACTGAGGTGTGAACACTTCAGAAAGCCAAACCCAACATTTTAGAAAAACCTGTACAGGAAATGGACAGGTATCCCAGTGTAAGACCCATATGATTTTTTAACTTGCCAAATAATAAAGCACATTTAGGAATATTATACTTAAAATTTTATTACAAATATAACTGAATCAGAGTGTTTAATGCCCATTTTAATTAAAGTACTATTACTGCCTGCAGTTTTATACCTACCTAAATACCCTAAAGGCACCCGATGCTGTTTGATCTTGGCAGCTAAGCAAGGTCAGCCCTGGTTAATACTTGGATGGGAAATCAACAACGAATAACAGGTGCTGTAGGCTATATGTCAGAGGAAGGAACTGGCAAACCCACCTCTGAGTATTCCTTGCCTATGAAATTCATGGGGTCACCATAAATCAACAGGCTACTTGAAGGCGCTCTGTATTTACACAAGGCCAAAGCTTGAGAACATCTCTTTTTGATTACAGCTCCCCAAATCCAGATTCTGTGAGTTTTAAAAGTAAGAGTACCAAGCTAAACAAAAGACTTTGTCTTCCACACCAAAGAGTTTCAGTCTGCATTTTATTGCTGCAGGATAGAAAATGTTCATAAATTTACAAGAGTGCTTATTCACATACAAAAAGCTCTGTTGCAGAGCGTTTACTAGCTTTGAATTTGGCATGCTGAACACTTTTTGCTATTGTTTAACTGATCTTTGGAATAGCAAAACCCCAGCAATTTATAGAAACCATTAGCAACTTATTCCTTTGGCGCCTTTCCCCTAAGAATACAAGGAGCCTTGTTCTGATAAAATCACTACTTGTCCTTGCTTCCCTTACCTCTTCCCTGCATGGGAAGAGGGGGGAGGAAGAGGAGTGAAGCACTTTCAGGTGAAATCTGCAGGCACTACAAATGCAACCCAAGAGTAGTAGGGCTTCTGAGCCACTTTCCCACTGCACAATTAGTCATTCAGGTAAACCAGGCTCCAACCTGAAGAAAACGGAAGTTCTTTACCAGCCTGTAGCACACGACGAACACCATCATCCTCACATTGCCATTGGCAAATCTGTGCTTCAGTCCATTCAGCAGTTCACCTACCTGGGAAGCATCATCTCCTCAGATGCCAAGACTGACAAAGAGATCGATCACAGATTAGCAAAGGCATATAGCGCATTTGGAAGACTTTACAAAAGAGTTTGGAGTAATAAACACCTGAGGCGAAGCACAAAAATCAACTTGTATAGAGCCATTGTACTGTCTATTCTCCTTTACGGGTCTGAAACATGGGTCACCTATCGCCAACACTTACGACTCCTCAAACGCTTTCATCAGCGCTGTATATGCACAATCCTAAATATACACTGGACTGACTATGTTAAGAATGTTACTGTCCTTGAGCAAGCAGGGATCACCAGCATTGAGGCCATTATGTTGAGAACACAGCTGCGCTGGGCAGGGCACGTTTCTAAGATGGAGGACCATCGCCTCCCAAAAATAGTGCTCTATGGTGAACTCGCTATGGGTCAGCGTAAGAGGGGCACTCCAAAAAAGCAATACAAGGACTCCCTTAAACAACATCTCACCAACAATGGTCCGCCCTGGCCTCACATCCAGAGGCATGGAGACACACTATCCACAATGCTGCAGCCTTATTTGAGAACTCATGCCGAACAAGTCTTGAAGAGAAACGACAACGCAGAAAGAATCACAACCTGGAAACATCACCCAAGGAGACCTTCTGCTGTGCTTTCTGCAACCAGACTTGTTTATCTCGGATTGGCCTTTTTAGTCATCAGCACGCTTGCAGAAAGCGTGGGATGAGTCCTTCCTGAATCTTCATTTGTGAAGAAAAGCCAGAGAGAGAGAAACCAGGCAGGCTTCTTCACTGTTGTGTAGATACAACTATAGAGTTATTGGATCATTTCTTCTAACGATCAAATTATCTTCTAAAATGGCCCAGTGCATTCAGGTGTGTGACTAACACCAGATCACCCTTGTAAAATAGTAACAATTACTTGAAATAGCACAGTACATCATCAAAATTAGGCCACTGTAAAACTATGAAGTAACATCAGAGACTATGGAAGCGAATTAGTCAAATTGTACCATTATGTTCTAGATAATTTCTACCAAATCACTAAGGGGTTACTTGTACTATAAATAAGGAGGAGAATAATCATTTTGCAGTGTTACCCTGAACTCTCAAACATTTTTAACAAAGTGTAGTCTATCCATTTAACTGCCTATATCTTTTAAGATTATGACTGTTAAATTCTTAAGAAGAGTACTGCATCTTTTTAGATTCTTGTTTGCCATTTCAGTTTAGAGCAGAACTTCAATGTTTAATGAGTCAACACACCAAAACATCGTGTATCAACTACAAATGCATCCCAAACTTATCAGGTACCATACTTTTCCTTTTAATATATTACTTTTAATGCACATTTCTGAAAAGATCTATAGTAGATCCTCTTAATATTTCCCTTTTTATTCATCTAAGAAGGAACATCTCTTCTAAGATTGTGTGTGTGTGTGTGTGTGTGAGAGAGAGAGAGAGAGAGAGAGAGGGAGCAAAGTATGCTTCAGCTTCAGAACTGTTCTTTGGTCCATATAGAAATGTATATAAATTTAAAATAAATTACATCTATTAAACTCTGATACATTGGCTATTACTTCTTTAATAATGTGATTGTTTAACCTCTCTAAAGTATGACTGGGTCTACTAAAAAAATACTCTAGTATCTAGCAGGGGTGTGGGAGAAGGGACAGAAACTCTGAGAAGAGTTTTTCAGTCTTCGTGGCTTTCTTTCCCAGTCCCAAGTCCACTGACCCTAACTACAGCTTATTGGCAGCACACTGTCTCGATTCTCACTCTTCTCTAATGCTCTATTTTGCAACTCAGGCAAATCAGTTCTCTTAGCGTGGGTGGCAATGTCTGAAATAAGCTGATTTATTTCTGGTCAGTATTAAATGGTGAGTGATAAAGTGGAATGATTATTAGACAAAAAGGAACGTTGGTCTTACCAGTGATACATTCTTTGCCAGTGGAGAGACAAAGAGCATCCAACTTGCTTGGGGGTAGTTCCTCCCCATTTGCTCCTAGTAGGCAGGGAACAACTTTTTTAGGACTGCCTACCGGTGAGGTCATCTGGGAGGGGCGACCCCCAGCTAGCCAGTCAATGTCACAGCCTCACTACCTGCCCTCTATCGTGGGAGAAAAAAACAGGAAGAGACAAAAACATTTTGAAAACATTAAGAACGGTTCCACTCAAGAGATGAAACAGTTTCTGTTCAAATGACCCACAGCTTATTCCTCTATTGCCAGCGCCTCGGGTGGGTCTGGATACTCTTTGTCTCTCCACTGGAAAAGAACGTATCACAGGTAAGACCAACGTTCCTTTTCCCAGTGGGGAGGACTGCAGAGCATCCAACTTGCTTGGGACGTACAAAAGCAACAATCCTGCGGGTAGGCCTGGCGGTGGCTTAATCCATCAGTGACTGACAACATGCTGCTGGACTCTTCCATCAAAATGCTGTTCCAGCAGACTGCTACTTGTCCGGTCTATAGTGTCTGATGAAAGCTGATGAAGACTTCCAGGCAACTGCCCTGCAAATTTTCTCTAAGGAGGTGTCTTTATCCCAGGCCCTGCCGTTGCCGCACTTCAAGTGGAGTGTGCCACAATGACTTCTGGCATGGAATGCCCAGGTGCTCGTAGCATGTCGCAATACATGCTTGAATCCAACACCCCAGCGTTGACAGTGAGACCTTCCAGCGTAGAAAGTTGACATGGACTCAGATGGACATTGCCTCTAAACACCTGAACAAACTTGTTCTTTTTCTAAAAAATATATCCGGATCATATCTCTTCCAGTGGAACAGGGGATGGGCCTTCAGGCTAAAATCCAGACGCAGACGAAGATTTACTGAATCCGGTCTACTAATACAGAGATCCCTCCAAACAGATGATGCCGCTAATTCTGACACCTTTCTTGCAGGTGTAATCGCCACCAAAAAAAGGACTTTCCAAGATAAAAATTTTAGAGGGACCACTCTGAGAGGCTCGAATGGTGCCACTGTCAGTGCCTTCAGGACTGTATGGAGGTCCCAGGATAGGAATCTATGCCCCAGTAGGAATGCAGGGTTGCGCAACCCCCGCAGAACTCTTCGTATGTGTGGGTGAGCGACCACCTGCAACGCTCTTAATGGCATTGGGTCGCAGACCCACATTCACGCTGCCCTGCAGGAAAATCTGAAGGTGACGGAAGGATGACCTCCAGAAACCCATGGCCCCTGCACTTACACTACCTTCAAAACACTCTGAATGTGTATTTGTAAATGCTCTATGTTGACTCTCGCCAGGACACCAGAATGGTATTCACAACTGCCTGGGAATAGCCCCCTGAACTTAGAATCCTCTGCTCAACCTCCAGGCATGGAGCTGCATCTAATTCAGGACCGGATGCTGAACTTGGCCCTGGAACAAGAAGGTCCAGACAGTCCAGGACATGGATTGAGTCTGTCGCTAGGTCAGGGATGTTTGACAACCATGCCTACCGGGCTCACGCTGAGGCCACTAGGATCAAATCCGCCCTTTCTGACCTGGTGCGGGCAGGGACTTTAGGAATCTGCTGAGTTGTTGGAAGGGTGTACCAGACTTTGTGGCCATGGTGCCAACAGCACATTTATGGCCTCTGCTCCCTCCATCAGAAAAATGGAAGGACCTGGGAAAAACTTGGGGGTCACAGAAGATGCAAATAGGTCCAGGATTTGATGCTTCAATGCCCATCTGGTCAATGTCGGTGCGGCTGAGCACATCGGCTTTGAGTATAAGGGATCCCTGTAGATGTTCCACCTCCAGGGATGTGAGGTTCCCCTCCGCCCATCTGAGCATGTAAGTCACTTCTGCCATGATTGTGTGGGACCTCGTACCTCCCTGTCAAATTATGCGAGTTCACCGTCGAGACAATGTCTGTGTGGACCCAGACCGCAGTGTTTCAAAACAGGTCCTGAGATGCTACTAGAGCCAGCCTGACTGCCCAAAAAAACTTGCCAGTTGATACTGCGCTCGAATCCCGCAGGTGTTCATCTGCCCTGCGCCAGCTGGGGGCCGTAGTCTGCTCCCCAGCCTCATAGGGTTGTGCCTAAGGTAATCTGTATCTTGTCTGTCTCCCAAAAGAGGACAACTTCTGTGAAGATCCAATGACGGCCTCCACTGGAGTCACTGTAAGAGTTCCCTAGGAACTCTGCGGTGTCTGTGCCATCGAAAAACACTATCTTCTTGAACTAGAAGCAAGAATCCACTGCCACATCCCGGAGTGAAATCTCGCCCACGGCAGAGTCTATTGCTGCCATTATGAGACCCTGTAACCGCGTCAGCTGCATAAGATCCGGTTGGGAAGTGTCTCTCACTTCCTGAATTGCCCTGTGTATGGAGTCAATTCTCCCCTAAAAGAGGGAGAGCAGACCCCCCCCCATTGAGCCCAGGGCAGCACTGAAATGTTGAATCTGTTGACTTAGGGATAGTGAACTCTTTCTAAAGTTCACTTAGACCCCATGGGCTCTGACTGAGTTGAGAACCCGAAACAAGTCCCTCTCTGCCCTTAGCCTGGATGGAGAGCAGATCTGAGGTTGTCCAAGTAATGATGAATATGTAGACCTGAATTCCTACATTGTGCTACCAAGGTCGCCATAATCCTGGTAAAAAATCCTGGGAGCTAAAGAGAGAACAACTGGAGCACTTGTATTGGAAGTGACTGTTGTTGTACACAAAGCGTAGGTAACGTTGTTGTCCCTGGAATATTGGGATGAGAAGACATGTGTCCTGCAAGGTGAAGTAGTCCCCCAGGGGGAATTGCCTCCCCCTGGTTCATGGTTCAGTGTTCCCATGTGGAACTTGTGTCTCCGTAAAAACCTGTTGAGGCCTCTTAAGAAGAGAACTGCCCTCCAGGTTCCGTTCTTCTTGGGGACCGAAAAAGTATAGAGTAGCATCCGCTGCCTCTTTGTTCTACAGGCACCTCTTCCACTGCTCCCATTTGAACCAGAAGTAGGAAGGTGCCCTTCAGGAGCGGGTGTTTTACTATATCCTTGTATATTGGAGTGGGAACAAACCAACATGGCAGGGTTCTAGAGAACTCTCCCTGGCAACCTTGGCGAAGTGACCAGAGGACCCCGCTTGTCCGAGGTGGAGTTCCCCCCAAAGGTCCACATAGGACTGCAAGCGTCCCCCCACAGGGGTGACGTTGCTTTCCCCAATGATCTAACCTGGTTCCGACACTGGTATCCACTCCCCCCCCAGCGTGGCTTGGAATGATGGGTGCCCCTTGAATGAAGGAAGTGAAGGATGACGTATCGTTCTGATGTGTTGAAAGGGCATGAACCGGCCTCTAGTATCTTGAATATTTCCCATCCTCCCTCTTGCGGGACGGCACAAGTGTTCTCTTCTTTTTATCCCTGTCCTCCACCAGGATTGGTTCCAGGGACTCCCCAGACAACTTCTCTCCTAGGAAAGAGGGAGAGCACCAGGCTCTATTTTGACTTGAAATCAACGCTCCAGAATTTGGGCCATACCTGTCTTCTAGCGGTTACTGCCACCCCTTGCGCTCTAGAACAGAACTGGCTAAAGTCCAGGATACTATCCGCCAGAAATGTGGAAACCAGTGCACGCTTGTTGAAGTCTTGCAGAGTCCTGGTTTCGGAATAGGGGACATCAGCAATGGCATCTTTATTCCACCGAATGGGGACGCAAGCCATCCTTGTAGTAGCTGCCTCCTCGCCAAAGAGATGATGGAGTAGAAGAAAGGCCCCAGTGGGAATTGAATTCCCAACCATAGGCAACCAACCATCAGATTGGCCTCCTAATCACTAGGCTATCCCTGTTAGGCCTTCTTACAGTGCCCAGTATTCGCTGGTGGTCTCCCATCCAAGTACCAACCAGGCCCAACCCTGCTGATCTTCAGAAATCAGATGAGATCGGGCAAGTTCAGGGTGATATGGCCGTATCATGGCAAATATAGCAGAAAAACACCAAGGCTGAGACAGGAGCATCTAGGAGTAGCTCCTGTAAATTCTCCATCACCCTCTCAGGCAGAGAGTGCAATTTCTCTGCACCACCTGCTTGCGCTCTTGCCACTGCAGGTGAGGCCTATTCGTCACCAATCATGCGCCTAAGTGTGGCTGGCACTGGCCTTTCCAGAGTTACTTGGCTGTTGGCTGAGAGCCCCGACAAAACTCACCCGAGATCTCAGGGAGATCCTGTTGCACAAGGCAAAGAAGGTTTTTTGTTTTTTGTTTTAAATAGCGAGTGTCATAGAATCATAGAGTTGGGAAAGACCGCCAAGGGCCATCCAGCCCAACCCCATCCTGTCAATCAGGAACACACAACCAAAGCACACTTTGTGTGACTCCACCACACAATACAAGGCTCCAATACAAGATCTGAGCAATTGGAGAGAAAGAAGGCAACTCCCACCCCCTTTGTGAGTTCTAGGCCCCTGCCATTGCGCCCCCAGGAGTCTAAAGCTCTGGTGAGCCCTTGTCACCCTATGACCCCTCCCCACTGAGGGATGGGAGCGAGAAGGAGACTCCGTGACAAAGAGAACTCAGTGGGAGCTGCTGCTTCAAGTACTGGGGCGGGGGAAGAAGAAGTAAGGCGCCTGGCCTGGTGGTTTGGTGGGATCTGGGTTCAGGCCTCCCCTGCCCCATCGCCCAGCACTGGCTCCATGGGCAATCCTCTACCCTTTCTGGAGTCACCTGTCACCTGCTACAGTGCCGCTGTGAGGGGGGGGCTGCTCCGGCCGCAGCGGCAATTGCAGCAGGCCCGACCCGGGCTCTTGCGCAGTTCTCCTGAGTGCGTCCCAGTGCTGCCCCTCAATGAGCGAGCCGCTCATGAGCAGCTCCAGGCGATTGCCTGTGAGGGTATCTCAACAGAGGCTGGGACATGCTCCCAGAGCAGCTCCAGGCACCAGACTTTCCTGGTGCCTCTGATAGCCTTGGCTTGCTCCAAGAGCGGCTCTGGCTGGATTGGCTGGCGATGCTCCCTCCCCACTGCCCCATTCCCTGGGGGGCCCGTCATCACTCAATGCAGCCGCCCTCCCTGGCAGCAGTTGGGACTCGGCTTCTTCAATGCTGGTGGGGGGGTTGCCCAGCAACACCAATGCGGCGGATGGCTCCCTGTTCCTGGAGGCGTTCCGCACTGCCTCCTCCTGGAGGGGCCGCATGGTGGCTTCCTCCCAGTCGGCTCCTAACCTATCTGGGTGGAGCAGAACTGGGGTGCTAACGGTGGCTGCTGAGGTGGGTGTCTTCTCACCCTTCTTCTGCCTCTTCTTGCCACCTCCGTTCTTGCTGTTGCTGGCTTTAGTAGCCGGTCTTTGCTTTACTGCTGCTGTTGCTTATACTGCCTCCCTCACTCCAGTGGCTGTAGATGTTGTTACTATTATTATTGGATTTCCCTTTTTTTTTTTTCAAGACAAGTTCCCTGCCTACTAGGAACAAATGGGGAGGAACTACCCCCAAGCAAGTTGGGTCTCCTTCCTTGGAGGTCTTTAAACAGAGGCTGGATGGCCATCTGTCAGGGATGCTTTGATCGTGATTTCCTGTGTGGCAGGGGGTTGGACTGGATGGCCCTTGTGGTCTCTTCCAACTCTACAATTCTATGATTCTATGAAATAACCTACATTTGCAAAATGTGTATCATCTGTAGAATATGGCTTTCCACTTCAAGAATGCCCACTGACTTGCAGAAGCAGACTGAAAAAAACTATTAGAATAAGATGGGGGGGTGTAAGCACACACTCTATGAGACTAGACACCACTGAACTTTCCACTTCTCAGGCTGTCTGTCGTGCAAAGCTGAAGTGTTAAACATTTCTTCTTCCAAGGTTCCTACCTATAGTTCTAGATTTCCTGGGTGCAAAAACAGACATTAGCAGCACACCTATTTGTCTGATTCTTGGTCAGACTATATGATCCAGATGGGCAAAGGGCATCCTTGAGGCTATGTCATTCCAGAAGGACCAAGTGCAGCTCTCAGTCCACGTGCATCATTCAAAAACTGTTTTTGTGGTCATTTTCCACTCTGGAGTTCTAACACTGCCTTTTTTCTGGCCAAAAAATGTGAGCTGCCAATCCTGGAAGATTCCAGGAATAGCAATTCACTTTTAAAATGTGTAGCAAGAGGCCTGCACGTTCAACATCAAAAAATACACATTTTTCAGCCAGTGCCAGGGTTTGTTTTCTGTTTGTTTTTTGGCAATCTGTGTTGCACTGGGTGCTAGGACAGAATACTGAGCCCTGGACCCACCACAGTTGCCCACTACTGGCCTAAATTGGGACCAGGTCTGATTTTTAGAGCAAAATTCCCCTCGCCACACTCCGCCTATTTAATCCAAGCTTCTTTTGCATCTGCTAAATTCCAGAAATGGAAGTGATGTTGACTTAGAGAAAAGCATTGGGGAACAAAGTGGCAGGGAAGTACTAAGTCTAAGTACACCTTCCCAGCTCTTGTTTCAAGTGTGGTTGCAGGAGAGCTAATTTAAACACAAGGTTTTGACACTGTTGCATCTAGTTCAGTTATTGAATGTTATTATTCAGGGCTATTTTCAGATTTGCAATGTAACATTGTTAAGTAGTATTTATTGTGTACTGCAGTGTTTTCTAACAGCTTTAAAGGCAGCCTGAAAGAGATTGTGTCTTTTTCTCTGTGTAATATGAAGAGAACAAGAAAGTGATAACAAATCTAGATCACAATAATGCTCAACTGTCAATGGTTAATAAAATAATCAGAAATTGGGATATAAAAGGGAAAATGACTAAGGGCTGCTATATTTAGAGGTAAACTACTAAGATTGATGGCAATTCCACAAAAAAGAAAAAAAACTTGTTTATTTATCTACAAATCTGACTAGATCTATTGAAATGAGTCTCAAATCCAAAATGTTATTTTTAACAAAAATATTCATTATGATTCCACAGAAACTTCCAAGCCAGAATACAAGGAACATCCTTGAATTCTTTCAAGAAGTGAAGCAAGACATCTCCAGTTCTCATCATCATCACAGTAGGAGGAATGTGTCTCTCTTCACCAAAGCTCCAAGTCTGTGAAACTTAAGATACTAGAAACAAAGCGTGCAGTAGCGGTGGTCTTTCATTCCAATCCAGCAGCCTGGTGAATTATGCCTGCTATTCTGTGTGTGTGCGCACGCACGCACATGCACACACATACAAAAAATATACACAGACTCAGAATGAGAATTCCTGCTGCCTTGTACATGGGGTGAAGACAGTGAGGAAAAGAAAAGACTGAAGGAGAGAGGTGGTGAGGATTTTTTTTTCAAAAGAGTGAAGTTGTCAATTTGGCTGGGTTTTATGTGGATTCTAGCCATGACACCTACAGCCTATTTACTCCATTAGATGGCTCATCTTTAATTCTAAAAAGGTTTGTCTCTATCCCTTATACAATCTGAACTATGAGGGAAAACATGCGTCTTTTATTCGGCCCAACTATTTTTCAAGAAATGAATCTACTACTGTCTTTCAGTGTGATGAGTAGTATCACAGCTATGATTGATGTCACATTTTAGGCATTTGCATTTTAAAACCGTGGAGAGATCCATCAATCTCTGCATTGTGTGCATGTGCACACACATGCACGAGGTATGTCCATACTAAATGGCACTGCTATTAAAGGGCTAAAGCAACTGCCTTCAACTACAAATGTTAGAAAAGCCCAAGTGTGCGTTAAAAGAATGTGGTGAAGGTTATTTCCAGTCTTCTCTTCCTTGGAGGGGTAGCAGCTTTTTGTATTTTACTGGATCCCATTTTGGGAGCAAGGCGAAACACAAATCCAATAAATAAATAAATAAAATATATTATAATTGTTTTTGTATTTTGTCTGCACTGGTAGGAAGAGGTTAAAAAAAGAAGGCATGTGCAAAATCTCTCTGTGTGTCACAGAGAGGAGGGAGGAAGAATAAGGTGGGGGCAAATGTTCTCTTTCAGTTTGGCTTTGTCATTCAGACTGCAGTCCATTCAGTATCCTCTTACCCCTGAGAAAGCCATACTGAACTTAGTAATACTCATTTCTGAGTAGAGATATATAGGACTACACTGTTAAATTACTTTTAAAAAAAGAAAAAGAAGAGTACGGTAATGTTAATTCAAATATGGAAAGCCTTCCGCATATATTCAGAGACAGTGCGTCCTCAGGTCTATTTATGAAAATAGCATTTTCTTTTTCAGAGGAAAGGTACTCTAGAGATCCATTATTTAACCCTGTCATTGCTATTATTATATAGTTTAATCACTAAATATAATACTTAACACTTTATAATTTTTTTCTGGAGCATAGCACTTTTCCTACTTTAGGAAACTTAGGCCCCTGGTGAGGAGGAATAGGAGAGACCAAAGGGAAAGAAAAGAGGTTCTAAGCCATACAAAGCTAGTAGAGTCTGAACAAGTAGAAGTCCTGTAAGAAAGAAAAGAGTGTAGGGGTAAAAGAGAAGACTATCAGGTTTTCAGCCAAAGCTAGGTAGCTTTGCTGGACACTAAAACAACCACGCTAAAAATGTGCACAGATTATCTAGGCTCTCAAGAACAAGAGTCTGATAAAAGGAGGCAAATAAAAGGCAACAAAGTAATGAAACTAAATCCACAAATCACTGTGATTAGAAGAAAATGCTTTGGCCATAACCAAAATGTGTCAGTATTTCAACAGACCAGCAAATTATGTGAAATGTGAAGTGTTCTGCTGCCTGCAAGCTCCAACATTTCTAGCCATGTTCCAAAAATGTTATCAGCCAGTCTATATAATTACTGGTTTCAGATCAGTAGAGTGTACTTCTCCAAACTGGAACAGAGGAAATTTTTCAACCAGTACTGCACACTCCACTGAACTTCAGCACAGCAGACAGACAGATAACTAGTAAGGCACTAACTTTGACACAGCTTCTGTTGGTATTTAAGTATGGCCATTCCAACTATCCACAACTTTTCATAAAGAAAATAGGTGGCTGCAAGTGGCAAGTTTTCTTCAGAGAACTTTTAGCAATTAATTTCTTTATATACCCTTACTCCTAGCCCAACCCTTCTGGCTTTGAACATTTAGTTCATTTAAACTTTTCTGAACTAATAAAACATAAATCCACACAGAAAAGAAACAGAAATACCTCAGGTATTATAAATCCTGCTAGCACATGAAAATCCAAATCTTTTATTTTATTTTATTTATTTATTTATACCCCGCTCACAAGGCTATCAGAGCGGCTTACAAATTGTTTTAAGCAATAGCAATTTACACATCAACACTGCATTAAGCAGTTTCCAATGTGTGTTAGCTAATTGTCCCCACAAGCCGGGTTCATTTTACCAACCTACGAAAGGATGGAAGGCTGAGTGAACCTCGGAGCCCTCTGGAATCGAACTTGCAACGTGGTGACTTGCAGTACTGGCATTTAGCCACTGCGCGACCAGGGCTCCTTATAAATCCACAGAAACGTATTCATGACCATACAATGAAATTTCAAATTATGAGAAACTACTTTGCGTGCCAGATCAGTATACCTAATGCAGTAAATGAATTGCTGCAACAATAACTGGGTTTTGTACTTTGGACTTTATCAGACTAGCATGTAAAAATGCTGTAATTCCGCAAATGAGGAAAGCCAAAACATAGTGGCATTTATTACACTTAATATCACTTGTCACTGTAATCGTACTAAAGAACCACCACGGAATTATCACACAACCAGGGCTGGTTTAACCAGTCTGCCAAATCAGCATTGGTGGGGGGGCCCGGAGGTCAAGAGAGGGCCCCATACTAGCCTCCTTAATCTGACGGAGACAGCCAGGAGACGAAAAACAGTGTCTCACAAACTCAAAGAGAAAGCGAAAGAAACAGCAGCCCTCCGTGGCAGAAGCTGGAGGGAGAGGCACGGAGAGGGTGAGTGTGTGTATGTGAGAGAGAGACAAGGAATTTGAGTGTTGTCTTCCTCAGAAAGGATCTTTCTTTCTTTCTTTCTTTCTTTCTTTCTTTCTTTCTTTCTTCCCTTCCCTTCCCTTCCCTTCCCTTCCCTTCCCTTCCCTTCCTTCCACATAGATCCTGCCCATCTTTCCAGCTGCTCTTAACATGGTTTCCTGGGGTCTCTACCCTCCCTCCCTTTCCCCCTTGGTCTTCTTCAGCTTCTTCCCCTTGCTGCCAACTGAGTTCAGCCTGCAAAAGGAATTTGTGTGTTTGCCCATGTGCCTTCAAGTCATTTCTGACTAAGGTAAGCCTACCATGGGGTTTTCTAGGCAAGGTTTGTTCAAAGGGGGTCTGCCTTTGCCTTCGTTTGAGGCTGAGAGAGTGTGACTTGCCCAAAGTCACCCAGTGGGCATTCATGGCTGAGTAAGGATTCAAACCCTGGTCTCCACAGTCATAGTGCAATGCTGAAACTTCTACAACACTCTAGCTCTTTTAACAGAAGAATATAAAGAATATAAATAAAACTTGGAGTAATATTACTGGGAACAATGGTTTTATTGTCGTCACTAAAACACCAGCATCCCATTAGTTTTATGTGAGAGGCATTGGCCTAGAGCAGTGGTTCTTAACTTTTTCTTTAGCAGGGACCCCCTTTAAATATCTTTTGTTGCCCCATGACTTAACTCAAGATTTAAAACCCTAATAATAATAGCTAACAACAACAACAATACAATTACACCATCCATTAAACTTTCCCTCAGAGGCACTCTTGCTTCTTCCTGCATGTTTGTGGCTGGAGTGGATTGAATGGCAATGTGCAGGCCAAGCCAGCCAGCCTTTGCCTTGGTTCCTGTCACGTGGCTACTCCACTACAGGGAGGAGGTGGGCCAAGCAGCCTTCAAGCCTTTGTGGACCTCCTGTGAGGACATTGCGGCCCACAAGTTAAGAACCACTGGGCTAGAGAATGCTGGAAAAGAAACAATGCAACCAGACCTAGAGAAGGATGCTGGCAGGGGGATTCTGGGAGGTGTAATCCAAGAATAACTTTCCCAGGCTCTGAATGCAGCCTAGAATCATAGAATCATAGGGCTGGAAGGGACCCCAACAGCCATCCCATCCGATCGGCTTCTGCTCTGCAGGAACACACAATCCAAGCATTCCTGAAAGATGGCCATCCAACCTATGTTTTAAAAAACCCAAAGAAGGAGACTCCACCACACTCCAAGGCAGTGTATTCCACTTTTGAACAGCTCTTTCTGTCAGGAAGTTCTTCCTAATATTCAGGTGGAATCTCTTTTCCTGTAGTTTGAACGCATGGCTCCGTGTCCTAGTCTCTGGAGCAGCAGAAAACAAGCCTGCTCCATCCTCAATATGACATCCCTTCAAATATTTAAACATGGCTGTCATGTCACCTCTCAACCTTCTCTTCTCCAGGCTAAGCATACCCAGCTCCCTAAGCTGTTCCTCATAGGGCGCAATGGCTTCCAGACCTCCCACCATCCTCCTCAGTATCTTTCTTGAATTGTTGTGCCTAGAACTGGAAACAGTATTCCAGGTGAGGTCTGACCAAAGCAGAATGGAGTGATACTATTACTTCCCTTGATCTAGACACTACTCCTATTAATGCAGTCTACAATCGCATTGGCATTTTTTGCTGCTGCATCACACTGCTAACTCATGTTTAGCTTGTAGTCCACTCTTTCTTTTCTTTGAGGAAATCTACACCATTACGTTAATTGCTAATAAACAAAAAATATTATGTTAGTACCCATAATATAGTTTTAAACTAAATTATTGGTGGCAAATTATGTAATATAGTAGGCCCCTCTTATCCACTGGGGATTGGTTTGGGGGGGGCGTGGATTCTGAAAACCATGAATAATAGTGAATGCCATTGAAAATAATGGGACTGCTGGTTTAAAATACCATAGAGTTGCCTTGGAGGGCCTAGAAAATGGCTAGGGAGGACACATTTTCTAGGAAGACTCTATGGTAGGTATGCTGTTTTGTGTCCCATGGATAAAGAATCTATGGATACGGGGGTCCTACTGTAATCTGAACATCCTATAAGGTGAATAGGTTAGGTTACATTGACCTGAGATAAACATATGGGGGCCCCAAAATAAAGCATTGCAGGGGGGCCCAAAATTCCTTAAACCGGCCCTGCACACAACTACCACTAATACTGTAAGAACAGGACATTACTTCCGTGGTTCAGCATGGGTGAGATTTCAGTGTTTCTCGAGAGAAGACGCAGGTGGGTTTAAAAACACACACACAAAAAAAACCCTTAATTTGCAAAGTAAATGAACACACAAACACTTAAACATAAAAACATGCAAACAAACTGGGACAGTTCATAAAAAGAGTATCTTGTGGACAGTTTTCACATTCTCATCTGGAGGTTTTCTAGCCAGGAACACGGAGGGGGGAAGAGGACCGCCCATTCACACTGTAATCTCGTGATTACAATGGGACGTGTTTTCGCACTCTTCAACACCGCAAAAAGAGCAGTTATTGATGGCTTGTCCTGTCAATGAAAAGCAACACCTTATTCTCAGCTGGAGCACAAACTGACCATACGATCATGACCTTGTGCAATAGCAGAAACCATTCGTGCTACCGTAACATCGTAATCATGCAATTTTTGCCATGTCTGATAAAGTTCTTTATGTCAACTACATGTATTGTGGGAGATCTGTGATCTCACAGCACTTCTGTTTTACCACTGCAGGGAAGGAATGAAAACTAAATTCTGATCAAACCAGCAGTAATGGAAAAGGACAATATATAAATCCCCCCATTTCGATGTAGCTTCCCCTCACCTTCCCAACTGGGCATTAGCTCTACGGGGCGGGGGGGGGATACATAATGTTGTGTTGTTTACCCTATGTGTCACACTATCATTAAAACTTCAGGATAGGCATTTGTGGACTCCAGTCCACCTGAAGAAATTAACCAGAATCCACAAAGGTTTATGCTGAAATAAACCAGTAAGTCTTAAAAGTGCTACAAGACTTGTTCCTTCTTTTTATACTAAAATAAACCAATATAGCTTTAAATGCTTAAAATCTCAATTTGTTTAAGAACCTAGCTCCTGCAAGCTAGCATTTTTTTTCTTGGCTGAATCCAAGGAGATTCACCCGAGTCAAATTTCTTGTGGATGAAAATACCCTTTTAAAACAAGAGTGGAATTACAAGTTACCCCTCCAGATTCGTGGCTTTCACTCTCGCGGTTTTGATTATTCACGGTTTGTTCAGCAAGCACCCTATTTAAATCAGCTTCTCTCCCCGCCCCATGCAAGGGAGAGGAGCCGATTTAAATGGACTGCTTGCTGAGCAAGCCTGGCAATCAACTCCCCACTCTCCTGGGGCTTTGGCTCCATTTGGGGTGGAGAGCCAAGCCCCGGGAGAGCGGGGAGTTAGTGGGAAAGGCACTTTTTACCCACCCACCCTGCCCTTCCCAAAGCTGCAATTGAGCTTTCCAAGCCTTGTCGCGGCTTTGGGAGGGTGGGGTGGCTGAAAAGCCTCTCCGCCATGCTCCCTCCACCCCTCCCAACCTTCCCAAAGTGGCTATGGAGCTCTCAATCCCCAGACTCCCCTCGGGAAGGCTGGGGAGAGGACGGCCAACCTCCCGCCCACCCACCCACCGCCTTCCCCAGCCTTCCTGAGGCAGCTCCAAGGTTTCAAAGCCCCAGAGCCCACTCAGGAAGGTCGGGGAGAGGCCGGGCAGACTCCCTCCCTCCCTCCACCTTTCCCGACCTTCCTGAGGCGGCTCTGGGGTTTCAAAGCTCCGGAGCCCCCTTAGAAAGGCCAGGGAGAGGCCAGCTAGCCACCTGTCCCCCTGCCCACTGTCTTCCCCGGCCTTCCTGAGGTGGCTCCAGGGTTTCAAAGCCCCAGAGCCCCCTCGGGAAGGCCAGGGAGAGGCCAGGCAGACTCCCTTCCTCCCTCCCAGCGCCTTCTCCGGCCTTCCCAAAGTGGCTCCAGGGTTTCAAAGCCCCAGCCCCCTCAGGAAGGCCAGGGAGAGGCCGGGCAGACGCTCTCCCTCCCTCCCGCTGCCTTCCCCGGCCTTCCTCAGGTGGCTCCAGGGTTTCAAAGCCCCAGAGCCTCCTCGGGAAGGCTGGGGAGAGGCCAAGCAGACTCCCTCCCTCCCTCCGTCCCTCCGCCTTCCCGAGGCGGCTCCGGGGTTTCAAAGCCCCGGAGCCCCCTCGGGAAGGCCAGGGGAGAGGCCGGCCAGCCGCCCGCCGCCTTCCCTGGCCTTCCCGAGGCAGCTCCGGGGAAGCAGAGCAGTCATCGGGGGTGACGGCCAGGCGGGCGGGAGGCTTTTTAGCCACCCCCATGCTTCCCCAAGTGGTGATGGGACTCGAAAAGCCCCATCGCCACTTTGGAAGGGCAGGCAGAGGCCTTTTTTTATTCGCGTTTTTTTCACATTCGCGGGGGTCTCAAGACCCTAACCCCTGCGAATGTGGAGGGACAACTGTACTTTCAATCTTGCATCTATGAAGGATGCAATCTATCCTATTTAAAAGCAAGTAAAATATTTGAATAAATCTTCCCATATCCACGACAACCAGTTTTCTGATCATTACACTCAGCTCAGATCAACAAAGGAAAAAGTCCGAAATCATTCTGTTTGTACTGGGATAAACAGTTGTAACTACAGTTGCCCCTCCACATTCGTGACTTTCACATTTGCGGTTTTGATTATTCGCGGAAAGCCGCATGCCCCACCCTCTCCACTCCGTCCCTTCCCAAGGCAGCGGAGGTGTTCTCAGGAATCCCTTCGCAGCCTCGGGAAAGGGGGGGTGGAAAGCCTCCCTCATTCCACCCCAGTCCCTTCCCAAGGCAGCGAGGGATTCCTTACGCCACTGTAGGAAGGGCAGGGGGGTGAGGGAGAGTGGCGGTGGGGGCTTCAAAAGCCCCCGCAGCCACTCTGGGAAGGGCGGGGGGTGGAGGAGAGTGAATGCGGGGGCTTCAGAAGCCCCCGCGGCCACCTTGGGAAGGGCGGGGGGTGGAGGAGAGTGACGGCGGGGGCTTCAGAAACCCCCGCAGCCACTCTGGGAAGGGCGGGGGGGTGAGAAAGGCTGGAGAGAGGCAGCACAGCCTCCTCCCCACCAGCCCGCTCGCCCGCTGCTGTCCCCAGCCTTTCGAAGCCAGCGCCGGGCTCCAAAGCCCCGTCACCCGCTTCGGAAGGCCGGGGAGAGGCAGCGCAGCCTCCTCCCCACCCGCACGCTGCCTTCCCCGGCCTTTCTCAGCAGGCTCCAGGGCTCCAAAGCTCCAAAGCCCTGGAGCCCGCTGAGAAAGGCCAGGGAGAGGCAGCGCAGCCTCCTCCCCACCCACACGCTGCCTTCACCGGCCTTTCTCAGCAGGCTCCAGGGCTCCAAAGCCCCGGAGCCCGCTGAGAAAGGCCGGGGAGAGGCAGCGCAGCCTCCTCCCCACCCACACGCTGCCTTTCCCGGTCTTTCTCAGCAGGCTCAAGGGCTCCAAAGCCCCGGAGCCCGCTGAGAAAGGCCGGGAAGAGGCAGCGCAGCCTCCTCCCCACCCACACGCTGCCTTCACCGGCCTATCTCAGCGGGGTCCGGGGCTTTGCAGCCCCGGCGCCTGCTGAGAAAAGCCGGGGAGAGGCAGCGCAGCCTCCTCCCCACCCACACGCTACCTTTCCCGGCCTTTCTCAGCAGGCTCCAGGGCTCCAAAGCCCCGGAGCCCGCTGAGAAAGGCCGGGGAGAGGCAGCGCAGCCTCCTCCCCACCCACACGCTGCCTTTCCCGGTCTTTCTCAGCAGGCTCAAGGGCTCCAAAGCCCCGGCGCCTGCTGAGAAAAGCCGGGGAGAGGCAGCGCAGCCTCCTCCCCACCCACACGCTACCTTTCCCGGCCTTTCTCAGCAGGCTCCAGGGCTCCAAAGCCCCAGAGCCCGCTGAGAAAGGCCAGGGAGAGGCAGCGTAGCCTCTTCCCCACCCACACGCTGCCTTCCCCGGCCTTTCTCAGCAGGCTCCAGGGATCCAAAGCCCCGGAGCCTGCTGAGAAAGGCCGGGGAGAGGTAGCGCAGCCTCCTCCCCACCCACACGCTGCCTTCCCCGGCCTTTCTCAGCAGGCTCCAGAGCTCCAAAGCCCCGGAGCCCGCTGAGAAAGGCCAGGGAGAGGCAGCGCAGCCTCCTCCCCACCCACACGCTGCCTTCACCGGCCTTTCTCAGCAGGCTCCAGGGCTCCAAAGCCCCGGAGCCCGCTGAGAAAGGCCGGGGAGAGGCAGCGCAGCCTCCTCCCCACCCACACGCTGCCTTCACCGGCCTTTCTCAGCAGGCTCCAGGGCTCCAAAGCCCCGGAGCCCGCTGAGAAAGGCCGGGGAGAGGCAGCGCAGCCTCCTCCCCACCCACACGCTACCTTTCCCGGCCTTTCTCAGCAGGCTCCAGGGCTCCAAAGCCCCAGAGCCCGCTGAGAAAGGCCAGGGAGAGGCAGCGCAGCCTCTTCCCCACCCACACGCTGCCTTCCCCGGCCTTTCTCAGCAGGCTCCAGGACTCCAAAGCCCCGGAGCCCGCTGAGAAAGGCCAGGGAGAGGCAGCGCAGCCTCCTCCCCACCCACACGCTGCCTTCCCCGGCCTTTCTCAGCAGGCTCCAGGGCTCCAAAGCCCCGGCGCCTGCTGAGAAAAGCCGGGGAGAGGCAGCGCAGCCTCCTCCCCACCCACACGCTGCCTTTCCCGTCCTTTCTCAGCAGGCTCCAGGGCTCCAAAGCCCCGGAGCCCGCTGAGAAAGGCCGGGGAGAGGCAGCGCAGCCTCCTCCCCACCCACACGCTGCCTTCCCCGGCCTTTCTCAGCGGGGTCCCGGGCTTTGGAGCCCCAGAGCCTGGTGAGAAACGCCAGGGAGAGGCAGCGCAGCCTCCTCCCCACCCACACGCTGCCTTCCCTGGCCTTTCTCAGCGGGCTCCGGGCCTTGTAAGGCCTGGAGTCCCCTCAGAAAGGCCGCGGAGGCCAGCCAGGCTGGCCAGACACCGTCCCGCTGCCTCCCTCCCTCTGGGGGGGGGGGGCTGCGGGAGCAGCATCTGTTATTCATGGTTTTTCCACATTTGCGGGGGTCTCAAGAACCTAACCCCCGCGAATGTGGAGGGACAACTGTATAGTAGTGCCAACCAGACATATGTATATTGAAGGGCTATTTTAACTCACTGTAATAAAGAGAAGATTGCTATAAAAAGTAATTCCAAAACTCTCCCTAAATACACTGCAATGGATACATACATGTAGCCACCACTGATCAATGCCTCATAGAACTGCCAAGTGTTCATGCAATGTTGTTCTTTCTATCCCCCACTCCACACACACATTTAAATATAGACGAAGCTACTGTTAGAAAAATATTGTCAACTATATCTTGTTTTTTCAAGGTTTTACAATATGTAATATCATTATGTGATGGTATACTTGTTTCTCAGAGGCAATTATTGTTATTCGCTGACAAGTCATCTTTCATTTAAGGTGTTACGATGGAGTCCCATTATGCTGCCTCAAGGTTGATTGCAATTCCCATCATTCTGTCAGAGAAAGGAACGTTGGGGTCTTACCTGTGATACGTTCTTTTCCAGTGGTGAGGCGAAGAGCATCCATCATGCTTGGGTTGTCCCTCCCCACTTGCTCCTAGTAGGCAGGAAAAGAGAGACCTTTGGCACTGCCCACCGGTGAGGTCATCTGAGAGGGACGACCCCCCGGCTGGTCAGTCTATATAACAGCCTCGCGACGCCGTCGCCATTGTCAGCCAGTTCCCTCTGAGTATCTTGGTTCCATCTTGAATACCATCACCAGACAGTGAAACAGGAACCTTGCCCATGGGTGGGCACGGATGCTCTTCGCCTCACCACTGGAAAAGAACGTATCACAGGTAAGACCAACGTTCCTTTTCCCAGTGGGGAGGGCTCCAGAGCATCCGTCATGCTTGGGATGTACTAAAGCTATCCAGAAGAGATCCCGGGTGGGTCCAGTGAGGTTCAATAGGTTACAGCTGTACTACGTGCTGAAGAACTCTTCTGCCAAAGGCCGCTTCTGCTGACTGCAGCTTATCCAACCTGTAGTGTCTGATGAACGTGGATGGAGTCTTCCACGTTGCTGCTCTGCAAATCTCCTCTAATGGTGCATCCTTATCCCATGCCGCTGATGTGGCGGTGCTCCTCGTAGAATGAGCCGTGATCCCCTCCGGGGGGGTCAGGTTCAACGATTCATAACATGTCACGATGCATTTCCTTATCCATCGTCCCAGAGTAGATGGAGACACTCGCCTCCCCAGGTACTTCGCATGAGGTGAGACGAATAGCGATTCTGAGGACCTTATATGTCTGGTTCTCTTGATGTAGATGCGCACCGCTCTGCGAACATCCAGGGTATGCCAAATCCGGTCGAGTTCTCTCACAGGATGAGGACAGAACGAGGGTAGAACCACTTCCTGGGCCCTATGAAACGCTGAATTGACTTTGGGCTTAAAGGCCAGATGAAGTCTGATGACCACGGAGTCTGGCCTGAAGATGCATAGGTCCCTGCGGGTCGGCAGCGCTGCAAGTTCTGACACTCGGCGTGCCGATGTTATCGCCACCAGGAACAGAACCTTCCAAGTGAGGAACCTCAAAGGCACCTCCCTGAGAGGCTCGAAGGGGTGAGCAGTTAAAGCCTTGAGTACTGTGTGCAGGTCCCAGGAGGGGAATCTATGTACTGTCGGGGGTGCTAAGTTGCATAGGCCCTTCATGAATCGCCAAAGAAGCGGGTCCCCGGCTATCCTTGCCGCTTTCTCAGGTGGTAAGAACGAAGTGATAGCCGCAACCTGTCTCTTGATTGTGTTCGGTCTCAGCCCCGCCTCTACGCCGTCTTGGAGGAACTGGAGGAGCAAAGGTGTCCGTACCTCCCTGAAGTCTAGGGCCTTTCGTTTGCACCATCTACGGAATACCCTGAAAGCGTATTTGTATATCCTCTGTGTGGAGCCCCGTCTGGAAGCTAGAATGGTGTTTACCACCTGCTGAGAGTAGCCTCTGCCTCTTAGCATCTGCCTCTCAATTTCCAGGCGTGAAGCTGAAGCCACATTGGGTCTGGATGGTGAACCTGCCCTTGTAGTAGTAGGTCGGGACGGTCCGGGAGTGGCAGTGATGTCGAGTTCATCTCCAGAAGGTCCGGGAACCAGGATCTCCGCGGCCAACGTGGGGCTATGAGGATCACCTCCGCCTGTTCGCGTCGGACCTTGTTGAGGACCCTCGGTATGAGTTGCCAAGGGGGAAACGCATATAGGAGATCCTGAGGCCACGGTGTTGTCAGGGCGTCCATTGCCTCTGCCCCCTCCGTGAGGTAATGGGAGAAGAACCGAGGAAGCTTTGCGTTCGCCAAAGACGCGAATAGATCGACCGCCGGGCATCCCAATGACTGAGTGACCTCTGCGAACACATCCGGGTGCAGGCTCCATTCCCCCTGATCGACGTCTGTGCGGCTGAGCCAGTCCGCCTTGAGGTTGAGTGTTCCTTTGAGGTGCTCTGCTTTCAAGGACAGAAGGTTCTCCTCGGCCCAGGTTAGAAGTCGTGTGGCTTCTGTCATCAATGGCCAAGATCTCGTTCCTCCTTGTCGATTCACTTGTGCTTTTGCCGTGACGTTGTCCGTCCTTATCAGGACCACCTTGTTCCTGATCATGTCCCCGAATGCTAGCAAGGCCAGGCGGATGGCTCGGAGTTCCACCCAGTTGATGCTGTGTGCCGCGTCCGCCTCTGCCCAGCGCCCTTGTGCCAGGTGAGGTCCGCAGTGGGCTCCCCAACCCCTGAGGCTGGCGTCTGTGGTAATCTGAATGTGGTCCTGAACCCACAGAAGGTGGCCCCTGTGGATTGCTGGGGACAGCCACCAATGGAGCGAGGTTAGAACCTCCCTCGGGATCCTGACCAGTCGGTGTTTCTTCAGTGCAATTTCCTTTTGGAAGGGGAGTAGGAATCACTGCAGCCTTCTGGCGTGAAATCTTGCCCATGGCAGGCAGTCGATGGCTGCTATCATGAGATCCTGTAGGTGGGCCAGTTGCATTAGATCCACTCTGGTCCCTGATGTTATCCTTCGCGCTGCCATCTGGATCCTTTTGATTCTGTCTCCTGGTAGTGATACCAGACCCCTGGCGGAATCCACCACTGCCCCCAGGTGCTGGATGGACTGGGCGGGAATCAGGGAGCTCTTTTCTAAGTTGACCTGGAACCCATGTGCTTCAAGGTCTCTGAGGATTTGTCAGGTCTCTCTCTGGGCCCCCTGAGCTGATGGTGAGCGGATCAAGAGGTCGTCCAAGTAAGGATAGACATGCAAGCCTGAGCGTCGCCAGTATGCCACCAAGGCGACCATTATCTTTGTGAAGACTCTCGGTGCTGAGGAAAGACCGAAGGGAAGGGCCTAGTACTGGTAATGTCTGCTGTCGTAGAAGAACCGAAGGAACTGACGATGGTCCTGATGGATTGGAATGTGCAAATATGCATCCTGTAAGTCCAAGGATGTCAGATAATCCCCTGGTTGAATGGCGTCCAGGATATGGCGCAGTGTTTCCATTCTGAATTTGCGCTTTCGTACGAACTTGTTCACGCCCTTCAAGTTTAGAACGGCTCGCCATGTTCCGTTGTTCTTTGGAACCAGGAACAGTACGGATAGCAGCCCTTTCCTCGATGCGATCCTTGCAGCTCTTCTATTGCGCCGAGGTGTAGGAGATGTTGGATTGCGCTGTCCATCAGGTCGCGCTTTCCCGGATCTGACTGCAGTGGTGTGGGGATGAACCAATGTGGAGGTCTCCGAGAGAACTCTATCCGATAGCCCTGGCGTATGGACTGCAGGACCCACCTGTCCGAGGTAGAGTTTTCCCATACCCCCACAAAGGCCTGAAGTTTTCCCCCCACCGGGGGGGATCCCGTCATTGTTGATTTTTGTTGGTATTTCTAGTAGATTGGGACTGGGAGCTCTTTCCCGACGTCCCTTGTTGACTCCCACGGTGGTATCTACTCTCTCCCCACTTTGGTTTGTTCGGGCGAAAGTCCCTTGATCCCGAAGATGTGGATGGCGTGTTAGAGGATCGCTGGGCCCCTGATCCGCCAAAGGAACAGTACCGTTTTGTATACTTCTCTTCTTTCCTGCGAGCCGAGGCTAGAGTCTTCTTCTTCTTATCCTTTTCCTCTACCAGGACAGATTCCAGTGAATCTCCGAACAGCTTCTCCCCCAGGAACGGAGACAACACCAAGTTCTGTTTGGATTTGAAGTCGGCGTTCCACGACTTCAGCCATACCTGTCTTCTGGCTGCCACGGTTGCGTTGTGGGCCCTGGCGCAGAATTGGATTGTGTCCAGAGTGCTGTCGGCCAGGAAGGCAGACACCTTCGTCAGCTTGTTCAGGTCTTGTCTGATTCTAGTTTGTGACTTGGGGACATCCGCCAGTGCGTCCTTGGACCAATGGATGGCGGCTCTCGCCATCATGGTGGCCATGGTTGAGGCCCTAATAGCCAGTGAAATGGCCTCATGTGCATGCTTAAGGGCCACGTCCATGCATCTATCCTCGGGAACCTTCAGGGTATCTTCACCATCTTTACAGAAGATCGTCGAAGAAACTAAGGCCAAGACAGGCGCATCGATGAGCGGGATCTGTAGTTTATCCATGACCTTCTTTGGAAGTGAGTACAGCTTCTTGACCAGGCTGGGCTGAGGTCTGGCCACCGCTGGTGAGCGCCATTCATCATATATCATACGCATTAGGGTTGCCAGTACTGGCATCTCCAACGCTGTCGGCTGGGCGTCGGGGAAGAATTCATCCGAGATCTCTGGTAAATCAGGGTCCACCTGGGCTTGCTGGGCTACTGGAAGCTTGAGACCCAGGGTACGAACCGCCTTCTTGATGAGGACAGAAAAATCCTCAGCAACTAAGTGGCGCGAGGAGGGGCGCGTGGGGGCAGGAGTTGGGGTCCCTTCCTCCTCCTCTGACAATTCCCCTCCTCTCTATCCGAGAGGTCGGAGTGGTCAGAGAAACCGCCTGTAGAGGAGTAGAGAGAAACTGCGTCCTCATCCCTATGGGTGTCATTGGGCTCCCCTATTAGCCTGGGGCGTGTTGGGGGACGCGTAGACTGGGGTACCCCATCCGCCCATTGCCCATCCTCATCGTCACTGATGGGCCTAGCCTCCTGCGTAATGGGAATTGCGCGCCCTGTGCCATGGCCTGATGTGGAGGCCTGGGCGACGATCCTCCCCCCGTCCACCAGGACCACCCGAGGTGAGGGCTTTTTGGCTTTGCCCTTGTCCTTGCCATTGCCCTTGCCCCCCCTCTGTGGGTTCCTGGACCCCTGTTCCAGTGGAGGGGCATGCCCGGTCGGGTTCCCAGTGACTAGGGGTAGTGGGGGGACGCAAGGGGTCCCGTTGTAGGGAAGCCCCCAGTCCCCCCGGTGCTTGGGACCTCCGCCTCATCTGGAGAGCCCAGCGTAGACATGATCCAGCGCGCGGCCTCCATTGCCAGGGCCTGCCTCAACCAGGCCCGCATCACCGCTGTGGTCCCCTCGGCTCCCGGCACGGCCTCCCCCCGGTTCTTCCCATTCATGGTTACCGCCACGCGCGGTTCCAGGGTCTCCACGTCCTCCTCCTCCTCGCTGAGGTCCAGGGTCGCCGGAGCCTGCTGCGGCTGATCCCTCCTCGCCCAAGAGGTCGGGATCGCCCGGGTCCATCACTGCCGCTGCTGCGGCTGCCTCCTTCTCGCTGGAGTGGCTGGGGGCGGGAAGGCCTGCCTGAGCCGCCGCGGTCGTCTCCCCTGCGCTGGGGAAGGTCTGCTCCTCCTCCTCCACCTGGAGAGGCTGCTGGGCTGGCTGGCCGCCCGGTCCCTTAACGTGCCCCTCCGGGCGGAGCAGGACCGGGTCGCAGCTGGCAGCGGCCGAGGCGGGGGTCTTCTCCCCCTTTTTCAGCCTCTTCCTGCTGCCGCTGCTTGCTGGGGCTGCCTTTCTCTTGCCGCTCTGAGCGGCCGGAGCTGGGAGCCCTTTCCTCCTGATGGAGGAAACCTGGGCAGCAGCAAGGCTGCTGCCAGCCTGGCCTCTTCTGGCCCTCTCGCCGCCAATGATCGTGGCAATAATAGCATCCACCTCTTCAGAGGTGGACAAAAAACTTCCTCCTTCCACCTGGCCTGGAGACCCCATGGTGAGTAAATTGTCTATATTATTATTATTATTATTATTATTGTGATTGTTATTATTATTACATTTTTTGGGGGGGTCAGTCCAAAATGGCTCTGGCCACGTGGAGGGAGGGAGAGAACAAAGAAAAGCGTCCTACCAGGAGCGTAGGCAGGAAACAGACTGACCAGCCGGGGGGTCGTCCCTCTCAGATGACCTCACTGGTGGGCAGTGCCAAAGGTCTCTCTTTTCCTGCCTACTAGGAGCAAGTGCCTACTAGGAGCAAGTGGGGAGGGACAACCCAAGCATGACGGATGCTCTGGAGCCCTCCCCACTGGGAAACTACAACTCCCTTTATGTGAACACAACACTTCTTTAAAGGTATGTGTTCCAATTTAGTCATTACCAACATGTGACTTATATTGTGGGCAGGAGGAGTCTTGGTGTTATTTTGGTACAAGAGGTATACACCTTCCCGCTGCCTGGATGGCCTCTTGCCCAGGGAGCCATAAAACCTACTTAGTTGTCTTTTTTAAATAACTAAATTGCTTCATGTGAAGTAGCTAAAATTACTAATAATCCATGATAGATGCAAATGGAACCTTCAGAAGAATTACACTCCTGAATGCAAGAATGCTAGAGGCAAGCAACACGTGGAAGGGTTGCAGCCTTTACATTATAAGCTTTCCGGAATCAACCTCTGTAAAAGACAATGTTGTACTAGTTGACCCCTTGGGCTAACAAAGTTATTCTTAGATCTTATCTTACAACTGATCCTGAAGGAAATACAGACATGGCTACAAAAGGGAATAGATAAGCTTGAGCTGTGTTTTTCTCTCTGCTCAACCTTCCCACACTTGTCACCTTACTTTCACAAGGCTAGTGCTGTCACTGTTCATTTCTTTCTGATGGGCTACCAACAGAATGGCATGAGCACATGCCCTGGGAAAACCAAGTGAGAATACAAGAGGGGAAGGGGAAACAGGCAAAGCATGTCCTAACTAGTTCTCCTTCAGCCAGCCTCACTCTAGCCCCTGACCAAAGCTCAACAACATTACCTGCTGGGGACAATCAAACAGCAAAAGAAGATTAGGCATAGAGAAGGGAACCACAATCCTAATCAAACCAAACACTTGCCTTTCAAAGTCATTTCCAGATGGTAAGCATCTGGATCCAGACACTGAAGGTCAAATTTGGGTAAAAAATGAACAGGTGGCAACCCTAATCAAGCTTGGTTAACAACAGGATTTGAAAAACTCAGATGTGCTCCAGTAAGTGTTCAATACACTGACAATAGTTTCAAATTCTTAATAAAGAAGATGGTGGCAAATTCAATTAATTCATTATCTTCCCCTATTCTGAAGTTTATGGGGGAAACAAAAAAGCTGAAAAATACTCTAAAATTATAATATTGTTCCCATTTTACAGAAGGGGAGCTTCAAAGGCTGAGAGACAATGGTTTGCCAAGACAGTTCAATGAATGGGCAAATTATCCATCTACAACAGCTCCACTTCATAGTCTATCATTAGCGTAATCTCAATATGCACTAGCATTAAACAGCATTCAAATATATACAAATATTCTCTCACTCAAGACTTCACATGCACACACACACACAAAATAAAAACACTTGTTTTGCATCAGAAATGCTTCGTACTAACAGTTCCACAATGCAAGCCCCACAGCCATTTTGTGGCCCACATGACTACCCAAAACCAGGCAGCCAAAATACAGCAGCAATCTGGGACTTTCCTTTAGCCAAGGCATTTTATGCCTGTTTTAAAGCTGCTTTCCTGATATGCTGCTGAATTTTCGTGGTACAGTGCTGCAAGTGTGGCAAATTCTGGCAGGCAGTACTAGCTCCTGGACCTACTAAAATTGCCCACACCTGTTCTATACTCTTCAGCCTGAAAAAGGTAATACTTTAAACAAGGTCAATCATGGGACTAGAATGAAAACATACCTTTAAAACTGCTCCTTATGTCAGCCGTGTTCTTTCATTCACCAAACAATGCCTGCCTGTCTCCAAAAAGCCTTCTGTGAGGCGTCCATTCTGTCTGTGAAACTAGAAGATTCTGAAATGTATCTTTGTCTTGGAGAGGCAGCACTTTAACCATGAATTCAACTGTCAGTCCCCCAGGCTATAATTCATACAGGAAAAAGACAAGCGTGCCAGCAAATTTAAGTTGCTGGTCCCTGCCATTAAAAACAAGTATCTATAGCTGAAATCTTGATATTCTTCCTAGGGGTCAACTTGTTGCAAAAACATTTTCTATATACATGAATAATACTTATACATGACCATTTAAAAAAAAATCCATTAAAGGAGTCTACCAATTTTTCAGTCTGGGAAAACTGCTTTATTAAAATAGCTTTACTGTTAAAATATTTATTTCTATAAAGCCCAACAACCCTCTCCATTGACAGGATATACATACAGACGTATCATGTTATGAACAGAGGGTGTGGTACAAGTGTGCCACACCCTCTGTTACCCTTCTCTAGATGTACTTTCTCTGTAGAGACTGGCACAACATTTTACAGAAACAAATTATAGTTTCTGTGTGGATATTTATCCCTCCCCCTACTTTCCCATTAGCCATACCCAACCATTCAGGTAGCATGTCTGGAAGGTAATTCTCAACTCCTGTTATTCCAGTTCACCTCTAGTGAACAGGTGCCATTTCAAATGTTTGCTCTCAATTTGCCACTTCTAGTGCTTTTATATACTGTGGGTTTTTTTTTTTTTTTTTTAAAAAGAGGACTGGACTTTAACCTATAACTTCAACCTATTTCTTTTCCAATGTTAAATAAATTCTTCATTTTTTAAATGTCTCTGTTATAACTGAAATGACAAGAACAATGAGAATCTTCTTGATAATATATTTAGTGATAAGCAAGTTCAGAATTAAGGTCACAGCTCTGAGCAGACAAGTATCTTGAAGCTCTACACAAATGTATTTTCATTATTTTTAGTACCCCAAACTAGCAATCTATGGCACTGAAGGAGATAACTCCTCTTCTGTGAGGACCACAACAATTGCCATGAGGTTCATAAAGAAGATGAACTACAATGGGAGTGTGTCTGTGTGCACACGCATATGTGTGTATGTACCTTAGAATGGTATTTATTTTCACATGTACAAGACAAAGACATGTACAAGACAAAGCAATATTTTTTAGAGATATGAAAGCATACAAAAAATAAATCAATACGTGGAGAAATATACAACTCCACAAATATTCAAAAGAAAAGCCCATTTCCCTTAAGTCTGAGAGTGGAGCAAAACTAGCAAGATACATCCTTCTCAGATGTTCAGGGAAACGATTTCTTAGTAAAGCAACCCCCTGTGCATGTAAACATGCATGGCAAAAGCATGTAGCTCCAGTGTTCAACTGGCTAGTGTGAACGAGAGAAGCAAGTGAAATGTAACTTCACAACAGGGAGCTTCTAAATCTGTTGCACAGAGTATGAAATATGGGTTAGTCAAGATAGGAAAGGTCATATTGACCACACACACAAAATGTGCACCTGTACACACCCTAAAAGAGATTATGTTGACATGGAACATCTGAAGACTGGAGACCAAACTTCATAAGATGTCAAATAATTTGTGCTCAATCTCTCAGAGTCTATGTGTTTTTAATAGCGAAAAATATGTTGTGCTGGGGGAACATGCTTTCCCTGTAGCCTATTTCTGTACTCAAAATGCCCCACAATGTTCTCCACCAGATGTGCAGAAATGACAAAAAGTGGCACAACTCTGACCGCAAAAACAGTTTCAGATGGTTAAGCATTTTCTCATCATGAGAGGCTGTGGGAATCAAATTTTCACACTGGGATTTGTGTTACTCAAAACACAAATTTGCTTTATTAGCCAACATTAACAGTACTGTAATTGCTAACTATAAACCTCTGCTATAAGAAATCAACTAAAAGGAAACTTCTTCAGCCTCTATTATTGCCCCTTGTGAAGAACAGGGAAAGCACAGCCCATATACTCCCTTCTCCTAACTCTCTTTCCCCAGTGAAATAACTGTAACAGAGGAACAAGTTTCTACAGAATCCAATTCAGTACACAATAACTAAGAGGAATTTATCAAAGAATAATTAATGAAACTTTGCCAAATTGGAAGTAATATGTATTATTCCATTTAACACAACAACAACAAATTAAATGTATACAAATCGATCCAGTAGATTCAGTATCCACAGTTTCACTTATCTGTGTCTGAAAAAAAAAATGTTCTCTCTAGGTATTTCTAGTCCTCCACTGTGATTCTATGGTCAACTTCTGGTGTTTGTCTCATTGAAAATAATAGGGTTCTCTATTATCCACAGTTTCATGTTTCTATGATGGGGTGTCTTGGAACGCACCCACACACACACAGATACAGGGATCACCCTGTACTAACCAAAAATGCAACAACAAAAACGAATGAGAGCTGAGAAACTTCATAGAATTCAAGGTGGCTGGTATAAATTAGATCAAGAAGTTAACAATAAACAAGTCTACATTTACATGAGGAGCAGACAAATTCATTGCATGTAAGAGTATCTATTACTAGTAATCAGAAAGAGTATATTTAATGTTCAGTATCAGAGGCAATATGCCTCATTATATCCATTGTTGACAAATGTGCAAGAGAGGGTGATGTTGCACTGTTGTCCTGTGTGTCAGCTTCTCACAGGCTTCTGACTGGCTACTAATGAAACAAAATGCTGGAACTATATAAGATCTTTGGTCTGATCCAAAGGCTTTTGCCAGACATTATCAATGAATAATATTGTACATCCAAAAACTACAGATGAATTTCTGATGTTCTTATTCATGTGAATATTATTTTTATTTTTCAAGTCATGCAACTAAAATCTCTCTGGCTTTTCTTTGCAAACGAAGATTCAGGAGGGACTCATCCTGCATTTTCTGTAAGCGCGCTGATGACTAAAAACGCCAATCCGAGATAAACAAGTCCGGTTGCAGAAAGCACAGCAGAAGGTCTCCTTGGGTGATGTTTCCAGGTTGTGATTCTTTCTCTGTGTTGTTTCTCTTCTTGTTCGGCGTGAGTTCTCAAATAAGGCTGCAGCATTGTCTCCATGCCTCCCGATGTGAGGCCAGGGTGGATCATTGTTGGTGATCAATTTGGCCAAGCCTGAGATGTTGTTTCAGGGAGTCCTTGTATCGCTTTTTTGGAGCGCCCTTCTTACGCTGACCCGTGGCGAGTTCACCGTAGAGTACTATTTTTGGGAGGCGATGGTCCTCCATCTTAGAAACGTGCTCTGCCCAGCGCAGCTGTATTCTCAATATCATGGCCTCAATACTGGTGATCCCCGCTTGCTCAAGGACAGCAACATTCATCACATAGTCAGTCCAGTGTATATTTAGGATTGCGCGTAGACAGCGTTGATGAAAGTGTTCGAGGAGTCGTAAGTGGTGGCGATAGGTGACCCACGTTTCAGATCCATAAAGGAGTATAGACAGTACAATGGCTCTATACAAGTTGATTTTTGTGCTTCGCCTCAGGTGTTTATTACTCCAGACTCTTTTGTGAAGTCTTCCAAATGTGCTATATGCCTTTGCTAATCTGTGATTGATCTCTTTGTCAATCTTTGGCATCTGAGGAGATGATGCTTCCCAGGTAGGTGAACTGCTGAACGGACTTGAGCACAGATTTGCCGACAGCAATGTGGGGATGGTGGTGTTCGTCGTGTGCTACAGGCTGGTAAAGAACTTCCGTTTTCTTCAGGTTGACTTCCAGCCCAAATAGCTCTGCAGCTGTTAGGCGCTGCAGAGCTGCTTCTGTGTGGGCAACAAGGGCAGCATCAGCAGCAGCTCATGGACTAGATAGTTTAAAGTCTTAGTGTGAGCCCTCAGATGGCTAAAGTTAAACAAGCTATCATCAGTACGGTAACGTATACAAATGCCGTCGTCTTCTTCAAGCTCTGCCATAGCCCTTTGGAGCATCATGCTGAAGAAGATTGTGAATAAAGTTGGAGCAAGAACACAACCTTGCTTCACTCCATTAGTTATTAGAAAGGGCTCTGAAAGAGCATCGCCATATCTGACTTGACTGTGCTGGCCCTTGTGTAGTAAGATAATCATTTTAAGGAATTTGGGGGGACATCCTAGTCTTTCCAGGATCTGCCACAGACCTTTTCTACTCACAGTGTCGAAGGCTTTGGTGAGGTCGACAAATGTTACATAGAGACCCTTATTCTGTTGTCTACATTTTTCTTGCCGTTGTCTAAGGGCAAATACCATATCTATAGTACTCCTATTGGTTCAGAAGCCACGTTGGCTTTCAGGAAGAGTTCTTCTGCAATAGCAGGAACTAATCTGCTCAGGAGTATCCTTGCAAGGATTTTTCCAGCAATAGAGAGCAGTGTTATGCCTCGATAGTTTGACCAATCGGATTTTGCTCCTTTTTTTTTTCAAGTAATGCAACTAAAATAGTCTATGAGATATAATAGATTTTTAGGACTTGTTCTCACATATGCATTGTGCAATACTGTATGTGGCATCACAAATATGTGATCATAAAAAGCTGCCTTATACATGAACACTGGTCCATGCAGTGGCTCACCAGGATTTCTGGCAGGATTCTTTTTCAGCCCTACCTGGAGGTCCCTGATATTCCCTGGTAAAATCTCCCATCCAACTACTAGTCAGGACCAACCCTTCTTATTTTCCAAAATCATGGAAAATCAGGTATGTTAAGGGTAGCATCTGACACAATTCATGACACAGAGGCGGCATGAAGCCCTTAGAGGTTCTCAGCTGTGAACTGCCAACTGCCTAGTTGCGTCCCTTGATGCTGATCTTTCCAAAATTATGTTTCTCGAGGATTTTTACATTTGACCCTAACATCTGACAATATGTGACCCCCACACACATACTTTCCTACCAGAGAAGATGAGGGAAACAACCAACAATTAAAATTAAAAAGTAACATTATACTCAGGAGATCCCAAGTAACCTTGAAACAAGAACACTATACAGTTATCCCTCCATATCCATAGGTTCTGTGTCCACAGATTCAACCAACCACAGATCCTAAATATTTGGAGAAAAAAATCCAAAAAGCAAACCTTGCTGTTCGCCATTTCATACAAGGGATGCCATTTTACTATGCCATTGTATATAATGGTACTTGAGCATCCACAGATTCTGGTATCCACAGAGGATCCTGGAACCAAACCCCAGTGGATACTGAGGGTCCACCATATATTAAATTTCTAACAACCAGTGGAAAAGGAGAAAAATAAGCCTCCCTGGGAAAGAAGTTCCATCATTCAGGTGCAACTACTGTGACAGTCCTGTCCCACATCACTCTCCTTACTTGTAACTGAGGAGGAACATAAGTGTCTCCATAAATAAACTATGTTCAAGTAGATTCACACAACAGTGGTCTATGAAGTTAACATACTATACAAAGATGGAAAAGACTGATTCTAAAACTGGGATCTGATCGGAACAAACTTTTGTAGACGCTTCATTTTATTAGATACAATCATTTTAAATATTGAAGAGAAACATTTTCATTATAAAAAATGTCAATTTATACATACAGTCCAACTCTCATATCTATGTGGATTTGGTTCCCGGATGTATCGCAGATACCAGAAACCTGGGATAACAGTGAACTCTATTAAAATAATGGGACTTCTGATTACAAATACCATAGAGTTGCGTTGAAAGACCTAGAAGATGTCTAGAGAAGATGCCTCTATAGGCATTTTCTAGTAAGACTCTATGGTACGTGTTCCTGTTTTGTGTCCCGAGGATAACTGAAACCATGGATATTGGTTCCGTGGATACAGGGGACTGACTGTACTTATTTTCGGCATTCTATTGTTAATAATTATATAATTTTTGGAAATAAATTTGTGATGTAAATATGAAGGCTTTCTGTCATTACAATTTTTAGTTATACTTTCGTTTATATGGGCAACCCATCAGCCACAGATCATAGGGTGCCTGTTCACTTTTCCACACCACCCAGCTGGTCAACTCCAACTGGGAGGTGGGGAATAAGCTTCTCTTTCCCTGCAGCTAACAAGCAGTGTGGGACAAGTACAACTTGTATCAAAGTCATTCCCACAGTGACTCATACAGATCACTTCTTCTCCAGTAAGAATGATTTCTATTCAGATCACTGGGATGTATGTATATGCATCACATGTGGCCCTCAGGGACAAAAAAGGCTACCCATCCCACTTCAAATACTTGCTTATTATCTGACGTTATTTAATGTATGTGTATATGGTCAGGTTTAAAATAAAACTGAACTCTTGCAGTAAGTTGCTTCTACAACATTTCCTTGTAACAACTATAAATTACCACATCTCAGTTACTGAAATGAGTATGTTCACTCGAAGCAAAGCTGAAGAACTCTAAACAGAGCAGAAAGGAAATGGAGACAGTTTGAAGAAAGATATCCTAGGAGTTTTAATTTGGTTCTCTGCCAATACTTTCAGACAATAAAGAGTAGAACAAAAGAAGAATACAACAAATTCTCAGAACAGTGCACCAGATGAAGTTCTTTACTAGGTACCCAGCTCTACAGTACAGTTCATCAAGGGAAGTCAGATATAACTAATATGCAAAAGCATCAAAAAATGCAGATGCTATTCTGGCTAGAAGCAGGACAGAAAGAGGAAGGGGATTTCCAAATGATATAATGTGGTGGGGCCTCTAGATGCTGGACTGTAATTTCCATCAGCTCCACCCAGCATAGCCAATGGTGAGGAAAGAAGGGAGCTGCAGTCTACTAATATCTAAACAGCTATGTATTAGATAATAATGAATAAGCATTATTCCTTACGTCTACATAAATCCAAGCCTCCATCTCTCTAGAAAGCTTTGAAAAAACACAGGGAAGATTCTCCCTTAGAAATCTAAGTTGCCTAGCATAATGTTTGTTGCCCAGGTTTATAGATTCATGTTAAAACCTCCCTCATTCTGCAAAGGCCTACCCTACTTCAAGAGGAACACCAGGCTACTAGAGTGACTGATTTATTTCTTACATCTATACCCTCCCTTTCCTTCAGTCAAGCTCAAAACAACATACATGGCTCTCCTACCCATTTTTATCCTCATAACAGCCCTCCAAGGAAGATCCTGAGGAGAGAACTACTGAGCCAAGGTCACCCAGTGAGTTTTGTGATTCAGTGGAGTAAGAACTCCTGATTCCCAAGCTTCAGTCCAATATTCTAAACATTATACCAAACTGGCTCCAGTAATAGCATGGGAACTCCCTTAATGTTATAATTCTGAAGACATACAAGAAAAAACCCTCAAATGGTTTATTTCCTCAGTAATTTTTATTAAAAGAAATGGTCTCTCTCTAGAAACAGGTTTTATGAAATACTATAGCATTTCATGATCCTAACTATAAATAACAGGAGCAAAAGCTGGTTGACACTAGCACTGCAATAAACAAATACTTTTTTGAAGTTTTCTCTGTACTGTATCCTTTCTCTTTATAGCTAGCCCATTACAGACTTCATCTTATAGTGTGTAGGATGTTAACTGTAGGGGGGAGGAAATCTGAGAAAGGCTCAGTTTACCATGATGACATATTTTGAATAGAACACAACTATAGAAATGCCTCTCCTTTCTTTTATGAACTGTTCTAAGACAAAAAGAAAAAAGTCACACATAATACATACTTTTTCCAACTGTGACACTTTCCACCCACAGTTATCAGAAACCATGCAGATGACAGGAAAAATCTGCAGAAAGACACATTACCTTGTGTGTACAGTCACACTTTCTCAATGTTAGCTCCCAAGCCCCATCTCCTACACATAATGTCAATAATGGAATGTTCCTTCCAGTTCTCTTCTGTTCCCTTGGGCACATTTGCTAACCATTCCGCACAGGTTGTTCTTAATAATCCTAAATCTAATAATTTTATTAAAGAAAAAAAAGTGTGTTTGCCCTACACAATGGCAGTTAGGTTTAAAAATATACCAAAGAAACTAGAACTAAAAAAGAAAGCCTATTATGTTTTTTAAAGCTCTATTCCTTGGCCATTTCATAATTCACTGACTTTATTATGGGTCAATTCACTCTCAGGCCCTTTAGAACTACTACTTGAATTTAAACCAAAATACCAATTCTTTTTGGTTTCCACAACCATGATATTCCACAACCAGATGGAGGTGAAACCATCAGGGGCAGTGTTATATGACAGTGAAGTATGCACTATTTTGTTCATGAACATGCTGTCGCCAGACTGTACCAGTCCCCATTCTCATTCTAATCTCTCATTTCTCACTCTTTCTGGAATCAGTTGGCAAAAGCTGGCTATCCAGGATAGTGATTTTTTAAAAAAACAAAACAAAACAAATGAACACTCAGTCATCATCCTATATTGACACAGAAAAGAAAGCAAGTCCCTGTATCCCAATGCAATGAGGATTAATTGACAAATGAGAGCCATGAGCCAGATTAGCCCAGAAACACACTCATCTCACATCAAACACCACCCATTCAGAATAAACTCTGACCGACATCCTCACTTTTTACTCACCTGCAAATTCCTATCAGTTCCTATCTTATCAGTTCCTATTATTGTTGCTGTAAGACAATAATTAGTCATGAACCCCTAACCAGCAACTAATTTCAAGATTAGTCTTGTTAAAATAAAAACACAACACTGACTGGCTTTTGGAACTTGCAGCTTCCCATGCTTGCACCCTGAACTCAGTAGGCTACTTCTCTTATAGACTGGGAGAATCCTTATCAGCCATTACATTGACAACAACCTAATCCCTGACCAGAAGATCTTGGCCAAGGTGCCCACTGCTTCTCTGGTTTTAGTTTTGGACTGAACGATTTGAGGAAAGGGATCCAGCAGGCAAGTGATGTGCATGTCCACTTCTAACAACTTGTTTGATGCTTGCTTGTACCAGTGTAGCCCATGATCCTCCTGAGTAGGTCTGGAAACAGTGGCCTCATTCACCCACTGACTCTAATATTTCTATCATTCCCAATCTTCTATTCTTGTTGACCTCTGTCTACATTTCATTCTTCTTTACCTATATGCTGAGTTTCTTCTCCCTTCAAGCACCATCATACAGTTATCTTGCTACTGCCTTTTCACTCTCTCACCAACCTGAGACAACCTTTTGTGTGTAATTTATATTTTGTTTTACTGAATCTGTAAGCTAAGAAAGCTTTATCTCATCTAAAAGCATTTTACTTTCTAGATTAAACTTTCTGAGGCTACCAATACTACGCTCCTGTTGTGGTAAAATGTGGTCATTTTTCACCCAGTTCTACTGGACTTGCAGGACCTGCTCTTCAGGTGAGTGCCCTAGAAAGCTTTTATAAAAAATAGCATTTATGCTACAGAAGAATTCTGTAAAGAGAAAATGGTCATTACAAGCCATTGAAGGAGTGCACTGCAGGAAAGGCGAAGCAAAAGTTTAGGTAGAAAATGAAGGTGAAAACAGATAGGAGTAGTCACATCAATTGCTTTGCTGCCTATGTGTTGAACACCCCTCCACAGATGAGAGAACAACAGCACTAGGCCAATTTAGGACTGGAATAATTTCACTGCAACTCTATCTGAAGCCATGAATAATTAACCATGGGGAAAAAATGGAACCACAAATGCTTTGGGAACAGCTTTGTTCCCGATGTTTTGGATGCAGCAATGTTTAGAATAATGAACAAATAAGTAATTTTTCATAGAATCACAGAGTTGGAAGAGACCACAAGGGCCATCCAGTCCAACCCTCTGCCATGCAGGAATATACAATCAAATCACTCCTGATAGCCATCCAGCCTCTGCTTAAAAAGGAGACTCCACCACACTATGAGGCAGTGTATTCCACTTCCGAACAGCTCTTACTGTCAGGAAGTTCTTCCTAATGTTTAGGTGGAATCTCTTTTCATGTAGTTTGAACCTAATGCTCTGTGTCCTAGTCTCTGAAGCAGCAGAAAACAAGCTTGCTCCAACCTCAGTATGATATCCAGTATGTTTAAATAAATATTTAAACATGGCTATCATGTCCCCTCTCAACCTTCTCTTCTCCAGACTAAACATGCCCAGTTCCCAAAGCCACTCCTCATGGGGCATAATGGCTTCCAGACCTCCCACCATCCTAGTCGCCCTCCTCTGGACATGTTCCAGCTTCTCAATACCCTTCCTGAATTGTGGTGCCCAGAACTGGACACAGTATTCCAGGTGAGGGCTGAACAAAGCAGAATACAGTGGCACTATTACTTCCCTTGATTGAGATACTATACTACTATTAATGCAGCCTAGAATCTCATTGGCTTTTTTAGCTACTGCATCACACTGCTGACTCATGTTCAGCTTGTGGTCCACTAAAACGCTTAGATCCCTTTCACATGTACTGCCATCAAGCCAGGTGTCACCCATCCTATATCTGTGCATTTCATTTTTACTGCCCAAGTGTAGTATCCTACATTTCTCTCTGTTGAAATTCATTTCGTTAGTATTGGCCCAGCTTTCTATCTGTTAAGGTCATTTTGGATTCTGATCCTGTCCTCTGGGGTATTAGCTACCCCTCCTAATTTGGTGTCATCTGCAAACTTGATAAGCATACCCTCTATTCCCTCATCCAAGTCATTAATAAAGATGTTGAAGAGCACTGAGGCCAGGACAGAACCCTGTGGCACCCCACTGGTCACTTCTCTCCAGGATGAAGACAAGCCATTGGTGACTACCCTTTGGGCTCGGTCAGTCAACCAATTACAAGTCCACCTAACAATTGCATTGTCTAGCCCACATGTTACTAACTTTTTTGCAAGAATATCATGGGGGATCTTGTCAATAGCCTTACTGAAATCAAGATATACGACATCCACTGCATTCCCTTCATCCATCAAGTTTGTAACTCTATCAAAAAAAAAAGAGATTAGTCTGGTATGACTTGTTTTTGAGAAATCCATGTTGACTTTTTGTGATCATGGCATTTCTTTCTAAGTGCTTACAGACTGTTTAATGTTCTGCTCTAGAATCTTTCCTAGTATTGATGTCAGGCTGACTAGGTGGTAATTATTAGGGTCTTCTTTTTTCTCCTTTTTAAAGATGGGAACACTAATGTTTTAATGTTAATGTAGAAGCACCTTGCATTAAGAAGTGAAACACATCCCACTTCATTTACTATATATTATACATAGGAACCCACATATAATTTATTTATTTTTTAATAATGCCTATATATCATAAACTTATGCAAATTTCCCCATTCATGAATTATACATCTGTATACAGTTTTACCTGTTTAAACATATGATTTAAACATAATCATACACAGTAAGTTCCATATTCCAAAAATTTTATATAAACATTCTCCCTATAGCTCTGTTGCTGAGGAAAATTCTATGCAGATAGTTCTAAATGTACATTATTCTTATGTATGCATGTTTTTCTCACAATTAATCAGAATCTCGATTGAAATATCCACAATGAACACAAACTTTTCATCGGTATCTTTCCTGAAGAGTTGTTATAAACTTCCTTTATAAACCCCTTACGCTGACCTGTTTCTTATCCCAATTTTCCTTTGTAGCCTTCCTTTACCTCCTATTATATCCTTATACAAAAACGCACTCTATTACCCATTTTTCCCCGCTCGTTTTGCCCACCCTCTGTATTATACATTTGGTTTAAATTCACTATAAGATGAAAAAATATTGAATGTAGAAAGACAAAATATGCGCTTTGGTTGGCACGCATATTTGATCTATAATAAAAATAAAGTTAATAAAGATTTTGAAAATCACTGTGTTAGAAAAGGACTCTTCAAAGTTTGGCAGAGATTAAAAGGTAAGTTCTATTATAAGATACCAATCTGGGTCTCAACACAAGAAGCATTCCAGTCAAGGTGGCAATATCCCAGCGCCTGGTTGAGATACTCCGACTTAACGGAAATCAATGAGGAGGGTATAAGGACACTTAAAAATAAAGACCAAATAATTGAATTACAATTTATTTATTACAATTTAATTTATTTATTGTAATTTATTACAATAATTACAATAAATTGTAATTTATTACAATTTCATATACATCGGGTCAGATGGAGCCTTTGGATGTTCCTCGAGTTACACACAGATATCCTAAACTCTGTCTTTGAGCATTACTTGTCCATAATAACATTTAATTCAACCTAGTCTGATGCTGTTTTCTAGAATTTGTGGGTAGTAATAAAATAAATAGGATTCAACATTCTTAAAATATAATATTATCTTTACGTATTTGGAGAGAAAAAAACTGAATTGTGAACAGAAGATAAATAATAGGCCAAAAATATAATGGAGAGGGTCTGGATTTCATTTTGCTTCTCTAGCTGCTAGCTTTCATTATCTTCAAACACAAGAAGTCTCTTGTTACTGAAGTAGAGGTCAAACAAGCAGGATTATAAATGGAAATACTGCACCACATTCACTGATGCACCCATCCTCTGGGTAAAACAGCTTCTCTGCTTCCTTCCTCTTTCCTATCCCTATGGATCACCACAAGAACCAAAGCCCTTGGTTCATCCTGCAGGCAGCCAAACACAACTGCCTCCTCCAACAACATGCTGGAGGTGGTGGTTCCACTTTCTTGACTCTGTCCTTCTGCTGTGCCAACCTAGAGCCAGACCTGACCACCAACACCCCCTTCGGTAGAACTAGTGGATCAACAACAATTATTACATAACACAGTTTTTCCTTACTGCCCTTCAAATACCCTCCTTTTCCATCCATGCATAAACCTCTTACTATGGCTCCCCGTTTTTGCTCCCTCAAATTCCCTTTAAGTTTGCATTCTGTCCATTTCTTCTTACCTCTTTGTTCACTATCTTCCTCAACCTTTTCCCATATCTGCACTGGATCTTTCCTCTATGTTCTCTTTTCTTGTTCAGATGCATCCCACCCACCCCCACTTGCTTCCTTGAACATCACTTCTAGAAAGTTGAGGGAGTATTTAAAGGTCAAGCCTTGCTTGAAATACAGGTAAATGATCAGTTTAAATTTCTTTTTATATTTCTACAAACTATGGATTACACCCAATCATGTTAACATCTACTTTTTGTGCATGGGCAATCCCCTTTTGATTTCAGAAAAATCAGATTCATCCCATGAAGCTAGGGTCAAGAAGAAACAAGTGTCACTTCTAGCAAAATATTGCACAATTGAGAGAATCCATCCAGGGTTTTATATACTCCATTCTGCAGTTTTTAATCCATACCAAAATAATCAAGGGAATGGGGTTACTCCACTATGAGGTGAGCTTACAACATCTAGGGCTGTTTAGCTTAGAAAAAAACACAAATAAGGGGAGGCATGAGATAAGTATATAAAATTAGGCAGCGTGGAGTAAGCAGATACCAAGTAGCTTTTCTCCATCTCATAACACTAGAACCTGGGGTCATTCACTGAAGCTTCATAGTAGCAGATTTGGGACAGATAAAAGAAAGTGCTTCTTCCGAAGTGTAGTTAAACTATGGAAATCACCACCACAATTCACAGGAATGGAGGCCAAAGCAGACACCTATAAAAGGAGGTAACATAAATACATGGATGTTACAGCCATCAACGGCTGCTAGTCAGGATGGCTACATATCATTTCCAGTATCAGAGATGGCACTTCTCTGTATATCAGTTGGAAGAGAATGTTAGATGGAGCACTTACTGGTGAGCACCTCACAGGCAACTGGTTGGCCACAATGTGAACAGCATGCTGATGCTAGACTACACACTAGGGTGTGAATTGGGTGGCACTTCAGATTTTATTGGACTGCAGTCCACAGTAGTCTTAACTGGCATAGCCAACAGTGAAGAATGCTGGAAGTTGCAGTCCAACAGTACCTGGAGGGCCATACAATTCCTACTCCGTACTAGAGAGGCTGTTGATCTGATTCAGCATGACTCTTCCTACAATTAACATCCTACCAACCAGCATTTTGTGCACACCAAGCATGCTCAGTCCTTATGGAATTACTGGAGAGGGAAATGCCCCTCTACAATCATTACTGAGTTTTGGTGAAGATTATATGTATCTTCAAGATTCACCTAAGATGGAAATACCTTCTTTGAATGGTGCTGCTACACAGAACAACACTTTAATAACTGAGATCGTAGTATATATGATTTACAATGATACTCGAAAAAAGTAACAACTGCCACTTTATAATAAAGAAGTGTAATTTTATTACATTAAAATTAATTAGAAAACCAAGTTTAGAAGAGACCCCAGATCAAAATCTGATTATACTAGAAGCAAACAAAAGTAGAATCCCAACTGCTACTGCCCTGACCTTGGAGGGAAAGAAGAGGAGGCAGGCATGGCTCCATCACAAGCCCAGAAGGAGATGAAAGGCCCTCCCTCCATCCCAACTGCCACTACCCTAGCCTCAGAGGGAGAGAAGAACATTCAGTTACACAACTATAACACAATTAAATTCAACACACATAACTACAGTATAAGGATCTTCCCAGCAAACTGTTGCAAAAAAAGGAAGTCTTGTCAACTGAAATGCTTCCCACCCTGTCTTCCTTCCCTACAGCTCAATATTTGCGCACATGCACGCATTCAAGTCACCTGTCGACTTATGGTGATCCAATGAATTTCATAGGGTTTTTTTAGGCAAGAAATACTCAGATGTGGTTTTGCCAGTTCCATCCTCTAAAATATAGCCTATAGCAGTGATTCTTGTGGCCCAGGGACCCCAGGGGTCCACATTGTCCTTGCAGGGGGTCCACGAAGGTTTGAAAGCTGCTCAGCCCACCTCCTCCCTGCAGTGGAATGGCCACATAATGGAAGCCAAGGCAAAAGCTAGCTTGGCCTATGCATTGCCATTCAATCCACTCCAGCCACAAGCCTGCAGCAAGAAGCAGAAGAAAATCTTCGTTCCTCCTCCAGTGTCTCTGAGGGAAGGTTTAGTGGATGGTGAAATTCTTATTTTATTATTATTATTATTATTATTATTATTATTGTTTTAAATCTTGAGTTAAGTCTTGGGGGGTCTGTGGCAACAAAAGATATTTAAAGGGGGACCCTGGTAAAGAAAAGGTTAAGAGCTGGTATTCATTGGTAGTGTGCTATCCAAGTCCTAACCAGAGCTGACCCTGCTTAGTCTTCTTGTTGTGTGCCTTCAAGTCATTCCAACTTATGGTGACCCTAAGGCAAAGCTATCATGGGGTTTTCTTACCTGCCCAAATTCCTTTTTTCTCTCTCTCAATCTAGCTACAGCATCAGAAGTAACCCATGCTGGAAAAAACTGCCTGCAGCAATGAAAGAATAAAGGAAGATTCAGATCCTCTCACTAGTAACCCTCTTTTGATGCTGAAGTGTTAGATCCCCTTTGTGTCTTTCACAGACACAAAGAATAAGCATTCACTGACAGGTCTAGCATCACCCTGAGATTGTCGTCCCTTGTATTTGGGTTGAAAATACAAAAACAAAATGAAAATGAATAATCTGTTAGCAAACAGAATTATATTGGCAACATACATGAGAATGTCCTCTCTCCACTGCTGGAAAATATTAAAAAATGAAACAAATATCAGCTGGCAAGTAGTAATTCTCAACTACATTTCCAGTGATAATGAAACTAGCTAAGTATTGTGTCACACCACTTGCTCACACAACCCCTCATAAGTGGTAAATCATTTTGTCACTGAGAAAATACAGGTGAGAGATCAGCCATTCAAACACTTCATCACAGCATCAACCTGTTTTAGCACACAGCTGTGAATAAATATTAACACCTGAGGAAATGAAGTCAAATGCTTTAGAAATTGTCAGTAGATGACATAACTGTAAAGCACATGATATAAATGTAAAGTAAAGGGAACAATTCAAATTTCAGGACCTCTTTCTAAAATTGCAGAAACAGCCTTTCTCTTAAGGGAAAAGGAATGGGATTTCTAGAACATAAAATCTTAATCTAATAAACACTGACAATCAATTATCTTCTCTGTTATTAAGAAACATTTTTTCCAGTAGATATTCCCCTATTACAATTAATTTAGGTATTTGAAATATCCAAGATAATGATTATTGGAGGGGGGGGGGAAAGGAAGGGGAAAAATACTGTAATTCACCATTATTTGAAAAAAGTTGTATACAAAAATATCACTGATATCACGTGGCCATCACTATCTCGCCCACCAGCCCAGCAGCTCTGTTCGAAAGCCTGCCATCTCTCGTTGCTACTGGTGAGGTAAGCACAGGGCCCCCATGCAACTGAGGACCAAGACAAGAGACAGCCAACCTTCACATTTTCAGAACTGGGCTACAGCTCCATGCTAAGTGTATGCGAAACTTGCTACATCAATGACTAATTTATTTAGTTAGTCTACACTCTTCTCTTGAGATTGAGTGTAAACTGCAGACTGTACAGCCATAGAATCTAGCATAAAATTTGAGTTCATTTCCCCTTCCATTCCTTTCTTTTTGTACTACCTGGTACATTCCCTTGTGACATTTTGGTTTATCTTAATAAGGGTATTCCCCAACTATGGACTTGAGACTGCTTTTTCTCATGTTTCCAGCAGGACTCTCTTTGCTGTATGATTCTATTTACATACTTAAATTCAACAGATGAACTTGAAAAATAGCAGTGAACATAATTTAATATGGCATATTAACTTATACAGACAAAAATATTATCCCTCTTTCCAGACTGTGAACGTACAAAGGTTTGATGGGTGCAACATACTGTATTACCCTCTGCACTCCTGCAAAAAAGCCACGATTGGAAGCAACAGCAGTCACGCAACTTTACAGCTTACAAGTTCAATAGTTAAACAAATGTTACTTATTAAGAAAAAAGGGATCATATAAAAAATAAATAAAAAACAAATCTCTACCATCAAACCAGTGGATATTTAAAGTATACAAAAAAAAACCCTGTATAACCAAGAGATCTGACTTCAGCAAAGTATTTGATAAAGTCCCCCATGATATTTTAATTTGCAAATTAATTAAATGTGGAATAGATGGAAATACTGTCAGATGGCTCCATAATTGGTTGGAAAACCATGCTCAAAGAGCCATCATCAATGGCTGCTCTTCAAACTGCAGGAAGTCTCAAGCAAAATGATATAGGGTTCTGTCATGGGGCTGACACTGTTCCATATTTTTATCAATGACTTAGATGAAGGGGTAGAGGGAATCCTTATCAAATTTGTGGATGACACGAAACTAGGAGGAGTAGCTTAGGAAGATAGGAACAGAATTCAAAAGGACCTTGATAAACTAGAATATTGGGCTGAAACTAACAGAATGAAATTCAATAAAGACAAATGCAAAATTCTACATTTAGGCTACAAAAACCAAATACACAGGTAAAGGATGGAAGATACTTGGCTTAGCAGTAGTACATGTGAAAAGGACCTTGGGGTTATTATTGATATAAAGTTTAATACGGCTCAGCAGTGTGATGCTACAGCAAAGAAGGTAAATTATATTTTAGCCTGCATTAATAGAAGCAAAGTTTCCAAGTCAAAATGCCAGTACTGCAAGTCACCACGTTGCAAGTTAGATTCCAGCGGGCTCCAAGGTTCACTCAGCCTTCCATCCTTTCATAGGTCGGTAAAATGAGTACCCAGCTTGTGGGGGGCAATTAGCTAACACACATTGGAAACTGCTTAATGCAGTGTAGATATATAAACTGCTATTGCTTAAAACGATTTGTAAGCCGCTCTGATAGCCTTCTGGCTAAAGAGCGGGGTATAAATAAATAAATAAATAAATAAATAAATAAAAATAAAATAAAATAAAAGTGCTAGGCAGGCCTCATCTGGAGTACTATGTTCAGTTCCGAATGCCTCATTTTGAGAAGATATAAACAAGTTCTAGCAGATTCAAAGGAAGACCAAGAATAAGAGGTAAAGAGAACAAAAGATATGAGGAAAGACTGAGAGAGTTGGGCATGTTCATCCTGGTGAAGAGAAGACTTCAGAAGTGACATGACTGCACTCTTTAAATATCTAAAGAGTTGTCACAGAAAGGAGAGTATATTTTTTTTCTCTGTGCCCCAAAGGGCAGGACCAGGTCTAATGGTTTTAAGTTATAGGAGGGTAGATTTCAATTGAACATAAGAAGGAATGGAACCAATGACCTAGAGAGGCAAAGGGGGTCTCTTTCTCTGGATGTCTTCAAAAAGAGTCTGGACAGCTACTTGCTAGGGATGCTCTAGCTGGAGTTCCTGCATTGAGCAGGGGTTGTACTCAATGGCCTGTGATATCCCTTCCAACTTTATAATTAGAGGAGATTATATACATGTTCTTTACCTTATGCCCTTACATCAGTCTCTTCCCTGACAGAGAACAAGAGAAGTGCCCTCCCAACTCGGCGGGGGTGGGGAACGGGACTGCGAAGCTTTGAATCCAAAAAATAAATAAATAAAAATAGATTTTTGAGAAATCAGCTATATAATCTCAACATACCTCAATTCATTAATGCCACTGATAAATTTAAATGTATTAACTGAACTATTTGGGGAAAATATATTTCTCCATTTTACTGACATACACAAGTGAACATCGACGTCAGCATCCACATTTTTTTTCCTGGCATTGGCTGAGTCTATTGCCTACTCTGGCAAGCAGCAGCAAAGAAAACAACTTCCTGGTTACCAATAGGTATCAAGGTTATCAATACATCAAATGATAGAGGGAAAGAGGGGCAGTAACAGGTGGAAAAGGCTGCCAACCATATGCCACTCTTCTCAAATGGCTGGCTTCAATGGGGAGGGGATCACTACAAATTCAAGCCAGTATAGGAGGTTGTTGCTTGGATAATTGCCCCTCCCATGCCACAGACAACTGTCCAAGACACCCCGATCCATACCACTTGGACACCATGACACTTGGGATAAGAGCAACGGCCGTACAGTGATGGCAGCCCTAGCCTCCTGCCCATGCCTCCCTGTGTATGGAGACAGAAACACAAAGCACCAGTGTAAGGATCATTACACTAGCATAATGCTACAGTAGGATCCCAGCTGCTGCTTGAAATCCAGTAAATGCTGACTTTCACAGAAACACTTGTATAGTTATTCACAAGCTAGAATCCTGTTGGTGCACTAGGCTAACAGCATTTTTGTTAGTGTCATACAGTAGAAAAAAACTGCCAGGCCCAAGCAGTTCATTTCTCCCATTCCTAACTCCTTACTATGCCCACAACCTTTCCCCTCCTGCTGCCACCACTTATGCCAAAATAGTATAGCAGAACTGTAAGAATATTTATTCAGGACTGTTAGCATTCGTAAATGAACAACAAAATTTATCAGATTTTATACACACACAGATTTAAGCATCAATTCCCAATATTCCACCATAGTGCTACAATCACAAAACACAACCTAGAGAGCAATTCCAAGCAGCAGGTGCACCCTTTTACTTACTTTTACGTTAATTAACACATAACATTCAGACTTACAGAGCAAAGCAAAATAATGGCTTTAGGAATCTGATTTTTTTTTTATTTCTGTATACTAATTCAGTATCAAAATAACACTGTATAAAGTTGTCTTTTAAAATGTTTTTTGCTGGTCTAGGAGGTCACTGTTTTGAACAGATTTTTTTAGCTGCCCTAAAAACTTTTAATTATCTTTTAAATAATGTGAAAAAAACATGCATAGACATGGAGTCTTAAATTGTGCTATTCTATAAACAATTAATATAACCACATAGGAATACATAAAACACCCACCCATATTAATGTTTCAAAATACATACGTCTGGAGAACTACAAACGTGCATATTTTGTGGGATTTTGATTGCTCTCAATAAAGCCATTGCCCAACTCTGAGTTTTTGGTTAGACATTTATTCCTATGTACATACACATTTCATTATAATAGTGAATAGCTCTTACCTGTATATCCTGCCCACCAGCCCCAGGATGCCACCATAGCTAAAAGCCATTTAAATAATACTCCTTCAATATACCAGAATCGTTTTCTATCCAACAATCGAAGAGGTTGCAGTACTATTAAATATAGGATGTAGGATGGAATAGCGACAAGGTTATTAGCAACCATAAAGCCAAATCTTAAGAGTGCTTTCAGAAATACATAGCCCGCCCTTTGGGCCTGTTCTAAAGTCACAGCCATTCTCTTCACACAGGAGTCTGTAGTCTTTTCCTACAGGATAAGAAAAAGAAAAATTACTCAACACAAAGAACACAACTTCCTGATTACCAATAGCCAACAAGGCTTTACTAGAGTTAAACGATTGTGTACAGTTGTCCCTTCATATTTGCTGGGGTTTGGTTCCAGGATCCCCTATGGATACCAAAATCCATGAATACCCAAGTTCAATTATATGCAATGGCATAGCAAAATGGTGTCCCTTATACAAGATAGCAAAATCAAAGTTTGCTTTTTGAATTATTATTTTTTAAGTATTTTCAAGCCGTGAATACTTAAATCCGTGGATACCAGATACGGAGGGACAACTGAACTTTGGAAGTGATAAGTGACCTTAGCATAGATTTTTCCCCTTCTAACTGTCAGAGTTTCACACATATCCTCCATGAAAGCTTATGTCTTTCCTCTCCAGATATAAGACAGATGAGTCTGAGCATGTCTACCTAGATCAGTTACACAGAATGTATAATGACAAACTTCCTTTTTTAAGACACCATTAACAACAAAAATCACCCCAGGCTGTAGAGAATAACTTGCATTAATTACTACTATATGTTTATGGCGTTAGAAATAAATCTCACAAAATCCTTCTTAATTATCCCTAGGGAGGTGTTTTTTAAAAAAAAAATAAGACATACAGTAGGATCCCCATATCCACTGATTCATTATCCACTGATTCAATTATCCATGGGACACAAAAGAACGCACCTATCATAGAGTCTTCCATGAAAATGTGTCCTCTCTAGCCATTTTCTAGGTCCTCCAAGGCAACTCTATGGTATTTTAAACCAGAAAGCCCATTATTTTCAATGGTATTTGCTATTATCCACAGTTTTTGGTATCTACGGACCCCTCCAGAACCAATCCCCAGCGGATATGGGGTTCCTACTGTACATATTTTGATTAAATACAAGAAATCATTGTACAGTGAGTACAAGACATGATTGTCTTGAAAGGTCATAATAGCTGGACAAAAGAAACATACATTGTGTATAAGAAAGCAGCCAAATTTAATCACAGTAACACTGAAGAGTGCTTGAGGAACAGAATTCCCTTTACTTTTCTCCAAAAACTAATCATTTAACATGACTTACACATAAAAGCAGGGAAATATTTAACTACTCTGTAGTTAGCAAGAGTGGATGACTGAGAGGGAACTACACCAACAGTAGCTACATTGGCTATGCCTCTTAGCAACAGTAAGTGATAAACTTCGAAAAAATCAAAGCAACAGAAACTGGGGCTCTTTCAGTTTACAAGAGGGAAAAAAGAAGAATAAAATATATTAGGTGACAGTGAGTAGTAAAAAAAAACCAGGGATAAATGAAGGAGGGAAATACAGTTGTCCCTCCACATTCATGGATTTGGCATTCACGATTTTAAGTATTCATGGCTTGAAAATATTCTTTAAAAAATAATAATCCAAAAAACAAACCTTGATTTTGCGATCTTATATAAGGGACACTATTTTGCTATGCCACTACGTATGCCAGTGCATGGAAGACGCACTATCCACAATGCTGCAGCCTTATTTGAGAACTCGCGCCGAACAAGTCTTGAAGAGAAACGACAATGCAGAAAGAATCACAACCCGGAAACATCACCCAAGGAGACGTTCTGCTGTGTTTTCTGCAACCGGACTTGTTTATCTCAGACTGGCCTTTTTAGTCATCAGCACGCTTGCAGAAAGCATGGGATGAGTCCTTTCTGAATCTTCATTTGCGAAGAAAAGCCAGAGAGAGAGGGCATATAATGGGACTTGAGTATTCACGGATTTAGGTATTCAAGGGGGGGCCTTGAACCAAACCCCAGCGAATGTGAAGGGACAACTGTAAAAGCCTGACAGGAAATAGAAAGCAAAAGGGAGAAGGCTGAAGAAGGCTCAAATCCCACAGACACACTTATTTGGCAGTAGGCCCCACTGAACTCAATGTGGCTTACTTCTAAGTAGACATGTATAATACTGGACTGAATTATAGGCAAAAGAATAAGAATATCGACAAGTGTTGACGAGGTGCTTAGTTGCTTTATTATATATTATTTATTGACTTTTTAATGTGAAGTCGAAGGCTTTCACAGCCGGCATCCATAGATTTTCCTTGGGTTTTTTTCCAGGCTGTAAGGCCGTGTTTTGGAAGAGTTTACTTCTGACGTTCGAAACGTCAGAAGTAAACTCTTCCAAAACTCTTCCAGAACACAGCCTCACAGCCTGGAAAAAAACCTAAAGAAAATCTATTGGCTTTTTCTTTTTTTCACTTTCTTTTCTTGGCTCTCATAATCAGTTAATGCAAGTTTTTAATGCTGTTGTTACTTTCTATGTATTTTAAATGAAAGATGGTATGTATGGTCCCTTTTTCTGGACTTTACATACCAAGGCATGTATTTTAACTGGTGGGTTTAATATAAAATTTAATAAAAAAAAATAAAACCCTCCAAAAAAAGGAAAGCCAAGGAAGTCATTAGGCCAGAGATGGTGGAATCACTTAAGGCTAAACTCAGCTAAGGGGATTGATTCCCTAGGTCAGTTCCTTACCTTCTGCTGCGCAGAGGAAAGAAGGCGGGAGGGCCGAAGGAACTGGGCCCGGCGGCGGCAGCAGCAAGAGAGGCGGGCGCCCTGCTTGGAGGCTGCTGGCGGAGGAAGAGGAGGAGGCGGCGGCGGCGGCAGCAGCAGCTCTGGCGGGAAGACGGCGGTCTCATGGACACGGAGGTGGCTGGCCTGGCCCCCAACGGAACGGGCTGGGAACCCTCGGCGCCGGCTCCCTATTCCCTTTGCAGCTCACTGAGAGTGGGGAGAGAAAAACCAGCAGGGAGTGAGTGCTGCTGGAGAGGCGAGAAGTAGCCACTATCCCGGGAATCTGCTTGCTTGCTTGCTTGCCTCGGTGAAGGAAAGCGGATTTATTTGCCCGGGGCGGCATGTGGCTAAATCGATCACCGCCTCCAGACGCGCCTTGTAGGGCCTATCTCGCGCCCTCTTCCCTCCGGCCCCGGGAGGAAGGAGCTGAGTTTTGCCGCTAACCCCAACTGCACTACACACACATATACACACACACGGCGGGGGTGTGCATGTGTGTCTCTTTGCCCCACGCCTTCCTCCAAAAGGTAGCGGTGGCTGGTGCGACTGACTCCCGCACCTGTTGTTGGGGTGCCGGCTGCAAGAAAAGGAGGGAAAGAGCTCCCCCCTAAACTGGACAGCGCCCTTAGTTTTTTGCGGGGGTTGCTCTATGGGGTGGGGTGCAGGGGATAACGGGGTGGCCTCACACCTTCCCAGCCCTCTTCCTCTCTGAATGCTGGGGGGGTGGGGTGGGGAGGAAAGGAATCAGGTTTCCACTCAAAGGGAGAACTAAGTACCACAACTCCAAGGATGCCCTTCATTATCCTCCCAATTTGGGGGCAACTCCAGATCCCCTCTGATCCTGGGAGCTAAGCAGGGTCAGCATTGGTTAGTACTTGGAGGAGAGTCCGCCAACAAGGACCAGGTGCTGTCTGTCGAGCAAATATAGTGCTGGTTGAACTATAGTTCAAAACGGGCAAAACCACCTCTGAGGATTCCTTGTCTAAGAAAACCCTATGAAATTCATCATGGGGTCGTCAGAAGCCATAAATAAGGTCGCCATAAATAAATAAATAAATAAATAAGTGCGTCTTGAAGGCACATACACACATTTGAGAAGCTTCTTGGAGTGAAAGCTTCACAATCCTGTTATTATTATTAATAATAATAAAGCTTCACACTCCTAATAATAATAATTAAGGAAGGAGACGGGCTCCTAGCTTGCTTCCCATAGGGTAAGTCATGGGGCGGATTTTTCGCAAGGGCAACAAAAAATACTTGCGAGAGCAGCCTCGTGTGACCAAAAACCCTATGGAGTACCAGGAGTGACCCCCTAAAAGCCCACTTTTCTCCCCTGAGAAGAGGAGATCTTCGGGGCTAAGCGCCTCCGCAGTCACCTCAAGAAGAGAGGACCCCTGAAGGGTACAAAATTGGGGGGATATATTCAAGGACAAAAAAAATGGTGTGGCTCTGTCCCTCCAGACCTATTAGGGGAGCGACCACTTGAACGTTTGTTCCTATAAAATGGGGGGTCAATGCGATCAATCTAATAATAATAATAATAATAATAATAATAAAATCAAACTACTACCACCACCACCCGCCCAGAGAAAAAAAGCATATATTCTCTTTATACTCCCTGCTTCCAATTCAGGGCTTCTCTCAAGGACACCAGTAGGGTGTATCTCTGCAGCCCAAAATAGGGGAGCTTTCAAAAACAGCCCCCAGTGCCTATACGGAGCGGGCTCTCAAGGACACTTATGGGGTGACTCTTTCCCCACTCCAACTCAATCCGGACTAAAACCCAGACCCAAACGTCCCTAATCGTTCTGGGCGGGAAAACGAATTAGCATCCGCACCTCCTCGCCTCAAACGGCCGTAGAAAGCCAGGAGAAGGAGTAACCCTGTCAGCCCCCCTTCAGTTTCGGGGTACCGGGGGCGGCAGGCTTCTCAAGAGCGGGCAGAGGAGACACCCCAACCGCTCTTCCATCATCCTCATCCTCACCACCCCGCGTAGTCTAAGGGGAGGAGAGCGCCCATGGGAGCAAAGCCAGGCGCCCCGACCTCACCGCGGGTTGCCAGAGGGGACCCTCTCTCTCAAGGGAGCCAAAAAAAAGGGGGGGAAGCGAGTGCCGGCCCTGCTCCGTCTCCTGCCTTCCTCGCCGCCTGAGGAGAGGAAAGAGCAGCGCCTGGAGGCAAAATAAAACAGGGAGCCTCCCGCTTCGCATCCCCTCCGCCGCCCTCGCCTTGCTCTCCTCATGAGGGAAAAAGAGAGGAGGAGGGTGGGGACCGGGGAGGGGGTCTTTCCGTACCTCCGGCCGCCCGGCTTTCTTCCCCAGGCCGGTCCTAAGGAGCTGGAGGGATTCATGGCGGCGGCGAGGAGGACCGTGGCTGCCAGGGCCTCCCTGTCTGCCAGCCCTCGCCTGCCACGGCCACGAAAAGGGTGCGCCGGGGCTGCTCCACCTCGTTGCCCCCGCCGCCGCCGCCGCCGCCGCCTTTTTCCTCCCTTGTGAGGCGAGGCGAGTCTCCGTGGCTCCCGAGGAGAGGCGGGAGCAGGAGCGGGTCCCTCACTGCAGCAAGCGGCGCTCCCTCCGGCCGAGAGCTCCCTCTAACGAGCCCAGGCAGGCCGGCGAAGGCTCCCACCGTCCGCCCCTCCGCCAGTCAGTCAGTCAGCCAAGCCCCCGGCGGGCAGGGCCTCAGCAGGCCGCCTCCCTCTTCGCCCCGCCGGAAGAAGGGGCAGCCGAAGCCCCACATCCACCCGGTTTCTCCAAGGACGAGAGCTGCTCCTATGGCCGGGAAATATCTCTCTCCGCCCCCTCAAAAAAAAAAAAAAAGGAGGAACTGAGGGTGATAAATAGCGGCCATTAATGATGTGGAGAGATTTAACAGCCCCCCTTCTTTTTTCTTGCATTTATTGCATGTTATTATTTTATTTTATTATTATTTTATTATTCCTTCTTGCAGTTATTTGCAGGCAGAAAGAGAAACATCTGCTTGGTTGTAAGGCTGTGTATCATCATCACCATCTATCTCTCTATAGCAGCCTTTCTCAATCTTTTTTACCCTGGTGGAACCCTTGAAACCATTTTCAGGTCTCAGAGAACCCCTTGCCTAAAAATAATTATATGTACGGCTTTAAAAAAAAGTTTATTTTTTCCAATCTCAATATCTTGTGGAACCCCTAGTAACCTCTTGTGAAACCCTAGAGGTTCCAGGGAACCCTGCTGTATAGGAGTTATAAATTATGTTGTATTTTAATTTGAGCCTTGGAGAAAGGCAGGTAAGAAATGATGATGATGGGCCAGCCCTTGGCAGAAAAAAAGGGGGAGCCACTGAGGAGGACTCTGCCTGCAACAGTGCCAATGCAGCCCCCATGTTCACCCTCAAATCCCAGAGGAACCAAAGAAGGAACTTGAGGGAAATTTGAAACCATAGGGAGGATTGTAGGGGGGGATTCACACAGGCCCTTTACGGGTCTGAAACATGGATCACCTATCGCCAACACGACAACTCAAACATTTTCATCAGAGCTGTATACATACAGTCCTAAATATACACTGGACTGACTATGTGACAAATGTTGCTCTCCTTGAGCAAGCAGGGATCACCAGCATTGAGGCCATGATATTGAGAACACAGCTGCGTTGGGCAGGGCACGTTTCTAGGATGGAGGACCATCACCTCTCAAAAATAGTACTCTACGGTGAACTCGCCACGGGTCAGCATAAGAGCAGCGCTCCAAAAAAGCGATACAAGGACTCCCTGAAACAACATCTCAGGCTTGGCCAAATTGATCACCAACACTGGTCCGCCCTGGCTTCACATTGGGAGGCATGGAGATGCACTATCCACAATGCTGCAGCTTTATTTGAGAACTCACACCAAACTAGTCTTGAAGAGAAACGACAACACAGAAAGAATCACAACCCGGAAACTTCATCCAAGGAGACCCTCTGCTGTGCTTTCTGCAACCGGACTTGTTTATCTCGAATTGGCCTTTTCAGTCATCAGTGCGCTTGCAGAAAGTGCAGGATGAGTCCTTCCTGAATCTTCGTTTGCCAGATATACACCTAACACCAGCTGTGTCCTGAAGGCAAGAGGAAGAGGCCCAGCTGTTTCCTAGCCCCCAAGAGGTTGAGGGCTGGGGAACTAGAAAGGGAGGTTCATTATATGGGATGGGGAGGGGGTCCTGACAGAAGGAAGGTGACTTTAAGATGTGTGGAAGTGGCCTGGGTGGAGGGAGTCATTTGAAGGATGGTGGGAGCAATCATGTAGGGAGACTGAGGGGGAAATCTCAGCATTAAGGGACAGAAGAAGCTGTTATTTGGAATGAGATGGACATACAAGAAAGCTGGAATAGACCTGGGTGAGCCCAAATCATGGAGTGGGATTGATTTCTTTTTAAATCATATATTGATGAGAAATAATCATTAAAATGCAAAGTTTGTAATCGTTGATTAGATGTCTGTAGTACATTTTTGAGCCAGAGTGTTGTATTGGTTTGAGTGCTGGACTTGAACTCTGGAAGACTAAGGTTCAAATCCCCACTCAGCCATGGAAACACACTGGGTGGCATTGGACTAGTCACAATCTTTCAGCCTCAGAGGAAGGCAGTGACAAAGCCCCTCTGAACAAATCTGCCGCGAAAACCCAGTAATAGGTTGGCTGTAGGAAAAAAGGGAGACCCCCACTACAGGTGGATTGATTCAATTAAGGTGCAGCATTCAGTTTGCAAGACCTAAGAAGGGCAGTTGAGGACCAGGGGACTTGGAGGTCTCTCATACCTACAGCCCCCATACCCCATTTGTTTCAACTTGAAGCAAATAATAGCAACAAGGATGGCCATAAGCTGGAAATGACTTGAAGGCACATAACAGCATTTCACCTCCGATGTTCATATTTTAAATGTATGTATACTTTCATACATTTCCTTGCCCTGAAACTTCAGAATGAAATGCAGGTTAGAAATCATCACCATATAGAGTAAATTGATATTCTGAAAGCTTTATATTAACAAAATGGCTTCATCCACACACAAAATGGAGATATTAGGCCTGGAGGATTCAAAGGTTAGTAGAAATACATAAACTAAAAACTTTAGGACCCACCCATACCCAAGAACAGGCTAATGAGGACTGATCATACAGAGGTCACACACAAACTGTTGACTTTTAAGTGAACATTTTGTGTTGGGGAATAATGGTTTATCCTGGAAGAGAGCACTGATATTATCTGGCCTCTGACTAGAAGCACTGTACTATACCATATTGTCAGAAACCCACTTGAAGGCACATAACAAACTAATATTTCACTAACATACTTATTTCAGTTTAGTTTTGAAACCCACCACAACTGTACAATGCTGTTGTTTTATGGCACTGTAAGATCCTTCTTCTAAAAGTTTTATAATAATTGCTGAATTTACAAACTTGTACAAACTCTTGATGAGACAGTTAATTGTATGTTGCATTATTTGCCAATATTAAGTATAGATAGCATAACATAAATTATGTTTTAGATATGGTATAAAAAATTGTCCCAGAGTACAAATCTCTTTTGAGGCAGTGTAATGTTTCGAAAGAGATTTATAGTCTGGGACAATTTGTTATCTGAGATGATATCTAAAAACAGTTACCACTGAATTATAAGTACAGTATTTTTAACGTCTTCATTCCACAACAAAGATGAGAGCCTTTCTCATTATCTTCTTTTAAAACAATCTAAAAAAGTAAATGGTTTATAGAAGAGATCCTATTTACAGTATTTTTATTTGATTTATATCCTGCTTTTCCAACAAAAAACAGCTCACAGTAATAAATTATAGATGTCTTTGTTCTTTTCCAGTTAAAAGACATTTGGAATGTATTCCTCGGCAATAGATAATTATTTTACTCCTGTAACATGATCCAATTTTTTATATTTTTAAAAAAGATTGCCTTTATTATTGCTTAACAGTTTTTATACATACCATTTTCCTAAGCTGCAAATCAACAAATCATAAAAAATATTCTTGATGAGCCAAATAGGAGTGGAAGACCATGGTCTGCCTTCCCTGTCTATCCCCAGTTTGCTGTACTTTATTCCGTATATGTGTATACTACTTATTTTTATAGTTTAATATTGTTTTAAGGGGGGGTGGGCTAGGGTACTGGGACTATGGAGTTTTTATATTGTAAGCCGCCCCGATTGCGTTGCAGAGGGGCGGGATAGAAATAAAATTTTATTATTATTATTATTTATTATTATTATTTGACATAATTATTTTTTCTTCTCTTAATTATAAGGAGATACATGTACAAGCAAACAAGTACAGATATGCATGTGTACAAAACACCCAAAAATGTATGGTTACACAATCCTGTACATAAAATGAAAGTACTGTAAGTCTTTTTGAACTCATTATTACTTTCTTTTAAGCAGAACTGTGTGGAATTACAGTGCATGACTCACTTGTTTCCTCTTAAATACCACAGTAATGTCAGGATATGAGTTTCAAAAGCTAGAAAACATTGCATCAGGTCATTACCAGAAGACAGATTTACAGAGCAGAATCAGGGTGGCTCATACAAGTTAAATGTGGCTAGGACAAAACCAGGACAAAATCTATAGCAAGTTCCAGTTAATTCTAACCAGTTTCAGATATTTAGTACCTAAACTGAGACTACAATAATAAATACATTTGCTAGAGAAGTGAGCTCGGTGGACCTCTAAGGGGAAAAATGTTTAAGACTGCGTTGTTAGCAATTAATTAAAAGTAGTTATTGATGGGGGGGGTTTAAAATACATGTCATGCCCTGTGAGTCTGATGAGGGTATGGAATCAGAGGAGGAAGGCATGGCAGGGAATGGCCCTATGGACCCTGGCACAGGTTTATCTACACCTGTGCCAGCAGAGAACCCTACCAACCTGGAGGCTCGAGCAGAGGAAGAACCTGGCCCTAGTGGGCTGGTACCAGTCCCAGCAGAGAGTCCTGCCAATTCAGATAAGGATGAAGAAGAAGAGACGAACTTAACTTCACCATCACAGAGCCAGCAGCTATCTCAAAAGGAAGCATGAAGGAAATTGCTGAGACTTTATGAGAAACATCTGCTTGTCAAGAAGCACCTGGCAAAGCCTTGATTGCTATATATACGCTTTGGGGAAACGTGGAGGCTTTGTCAGAGATCAACTGATTTTCCTGGAGAAAGCTTCCTGCTGACTTCATTGCTTTGACTCATGTTTAGACCTTGGACTGTTCCTGACTATGCTGTTGCCTTAACTTGTGGACCCAGGGGTCTACATCTTGACTACGCTGCCTTCTGTAAGCTTTGACCCTTGGACTGTATTCTGGACTCTTCTTTGTGTCCCTTGCTGCTGTTTTTCCTGCTGCTCAAGAAACTGAACCTTGCTTGTTTCCACTTAATTGACTTTGCTGTCACTGAGAGTTGGCCTCTTTCCTGGTCTTTTGAGCTTTATCTTGGTCAAACTCCCAAACTGTGTATTAATTGTTGAAGTCGAAGGCTTTCATGGCCAGCATCCATAGGTTTTCCGTGGTTTTTTTCTGGGCTATGAGGCCGTGTTCTGGAAGAGTTTATTTCTGACCTTTCGTCTGCATCTGTGGCTGGCATCTTCAGAAAATGGTTGGGTAGGAGTGGGGAGGGTTATAATGGGTGGAGATATTCAAGGAGAATTAGTGTCTGTTTGGACCATTAGTCTGTTTGGACCATTGCATATTTCCACCCAGAAACTAGCCATTCAAATACACACATTTACATATCCTCTCCAACAGGGACTCACAGTATTTAAACCCACACACACCTACCCAACCATCCTCTGAAGATGCCAGCAGCAGATGCAGGCGAAAGGTCAGAAATAAACTCTTCCAGAACACGGCCTCACAGCCTGGAAAAAACCCACGGAAAACCTGTGTATTAATTGCCAGTAACTGGCTGCTTTTCCAGACAATACAGCACCAAGATATCAACCATTATTCCCACCTATTCCCAGTTCTTCCACTCTGCTCTGTCCCAGCCTCACCTCTCTGTATAATCGTAACATATAATGCAATCACATGTTCTACCAAAAAAATGCCCAAAAGACAAAAAATGGGGAGCAGGAGAACCGAATGAGAAGGGAAGGAATAGAGAAGGTTACATCTATCTAACATTTTACATAATCCTTCACAGTTTTAGTTTAACCAGTATACAATTCCAAAAATGTGAACAACATGTGGTACTGTTTTTCCCCTCTTGCCTGTTAAATGTTATTTTCTCTTTTTTTTTTATCAGGTCTACAAAATTCTTTGTATAGAAAATTCTTTCTATAAGCGGCACAGCAGGGGACTTCCAGCTCTGTAAGACAATACTGTACCCTTGGCTACATTGGCAACCAGTGGAATCCAAAGTCTGTATCCATTTCCAGTGTCTGATTTCACTGGCAAATACCCCTTTTACACTACACAATTATAGCACTATGATTCTGCTTTGACTGCTATAGCTCCATTCTATGGGATCCTGGGGTTTGTAGTTCGGAGAGGCACCAGAACTCTGGCTGAGAATTCTAAATATCCCTCCGGAATACCTAAGCAAAATATCCAATGGCATAATATGCAGTCCTAGAACATACTGAGCATTCAGTATGCAACACAACAGGCATACTATGAAATTAAATACAGTATTCTGTTAAAACAGATTTTTAGGCATGTAGACTAAGGAATCTAGGCCTAACTTTTGTGTAACAAAGACACAATTAATTATAGGCAAATGCAAAATATAACATTTCAGAGTTTTACTTTGATCATGTGGTATGGGATTGTTAGCAATACCAATGGTTTTCAAGCTGTGTTCTAGGAAACCCTAACGGCGCGCGAATTTCAGTAACCAAACAAAAATACAGCAGACCTAAAAGTACAGCTTAGCATTCTCAGCGTTAACTAAGAGTTCTTAGATTACCTAAAAGCTCTCATCATGGACACTGAGGGGACTGCAGCAGTCACTTGCAACACATGTGCGATGTTTGTATTCTTGTATACAGACGTGGAGAACTTCACATGCACCAAATGCAAGCTGGTAGCCCTCTTGGAGGAGAAAGTACAGCAGCTGGAGACACGGGTAGCTACACTTCAACAGATTCGTGAGCAAGAGGTTTTCCTGGACAGAACAGAACGAACAGTCTTGGATGGGGACCGCACAGAGGAAGTGGCTGTGGAGGAGAGGGTCACTTCACGGACACAGGAAGTAGACAGCTGGAGGAATGTCACACACAGAACAAGAAAATCCAGGGATTCTTCCAGCAGCTTGCAGCTACAGAATCGATTTGAAGCCCTTTCCCTTATCAAGGACAATGAGGAAGAACAGCATGGACAGACTTCAGGGGTAGAGCAGGGGACCTTGAGAGGACCACCACAAGGAACAGCAGCTGCGAAGCCTCAGCGGAGGCGTGTGGTGGTGGTGGGGGACTCCTTGCTGAGGGGTACAGAAGCAGTGGTATGTGGGCCTGACAAGATGACTCGGGAGGTGTGTTGTCTCCCTGGGGCAAAGATCTGTGATGTGACCGAGAGGCTGACAAGACTCATCAAGCCTACGGATCATTACCCCTTCCTTTTGGTCCATGTGGGAACCAATGATACTGCAAGGCACAGCTTTCCCAAGATCAGAAGAGATTATGAGGCCCTGGGGAGGAAGCTGAAAGAAATGAACGCACAGGTGGTCATCTCGTCTCTTCTGCCAGTTGAAGGGCATGGTCCAAGAAGGGAGAGGAAAATAGCCGACGTAAACAACTGGCTCCGTAGATGGTGTCGCCGAGAACAAATTGGATTCTTGGATCATGGACTGCGCTTCCATGCAGGGGGACTTCTGGCAAGAGATGGGGTGCATCTTACAACAGTTGGAAGAAACATTTTTGCCAACACTCTCAAGAATTTGATCAGGAGGGCTTTAAACTGAGTCAAATGGGGGAGGGAGACAGTATTCTGGAAGGCAAAAGGGCTGGAGAAAATAGTCAAACTGTCATAGAGGGAACAAGGCAAACAGCGCAAGGACCCAACAGTGGGAGGCAAAAAAAACTTGCACAGGGAGCAAGTAAAGGGAACACATGGTCTCAGATGTCTCTACACTAATGCACAGAGCATGGGAAATAAGCAAGACGAACTAGAACTCCTTGCACTACAAAACAAATATGATATAATAGGCGTTACTGAAACCTGGTGGGACGAGTCTCATGATTGGAATGTAGGAATAGAGGGGTATAACCTTTATAGGAGAAACAGGCCAAACAGGAAAGGAGGAGGAATAGCATTATATGTCAGGGATATTTACACCAGTGAAGTGATCCATGACATCAATACTGGAAGCCAGGTGGAGAGCATCTGGATAAAAATTAAAGGGGAGGGAAACAACAGGGATGTTATTGTGGGACTCTACTACAGACCCCCAAATCAGACGGAGGAATTGGATGTTGCCTTTCTAGAACAGATGAACATACATGCAGAAAGGAGAGATGTAGTAGTGATGGGTGACTTCAACTATCCTGATATTTGCTGGCAATCTAACTCAGCCAAAACTACAAGGTCTAGCAAATTCCTTACATGCCTGGAAGACAATTTCATGGTCCAAAAGGTGGAAGAGGCAACAAGGGGGTCAGCTATTTTAGATCTGATCCTAACCAACAGAGACGACCTTGTTAATGGGGTGCAAGTGGTGGGATCCTTAGGTGAGAGTGATCATGTTCTCCTGGAGTTTGTTATACAATGGAAAGGAGAAGCCAGGCATAGTCAGACATGCATTCTTGACTTTAGGAGAGCTGATTTCAATAAACTCAGGGAAATACTGGGGATGATTCCATGGTCAAGAATACTAAAAGAGAAGGGACCTCAAGACGGTTTTGACTTTCTCAAAAGGGAGATACTGAAGGCACAATTTCAAACAGTACCATTGAGGAAGAAAAATGGGAGGTGTCTCAAGAAACCAGGATGGATGACTAAAGAACTTTCAATGGAGCTAAGTTTTAAACGGAACATGTATAGGAAATGGAAAAGGGAGGAAATCACCAAAGAAGAATTCAAACAGATAGCGAACACGTGTAGGAGTAAAGTCAGAAAAGCTAAAGTGCAGAATGAGCTCAGGCTTGCTAGGGAGGTTAAGAACAATAAAAAGGGTTTTTTTGGGTATGTCCGCAGCAAAAGGAGGAAGAAGGAAATGATAGGGCCGCTACGTGGAGAAGATGGCAAAATGCTAACAGGGGACAGAGAAAAGGCAGAATTACTCAACACCTTCTTTGCCTCAGTGTTTTCAGAAAAGGAAAAGGAGGACCAACCTGAGGAAAATGGAACAGAGGACACAATAGGGGAAATCCAGCTGAAAATAAGTAAAGAGGTGGTACAGGAATACCTTCTTAATCTAAATGAATTTAAATCTCCAGGACCAGATGAACTACATCCAAGAGTATTAAAAGAGCTGGCAAATATAATCTCAGAGCCATTGGCAATAATATTTGAGAACTCCTGGAGAACAGGAGAAGTCCCAGCAGACTGGAGGAGGGCAAACGTAGTTCCCATCTTCAAAAAGGGGAAAAAAGAGGATCCCAACAACTATCGTCCAGTTAGTCTGACATCAATACCAGGGAAGATTCTAGAGCAGATCATTAAACAGAGAGTCTGTGAACATTTAGAAGGCAATGCCATAATCACAAAAAGTCAGCATGGGTTTCAGAGAAACAAGTCATGCCAGACTAATCTGATCTCTTTTTTTGATAAAGTTACCAGCTTGGTAGATGAAGGGAATGCTGTGGACATTGCATACCTTGATTTCAGTAAGGCCTTTGACAAGGTTCCCCATGACATTCTTGCAAACAAGCTTGTAGAATGTGGGCTAGACAAGTTAACTGTTCAATGGATTTGTAATTGGTTGACCGGCCGAACCCAAAGGGTGCTCAGCAGTGGCTCCTCTTCGTCTTGGAAAGATGTGACCAGTGGGGTGCCACAGGGTTCTGTCCTGGGCCCAGTGCTATTCAACATCTTTATCAATGACTTGGATGAGGGAATTAGGGGCATACTTATCAAATTTGCAGATGACACCAAATTGGGAGGAGTAGCTAATACCCTAGAGGACAGGATCAAAATTCAGAATGACCTGGATAGACTGGAGAGCTGGGCCAAAGCTAACAAAATGAAATTCAATACGGAGAAATGTAAAGTACTGCATTTAGGGCGGAAAAATGAAATGCATAAATATAGGATGGGAGAGACCTGGCTGAATGAGACTATGTGCGAAAGGGATCTAGGAGTCCTAGTAGACCACAAGTTGAACATGAGCCAACAGTGTGATGCGGCAGCTAAAAAGGCCAATGCAATTTTGGGCTGTATCAATAGAAGTATAGTGTCTAGATCAAGGGAAGTAATAGTGCCACTCTATTCTGCCTTGGTCAGACCTCACTTAGAATACTGTGTCCAGTTCTGGGCACCACAATTCAGAAAGGATATTGACAAATTGGAGCGTGTCCAGAGAAGGGCAACTAAAATGGTGAAAGGTCTGGAAACAATGCCTTATGAGGAGAGACTTAGGGAGCTGGGTATGTTTAGCCTGGAAAAAAGACGGTTTAGAGGCGATATGATAGCCCTGTTTAAGTATTTGAAGGGATGTCACGCTGAGGATGGAGCAGGCTTGTTTTCTGCTGCTCCAGAGACTGGAACACGGAGCAATGGGTGCAAGCTCCAGGAACAGAGATTCCACCTCAACATGAGGAGGAACTTTTTGACAGTCAGAGCTGTTCGGCAGTGGAACACACTCCCTCGGAGCGTGGTGGGGTCTCCTTCCTTGGAGGTCTTTAAACAGAGGCTGGATGGCCATCTGTCGGGGATGCTTTGATTGTGATTTCCTGCGTGGCAGGGGGTTGGACTGGATGGCCCTCGTGGTCTCTTCCAACTCTGCAATTCTATGATTCTATGTTTCCTCAGAACCTCAATTAGACATGTAGTGCACGACAAGACAAGGAAAGCAGCTTTACAACCACTATTGACTTTCTCCTGCAATATGCAGACTTAGGAGATTTTCAGACCTGTAAAAATTGCCGTTTGCCGCGCAAGCAGCCTCCGGAAGAGTATCGAGGCTGCTGCGTGGCAAGGGTCAATTTCGGACGACGCCGTTTCTCTCTCGGCGGCGTCCGTGACTGTTGCGGCCAGCACTGGAGGCGGCCGCGCTATTTTTTACTCACGGACAACTTCCGTGAGTAAAAAATAGCGCGGCCGCCTCCAGTGCTGGCCGCAACAGTCACGGACGACGCCAAGAGAGAAATGGCGTCGTCCGAAATTGACCCTTGCCGCGCAGCAGCCTCGATACTCTTCCGGAGGCTGCTTGCGCGGCAAAAGGCGATTTTTACAGGTCTGAAAATCTCCTTAGAAGAGTACTAGATATATGTTTCATGTTGTTCACTGTCCAAATGAGGAAACGGAGACGCAACAGGCTTTGCCACAGCCTCACATGAACTATATGCTACTAGGACATATCCCAGAATCCTCTTTTGAGAAGTTAAGATTCTGTTAATGTAGAAACTTGGAAGAATTACTGATCTGATCATTAATGTCTAGGGATCAGAAATCTATCTCTATAGGGTTTATAGCCACTTGTCAAGTCTACTTTCAATAAACTGTCTTTTCACATTTGAGATTTATTTATTTATTGTTTATACTGTGCCCTACATCAAAAGAACCTCAGGGCAGCTTACAAATAACAGTAAAACAACAAGATAAACAACTTAAAAGAAGATAATTGGGTTTAGACAGCATCATAAATTGCCATAAGCTTGTACAGTTGCCCCTCCACATTCGTGAACTTGGCATTCGCGGTTTTGATTATTCGTGGTTTTGGGAGGGCCCCCCCATCCTCCCAAAACTGCGACACGGGCCTCCGGAGGCCCCGTGAAGGCCCTGGGAAGGAGTGGGGAGGGCCGGGGAGACCTCCACGGGGCCTTTGGAGACCCTCCGGAGGCCCCGTGAAGGTCTTGGGGGGAGAGTGGGGAGGGCCGCGGAGGCCTCCACGGAGCCTTGCGAGGCCCCATGAAGGCCCTGGGCGGGAGAGGGGAGGGCCGGGGAGGCCTCCATGGGGCCTCTGGAGACACTCCGTAGGCCCCACAAAGGCCTTGGGCGGGAGGGGGAAGGGCGGGGGAGGCCTCCATGGGGCCTCGGGAGGGTCTCTGGAGGCCCCGTGAAGGCCTTGGGAGGGAGTGGGGAGTCCAGAGAAAGCAACTATGGGGCCTCCAGAGGCCACATGGTCACTTTGGCAGGGGAGGGGGGTGCAATCAATATTTGCGGATTTTTCACATTCGCGGGGGTCTGTTGAACCTAACCCCCGCGAATGTGAAGGGATGACTGTACTTTCAAAGTCTGGATTGCACATTGTGCTCTACATATCACCACACCATATTAGATATGCATATAATCATTATGATGATTATTTTATTTATTTTATTGTACCTCACCTCTTTCTCAGCCCTGGGACTCAAGGCAGCTTACAACAATTAAAGCAAAGATTTTTTTAAAAGTACATCACTAAAAGGTACAACAGTTAAAATATAGCTACGCTATCAATAGAATTAAAAGCAATTTAAAAGACAAGAAACGTAGGGGTTGTCCACACAGTGAAAATATCCCTCACAGAATTTGCTCAGAAAATGAGCTGTTTCATCATATTGTGAAGGAGGGGGGCCAAAAAGAGGAAAATCTATGGGAGGAAAGCCTTCGGGGCTTTTCCTTTCTTTAAAAAAGCCCTGTGAGATATGTGCAGTTTCACTCCTTAAGACAAGCGATTCAACATGAATTGCTTCCCCAGGCAGGACAAAGTGCAAACCTGATTGGCTAGATGAGCACAGGTGGCAGGGCTGGCTTACAGGACAAGCACCTGCTGCCGCCATGTTGGATTCTCACTTTAGCGAGTGATCGCTGAGGCAATAAAACAAAGGTTTGTGCTATCTTTTTCTCTCTCTTTATTTGGAAAGGTGGAATATCGCTTTGCACACCATAAAAATAGTTGTTTTAAGTTCCACAGCTACAGATTTAAAAACCACTAGCAGCCTGTCTCAGCTACAGGCATGCAAAGTTTATGGGGGCTGTAAAACCATTAAGACAGGTCACAGCTGCTGTGACTTGCTATTACTGTGGAGCACTCCAATTTTTTCCTTTATGTAGACAGTCCATAGAGAATTAAGTGTATTATTACAAGCTTTTCCCCTATGATCAGTCAGTTCCCCAAAGCCTGTTGAAACTAAAAAAAAAAAAAAAAAAACCCAAAAAAACTTTGCTTGATACTGAAGGGAATTCCAGAGCCTGGAAGAACCCCCAGTGCCCTCTCCCATGTTCTCACAAGATCAACGTGTTAGGGTGGTGGGATAGAGAGAATGGGACAGAGAGAAGATCACTGAGAATGTCTTTCCCTTAAGTCCTCCAAACATGAGCAGGCTTATAGGGGAGAATATGAACTTTAGGGCGTGTTTACACGACTGAAAAAAAAATCTGTTTGGGGAGTAAAAAATATGAAAAGGCAGTCATACGAATGCATACGATCTGCCTACATGTTTTAAAAAAACCCTAAACTCCGTATGACTCCCCTTCCCCAGTTGGCTGGAGCGAGCAAGCCAAGCGGTGGTTTTAAATCTCCCGCCGCTTTTTAAATTTATTTTAAAAGGTGCCTGTTTTGCGGACAGTCGGTTTTCCCTATTTACGATGTAAAATAAAAATAAATATATGTAAAATTTTCCATTTCATGCCCTTACCAGACTCTCCCTTAGTCAGGAATCCAACATGGCGGCCTCTCCCAATTCCCCTCCTTGCTAGCCCTATCCCCTCTGCTCAGCCAGGCAATCAGATTACACTGCCTGTTCATATGTGTGCGAACAGGGGGTAGAGATGATCAACCATTCGAACGGCTGTACGGATTTTAGGTCAAGATCCGCTAATTCTCCCGAATGCTGAATCCACGTAGTTTACGGGGGATTCACTAGCTCCCCTTCTGAAAGACACATATGCTTCTGAACGGCAGTATGTACACATGATCAATCTTTCGAACGCCGTATGTATTTTTTAAATCATGTAGACACCCCCTTAGATAACTTGGATCTGAGCCGTATAGGGATTTATAGGATATAACCAGCACTTTGAATGATGCTTGGAAACAAACCTTGAACTGTTGTAACAAGGAAATTACAACTAGCTCTGGACAGTAGTCTGACTGTAACTCTTTGGAACACCTGAAATTTCTGAACATTTCCAAAGACAGCCCCAGGTAAAATGTGTTACAATAATCCAAATAGGACATAATTCAGACATGTCTTACCATGGCCAGAGCAAAAAACTCTGGGAACAGGTGCAGTTAGCACAGAAGCCTCAATTGTGCCAGTGTGTATTCCTGAACAAGAACCTGAACTTCAAGGCTCAGGGTTGAATCCAGGAGTGTACTGTGGATCTGTGAATCTGTGCCTTCAAAGGGAATGTAACATCACCCAGCAATAGTAGTACATTTTAAGAAGTTCACTATGTGCTGATACATGCACAAACTGGATGTGTTGCTCAACAATCACTGCTTGAATATCCATGGAGCTCTATTAATACTGCATTGTAACTTGTCCTTTGTCACATAGACCATGAGATGAGGCCTATGAAGTACCTTTCAGTTTTTTCTTCTACTACAGCAGAAGTAGATATAAAACCATTCATCATTTCCAAGAGGCATCCATTGTGTTTGATGTCAAGTTTTTCACATACCAGTGGTGGTAGCTGAATAATTTAGGAGATCTTCTGGGTATTACATTTCTCATTAAAACTAACAATCACACACTTTGTTATGCTCTGTTTACTGCAGGCTGACGAAGCCTGCATCACTGCATGATCCAGATGGTCATTTACAGATGCATTAAAACAGACATGACATTGAAGTATTTATTAGCACACAGTGCTTGCCAAAACATGAAGTAGAGCAATTTATTATAATAAAGGACCAACCAACCTCTGTCATATAATGCAAAATGTGAATCCCACTGTAGTAACAATAGAAAAGAAAAAGAACCACCATTACCTATGCTGAATTTCTGCTCTTTGGGTAAAGGAAGACATTGGGTGGAACACTTGGTTATATACATTAAAAAGATTTCAGCTGATATGCACAACTTGTGACCAACCAAGATAAACACAACCAAGCAGGGACTTGATAAATTTGTTGCTTTTGCTACCTGGCTGTCACTACAAAACCACAGATGTCACATATCCAGCAGGCCACCCACAATATATGGTTGTTTGGCTATGTCTGTCTTTGTAAGTTCCAAATATTAAAGAATTAGTGACTTCTGAGCTCTATGGTTCTAATGCCAGACTGTAATCCAAGAAAGGCATCTGATCTCATGAGAATCACTAAGAAGGATAGCTGCCTATGGTAGCAACATGTTATTTGTAACTTCAGAACAAGAAGTCCTTGGGGCTCATGTGACCACTCTAAGGTGTGGTTGGGGAGAATCAGCTCAGGATACAGCCAATGAAAATATGCAGAATCTGGAAGAAATGGCAGGAGGGAAAGAATTGCTATGAATAAGTGTGAGTGAGGAAACATTAGAGAGAACTCATGATTGTCTGTCTCCCACAAGAATATTTGTTTGTATTGGTTTTAGTGTCAGGAATTTAGAACACAGGAACATTAGTCATTGTTATGCCCCAGGAGCCTGATGAGGCTGTAGAGTCAGAGGGGGAGGAGGACATGGCAGGGAACGGCCCTAGGAACCCTGGCACAGGTTTATTTACACCTGTGCCAGCAGGGAACCCTGCCAACCTAGAGGCTCAAGCAGAGGAAGAACCTGGTCCAAATGGGGTGACATCAGTCCCAGCAGAGCGTCCTGACCACTTGGATAAGAACAAAGAAGAGGAGAGAGACTTACCTCCACTTGTTTACACAGCACCGAACACAAAAGGAGGCTCAGAGGAAATCTCTGAAAATTTATGAGAAGAACTTGCTCATTAAGAAACACTTCGCAAAGCCTTAATTGCTTTATATAGGCAATGGAGGCTTTGTCAGAGATAAACTGGTCTCTGTGAACAAAGTTTCCCGAATCCTTGCTGTCTTGCTGTGTGTGTCTTGACCTTGGACTGTTCCTGATGACCCTGTTGCCTGATGCTACTGACCTATGGACTGACTCCTGAAGTACACTGACTTCTGTAAGCCTTTGGACTGTATTTTGGACTCTTCTCTGTGTTCCTTTTGCCTGTATTGCTGCCGTGCTTGGGAATGGAACTTTGTTTGCTCTTCCTAATTAATTATCACTGGAGCTTGGCTGCTTTTCCAGCTCTTGTTTAACTTGCTGGTACTTTAGAGTTGCTTTCGGACTGTCATAAACCAAAGCAATTTATGCAAGAAAAGCAGAACTACTATAGCTCAGGAGTGGAGTAAATATGATTCATATGTAAGTGTCATGTTGAGTGTCTGACATCTCCAAGTAGCTGAGTGACAGTCCTTTACAGAGGACACTCTTCTGTTTGAAAGCATCCATACCCTCCAACGTTTCACAGATGAAGACTGGAACTGGAACAGGTCTGGCCAAGCAGACGTTATTAATGAGAAAGAACAGACAAGCTAGGAGTGGCTGCAGCAGTTTGCTTTAGTTTGAGTCTACAGGAAAGAGCAGGATTCCACCCCCTCCCATCCTCTTCCTCCACTGAATTAAGCCAGTGTGATGTAGTGATTTCAGTGTTGGACTGAGACTCTAGAGACTAGGGTTCAAATCCCCGCTCAGCCATGAAGACTCACTGGGTGACCTTGGGTAAGTCACACACTTTCAGCCCTCAGAAAACCCTTTGATAGGTTCACCTTAGAGTCCACATAAGTTGGAAATGACTTGAAGGCATTAGGACATTTTAATAGCAGCTGAAAAAGTGAGAGGACAGAGGATTAACTGGGACTATCTGTTCCAAACTGGGACAGTTGGAGGGTATGAATATCCGCTCCTTGAAATCTGTCTAGTCCAAAATCTGTCTTAAAGAATGTTTAGAAACAACTTTAGAAAAAAGAGAGGAGAGCTGAAGATGTCCATCAACAGTTAGACAACCAACTGGACAGACATTTGGGTCCCCTGATTGCAGTCAAATTACCCAACGGAGATGCACTTTATTTCTATCTATAAGTTATTTCTGTGTATATTATAGTAATTCTTTCTACATTTTAACCTACATGAATCCATTGGCATGTGTAAATTTTATGCACACCTTTTTTAATTATGTATATGTCGCCAGGTTACTAGGTAGGGAAGGGCCAGGAAATCTCCTGGCAGCAACCCTGACAAAGCTGGATAGGTCAGATAAGACAGCTTCCTAAGAGACAGATGCGTACGTTGAAACTGTGGTTGACTCCAAAGAAAGTTTCAGCTGCTCATATGATTAGCTTACTTGCTCCTAAATGCCTGTTTTGGAGTACAGCCTTATGTTTCAGCATTATATCCTGAAATACTGGTTTTAATAAAGCATTTGTACTTATACTTGTGTGCTTATTCCAAAATGTTAATTGATTATTTCTTTCCATGTTTAAGCACACACATATAGTAAAGGATATTTGCATTTCTGGTATGTTACAGCATTTAATTACTACTAGAACACTGGAGATAAACACTGTGTATCTCTCTGTTAATGGTTTGTTTGGGACCAAAATTTGACTGTTAATATTTAACTTATTTTTAAGCTGGTATTTTGTTAGTTCCTTGTGGCCAAACTCCTTATTATACAGGAAGGAAAACAGTGATGAGAAAGAAAAGTGTTTAATCATTCTCTCCCCATTCTTTGTATTTTCCCAATCAAAATCCTATCTCCTGATTGCTGTTCCTCACGGGATGGGGGAATCATCAGCATAAATACCTGTACAAATGATATCTGTGTTGATCTCAATGATGGATAATACTATGGCATGGGAGTAGAGAACAGACTGGAACTCTCATGACTTCCCTGCCCCCTCAAATCCTATTAATATTTTCATCACTGGATGGTCTCCAACTTTGTTTAAAGTCCTATTCATTTTCCCAAGTCAGTTCAGCAACCCTTTCTATATACGTCACTCTAACTATATCTCTCTAAAATTCGTTTTTAAATTCTTGCTAATAATCTTGCCTTTATGAACTCACTCTCTAAAGTGACACTGGGAAAAAATGTGCTTTATTTCTCTGTGAATGCTAGAAAGCAGCACCCAGCATGACTCAATGATCAGAAAATAGGATGTGGGAGAGCACAGTCCAAATGCTGGCTTGGTTCATGATTACATGAACTCTGTTCACTGACCTTGTTCAAGCTTTTCTCTTTCTCAATCCCAGTTCCCTGTCTGTAAAATGAGTAACTAAAATTACCCAAAACAATTGTCAAGTTCCCTCTCTTCTGCCCAGTAGTGCAGTTACATAATTGTAGACTCTGGACTTAATTGTCTTGCAGTCCCACCCTCTACCCCCATCAGATGTAAATATGCATTAAAGCCAGCTCCACATTGACTAAGCAAGCATTCGCTGGCTTTTTCAGCTGCGTGGGACCCCCAGACTTCTGCCTCAAAGTCCTACCCTGATTGCATTATTGCTTCTGCCTAGGAATATGCAGAAATGGAAGGTGTGTTCTGATATCATCATATTGTACATTGTTCTGTCCCTAGTCCACATTAGTTGATTGCAGTGGCAGGAAGGGGGAAGGGAATGCATAGTGTGGCAATATTATGTCATGGGTTTAATGCATGCTTTGGGAAGTGAGAAGAGAAACTAGACCCCAGGCTACCTTTTTGGGCACTACATAGTTCCTCTCATTGTGACTATTGCATGTGGTTGCTGTGAAAACAAACAAGAGGGTAAAGAGAGATTTTTTACAAATCTCTTGTCTATAAGGATGTAAGTGCATGGATCAATCCATAATTAGAATGTTGCCAACAGACTCATCAGATGTGTGAGTGCCAAGCTCACTGCTGCTAATAATATGGAAGAGTCCAACCAATATCAATGACATTTGGCTGAAAGCCTGCATTTAGCATTCAGACGGCAATTTCCTGCAGTCACTAGGACACAAGTACAAAACGATTATCAGATGTGTTTACCGCAAGTTAATTGTAGCTACCTTGGGTCCCACTCTGGGAGAAAGGTGGCATAAAAATGAAATGAAATGAAATGAATAGGTAAATAAGTTGTCCTCCTGCTGAAGAACAAGTTCCAGATTGCTAATCCATTAGAGGGAGGGAGAACAGAGCATGCTGAAAAAGTACTCTAGTAGTCTGTTAGCATACCCTACAACCCCTATTTCATAACTGCACATATTGGACCTTTTTGGGTCATGCTGACTGGACAGTGTTTGGGGTCAAGCTGACCAGAAGACTGTCGAGGTCACAATGACCTGAGACGTGTCCAGAATCATAATGGTGGGAAAGCCCAATAGGATTATGCAGAAAATCCAGTCATTGCTGGGTCTATGCTAATCCTCTCAAAAATGCAATCAGTGACCTTCCCTTGACCCAAACCCTATACAAATCTTTCCTATAGCCCCTACCAGTCCAAACATTAAGAGATTTGTTGCAGATCCATCAACATCTTGTTAAATCTTGTTAAATCGGAGTGTGGTGGGGGTCTCCTTCCTTGGAGGTCTTTAAACAGAGGCTGGATGGCCATCTGTCAGGGATGCTTTGATCGTGATTTCCTGCATGGCAGGGGGTTGGACTGGATGGCCCTCGTGGTCTCTTCCAACTCTGCAATTCTATGATTCTATGATTCTATGATTAAATGTGAAGTCGAAGGCTTTCACAGCCGGCATCCACAGATTTTTTGTGGGTTTTTTTCCAGGCTGTGAGTCTGTGTTCTGGAAGAGTTTATTCCTGACATCCCAGTCCCACCTGCAGCTGCGGCTGGCATCTTCAGAGAATGGTTGGGTAGGGGTGAATTGGTTTAAATACTGTGAGTCCCTGTTGGAGAGGGTATGTAAATTTGTGTATTTGAATGGCTAGTTCCGAGGGGGGGAGAGATAATCCTCTTTACATATCTCCCCCGCTTTTAAAAACCTGAGGTAACCAAACCCTTTTCAAACAAGAGTCCTAGAACCATAGAGTTGGAAGAAACCACAAGGGCCATCCAGTCCAACCCCCTACCAGCTTGTCCATATCCTTCTGGAATTGTGGTGCCCAGAACTACACACAGTGTTCCAGGTGAGGTCTGACCAAAGAAGAATAGAGTGATAAAATTACTTCCCTAAGCTAGACACTATACTCCTATTGATGCAGCCCAGAATCACATTGGCTTTTTTAGCTGCCGCATTACACTCTTCACTCATGTTCAGTTTGTAGTCTACTAAGACTCTAGATCCCTTTCACACATACTGTTGTCAAGCCAGGTGTCATCCATCCTATATCTGTACATTTCAATTTTTTTTCTGCCTAAGTGTAGTACCTTACATTTCTCCCTGTTGAAATTCATTTTGTTAGTTTTGGCCCAGCTCCCTAACCTGTTAAGGTCATTTTGAATTCTGATCCTGTCCTCTGGGGTATTCGCTACCCCTTCTAATTTGGTATCATCTGCAAAGTTTGATAAGCATGCCCTCTGTTCCATCATCCAAGTCATTTATGAATGTGTTGAATAGCACAGGGACCAAGACAGAACCCTGTGGCATCCCACTAGTCACTTCTTTCCAGGATAAAGAGGAGCCACTGGTGAACACCTTTTGAATTCGGTTGGTCAACCAATTACAAATCCACCTAACAGCAGCATTGTCTAGCCCACACTTTACTAGCTTGTTTGTAAGAATATCATGGAGGACCTTGTTGAAAGCCTATGGTCTGTGTGATTCAATATAAGCGAAGATTTACATCCCTACCTTCAACATGGCAGGACCTGGAAAACGAGTACCCAGGAGGTGGTGGTGGAGTGTACTGATGACAGCAACAACAATCCTTAAAAAGTGGAACAACAGAGTATTAATCAGGACTTTCTCCACCAATCTGGGACAGTTGGAGAGTATGTAGGAGGCAGAACATATTCCTATTTGTGCAAATTGCATTCTACCTCAGCAGCAAACTGCATTGCCAACATTTTATATGATATACTGAGGGGTGTGCAAAAAGACACTTGGGGATGCACAGAACTCATAGGCTGCACTTTGCTAACCTAATGGAATGAGAGTCACAGAAGCACAGAATCATAGAGTTGGAAGAGATCACAAGGGCCATCTAGTTCAACCCCCTGCCATGTAGGAATACACAATCAAAGCATTCCCAACAGGTAGCCATCCACCCCCTGTTTAAAAGCCTCCAAAGAAGGAAACTCCACCACACTCCGAGGCAGTGTATTCTACTTCCGAACAGCTCTTACTGTCAGAAAGTTCTTCCTAATGTTTAGGTGGAATCTCTTTTCCTGTAGTTTGAGTCCATTGCACCGTGTCCTAGTCTCTGGAGCAGCAGAAAACAAGCTTGCTCCATCCTCGGTATGACATCCCTTCAAATATTTAAACATGGCTATCATGTCCCCTCTTAATCGTCTCTTCTCCAGGCTGGGCCAAGTGCTATTCAACATCTTTATCAATGACTTGGATGACGGAATTAGGGGCATGCTTATCAAATTTGCAGATTACACCAAATTAGGAGGAGTAGCTAATACCCTAGAGGACAGGAACAAAATTCAAAATGACCTGGATAGATTAGAGAGCTGGGCCAAAGCTAACAAAATGAAATTCAATACAGAGAAATGTAAGGTACTACACTTAGGGCGGGAAAACGAAATGCATAGATATAGGATGGGGAAGACCTGGCTGAACAAGACTATGTGTGAAAGGGGTCTAGGAGTCCTAGTAGACCACAAGTTGAACATGAGTCAACAGTGTGATGCGGCAGCTACAAAGGCCAATGCGATTTTGGGCTGCATCAATAGCATCAATAGTAGTGTCTAGATCAAGGGAAGTAATAGTGCCGCTCCATTCTGCCTTGGTCAGGCCTCACCTAGAATACTGTTTCCAGTTCTGGGCACCACAGTTCAAAAAGGATATTGACAAATTGGAGCATGTCCAGAGGAGGGAGACTAAAATGGTGAAAGGTCTGGAAACCATGTCTTATGAGGAAAGACTTAGGGAGTTGGGTATGTTTAGCCTGCGCTGATGAAAGCACAATCCTAAATATACACTGGACTGACTTTGTGACGAATGTTGCTGTCCTTGAGCAAGCAGGGATCACCAGCATTGAGGCCATGATATTGAGAACACAGCTGCGCTGGGCAGGGCACGTTTCTAGGATGGAGGACCATCGCCTCCCAAAAATACTACTCTACGGTGAACTCACCACGGGTCAGCGTAAGAGGGGCGCTCCAAAAAAGCGATACAAAGACTCCCTGAAACAACATCTCAGGCTTGGCCAAATTGATCACCAACAGTGGTCCGCCCTGGCCTCACATCGGGAGGCATGGAGACGCACTATCCACAATGCTGCAGCCTTATTTGAGAACTCACGACGAACAAGTCTTGAAGAGAAACGACAACGCAGAAAGAATCACAACCCAAAAACATCACCCAAGGAGACCTTCTGCTGTGCTTTTTGCAACCGGACTTGTTTATCTCGGATTGGCCTTTTTAGTCATCAGCGCGCTTGCAGAAAGCGCAGGATGAGTCCTTCCTGAATCTTCGTTTGCGAAGAAAAGCCAGAGAGAGATGTTTAGCCTGGAAAAAAGATGGTTAAGGGGCGATATGATAGCCCTGTTTAAGTATTTGAAGGGATGTTACATTGAGGATGGAGCAGGCTTGTTTTCTGCTGCTCCAGAGACTAGAACACGGAACAATGGATGCAAGCTCCAGGAACAGAGATTCCACCTCAACATTAGGAGGAACTTTCTGACAGTAAGAGCTGTTCGGCAGTGGAACACACTCCCTCAGAGTGTGGTGGGGTCTCCTTCCTTGGAGGTCTTTAAACAGAGGCTGGATGGCCATCTGTCAGGGATCCTTTGATTGTGTATTCCTGCATGGCAGGGAGTTGGACTGGATGGTCCTCGTGATCTCTTCCAACTCTACAATTCTATGATTCTATGATACTAAACGTGCCCAGCTTCCTAAGCTGCTCCTCATAAGGCAGCGCTTCCAGACCTCCCACCATTTTGGTTGCCCTCCTCTGTTCCAGCTCCTCTGTTCCAGCTTGTCAATATCTTTCTTGAATTGGGATGCCCAGAACTGAGTTATGTGTTAAACCTGTGTTAATAATCTGTGTTAATGTGTTAAAGTGTTTGTATATGTGAAAAATGCCCTTTCTTCAAGTAATCAAAAGAGTTCAGAAAGGAAAAGGGGCACAATCTCCTTGTTCAGGCGTCTGTGTGCCCCCCTGTTCTCCCCCCTCACAAGGTGCCTCTGCATGATGTAGCATTTTGTTGCGGGTCCCCCTGGCAAATATTAATTTGAAAAGCTGAGCAATACAAATCTGTTTACTGAAGTCCACTCCCACAGTTTCTTAGAAGCAGCAGCCAGTAAAGGGGAATTCATGCTAGCAGTGGGATTAGGAATTTTTTATTGGAATAAGACCATTCTATTGAAAGTCGCAATTAAGGGTCCAATCCAACAACCATCACTGCCTCAAGCCAGAACTTGTGAAAGTGGTTTTAAGTAGCTGTTACAAATTCTGATTCAAGCTTCATGAAACTACTACTTTATTCTAATAGTGTTATGGAAAGCTCTTGAGAGTTCCACCGCTCAACATGATCAGCTTTATTTTACTCCTGAAAGCTGACAATTGTCTTTTGGAGATTTTGCAACTCTCCCTGCGCTCCCCCCACCACCACCAAACACACACACACACACACAAAACTTGGCTTTACCCTCATTCTTTTTAGCTCTCTGTAAAAGCCCATTGACTTTTCTAATCTCCTGTGTAGGAAACCAGAATGGCAGCCTTCCAGGTGCTGAGCCTTGGACTCCATTCAGAACTTTAAAAAAGGTGATGTCATCTGTTGTTACACTTGCTGGCACAAAATAACCTTGCCCCAAGTGATTATTTTTTTCTTGAGGAACATGGTGCCAGAGAGTATTTCATACCAGAATATGCTACAACACTGATAATGCACACCATATGGCTGGAGAGCATTTGAAAAGCAACTTATCATTGTGACTTTTTCTTCATTTAATAGCGATTCCAGCTTGCAAACACAAATATTATATATTGCCAGGTGAAACAGGGTACTCCTGCTAATTTTCTTCCCCTCTTTGCCATCACCTTGGACATTAATTAATCTGAGTGGCAGCTATCTGTCTGGATGAAAGATATTTCATCAAGAAGTGCAGATGTACTCATTTGAGTAATATCCTAAGGAACCAATATGTCTCAATATCTAATAGTTTCTGGATACCAACAAAACTGCACACTTGCAGACAACTCAAATGAAACATCCCCAACAGGCACAGCCTCAGATTTAGTTAGACCAATTAACAGATAACACACAAAAAAAGCTACAAACTTATTTTTATTTATTTATTTATTTATTTATTACCCGCCGCTCCCTATGGATTGAGGTGGGGAACAACACATTAACTTACAAACATAATATTGATTAAAAATACATATCAGTTAAAAACATATCAGTTAAAAAAAACAAGTAAGACTAATGACATTATCAGATGCAACAAAAATAGTGGGATTACAACAACATGGTAGCATGAGTGCTATTGCACAGTGTTGTCATCTTCACATGGTTACTCCATGCTCCAGCCATCAATAAGGCATTGCTTCTAATTGATGGGACAAGGCATCAATAGATTGTCAGTATTGCTTTTCTCATGCTATTGATGGTGTGTGAAACCACGTCCCATTGTAATTGTGAGATTGCAGCGTGAACGGGCTCAGTGAGAACACATCCAGGTGAAAACACTAAAACGAAGCACAGGACATTATTTTTATGAACTGTCCCATTTAGTTTCAACATTTTTAGGTTTGTTTCAGCACTTGTGTGTTCATTTACTTTGTTAATTAAGGTGTTATTGGAGTTTTAAGCCTCTTTGCATCTTATTGCAAGAACCGCCACAATCTCATCCATGCTAAATCAAGGAACTCCCGTTTTTAAAGTGCCAGTGGTCATTGTACAATAATTCCATGGCAGTTCTTTTACATGATTATAGTGATGTGCGATAGTAAGTGTGATAATGCAACAATGTTTCCACTATCCTCATTCATGGAATTACAGCGTTTTTGGAGTCCTAGGACATTTTAAAACAATCAGTATACAGTTGATAATTTACAATTTAAAATCATCTGGATAGGCTACCAGAATTATTCCTTCATTTCATCAACCCTGAAAAAGACAACTCTGGAGTAGTGATAAACAAAAAAAGATAAACAAATACCTGTTGGCAGTCTTGAACAAGTGCCATGTTCTGATGCATGAACACATCGTGGCTGCTGATTAGTCAGCTCTTTGCCATCTATGCAAAGGCAGCTGTGCATCTCAAAGACCGATACAAGCAAGGATTTTCCCCACTCACTTTGACTGGGAAGTGAATGTGAAGGCTTTGGCTAATTTATTAAAGTCTGTGTTAGAGGCACTGAAAAAGCTGGGCATGGCACATAGTTATTTCTAGATTTCCATAGGGTTAAAATCTTATAACTCACATCCATCTAGATATCAAGGAAAGTCCTCTGAAATTCAAAGGAAAGTTGTAAGAATTTCTTTATTAAACTTTTAAAATTAAATAAAATCCTGTTTATTTTATTGTTTTGATTAATTGATTGTATCACTTGTTGTGTGCCTTTCAAACCATTTCTGACTTCTGGTGACCCTAAAGCAAACCTATCACAGGGTTGTCTTGGCAATATTTAGTCAGAGGGCTTTTGCCATTGCCTTGTCAGGAAATGGCATAGATGTGACCACAAGATGGAGCTGTAAGCTTAGAAATGAAAGTAGTTAAGCTCCAGTGGCAGGTGTGTGTGTGAGTCAGCACTTGAGAGTATGCATATCTGAGATGCCTGATGTAACAGGCATTGTTTAACTGCCTATAAAAAGGAGATGGGAATTATCTCCAGCGTGGGTTTGTTGTGGTTGGTGAAGCAGTTTGTTGGTTTGAGAGAGATTTATGAGTATTAGAGACGGCTGTCCTATACTCTGTATATATATTGTAAATATACTGCAAACAAAGATTAAAGCCCTCAAGTTGAGTGAAGGCTGGCCTTGTTTCTGTCTTTATTTGGCAAGCCAGAGCTCAAGGCAGTGTGCTGGGGTGAAGGAATTTTTCCTTCTCAGCCTGGAGTCTTTTGCAGAAGTCTCTCCAGAAACCTTCTCCTTGGCGTCCTGTTGACATGGCATAACTCTGCAGGTGGTCGTGATGGACACAGCACATCTTTCTACGCCACAACATGCCTTCCTCTGAAGCTGAGAAAGTGTGATTTGGCAAAGACCACTGAGTGGGTTTCCATGGCCAAGCAGGAATTTTAACCCTGGTCTCTCAGCATTCTAGCCCAACATTCAAACCACTACACCACACTGGCTCTCATTACAACACACCCTACATAAATTCTGCCTTCCTTCCATGGTAGCAATTTAGATAGCTTCTCTGATATATTCTCATGTAATCTACAAAAATACTGACCAGACATAGAAGTGTTTAGTTTCAGCAAGGTTGCTGCATTATACTCCTTCAAGACACCAGCTGTAATTAGGAGCAACCATAATCTGTGTATGAAAAGGATGCACTAACTACCACTTCTTCTTAAGTACAGGAACTATGGCTGCATCCGACACGGCTTTAATTGCCATGGCTCAATGATATGGAATCCTAGGATTTATTTGGCACTAGAGCTCTCTGACAGAGAAGGTGTAAATATCTCTCAAAACTACACATCCCAGAATTCTATAGCATTGAACCAAAGCAGGGTTGACCTGGATTATTTCTGCAGTGCACATTCAGACTAAGGGCTTGTCTATATGGGTAATTTACCCTGTCTTGCCCCCATCTTGGAGCCCTGCAGTCCAAGCAACACAGACTTTTGCTCCATTTTGCCCTTGAGCAGTCCTCACAACCCCTGGGCCAAAAACAGGGGATAGACAGGGTAAGTCCTGTTATACCATTTTTAAAAAATGCCTGGTAAAATCTGCTTCAACCAGCTGAAAACAGATTGGGCCCCACATGACCACAGGAACCCATTCCAGCACAATAGCTTGTCGCTGCAGCTGCTGTCTGTGTCACTCTTCCGTAGCCAGGAAGGAGTCCTGCAGCATATGACCAAGGTTGTTCACATGCATGGGGCCTAGCTCATGAGTTGTGGGCCAGCTTTCTGGCTTCAGACAGAGCAACACAGGCAGCAGAGGCAGCGGCTGCAGGGATGGGATGGCATAGAGGTCTGGAGTCCATCCTGTACTATGCAGGTAATGTGGAAGCAATGAGCCAGATCCATTGGCAAAATACACCGGTGGGGAGCCAGCATATTCTGGCCCATGTAGATGAGCCCTAAGTCTTGCCTTTGACAACAATTTGTTATACTTTTTTTAAAAAGTCCTTTACAAGGGTGACAACATGACATTAATCTGAGGTCATGATCTTGTCACCCCACTCTCCTTGGGATGGCAGCCTCAGGACTTTAACAATCAGGCAAGGGAGACAAGTGTTTCTTGACAGGAAGCCATTTATCTTACAGAAAGTATACACATGCATGCAGGTGCCTGCTTGAGGGACCCTTTGCTCTAGTCAAGTCAGACTTTTTATACTTTAGCTGTTGCATTACATTATGCATGTTCCAAGATGTGTGATTGGTCACATAAGCTCATTTATGTCATTCTTTTCAGAGTTTATGGGGGATTCGCTAGCCCCCCTTCTGAATGACACGTATGAATCCGAATAGCCGTGTGTATAGAAGAGCGATCTTCCAAATGGTGTACGTATTTTTTTAACCATGTAGACGGGCTCTCTGTTACTGTTTCATTATAACCCACACCTGAGGCACACTCTTCAGTTTGTCTAATGTCAGAGCTGCCTTGACAAAAGTTGTGTTTAAAAAATAGAAGAGAGCCATTCAATATAGAAGGCAGAACTTGTAAGTGAAATAAACAGCCAAGGAATGTTCTGCATGCAATTTAGAGCTGCAGGAAATCCAATCATACCTTGTGACATGCTTTGACATCAGTATATTTCAGAAAAAGAACCCTTCATTCTTTCCCTCTAGGAAAGGCCCTTCCATAAAATTTGTCCTATGCAAGAGCTTGCTGCAAGGAGCTCCAAGGAGCTCCACAAACCATGGAAAAGAAAAGAAAAATTTGGATTATGCTTCCCAGAATCTCCAACTATTATCTAGAGGCTTCACAAAACTGTAGCCTGAAATAACGTTTCCAAGTTCTGCTATATTTCATACCATCCAACTGTTCGGATTCAATTCTGTGTCATCTCACTTTTTCAGCTGCTTTCAAACTGTCCCAGTTTCTCTCTCCTCTTCCCACTTCTCCCCTCTGTCCTCTGCTTACTCAACCAAAACTTCAAGGTCTAGCAAATTCCTTACTTACCTGGAAGACAATTTCATGGTCCAAAAGGTGGAAGAGGCAACAAGGGGGTCAGCTATTTTAGATCTGATCCTAACCAACAGGGATGACCTGGTTAATGGGGTGCAAGTGGTGGGATCCTTAGGTGAGAGTGATCATGTTCTCCTGGAGTTTGTTATACAATGGAAAGGAGAAGCCAGGCATAGTCAGACACGCATTCTTGACTTTAGGAGAGCTGATTTCAAGAAACTCAGGGAAATACTGGGGGTGATCCCATGGTCAGGAATACTAAGAGAGAAGAGACCTCAAGACGGATGGGACTTTCTCAAAAGAGAGATACTGAAGGCACAATTTCAAACAGTACCAGTGAGGAAGAAAAATAGGAGGTGTCTCAAGAAACCAGGATGGATGACTAAAGAACTTTCAACGGAGCTAAGTTTTAAACGGAACATGTATAGGAAATGGAAAAAGGGGGAAATCACCAAAGAAGAATTCAAACAGATAGTGAACATGTGCAGGAGTAAAGTCAGAAAAGCTAAAGCGCAGAATGAGCTCAGGCTCGCTAGAGAAGTTAAGAATAATAAAAAGGTTTTTTTTGGGTATGTCCGCAGCAAAAGGAAGAAGAAGGAAATGGTAGGACCACTATGTGGAGAAGATGGCAAAATGCTAACAGGGGACAGAGAAAAGGCAGAGTTACTCAACACTTTCTTTGCCTCAGTGTTTTCAGAAAAGGGAAAGGATGACCAACCTGAGGATAATGGAACAGAGGACACAATAGGGGAAATCCAGCACAGAATAAGTAAAGAGGTAGTACAGGAATACCTTCTTAGGACTTTTACAGACAGGACTTACCAGGCAAGAAGACTCTGGAATAGTAATGACGCTGTCACACAGCAGGGGGTCCATTTCGGATGACACCGTCCCTCTCTTGGCATCGTCCGTGTCACTTCCGTGTATGTTTGCAGGCAGCCGCACCATATTTTACTCATGGACAACTTCCATGAGTAAAATATGACACGGCTGCCTCCAATCATACATGGAAGTGACACAGGCAATGCTGAGAGAGGGACGACATCGTCCAAAACGGACCCCCTGCTGCGTGACAGCGTCGTAACTATTCCGGAGTCTTATTGAGCAGTAAGTCCTGTCTGGAAAAGTCCTTAATCTAAATGAATTCAAATCTCCAGGTCCAGATGAACTACAGCCAAGGGAATTAAACGAGCTGGCAAAAGTAATCTCAGAGGCATTGGCAATAATCTTTGAGAACTCCTGGAGAACAGGAGAAGTCCCAGCAGACTGGAGGAGGGCAAACATTCTCCCGATCTTCAAAAAGGGAAAAAAAGAGGATCCCAACAATTATCATCCAGTTAGTCTGACATCAATACCAGGGAAGATTCGAGAGCAGATCATTAAACAGAGAGTCTGTGAACATTTAGAAGGCAATGCAATAATCACAAAAAACTCAACATGGGTTTCAGAAAAACAAGTCATGCCAGACTAATCTGATCGCTTTTTTTGATAAAATTATCAGCTTGGTAGATGAAGGGAACACTGTGGATATTGCATACCTTGATTTCAGTAAGGCCTTTGACAAGGTTCCCCATGCCATTCTTGCAAACAAGCTTGTAAAATGTGGGCTAGACAAGTTAACTGTTAAATAGATATGTAATTGGTTGACCAGCCAAACCCAAAGGGTGCTCAGCAGTGGCTCCTCTTTGTCTTGGAAAGATGTGATCATTGGGGTGCCACAGGGTTCTGTCCTGGCCCAGTGCTATTCAACAACTTTATCAATGACTTGGATGAAGGAATAGAGGGCAAACTTATCAAATGTGCAGATGACACCAAATTAGGAGGAGTAGCTAATACCCTAGAGGACAGGATCAAAATTCAAAATGACCAGAATAGACTAGAAAGCTGGGCCAAAGCTAACAAAATGAAATTCAATACGGACAAATGTAAGGTACTGCACTTAGAGCGGAAAAACAAAATGCATAGATATAGGATGGGGGAGACCTGGTTGAACGAGACTACGTGCGAAAAGGATCTAGGAGTCCTAGTAGACCACAAGTTGAACATGAGTCAACAATGTGATGCGGCAGCTAAAAAGGCCAATGCGATTTTGGGTAGCATTAATAGAAGTATAGTGTCTAGATCAAGGGAAGTAATAGTGCCACTCTATTCTGCCTTGGTCAGGCCTCACCTAGAATACTGTGTCCAGTTCTGGGCACCACAATTCAAAAAGGATATTGACAAATTGGAGCATGTCCAGAGGAGGGCGACTAAAATGGTGAAAGGTCTGGAAACCATGCCTTATGAGGAAAGACTTAGGGAGCTGGGTATGTTTAGCCTGGAAAAAAGACAGTTAAGGGGCGATATGATAGCCCTGTTTAAGTATTTGAAGGGGTGTCACATTGAGGATGGAGCAAGCTTGTTTTATGTTGCTCCAGAGACTAGAACACGGAGCAATGGATGCAAGCTCGAGGAACAGAGATTCCACCTCAACATTAGGAGGAACTTTCTGATAGTAAGAGCTGTTCGGCAGTGTAATACACTCCCTCGGAGCGTGGTGGGGTCTCCTTCCTTGGAGGTCTTTAAACAGAGACTGGATGGCCATTTGTCAGGGATGTTTTGATTGTGATTTCCTGCATGGTGGGAGGTTGGACTGGATTGCCTTTGTGGTCTCTTCCAACTCTACAATTCAATGATTCTATGATTCTACTCCAGTTGTTGCAAACTGAGGGCATGTCTACATGATTTTAAAAAAATCCATTGGGGGTGGGGTAAAAAATCCGAACAGGCAGCCGTTCATATGCATACGATCCGCCTACATGATTTTTTACCCCCCCCCCAAACTCTGTATGACCCTCCTTGTCCAGCGGGCTGGAGTGAGCGATCCAAGCGGCATTTTAAATCTCCCGCCACTTTTTAAAAAAATTTGAAAAGGTGCCTGTTATGCGGACTGTCGGTTTTCCATATTTACAAAATGAAATAAAAAGGAATAAATGTAAAATTCATGGACTTACCGGACTCTCGCTTAGCCAGGAATCCAACATGGTGACCACTCCCAATTCCCCTCTTTGCTAGCCCCGCCCCCTGTGCTCGGCCAGCCAATCAGATTACACTGCCTGTTCGTATGTTTGCGAACGGGGTGTACAGAACATCGACAATACGAATGGCTGTACAGATTTTAACTCGAGATTCACTAATCCTCCCAAACACCAAATCTACATAGTTTACGGGGGGTTCGCTAGTCCCCCTTCTGAAAGACACGTATGTATCCAAACAGCCGTGTGTACGGATGATTGATCTTCTGAATGCCGTACGTATTTTTTTTACCATATAGAGGGGCCCTGAGTTCAAAGTGTCGAAGTCATTTGCACTTGATTAATTCAGCAAGAAGGAACTGAGAAGGCACAATCTTGCCCTTCTCAGCAGGCTCAGCCAAAAGCAAACTGCTGAATCCTCTTCTAGCTTCCCCAGTAATAACTTTTGTCATCTTGACCACATTCTGATGTTGCTTGGCCAGATGTGTCCAAGTTTTTATCTGTGAAATTTTGGAATGTATGTCATTCAGGAACATACGGTAATTGCCACAAAGAAATGATTTTGCCAGACAGGCCACCAGACATGAGGGTCAAGTACTAAAGTTAAATTCAGTAGTAAGGTTGTAGCAGAACAATGTAACAGGAAAGAAGGAGAGGCAATGTGCAAAGTGAGAAGCAGCTGTAATCCAACGGATATCCAGCCACGACACAGTCTGTCCCAGATATCCTGATGATCTCTTGAGCCTGATTGAGATAGGTCACTGTGCACACCACCGGTGAATCCAAATTTGCATGTACACATCCTGAATGAATGATGAACTACACATACTGTATGTATTGTTGACGGGAAGTGTCTGTGTACAGAATATGCAAAGCCTTTTATCAAATGATGCATGATTTTAATTTAATATCTTGTACAAATATAGGTATGTTCATTGAGAAAGCAGAACTAACCCCCACGAGCCAGATTTTGACTGTACGATTATATGTGACCTAATTCAAGGAAGTGTCTGAGAATGGTGTTATACATTCTGATGTTCTGATTACACATTTTTATGCTTTTAGGTTCTGATGTATTTGTTCTGTTCTAGAACTGGCAGTCATTCCAGGCCTCCCCAAGACTTTGTTTTGGTACTGAATGGCACACATGACTTTTATAAAACAAGGTTTATTGGTGGTAAACGATGGGGCAGGTGACATACAGCAGAGGAGTATTCTAGTCCTTTTGCTAATGGGGAACAATATCCCCCCATGGCCAATGGTAGAACCGGGCCCCTAAACAGCTAATTCTCCCCAGACTTTTCCTGCGCAACCCAATTCCCCATGGATGGCTATGGGGTTCCTGTGCTTGGGTCCACTACCCCCACCCCAATAAGCATGAGGGAATCCTTTCTATACCACTGAATAGCTGTTAACATTTGGCTATTTATAGATTTTCCTTGGTTTTTTTCCCAGGCTGTGAAAATCTATGTGAAAATCAATGAAAATCTATGGATGCCGGCCGTGAAAGCCTTCGACTTCACTTTGCAAAAGTTACTTTTGACCCCTGGGGTCACATTTGGCTATTATGTTAATAAGGGCTCTGAACACCATGTGCCTGCTGGCAGAAGGCAATCTCACTAGATTAATTTTGGTGGGAAAAGGGAAGATTTGTCTCTACTAGCAAGAGCTTTATAAAAATGATGCTTCCTTCCACATGGTAGCTGACAGATGTGAGGGATTACCACTCCCATCATTCACCCAACCAGCAAGGCCAAGCAGTTCAAATTTGGCAAACAGTTGGCAATTAATAAATGTTTTAGGTGTGTTATTTAACAAAACCTCCAGCTTCAGAAGCAGTCTACCCAGAGTCTGGAAAGTTATTTTTTGGACAAAAAAAAACCCCAAATCCCCCAGTTACTAGGCTTTTTGTACTTAAAAAAAACTTTTTCCAAGCACTGACCGTAAACTTCATAAGCATCTGGTAAGCCACTGAAAGCTTGGACTCTAAAAGACAACAGTACATCGACTGGACTGGGGCAAGCAACCTGGTGTTCTCTAGATGTTTTCAACTATATTTTCCTATTTTCCTTAATCCCTGGCCTATCCCATATCCTCAAACTGTCCCAATATAGGAGGAAGAGACCCAATCAATCCTTTGTCATCCCACTTCTTCTGCTTTTGAAATGCCCCAGTTTCTCTCTCCTGCTCCCACTTTCCCCTTTGTCCTCAGTCCAAAGTACAAAAAAGTAGTTTGTACTTAATTAACTCAGCAGAAGGGAGAGGACAGGAAAGGATAGTGTCTTGCTATTTCCAGTAGGCTCAAGCAAAAGCAAACTGCTGCAGCCTCTCCTAGCCTGTGGGTGTGCTTCCTCATTAATAAAGTTTGCCACCTTGACCACATGCTGATGCTGCTTGGCCACATGTGTCTCAGTTTTCTTCTGTGAAATGTTGGACAGTATTGTTGGACCTTTGATTTAATCCAGAAAGGCTCACCTTCTGTGATTATGTTATAAAGAGGAGAATGAATTGACCTAGAATGCATAATTTCTGTTGAAAAAATTCTAAGGTTAAATGTTATTTAACTGTGTATAGTCAGTTTTAAAGTCCAAATCTTTTGGCTGTCCTTAAGCTAAAATACCCTAGAGTCTATACAGCATTTAGTCACTTCCTTTTTCTAAAATCCTGAAGCAAATACCCTTGCTGGAAGGTAAAGAGAAGGAATGATCGGTAATGACTTCCTCTGTGGCAATTGCTGCTGGAAGTTTACATGCATGAGTTCACTTTGAATCAGAGGCTTAGATTTATTGGGAGAGATGGGTAAGAAATAATAATAATAATAATAATTCCATCCTGGAGCCGTCCTATAGGAGCCGTCCTTCACAGAATCATACAGCTGTAGCATTAAGAAAGGAACCTCACCTTGGTGAACCCAGAGATAGTCTTAGAAAATAAACATGTTGGGTGGCTACAATGTGCACTTTAAAGCATGCACATCCACCCAGGGAGGGAAAAAAATAAAAATAAAAGGAGGGGGGAAATGCTGTGGACTGGTGCAGAATGGGAAGCCTGTTTCAGCCCTAGGGCCAAATGAGATTCAGAATAGCTCTTGAGGATCACATTCCCATGGCAGTAGTTGGAGGGGAGGACAGAGGCAAAAGGGTGAGACCCAAATACTTGCATATTTGAGCTTAGGCCTTCTACCACCAACATGCCCTTTTACAATGGGAAAACCTGGTATAAAAGCTGGGAAATCAAATGTCACACAGACCTGATCTGGGACCCTCCAACAGGCCAGACTGGAAGGTCAGGTTCAACAGCAGGGCCTGATGTTTCTCACTCCTGACCATCCTGAGGGGGTGGAAGTGATTATACAGTAGGACCCCCATATCCACTGATTCATTATCCATTGCTTCAATTATCCACGGGACACAAAACAGCATACCTAAGGCCAAATTCACACTACACAAATAGAGAGTAGATAAGCCTGCCTCTCTAGCTATCCTTGGGATTTTTAAAAAGCATAGACATTGGCCACCAAAATGGAAATCAAAAGAAAAGATGAAAGAAAGAAAAAAGCATCCCTGAATATATTTTGGAAGAAGCTTGCAAGTGCTCTGTAGAGGGTTTTAAAAAAATTTTTTTTAAATGCAAGGCTTACCTGACTTTTTTTTTCTTTTTCATTTCATAAATATATATTAGTTTTAGATAAAAGGTTCACTGAAACATGTTGAACTGCTCTCCCTGTTCTTTCCATCTTATTTCTGTGTCTGATACTCTCTCTTTGGCTTTTCTTTGCAACTGAAGATTCAGGAAGGACTCATCCTGTGCTTTCTGCAAGCGCGCTGATGACTAAAAAGGCCAATCTGAGATAAACAAGTCCGGTTGCAGAAAGCACAGCAGAAGGTCTCCTTGGGTGATGTTTCTGGGTTGTGATTCTTTCTGCGTTGTCGTTTCTCTTCAAGACTTGTTCGGCATGAGTTCTCAAATAAGGCTGCAGCATTGTGGATAGTGCATCTCCATGCCTCCCGATGTGAAGCCAGGGCGGACCAGTGTTGGTGATCAATTTGGCCGAGCCTGAGATGTTGTTTCAGGGAGTCCTTGTATCGCTTTTTTGGAGCTCCCCTCTTACGCTGACCCGTGGCGTGTTCACCGTAGAGTACTATTTTTGGGAGGTGATGGTCCCCCATCCTAATTTAGACTTACCTATTTACCTTATGGAGAATGGAAGTCTTGAGATCTACCATGCAATCCACCTAAGAAGAGCATCCCCACAGGAGACTCCTTCAGAATCCTAAATGTGCCCACCAGCCCCCAAAGGTTGGGAGAGCCCCTGCTGTAGGCAGGGAAGATGGATCAATCCCTTTCATCTATAAATTTCCCTTTACCTTTAGCCCTCTTTGCTCTTCCTTTCCCTCTCTTCCCTCCATCCCTTCTGCCATTTTGAGATTTTGATTGTAAGATCCTCCCGTCAGGAACAAACTTTATTTTGTTTTATTTCAGGTTATAGTTCTCTATAAAGTGTAGTGTACATGAATATTATTAAACACATGCGCACATACTTACTTTCCCCTAAATAATGATGTTCTCTCTCCCATAGGACTTGTGTACACCTGGTGCAACATTCCGAATGGACTCTCTGAATGTTTTGTCCCAGAGCTGCCCCGTTATCTGTCACTCTGCAGGGACATCAGGTAGATTGTCTACACGTGTTGCTGCGTCCTCATGTTGTTTAGGTCCGCCACCAGTGCCATTCTCTATCAGCTTCCAGCCAGGATAGATTACTGCCTGGCAGGTGCTGCCATTTGCCTCAGTGTCTGGGCCAGTTCCCTGCACAGAACAGTGATGAAAAGTGTTTTTTTTTCCCCTTTGGTGTCGTTGCCACTGGTGCACAACTGCTTGCTCTGAGGCAGACAAGAAACCCAGATCACATGGCAAGCAACTGTATGCCAATGGTGGCAGTGCCAAGGAGGGAAAAAACTTCCTTCATTATTCCAGGCCGGGAACTGGCCTAGATATTGAGGGAAATGGTGGTGCCTGCCAGGCAGTGATCTGTCCTGTCTCTCCCCATATACCCCAAATCCAGGGTGGATCCATTGTTCACACTACAGGTATAGGATACTTCAGAGTTTCTGGCAAACTCCAGAGCAAACTGTGAGTTTTCAAAACCTGGGTTTAAAAAAGCTGTCAAGACAGATCTTTTCCAGCACGCCTTTCCTGAATAACTATCCCAGCCCAAGACTTGGCTGTCCTTTCCTTTTGAGCTGCCATTGGAAATTAAAAAAATATATATTGTATGTTTTAATTTTTTTTTCTAATTTGATATATTTTTAATTATTGTATGTTTTAAATCCTTTTTAATTTAATATTATTTTAAGGGGTGGGTGGGCTAGGGTATTGCAATTATGGAGTTTTTATATTGTAAGCCACCCCGATTGCGTTGCAGAGGGGTGGGATAGAAATAAATTTTATAATAATAATAATAATAATAATAATTAGGTAGTATACCCCGAGTTAGGTGCAGATAGAACATGTGTGTACATCCCCCCCCCTTGTGTATGGACTAATTGTGGGACATTATGTTCTTACTCAGAAACGAAAAAGTTTTAAAAGAGAGAAAAGAGTTTTTCAGACTACACTGTTATAGTGTTACTATTCCACTTTTTTTATTTATTTAAATATTTTTTTATTTTAATTTTCAAGGTTACAAAGTATGAGGGTCTTCTTCCACATCAAGTTAAATAAGCTTATAAAAGTTGCATTTTACATTTCCCCTCATCATCAAAGTGTACGATTATATTTTGTTATCTATTGACAAAAATAAAATCTTGACCTCCTTTGTAAAAACCCCTCAAAGAGTTTTTTTATTTCCTAAATCTATATTTCTTCTTCATGTTAAACTAGTCTTAAATGTAATCGTTGTTGTGAATTCCTTTTAAGCAGAGTCCTCTAATCGTAGACCATCTTGCATATTTATTTTTATCGATTATTCGCTCTCTTCCCCTCCCCTTTTTTTTATTTAAATTTTCTTCATATCTTCAAATCTCCATATTGGTGTCCCATCTTTTTTTACAAAAGTCAATTAGTGGAGACCATTCTCCTTTTATTTTTTCCAAGTCTTTCTTGTTCAATATGTGTGTTAGAATGTCATTAGCTCTCATTTCAAGTATTTTAAATATCCAATCTTCTATTTGAGGTTGTTCTTTAATCTTCCATTTGGCTGCCAAAATCATCCTTGCTGCTGTACATAAGTATAGAATTAGTCTCCAATGTTTTTTTTCATCTTTTAGTTCTAAGACTGAAGTAATGTTCAATAGATATAATTTGGGGTTAAAGGGAATTGTAATCTTAAATATTCTTTGTATCAATTTATGTATTTTCAACCAGTACTTCTTTATGATTGGGCAATGCCACCACATATGCATCACTTTAACTGCTCTGGCTTCTTGCTGTGGAATTCTGGGGTTTGTAGTTTAGTGAGGCCTAAGAGCTCTCTGGCTGAGAGTTGCAAATACCCCTCCCTAAACTGCAAATTCCAGAATTCAACAGGAGGCAGCCATAGCAAATATAGTGGAATAGTAACACTATAAAAGTGTTGTCTGAAAATCTAGAAAGAGAGAGAAAAAAAACATTATTTAAAAGAAGTATAATCAGTTCTGTAGTGGTTGATTTATTACTACAGGTACATGTCCCTGTTAATAAGTTAATAACATGAATTGCAATCCAGTATCGATTGATTTAAATAACTTACTCGTTCTCAAAATGACTGTTACTCATCTTCAAATGCGATAGTGGCTTATTTAAGAGCCACACGAACATAGGCAAGACTTATCAAAAATAAATTTAAGCTCTGTTAATTTAAGCAATAGAATTTTAAGTATTTGTTCAGCATTCCCATTGAAGTAAATGGAAGTTAACAAGTGCTTAACTTCATCTGTTCCACATTCAAACATCTCTACTCACCTCTAGATATATTCAGTAGTGTGTATGAAAACTCATTCTTCTGAAATCCTACCTATGGAATCTTCCTACTGCTAGTCACACAGTGAATGCTCTTTGCTCATTAGGTGTAGGTGGCCTGAAAATCCTAGGTTTTGGGAATACCCAGACCAAAGAAAGGATCTTCACGCCTCCTTTCTTCCTGTCTTGAGCAAGCAGGGATCACCAGCATTGAGGCCATGATATTGAGAACACAGCTGCGCTGGGCAGGGCACATTTCTAGGATGGAGGACCATCGCCTCCCAAAAATAGTACTCTGCGGTGAACTTGCCACGGGTCAGTGTAAGAGGGGCGCTCCAAAAAAGCGATACAAGGACTCCCTGAAACAACATCTCAGGCTCGGCCAAATTGATCACCAACAATGGTCCGCCCTGGCCTCACATCGGGAGGCATGGAGACGCACTATCCACAATGCTGCAGCCTTATTTGAGAACTCACGACGAACAAGTCTTGAAGAGATACCACAATGCAGAAAGAATCACAACCCAGAAACATCACCCAAGGAGACCTTCTGCTGTGCTTTCTGCAACCGGACTTGTTTATCTTGGATGGGCGTTTTCAGTCATCAGCGCGCTTGCAGAAAGCACGGGATGAGTCCTTCCTGAATCTTCGTTTAGGAAGAAAAGCCAGAGAGAGAGAGAGATCAATTAAGTAACAAAATATCACAAAAGGAAATCTGAGGGAAGCCATGGTATTAACTTACTTTTTCACATCCTAGTCTTATCCTGCTATCTGTATTTACACATCCTAGTGTTAGCTGTACTTTGAAGTTGTTGCTTGTATTACAGACAAATGGTAAACTCTGGTGACTCTTAACATATAAAAGGTGTAATCCCTGAATGGGGGGAGAGTAAGTCTCCATTCTTTTCCTGATGTCTCTGTCTGAGATGCAGCCTGGAGGAGAAGCCTCCATTCTTTTCTTAATCTCTACACGAGGGCCAGCGTGGTCAAGTCAGATATGGCGATGCTCTTTCAGAGCCCTTTCTAATAACTAATGGAGTGAAGCAAGGCTGTGTTCTTGCACCAACTTTATTTACAATCTTCTTTAGCACGATGCTCCAAAGGGCTATGGCAGAGCTTGAAGAAGACGACAGCATCTATATACGCTACCGTACTGATGGTAGCTTGTTTAACTTAAGCCGTCTGAGGGCTCACACTAAGACTCTAAACTATCTAGTCCGTGAGCTGCTCTTCGCCGATGATGCTGCCCTTGTTGCCCACACAGAAGCAGCTCTGCAGCGCCTAACGTCCTGCTTTGCAACAGCTGCAGAGCTGTTTGGGCTAGAAGTCAACCTGAAGAAAACAGAAGTTCTTTACCAGCCTGCACCACAGGACGAACACCACCATCCCCACATTGCCGTCGGCAAATCTGTGCTCAAGTCCGTTCAGCAGTTCACCTACCTGGGAAGCATCATCTCCTCAGATGCCAAGATTGACAAAGAGATCGATCACAGATTAGCAAAGGCATATAGTGCATTTGGAAGACTTCACAAAAGAGTCTGGAGCAATAAACACCTGAGGCAAAGCACAAAAATCAGTGTGTATAGAGCCATGGTACTGTCTATCCTCCTTTATGGATCTGAAACATGGGTCACCTATCGCCACCACCTACGACTCCTCGAGCGCTTTCATCAGCGCTGTCTACGCACAATCCTAAATATACACTGGACTGACTATGTGACGAATGTTGCTGTCCTTGAGCAAGCAGGGATCACCAGCATCGAGGCCATGATATTGAGAACACAGCTGCACTGGGCAGGGCATGTTTCTAGGATGGAGGACCATCGCCTCCCCAAAATACTACTCTACGGTGAACTCGCCACGGGTCAGCGTAAGAGGGGCGCTCCAAAAAAGCGATACAAAGACTCCCTGAAACAACATCTCAGGCTTGGCCAAATTGATCACCAACAGTGGTCCGCCCTGGCCTCACATCGGGAGGCATGGAGACGCACTATCCACAATGCTGCAGCCTTATTTGAGAACTCACGATGAACAAGTCTTGAAGAGAAACGACAACGCAGAAAGAATCACAACCCAAAAACATCACCCAAGGAGACCTTCTGCTGTGCTTTTTGCAACCGGACTTGTTTATCTCTGATTGGCCTTTTTAGTCATCAGCGCGCTTGCAGAAAGCGCGGGATGAGTCCTTCCTGAATCTTCGTTTGCGAAGAAAAGCCAGAGAGATGTGTCAGCATGCAACCTCTGAATAAAGTCTTTTAGCATTTTGCCTCTGGGTTGCTTGCTTGCTGAACAGGGACTCTCAGCTCTTTTCACAGCCTGGGGCAGACCTCTTCCCATCTTACCTCATTTGGCATGAGCTAAGTGGCCACTTATTCATTGGATAACCCGATCTCCCCAGGTAAGTATGGGCACTTCCCTGTCAGAAGAACAGGAAAAGCATTGTGGGAAAGCTGACACATGTGGTGGAGATGCCCAAAGGCAAAATTATATTGGAAGAACACACATATGTGGATAAGTAAGATTTTGTTGCTAAATCATACTTTGAAACCAAAGACATACTTGTTGAAACATGATAGATAAAATAGCAGGGGGGAAGTTGGTTAAAGATGGATGGTAAGAGTAGGATATTTATTTACATGATCATGACTGCAAGAATACTATATGCAAAATTTTGGAAAGAGATCATAGAATCATAGAATCATAGAATTGCAGAGTTGGAAGAGACCACGAGGGCCATCCAGTCCAACCCCCCTGCCACGCAGGAAATCACAATCAAAGCATCCCCGACAGATGGCCATCCAGCCTCTGTTTAAAGACCTCCAAGGAAGGAGACCCCACCATGAGGATTCCTACTATGGAAGAATGGCTTGTAAAACTATACGACACCTTAGAAGCGGATAGATTAACAGCTAAGTTGATAGATAAACCTTTGAACATAATAGAAAAAGATTGGGAACCAATTAAAAAAATATGGAAAGAAAAATGGGATATTGAGGTTTAGGAACAAGCTAATTTCCCCAAACCATAATGGGGTCTAGTAGGATGGAAAACAAAATATTTAAAATATATAGATATACAGTAAGAATAATTAAGAACAGTGGCATCGAAGGACATGTAAAGGGAACAGAAATAGAATAAACGCAAGAGATAACTATCTCAAACGAACCAAGGAGGAAGGAGACAAACAGAAGGAAGTGAAAAGAATTTCAATATTATTTGTTTACTGATAAGAACGGTGTAGAAAACCTTGTGTTTGTTTGTTTGTTTGTTACAGAAATAGATATTTTATAAAATGTAAGTAACTAGAACTAATGATGTACAGTTAATGATGGAAATTTGACATAATAAAAAAATTTAATAAAGAAGAACAAGAAAAGCATGCAGAGGAACTTTTATTTATTTTACATAGGATAGGTCACAATCCTTTCTGGGATGCAGTTCAAAGGCTTGTCCTTGAACTTGGGGGAAAATGCCCCTGGTATCCCCAGAAAAGGTCCCTATAGCTACAGGATTGGGAGAAACTAGGAAGGGCATTACATGCAGAACTTAGGGCTTCAATTAAAATCTTGCAGATGTGGCATCTTTGTCGTTATGCAGTGGAAAAATCTGGCTATGAATCAAAAACTATAGAGCTATCCACTTCTCCTCCAATTTATCAATCCCCCTTGGTTGTACCTCCACTGCCTGCCAGTTCTGCCATTCCAGCCAATGAATTAAAAAACATACAAAGTCATAGTGCAGTGCAGGAGATGGCAGAAGAATGTAAAAATGACCCTGCCATTCTGGCTGTTGATTAACAGAAATGCTTGCCATGCCACAAACAGAATGGGAAACTTTCCCTTATTCAGTCATAACTGAGCCCAAGCAACCAATATGCCACATGGAATCTCAAGATCATTTAGTCAAACCCGTAACTCAAGAAGGAATGGATGAATTTTGCCAGGATGATGCGAATTGCAGTGGTGATAGGGATTCAGTTTGGGAGGATGCAGGGCTCTCCAACTGGGAGAATTTCAATTTTGAAACCCCTGTGGCTTGCATGGCCCCTGCCAAACAGCCATCCATCCACAAACCACGCCATAAGCTCCCAAGTAGTTTGGAAAACCTTAACTAGGAAGGCAAAGCCTTGCTCTAAGAAAGCACAGGCAAAGCCAGTTCTGCACGAGAGACACCAGGAAAAAAAAAGGAAGTGACTTTTAAAACACCCCCAGGTGGCACAAGCCAAGTCTCTGCCTTGAGCAGAGCCAGTACATTTTGTGAAGCTGAGATAGTGTCACCCAAACAGACTCCAATTTCAGGGAATCTTCCTCTAGAATATGCAGGCTTTCCTTTAGGAACAAACCTACAGGATGGAACACAGGACGGAACATCCAAGGAGATGAGTGGGTATAATTTTTGTGTGTTTTTAAAGCTAATTTAGCCCTTACAGAGTCAATAAATTTGGGAAGTCTCAGTATACCAACTTTGTTCTCAGAGTCTCCAGATTTGGAAGTTCCCTGTCTACCAACCTTGAAATTCATGCTGAAAGGTCCTGATTTACCAGTTCCGCCCATTAGTCTAAAAGATCATCCAAACAGGCCCCAAATGGGAAATGTAAAGAAGGAACCTGATGGGAATCTTTTGCAAGTCCCTCCTGTGGGAACCCCTCAGCACAACAGCCTTGATGCCTCCCATCACAAGTAATGCACCCCAGAGGGTGAGAGCACTCAGAAAAGGGAAATAGTGTGTTCAGCCCCCACAACAGCAGTTTCTCTCCTGATTTTGGAGAAGGGAACCCAAACCCTTGCTCAGAAAGCAGCATAAGTCCCCAATAGAAACTTTGTGGATTGCAATGCCCATAAGGCTACAACTTCTCTAGTTTCCTTCACAATGGCAACATGCAGTTCAATTTTAACCACATTCCTAAGGGTAACGGGACGCTGCAAACCCCAGCCAGTCCACAAAAAGCACAAGCCCCCGCTTCTTGAAAGTGTTCCTGGAAACCCTGAACAGACTAAAGCAGAGACATTTCATTTCCTCCTTGCCATTCCTCAGAAGGTGACTGAGTGGAAAGGCAGACCTCTAAATGGGACTGCCCTAGCATTTCATAGGCAACCAGAGGCTGAGACAGTGTTATAGTCATTATTTGTGATGACTGGGCAGATCTCTCTTGACTGGAAAGATGCCAAATCTTTTGGGAATTTGCACCCCCTTGAATCATGAAGCATTAACAAGTTTATCCCATGAATGTTTATCCCATGAATGTATTTTTTTTTTCTTTTGTAACAGTTGAATGAGAAAATTCAAGGTATTTTTTTCTTTTTGGAATGGTATCTTATAAGGAAAGAAGTTCTCACAACTCACTCATTTGTAAATATTTTTGTGCTTTTCTTTTGTGTCTTTTCTCTCTGTCATGCAAATTGAGGTCCATAAGGCATACCATTCTAATTCTGAATTGGGAAAACAATTTTTTTAGGGTGAAGGAGGAAGTCAGAGCATGCATTTTGACATCTCATTAATTCCCTGATCCTTTCCAGTCATAGCTGACCCATGAATTTTTTCTGTCTGAAGTTCTCCAAGTACATGTTAACAACTGAAACTTGATTTTCATTGGGATTATTGCTAAATATAGTAATGGATTTTAGACATTTTTGCATTCTCAAATAATTCATTTATGAACTCCTCCCACCTTCGTAAGCAACTTCTGTTGGGAATTGCTCTATTTTCCATTTGAAGTCTTGTCCTTTGACTAAATTGTCTAGAAGCCTTGCCAATGACCCCTTTGTCTGATCTCTGGGAACCCCAATAATGCTTTGTTCTTTGCAGGTCATAGTAAGCCAGTAGAATTTGTGCTCCCTTTAGCCATTCTTTTTGCTTGTTGTTGTTATTGTTGTTATGAGCTTTTTGCATAATTTCTCTAAGTTGCGAGGTTGACCTGCAGGAGGGTTTGGCTTGGAAGGGGGAGCGCATGTATGTTCCTGCGGTCATGAGGCCCTCAGTTCTCAAGCAATGCCACAATGTGAAAACTGCAGGCCATTTTGGCTATGTCAAAATGCTACACCTTTCCAGAAGGCAGTTTTGGTGGCCTCTAATGCGCAAGGAGGTGGAGGAGTATGTAAATGGGTTTCACGTTTGTGCCATGGCCAAAAAGTGGGGGGAAAGCCCAAAGGGTTGTTGGTCCCATTGCCCACCGCAGTCAAACCCTGGGAAGTGATGAGCATGGATTTCATTGTAGACCTCCCTGAAATCAAGGGGAAAACTGTCATTTGGGTGGTAGTTGACATGTTTTCCAAGCAAGCCCATTTTGTCGCTTGTAAAAGCATCCCCATGGCCCAGCAACTGGCCAAGCTATTTATTCAACACATTTGCAGGCTGCATTGGGCTCCTGCCAAGATTGTTTCCAACAGGGGGGCGCAGTTCACCTCCCAGTTTTGGAGGGCATTCACTAAATTATTGGTGATTGAACAGGGTCTAAGCAGCAGTCACCATCCCAAATCGGATGGTCACACGGAATGTGTGAATGCAACTTTGGAACAGTATTTAAGGTGCTACATCAACTTCCAACAGTCGGACTGGGTTGACCTGTTACCATTCACAGAGGTAGCTTACACCAATGCAGTGCATCAGAGCACTGGACTCTCCCCCTTCAAGGCCGTTTTCGACCAAGAGTGCAATCCCTTGTCGTTGGGGGAAATGGACTCTAAAGACCCTGTTCCTTTAATCCAATGGAGTGCCCAGATAAAAGATGCATGGCCTAAGGTTGTGTCTGCCCTGGACTTTGCAAAGGCCCAATACAAACAGCAAGCAGACAAGAAGAGGGACCCTACTCCTCCCTATGTGGTGGGTGACCAGGTGTACCTTTCCACCAGGTTTCTCAAGAGTCCCCAACCATTGAAGAAATTGGGCCCCAAATATATTGGACCTTTCCCTATTGTGCAGCAAATCAATCCTGTTGCTTTTGAATTGTCTCTACCTAAATTGTATCGTAATGTGCACCCTGTTTTTCATTCCAGCCTGCTGAAGCCCGTGGCTCCTCCGGGACTGCTACATCCGACGTCTGAGGCACCCAACCTAGTCATGGTTGATGATGACCAACACTTTGAAATCTCTGACATTCTAGACTCTAGGCGTCATCGGGGTGTGTGTGCAGTATTTTGTCCGGTGGAAGCACCTTCCTTTGGGTCATGCAGAATGGGTTAATGTTGACCACATCCATGCCCCCCGCTAATTGGCGAAGTTCCATGCCCGCTTCCTTGACAAGCCAGGTTGATATTCTTTTCTGGAGGGTTTTAATTGGGGTTTTGTGTCAGCAAGGTTGCTTCTCGTAGGGAGGGCAGTATGTAGTGCCCTGCTCTGGATGGTGGGATTTGCGATAATCCAGACTAGGCCCCGACATGCTAGGTTCTCTTGGGAACATTCCTGGAATCAGGCCAGCCCGCCTTAAACTCCACAAACATCTCCTCCTAGCAGCCCAAGGTCACCAGCTGCAAGAGTCTGGAATGTATCTTTCTTTGCCTCCCTCACCCTTCCTAACAGTTCCCAGGGGCCAATCAGAACTGGGTTTGTAATAAAACCGTATGCATATCCTTGATCAATAAACCATGTTGCTGTTACATGCGTGTTGCTTCAGTGTGTGTGTTGCCTGGTTCATCACATTAACTTATCCTCATTATCTTGGATAGTTTTTCTTTGCCTTTATTTCAGAATTTTGTTCTTTTCTACACAATTGACATAGATCAAACATGCACTGCCTTTCCAATTACAAAAATAGGAATTTGAATCCAACCCTGAGGCAAAGTTGGAGAATCTTAAGGGCATCCAAACTGACCCCAGATTGACAACTTCTTGTTCTCCACCTTGAACTTTGGCAAATGAATAACTTATTTTACTCCTTTTTCTCCTTTTTCAAAGATTCATGTTGTGCTTTTGTGATATACATCTTTCACTCTCCTAATCTCATGACATTCCTTATAACTCTACAGATCAATCTATTATTTTTTTTTCTATTATTGAGCGTAGTCAATCAAAGCCTTTTTGAAAAACAAACAAAAAGGGTGGAGTGTGTCTCCTGTGTTCTCCCTGGTGGTCATGCAGTCAAACAGCAATTGCATATTGTGCTATTTACTATGAATTATTTAACTTTTTCTGATTTTTCTCCTATACAGTAGCATTTGGCATCTTTTCCAGGGATTTCCAAGTAGTTGTTTTTGCTACTGGGTATGATTCACAGAAAATATTTTGCGTAATTATGTATACATGGCAATTACGTATCTGTTGCCCTATGAGGAGCAGCTTAGGGAGCTGGGCATCTTTAGTCTGGAAAAGTGAAGATTGAGAGGGGCCATGATAGCCATGTTTAAATATTAGAAGGGATGTCATACTGCGGATGGAGCAGGCTTATTTCCTGCTTCTCCAGAGACTAGGCCATGGAGCAATGGGTTCAAACTATAGGAAAAAGGATTCCACCTAAACATTAGGAAGAACTTCCTGACAGTAAGAGCTGTTTGGAAGTGGAATACACTGCCTTGTAGTGTGATGGAGTCTCCTTCTTTGGAGGTTTTTAAACAGAGGTTGGATGGCTATCTGTTGGGAATGCTTTGCTTGTTTATTCCTGTATGGCAGGGGGTTGGACTGGATGGCCCTTGAGGTCTCTTCCAACTCTATGATTCTATGATTCTATGATCTCATTGCTGGTGAAAAACCAGCCAACAAGGAGCCTGTTGGTATATCAGATTACACACAGCAAATGATAAAGAGTATTGGATCCTCTTGGATCTTCCCCAATGCCTTTAATTATGGCATTCCTAGCGGCCATCCTTTTAATGGCATTCACATTCTATGATTACTTATCAGTGTTTCCTGCAGCAATAAGAGCATAAGAATAACCTTGCTGGATCAGATCAAAAGGCCAGAACTTCCAATTTTACTTTATAGAAGTAATTTAGTTAGTGTTAGTTGTTATAATGTGTAAAAATGTTGCATTAGTGGTGTATCATTGTTGCTTTTTAAATTTCTTTTAAAACCCTTAAGAATACAACATCAACAAAAATTGCCCCCAAATAACCATCCCCAGTAATCTCTGGGTTCCAATCTGGGAGAAAGGCGGCATAGAAATCAAATAAATAAATAAGGAGTAAATATAGCTCATTACACCAGAATTTCTAGTGTAATCATTAATCACTAAACTGTTTTTGAAAAGTAATGACATTTCAGATTGTCACCCAAGGCATAACAAACTGCATGTGAGATCATTACTTTTAACACATTGAGCATGATCCTGCATTGGGAAATGTAGTTACAGTACAAGACACAGCTATGATAATCTTCCATTAACTCCCAATCCAGCTTTTCTTGATGAGGGGAACAATATACAAGTCTCCAGACATTTTCCTACAGCTGGACAAAAAACAAGTCATTTGCATGTCAAAATGCAAATTCTGGCCAATTTCTAGTTTATCTAGGTCCTTTTGGATTCTGTTCCTATCTTCCAATGTATTAGCCACCCCTCCCAGTTTTGTGTCATTTCAAATTTGATAAACTTGTGTCATCTGCAAACTTAATTCCCTCCATCTCATCATCAAAGTAATTGGTAAAAATGTTGAAGAATAATGGTCCTGGGATAGAACGCTGATGCATTCCACTCAGGAACTCCTTCCAGTTTGAAGTGCAGCCATTGATGACAACTCTTTGAGCATTGTTTTCCAACCAGTTATGGATCCATCTGACAGTATTCCCATCTATTTTACATTTAATCACTTTGCTAATCAAAATATTATGGAGGACCTAATCAACTGCTTGCTGAAATCCAGATAAATGACATCCACAGTATTCCCACCATCTGCTAGTGACCAGATTAAAAAAAAAAAGACATGACTAATTTTGGCAGGATTTGTTCTTGACAAACCCATGCTGGCTCCTACTGGTCACTGCATTGTCCTCAAGATACTTGCAGACAGACTCCTATATAATCTGTTCTAATATTTTTCCTGGTATTAAGGTTATGCTGACTGGTCTGTAGTTTCCTGGATCTTCTTTTTTATCTTTTTTGAAGAGGGGGACAATTTTTATCCTTCTCCAGTGGAGAATTCCAACCTCCAAAACAATCAGGTAAGTTGAAATGTTGTATATCTGACTTACCATTATAATTCACCAAGAGAATACAGCCATTACAGTATTTCCAAACCATACCAAAGGCACATCCAGTCCATTATACTGTTCCCACAATGGCCAACCAGTTAGCTATGGCAAGACCACAAACAGCACATGAGTAGAATTGCATGCTCCTGCTTGTGTTCTTTGCCAATATTCAGAGGCAAACTACATTTGATAATGAAAATATAGGTGGATCTTGATTTATGTCGAGGTTGCTTTCCTGGACTTTTGATATAAACTGAGACTGCTGTATATGGAGGGAGCCAGTTCCACAGGGAACCGTTGGAGGATGAGTTCCAATGGAGCTGCTGTAGCCAGCAATTTTACTCAACCCACTTGAATTTTAGGACTTTATCAGACGTGGCAAAATGGCGTCATAAGGATGCCAAATTATCAGAAAAAGGCACGCATTCCAGATGACATTGTGCTGTTGCATTTTCATCTGGTCAAAAAGCCGTTCTTTTTTTTTACCGATGAGCCAAGCCGTCAATAAATCTACTATGCTGTTTTGTACCCGGGATTGCAAGCGTTTGAAGCGTATGCCATTTTTATATTGTGATTGCAGTGTCAATGGGCAGAACACTTCCAGCTTAGAATGCAAAAGCCAGGTATCAGACACTCTTTTTATGAAACTCCCCGGTTTACTTTGTACTTTTTAAGTATGTTTCTGTGCTTGTGTGTACTTTTTGTGTGTTTAGTTTGCTGTTTTTAAAATTTTTACTGCACTCGCGTCTTCTTGCAAGAATAACCGAAATCATGAACATGAAAGTAAACAGAGCTAGCGTTCATGCTCCAGTAATGCTGGAGCTGTTTTTTCTTGCAATTACAGGTCAGTGTGATGAAAAGGGTTATTGTGCCGGGGAAAGTACACTGCAAAATATGGTGCTAAAGAGATGTTTTTGGAGGTTCATCTGAGATAACCCTTAAAGAGGGTTAAAGGAAAAAATACCAGATATCACCTTTTCCAGGCTAGATAAATCCCTCCCTTCCAACAATAAGACTCCAGTTGCTCACCCTCACCTAAACAAGCAGAGGAAACTCCTTCCAACCACACCCAACTTCCAAGATTCCAGTTTCTTCATCTCCCTCATATATACTCTTCAAAGCAGACAAAGGAAACCCCTTCCTCCAAAAGATGGCAAGATTTGAGTTTCTCCGCTTTTAGACTCCATGGTGCCGTTTACACGATGAAAATGTAGTGGGAAGAATTTGTGTTGAACACTGGTTGTTTACACATTGGGCATGTGATTTTTGGGAGGGGGGGCACCTTTTATCCCTCAACCTGTGGGACTTCCAGTCCCATGGTTTGTGCCGGTTTTTAAAAAAGTCACTGGAGGATTCGGAAAATCAGAAATGTAAACAGCCCGGGACAAGCTATCTCGGTACTAGGGGATGACTGGAAATGGTGACTGGGGGGCGGGCATAGAGATCAGCGACCAGAAAAGGAGGGGTCAGTCACCCGTTCAACAGATTCAGCCTCACCCGCTGAAAACCAAGGCATCCCTTCCAGCTGCACGAAGGTTTGTGTGTGTGTGCGTGTGTACTAAATCACCTTTTTAAATGGATTTCTACACTGCAAACCCTTCAGCTTTAACCTCTTCCTCAACTGCATGTTACGAAGAGATCGTGGTGGGCAGAGGGTTGCCCACCACCTCCCTTGATCATCTCCCTGGGTCTGAACGGATAATCAAACATTCATCCCCCTCCCCCTACAAGGCACAGTAAAAAAAAATGCCAGTGTCTGGGTCTTTCAAAATGCCTTGTGTGTCACTGGCTTGAAACCTTCACTCCACAGCTGCCTCTGCTTTAAGGGTTAACATTTTAAAGAGACAAGGGCAATCGCAAGCCTCTCCCCCCCCCCCCGCACTCGGAAAGGAAAGCACAGGGTTTAACCCTGATCGTTCCTGCCTCCTTCCAGCTTTGTGCCAGCATCTGAGCGAAAGATCACATATTCATTCATCACAGTAAAAAATTAAAAACTGCCAGCATCTGGGTCTTTTAAAATGCCTTGTGTGTCACTGGCTTGAAACCTCACTCCACAGCTGCCCCTGCTTAAAGGGTTAACATTTTAAAGAGACAGGACAAATGCAAGCCTCTGCCCCCTGATCTCTCCCCCCCCCCCCGAGCCAGCCAATAGCATCGCTCGTGGTGTGGAACTCTAAAGGAAGTACACCACCGAGGTTGTGAAAACACAAGTAATCGCATCCTTGATTGACAGCCAAAAAAAATATATCCCAGTACGCTAAACATGTGTAAACAGCAAAAGCACAGGATATAAGAGTGCGAGACCAATAAAAAGAAACGGAACTTTTGTTGTGTAAATATCAATCATGGGATCTTCTGGGATTTCCTAGAGTGACAAAAATTGTCTAAACAGCACAGGACGAATACGGGATCAGGAAGTCACGGTATGCCCCACTACAAAAATTGCCGTGTAACTGACACCCATGAACTAAGCAGTCAAAGAGACCACTTTCTCCAAATGACGATAAGATTTGACTTTCTCCACCACCACATTCTCCCTTTTCTAAGCAGACAAAGGAAACCCCATTCCTTCTAGAAATCGACCAGCCAGCTGTTTCACCACTCAAGACTTCAAGTCAAACCTTCAGACAGCCTTGCACTCTCACCTTACCCTCCTCACTGAACTGTACAGGTGCTCTGGAAGAACTATTCCCTGTGGGAGACTTTCATTTATTTATTCATTTATTTATTTTAAGAGAAACTTAAATTTAAAATGTCATAAATTAGGGCAACATAAATTGGGACTGGCCTGTAATATATTCCCATCCAAAGTAGTAGGCATTACATGCTTTCCCCTTCCAAAATGACAGATAGAGGCCTCAAGCATGTGCCCATCTTTATATCTATGAGAAGACTCATCTGATGCTTATGCTTCTCATGTTTATAGGCAACACTAGTGTAACACTGTTGTACACACAGCAAACAAAACTGCCATTTAAAGACCAATCACTTTGGAACCCCTTTTGGGTGTGCAAAAGCTTCATAATTTTACTACGCTAAACTAAACTTACATCACTTCCCCGTAATGCCCAAACCAGGAGAGTGAACATTTCCTACAATCCTGATTGACATCAAACTATATTTTGCTTTCCTGGCTGCTTTTGCCTCTCTCTCCTTAATCCACAATAATAAGTTGAAACAATTGACCGTAAGATTGCTTGTATCGTACACCAAGTAAAGAAGTGCAGGTGATTTTGCACCAGAAGAGTTGTCCGTCTTAGATCAGATTATGCTGTTCTTATTTGATTGCTGTAGTGTATACAATCAACCTGTCCCTCTCTGGTTTCACACTGCGCTGATTGAGTGACTGTGTTGCTGTTCAGCATCTCAGATTCCTGTAACCTGTACAGGTTTATCATTGATGTCTCTTGAAGGCTTTAATATTGCATAGCTGTACAAATGAGTCACGACTCTGAGTCCTACTTTTTCCTTAGGGCATAAATTATGTACTTGGCTTTGAGGAATTATGAAGCAAAACAAAAGCAGCCCAGTTTTCAAATTCATCAAGTCATTTTGTCATCATGGCAAAAACACAGGAACAGATATATCATTTGCCTGATGTGAACTCCACAAAAGGAAATGTAATCTCTTCCATGGAAATATGACACTGTATCCATTCTTTTGCTTCTGTCCTCTCTGCTGCATTTGACAAATTATCTGTCAACATGATAAAACATACCAGCTAAGTGATCTGGGAACACAAAACCTTTAAGGAGAAATGAGCCAAATTCTGCTGATTCTTTTCTAAGAGGTCAAATGTGTCCAATGTGGTCAATTTCCAGGTACATTGACTTTTCTGCTCACAGCAGCGAAAAGGGGACAGACAACCTTAGCTTTTATTCTGGATCCACTGCCAGAAAAGAATTGCATCACACACTCAGAAGAGAATAGAGGACACAAGATGTGCATAAAATGAGCATGTGCTATTTGCAGAGATGCAAATTTAGAAGTAATCACTGTAATTCAAATATGAAGTACAATGCATCTGACTGGAATGGGGAAGATTGTCCCCAAGTGTCGTATGTGCCTGCTCAATTTGCCAGTCAGATGGGTCAAGTCAAGGCCCCAGTTCTCTCATGTAAGGATTGTTCACCTTTGTACTGTTTCAAGCTGGAACTTGTTGCAGTTCTAGACATCCCCAAGATGTTGTTCAGTACCCAACACTGACACACGTTACTGCTACAGTATAAGTTGAGCTGTATTCATGCTAATTAATGCAACAGATGGTATATAATAGAGAAACAATCCAGCCTGTTTGCTGATGGTGTCATAACACCCCCCCTAGATGACTCAGAGGAGGAGGAGGAGGAGGTAGAGTGCGAGGAAGTTGCACCTCCTGATACTGGAACTCTCTCTGAGTCTGAAGCGATGGGGGTCTGGGACCCTGCTTCCCAGCAAGAGTTGGCAGATGCTGCAGACAACATACCCCCATCTTTTATTGAGCAAAGGAGGGAGAAACACCAAACCCAGCACCAGTTAAGTTATAGACGCTGCCCTAATTAGGTACTGATTAAGTACATGTGGCCTTGAAGAAGCTGCCCATAAATATCCCGGCAGTTCTCTCAGCCTTAGTGCTGACAACTATCTTATCTGTACTCTCTCCAGTTCCTGTTTTTTCATGACTGTGGACTGGCTACATTTTGGACTACTCTGTTAACTCCTTCTTGGCTCGTGTACCTGGATGTCTAACCTGCTGATATGATCTCTGGACCAGCTATCAACCACCCTTGTGCTTCTGCCTTTACCTTGCTCAGATAACCCATGACCCAGACTGGATTGACTACTCAACAGCTCCTATACACCAACCACCTGCTTCCTCAGGCACTTGGTGACTCATGTTCAGGACAGATGGGATCCAGCATCCCCTCATGGTCATTGGTAGAACTGGGACCTTAAACAACTAATGCTACCCAGGCCATCCCATGGCAGGTAGGGCCCCTGGGTTGAGAGGCAACTCCCCCTGGGTGAGGCCAATGGAAGATGGACTTCTATGGCTCATACATAATTGCAGAAGCAATTAGAGCAAAGCAAAATGTGCAAGCATGAACCATCTCCCACCCCAAAGCTATGAGAACTATACAGGCAGGCCAATAACAGATGAGGCTAATAGGGTTCAGAGAAGGGCAACAAGGATGATAAGAAGTAGGAAAATAAAACGTATGAGGAAAGGTTGAGGGAATTGGGCATGTTCAGCATGGTGAAGAGAAGACTGAGGGATTGTTCTCTTCAAATATCTGAAAGGCTGTCACAGAGAAGAGGGTGCAGATCCCATCTACCTGCTGGGAATGCTCTATCTGGAGCTTCTAGACTGAGCAGGGGCCTGGGCCAGATAGCCTATGAGACCCTTTCCAACTCTATAATTCTATGACAAGGCCTTTGACAAGGTTCCCCATGACATTCTTGCAAACAAGCTTGTAGAATGTGGGCTAGACAAGTTAACTGTTCAATGGATTTGTAATTGGTTGACCGGCCGAACCCAAAGGGTGCTCAGCAATGGCTCCTCTTCATCTTGGAAAGATGTGACCAGTGGGGTGCCACAGGGTTCTGTCCTGGGCCCAGTGCTATTCAACATCTTTATCAATGACTTAGATGAGGGAATTAGGGGCATACTTATCAAATTTGCAGATGACACCAAATTGGGAGGAGTAGCTAATACCCTAGAGGACAGGATCAAAATTCAGAATGACCTGGATAGACTGGAGAGCTGGGCCAAAGCTAACAAAATGAAATTCAATACGGAGAAATGTAAAGTACTGCATTTAGGGCGGAAAAATGAAATGCATAAATATAGGATGGGAGAAACCTGGCTGAATGAGACTACGTGCGAAAGGGATCTAGGAGTCCTAGTAGACCACAAGTTGAACATGAGCCAACAGTGTGATGCGGCAGCTAAAAAGGCCAATGCAATTTTGGGCTGTATCAATAGAAGTATAGTGTCTAGATCAAGGGAAGTAATAGTGTCACTCTATTCTGCCTTGGTCAGACCTCACTTAGAATACTGTGTCCAGTTCTGGGCACCACAATTCAGAAAGGATATTGACAAATTGGAGCGTGTCCAGAGAAGGGCAACTAAAATGGTGAAAGGTCTGGAAACAATGCCTTATGAGGAGAGACTTAGGGAGCTGGGTATGTTTAGCCTGGAAAAAAGACGGTTTAGAGGCGATATGATAGCCCTGTTTAAGTATTTGAAGGGATGTCACGCTGAGGATGGAGCAGGCTTGTTTTCTGCTGCTCCAGAGACTGGAACACGGAGCAATGGGTGCAAGCTCCAGGAACAGAGATTCCACCTCAACATGAGGAGGAACTTTTTTACAGTAAGAGCTGTTCGGCAGTGGAACACACTCCCTCGGAGCGTGGTGGGGTCTCCTTCCTTGGAGGTCTTTAAACAGAGGCTGAATGGCCATCTGTCGGGGATGCTTTGATTGTGATTTCCTGCGTGGCAGGGGGGTTGGACTGGATGGCCCTCGTGGTCTCTTCCAACTCTGCAGTTCTATGATTCTATGATTCTATGATTCTACAACTGAATGAAAAGTTCACTCCTCTGATCTGGTCCCAGTCTTGAACGACATAGCTAAAGCAAATTAACCCTTTCTCTGTCACTGGACAAGTATTATCACTTGGTCATGATGCTGTCAAGGACTCCAAAACCCATCACTTTGGTGGCAGAGGCCAAACTCATTACACTTTTTAAACCAGATGTGGACAGCTCTTCAAGTATCAGGTGTCTTCAAACAGAGAACTTTCCTCTGTAAAGCAGGAAAAAATGGCCACATCAGTCCATTTTAGCAAGGTCAGAATACAATACTAATTGGATTTCCTCTTTAGAAGGTTTTTTTTTGGGGGGGGATAATAGATCAGAGATAGAGAACATTGTCCCTTCAAACATTCTTGGATTGCAGTTTCCACCATCCCTCACCATTAGCTCTGCTGGCTAAGTGTGATGGAAGTTACAGTCCAACATCTTCTTGGAGGCCACCAGTTCCCCATCCATGGAATGGAATGATGACTAAGGATTCATCTACATGAGCCAGGATACATCGGCTCCCCACTGGCATATCCCAGCTGTGGATCTGGCCCATTGATCCCCTGTTATCTCCACAGAATGGGAGGAAGTTCTGATAGGGATGCTGGCCCGTCACTGCGGGTGCGACCACCATCATTTTCCTCGCTGACTCGGAAGGCAGGGAGGGGCACAACATGTGACCAAGGTCCATTGCATGTCACCAGCCTTGGTCATGTGCTGCGGCACTCCTTCCAACCTTCCTGACAGGGATGTCATACTGAGAGTAGAGCAAGCTTGTTTTTTACTGCTCTAGAGACTTGGACACAGAGCAATGGATTCAAACTACAGGAAAAGAGATTTCACCTAAACATTAGGAGGAACTTCCTGACAGTAAGAGCTGTTCAGAAGTGGAATGCACTACCTTGGAGTGGAGTCTCCTTCTTTGGAGATTTTTACACAGAGGCTGGATGGCCATCTGTCTGGAGTGTTTTGACTGTGCATTTCTGCAGGGCAGGGGGTTGAACTAAACAACCTTTGCAGTCTCTTCCAACTGTATGATTCTATTATTCCGGGAAAGCCAGGGAGACCGCAGCACCAGTGAGGGCCAGCCTGCAGAGATGAGATCTTCTTTGCCAGTGGTAATGGAGTAAACTGGATATGGGTGTATCAGGCCCTACCCCACCTTCCCCCTGGCTGAGCCCTGAATCTGCCCTGGGGATGGTGAGGACTGCCCAGGGGCAGATTAGAGCATATGTCCTATGTTGTCAGGACTGCAGGGCTCTGAGACAGGGGCAAGATGGGGTATTTTGCCCATCTAGACAAGCCCTAAAACTGTACAACAAGCCAGCCATCACAGATTGGCATCTCTGTTTCTAAAACTTCTGTGCCCTGAGCAGCTGCTTCTCCCCAAATTAAAAACAAACAATGCAAATCATTGGTGTGGTGAAGTGGAACCAATCTGGCAACAAAGACCAGGCATGCCATTAGACGGAATGAGGCAGCTGGCTCAAGTAGCAGATGGTGGAGTGCACAGAACAGCAGCAAGGTGTTGGAATGCAGAGCCTGTTGCCCTCAAGTGTGTACCACACAGCCTGCACCCTCTCAGCCAGTTTGCTGCCCTCAAGTGCAATGGAGAAATCTGTCTAGACACTAGACTTGAAATAAGATTCAGCTGTGAGTCCAGTTAATTTGCCCTTTGCCTCAGGCAGCATAACACTGACTATGTGCTTGCTTCAAATATACCATACAGAGTGTGAGCCAACTTTTCTGGCACAGAATTTTACTTGCTTCAACACAGAACCAAACTTGGTATGAGATCATGAGATCCATGTTCTCTTGCACTTTTGTTCCAAAGGTGCTCCCAAACTGGATCAATATCCAGGGGACAAGGTTCAACCCTTTTCTCAAAGCTGAATTCCTCACTGAAACCCTCCTTCTCCCCTAAACCAACTACAGTATTTGCTTTTTGGAGAAAACACATAGGTACCTACCTGTGTGTTTTCCTGCATAGGCAAATAAGCATTGGGGAAGATCTCAGCTGGTTAACTCTCCCATCCACTTTCCTTCATGCCAGGATCCAGGTCAGATTCTTCTAAAATTGACCTATTTTTTTCCTTGGAAAACAACAACAACATCAGGAGATTTGAACTGAGAACTCCAAAAGAAAACAATTCCCAGAGGATATTGGTGATTCTCAGGCAAGTCAGTCTTATTTATTTATTTATTTATTTGTGCAATTTCTGTGCTGCCTTTCTCCCAAAGTGGGACCCAAGGCAGCTCACAGAACAATTAAAATCACAGTTAAAACTAATTCAAACATACAATTTAAAAAAAAAATTAAAAAGAACATTCAAAACACACCCCGATAAAAGCCACAATTATACATCAAAGGCCTGCTTAAACAAGAACATTTTTGCCTGCTGGCAAAAGGTAAACAAGGAGGGAGTTCCAGAGGGTAGAAGCAGCCACTGAGAAGGCTCTTTCCTGTGTCCTCCCCAAATGAGCCTGTGATGGTGGTGGGACCGAGAGAAAGCCTTCCATTAGAGATCTTAAAACCCTTGTGAGTTTTCAGGTCCTACCAATCATTAGAACGATTCCACTGCCTCAGAATATACATGTTAAATACCAAAAAAGGGAAACAACATGTTTGGGCTAATCCAGAAAGGGGAAAAGTCTCTGGAAGTATCCAGCATTTCCCATTCTTTTTGTTTTGATTTTACATGCATATCCCCAGGTCTGCATCCAAACTCTTTTTTGATCTATCCTAGGTTTCCCTTACTTCCCTCTCCCTTGTGTTTTTCCTTAACTCCCACTGATCACGTGTCACATCTAGGAGATTAACAGACAAGGGGGAACGTGCCAAAAAATCATGTTCCCAACCACACAAGAAGAACGGGAGGAGAACAGAAAGGGCGACCTCCTTACCAGATGCCTGTGTCCTTCAGCCATTCCAGAGGCGTAGCACCGCTGCAGACAAGGCTTCATTTTTCCATTGATGGGGACAAGCCACAAGTAAAAATGGACGTGTTTCTCACGGCTACGCTTATGCATCCAGAAAGCTGGAGGACAACACTGTCTGGTAAGGTCACCCTTCCTGCTATTCTAGCTATCTTTTGACATGGTTTTTGCTGTGTCTTATAATCTCCCTAGACTCATGCAAAATTTTAGGAATGGATTTTCACCTATTTCCATTGAGCCTTCTTTATTGTTACTCAGGAGTTAGAGGATGCTGGCAGCAAGATTAATTATAGCAAGACACTGGAAAATGCAAATAAATGTACAAGTGGAGGAGTGGTATAAAGAAGTTTGGAAGATGACAATAAATGATAAGTTAACATGTAGAATTAAAGTAAGAAGAGGAAGTTGGAAAGAAAGTGACTTTGATAAAATTTGAAAAGTATTTGTTAAAAAAGTATTACAGACAAAAGATGGGAGGTTACCTCCACAAGAAGAAATGAGATTCTGGAAAGAGTAGGTAAGGGAAAATGGCTCCGGTGAAGGGGAGCACTGAGGGGGGGGGTAGGGGAATTAATATTTTTGAATAGAATTATAGTAAAGAATCTATGTTAACTTTTGAAATTACAGTCGTCCCTTCACATTCACGGGGGTTCCGTTCCGCGGACCCCCGCGAATGTGAAAAATCCGCGAATAACTACACCCCTCCCCCTCCCTCCCCAGGCCTTCGCGGGGCCTTCCTAGGCCCCGCGGAGGTCTCACCGGCCCTCCCTTCCTAGGCCCCGCGGAGGCCTCACCGGCCCTCCCTCCCACCCTCCCCGGGCCTTCGCGGGGCCTTCCTAGGCCCTGCGGAGGCCTCACCGGCCCTCCCTCCCACCCTCCCCGGGCCTCCCTCCCACCCTCCCCGGGCCTTCACGGGGCCTTCCTAGGCCCTGCGGAGGCCTCACCGGCCCTCCCTCCCACCCTCCCCGGGCCTTCGCGGGGCCTTCCTAGGCCCCGCGGAGGCCTCACCGGCCCACCCTCCCTGGGCCTTCGCGGGGCCTTCCTAGGCCCCGCGGAGGTCTCCCCAGCCCTCCCTCCCTCCCTCCCCAGGCCTTCGCGGGGCCTCCGGAGGGCCTCCGGGCGTCCCGCGAAGGCCTCCCCACCCCTCCCCAGGTCTTTCACGGGGCCTCTGGAGGCCCCGTGTCGCGGTTTTGGGGGGGCCCGGGGGGGCCCTCCCAAAACCGCGAATAACCGAAACCGCGAATGTCAAGTTCGCGAATGTGGAGGGACAACTGTAGTTAATAGAAAAATTGCGATGTTTATAGTAATTTTATGTGTTATTCTAACTAAGTATTGATTGGATAATATAATGTATGATTATAAAATTAATAAAAATATATTTAAAAAAGGAGTTAGAGGATGCACCTACACTGTAGAAATAATGCCGTTTGACACCACTTTAACTGCCATGGCTCCATTATACAGAATCCTGGGATTCGTAGTTTTGAGAAGCACCAACCCTTTTTAGCAGAGGCGGCTAAAGACCTTGTAAAACTACAAATCCCAGGATTCCATGGGATGGAGCTACAGCCTTTGGCATTATTAAGGCCCGTATCACCCCTCCCTCCAATGGTGTCACCTGGTGTAGTTCAGCCTATATGCACACCCCTTGTGCCGCCACTGGATACAGCACTTAAAATAGTTTCAAACAGCATTATTTCTACAGACTATGCACCCATAGTCAACATGCTAAAGTGCTTTAGTACTATTACACTACACTCTCAGCCTCAGAAAACCCTGTGATAGATTCACCTTAGGGTCACACTGTTATAATGTTACTACTGTATTCCACTTTAACAGCTATGGCGGCCTCCTGTGGAATTCTGGGGTTTGTAGTTTAGTGAGACCTAAGATTTCTCCTGGCTGAGAATGCTAAATGCCCCTCCCTAAACTGCAAATCCCAAGATCCCACAGGAGGCAGCCATAGTAGTTAAAGTGGAATAATAGCATTATAACAGTGTAGTGTGGTAATCTAGGTACACAACAAAATATTACACTAGTTAAACACCACATTCAGTTTGTTTTGTTCTATTGAATCTGTGTCCTATGAACAATAGCTATGTTTACTGGCAATGGCCATCTTAGTTAGTTTTGGGATGATACAACCAAATAACGAAGTAGAGCTACATTTCATTTTGGAAAATACTGGGTTAATTCAAACTGACCTGGGAAGTAGAAATGAAAGCCCTTGATGAGGCTGGGAGTTCCCAGGAAATACTTCAGGATGAAGAGCACATCATGTGGATCTCCAAAATCAAAGTGGTTTGTATAAGAACAAAACCTGGGACTTCCAGATACTGTTGTCTTATCTTAAGGGTCTCTATGTTTATTTATCACTCCTTGACCCACCCAGGTTGAATTATTTTTATTTTTTATTATTGTAATTTTTCTGCCAGGAGGTAGGAAGAAACATGAGCTTTTCTGCCTCAGGTGTCAAAATAACCTGACTAACTTGGGTCCATGCAACTTGAATTTTGGGTCAGGGGGGACGCAGCAGTCTGTTGCAGTGCCTCAAGTAGCAAAATGGTTTGGGTCAACCTGTCTTCCAGGATAAACCAGGGTGGTATTAATTATATGAATGCAAGTAACCGACATGTTTTTGTAAAAAGAAAGACCAAGAGGAAACCTCAGCTGCCTCATGAACATCTGATGGGGTCAGACTTTTCTCTTTTTTTCCGGGGTCCTGACAAAAATTGCTGTTCAGAAGCTGTTGTTTGCACTTCAAAGGAAGCTTCACTTGGTGCCGTTTCAGAATGACAATCCAGCAAGATAATCTCTGTCAGTGCTTGTCAGACACCAAACCAGAAGATATGGTGTAAACCTATTCTAAATATCCAGGTTCTCCTTGAGTCTCTCTGGCATTTCTGGATAACTTTGCTCAGGAAAACACGCACCCCTGCAAAAATCACCCAGAACAGTCTTGCCCAGTCACAGCTTAGAATCATAGGATCATAGAGCTGGAATAGATGGCCACAACCCCCTACCCTGCAGGAACCCCCTACCCTGCAGGAACACACAATCAAACCCCCTAGTCCAACCCCCTACCCTGCAGGAACACACAATCAAAGCATGTTGGACAGATGACCATCCAGCCTCTGCTTATAAATCTCCAAATAAGTAAACTCCACCACAGTCTGAGGCAGTGCATTTCACTGCCAAACAGCTCTTACTGACAGGGAGTTCTTCCTAATGTCTACATTGAATCTTTTAGAGAAGTTCCTTTTTTGGACTACAGCTCCAAGAGTCCTGCAGCAAGCCCTCATGGCCACTGTAGTAAATTAAAAAGCATATTTCCCCCCCAAATTCAGTGTCCAATAAACAGGAATCATTTATAGCAGGTCAAGCAAACAAAGGCAGTGGTAGGAAGGGTATATAAGGACAGACCAGCTCATCCAACACATGGGAACTATTATGGCCAACCCTGAGATTAACATGGGTGCGTGTCTCCATCAATTTTATACATTTAAATTCAGCTGGTCACATTTTCTGGTCTCTGAAGCTGCATCTTTAACCATGCCAACTGAATTCCAAATGCTCCCTGCTCCAGTGGCCAGCTGCCGGTTAAATCAGTTTTCGCTTGGCAACAATCTGTGTCAAATGCAGTCAAAGCTGGCCTTGCCATGGTAGATCAGCTTTTCACACAGGAAACAGCTTGCCACAGTTCACAGAAGAGAGGGGACACCTCTCTGTCTCAGAAAAGAGCTACCTTGTTAGACCCCAGTAGAGACAGTGAGGGGACAGACACTCGAGGAAATGGTTCAGAGGAGTTTACTATAAAGAAACAGATTTTCAACCATGTGCATCCTCTCCGCTTCTTAATAATCAATTTGAGTGCTTTGTCTATGTGTTCATCTCTGTTGTGGGCTGGGGACTGTTTCCAAACAACTTATTCGCTCTATTGGCCTCCATTGTTCTCTGGTGAGTGGAGGATTTAACTGAATCAACTCAGTGATCTCATGGGTGTGTGCAGGTTTTGAGTTGTTAGCCCCATTGCTTAACTTTGCTTTGCTCCCAAGCTTTATCCCTGCCTCCTCTAGCCCAAGAAAGAAAGAAAACTGAAAATGCATACACTTCATTTGGCACAGCCAATGTGGTGTAGTGGTTTGAGCACTGGAGACCAGGGCTCGAATCCCTGCTCTGCTATGGAAACCCACTGGGTGATCGTGGGCAAGTCTCAGCCTCCCTCAGCCTCAGAGGAAGGCAAGGCAAACTCCCTCTGAACAAATCTTTCCAAGAGAACCCTGTGATAGGTTTATCTTAGGGTTGTCATAAGTCAGAAATGACTTGATGGCACAAAATAACAACAACAGTGTACCATGTACTACTCAGGTCTCTAATACCTCCTGTTTTCTCAGTCTTCCTTCCTTTTATTTTTTTAGCCTTAGGAATGTATCAGCAGTGCCTCAGAAAGACCCTCCCCCTACACACACACACACACACACACACGTACACACAGGGATCTTAACAGTAATGTCTTAGCCCTCTCTTGTATTCTCAATCTTTTTTTCCTGCCTCAGAGCCTGCCTAAACAACTGCAAAAAAGCAAGATCTCTCACAACAGAAAGCCTCATTTATTACTAGTTGGGACTGTTTACACAGCAAAAAAAACCTGAGAAGAATTTGTGTTGAACCCTATTTGTTTACACACATCATGGGCTATTTGGAAGGAGGGGTAGCAAAAAACCCAGTTAACCCGTGACTTTCCATCCCTCTATTTTTCCAGGGACTTTTTGGAAAGTCTGGGACAATCTGTGCTATTGGTCGTCTGAACAATCAGCAACCATCCCGGGACATGGGCTGAATATTGATTGGTCGGACTTTGGAGGGGGCGGGCTTGCAAGGGAAGCCTTGCAATTCTTGATGCCCAGCTGACAGAAACTGCAGCCAGCTGAGAGCCACCGGTCCCTCCCTCCCTCCTCCTCCTCCTCCGTGCTGTGGCTCAGCCTTGCTTAAAGAATTGCTTTCTATTGGAAGGAAAAGAAGTGGGGGTGAAGAGTGGGGTGGGACAGAAAGCACTGAAAACATTGCTTTCTATTGGAAGGAAAAGAAGGGGGTGGGGACAGACAGAACTTAAAGCATTGCTTTCTATTGGGAGGAAAAGAAGGGAAGTGTGGGGTGAGACAGAAAGAACTTACAGCATTGCTTTCTATTGGAAGGAAAAGAAGTTGGGGGACAGAAAGAACTTAAATCATTGTTTTCTATTGGAAGGAAAAGGGGGAGAAGTGGAGGGACAGAAAGCACTTACAGCATTGCTTTCTATTGGAAGGAAAAAAGTGGGGGAGAAGTGGGGGGACAGAAAGAACTTAAATCATTGCTTTCTATTGGAAGGAAAAGAAGTGGGGGGAGAGTGGGGTGGGACAGAAAGCACTGAAATCATTGTTTTTTTATTGGAAAGAAAAGGTGTGGGGGTAGAAGTTAGGGAGACTTCTTTTCCTCCTTTCTATTGGAAGGAAAAGAAGTGGAGGGCAGACAGAACTTAAAACATTGCTTTCTGTTGGAAAGAAAAGAAGTGGGGAGGAAGAGTGGAGGGGACAGAATTTGGAACTGTGGCTTAATTCTATTGTGTATATTAATATGGTCTCTCCGAGAGTAAGAATTCGAATTGACAGTAAGCACTTTGTGAATGTAACAGATTTATCTTTGAATGTACCCTGTTTCTGTTAATGGAAAATTAATTGAGCAAAGTAGATGAGGAGCTATTCCAAGAGAATATACAGAATTACATGGAATGTTTGTGAATTAACAGCCTTAATTTTGTCACTGAAGTAAAAAATATGCACTGTGCACCCAGTAGTACCAGGTTCAGCCGAACTAAACATTTTCCCGTCCCCATTGCTTTCAATGGGAGAGCATGAAGGCAGGCTGGATTCTCTCCTTGAAATCCTAGGGATGTAAAACCCTAGCTGTCCCTGCGTGTGGGGAAAGAGGCACACCCATGGTGTTAGTAGGGATACGGGGTGCCACCCTATGCGTAGGGGAAGGGGAAGCCCCATCGAGTGCAATGGACCTGGTTCGCTTGCCTCCATTCAAAGACGAGTGCCTTTTTTGGCCTCCCTTAGATTTCATTCCCTCCCTTGAAAACCAAGGAGACCCCAGAGCCCGAAGGTGGGGAGAGAAGTTCCTTTCTTCATAGTCCCACTCAAGCCAGAAATGTTGGGTCCCTCTCCCCCATAGTCACCTCCCCTCAACGACCCTCTCTGCCTTTCTTCCCGGAGGGAGCCGTTCCAAGATCATCCTCCTCCTCCTGTGCCAAAGGCAATCCACAGGGTGGCTGGCGTTGGGGGTCGCTCCAGACTGACCGCCCTGTCTGGCCAGCCTTGGCCATCACCTGGCTCTCAGCTGGCTGCAGCTTCTGCCAACCGGGCTTTGGAGGCAGCAGAGGACCCTACAGAGGGCAATACAAAAATGGTGGATCCCGAATTGCCGGGCTTCCCTTGCAAGCCCACCCCCTCCAAGGTCTGACCAATCATAATTCAGCTCTGCTGTGTGCCCCTTTCCCAGAATCGTGGTAAGTGTAAACAACAATCATAAAACCCTGAGAGGGACAAATTGTGGGAACAATATGAGACAGATTCAAGATGAGGATATCTCAATTCTCCCCGGGATAAAAACTGTTATGTAACTGAGCCCCTGGAAAAGCATTTTGAATCCATATGGGACCACTCCAGCCAACAGAGAAGGGAGAGAGTATTGAGACAACTGGATGGTAAACTTGGCCAAGAAACATTCCGATTTCATAATGCTATAGACTATATATAATGCTATAGTTCAGTCATAAAACTCTTCTATGTCTTTGCTCAATATTGGCTTTGGAGACCTAGATGGGCATGCCTTTTTAAAAAAATGTACAGTATTCCAAAAACATTACTAACATAAAGGCCCTGTTCTCCTCTTCCTACCTAGTGAAGAACTCTTCAGGTGAAACTTGAGAGCGATACCTCCTTTAAAAATTTGGGGTGTGTGTGTGTTTTGTTTTTGCTGTGATGTATCTTGATTTTTTAAAAAAAGTAGTATCAAGGTAAGAACAAAATGTTTCTGTTTGTCCTGAGAATTGCCTCTGGATGTTTTGTGCAAAGGGGAACATCGTGTGTATGTTTAAAGAACCCCAAGATTTTTATCAACAGATAGACCAACTAACAAAAACATTTCCTCCATCTGCTCCCCCCCCCCTTTCAGGAATTTTAGCAGCAGCATCTCACAGACAGTCTTCTTCTGTATTTTAACCCTTAAAAATATTTTCCAATGAGTTATGGCAGTCCCTCTTTTGCTATTAGGAAGACCCCCCCTTTTTTTGAAATTTCACTTTAAACTCAACACTGCATTTTGGCAACAATCTGGGCAATAACCAACACACTCTGACAAATCCTGAAACATCTGCCACCATATCCCAGTGGTAGTTATTATTATGGATTATGGGTATTTCTATAATGCTTCTCATTTGAACAAAATCCTGGTTTAGAATCCCAAACAGCAATTACAATCACCACCACCACCACTTCCAAACAGTTCTTGGGTGGGAAAAGTCAATGTGAAAAGATACGTTTTAAACAGATGCCCAAAACATGACAGCTTCAAGACCTGACATATTACAGAGGTAAGCCACTCCACAGGTTGGGGACACCAGCCCCTATGTCACCACAACATGGAAATCTCTGGGCCTCTCTAGAAGAGGGTAGTGGCCTGGGAGGTCAGTATAAGTAGTCTATTGCGTGAGTTTTTAAAGGACCAAAGAAGAGAGAGATTTGCAAAAATGTACATGTGTACGTATGTATGGACACATGCAGAAATAAGTGAGTTTCCATGGCTGAGAAGGAATTCAAACCCTGCTCTCCCAGAGTCCTTTAGAATCATAAGAATTGGAAGAGACCACAAGGGCCATCTAGTCCAACCCCCTGCTCTGCAGGAATACCCAATCAAAGCATTCCTGACAGATGGCCATCCAGTCTGTGTTTAAAAAATAAAAAGGAGACTCCATCACATTCCAAGGCAGCTTATTCTACTGTGGAACAGCTCTTACTATCAGGAAGTTCTTCCTAATGTTTGGGTGGAATCCCTTTTCCTGTAGTTTAAGTCCATTGCTCCATGTCCCAGTCTCTGGAGCAGCAGAGAACAAGCTTGCTCTGTCCCCAGTATGACATCCCTTGAAATATTTAAACATGGCTATCATGTCCCCTCTTTAGCCTTCACTTCTCCAGGTTAAACATACCCAGGTCCCTAAGTCACTCCTCATAGGACATGGCTTCCAGACCTCCCACCATTTTGGTCGCCCTTGTCTGGAAACGCTCCAGCTTAGCCCAACACCCAAATCACTACACCGTGCTGGCTCTCTTTACTATATAATTATTATAATATAAATTGAAATACAATATTAAGCCCCAAGAGTAGATAGAACTGGGATCAGATGGCCCCCATGTGCCAGTTCAGTCTGCTCTTCAATTGTGAAGGATTGAGGGTGAAGTTCAAAGCTCCCTTCTTTGTCTTTAATTAGACTTTAAGGTTTGAAAACAGATCAAATACAGAGGGGGGGGGGAATAACAATGCTCCTTACTGGACAGAGGTCTTGAGCTAAAATCATTAATACTGTAAAATCAAGAATAGGTGGCAACATTACAAAGGTGCTCTAGATTCATAGCCAGTGGCAAGAGCAATGATTCCATAATTTGGAGAGCATTAGTTAGCATAGGTGCATATATATATATATCTGAAGCACGACTGCTGCCAGTTTTTCATGCTGGATTAGTCATGTGAGTTTTATTGTGAGTTGTATTGCTCCTCTGTAAATCTTGGCACTGCTCTGGTTCCAGAAAGGGTGTATCTTGCCTGTGTATCTGGCATTGTTTCTAGGAAACAGAAAAATATAAATTATTGAGTCATCAAGGTATAATTTATTTAATTGGCAATAAAGTAACCATCCCATACACAACGTCTTGTGTGTTCAGTCTGACTTTCTATGGTTTTGTAATCTTCTGGCGCTGAACTTTGATCTTCATGCATTAAGATTAAAAATGAGCAAATAAAAATTTTGCACTTTGAGCTGTAGGATAGTTTTTGATCTCAATGAGTAGTTTAATGTATTATAGGGTATAAAATAAATCTCATTTCCCAAAAAGTGTTTGTATAGGTAAAATCAAGTCTGTTCCCAGAGTCAAGTATGTGAAGTGAAGTAAATTGAGATGATAAGAAACCTGTGGAATGATATTCTGGAGAATTAAGATGTTAACTCCTGTACTGTATCATATAAACGCACTGTACAAAGTTCAGCACAACCAAATTGAATCATATATTGAGAAACTGCATACCAGACATATATAACAGCATAATTTTTCCTTTTAATATTTATCCTTGTTTGTTTGTGTTGTTGTAGTTATTTATTTTTTCTTATCACTATATATGTTGAAAATATTATTGTTACTTGTCATTTTGTGGAGACTGTCAACCACAAAATGGAATTGTTATGTATTTTATTACTATAAATGAATAAAAAGAAATGATACAAAAAATAAAAATAAAATATACACATCATGTATTGTGGCATCTTTTCTGACCCAAGTGTGTTACCCAAAATGCTTGGGTCTGTTGGGACCCTCTAAAATATCGATATTAATTTGGGGAAATTAATATACTCAACTTGACAAAACAAGAGGTGGGCAATGAGCGTGAACTTGAGACCTATGTATACCGGTACTGAGGAGGAAACATTAAGTTAGATAGTACAATTAATTGAACTTTATTAAGGAAATAATAATAACAACATTCACACACGCATTCAGGTTTCATGCACTCATGCAAGGCTAGCAAAATAAGTAGGAAGTATTTGGATAGAGGAATAGAATGAGGGAAGTTTTGGATGATATGACGCATCCTGCAACAGAGGCTCAGACTTGCGTTCTGAGGGTATGGCAGCAAACTGGAGGTAGGAGAAGGAGCTGTAGACAATTTGGTATTGTTTTGAGGTGATATTTATACAAAATAGTTCCCCAGAAGGGATGAGTGTTTGAATGGAATACAATGGCTGTTGGAGTTTCCCAGGCTAAAACAATGGACACTCTGGAAACGTTAATGACCCTTAATGTGTTATTACTGTGAAATTGAAATTGAATGAAGCAAGCAGCCCTCTTTGGCGGCGAGAGGAAACAATTCTTACAAACCTTGAGTACTTCAGCTATACTTGATTGGATTATCCTGATGTTCAGGCAAGAAGTTGCCTTTCAGGTTACCTTTCTGTGAAATTTGTAATGACCCCTCCCTAGTGTGTACGTGACTTAGTGCTAGTTCTTGAAATTCTGGGTTTTGGGACTTCCCGATTTACTGACCACACTCATGGAAGGCCACAGTTAGCCAAAACATTAAATATTGCCAATTATTATATGAAAAGGGGCTGGGGGCTATTTGAGCTGGTAACAAATGAATTCCAGTAACCCTTCCCCTGGCAGAAGAATCATAGAAACACAGATGGAAGGTACCACAAGGGCCATCTAGTCCAACTTCCTGCTGTGCAGGAATAGACAGCCAAACCTCTGTTTAAAGACCCCCAGCAAAGGAGGTCCAGCATCCTCTGGGGCAGTCCATTCCACTGTTGAACAGCTCTTACTGTCAGGAAGTCCTTCCTAATGCTTCAACAATTTCACTTTCCCCAAATGGAGCCGGTCAACTAACAACTGGAGTGTGTCCCTTCTGCTTTGTTGCATCATGTTTTTCACTCTGAAAAATAGATTGCACCCCCCTCCATAATGGAAAAATTACCCCATGACAAAAATCAATAGATTTATTGTCCCACCCATTTTTAACGTTTGTTTTGTATGTATGTTTTGGAGAGGGTGGTTTGCTTATACAAAGAAATTCTTGGTTTCTTCATATAGGCACTTGGTTCTGGGAGCAGATCTGGACATGGTAAGCAGAAGAAATTTGGGAATATTGTCTGCAACTTTGACAATGTTGTTGAAGTGTGCACTGTAGGTCTAGGGGTGCATCTACACTGTAGCAATAATGCAGTTGGACACCACTTTTACTGCTTTATTTATTTGATTTATACGCTGCCTTTCTCCCAAGACAGGACTCAAGGTGGATTACGAGAATTAAAAAATACAACTAAAACATCACATTTACAAAAAATTTAAAAAGCATTAAACTAATTTCCACATAATTAAAAACACAACATAAATTAAAATCAATGGAGCTATGGCTCCATCCTACAGAATCCTGGGATTTGTAGTTTTGTGAGGCACCAGCACTCTTTGGCAGAGAAGGCTAAATGCCATGGCAAATAATCCTGTTTCAAACTGGATTATTTCTACAGTGTAGATGTGCCCCAGGTCTCTGTTGCTAGGGCACGAAAAATGGGTTAAAAGGGACAAATAACTTGCTCTAGGTTGTTTTTCATAACATTGTACAATTTTCACATGAGAAAATAATATTCATAAAGCAATATGGTATTTTGCATTTTTAAATATGACCCAAAGCTGACAACTGTAAAATTGACTGATACCTTAAAATGACAAGCTACGGCAATGTGGTATTATAAATAGGCTGTCTTCTTGAACCAACAAGCACTGGGTTCTGAAACTCACTAAGAAATCATGGAATCAGCAAGGTCTACATGGCAGGGTTGTTGTCATAGCAAAAATATATACTGCACTTATATATACCCTGGTGGTACAGTGGAGGGAGCCCTGGTGGTGCACTGATTAAATGCTAGTACTGCAAGCCACAACGTTATTAGTTTGATCCCAGAGGGCTCCAAGGTTCACTCAGCCTTCCATCTTTCTGTAGGTTGGTAAAATTAGTACCCAGCTTGTTGGGGGCAAGTAGCTAAAAAACATTGTAAACCGCTTAGGGAGTGCTTTGGCACTTATAAGTGGTATAGAAATATCAATGCTATTGCTATTATGTTACTAATAGACAAATAATCAGAAAAGGTAGCTTGAAATCACTTGTATGTTCCCTTGGAAATGTTAAAATTTCTTTACTCTCCCTGGCCAAAGGTCATAGCATTTCTCATAACTGTATCTATAATTGTTATCATTTCCCCAGGAAACTGATATGATGTGGAACAAGTGAGTGCTACCCAAAACTTGGGGCCCACTCACACTACACAATTATAGTGCTATTATTCCACTTTAACTGCCATGGTTCCATCCTACGGAGTCCTGGGGTCTGCAGTTTGGTGAGGCACCGGAGTGCTTTGGCTGAGAATATATCAAAAGAGCTGGCTTTACCATTAGGCAGAGGGAAGTAACTACTTCAGTGGCTGCTCTAGACTTTTCTTTTTAAGCAGGCTTTCAACATATAAGCAGCAGGGATTCTTTTATGTGGTATGTTTCAGATTTTATATGTTTTAAATTGATTTTATAAAATTTAATTGTATATATTGTATTTTTAATCTGTTGCTTTATGGAAGCCGCCTTGGGTCCCATTTTGGGAGAAAGGTGGCATACAAATGAAACAAACAAACAAACACTAAATGCCCCTCCCTAAATTGCCAATCCCAGGATTCCATAGGATGGGATCATGGCAGTTAAAGTGAAATCACAGTGATATAATTCTGTAGTGTGTTTTCGTTGGCTGATGAACACATCTAGGTAGAAAGAAGTCACATTTTGATCAGAGCTTGGAAATGTTGCTTTCTTTTTTTTAAGGCTGTAGCTCCTAGAATCCCCAAGCAATCAAGGCTGCTGGGAGATGTAGTCCATCCAAAATAGTATGAGCTTTTCAAGATCTGCTTCTGACTGGTTATGAAAGTTGCCTCTAAACACAACACTCTGCTCAGGAAATATAGCCAGCAGGTTGCATGAAAAATATGCCAGAGATAACAAGCACTCGTAGCAAATTAAATTTAGAATGACAGTTGGCATCCTTTTTCAGCAGTAGAGATGTGATGGTACTAACTAGGATCAGGAAGCCATCGTGACACACAGTAAGAAATTCATTTGCAATCTGGCAGGAGCCTATGAAGGGACATCAAAATCTTGGCTCTGCTTTTTTAAAAGGAAGCAAATTTCTAACCACAAGTGCTCAACATCCATTGCTTAGTGAAACACCTGCTGTTATGATCGGCTGGGCACTGAGGAGCCTAGAGAACAGCCATAGGAAGCTCCCTTATATCAGAAGGGACGGCTTTACCATTTGGCAGAGGGAGGTAACTGCTTCAGGTGGCAGAAACACTGGGGTGGCAACAGAGAACAGCAGTATCTTGGATTTTCTTCCTGGCCCTTCCTCAAACTATTCACTCTGCCTGGCAGAGAGCAGAGCTACATGTCCTGTAGAAGTGAATGGCAGTAATTCACTTATAGGGGGAGAAATGTGAATGAATTATGCCACTCTGAACATTCCCAGTCTCATCTAATTATGGAAGCTAAGTAGGGTGAAACCTTGTTAGCATTTGGATGGAAGACTACTAGGGATATAGGTTACCCTAAGAGCATCTCCTTGAAAGCTGGGGGAAATTATAGCTCAAAAAGGAGGCTTGTGAGAGGAGGGTAACTTTGGGGATCTTTTCACCTATTTATACCAGTACTAACTGTAGAGAGCACTCCAGTTAAAGTTAAACAAAATATTTTATTAGAATTAACACGAGATATAAAGTCACGTACAAAAACATACACTCTTAAGAACCATACAAGGCTATTGAAGAGAAAGGCTGAAGGGTTGGATAGAGAGCAGTTGGGGGTAGAAGAGTGATAATTACAAGTCTCAGAGAAAGAGGTCTGCGCAGCGGAGGGACTCAGACAGCATCTGAGGATGTCACAGGGGATCTGGTCCACTGAGAAAGAGCATGATGAGGTGACACACAGAATGGTGGGTCCCACCTGTGTCACATGTGGTTGGGGTGTGAGTTAGGATATTTATACCCTATTTCATACCCTGGAGGGGTGCTCTAGTTAGTACAAAGCCTGGATGGCTTTCTTGAGTGGACAAAAGGTCCGAAACTGTACTGATTGCCTTAGCTCCAGAGTAATAGAACATTGATGGGATCTGCAACAGACTCTTAATATTTGGACAGGTAGGATGTATAGGAAAGATTTCTGTAGGGTATGGGTCGAGGAAAGGTCACTGATTGTATGACTGAAAAGATTAGCATAGACCCATTAACGATTGGGATTTCCACATAATCTATCTGGGTTTTCCCACCATTATGATTCTGGACATGTTCATTGTGACCTCGACTGTACTCCAGTCAGCTTGATCCTGAGCAGTGTCCAGTTAGCCTGACTCCAAAAAGTGTCCAATATGTGCAATTATGAAATAAAATGGTGCCACTCAGAGGTGACAACACTGGACTTTCTATGTTCCTATGGGCAGCACTAGGGGCTCTTTCACACTGCTCAAGCATAGCACTATGATTCCACTTTAACTGCTAAGACAACATCCTATGGAATTTTGGGATTTGTAGTTTGGTGAGGCACTAGAGCTTTCTAACTGGGCATTCTAAATGCCCCTCTCTAAATGGCCCATGATTTGATAGGATGGAACCAGGTCAGTTAAAGTGGAATCCTAGTGTAGTCCAAAAGGGTCCTAGGGGAAGTTTAAAACCTGTTCCTAGTGACCCCAGCCACTGACAAATTAGTCATCAAGACTAAAACCTACTTTATACTGGGTAGAGTTGCCAGGTGTCCTTTATTATAAGGGATGTCCCCTGTTTGAGGGTTGGAAAGCTTTTCCTTCTATACAGACTAACAAGATGCCCAAAATACTGTTTTTTTTGTGTGTGTTTGGGCCCTTCATAAAGGCAAAAATGTGTGCATTGTGTAATTTATGAATCTGGACAAGATATTTTACATTTTTAAAAAAATTACAATGTCTCTCTGGCTTTTCTTCGCAAACGAAGATTCAGGAAGGACTCATCCCACACTTTCTGCAAGCGTGCTGATGACTGAAAAGGCCAATCCGAGATAAACATGTCCAGTTGCAGAAAGCACAGCAGAAGGTCTCCTTGGGTGATGTTTCCAGGTTGTGATTCTTTCTGCATTGTCGTTTCTCTTCAAGACTTGTTTGGTGTGAGGTCTGAAATAAGGCTGCAGCATTGTGGATAGTGCATCTCCATGCCGCCCGATGTGAGGCCAGGGCGGACCATTGTCGGTGATCAATTTGGCTGAGCGTGAGATGTTGTTTCAGGGAGTCCTTGTATCGCTTTTTTGGAGCACCCTGTTACACTGACCTGTAGCGAGTTCACTGTAGAGTACTATTTTTGGGAGGCGATGGTCCTCCATCCTAGAAACGTGCCCTGCCCAGCGCAGCTGTGTTCTCAATATCATGGCCTCAATGCTGGTGATCCCTGCTTGTTCAAGGACAGCAACATTCGTCACATAGTCAGTCCAGTGTATATTTAGGATTGTGCGTATACAGCACTGATGAAAGCGCTCGAGGAGTCATAAGTGGTGGCGATAAGTGACCCATGTTTCAGACCCATAAAGGAGAATAGACAGTATAATGGCTCATTTTAAAAAAAATTACAATGTATTATACAGAGAAACACACGGCTAAGTTAACTGAAATCAAAACTTTCATTTGGTCTTTCAGTAGAAGACAAACTTGTTAATAGCTACATCCTAATTGTCAGCTATAGATGTCATGAATGTTGACTGTCCCTTATGGTTATTGTGAAAACCTGGTCACTGCAGAGACATGATATGTTCAATAGTTCATTGGAGGCCCAAAGACTCCTCTCTCCTGTCCCAGGGTTCAGTGATGGCTCTAGGAAGGTGCAGAGAGGCTGAACCACACCAGATGACACCATCAGGGGTGGGGAGGGGTGACACCAGCCTTAGTGATAACACAGACAGGTTTTTAAACCGAATAGGCTTGTCTGTATGAGGCTATAAAATGTGGATTGATGCACACTAATGCCAATTTGCAGCAGCTTTCATTTGTCTCAATTATTTTTTGGCAAGATCGCAGGCATGCAAACATATCCATGTTCATTGTTCATCAATGCATGTTCATCATCATGCTTGCGAATCAAGATGGCAGGCACGAGTGAATTAGTTGCATTTTTATTCCCACCAGTTGCTGCTGCCGAACAGTATTTTTTTAAGCCTATCCAATGTGTGGAAGTGCAATATTCTGCTTAAATAAATAGGGGGTGGGGAGCTATTTCGTTGCCAGAGCACACGATCGCTATGTTGAAAATCCAAGATGGTGTTTTTGGGCTCTTGCCCTATTAGCAAGCTCCACCCCCTGAGCACATCCAACCAATCACTTTCCACTCCCACTCTTATCTGGAATGTGCACCAAAGCAAATTGGTTCTCCCAATGAGTGGGAATGTGTATTCCCCACAGAGCATTTTTAAAAGCCTAGTTTTTGGCATTTTTGCCCCCACTTCCAAATACAGCAGATTGATTGGGGTTCTCATTAAGACAAATCGTATTCTCCTCGAATTCTATGAGGAGTATTTTCACTGTATAGACAATCCCTGAGTCTTTTGCTGCTTTGGCTCTAAGGTGGCCTTTTGCCTTACTTGTACAAAGGACCTGCCTGGATTTGAAGGTATCCTCTCATTAAATGACTGCCCAGTTCACATCTGGTGTAAAGGAGGGAGATAACTTGGGAGGACTTGAAGGTGCCCATCAATATTTAGAATCTGGAAAGCAGCCTCAGCAGGCATGTAGGGCATCAAGTTACAGGCCTCCCCACTACAATGAGCTGTATGGCATTTGTGCTGATATTTCCTCAGGCCTGTATTTTCTAGTGCAAAACGCAGCAGCCAGACTGGTGTCAGGTGTACATTTTAGAGATCCATAACACTGGTCCTGCAAGAAATACACTGGCTTCCAATTTGCTTCCAAGCTTAATTCAAGGTGCTGGTTTTGACCCACAAACCTCTAAATGGCTTGGGGCTAGGATATCTGAAAGACCACCTCCTCCCCTATGAGCCTGCCAGAAATTTTAGATCTTCAGAGGAGGCCTTGTTGCGTGTTGCAGCACCTTGTGAAGTTAGGTTAGTGGTACACGTAACAGGGCTTTCTCCGTAGCAGCACCTTGACTATGGAACTCCCTAACCAGAGAAGTCAGGCTGGCCTCATCTCTTTTAAGCTTCCCGCAGACAGCCAAAGCAGTGCTGTTCCACATGACATTCAGTGTTTGAAATGGCTGTTTTAACTGTTTAAAAACTGGATTCTAGGATTGTTTTTAGACTTTTAGGGGGTTTAAAGAATATTTTAATGTGTTTTAAAATGTTTTTATCTTTGTATTGATTTTATTTGTTCATTGCCTTGGGAGCCACTGTGGGGTTACCCCTCTCTGGCTTTTCTTCGCAAACGAAGATTCAGGAAGGACTCATCCCGCGCTTTCTGCAAGCACGCTGATGACTAAAAAGGCCAATCCGAGATAAACAAGTCCGATTGCAAAAAGCACAGCAAAAGGTCTCCTTGGGTGATGTTTTTGGGTTGTGATTCTTTCTGCGTTGTCGTTTCTCTTCAAGACTTGTTCATCGTGAGTTCTCAAATAAGGCTGCAGCATTGTGGATAGTGCGTCTCCATGGGGATGGTGGTGTTCGTCCTGTGGTGCAGGCTGGTAAAGAACTTCTGTTTTCTTCAGGTTGACTTCTAGCCCAAACAGCTCTGCAGCTGTTGCAAAGCAGGACGTTAGGCGCTGCAGAGCTGCTTCTGTGTGGGCAACAAGGGCAGCATCATCGGTGAAGAGCAGCTCACGGACTAGATAGTTTAGAGTCTTAGTGTGAGCCCTCAGACAGCTTAAGTTAAACAAGCTACCATCAGTACGGTAACGTATATAGATGCCGTCGTCTTCTTCAAGCTCTGCCATAGCCCTTTGGAGCATCGTGCTAAAGAAGATTGTAAATAAAGTTGGTGCAAGAACACAACCTTGCTTCACTCCAATAGTTATTAGAAAGGGCTCTGAAAGAGCATCGCCATATCTGACTTGTCCACGCTGGCCCTCGTGTAGCAAGATAATCATTTTAAGGAATTTGGGGGGACATCCTAGTCTTTCCAGGATCTGCCACAGACCTTTTCTACTTACAGTGTCGAAGGCTTTGGTGAGGTTGACAAATGTTACATAGAGACCCTTGTTCTGCTCCCTACATTTTTCTTGCAGTTGCCTAAGGGCAAATACCATGTCTGTAGTACTCCTATTGGCTCTGAAGCCACATTGGCTTTCAGGGAGAAGTTCTTCTGCAATAGCAGGAACTAATCTGTTCAGGAGTATCCTTGCAAGGACTTTTCCAGCAATAGAGAGCAGTGTTATGCCTCGATAGTTTGAGCAGTCGGATTTTGCTCCTTTTTTCTTGTACAGGGTGATGATGACTGCATCTCGGAGGTCTGATGGCAGTTCCCCTTTTTCCCAGCAATTCACAAGGAATTCGTGGAATTGTGGGGTTACAAAAATACAATAAACAAACAAACACATACATACAAATTATTTCTGAATTTACACACACAAAGAGACATGCATCTGCACATTTCATTTCTTCCTTTTGTCTGCTTGTTTGGCAATGCATAAATGACCACTCTCTTGATCTTCTCTCTGATCCCCCCCCTCACCCAGAAGGTGATGATTACTGTCATCTCAGACAGGAAAGAGCATCTGCATGGAAGTCTCCTGGCTTGGAGCTGAGTTTTGCAATCACATCTACCTTTGGGCTTAGAAGCATGTGACTAATTCAAGGGGTTTCTCTTCCCCTCTAAAGAGCATGAATGCATGCTCTTCAGAGGGGAAGAGAACAGCTGTGCCCTGATAGCAGCATCCCTTAGGGCTGTTTTTAGTTTAGTCTGTTTATTTGTAGTGCTGAATTCCATCATCTGTGGAAGTTTCTCCCCGGGGGAAGATTGGCCTGGTGGTTCTACTGGGACTTCTAGGTGCTGGAAAAATTCCCCCAAAGTCTTTTGCGGATATGATGTCACCAATCTATTTTTATTTGTTGCTGTGTGTAATGTCAACACTGCATTACACTTACATAACCAGTGGGCTTTCATGAGCTTCATGATGCTCGTATGTGCTTAATTTATTGTTCACGGGCCATTCTTTTAGTAGCTCTACAGCACAAGAGTTTCCTGTACACCTATATCAGGAGTGAGCAACACACAGCTGTCTTTATGGTGTCTCATTTGCCACTAATGATGATGAATTGTTACAGAAAATCAGGAGCAGCACCACTGCAGAAATCTCTCCTCTTTCTTTCCCTTCTGAAGGAGGAGGAGGAGATGCTCTGCTCCACACACTGGCTGTGCTCTGGCCACATCCTGGAGCATAGAGACCAGCCACAGCTGCCACCAAAATCAGCAGCTGATGGTGGGTCTCAGGGTATGTATCTATGTGTTTAATATTCCAGCCTATATGGGGATCCAAGGTGGCCTACAATATAAATTAAATTAAATTAAAACAGAATATAGTTAAAACAAGACATAATGCACAAGTTAAAAAGAATTAAACTGTTAATTAAAAACATTTACAGCAACATGAAAAGCAGTTGAAACAGAATAATGACCATAAACAAGACAGCATACCTGAGTTAAAACACCTTCTGCAACAGCCAGTTAACCATCAAAGGCCTGGGTAAACTAAAAGGTCTTTGATTGACAGCCGAAAAGGAACAGAAGGGGGCCCAATGTAGACTCATGAGGGATGAAATTCCACAGCCCAGGGGCAGCCACTGAGAAGGCTCTCACTCATGTCTTTATCACATGTGCTTGTGATGGTGGTGGGACTGAGAGAAAGCCGTCCCCCTGAAAATCTTAAAACTGAGGCAGGATCATATTAGGAGAGAAATTATTTCAGATAGGGCTTCATGGATCTATAAAGCACTTCCAGTTTTGCCCAGAAACAAACAAAACAGGGGAGTCTTACAAGCTCTCTATAACCAGCCCTGGTCATCAGCCTTCTCCAGCATTTTGGACCCACTGCAGTTTCCAAAAGCAGCCCTACATTGAGGGCATTGCAGTAATCCAAATGGGATGCAATCAAGGTGTGTGTCATCCCCCTACATCAAATGAGTGTTTCCAAGCCTTGAGAAGCAGCCCATTATGATCTATAGAAGAATGGAGAAGTGTTGAGAATAGGGAAACTATACCAGTGGGAGAGGAACTGAGCAGTACATGTGACCACAGGAACACAGGAAGCTGCCTTATACAGTCAGATCATTGGGCCACATTGTCCAGTATTGTCATTGCTGACTGGCAACGATACCCCTAGGTTACAGGCTGGGGCTTTTCAGCTGTGCCTATAGGTCCAGAGATTGAACCTAGGACCTTCAACATGCAAAGTATGCGCTCTATTACTAAGCTCCAGTTTTCTGGTTTGCACTTACCACCTGCGCTGATCCTCTTAGATTCCAGTCCACTGTTCAGATTAGCAGGGTTCAATCAATGCATTTACTGTCTGGCATGCAGCCATCACATAGCCTCCAACATTTTACAGATGAAAACCAGGACACATGTGGCCAAGTAACATAAGAGTAAGGTCAAGATGGCAAAAGTCATTAATGTGGAAGAACAGATAGGAGAGGATTGCAACAGCCTGCTTTCGCCTGAGCCTGTTAGGAAGGGCAAGATCCCATCCTGTCCTCTTTTCGCCCCCCCCCCATTGAATTAACTGAGTGCAAACTACTTAGAATCATAGAATTGTAGAGTTGGAAGAGACCACAAGGGCCATCCAGTCCAACCCCATGCCATGCAGGAAATCACGATCAAAACATCCCTGACAGATGGCCATCCAGCCTCTGTTTAAAGACCTCCAAGGAAGGAGACCCCACCACGCTCCAAGGGAGTGTGTTCCACTGCCGAACAGCTCTTACTGTCAAAAAGTTCCTCCTAATGTTGAGGTGGAATCTCTGTTCCTGGAGCTTGCATCCATTGCTCCGTGTTCTAGTCTCTGGAGCAGCAGAAAACAAGCTTGCTCCATCCTCAATGTGACCCCCCTTCAAATACTTAAACAGGGCTATCATATCGCCTCTTAACCGTCTTTTTTCCAGGCTAAACATACCCAGCTCCCTAAGTCTTTCCTCATAAGGCATGGTTTCCAAGACCTTTCACCATTTTAGTCTCCCTCCTCTGGGACATAGTCCAATTTGTCAATATCCTTTTTGAATTGTGGTGCCCAGAACTGGACACAGTATTCTAGGTACTTTTCCACCTTGAACTCAGTTTGCAGCAATGAAAGTAAGCTGAGGACAAAGGGGGGAAATGAGAGGGGAGAAACTGGGACATTTAAAAAGCAACTGAAAAGGTGGGTCAGCAGAGGATTAACTGGGACTGTCCCTGCCAAATTGGGATAGCTGGAGGCAAGGGATCAACCAGCCCGACAGACTATAAGCTTGCTCATTTAAATATGTATACCTTTTAATTCCTGATCTTTGCTTGATTACTGAGCACAGCACAGCAAATGCCTCCATTGAAAAGCATATTGATTTAAGACACAGGAAATTTCTTTTTGGTGTCTTTTATCTGTGGTGTTGGCCCATGAATGGTGTGAATCAACTCATTTTCCAGATCAGACTTTCACAAGCTGGTGCTCTCTAAGTTTATTGGCTGGAGTTATGGGAACTGTAGGCCAATACATCTTTGTTTGTTTGTTTGTTAAGGCTAAAAAAAAAACAGAGCTTGGAAAATTTATCTTTTTGGACCATAACTTCCAGAATTCTACAACCAGCACTGGACATGCTGACTGATGGATCCTGAAAACTGTGGTCCAAAAACATATATTTTCAAGCTCTGGTCTAGGCACACTTGCAGCATGAAAAAATAGGTATGCAAATAAGATTTCTTTCCCCAGACTAAACCCTGAAAATTTTAATTTTGACTATTCTCTCATGAACTGCCTGTTTGGATAAAAGAAATGTGTAACATAAACTGTAGGTGACTGAAGAGTATACTAAAATGTTTCTTTACTTCATGTTTCAAATTCACTGGAGGAATTAGGTACTGCATATACTTCTAGAGTTTTAATTTTTATTATGCACTATGTTAAATGGTTATTTTCTTCACAACAATGAATGAGATTATCTATTAAATGAGACTTGCAGGGAGATTTACAAAGAACTGGCCATTCAAAATGCATCTGCTGATTGTCCAAAAACGAACCTTAAAAGATAACGTACATAGTACACAACAGCTTTCCATTTATTTTCATTGTATATCCAGAGAAGCATCAAAATTAATAGGGAGTTGGGACAGGAGACAAGGGGAACAAACAATATCCAAAGCAAAAGCCCAGTGAGGACTGTGCTATGCTCACGAATCACAGAATGCTGAGTGTCTGTTGGGAGGAAAAGCATAAAACTGGGGTTGGGGAAATGGAACAGGGTGTTCTAGAAGAGGCTATGGTTGGCTGAAACCTTGAATGTTAGCACTCCAAAGCCACAATTTCTTGTAGGAAATATAGGAAACTCATCTCCTCCTATCGTTTCATTGCCCCTTCTGTTTGCCAGGTCTTCTGCTGAACAGCCACAATAAAAGTTACTGGTTGAAGAAGTCATTTTTTGAGATCGAGGCTCTAGACCAGTGGTTAGGATCCACCGGCCCTCCATATATTTGGGAGTATAACTCCTGCAGTCCCTTACCGCTGGCCATACTGCTGGGTGAGGCTGATTGGCACCTACAGATTAAAGCTTCTAGAGGGCCAAAGCTCTGCATTGTGACTCTAATTGGGTATACATTTCCAGCTTATGGCAACCCAGAGGGGAACCTATCACAGGCTTTTCTTGGCAAGATTTGTTCAGAAGGGGTTTGTCATTGCTTTTCTCTGAGGCTGAGAGAATGTGACTTGCCCAAGGTCACCCAGGGGGTTTCTGTGGCCAAGTGAGGATTCAGACACTGGTCCCCTAGTGCAATGCTCAAAGCACTCCACTCTACACTAGCTGGCAGTGACTATATTTTGTCCCAAGATCCCCCAAACACTGGCTATTATGTACCTTCCAGCTGCTCAGAGATTTGCCCTAAGTGGAACATCATCAAAATAACATTTATTTACTAACAAGTCATGAATGAGAATTCAAGCACACCCCACCTAATGTGTACACACTTGTTGAATTTTCCTAATTAATTTGGGTAGCAAAGCCTTGAAATGTGGTGTGCAGAGAGAGTTCTATGGATAACATAGGCTGCTAAAAAGACAAATGAATTGATGCTAGAGCAAATCAGGCTTGAACTTTCCCTAGAATCCAAGATGACTGAACTGAGGCTGATGTACTTTGGACACGATGAGATGGCATGACTAATTGGAAAATATAATAATGACATAGCCTCCATCTGTCCCAAGCCTTCCTTCCCTGAGGATGGGAGTGTTAGTGTAATTTACCTAATTTGCTGTTAGTGTAATTTACCACTAACAGCAAAACCATCCTTCTCCCCTTTCATGCTCCTGTTTTAACCAATAACATTCTCAAGCCAAGAAACACATTTGCTTGTGAATTAAATCTAGCTCTGTAGCAACACAGGAGTCAGTTACACGGCAATTTTTAATGTGGCAATTTGCGCTTTAGCCCTTTTTCGCACCAGTGACGGATAGTTTAGACGATTATGGGGGATTCAGTTGCATTGTTTACTTTTTTGCTTTCTTGTTCAGACGGGCAAAGGTGCAGGGTGTGTGTGTGCCTGCCTGCCTGCCTCTTAAAGCCACTCACTGAAAACACACACAGTTCATGGAAGAGGGGCTTGATGGGGGGGGGATAGCTCCTCCGTGACTGAAAGGGCTTTTGGAATAACAGGCTTGAAAAATAGCAGGCATTCCTCAGAGGGAAAGATCAGAGCACTTTCTCTCTCTCAATCTCTCTCTCTCTTTCTTTCCCTCCTGATCTCCCTCCCTCTCTCCCCCCCCCCACGCTTCCTGCTGAGCCTCCTTTTCTCTGCAGCTGAGCAGACTGTCAAACATACAACAGAACAATCGAGCAATCAGCCGGTTGCAGCATGCTCACACACGCATGCACACACACACACACCACCCAAGCGAGGGCTAGCCCCATTCCTGACTGTCTTCCCTGCCCCCAAAGCCTTCCTTTGAAACAGACAGGAAGGGCTCAGAGCAGATTTCCCAAAGTGGGCTGCAAGCAGAAGGGGCAAATGGCGGGCTCGGTGGATTTCTCCCTCCAACCAATCTGTCTATTTGGAGAAGGCACAATGGTCACTCCAACCAATCAGGATTCAGCTCTGCTCAGGCTACTTTGGAAAGGTCGCTGCAAGTTCACACAGACATTTGCAAAATGTAAGTTCACACTATCAATTGTGTGTGTGCATTTTCGCGAACTTTATCAAAAAAGTCTGGAGAACTAGCAAAAGCTGATACTACACGACTTATGGGTTTTTGTTCCCCCCCTCCTTCTGAAAACGGTGCTGTGGCTTCGAAATACATGGGAACTATCAGGCGTCTTGCTGAATTCTTTGAGGATTTATTTTGCCGTGTAAACGGCCCCATAGAGAAAAGAGGCATACCTTGTCTCAGAATCTTACTCCTGCACCCTTATAGACAGACCTTGGAAAGGTTACTTTTCTGACTACAGGTCCCAGAATCAATTAGTCACAGCCATGATGGTTGAAGGTTTCTAGGAGCTGTCATCCAAAAAGTAATGTTTTCAAACTGTACAATAAACTCTGGTGGCTGGACAGCACTTCTTTTTAATGTAATAGATCAAAAGTTAATGAAGAAACATTGGAGAGTAATATTATATATGACCTCAGCTGCTAGAATTCTTTATGCGGCAAAATGGAAAAGAAAGGAAACACCTACGGCAGAGGAATGGTTGTTCAGAATGAGAGATATGATGGAAATGGACTGGCTCACTGCTAGACTTAAAGATATTCCGACAGATAAGATAGAAAAAGAATGGCTACCGATGAAAAGACATTGGGAAATGAAATGGAGAAATCTGGCCAACTTGGACCTATGGAAAGTTTTGTAGAATAATGTAAATCTAGAATCAGGTAGATCCAAGTTGACATTAAGGACTCGCTTAGATTAGCAGAATTCAGATCAATTCAAGTTAAAGGCATTCATTAGATATAAGTTTGAAAAAAGTTTGGAAGAACAGGGAGGTACGGGAAAGGGGAAATGGAATAAAGGTTAAAGGATTCTAAAATAATGTATAAAAAATGAAGATGATAGATACAAAATGTTAGAGACTTTTAAGAATACGCATAATATGATGGGGAATCTTTTTATGCAATAAGCTAACAATCAATATTTTCATTCAAATTTTATTATCCTATAATAAGTTACATTGTTTTCAAGCTTTTCAGAAAGATAATGTTATATCAAATATTCTAAGTTGAATGTAATGATATAAAAATTATAATAAAAAAATAATAAATCAGGGGTGATTTTCTTCAACCTTTCACACCACACAATTATAGCACCATAATTCCACTTTAACTGTCATAACTGCATTCTGTGGAATCTTGGAGTTGGTAGATTGGGGAAGGCACTAGAGCTCTCTGGCTGAGAATTCTAAACATCCCCCCCAAACTGCAAATCCCAGAATTCCATAGAATGTTGCTATGGCAGTTAAAGTGGAATATAACACTATGATTGTACAATATGAAGGGCCCCAGGCAGAAGAACATCTCTTGTGGAAGGCCACAAACACTGAGATAACCCCAGTCACCGCTGGGCATGATCTGGCTCAGCCTCTCCTGCCTCCCTTTTTGATACCCAGTAACACAGGCTGTAACCAGCAGGATCGCTTTCTGGAGTCCAATGTTCCAGTTAACAGTTTATTATGGTATGCACATGAAAGGAACAAAGGGTTTACACAATTTTAGAAGACAACGAAATGGTTGCTGCTCTCTCACCTCTATCTTTGGAAAGACGACTTATGAGCTTCCTGTATTTATTAGAAATATCTGTTCCCTGTTTTCCCACCTTGAGGTAGCTTACATCACATATTTAAAAAGAGCAAATAAAAAATCAAAAGACATAGAAGCCAGCAGCTATTGATGATAAACAAAATAAAATAAATAGAGAGTGAAGCAGAGTCAAAAAAAATACCAGCTGGTCAAAGGCCTGTAGGAAATAAAAGGCTTACTGTTTGCACATCAGGGATGGGTGAGAAAAATCCAAGTTAGTGCATTTCAAAGCCTGGGCATCAGACCAGAGAAGACCCTAATTTGCATTCAGCCAAGCTTCAGATGGTGGTGGGGCAAACAAGAGGGCCTTCCTGGATGACTGAAGGTGGTGGAGTGGCTCAGATTGGAAAAGATGGTCCTTTGGCACAAAGCCATTTAGTGTCTTCAAAAAATAACAACCAGCACTTTATTGAGCTATAAAATGAACTGGGACTCAATGAAGTTTGTACAAAAGAGTCAAGTGATTGCCAAAACCAGCTGGTTTCACAGTTGCACTGTAAACCTGATGATACTCCCACATGTTGCTTAAAGACAGTCCCATGGAGAGGGTACATTGCACTAACCAATCGCCAGCATAGAATTGGAAGAGACCAATTCTAGAGTTGGAAGAGACCACAAGGGCCATCCAGTCCAACCCCCTGCCATGCACAATCAAAGCATTCCCAACAGATGGCCATCCAGCTTCTGTTGAAAAATCTCCAAAGGAGACTCCACCACACTCCAAGGCAGTGTATTCCATAGCTGAACAGCTCTGTCAGGAAGTTCTTCCTAATGTCTGGATGGAACTTCTTTTCCTGGAGTTTCAGTCCATTGCTATGTGTCCTTGTCTCTGGAGCAGCAGAAAACAAGCTTCTTCCATCTTCAATATGACATGCCTTCAAATATTTAAAATGGCTATCATGTCACCTCTTAATCTTCTCTTCTCCAGGCTAAACATACCCAGCTCCCTAAACCACTCCTCATAGGGTATGTCTTCCAGACCTCCCACCATTTTGATTGTCCTCCTACGGACACGTTCCAGCATGTCACTATCCTTCTTGAATTGTGGTGCCCAGAGAAGGCCCTAACATGCATTCAGCCCAGCTTCAGATGGTGGTGGGCAAACAAGAGGGTCTTCCTGGATGATTGAAGGTAGTGGAGTGGCTTAGATTGGAGAAGATGGCCCTTTGGTAGCTATCATGGCACAAAGCTGTTTAGCATCTTCAAACATTAACAACCAGCACTTAGGCAAGCTTGGAAATGAGCTGGGACTCAGTGAAGCATGTACAAGAGTCAAGTGATCCCCAAATCAGCTGGTGTCAAGAGGTTTCACAGTGGCACTGTAAACCAGATGACACTCCCACATGTTGCTTAAAGACAGTCCCATGGAGAGGGTGCATTGCACTAACCAATCCCCAACATAGTCACATTCACTTTCTCCAGAAACAATTGCAAATGGCTCACCAATGTAAAAGCTGGGAAAGGGCACTCGTGGCCAGAACTGCTACCAGAGAATCCTGGAGCAAGGCTTAAGAGTTCTCCCAGATTGTGCATGGGATTCTTTAAAGAGAGGTCAACCCAATCTGGAACAAAGTTCAAGTCCCTCACCAGATTGGTAATTCTCCTGACAAGGATCACTTGTGTTTTGTCTGGTTTAAGCTCTAATTTGCAAGCTCACATCAGCTATATTTCTGATCTAATGTTCCAGTTCAGGGATTCCATGGTCTCCTGTGTTATAGTTTTTCTGATTTCTGTGTATGGTTGTGAAAGCTGGACAGTAAAGGAAACTGACAGGAAGAGAATTCATTTGAAATATGGTTTTGGAGTTTTGCAGATACTGTGGACTGCTTAAAAGACAAATAAAAGCCTGAAGTGTTATAGAAGTCAAAACAACCAGAGGCTATCATACTTTGGACATATGATAATATGTCTCATTAGAAAAGACAACGCTCAGTAAAGTGGAAGGTAGTAGGAAAAGAGGAAAACCACATTCCTGGTGGATTGACTCAGTCACAGAAGCCATGGCCCTGAGCTTGCAAGACTTAGCAAAGTTCTTGGAGGACTCTCATCCAGAGTGTTGCTGTAACTCAAAGCTGAATTGAAGACAATTAATAGCAGTCACCTGAGCTCAGGTGGAAAGGAGAAAGCTGAGTATCACCAACACAGCGGATGATGTCACACTCCAAATATCTAGATTATTTCTTCCAGTGGCTACCTATAGTGGAGCCAGGCCTCACAAGATCAAACACTGGCATTCTGTTTTTATTAGCAGTGTACAATAATGTCATTGGCTGCTACCATCTCTTTACTGGCTCATTATTCTACGATTATCAGCACATCCTACTCAATTTGCTATTATGCTATGTACCACTGTTGCGTGTGCGTATGATATAGATATGGATGAACAGAGCTACATGCATTTTTGGATTCTCCTTGGAAATGTACCTATAGAAATTGCCATGATAAGTGCACTAGAAATACTACTGGTACACTCCCTGGGTATTCTTACTGTTGCACCAAGGGGCAGTGGTTTCCAGTAAACAGATGACTTGTTTCTATAGCTACAACCCACTTTTGGGGATAGAGAAAGGGAGGTTAAAGGGGAAATACCTTGTCCAGTCAGCTCCTAGTTAAAGACTGGATGGTTCCTCACGATCAAACCACCATTCCAGCAAACACCTCCAGAATAATTCAGATAATCCTTGGTCTCGAGATTCCATAGGTCTGACTTTATCTAAGTCAATGTAGGTTAGGGTAGTCAACAGATCAAAAAGATGAAAAGAGGCAACACCTTTGCTCAGGAGAATACAACCTAGCCCCAGGTCAGATAGGACAGTTTTCTTTGATATTGGGTTATTCATTGTTCAAAAATTAACTTGCCTGGTATGGATGGAAGAAATGAACTGTTTCCTCATGGTGATATATCAACTTTTAAATAACAACTAATTTAAATACATTTTTCTTCATGAGAACATAGAGTTTTGTTCATCAGCTTCAGACAAAAAACAAATGGTTTATTAGAATATTCTATACATAACAAAGTATCAATTTGTTCAACAACAACTGAAGTAATAAAAACTATCCAAGCAGGCCTTCCCAATGTAAAAGAATAAACTCCAGCTAGTGAATGTTGTCCCTTCCAGATGTGCTGGCCTCCAAGCCCATCCCAAAGCATTTTCAATGGGAACTCCAAACCTGCACTCCATTCTTCAGCTCCATCAATAACTAAGTGAACTACTAGCACTTGAAAACAGGAGGCTCTGGTCATTCAGTGACAGAACAAAAATGGCAATTCCTTCCTGCATAGCTGTGAGACACCATCCACAAACCATTTGAAGTACATGCCTTTTTCAGTAGTGAAGAGACCTACTGACGTCCTTGACATCTGCCAGTCAATTCACAAAGTAGCAGAGAATGGGAGATCCTCCCCCCCACACCTCTTTCAGGGCCTGGTAAGGTCTTCTCTTATAGGGATCTGTGGCTGAGATGACTCATAAAACCATATACAATATATTTCAGATTATAGTGTAAAGGCAAAAGCCATGTGTGGTCTGGGGTGATGGGAGTTACAGCCCACGTTTGTTGAGAGGACTAGGTTGGTTTGAGCGAGTTGTCTCTACAAAGAAACCCTCATCACAAAAGCACTGGCATATTGTTAGTGTATATGCCCTCCACACTGTAAGTTGTTTGGGTTTTAAGTTACACACCAGCCTTCTTGATTTGTCTAACACAAAGCTTTTTAACCCTTCAGAGAAGAAACAATTTTTTTTCTTTAGAGAAGGGGAATCCTCTTCTTAGCCTGAAATACCTTTTCCTGTTAAGCTAGCTCATCTTGTTTTCCAGCTGGCATCTCCAGAGCATTGTTAGATAAACATGGCTACCCCAAATATATATTTTTGTTATATAAAGGAGCAACTAAAATGTGTAGCGATACGATTCAGAAACATAAAAGGACACTATTTCAATAACTGAAATGATATGCTATCCTTTTCTAGCTTGGTAACATTTAATGGGATTATTTACAGTTAGGCAGAGAGGATACCTGGGTATTTGTGTTAAACCTTCTACATTTGTAGAGGCATTGTGTAACACTGAGAACAGTCTGAGTTTGGTACACACGTAAATCTCCACCTGATCTGAAAGCCCAAATGTAGCATTTGAATTCAGGCTCCTCCAGAAGTGGTAACTTAATGGCTCGAAGAGCCAGTATGCAGACATGCAAACCAGATAGGTCTTTCAGATTTCCCTGGTGACTCCCTGTTTTCCAAGAGGGAGCTCTCACTGGACATATATGGATGAGGAATGTTCATTAAAGCAACAGTTCACATAAGACTTTTTGTGAGGTAGAATGCAAGTTACCAGATATACACAAAAGACTAGACCAAGCCTAGGTGATTGATTGCCTAATCCAATGTGACAAGATTTCAACTCATTACATCACCTCAAACATGCATTTCACAATGATAAGATCAGGTAGCTGTATGACAAAGCCAACATTCCAGGATGGATTCAATCCTCTCTCTTTTCCTTAGTGACCCATGCCTCTCCACATGAAAAATATTGCAAGAATCTGGTAAAATCATTTTTAAAACACAACTAAGGTTTCATACTGTTTTAGCAACATTTCAAACTGCAAGTTAAATTAGAATAGTGGAAATCACTGGAAATTTGAGGAGAATCATCTCACTCAACTAGTTTGCCATATGGACACAGCTCTGGCTCTGTGCAGGATCACTCCGTATTTTACAGCTGAGAACTAGACCTAAGAAAAACAAGAGTGTGAATGCTTCTGTGAGAACATGTGTTGCCCCAGAAAGAAAGGTGGCCATGTTGGGGAATAAGTGTGGTAAATGATAGCATCAAAACAAATGGAATGCCTTTGGCCTGAATAATAACAGAGCTAAAAACGGGAATATGCAGTTCGTGGCTGAGACTGTGGCTGCTGTGGCGGCTGCGGTGGCTGCTGTCCTTGCTGCTGCTGAAGACGAATTTGCTGTGAATATGGATCTTCAAGAGACTTAATCAACAGAGTAGTTTTTGGTCCAGTCTTCCATATAATGCCGTTGAGATCTTTAACAGAAGACTCCACTGTGATACTGTGGGTGCCAACAATGATGAAGTTCAAGAGGAACTGTGTGCTGAAGTAATCATTGTGAGGTTCAACCATCTGCTCCATCTCATTTGTCAGACTGTCAACAGGCATCTGGAAAAATAAAAGAGCCAGGACAGCATCATATGACATGTCTCTACAGTAGAATTCAGTTGCTACACAGGACACTGGTACTTCAGACATTACAACTTGCTGAAGTGGATTCAATAAGCTGATAACTATATGCTATACCTTCACTTAGCAAGCCTAAACAAACTGCAATGATCACAAACTGCTCAGTTGTCCATATCTGAAAACCAGAATTTGGGAACCTCCAACCAGCCATGCCAAATGATCAGCATTGTCTCAATTGAATACATTTGTTTCCTGCTGCCACACAGCTGTGTGATCTTGGCAGATTGCAATGCTAGGACATTTCAGCACCATTGCCAAAATAGCAAGTGAAGAAAAGGATTATCTGTTCCAGCAGCCTTTACTTCCAAAATGCATGCCTTCTCCTAAGTAAATGATAAATCAGGGAGGGGAAATTTCCCATGGAGATGTGATCAACAACATCTAGACCAACACTTATTCAAGGGTCTAATTTTCAAAAGAGGGAAAATTCTCAGAGAAGCTTGTGCTCACAAAAAAACACACAGAAAGAAAAAGGCAGGAAAAGTCTTGCTAGCCAACAAGTTAAAGGAGATCTGAGATCCATATTCTCATGGGTTTCAGGCAGCACAACTGTGGACAAGTTATGACTCTATACTTTTTCTTACCTTATAGTCTTGACCAGATTTGCTCTGCAGTGTTGAAGATACATTTAGACAGATAGATTGAATTTTGCGGAAAAGGCCTGGTTTGGAGCCATGCTGGACCACTCCTTCTACCTTTAAGGCCAGTTGTTGGTTATTCTGAACTACAATGGGCTCAGCTGGGTTACGTGGAGATGGTGACAGAGCAAGCTGAAACAGATCAAGATTTATAATTACTGAGCTGTTTGTTCCTTTTTTTAAAAGAATACATTTCATTCAAGGAAAAAGACACTCATTCCCAAACTCAATTCAGGCTACATATGATTGATTTAAAATCTTACTGCGTTCACCTGATTTTCTGTTGTATTTTTCCAAAGAGAACTTGAGATTTTCAAGATAAAATGAGAACTAATTTCATTACGTGTATGCAACTTTCTGAAGTGTTTCCTGATGTATCTGTCTTGCTACTGAATTATCCATTTTATTAACGTAAGTGAAGATGTACCATTGTACAATGGGATTGTTTATATTGTTATTTTGTATTTTCAGTGCTTTTGCTTGTTTCCTTAATTTTTCTGCTAGTACAACTAGTCACAGGTGGTTGTACCAAGAATACAGTACATGTTTACATTTGCATTACACCATTTTAGTATAATTTCAATATCTGCTACCTACATAATGGTTAACATCTCTTTATAGGGTAAAGTTTCATTCTGACGTTAGCTTTTAAGCATCTCCTTAAATGTCATTGATAATAGTATTCACAGGAGAGAGTTTTATACTTGCATTCTTGAAATACTTTCTTCTAAACCTTTGCAACTTTACAGTATTACCACGTATACATATAAGTTCAGCATTCCTTGAATCCTCTCCAGCAGTTTGGAAACAGGGTACCATGAATACAATCCAACATTGCTGGGGTTAAGTATCAGTACTGAACTGTCTTTATGGCACTAGGGATGGAGGATAGGGGACCGGCAAAACATTAAAGCAAGGACAAATTCCCCAGTGAAAGGAAGCAGAAGAGGGCCATAGGGCAAAGTTTTTTTACGCTGCTCCAGAAAAAAGGGCATTTGGGGCATGTTTTATGTTCAGTGCCATCATGAGCTCTGCATCCACTGCAGGAAAAGTCTTTATTTTCCATAAATAACACTCTAGCTTTCTTATATTAGGGGAAGGTAAATATTCCATACAATATAGCAATAAAAAATTCTTTAAATTGTGCCACTTCAGGCAACAATTGCAAGTGGAGAAAGGAGTATGACAAGGAGAACAATTCAGCTTGGCCTTCTTTGTGTATGTGAAGGGGATTTAAAAAAAATCCTTTAGGGTTCATGAATGGAGTCTGACACTAGGTTGAACTCAGCAGTGTATTTAATGACACAGGGCCAGGTGGACTTGGGCATGGTAGCTCAGCAATTAAATCAACTTTATATAGACTTCTTACAAAAACATGCAGTGGCAGGGACTGAGCAAAAGGCCATGACATACAAATACACTCACCAATAAGGACAAGCACTAGTTCCAAACTATGGATAACACAGTTGTTCTCTGTATTTTATTTTGGTGTTCTGGCTGTTAACTTATCAGCAGAATATATCAAGATGTTTTGGAACATGGCTTAGAATGTATCATATGTGTATAACTTAACTTGAAATCACTAGGAATTTACAACACTTTCTATGTCTGAGCACATCCTTTCTCCAGCTTGGATCCACCTCATTTAGTCTTCTTCAGATGCCAATTTTTTATACGCAGAAAGGGTGTTGGGTTTTTTTAAGGACCAGGAGTATTCAACAGTGGCTCTCCTGATTTACAGCCTGAAGTGTTTTCAAGCTATAGTAGTTTTCCATTTAATTCTGCTGCTTGTGTGAAATGGCTACCTATGAACATTTCATACACCTACCATTTAAGCATGAGATTCTTCTTTAACCTTTAAAAGGCCAAATTTCCAGCCATGTGTGTTTTAGAAAGAAAGAGGAAAGCTTGCAACAACAGCAATGCATATGGAGGCAGTGGAGGAACAAGAATGCCATGACTCAGGAATGAGCATGCTGTATGCCCACATCCTTTGGAACTCAGATACGCTTTGCAGCAGTGGGGTACAAACAGCCCATCCAGATTTTCATTTCATGTTTTAGTTATTTCCTGTCTCAATTACTGCAAGCTTCTTTTGACTGGACTTCCATTATCTCATCTTAGTCCTTTGGTTTCCATTCTACATTCTGCTGCTAAGATTATCTTCTTGGCCTGTCATTTTGATAATGTTATGCCACTTTTGATATCTCTTCATTGGCTACCTATGCCCTCTAGGATTCAGTATAAGCTGCTTGTTCTGACATTCAAGGCCCTGCATAACCTAGTTCATCCTTACCTTGAAACTCTTATCTCTTTTTACCAGCCTGTTAGACATCTTTGCTCTGCAAATTCTGGCCTTCTTACCCAGCCAAGGGTTTTTTCCCCCTTGGGTTGACTTCATCCTTTTTCTCTTGCTGCCCCTTATTCCTGGAATTGCCTCCCAATAAACTTGTGGACTATTTCTTCCCTTGATGTTTTTAAATCCAAATTGAAAACTTTTTTGTTCTCTCAAACTTTTGAATTTAGGATTAATGTTAAACTGAAAACTTTTTTGTTCTCTCAAACTTTTGAATTTAGGATTAATGTTATATTTTTAATGTATTTGATTACTTGTACTGATTATTTTGTCTTATTCTGAATTATCTGTATGTTTTTTCCCTTTTCTTATTGTATTTTGGTATTGTATTTTAGTATCTTATATTATTGAAATAGTGATAATTGTTTTACTTTGTAACCTTTTGTAAAGCACCATGTACATCGATGGCGCTATGTAAATAAATGGTGATGATGATGATGATGGTGATGATGATGATAATAATAATAATAATAATAATGTTGTAACATTTAATGGCTCATCACCTCTTGTGTGGGCCTTTTCAACCCAAACACCTGGCCAAAATCAGAGACAATGGTGTATGTGTGTGTGTGTTTACACTTATGTCCATTGTGCAATTTGCTCTGCCCATGTTTGGGGTCATGAAACTTTAAAGCAACACCTTGGAATAAAGACACAGAAGAACAGTTCTTACATTGCTACCATTGTGCATGAAAGGTACTCCAGTGATCCCAACTGGAGGAAAACCTTATGCACTGGGGCATGAATGTTGCAATAGTCTACAATCTTTGATAAGGTCTCTTGCTTGTTAAGAACCCTTAACTTTTGACTCTGACAGCTGTTAGGTATACATACTTCAAGCAACTTCAAACATAACTCAGCTGTTAGTGACACAGCCAATTGATTAAAAGGAGGAAGTTTGAAACTTGGCATGCCTACTCTAAAGATAAATTTTAGTGCAGCTGTTCCCAATCCTCCAGATTTGCCACTCAATCAAAACAATTTTGCATGAAGCACTGAGATTGCACATGGAATGGTGAGGAACAGCATACACACACACACAATGCAAATGCAAAATTTAGTCCATGTTTTTTAAGTACCTGTAAGGTTGAGTAAGAGAGAGATTGCGTTTTTCTTTGTTACACACCACATATACACAGTCCAGTGACATGCAGCTACAATTCACAGCTAAAGAATCTATAGACTATATGTGACATGTGCAAATCCAATGTGTATTGATCTCTTTAACACATGAACCTGTATGCACGCGACTAAGAAAAGGTGCCCTCTGGCAACACTGTGCATGGATAGAATCTACTGGTTCCCTTCAATATATGTTTAATTTGTATAGAAGATCTGTACATTTATTTGGAAGCTTAACTATAGGAAGGCTATGAGGCTAATGGCTTGATAGCATTTGAGGCCATATTACACCAAATGGATAGTCAATAAAACCAACCATTAAAATGAGGCAGGAAAAATGAAGCAATAAGATAAACCACAAGAGCCTAAAAGGTACATGAGTAAATATCAAAATATGTCAAACCATCTAATTTTATTGCATACACACACACACAGAGTCCCAGCTCAGAAATGCCACTAAAGTGTTAAGTGGAAATAAAAAGTGAAGAGAACACACTGCACAGACTCCTTCACATATTTCTTTCAGAAATATGACTACAAAAGTGAGGCCATCTGTACATCATACAGGCCTTGAAAAGTATTACTATGCCACACCCAGCATTATTGTTCTTGTTAATTATGAGTGGCCCCTCCACAGGGGTGGAGCTATAGAGGGGAAAACGAAATGATAGCACTGGCCCCAAATAAGAATTCTCTTCCCAAATGAAATTTTCCTTCAGTTGTTAAATTTCTAGCACTGTAGTAATGTAAAATTCACTTGAGCATTTAGAATTACAGTTTAGGTGTTCATATGAAAGGGGGAGACAAAATTATTTAGGGAATGTGAACAAGAAAATACAAGAGTTTTGTATGTGAATGATTTTATTGTCAGACTCTCTGCAATGCTAGAAATTTGGGGACTGAAGGAAAATTTCATGGGAGGCAGAATTCTTATTGGGGAGGCAATGCCCTCATTCTGCCCCCCCCCCGCTAAACCCCTGTCACTACCCCATTTTATGTCCCGTGTTCTGTACCACCTTCTCTCCCTCCCCCCAACCTGTCTCCATTACACTCCCCACTTTATACCACCACAGCACCCAGCACTAATAAAGACAATACAGACAGTAACAATAGCTTTGTGCTGTTCTTTTGTCTAGGAGAAAAGAGATTCACTGGCCTATTGATTGCTCCCATTGTTTCTTCCATTCTTAAAAGGGGCAGAAGATTCAGGCCAAACAGGATCTCTCATATTAAAGAAAAATAAAAGAAAACTAGCTGTACCTGGCATAATATATGCCATTATACTAGATTTGAAAGGTTCACACAATTCAGCTACATGCTACTATTGTAGGGAAAAATACCACCAAAATGTATACAACCACCAAGGGACCACCTAGCTGGCTGACTCTCCTGCCCTGGACTCAGAGGCCTTTTCAGCGCAGCAGCATCTTCCCTTGCGCTCCCACAGTGAGCCATATAGCAGAGGTGGAAGGGGGGCTCCATTTAGGCTCCCAGAGTCCTTTCCATGGCCGACAATGGGGCCCTTGTGTGGCTGGGGGTGTAGATTCAGATTGGCAGGAGTGGACTGCGAGGTGGCAAGGGAATTTGCATGTGAGTGGTGACTGGTTGAGGGATGTTTCCTAAGTGGCCAATCAGCACACTGAGAAAGGCAACATACCCAAGAGTTTTATATATATAGATAATCAAAACCATTACGGGGCATGTGTGTCCCTACTCAAACCTGTTTAGGGCAGTGTTACAGAGTTAATCTGTTGGAAATGCTCCTTCTCTCCATGCTGCTACCTTCTCTGTGTGGCAAAACATATGGGTAGCCTATCTTGTCCGACTCTTGTTGTTAGCTGGCACAACAGAGCTACAGTAATCTCATTAGACTGTGAAGAACACAACAGGGTTATCCTACTATCTTTCCCAGTTTTACAGTATCAGGATGGCTGGGCAGTATAGTCCCACAGTGTTTCTTCCAGATGAAGAAAGTAAGCAGCACAGCAGTGAGTACTTAAATGGCAGTCGAAGTGCAAGATACAATCTCTCTCACATCTGTCAGAAAATTAATCTATTTCCTGCATAGGAGCAGCAGACTGCTCTTCCAAGGCAAGGATAGACGTGCTCCTTTACACATTCTTTACAGAGAGAAATTTGAGTAAGAAGGGAGTTACAACTAGATACATACTCAAGTTTGAAATTACATGGAAGGAGAATATAAAATCTAATGGATATTATTTCTGGTGGCTAATAGCTTGGAATAGTTTGCTTAAGGTTTGCTTCAAAAATAATTTTCACAGCCCAACCTTTACTTCCATTTCAGTGATGAATCAGTAAGATATCATGGTAACATTTTAACCTGCAGATAATAGGTAACTGGATAGTTGGATTAGCAATTGTCCACCTTTTCTCCTGCCTGCTACTACACAGATTATAACCAGAATGTCTTTTCTTTAGCTGCAGTTAACATCCAGTGTGACTTTAGCTTACCTTAATGCTAGTTGACTGTAGCTTCTGGAAAAAATACCTCTGAAATGACAAGGGGACTTTCAGCAAGGCAATGACGGCGCTACATAGACAAGCTGTGTGCTGGAACAAAACAATGCCAAGCCAGATCAGACTTAATCCTTTTTACAGCAGGGATAGGAAACAGCATGAATTTTAGGTGTTATCACCACAGCTGATTTTGCACTTAAGAAGCCAAGATAAACCACTACTAGGATTAAGGAACAGCATAGAGGCTGGAAAACTCCCTAGCAGATCTAGTTGCTTTCCTGCATAGGATAGCAGCCCCTCTAATAGCTTTACGGTAATTTGGGAAACAGCACAACATTGCTCTTTCTCCTGAGTTTTCTCCCTTTCCCAAGTATATATGTGACCATGAAATTACAGGAAAAAACATAAAAGCCAAAGCAGACTGATTTGTAAGGGGCTTTTACACAGGTGTTTCCTGGGGATCTGAACCCGTCAAGGGGCAAAATAGACAGTTAGACGCTGCCATCCAAATGGCAGGGTTGAAAATGAGTGAAGTAACAGCAGGTAGTTCTTAGAATCTGGAAAAAATGACAAGCATGGAAGGAACTAAACAGTAAAATCATCTGGGTGGTGGTGGTGGAGAAATCCTTAAACCTTAGGAACAACAGCCATGCCAATAATGCTGGACAGAGTACCTTTGTGGCTATCTGCTGTAAAATGGTATTTAGTTTTTCTGCACAACAAGTTCACACAACGCATATGAAAGACACCAGAATTCTGTTTGTTTCTCAAAGGGAGCAACTGGAAATGCCTTGAAATCTGTATCTGAAGCCCTGGCTCCAAGTCTAGTCAACAGAATAAGCTCAACCAGACAAAAGAAAGTGTTCTCTACTTTGTACTGAAGTCAGTGCAAACAGCACATGTGCTCTTGGATGGCCTGGCTCAAAGAGAGACACAACACTGGTGAAAAGTCATGTTGAAATACAATCAGCTTTAACAAATAAAGCAAAGACGGTGGTTAGAAGTTCCACAGATGAAGTTTCTGCTTGACAGCCATCATAGCAGCAGATTTGTTTAGCTTGGCTGAGTGACTTCTGGATTATACCTGAATAATATTTGTGAATCAGTTCAATGCAGATAGTTAAGCATTGTTCTCTATTACAGTTTCAGCAGTGAATTACAGATTACTTTTGATTTGTCACTTCTAAAGTTACACTGCCAACATAATATATAAAATTGGCAGTGCAAGTTATAAAAATGATGCATTCTCAGCACAAAAGGAATCTCTAACTTTGCTTTGTGTTAGAAATGCCTCTCCTGCTGTCTCTACGTCAGAATGTTACATGTTGTCAATAAAAACCTGGAGACTTGACTTCTTGACATGAAGAAATATACAATACCAGTATTTTAGAAGCCTCAAAGACAGGATAGCTATTACATACCATGTAAGACACAGGTGCATATTTTCTATTCAGTGATTCCACTTCTTCCAACACATGACTGAACACAGACATCATTCTTCTTTCATATTCACTTGTGGCATGTGCCACTCCAGCAGAACCATATTCCTGAAAGCTAAAGAAGAAATTAAATGCCAGCGATGCCCAATGTGTATTTTCTTTAACCTGCACCCAGAGCCTTATGCATTTTTTTCACACTACTATAAACCTCTTGATTGGAAACAAAGACAGGATAAATAGTGACAGTAAACATATTACTTGGTCGCTTAATAAAGGTTGTATAGTTCTGTACAGAGACCTATAAAGGACTTTTCTTCCATAATAATAGCAAGAGATGGAAAGGAAATGACTGTCATACATTAGATTACTTAAAATAGAGCATTCTATACACATGAAAACTGTCCTCCCAAATTAGCAATAACAACTAAAAACATTTCCCTTCATTCAGCACATTAATGAAAACAGTGAAGAGACATGATTTTCCTGCATGGCAGGGGGTTGGACTGGATGGCCCTCGTGGTCTCTTCCAACTCTGCAATTCTATGATTCTATGACCGCTGAAAATTCCGACACATCTATGGAATGATGTTTGACACCACTGATGGTATTCTGCTACTTAACACGTCTACTTAACCTTTTGCTGTATGTGAAAAATAAATAGTATCCATATAAAATTAAGCAGTTATGGGACACCTGGCATCCCAAGGGATTAGCACAACCTGCTCTAACAGTTTCTACAATATCACAGACTTCTTCAATACAATAGTCCTCAACATAAAGATAACATTAATCTTGCTTTTCAGATCCTCTTAATGTTTCCTTATACATCTTTTTCCCATAAAGATCTCTCCCTCTCTCTGGACACATCTGGGACACATGTGCATGGCAGCTGCTTGTGTACCACGTTCAACACTTTTAACAATGAACTGAATCCATGAAAAATGTCACTAAAAAGACAGTGCGTATGTTCTGTTTTACTACTGCAAGCCAGCAGTGACAAATATATGGCATCTGTGTGGAGTACATTCTCTATGCTGACAAGATGTCAGTCTGTAAAATCCACCCACTATGAATTGTAGCCTGTTAGCAATGCAGCACAAGAACCTCCTTTCCTCGCTCCCGTCCAGGGAGAATAGAGGGGATACATTCTGTATCCCATTGGGTTTTACAGCAAAATAAATGCAGTTCTGCTTCTGCTCCTTCTAACATATGAGAGAGGAAGGGAGAGACCTTCTCTGAATTCTGTGGAAGCAAAGAGGATGAGGGAGGAAAGGGATCAGTGGGAAGCACAGCACAAATTAACCCAATCCTTGCTTATCATCCAGGGTAGAGCAGAACTCTACCCTCTCCATGTTAAAACAGCTTCACAGGCTACAGGTTCGTTTCTGGGCACAATCCAAAGTGCTGATATTGACCAATAAAGCCCTATATGGCTTAGGTCGAAACTATCTGAAAGATTTTCTCTCCCTCTATGAACTTCAGGGGAAGGCCTTCTCTCGGTCCCACCACCATCATAGGCTCACTTGGTGAGGACATGAGAGAGAGCTCCCATCCTCTTGAACTCCCTCCTGTAGGAGGCTACATTGGCCCCTTCCCTGCTTTCGTTTTGCTGGCAGGCAAAAACATTTTTATTCACGCAGGCCTTTGATATAGAACTGGGCCCATGGAGCTTTTATCAGGGTGTGTTTTTATGTTGTTTTCATTTGCTTCTATTTTTTATTTTTATTTTTTTAGCTTTGGATGTTTTTAATTAATTTTAACTGTGATTTTAATTGTTTTGTGAGCCACCTTGGATCCCACTTCGGGAGAAGGGCAGCATATAAATTGCACAAATAAATAAATAAATAAATTCCTGAAAAATGGGTACATAGACCTGTTAGCTTCAGCAATACAGAATTTTCCTCTCCTGTTCACAAAGAATATTCTTAAACTGATTTTTCATTACACAGAACCAGTTTCATACAATTGGATAATAAAGCCACACTAGGTGGCTAGCTGTGACGGCAACTCCTGACCATCGAGCATGAGGGAAGGGAGGTCCGAAGGAGGGGGCTTGTTCACCTCCAAGGTGTCCTCCCTCACGGCAATAAGGCCTGATGTGTCGTCTTGCGCTCCCAACGGAGTAGTAGCATGGTCCGTTCCCTCAAAGGGAGCCCCATCATGCTGTTCCGCCGTGCCTGTAGCAGCTGGTGAACTCAATGGAGAACCCCTTGAGAGGACCCGTTGGCCAGCTGAGGACCTCTTCCTCCTCAGATGAAAGGTCAGAAGGGAGGGGGGGGGATTCCCAACCACGAGAAGCCATACTCTCCGGAGTGAAAGCAAAGGCTTTTTTTTTTTTGGTCACTGAAGAAAGAGACAAAAAACCCTGACCTGTTCCCTGGCGAAGCAGGACAGAACTGGGGAAGGGTGGGATTGGCTATCCTCCCTGGAGTGTCTGTTTAATAGTTTGGGGATTCTGCTAGTCTACTGACCACCCCATTGTCTAGCAGACTCCCTGACCGAGCTGACACAGCTGGTTTTGGAGCTGTTGTTGGAGTCTCCCAGACTTTTAGTTTTGGGAGACTTCAACATACCGCTCGAGACCAGTCAAACAGGCGCGGCTCAGGAGTTCATGGAGACCATGACAAACATGGCCCTATCCCAACTGGTTGTCAGGCCCACACGTTGTGTGGGTCATACATTCACTGCGGTCTTCAGTACGGAACAAGAATATCCATGGGCGGAGGTTGTAAGTACCTCCCCACTGTCATGGTCCGATCATTTCCTGGTCAAGACGGAACTTAAGAGTCTTTATCTGCCCCACTGGGGGTGGTGGACCCATTAGATTGGTCTGCCCCCGAAGGCTAATGGAGCCAATTGGATTCCAGAAAGCCTTAGAGGGTTTAATGGTTGGGAATGCCGGTGACCCTGTCGATGCTCTGGTCAATATTTGGAACACCGAAGCAAGGGACCTCGAGACCGTCGTAACCTCACGCCTAGCTATTGACATGATCGCTCCCAAGCATCCTTGCCAATCCACTTCAAACCGTAAGCCATGGTACACACCAGAACTTAGGAGAATGAAGCGGTTTGGACAACGACTAGAGCGCATGTGGTGGAAAACTCGACTCGTATCTGACAGAACTCGCCATAGGAACTTTCTTTGGTCCTATCGGGAGGTGCGTCTGCAGAGTCTCGTCCAGCAGAGCTGTTTCGGGTGGTGAGGGAGCTGACACAGGTACCCCCTGTGCCAAATCCCTTACTTAACCCAACAGCAGCCTGCTGTGATGCATTTAACAACTTTTTCGCAGATAAAATCTCTCAGATAAGAGCCGACTTAGACGCCAATGTTTTAAGAGAAACCATAGGAGAGGTGTCCAGCGACTCCGTTGATGAAGTTATTCTGGATCAGCTCCAATCTGAGTACCGAGGACGTGGACAAGCTGCTTGGTAGGGTGAGGAAAACAACTTGCCCTCTCAACCCTTGCCCATCATGGCTGGCCGTCTGGGGGGGGGGAAGTACTGAGGAGATTCCTCATGGATATCATCAATGCATCCTTCAGGGAGGGACATGTTCCATCTTGTCTGAAGGAAGCGGCTGTTAGGCCGCTTCTGAAAAAACCTTCCCTGGACCCCTGAATATGAGTAACTACAGGCCTGTTTCTTTATTGCCATTTCTGAGCAAGGTGATCAAGAGGGCGGTTGCTCTTCAACTCCAAGCTGTCTTGGATGAAACCAATTATCTAGACCCATTTCAAACTTCAGGACAGGCTTTGGGGTTGAGACTGCCCTGGTTGCCTTGACCGACGATCTGCGTCTGAGCATCAACAGGGGTAGTGTGACCCTGTTGGTGCTCTTAGACCTCTCAGTGGCTTTTGACATGATAGAGCATGGCATCCTCTTGGACTGCCTGAAGGGGTTGGGTATTGGGGGCACCGCATTGCAATGGTTCCGGTCCTTCCTCTCAGGCAGGTCCCAGAGGGTGCTGCTCGGGGACAGTTGTTCGAGCAAAAGAGAGCTCACCTGTGGAGTTCCACAGGGAGCTATCCTGTCCCCTATGTTATTTAACATCTATATGAAGCCGCTGGGTAAGATTATTCGGAGTTTTGGAGCTGGGTGTTATCAGTATGCTGATGACATTCAGATCTATTTCTCCGTATCTCGTTCGTCGGCCTCGAATTCCAATAACATCTCTTCTCTCAATGAATGTTTTTGGGCGGTAATGGGCTGGATGAGGAAAAACAGATTGAAACTGAATCCGGACAAGACGGAGGTACTCACGGTAGCGGCCCCGAAACCAAGAATTGGGTTGCAACCTCCAGTCCTGGATGGGGTCACACTCTCCTCCAGTTACTGTGTTTGCAGTCTGGGGCTGCTCCTTGACTCATCGCTCCTTATGATAAATCAGGTAATTACGACAGTCAGGAGCGCCTGTTATCAGCTTTGGCTGATAAGCCAGCTGAGCCCTTTTCTGGAAGCAAGGGACCTCGAGACTGTTGTAACCTCACGCCTAGACTTCTGTAATGCGCTCTACATGGGGCTACCCTTGTGCTTGGTTCAGAAACTACAGTTAGTACAAAATATGGTGGCCAGGCTTGTTTCAGGAACATTTAGGAGGGACCACATCACTCCGGTTTTGAGGTCCCTCCATTGGCTGCCTATTGGTTTCTGGGCCCAGTACAAGGTGTTGGTTATCACCTTTAAAGCCCTAAATGGCTTGGGTCCAAGCTATCTCAGGGACCGCCTCCTCCCCTATAATCCTCCCCACACACTCCGGTCCTCTGGGAGGAATTTGCTGCAGCCTCAAAAGTCGAGGCTTTCTACTACATCCCAGAGGACTTTTTCTGTTGTTGCCCCCAGACTATGGAACAGCCTGCTGGATGAGATCCATCAATTGACATCTTTGGACAGCTTCAAAAAGGCTGTCAAGACGGATCTCTTCTGGCAGGCCTTTCCAGAATAGATTATCCTGGCCTCGGGAACCCCCCCCCTTTCAGGAGAGTCCCCACAGCCTCCTTTCTTAACAGAACTGAATATCGCTGGGGATCTACTGTTACTGCTAAATGTATGTATGTGTTTTATTAAGTGTTTTAATTTGTAATTTGATTTAATAACTTTTTAAGGGGGGAAGGGAGTATACTGTTTTACTTTGTATGGTGTTTCAATGTTGTTAACCGCCTGATTGGGTTACCAATGGGTGGTATATAAATAAATAAATAAATAAATAAATATTAATAATAATAATAATAATAATTTTTATTAGCTAGTTGCCTTGCCTGTTATTCTGGAGGTGGAGCCAATTCCCAAGCTTAAGGAGTCCCTCCCCATGGCTGCTGGAAAGTGTAAAAATACCACCACTGCACAAACTCATTTTAAAGCAGCAAAAATTAGGAATATGCTGGGTGGGTGGAACCAGGGAATCAGAAGAACCATGCAGGGAGAAAGATGGAATATATATTAAATAAATAAAACTTTGGATTGAAACCAAGGACATTGTTAGGGAAGAACAAAAAAGGCACTTTTTTCAGAACACGGCCTCACAGCCCAGAAAAAAAACAAGGAAAATCTATAAAAAAGGCACTATCTGTAGCCAAAAAAGAAAAACCTCATTGGATGACAGATGAAACTCTTCACACAGCTAAGGACAGAGAATAAGAAAAAGTAGAAGGTGACAGAAAGAGGGTAAGAATCCTGAATGCAACAGTTCAGTCATTTGACAGAGAAAGAGAACTATTATAACAACTGGTGCAAAGAAATAGAAAAAAGAAAAAAAGGCAGAACTAGAGACCTCTTCGACAAGATCTGAGAAATTATAGGGACAATCAAACCAAGAGCAGGGGTGCTATATGACCAATGGAGGAATACATTATATGATCAGGACAAAATAAAAATATGAAAGAAGAAATACATGGAGGAACTTCATGACTGTGAGCACTTCAAATAGTAGGGGCTGCATTATATGGGGCTGCAGTGGCATGGCTCTAGTTTCCCCCCTTAAAAACACAGCTAAGGTTAATCAGTTTCAGGCTTGGATGTACAATAAATTGCACATGACTGAAAACAGAAGCTAAAACTTTGATGGAACAACACCACCAAATTTAGCAGCAACACCAAAGAAGTGGAAAATGGAGATTCTGAAGCCTGTGTATGTAACATTAAACCACAATTGAGTGTTACTTTCAAACCAGGTCACTGTTTTAGAAATCGTTTAGGGCTCATATGCATTGAAGTTTGTTTATGTGTGGGATCCCTACAGGGACACATTTTGAGATTCCTATGTTGAAGTGAGCTGTAATGTTTCCACAATAATTTCCCCAAATGTTAGTCTCAAAGGATCTGATCTAGCATCTGTTATATCAACAGAAATCAGAGCAGGCCCAAGTGGGTATTTTTATTAGTGCTAGCCTTGTATCACTAACATTGTCCCTTGTGTAACTTCATCCCTGTCAATGGTATTACACCAGAGATTAATTATCTTGTTCATTTAGGGGACTGAAAGAACTAAGGAAGAAAACACAGACTATTCAATATGTAAAGGGATCTCGTAGCACCTTTGAGACTACCTGAAATACATTGGTAGCATAAGCTTTCGTAGACTAACTAGATTTTCAGACAACAGTGTTATGGTGTTACTATTCCACTTTATTTGCTATGGCTGCCTCCTGTTGAATCCTGGAATTTACAGTTTAGGGAGGGGCATTTACAACTCTCAGCCAGAGAGATCTTAAGGCCTCCCTAAACTACAAACCCCAGAATTCCACAGCAGGAAGCCAGAGCAGTTAAAGTGGAATAGTAACACTATAACAGTATAGTCTGAAAATCTAGTCTGTCTACTTCATCAGATGCAGCTAATGAAGTAGACTTAGTCTACAAAAGCTTATGCTACCAACTTCTTTCTCTCAGTCTCATGGCACAAGATCCCTTTGTATATTGATCCAGATAAACACAGCTACGTCTTTGAATTCTACAGACTATTCAAGAAAGCCAATGCCATGAAACACACACACACACACCTCCCTACCTGAAATTAGGGTTGGGATTTCATGTCCTAATTCTACTCAAATTGTAATCCCCAGAAACGTTTATAATATCCAGGTGTTCCATGGCACATGCAAGGGTTCCTCTAATTCTGAACGACATACAAATGTAATATAACCATTGCTATTCAACTCTTTTTTTCTAAATCTTTCTGCCTTTCCCAGGAAAGTTAATTTAATCCAATCACCACTGTACTTGAAAGGAATTAGGATTTAAACAAAATATTTTATGTTCTTTTGATGACTGTTTGTCCAAACAGGCATCTGTGTACAGAGCCAAGATGTTAATGCATGCTAATATTCATATACTATACTTTTCTTGAAAACAATAGTTTTCAATAATATGGTTACTGGTAAATTGAAAAAAGTAAGAGGAACTACCCAGTTTTACTTTAACTGTCAAGTACAGAAAAAAGACCAACATGTAAGTGAATAATGAATATAGCAAAAAAGTTAAAAGTTTCTGAAAAATAAGAATGGACTCAATTCAATTAACAAGACCTATTTAGCTTTCAGTATATAGAGCCATTGTACTGTCTATTCTCCTTTATGGGTCTGAAACATGGGTCACCAATCGCCACCACTTACGACTCCTCGAACACTTTCATCAGCGCTGTTTACGCACAATCCTAAATATACACTGGACTGACTATGTGACGAATGTTGCTGTTGCTGACTATGTGACGAATGTTGAGCAAGCAGGGATCACCAGCATTGAGGCCATGATATTGAGAACACAACTGCGCTGGGCAGGGCACGTTTCTAGGATGGAGGACCATCCCCCCCCAAAAATAGTACTCTACGGTGAACTCGCCACAGGTCAGTGTAAGAGGGGCGCTCCAAAAAAAGCGATACAAGGACTCCCTGAAACAACATCTCAGGCTTGGCCAAATTGATCACCAACAATGGTCCACCCTGGCCTCACATCCGGAGGCATGGAGACGCACTATCCACAATGCTGCAGCCTTATTTGAGAACTCACGCCAAACAAGTCTTGAAGAGAAACGACAACGCAGAAAGAATCACAACCTGGAAACATCACCCAAGGAGACCTTCTGCTGTGCTTTCTGCAACTGGACTTGTTTATCTCGGATTGGCCTTTTTAGTCATCAGCACGCTTGCAGAAAGCGCAGGATGAGTCCTTCCTGAATCTTCATTTGCGAAGAAAAGCCAAAGAGAGAGAAATACAATATAAGTTACAGATGACTGTATAAAATAAAGGATAATCTGAATGGATTCTGGAATACATTTAAAAGTTTGGGTAACTTTACATAATATTTACATCATAACAACACAGAACAAACTATTTCACTCTTGTAATTTCCCAATTTAAATCATAAAATCATAGAGGAAGAGGCCTCAAGGGCCATCTAGTCCAACCCCCCTGCCATGCAGGAATACACAATCAAATCATTCCCTACCGATAGCCATCCAGTCTCTATTTAAAAACTTCCAAAGAAGGAGATTCCACCACACTCTGGGGCAGCGTATTCCAAACAGCTTACTGTCAGGAAGCTCTTCCTAATGTTTAGGTAGAATCTCTTTTCCTGTAGTTTGAGTCCACTGCTCCGTGTCCTAGTCTCTGGAGCCGCAGAAAACACACTTGCTCCCTCTTCAATATGACATCCTTTCAAGTATTTAAACATGGCATGGCTATCATGTCACCTCTCAACCTTCTCTTCTCCAGACTAAACATACCCAGTTCCCTAAGCCACTCCTCATAGGGCATGGCTTCCAGATCTCCCACCATCCTGGTTGCCCTTCTCTGTACACGTTCCAAATGACTGTTAGATAAAAGGTTGGGTAATAAGGGGTCAAAGAAAGTAAGTTTGCATCACACTTACCTTGCAGAGTCAGGATCTAAAATCAAGGCTTCAATTGCATGTGATATCAATAAGCAACTCTGCTGTTGTCTGATGTAATGTTAAAGGTGAACAAAGTGAACACATGAAATGTTTTATATTATATAGAGATAATATGATGCCCATGAGTTACTATAATCACAACTGCCTTCAGTTTTGGCAGGGAGATGATAGTTCATCATGAGTTTTATTTAAGCAATATAAGTATTTACTTTCCCTCTCAACCTCTGACGTGGTTGGGCAAAGGAGACTGGAAGACTATACTTCCTAGTATAAACTAACTACAGCTTGGTATTACATACAAACTGGGACAATCTGTGTTAATTTAAACCATGGATTACTGAACCAATCCAAGACAGAACTGTTGCTTTTCATCATGGCTCATATAAAAAGAACATAATTTCAATTAATCATAGTTTGCCCTGCTTCTGATCCAGTAACAAATTGACGTTAATTTAAACCAGCAAGTAGACTGTTCCAATCTCTTTGTGACTATATTAGAGAAAAAGAGGGGAGTAGTTTTTAAGTGTTATATTTGAACAAGGTTCTTAAGTGGTGCCAAACATCTTGACTACCCCTATGCACACATGGCAGCAAGATGCAGTCAGCCCCAGGCTCTCTGATTTATATTACATATATATTGGTAGATGAAATAAAATAAGGGAAATGAACATCTATTACACATATGTAGTGTGTTTTATAAAGCAATGTAAGCAGTAACTATTGACTTAACCAGGATCTAGAGACTCTGAGCTTATACCTCCTTAGCAAAAATAAAATTGTTTCTCATAGCTATGAAAAACACTGAAAAGGTGTTAAAACACAAGAAGCATGAACAGTTCAGAGGATGCAGGTTCTGCCTGTAACCTGAAGCAAACGTATACAGATTTACACTCATACCACAACAAGATCTACACATGCACCTGGGGCTTTATTTGCAGCAACAGCTCCCGGTGCCAAAGAAAAAAGCTATCCCCAAAAGAGGGCAGTAGAGCATATGAGCAGAGCTAGGGAACATTACTTTTTTGGACTATAACTAGAGATGTAAAATTTCTGGAATTTTTTGAAGCCATGGGGGGTGGAACATTCCCCCCTTTTTTTTCAGAAAAGAAAAATAATGCAACATTAGCATTTTGTATAGATTGAAAGTCACTCTGTTACTTTAGGAACGTAAAATATGACTATGTACAATTTGATTTGGCATTGAATTGTCACAATTGGTATATTAAAAATACAGTGTATTCAAACAATTGTTACAATTTATTCATCATGCTAAAATAAAACATTCCATAATCAATTTTCTTCCTTTTTTTTCAATTTTTCAGAAAAAAACAAAGGGGTCAGGAAAAAAATGGGAAAACCATAATTTTTTTCTGAATTCTTCTGTTTTTCCCCCCAGGCCTTCACATCTCTAACCAAGACACTTCCAAGGGATTCCACAACTTGTAACTCAAAAAGTAACTTTTGTAAGCTCTTCACTTGAGTCTCTTAAATTAAAAAAATGGAAGAAGTAGACAGATTCTTGCTCTCTCCCATTTAGAGATCACCCTGCCCAGTAAAATCTAAAACCAATTTCATATTAAGTTCTGCTTGGTGGGAAAAAGTTGCAGGTTTAATATCCTGAGTAGAGGAGGGGAAAGATCTTGGACAGCAGAATTGGCAAAGTCCTCTCTCTGAGACTTTAAAAAGCCATAACTAATGGATGAATGGAACTGAGTGAACTTTGCTGAATTCAATAATTAATTGACTTAGTAAAAATGGTATTAGCATTGAATTCTGCCTAATAAACTGCAATAACATTTGGCATTACTTTAAAAAAGGAACTAGTATTTAGAAATCATGTTATGTTTGCCCTTCAGGTTTTGCACCTGTCAAACTCCCCTAATAAATCCCTCATTTGAAAGCATAGCCCTTTAGGGAAAAAATAACTGGGCCCTGCATTTTAAACAGCAGGATACAGCTCCACATTCCTCAGAGTTGCTGAGTCTGCATCAAAAGATGATTGATAGAGATCTCCGTATCTTGCAGCTAGGTTCCTGAATTCTTCCATGGAGAGTTTCATCTGCAGCCACAGTCACGGTGGGGAGAGATACAGACAGACAAAAAGAAAGCACTGCTCGTGACTCATTATACAGAATACTGAACTGAGCTAAACAGTTATAACTCTGATATGTCCTTCTCCATCTGCTCACCTTTTTTTAAAAATTCATTTTAAGTCATAAAGAGAAGAGATCAAACATACATAGCATCCCTGACTGAAGTCTTCAGTTTCTTAGTTGAACTGGCAAGACTCTGCTCCAGAGACCACCATGTTTGTCCCAGGAGCAATCACTCTGTAATTCCACCCTGCCTTGAAATGCAGCTTCATTTAAAGCTTGCTGAACTTCTCTGCCTTCTCTGGTTCCGATCTCCCACCAGCCATACAAAGAACAGTGGAAGCAGTAAAGGTTCTTGGCAGGCTGGTCAGAATCCAGTTAGAGCTCACTGTGTGTGTTTCAAACTCATTAGCTCTCTTTGTAGTGGCTTCTGCACTAAAGCTTGCCTAGTCTAGTTTCCTCTTCTCCATCTATTTGCTCATCTATTTGCTCATCCTTCCTTGCCTTGCTTCCTGAACCCCTTCCAACAATTCCTCACCCGTCACAGAGTTTTAGCAAGGATCTCTTAGGAGGAGGATCTTTTCTATTCTTTCCTAGAATATTCCCCTATACAGCTCGCTTGGCTAGACCTATTCTGGCCTTCAAAAGGCAGATGAAAGTCACTGAAATCTACCAGACATTTGGAATCTGCGGATCGAAGTTCTTTTCAGAAAATGTTGCCCTGTTTCTTGTATTGTTAATTTGTTCCAATTGCAGGACTGATTTATGCATTTTTAAAGGTTGTGTTATCGTTACTACCACTGTTCCTTGTGTACTGAAATACAGGACACAATATCATTATAACATTTTTGTATGTTTCAGAGCAGTTTACAAGAATTTAAGAGTATAAATAAAACCAAATGCATAAAAAGCATTCAAAACACAAACATTACTGATTTATTTCAAATAAATAAAAGACAATTAAAAAAAACTGGTGGCAAGGATTGTTTCAGCAAATATACTCCGCAAGTGAAACAGGGGGATAAACAAATTAGGAAGGATAAAAAGGGAAAGGAAGACAGAGAAGGAAGGATGCAGCAGCACCTTTAAGACTAGCTGATTTATTTAAGTATGAGCCTTTGTGGATCTTACATAAGAGATATATAAAAAGGGAACAGGAGGATAAGTACTTTAGGGAGGTCATTCCCACAGTGGTGTTACTGAAAATATTTAACAATCAATTCTGTATGGGGTTTTTTTGTTTGTTTTTTGCCTATATGTGTAAATGTGTCCCGCCAGTTTCCTTTCACATGGGGACGTTTGCTGCCACCCTGCTGGAATCCCAAAAGCCGCCATGTTGCTCCCACAGCTCTGTGTCTGCTTGGTGTTTCCTTCAGTCCTGCAGCAACAGCCATGCTGGACAGTGGGGAGCTCAGCATATCCGGTTCCCCTCTCCCCTCTGGGTCCAGAAAATCCAGTCCTTCCCTCTCCTCTGACCCTTTCTTCTCTTGGTTCTCCATGTCCACTCCAGTCGCTTCCTCCTCCTCCCCTTTTAACCTCCCCAGCCTCTGTGTCTTTTAACAATTTTGACAACCAGCCTGAGTGAACCAGTATGAACTGGCTGAATGCTACCACTGGATTCCAACACTCTGGGGGTCCCACTATAAAGTTATATAGTAAGATTAATATTACATGTACTGCAGACCTATACCACCCCAGCAGCTTATTGCAAGAGGAATTTCTTACTCTAGTAATAGATTGTTCAGCAACTACAGCTCCCCTGTTCAGCAACTACAGCTCCCCATTTTTTTGTTTGAGAGCTCACTTTTCTTATCTTAGCACACAACAGTCCAAGCAAAAAAGTATAGTTGCACAATGACAGCAAAGTCAGAGGAGAGCACTTACCTGGTTGGAAATCCGTCCACAACGTTGGAGGTCACTACCTGAGGCCATGGCAATTGTTGTGGCAATGGCAGGTGGTGGACTAGTCTTCAGGCTATTACAGGTGCAGATGAGCTGTGAGAAAGCCTGAAGGAGGTCAATCCGGAGTTTGACAAATCCACACTGAAAGCTCAAAGGGTTAAGCGGAGTGCTGGCAGCCTGGGTAAAAGAGACAACACCACAGAAAACAGGTTTTGGGGTGGATAATCTGGGTCAGAAGCAAACGTATCAGTAACTGCCATCTTTTAATGGTTCAGAAATACAGTAATTTCTTCACAGAAAAAAGAGGAACTTGCTTTTGTGAGATAATTTATTAAGATGTAGATTAACATTGCTAGAACTCAATTTGCAAATGATTATCTGTGCCTTTATTCTGAAGTTATTTATTTATATATTTATAAATATATAAATATATTTATTTACACTTTTCCTTTTCTCCAAAATTGGAACTCAAGGTGATTTACAAAGAAACAATATATTTAAAACATACAAAAGGTGAACATTAAAATGGAATTAAACTATCAACAATATTCAAAAACAATTTAGAACATACAGTTGAAAATGATAAAAAGCAGTTTTCAAAAACAGTACAAAAACAGTCCTCTTAAAAAAAACCTTCAGTTGTCAAAGCCTCCTGGAATTTTTTTAAAAAAAGTCTGACTGCCTAAAGAAGGACTCTCTCTAGGAAAGGTGTTCCAGAGCTGAGGGGCAGCTACCAAGAAGGCTCTGTCTTGTATCCCCAGCCAATCGTGCCTGTGAAGGTGGTGGACTGAGAGGAGAGCCTCTCCTGAGGGTCTCAGGCCCTATGCAAGCTAATATGTAGAGACAGAGGTCTAAATTCAATTGCTGGCCTTGAGCAGAGTAGACTATTAAATTAATTGAATTTACTATGCGTTGACGTACCATTCAATAATTGACCGAATGGGTCTATTCTAGTTGGGACTAACAAACAGGATGTCAGCCATAACCTGTCAGACAGCCTGGACCTAAGTTATATAGGGCTTTATAGGTCATAACTTGCACTTTCAATTGGCCCTAGAAGCAGACTAGCAGCCAATGGAGCAGCTGTAACAAGGGAGTTGCATGGTCCCTGTAACCATTCACAGCTTAATACTCCAGCTGCAGTTCTTAGTACCAATTGAAGTTCAGTACTTCAAAGGCAGCCCTAGAGTGTGCTACAGTTACAGTAATACAAGATATGGCAGAATTGCCTGTCCTTAACGGATGACGTGTGGCTATGTGGGCTGCTGGTCTGAGTCTTGACATTCCAAAGCAGCAACTCAAACAGAGACATGGCAGGTAGATAAGCTATTCCTGATGCAGGGAGAAAATGAAATCACTGATTAGAAGGAAACTTGGTCTATGCCTTTGAAGAACCTCTTTGAGTCCTTCGAGCCTGTGCAATGGATTTTTCTGGTGGAGCACAGCGTGCACAGAACTGGCCTCACCCTTTAAACCAAAGGTTCATCTGCTGTGGCCTTGCAAGCATGGAGGTCCTCGGGTCGTAGGTTTGATTAGAGTTTCCTTCTCTTAGATGGTTAACCTTACAGGGTTGGACAAGCACCATCTGCCCGGGTTTTGGATTAGTTTTCCTTCTCCTAGGATGGTTGCCATAGGCTAGAGAGCCCATCCTGCCCTTTGGCGCTCTTTGTCAGACCCTTTGGTTTTGACCCGTCTGGCATGGAAGACCCTACCGGTGGCTATTATGCCACCGCCAGCATAGCTCAAAACATCATTAGGGTACGCAAGCCTCTCTCCCACAACAAGAGGGCGTGAATGGAGAGGCTTTGAAGAACCATGGGTTACTTTAATTACAATTATTTGGCTGAAGAGCGCGGTATAAACAAACAAACAAACAAATATTAGTTTTCAACATATTAGCAGGTTCAACATGCCAGAGCCAGCATGGTGTCATGATCTGAGCGTTGGACTAGGACTCTGGGAAACCAGGATTTGAATCCTCACTTGGACATGGAAACCCACTGGGTGACCTTGGGCAAGTCACATGCTCTCAGCCTCAGAGGAAGGCAAAGGCAAACTCCTTCTGAACAAATCTTGCCAAGAAAAGCCTCTGTTATGGTGACCCTAAGGCAAACCTAAGTTGAAAATGACTTGAAGGCACACAACACACAACAACAACAACAACAACAAGCGGTTCTCTCAAGACCCCTTAGCATACACTGGCATTAAATGTATCTCCTTTTAGAGCAAGGGTTGAGAAGATAGATTTATTGTGTATAGAAAATTCAGAAGAGACCAATCACAGTATTTTTGCATATATGAAATTATCAGGAGTAGATTAAGCAATGTATTCAAAATTCAGTAGTATTCAGCAAAGCCAAGGAACACCTTGGACACTTCTGTAATTTCCATGAGTGCCCAAGGCTATCCTACTAGGTTTTCCCAACAATTTCTTGTTAATTTAAAATAATGTGGCCACTTATTTGTCTCAAGTAAAAAGAGGAACAGCAGGTACATTTTTCCAGTCTTGCAAACTTAAGAAACAAGTATCTAGGGGCAGAAAGTCTGCGGGGCAGAGAAGTGTGGGGTATCGTGGAGCTGAGTACAGTGGGACCCCCTTATCCACTGATTCAATTATCCATGGGACACAAAACAGCATACTTACCATAGAGTTGTCCTAAAAATGTGTCATCTCTAGCTATTTTCTAGGTCCTCCAAGGCAAGTCTATGGTATTTTAAACCAGAAGTCCCATTATTTTCAATGGTGTTTGCTATTATCCACGGTTTTCGGTATCCACACACACACACACGAACCAATCCCTGGCAGATACGGGGGTCCTACTGTATTTGGTATTTGTCCCACCTTCGTGAAGGAGGTCAAGAGGCCTTAAGGGGCCATAATAGAAATTTATATTTATTTTTTTCTTGAATTTACACCCCGCCTTTCTCCCGAGATGGGAGCCATAGGACCTCAGAAACCTTAACCAATCTGTAGAATTCTCTGGAGAATTCAAGTTAAGTGGGAGGGGAGGGGAAAGAGGCAAAGAAAATGCAAGGAGACAGGACAGGACAGGCAGACATACAGCTTCTATGCTTTTTGCAGCAGCAGCATTTTCGCAATGAACACCTTTGCCAGAATTCTGCTGATGCTGATAACGGAGCTAATAAACAGTCAAAGGGCAGAGCCAAAGACAAAGGAAACAGTCAAATTACTATTTGCCCAATGAGAGGAACTAATTACAGGGCCACTTTTTAAAAGCTTCATAAAAACATGCCACTTCATTAATAAAAGGTTCAACCTAGTACACATACATTGAAAAGGCAACCTAAAGCATCAGTTTCCTTGTACTATGATTCATTTATTCAAACTGACACTATTTTCATCACATTAAACAAATAAACATATTTTCTACCGCATATCAGCCTGGCACTACTTTACTTCTGCTCACCTGAGTTGTCAATAGCCTTATTCCAGAATCAGAAACACACTCACTCACCGTATGCAATAATAATAATAATAATAATAATAATAATAACAACAACAACAATAATTTTTATCCCGCCCCTATGCAAAGCAATCGGGGTGGCTTACAGCATAAAAACTCCATAATTACAGTTGCCCCTCCACATTCGCGAACTCGGCATTCGCGGTTTTGGATATTCACGGTTTTGGGAGGGCCCCCCCACCCTCCCAAAACCACAACACGGGGCCTCCGGAGGCCCCATGAAGGCCCTGGGAGGGAGAGGGATGGCCGGGGAGGCCTCCACGGGGCCTTGCGAGGCCCCGTGAAGGCCCTGGGAGGGAAGGGGTAGGGCCAGGGAGGCCTCCACGGAGCCTTGCGAGGCCCCATGAAGGCCTTGGGAGGGAGGGGGGATGGCCGGGAAGGCCTCCATGGGGCCTTGCGAGGCCCCGTGGAGGCCTTGGGGGGGAAAGGGGATGGCCGGGAAGGCCTCCACGGGGCCTTGCGAGGCCCCGTGAAGGCCCAGGGAGAGAAGGGGTAGGGCCGGGGAGGCCTCCACGGAGCCTTGCAAGGCCTCGTGAAGGCCTTGGGGGGGAGGGGGGAGGGCCGGGGAGGTCTCCACGGGGCCTCGGGAGGGTCTCTTGAGGCCCCATGAAGGCCTAGGAAGGGACTGGCGAGTCCAGAGAAAGCGACTATGGGGCCTCTGGAGACCCCATGGTCGCTTTGGTGGGGGAGGGTGAGGGTAATCATTATTCGCGGATTTTTCACATTCGCGGGGGTCTGTTGAACCTAACCCTCGTGAATGTGAAGGGACGACTGTACATCAGTACCCTAACCCACCCATCCCTTAAAACAATATTAAATTAGAAAGGATTAAAAACATACAATAATTAAAAAGAGAGAGGAAAAAATTGAATGATTCCAATGCAATGCTGCAGCAATTTAACGGAACTAGGAAGTTAAACCACACTTGTGCCTGTCAACTTCTCCTTGCTAGACCAACTCTGAAGATGATTTTTACATCCTGCAATACTTTTTTTTAAACATCAAATACAGACAAGCTATGTCTCGCAGCTTAAATATATCCCCCCCCCCCACAGAACAGGTACTCCTTCCATGAGGGGAAATTAGGAATTTCTGCAAACATAATTGAATGAGTAATGGCAATGCTGTATTTGTTTATTTCCTGTGTACCCCACATTTCCTCCAAGAAAGTTAGGACACATGAACATACCTACGAGGCAGATGTCACCACCCCAAGGTCACTTCTTAGTCTCCAGGACGAGAGGGGATTTGATCACAAATCCCACTGATCTCTGGCCAGTGTTCTAACCACTATACTACACACTCTCTCATGACTTACACTTTGAGTTACAGTTTATTCCTAAAGTTTTTAAAAGCCCAAATGTAATACTCTTCTATTTCCTAAGCCCATTTCAAGATTAAGAGGTGGATTTGGCATTTCCCAAATTTGCAATTAATTATGAGAGAATAATGTTATATAAGATGATGAAGCGAAGCCTCCAGTGTATTAAATGTCAATGATATGCAAACTGTGTTATTTATATATCCAAAATATAAAGTGCAGCTCCTTGTAATATATTCCTAATGCTACAAGATAAGTTAGCCTCTCTTGCTAAGGTTTCATGTATGCTTGCTTATATGGTTCCACATATAGCTCCACATCAGCAAATGCAACATTTGATTAAATATGATAAACAAAAGAGAAAGGAATGCTCTTCATTTTACCAAAGGGAACTTTGGCATTTGTCAGATTACACAAGAAATCAGAGATTCCTCAGACTACAGCCAAAACTGGTATGGTTCAGACTTGGCCTTCTCTGTGCCAATTTGATTTTTTTAAAAAAATTAACGTAGGTACCAAAGCAGTTCTCCCAAAAAGCAGTTATTTATACCTGAAATTACTGCTAGCGTAAGCTACTTAAACTACCAATGATGTGACTGCTTTAGTAAAATTCATTATTTCTGTATTGCTCACACTGCCAATATAGTAAAGATCACACCACTGAATGGATAGTTTGGACAATACTGAAACAAAGAACTTTATTGCTAAAATTTGTCGGAACCAGGACTTGGTTGCAGCCAGGGAGTGCCTCTACTCAGTTGAGGCCAACATGTACAGGGAATACATGACTCCTTTTTTGTATTAGCTTCCAACTTGTTTCTGGAGATAATTCCTAGTGATGGTGACGACCTTGAAAGCCTTGAAATAATGATATCTGAAGAACCTCTCTGCCCATTATCTTTGAAGGCCCTCTCCTGTGCCTTAACACCAGAAACATGCTTATTTGGGGCAACAGCAAAGGACTTTTTTGGTATTATACCTAAGTCTTACTTCCTCATTTAAAACTTTTTGGAAATTGCAAAGATCTTCCTTTTAAAGAAGGCACTGGACATGTAGTTCTAAAATTTGTGCTTTCACTCCATCTCTTTTTTGGAATATCTGAAATATTTTCCCCACAGTTGTAGCTTTATATTCTGCTACTATTTTGGACTGTTCATGTTTAGCAGTTATGTTTCTGTTTTAAACTGGAAAGGTGTTTTAAGCTGTTAAGTTTATTCTTTGTGTTGGTAGTCAACTTGAGCTCCCAGAAGGTTAATGTAAAGAATAAACATTTTTGGGGGAAAATAGAACTTTATTTTTTACAAGTTATGGATGGAGTAGAGTGTCCCTGGTTAATAGGAGAAGTGTGTCAAGTCTCAGCTCTGCCCAGACCTGAGGTCTCCTCAGAACAGGATCTCCCAACAGACCACTGTGCTGCCAATAACCCTGAGGAGACTAAGAACCCAGATATTCCAAGTGAGAGGACCAGAAGTTTCCACACCAGTTGACTGGCTTTACTGAAAAAGTGTCCAACTACCTGACACAGGTTTATGATGAATCACTGCTGAAGTGACAACTCCTCTGAAGAATAGATCTTTAGTGCATAATACTATCTGACACAGGATAACAGAGAAAGGCTGAACACACTGCTGATTTTTTCCAAGGTTTTTGAAGAATCTAACTAAAAACAGCATAAGCGAGGAGGGCAACTGCTTGAACCTACAGATATACAATATGTATTGCAGAGATGGGGTAGGGGGAGAATTTATACTCACCGTTAAGGATGCTATTCCTTTGTGATAAGATTTTAGCGATTCGGCGATGCAAGAAAGTGCTGAACTATAATCATCCTCCTTCAGCCCTGTTAAGCACTGTTCCGCATAGGAGAACTCCTTCAAACTGTTCAGCCAGAAGTAGAAGTGTTCTGAAGCCACCTGAGTCAGCAAGCTTTGATAGAGCTCTCTGGCCATGCCATGGTTACCCTACAGAGGAAACAGGAGACTGTCACTGAAAGAGATGATGCTCCCTGTATTTAACAAAAACACCACAACAGTAATGGACATACAGCTGAAATAAAGAGAGGAGGGTTAAAAATCAATCTTGCAATGTATATACACTCAAGACTTTTGAATCTTGTCAGGGTATCTCCCCTCCCTGCCTACTTTTGAATCTTGTCAGGGTATACCCCCTCCCTGCCCTACTTAACCACTGCCAAGAAAGCCAGCATGCTGTAGTGGTTTGAGTTTTGAACCAGGACACTTTGGGAGACTAGGATTTGAATTCCCACTCAGCCATAGAAACCCACTAGGAGACCTTAGGCAAGTCACATCCTCTCAGCCTCAGAGGAAGGCAAGGGCAAACCCACTCTGAACAAATTCTGTCAAGAAAACCCTGTGATAGATTTGCCTTAGGGTTGCCATAAGTCAGAAGTGACTTGAAGGCACATAACAACCATCACCATTGCCAAAGGGTACTCTCTCAAACTCTAGTCACCATGGCCACCACGCTGGCTGCAAGCAATGGGAGTTTTAATCAACCTAAAACCCCAGCATATTTTTTTCTTAAGCCCCACACAGGTCACCTTCACACAGTTACACCATAATCTCTCATCCTATATTTTCTATCAGCCATGAAAGAGTTTGTATTAATTCTGAAATTCCAGAAATATATCTGACATTTCTGAAGAATATTTGCTCTGTTGCTGAGTAATAATGCTCAGCCTGAGAATCCACAACGTTTTCATCGTAAGTAAAGTGACTGTCAATATGTTATTTTAAAATTCTACTGGGCCAATGTGACTTTAAACACCAGGCCAATTAACCCTAATGCCCCCACTTTTAATTGTAAAATTATGAATTCACCACTTGAAGTCAATTTCTTTTGCAATAGACAAGATGGGTAGGGGACTTAATGTTTCTTCCTCATTGCAGAGTGCCTGCCATTTTTGATCAGTGCTAACTTGCTGAAACTTCTTGAGGTCAGTAGGGTGTAAAAAAAAAAACTGTAAGACTACACACACTTTGCTGAGAATTATATTTTTAATATAAATCTCATTTCAAAATATGTGGGGATAGTTCATATCCTTTTCTAAAAGTAGACTTGAAGTTGTTTTTTCCAGGTGCAAAATTTCAAAGAAAATCAGAAAGAACTGTGGGATACATGTGAAGGTGACATTTAGAAATGTCTTTCAGTTCCTTAGGATCTAGTGCAATATCTTAGGACTCAATATTATTGGTTATTGCTATTTTAAGACACATTATTGGTTGCTTCAAATCTATGATCTAATGCAGTCTTTCTTAAGCTATCTGATACAGGGGACCAGCAGGGCTTTTCCCCCAATGTACCAGGAACTGGCATCATATTTGTGCCCACTGACAAGTGTTTCTTTCCTTCCTGGAAATTCTTCAGGAACCAGCAGCCAATGGCTTGGAGACTGGTGTTGGTTCAGGCACCACCATTACTATTACTATCATCATCATCATCATCATCATCATCAACAACTTTTATTTCTACAGTGCCATCAATGTATATATGGCGCTTTACAAGAAAAAGAACAACAAAATGTCACTGATGTAGTGCACACAGGACATGGTCCAAATCGATAGAATTAGACATTTAACTAGGAGCCTGCACATCCTAGTAAAAGCAGCAGTAGTCTTTGCTCCCACTGTTTTATGGTGCTTTGCTTTACCCATCCCAACAGATGTTACTCCCTGTCTAAGCACAAGGAACTCTGGGACTTGTAGTTGATACAAAAGTCCATGTTAATCAAAGGAAAACAAATCTCTTCAATCATAATCCTAGTTTAACAGCACATGCATTCTCTCTATTCTGGAGAAAGGTCTTAGGCTGTGGCAAGGTCAGGAAGTGCAGCAGTTCCAAATCTTGTTTCTGACTGATTCCAGCAAACCTCACAAGATCTGAACAACAGATATATAGATATAAGGAGATAAGTTTCCATAAATATCTTCAGGCATGATCTACAATTTATCTTCATTTTTTCCCTTACAGTAATGTAAAACTCTCAAGTGTAAAGCTACATCATATACCATTGAATACCAAAGTCAGGATTGTCCATATCAATTTTTGTGTATGATTGTGAAACCTGGACAGTGAAAAAACCCTGATAGGAACAGAAGCATCTCATTTGAAATTTGAGAGTTCTCCAGTACCACAGACTGCCAAAAAGCCAAATAAATGAGTCCTCAAGGAAATCAAGCATGAACTCTTCCTAGAAGTCAGGACGACTAAGCTGAGACTGTCATACTTTGGACATTGCCTGAGAAGACATAACTCATTCGAAAAGACAATAATGCTTGGCAAGGCAAAAGATGCAGGAAAAAAAGGAAGCCCCCATTACAAGTGGAATGACTCAGTCAAGGAGGACGTAGCCCTGAACTGGCAGGGCCTAAGCATAGCTGCTGACGACAGGGTGACTTGGAGATGTTTGCCATTAGTCAAAGTTGACTAGACAGCACTTAACAAATGGAAAATTGCAGTCTGGACTGGGTTTTTCTGAACTTCCAGACCCCAGTAAAATGTACCCTCCCTCTCATGCGAGGCACTCTAAATCTATTCCACTGGGAGCTTGCCAAGGGATCTTGCGAAAGGGATCTAGGAGTCCTAGTAGACCACAAGTTGAACATGAGCCAACAGTGTGATGCGGCAGCTAAAAAGGCCAATGCAATTTTGGGCTGCATCAATAGAAGTATAGTGTCTAGATCAAGGGAAGTAATAGTGCCACTCTATTCTGCCTTGGTCAGACCTCACTTAGAATACTGTGTCCAGTTCTGGGCACCACAATTCAGAAAGGATATTGACAAATTGGAGCGTGTCCAGAGAAGGGCAACTAAAATGGTGAAAGGTCTGGAAACAATGCCTTATGAGGAGAGACTTAGGGAGCTGGGTATGTTTAGCCTGGAAAAAAGACGGTTTAGAGGCGATATGATAGCCCTGTTTAAGTATTTGAAGGGATGTCACGCTGAGGATGGAGCAGGCTTGTTTTCTGCTGCTCCAGAGACTGGAACACGGAGCAATGGGTGCAAGCTCCAGGAACAGAGATTCCACCTCAACATGAGGAGGAACTTTTTGACAGTAAGAGCTGTTCGGCAGTGGAACACACTCCCTCGGAGCGTGGTGGCGTCTCCTTCCTTGGAGGTCTTTAAGCAGAGGCTGGATGGCCATCTGTCGGGGATGCTTTGATTGTGATTTCCTGCGTGGCAGGGGGGTTGGACTGGATGGCCCTCGTGGTCTCTTCCAACTCTGCAATTCTATGATTCTATGATTCTAAGTTGTGGAAGGTACAATGGTAATCATATCTCCACATGCTCCCAATGGCATTATCCAGCTTTCTGGTAATATATATATATATATATATATATACACACACACACACACACACACACACACACACACAAATTTGCCAAACAGCTAATGAGAGTTTATCTGTCACTAGCTGGCTTTGGGCTTCAGAATACAATAGTTTCATTTTAACACACAGTCACATGTCTTAACTCTACTTTAAATTCTGTTTTGCCTTTAGATAGAACAAGAAACCCCACTCCAGCAAAACTGAAGTCTCCTTATATTAGTGGAGTGAGCTAGAAATTTCCAGTGCAGGATTTTCTCTAAAAATATATTTCTTCATGGAATTTAAAATCTATTTCGTATTATTTTATTCATTTATATCCCACCTTTCTTCCTATAATGGGACTCAAGGCAACTAACAACATATTAAAAATAATACAAAAACATTAATAAAAGTATAAATATAAGATTTTAAAAATACACAATTTATAAAGTTTAAAACATTAAATATTAAAAATATTAAAAAGCACACAAAAAAAATACCAACCTTAAAAATAGAACCACACAACATTAAAAGCCTAACCCTAGTTAGTTTATAAAAGCCTGATGGCACAGAAATGTTTTGACCTGCTGTTGACAGGAGAGCAAAGATGGGGCTATCCTGGCCTCTCTAGGGAGGGAGCTCCAAAGTTTGGGAGCAGCCACCGAGAAGGCTCTCTCTCTGTCATTCCCACCAAATGAGCCTGACAGGGCAGTGGGACAGAGAGAAGGACCTCTCCAGATGATCTTAGAGCTCTAATGGTCCTTCAAATAACCTGAACCCAAGATGTGATCATCTTAAGTGAATTTAAATTTTAAAAATGTTAAGTAATTATACAGACTTAATTTTAACTCTAGATTATCAGTCTTGCTTACAGAGAAAACCTGACACAGCCACTGATCACACATACCATTCTGGAAGCTTGCCTGGCTATCCTGTAAGCTGTCCATTCATTGGAAACATTTTCAAGCTGTTGTTTGATAACAGTTTTCACATCAGAGGATAAACTCTTTTGACTGGCAACAAATATCACTGTAGCAAGGGAGACCTAATGAAGAAAAAAGTAACCAGACAAACCTGAATAAAAGGAAAACCACATAGAAGCTATTCAGGAATAAAGTTAAATGGGCTTAACATACAAAGGGATCTTGTTAACATCGTTCAGAGTGACAAAAAGAAGTCTGTAGTATAGTTGGCTCTCTCTATATATACAGATTCTGCATTCATAGATTCACCCAACCATAGATTAATTTTTTTTAAAGCAAACCTCTGAGTTAGTCATCATTTTATATAAGGGACAACATTTTACTACACCATTGTACTCTACAGTGAACTTGCCACGGGTCAGCGTAAGAAGAGTGCTCCAAAAAAGCAATACAAGGATTCCCTGAAACAACATCTCAGGCTTGGCCAAATTGATCACCAACAGTGGTCTGGCCTGGCCTCACATCGGGAGGCATGGAGATGCACTATCCACAATGCTGCAGCTTTATTTGAGAACTCACGCTGAACAAGTCTTGAAGAGAAATGACAATGCAGAAAGAATCACAACTCAGAAACACCACCCAAGGAGACCTTCTGCTGTGCTTTCTGCAACCGGACTTGTTTATCTCAGATTAGCCTTTTCAGTCATCAGCGCGCTTGCAGAAAGCACGGGATGAGTCCTTCCTGAATCTTCGTTTGCGAAGAAAAGCCAGAGAGAGAGAGAGAGTATATATAATGGGACTTGAGCATCCGTGGATTTGGGTATCCTTGGGGATGGGGGGTTCTGAAATCAAACCCCAGGCAGATACTGAGGGCTCACTGTATAAGCTTTGTGGTATAACTTGCATCTCATGAAGCAGACTGTATCTACGAAGCACTTCAAAGCTGCTAGAAGATCCCTTAGTAAACTGATACAGACTAACATGGTTATGTCTTTGAATATGGCTTAACATTATCAACATGAGCCTCCCCACTGCCCCAGATAATTAGCATTTTTTTTCTTGTTTAGCAACAAACCCTTATATAATTATGAACTAGACTCAAACTGTGATATAAGATTCTGGATTGTGGAGAAACAACGGTTTCAAGAAGCGGTTATGAACATAAGGCTCTCTAGATGTTGAACTGAAATTCTCATTGGCCAGAAGAGATTCGACAGCTAAGCATGCTGTTGAAATTCAAAACAGCACTAAAGACCTAACTCTTCTGGCAGGCCTACCCAGTTGAAGTTAATCCATGAATTTTAAACTGGTATTTTAAGCCTATGAATGATTTTAATGTTTCTTTTAGTCCTATGTGTTCATCTGTGCTTTTAAATGATTTTATGTCATATATTGTATTTTAATTTATGTTGTATCCTGCCTCAAGCCTTGGGGAGAGGTGGATAAGAAATAACAACAACAACAACAGTAACAACAATAGATAGCATAGCCAACAGCATAGCCAACAGTAAGAAATAATGGGAGGTTTTGCAGCTCTTTCATTATTCTGACCAATTGGGTATTGTGTACAAATATGGCCATTTTAATGCTGACCCTAAGGTGATCACTGATTTACCATATAGGTACACAGAAGATAGAGAATGAAATCAGTGGGGGGCGGGGGAAACATGACAAACGCCTATACATTTTTAATTCCACAAAGAGGTAGGGATGTTGCATGTCTCATACTTTCAACTGTGCTAAGGCCAAACATAGCATCCATGTGAAATATGTGACACCTACTGGATAAAACAGGAATTAAGAATAATAGGACTATAGTTTTCCTTAGTAGAAAGTCACATTCAAACTGATGGGACTTACTATTCTGATATTAACATGTTTCAAGTTTGGATACAAACTTTTCATTTTCCTTTGTAATCTAAATAAGAACATGCGCCTAAAGCCCACTTTGTAAATACTACTGAGAAAGCTGTTGTGTCAAAATTGTAAAGTTAACCACTTTGATTACATCCCATTTGGACTACTGTAATGCACTCTACATGGGGCTGCCTTTGGAAATTGTTCAGCAACTTCAGCGGGTCAAGAATTCTGCAGCCAGAATGCTGACTGGGGCCAGTTATAGAGAGCACATAATTCCCATGTTAAAACAGATTCACTGGCTACTAGTTCACTTCTGTGCACAATTCAAAGTGCTGGTCTTGACCTATAAAGTCCTATACAGCATAGATCCATACTATCTGAAAGACTGTATCTTCCTCTATGAACCTGCAAGGGTTTTAAGATCTTTAGGGGAAAGCTTTTTCTTGGTCCCACCACCATCACAATTTCACTTGGTGAAGACATGACAGAGAGTATAACTGTGAAACTTGTATTGTTTTTTTATTTTTATCTTTTTTTTTACTTTGTATGTTTTTAATTGGTTTTAATTGCTTTTAACTGTGATTTTAATTGTTTTGTGAGCCAACTTGAGCCCCGCTTCAGGAGAAAGGCAGCATATAAATTGTACAAACAAACAAACAAACAAACAATACAGTATTACTTTTAAAATTCACCCTATTCATTTACTTCCCTGATCTTTCATCTCTTCTTCAACAGTATATCCCCTTCCTATTCCACCCTCTCTGCTTGTTAAAGCTGCACCTTATATCTGTGATCTTCCCTACTCTGACTTTCTTGTTTAACAGTCCTACTTTGGCATTGCCTTTCTGCAGTCTACTGTTTCTTTTCCTATGTTGGAGAAGCTTCTTGCGACAAATATGTTCTCTCACACTATCTCAGATTGATTTTTACAGACCTCTTCTTGTGCTGAACTGAGAAGTCCTTATGGGCTCCCTTCCTCTTTACATACACTGTGTCATTTAACCACAAACCCTGAGGCCATGTACTTTTTTCTTCTTCTATGATAAAATGCTCAGAATGTAGGCACTATATAAACAGTAAACTTTATGGCATTCCATGAAGTTTTCCTAGGGAAAAGATCCCAGGAAGAGAAGAGGTAGCAAAAAGCCAGTAATCTTGTTACCATAAAATGCTTTCCACTCCATTTACTAAGACTGCAAACTGTTAGATGAACTGTCAAGGTACAACCTGTTCTGTAAGTAGCCTGCTAAATGTTTATTCAATTTGATTCCACCCAGGCCCAACTGCTATCAAGAACAATTACCCAGAATCAATATTTCTCACCAAAAGCTCCTGCTGTTTATCTGAAGCCGACCGTCCAATCACTTTATAGAGATCCATCAAGTCTCCCAGCATTCCATCTCCTAAAACAGGCAACTGCATGGCAATGGCTGCCAAACAGTGGCAAATGAGAATCCTGGCAGCATCTTGAGTGCTGTGCAGCTGTGTCAACAAGGACTCCACAATGGACTGGCTGAGATGGGGGCGACACTTGGCCAGCTTCACCATGCAAGTGAGTGCTTTCTGCATTAAAACAAGTGACATTTTTTCAGAATTTGTTCTCCATCTGTCACCCTTCAACAGGTGCTAACATCTGGTCGCATTATTTAGGTTACTAAGAAGCTACAACATGAAGCATAACACAGAAGTATACTATCACATAATCAAAGCTTGCAAAATAAAGAATGCGTTGGGGGATGAAGAAGAAAGATTCTTTTTGCTACAGGATAATTTTTAAAATTTAGATACAGAACTCCATGAACTCTATTTCTATATTTTCTCAGCTTACCTGTTAACTGGAAAGTCAGTCTGAATCTAACGTTAAATCACAATTTAGTGCTTTGTTAATGACTTTCAGGCTCCTGAATTTCAATTTTCCTCCTCATCCACTTGCTTACTGCAAAGACAATGGATACATCCTGGCTTTCCATTTCAAAGTTAACCACATTTTGTTGTTACAAGGACCAGGGTGTGTAATTTGTGGCACTCTAGATATCGTTGGTTCTAGCTACCAGAGCCAATGGTGAAGGATAATGTGGACTGCAATCCAACAAAATCCAGAGGGCCACAGGTTACCCACCCCTGGTTTAAACAACAGCTTGTTACAATAAGCAAAACTCAAACTGTGGTTTATGAACATGCCTTGATTCAACAAAGCACAGTTTTATTTAATCCGAGTTCCCAGTCTGAAAGTAAAATAGATGTTCCCAATTTCATTCTTGCTGCCATGCCAGGAGGAGAGACTTGACCAAATGTGTTTGTAATGTTAAACCAGGGATGGAGAAAATGCAGACATCTAAATATTTTTGGACACCACTTTCCATCAGCACCTTTCAGTCTGGCTAATGGTGAGGGATGGTGAGAATAAAAGTTTGTTAACATATGGAAAGCCACAGGTTTCCCATACATGTGCTAAATCATAGTTTAGTGTTACATCCAAATCAGGATGTAAATCTGAGTAAACCTTATTGTTGTGGTGGTGTGCCTTCAAGTCATTTCTGATGGTGACCCTAAGGTGACCCTATTACTGAGTTTTCTTGGTGAGATTTGTTCAGAGGGGGTTTGCCTTTGCCTCCCTCTGAGGCTAAGAGAGTTTGAGTTGCCCAAGGTCACGCAGTGGGTTTCCATGGCAGAGTGGAGATTCAAACCTTGGCCTCTAGGGTTAAGTGCTCAAACCCCTATACCATAGTGGTTTTCTAGTAAATCTTATACTGAAACGGAAAAACTTTTTTTGAGAAAAAAATCCATTTAAAAGGTGTTTATCATACAAATCAAAGGCTGCAATCCTATGCATATTTAGAAGCAACTCCCTAGAAAGTCAGTGAAATTCCCTTCTAACCAAACATATACAGGACAGCACTGTAAGTTCTATCTCTTTTTCAGTCCTTCACCTGCTTCATTATTACCAGGCCTCAGGTTAAATATAGCTAAAGAATAACACATTACTTCCCATCACTATGCTAACCAGCTAAGCCAGACAAAAAGTCATTATTTCATTGGGCTGTCAACCTTCAGTCCCTGGTTATAAAAGAATGAGAACACAAACCAATGGATTCAAATTACAATAAAAGAAATTCCACCTAAACATTAGAAAGGACATTTTTTCTGTAAGAGATTTTTGACAGTGGAATAGGTTGCCTCAGAGGGTGATGGACTCTCTATCTTGAAGGTCTATAAACAGAGCTTAGATGGGCATCTTTCAGAAGTGCCTTAGTTCCTGCACAGCAAGGGTTGGACTAGATGGCCCTTTTGGTCCCCTCCAACTCTAAGCTTCAATGATAAAAGGTAGAAAGTGTGCAAGAACAGAAGGAGAGAGATACTGTCCTGCAATTTTATCCTTCAGTAGCGGCTGAGTCAAATCAAATTTGAATTAAATCAAATTGGGTCAAATCCTCCCTCCTCAGACTGGCTGAGATCTTGAGTACTGACATTGTTCTGTATACATTTTGTAATGCTCAGATATATACATATGCTTTTAATGTAAAACAGGACTAGTACTAGAATTTAATCAGATCACAAAACACTCCCAGTATAAACACCTAAACTCCATTACATAAATATTTAAGATAAAACAACACAAAACAAGAACATTATTTACCTTTAAAGTTGCTTGAGTACCTGGACTACTGTCCTGACTACAAAGCACAAGAAGAGATTCAAGGCCAAAGACTGCATCTTGCTCCAGTGGCAGAAGATCTAGGACAAAGGTTTACATGTTATTCCATACTGTTTTAATACTAGCCACTCTGTTCCCATAGTTGTGAAGGGCAACACTGATCTTTTGAAACCATCCCTTCCTTAATTTTAGAAGTCTGAAATACAGAACATACCTTCTGCAGCAACATAGCAAAGGCAAAATAGTTTCAAAAACAAACAAATTCAAACCCCATCATATTTAATACAGTTATCGACAGTGACTTCAAATGAAATGGTTTCAGGCAACAGTCATGTAAAGAAAATAATTATTTGATTTGGCCATAAAACTGGAGGGCAAGGCCATCTTTAGATTTCTTTTTCATCAAAATGACATAGGGAGAGAAGTACAAGATGCCTGTAGCCAACATAGTCAGTGATGTGTCCTTCGATCTCACCTTTGCTGATTTATCAGTGAACAAACTTTAATTAATGAAGTTTGAATTAATATTCTGATTATATTTATTAAAACTTAAACCTAATTACTATTCTGTAAGGAGCCAACCCTTGCATTACGGGAAGGACTGTTTTGGTTGAGGAACATGGTGTTTATGGAGACAAGTTCAGAATAATCACCATACAGAGTATGCAGAAAAGAAGGTTCTGATTGGTGGGGTCATAAATTCATGCTTAGGACAGTTATGGACTCTATTTGTGAGAAACTAGTTAGGAATTAGGGGTGTGTTTGTTGGGCTACTCATCTGTCATGGACATCTTTTATAATGTAACTAAGCACATATATGTACTATTTTGCTTTAAAGTCCATGTTCCACTGTATTCTGCTTGAGATACTCAGTAAAGAGGCCCTAAGTCTAAAAAGTAAACAGAGATGCAGCCAGGGTGATTGTGCTCGTCCTGGCTGGGAATAGAAACTCTCTCTCTCCGAGAGTAAGGATCTTCCTCCTTTCTCATGTGGAAGGAGGGCTAGACCTCTTTCAGACCTGCGAGCATCAACTTGTAGCTTCTAGGAAGCTTATTCTGTTAAGGTATATAACCTCCACTTTTGTCCCAGTCCTGGGAAGGGGAAACACTACCACCTTTCCCAAAATCTTGAAGGACTACCTGGAGCTAAGGAAACAATGTAATGTCTAGCAGTGTATACCTGGGAACCCATCTGCACTTGAGGCTGTATCACAGTTTTGGCTGAAGGGATGCAAGAACATGTTCTTTGCTTATATTTTCTGTTACTGCATCCTGTTCCATCTCTTTATCACCAATAAACCTAAATCCTGTACTCTCAGTGACACAGTCTTACTCCAGTACATCCTTTGGAGCTAAACTGAGCAGGACCCGAATGGTTATTCCCTCCAGATCAATACAAGTGCTTCTACTGAGCTAGAGCAGGCTTGCCTCTCAGTTGCCATGGGGCCAGTGATGCTTTCCCCAATCACACTGAAGCAGGAGGCTATGGATTTTCTAGAGGAAGATAGGAAAACACAAAATCTATGAAGCCACATTTAGGATCAGGTAGCATTCACCAAGAGTCTCCCTGCACTCAGCTGGTTACTGGAAAATTGGTCCAGAAAAGGAACTCAAGAGAAATCTAGCTTTCTCCCTACATGAGTGCAACATTAAAATATGGGTGTTTTGCTATCAGGTCCTTTCGTCCCCAGACACCAAACAGTTTAATCTGTCGTGATTTAAAAATACATTTGATTTCTTAAACAACAAACTTTGCATACACCTCAAAGAATGGGCAATGGTTCAGGGTTATGCTGAGTTTTGATACAGACTCATACATGAAATTTTCAGCCCAAGACAAGTGTGCTAAAACCCATTGCATTTATATTTGCAAAGCTTAATGAACATGCTTAGCTTTCATTAGTCAGAGAAAACTACATTAGGAAGAAAAAAACAACAAAACTTAATTTGAGTTTGAGCCGTCATATTTAGCTGCTAAGATAACACTTCACACAACCTCAGCTTGCTTCTCCAAGGAAAAAAGAGCACATTACACCAAACGTTGGAAGACCCCCAGTACACACACAGAGACTTACAATTTTACAATTACCTTTTTCCTGGCAGGAAGCAGCTATGTTTGTCAGAACTCGTACTCCATGAACCGCAATGCCCTGGTTATTGTGGTAACAGCACTCCTGTGCTAGTTTGATTAGATCTGAGGATCTTGCTGTAGTAGCTGTCACTCCTAAATGAGAAGGAGAGAGACATTTCTAAAAACCATAGTACTGCTAATTATAGGTGTACCTCAATTTACAAAGACTCTGAGAAAGAAGCTCCCTTTTACAAAGTCCTTTGTTACAAAGCCCTATCTGCAGTTCTCCTGTTTGTCCTCTGTCTAGCTGGAGGGATTTTTAAAGTGTCATTGGCATTGGGTGGATGGCAAAGGAGAGAAATACAAACACAAGTTGTAGTAGGTTATGTCCAGGCTATCTGGCAGACTTTATCTCCCCATATGAGCCAGCTCATGCCCTGAGATCATCAGGAGAGGCCCTCAAGCATGGTTGGTGGAGACATGAGAGGACTTTCTCAGTAGCTGCCCCTAGACTATGTAACTCCCTTAGCAGGGAGGCCAGAATGACCCCCTCCAGGCAAAGACCTTTGTATTCCAGCAGGCTTTTAAAATGCAAAGTTTTTAAAGAATGGCTGAAGATTTTGCACTGTTTTAGATTGAACTGTTAAATTACTTTTTATCTTTTAATAGTATTTTATCTTTTTAAGTGTAGCTTTAAATTATTTAGATGAACCCTGGGATTCTACTGTACCTCTGACTGTAGCTGTGTGTGCCTGACTATAACAGGCAAGGTAAACAGCATCTCCCTCCAGAATATTTTACTGAGCAAGCATCAACAGCATGGCAGAGAAGAGCAGAAAGCAGATAAGCCTGTCTCACCAGCTACCCCCAACATGTTTAAAAAGCATAGATCTAGAAGTCCAGCCACCAAAAGGGGCATCATAAGAAACTGAAAGCTAGTGAAAGTAAAAGTGAGCCCTAGAAGCAATTTTGAAAAAGCCTTCAAGTGGTCTCTAGAAGGTTCAAAATGTTTTTCTTTACTTATGCAAGGCTTAGTTGAGCTGGATGTTTCATTTCACATGTCCATATTGTTAGTTTTGCATAAAATGTTTTTTAAAACATATTGACCTGCTCTCCTTTTCTGTGGAGTAGGAACCTATCCCTGCTCTTTCCATTTTATTCCTCCTGCCTCAGGTTACCAAATCTTCTCTTAAAGAAGTAATGCCCAGGAACACTTCTACTTTGTTAACTGAAGTATACCTGTACTGTATTCCTTTGCAACTTTAAATATGAGTAGGAAAAGTAGGAACTTGGTCCTGTATTGTAAAGAAGTACTGTCTACACCGTCAGCAGAGTCTCTGTGGAACACTGTAAGATACAAAAGGCTCCCTGACTTTGGAAAACAGTGTTGTATGGCTCACCCATTTTGCACAAGGGTCAAAGCCTCCAAACAGCAAGAAGTAGCAACTTGCTCTCACAACCTCCTGCTTCCTCATCCCCTCTAGCAGCACTGGGGAAGGAAGTGAACAGACATTCATGGCTGTTTGTGACTTCTGCAGTTCTTAACAGGATGTGAAATAAGAATCTTTTTCCCACCCAAGTGCTCAGCACATGACAGAGGACTTAGAAAAGTGTAACTTTTGTTTTGTTTAATATTACATGAGGATTTTTCTGAAGGCCACTGTGACAGACACCCCTTGGGAACATCTGCCCTATTGAGCTGCAAACAAACTTGGCATGAGTGGCTGGGCAGACAAAGAGACCAACCAATCACAGTGGAAGTGTATGTGGGGGGGGGGGAAGATAACACTCTGAGAAAAGAAAACTGTCTGTTCTAAGAGGGGAATTTTCGTTTTGCAGTGAGGGGACTCTTATAGAGGTTTCAGTGAGGTCCGAACCCACACCTTCAGAAAGGAGGGATTGGGGTTGTGTGTTGTGATGTGATAAAGACTCAGAGGAATTTGTGTCTGAAGTGGATTTGTTACAGAAACTGCTAATTGGTTGATACTTGATAACTAAGGGGTTGTTGAATTGGAACTTGCATAAGAAATCTTATACTTGTTATTACAATAAAACTTGCAGTTTATGTTTATATGATTACTAAGTCTGTCTGTGTTATATATTATTCAGAAACATGCTACAAACTATACCAACCCATTTGGGACATGGGAATAAGCACTGGTGTTCCTAGACCTCTGACACAAAGGAGCTGTCTGATGAGAGCAGAGAGGAGATAGTGCTGAGGACAGAACAGGGACAGGACTTTTATTAAGGTGAGACAGTAAAAAGAGGAATAGGGACTGTCCCTGCTTGTCACAGTCACAAGCAGCATACATGCAGGCTTTCAAGGACAAGAGATAAACACAAATAACATTATCTAGTAAGTTAAGTCAAAATTTGAGGATCCTGGTACTTGACTGTTTTTCCAAATCAGTCTTTTGACCATTAAATAAGCTCTTCAGACTTATTCTTCCTGAAATCCATCCAAGTCTAGACTTCCAGAAAATATCCTGAATTTGAATCGGTCTAGTTTATTTTCTAAATGGAATGGTAGGGACACCCACACCTCTGCAGAAACAAACAGTCTAATGGGTGCTGTTGGTCAGCTCATTATTTCTCAGCCTACTTGGCTTTTCAAGGTTAAACTGCTAGTCCTAGTTCCTTACCAGAACAGCTAGATACTGAGATAAGAAATTAGTCATTCAAATGCAAAAGGAACAAAGATTATAAAGGTGACTTATGGCTACATCCATCTTTTGATCAAATAAGACCTGGGAGTGGCATTTGGCCCATATTCTAATACCGAGACATTATATACTGGTGAGGACTGTTTAAATTAGCCCTGTGGCGTAATGTTCTTTCAGTCAAGAGGTACAACCAACTTCACTAGTATGAAATGTTGGTATAGTCTGGGAATACTGAAATGGGAGGTAACAATAAAGCAGGATGGAAGTGAACTATACAAGAATGCATTTTATTACACCTGCACCCATGCCTACCCCCACTTGGCCCTTGGCAATTTTCTAATGAAAAGTCACTGAACTAGACATGCAGTCCATTATCTCAGTCATTCTTGCAATCAAACAATGAAATTAAAACCAGCTTGCTAGTTTATGAATGACTTCTGTACCTTCAAATGGAATATGCTGTTCAACATCAGCAGTTTTCAAAACATCAAAAAGCATCATACACACTGATGTCTACAAAAAAAGAAAAGAAAGGTAAACATGCCACAATTGGCCTGATTGAATCTAGTCATACCTGAACCAGTGCTGAAGTACTGCTTGATGGCTATTGTCCCTGACAATGTGGAAAGTACGGACAGCATGCCAAGTTTCAAGCTGTCATAAGGAGTTTGAAGGGCACATTCACAAAGTACCTGGAAGCCAAAAGAAATCGTGATTTCAGTACAAGGAAATAATTTCTATATGAAAACCAGTAAGAATCCTCAACATGTGCTGTTTATGACTTGATGATTTGCAGATGCACATCACTTGACAATTCACTGCTGGCCATGTGAAGCATTTCCATTGAACAACAGTTTATTAGTAATATTAAATATTCAGAGTTTTTCATATGCATGGAATGTGTTTGGATATAACAATAAAATGAAATGGCTGAAAATTCCACTTATCATTCATCACACTATGTGCTGCTGCTTCTGGGAACTTGTAATGAGAAACTAACAAGGAAGCAAAAGCTTTCCAAACCTGGATGCCAGGTTCATCAGTCCTAACAAAGCAGTCTTGACCCATGGTTTGAGGTTGGCTTCTTGTTCCTGGTTATCAGCAGAGCAAGAAGCCAAAGTTGAGGCTTGGAGCAAAGAGAAAGTTTTGTTTCATTGTCACATTCTGGTTAGTACAGCTATTCTTACTGGCAAGATGAACACAGCAGAAACAATCAGACAACTAAGGTGGGACTTAGAAGCTTGCCTAAGGCCACTGGCCAGGCAGGAATTGGACTGGGGCCCCCTAGCTCACAGTTTACACTCTCAACCATTATATCATGCCAGACTCTGGTTTCAGCTGATGTGAGCTATAGAAAAGCTACAGAAACCTGTGCTGTTTCTTATCTATAATGACTGTGAAGTCAAAGGCTTTCACGGCCGGCATCCATAGATTTTCCTTGTTTTTTTCCTGGGCTCTGAGGCCGTGTCCTGGAATAGTTTCTTTCTGACATTTTGCCTGCATCTGTGGCTGCCATCCTCAGAGAATGGTTGGGTAGGTGTGTGTGTGTGGAGTTTATATGCTGTGAACCCCTGTAGGGGAATATATGTAAATCTGTGTAACTGAATGGTTAGTTTCTGGATATAGAAATGCAAGATTCGTTAGTGCCTGTTTGGCTAATGGTTGGTTGATGGGCCATTATCTGCTGGGATTATGAAATGCTACGCTCAGCGAAGGACAAAAGAGACCCTCTCGCAGCTGCAGGAGTTTACCGCATACCATGCAGCTGTGGACAAGTTTACATAGGGACCACTAAACGCCGTGTGCAAACACGAATCAAGGAACATGAAAGACACTGCAGACTGGGCCAGCCAGAAAAATCAGCAGTAGCAAAACACGTTATAAACCAACCTGGACACAAAATGCTATTTGAAAACACAGAAATTCTAGATCAGGCCAACAACTATCATGTCAGAATGTACAGAGAAGCTATTGAAATCCACAAACACCTGGACAACTTCAACAGGGAAGAAGAAACCTTAAAAGTAAACAAACTCTGGCTCCCAGTTTTGAAATACAATAGAATCAAAACTCAACACTTACAAAAGAATTCCACCCAGGAACAGGGGTATTCCCAGCAGATAATGGCCCATCAACCAACCATTAGCCAAATAGTCATGAACGAGCCTTGCATTTCTATACCCAGAAACTAACCATTCAATTACACAAATTTACATATACTCCCCTACAGGGGTTCACAGCATGTAAACTCCACACACACCCCTACCCAACCATTCTCTGAGGATGCCAGCCACGGATGCAGGCGAAACATCAGAAAGAAACTATTCCAGAACACGGCCTCACAGCCCGGAAAAAACCCCCAAGGAAAATCTATAATGACTGTTTCACACATCCAAGTCATCACTGTTGATGAATATGACTGTATGAAATCATCCATAGAAGCTATTATGAAAAGTAAGAATCATCATGCTATGAACTCAATGAAGTTCTATCCATTTAGATTAGTAAAGAAAATGGCATTGAAGTGTGGATTATGGCTATGCATTGGGAAAAATCAAACTAAATATACTACTGGCTTTCATAGTATCTTAAGCTTTGTGCTGCAGCAGAGTCAAAAATAAAAGTCAATATAGGCTATTAATTGAGATGACATCAAAGCTAATTTCTAGTATGACTGTATATATTCATAGCTCCTGAACATTTCTACATAAAAGGGTTCATCCTGAATGAATCAGTTAAGGCAAGGCAAAACTATCATTTAAAATGTGGTGGCAGTCTGTAAATTACATCTAACAAGATTCTCCTACACAGATCATTAATAAATGTGCTTCCCACAGAGTACTGCATGAGATTCTCCAAACTAATTGTATTTGTTCAATCACAACATGCCAGATGGAAAAAGCAGCATCCTGCTAGCAGTTTGGAACTTTCACACAATAATAAACGAGGCCCCGTTCATGCAAAGCCAGGAATTGTTAAGAACAAAACTAAATGTGGAATTTGATTATCCCCTCTTAAATGTTTTTTTTTAAAACCCTCCATTGGGTATTTTCTTGTTTTAATAACACCACATCAGCATTAATCTGAGCACTGAGAATAGGTCCCATGGGGAAAATGAAGTCTTTGCACCAGTCATTCATATCTTCCAACCATTTCCCCCTTGGTTTTATATCAGGAAACCACATTATTGACATTTCGCCAGAGTGATATAAAACCTTAATAAATCTCCAGCAGTGACCAAAATGACATTGTTATGGAGGAATCTATTTTCTAAGTCACTGGAGCTAAATTAAATCACCCAGAGTAAGAACACACACAGTTTGGATTTTATAGAGCTAAACCTGGCTTAGTCTTTCCTTTCTCCCTAATTAGTTACATTTATACACCAACTTTTCTCCAATATGTTCATGTTCTCTCCCCCTCTACCATCACAACAACATTGTGAAGTGGTTTACATTGAAAGACAATGGCTGACCCAAGGTCATCCAGTGAGTTTCATGAATCAATGGGGATTTGAACCTTGATCTTCCAAATCCCAATCCAACATCCTAACCATTATTACAGCCATACCAGTTGTCTTACTGAAAGCTAGTTTTCATCTTTTGTTCCAGGTTACAGAAACTGTAATACTTTTTATAGAACAATTTTCCATTCCATTAAGAACCAAAGATGGAATTCTACTACTGGCATCATTGCTAAAAAGCACAGGAAAAAAGCTTAACAGGCCGGATTGCAAGGGTTTCTGTCAAAAGGCAAACCAGAATAATAAGATTTTGACATGGTAAATATCTCATAACGGAATTTTCTGAGCGTTCTCTCTATAGACAAAAGACGAGGAACACCAGTACCAGCTCCAGTACTTTCTGGTTTCTACAGAAAGAGATTGTTATTGTGTGCCTTCAAGTCGTTTCTGACTTAAGGCAACAATATCATGGGGTTTTCCGAGCAAGATTTGTTCAGAGGGGGTTTGCCTTTGCCTTCCACTGAGGCTAAGAGAGTGTGACTTGCCCAAGGTCACCCAGTGGGTTTCCATGGCAGAGTAGAGATTCGACCCCTGGTCTCCAAGGTCATAGTCCAATGCTCAAATCGCTACACCACACTGGCTCTCTACACAGAGAAAAGTGCAGAAATTAAATTATGCTAGAAAATCCTGGCCTCTAATTCCCAGTTATATTACTGTTTATTAGATTTGTAAAAAATTTATTTTTGCCTAGGAGGTGCTCAGGGCACTGTACAATAAAGACACATTAACACCACATAAAATTACAGGAACAAAGAAACAAAGGTACACAATAAAATTTACAAGCGAAATTAAAATTAAAGAGCAGCAAAATACTCAACACCTAAAGAAAACGCCAGACTTCACTGTATCTAAAGGAGAACAAGGAAGGAGCTAGCATTACTTTCTTCAGCAAGGAGCTCCACTACTGGGGTACTGCTAGGGAAAAGACTGAGGGGTCAAAAAGCATGCAAAATCTCCCCCCCCCATTTTTTTTGCCCCTGAATGCCTACTAGAGTGTGGGGGGGCATTTCCTCTGTGTTTTGGGGCTCCCCTGGGCCAATTTATGCCAGGATACACCTTTTTTTTTTAAACAAAAAGTGAACGTACTTCTCACTTCTCACCAGGAAGGCTCAAAAACATGGTGAGAATGCCTCCCCACATTTACCTAGAAGGTATTTAGGAGAGAAGTGGTTTTTTTTCCCTGTGTTTTTTTGCAGGAGCCGGCAATGGAGGTGTGACCCTCCAAGGCCTCCTGGGGATAATGCAACCTCACAGTTGCTCACCCTTGCTCTGTTATGGGCAGTTTTATATGGAAGGATACAGTCCTTGAGATATCCTGATAGTATTTAGAGCTTACCTAAAGGTGAAAACTATCACACTGAACTATGTCCAGTATCAAACTGAAGCCAGTGAAGTTGGTACAGTTCAAACTGCCCCCCCTGTATCCATGGATTCTGTATCCATGGATTCCGTATCCACGGTTTTACTTATTCATGTCCAAAAAAACCCATTTTCTCTCTACGCAACTTCTAGCATTCATCTCACGGAAAATAATACGGTTCCCTATTATCCAGCTTCAGCTATCCACGGAGGGTTTTGGAACGTATCCCCAGTGGATAAGGGGGTGAACCTGTATACTGTAGTCTACAAAACAGAATAATAATAATAATAATAACAACAACAATATTTATACCCCGCCCCTCTGTTAAAACAATCGGGTGGCTTACAATGATTAAAATACAATACAGATAAAAATCCCAAAACACCACCCACCCCCACCCTCCCCCATAAAAAGATATTAAACAAATATAAATTAAAAGCAACTATCTAAAATCACATTTTAAAACAATAAATATAATAAATACAATAAATAGCCAGCAGACTAAAAGAGGCCAGGAGCCCCTGAGGCCGGGATCTAATTAGGAAAGTCCTGCCAAAAGAGATCCGTCTTTAGTGCTTTTTAAAAGCTACTCAGGCTTGTCATCTGATGGATCTCATTCGGCAGGCCATTCCACAATTTGGGGGCGATTACCGAAAAGGCCCTCTGGGAGGTTGCAGACAGCCTAGGTTTTTGTGGCTGAAGCAAATTCCTCCCAGAGGACCAGAGTGCACGGGGAGGATTGTATGGGAGGAGGCGGTTCCAAAGATAAGTTGGACCCAAGCCATTTAGGGCTTTAAAGGTAATAACCAACACCTTATACTGGGCCCGGAAACTGATAGACAGCCGGTGGAGAGATTTTAATACTGGAGTTATATGATCTCTCCGAGATGTTCCCGAGACCACTCTGGCTGCCATATTTTGTACCAACTGAAGTTTCCGGACCAAGCGTGAGGGTAGCCCCATGTAGAGCGCATTGCAGAAATCTAGACGAGAGGTTACCAGTGCGTGCACCACAGTCTCGAGGTCCCTTACTTCCAGGAAAGGGTGCAGCTGGCGTATCAGCCGAAGCTGATAACAGGCACTCCTGACCATCGCATCCACCTGACTAGTCATCTGTAGCGATGAATCAAGGAGCACCCCCAGACTGCGAACACAGTCCTTAACGGAGAGCATGACCCCGTCCAGGACTGGAGGTTGCAACCCAACTCCTGGTTTCGGGGCCACTACCATGATCACCTCCGTTTTGTCTGGATTTAATCTCAATCTGTTTTTCCTCATCCAGCCCATTACTGCTTTAAGACAATCATTAAGAGGAGAGACGCTATCAGAATTTGAGACCGACGATCAGGACAAGGAGAAATAGATCTGGGTGACATCCGCATACTGATAACACCCAGCCCCATAACTCCGAATAATCTCACCCAGCGGCTTCATATAGATGTTAAACAGCATCGGGGACAGGATGGTGCCCTGCGGAACGCCACAAGTAAGCTCCTTTCTGTTGGAGCAGCTGTCCCCAAGCAACACCCTCTGGGACCTGCCCGAGAGGAAGGACCGGAACCACTGGAGTGCAGTGCCTCCGATTCCTAACCCTCTCAGGCGATCCAAGAGGATGCTATGATCTATCGTATCGAAAGCCGCTGAAATGTCTAAAAGCACCAACAGGGTCACACTACCCCTGTCAATGCTTAGATGCAGGTCATCGGTAAAGGCAACCATGGCAGTCTCAACTCCAAATCCCGACCTAAAGCCAGTTTGAAATGGGTCTAGATAATCGGTTTCATCCAAGACCACTTGGAGTTGAAGCGCAACTACCCTCTCGATCACCTTGCTCAAGAATGGTAACACAGAAACCGGCCTATAGTTGTTCATATCCAGGGGGTCAAGGGAAGATTTTTTCAGGAGCAGCCTAACGGCCGCTTCCTTTAAACAAGATGGAACACACCCTTCTCTGAGGGATGCATTGATGATGTCCTTAAGGAACACCATCAAGGCACCCCCCCCCCCAGATGGCCAGCCATGATGGGCAAGGATCGAGAGGGCAGGTCGTCTTCCTCACCCTACCAAGTAGCTTGACCATGTCCTCGGTACTCATGGATTGAAATTGATCCAGTAAACTTATATCAACGGAGTTGCTGGACACCTCGACAATTGTTTCTGTCAAATTGCTGGCATCTAAGTCGGCTCTTATCCGAGAGATTTTATCTGCAAAGAAGTTGTTAAACGCATCACAGCAGGCCGTCGTTGGGTTAAGCAACGGGTTCTGCGCAGGAATAACCTGCATCATCTCCTTTACCACCCTAAACAGCTTTGGTGGACGGGACTCTGCAGACGCAATACATGCAGAGGAGAAGGATCTCTGCGCTGCATGTATTGCCTCTTGATAGGACCAAAGAAAGTTCCTATGATGAGTCCTGTCAGATAAGAGTCAAGTTTTCCACCAGTTGCGTTCTAGTCGTTGTCCAACTCGCTTCATTTTCCTAAGCTCTGCTGTATACCATGGCTTCAGCTTCAGGACAAAAAGAATTCTAACAAATCCTACATACTGTAAATCAAGAAGTCAAGCAAGAGCAGAACTGTCCAGTAACACTTAGCCCAAGTTGTGGAACCACCACAAAACAGTGCCTTCAAATTCCATTATCAGCCAAATGTCCCAAGATATATCAAATGCGACAGAACCAACACTCTCCGTATCTAGCACACGTCATCTACAAAGGCAACCACTGACCACACCTACTGCTACCAGGATGACCAAAGTCATTTCTGTTTATCATTACCAGGCTTTAGTGTAACTGGGAAATGTACAAAGAGGGATAAAGGCACGAACAAAAACTAAGGAGCATACATCTTTTTGCATTTATGACTACTGCTATGGGAATGCTGATTTGAGAACTCTTGTCAGGTCAAACAGTGAGGTAGAAATAAAAAAACAAAACATTTCTGACAGCATTTCATCCTCCTGAAGCCAGCTATGAATTGCAAAGATTAGAAATTAGATGAAGGGAATGCTGTGGACATTGCATACCTTGATTTCAGTAAGGCCTTTGACAAGGTTCCCCATGACATTCTTGCAAACAAGCTTGTAGAATGTGGGCTAGACAAGTTAACTGTTCAATGGATTTGTAATTGGTTGACCGGCCGAACCCAAAGGGTGCTCAGCAGTGGCTCCTCTTCATCTTGGAAAGATGTGACCAGTGGGGTGCCACAGGGTTCTGTCCTGGGCCCAGTGCTATTCAACATCTTTATCAATGACTTAGATGAGGGAATTAGGGGCATACTTATCAAATTTGCAGATGACACCAAATTGGGAGGAGTAGCTAATACCCTAGAGGACAGGATCAAAATTCAGAATGACCTGGATAGACTGGAGAGCTGGGCCAAAGCTAACAAAATGAAATTCAATACGGAGAAATGTAAAGTACTGCATTTAGGGCGGAAAAATGAAATGCATAAATATAGGATGGGAGAGACCTGGCTGAATGAGACTACATGCGAAAGGGATCTAGGAGTCCTAGTAGACCACAAGTTGAACATGAGCCAACAGTGTGATGCGGCAGCTAAAAAGGCCAATGCAATTTTGGGCTGTATCAATAGAAGTATAGTGTCTAGATCAAGGGAAGTAATAGTGCCACTCTATTCTGCCTTGGTCAGACCTCACTTAGAATACTGTGTCCAGTTCTGGGCACCACAATTCAGAAAGGATATTGACAAATTGGAGCGTGTCCAGAGAAGGGCAACTAAAATGGTGAAAGGTCTGGAAACAATGCCTTATGAGGAGAGACTTAGGGAGCTGGGTATGTTTAGCCTGGAAAAAAGACGGTTTAAAGGCGATATGATAGCCCTGTTTAAGTATTTGAAGGGATGTCACGCTGAGGATGGAGCAGGCTTGTTTTCTGCTGCTCCAGAGACTGGAACACGGAGCAATGGGTGCAAGCTCCAGGAACAGAGATTCCACCTCAACATGAGGAGGAACTTTTTGACAGTAAGAGCTGTTCGGCAGTGGAACACACTCCCTCGGAGCGTGGTGGGGTCTCCTTCCTTGGAGGTCTTTAAACAGAGGCTGGATGGCCATCTGTCGGGGATGCTTTGATTGTGATTTCCTGCGTGGCAGGGGTTTGGACTGGATGGCCCTCGTGGTCTCTTCCAACTCTGCAATTCTATGATTCTATGAAATTCATTCTTAATCAGCTAGAAAGGCACTGGTGACTGAGAAGCACACTGGGTGCTATCTATAGGCTAGATCTGACCTAGACTAACAGTTGTCAACCAATGGTTTATAGATTAATCTGTTATATACTTGAAAATGTCCTGTGCATTGTTTTCTGTATACCGGTAACTCTATGCAAGCACATAGAATAGGGTTCAAATAAACCTATGAAGAGGGGTGAACACAAGCCCCCCCGACAGACGTAGAAAGTTTATTACACTGCCCTCTATGTATGTTTTCTTTACGGGTCAGCGTAAGAGGGGCGCTCCAAAAAAGCGATACAAGGACTCCCTGAAACAGCATCTCAGTCTCGGCCAAATTGATCACCAACAATGATCCGCCCTGGCCTCACATCGGGAGGCATGGAGACACACTATCCACAATGCTGCAGCCTTATTTCAGAACTCATGCCGAACAAGTCTTGAAGAGAAACAACAACGCAGAAAGAATCACAACCCGGAAACATCACCAAGGAGACCTTCTGCTGTGCTTTCTGCAACCGGACTTGTCTATCTCGGATTGGCCTTTTTAGTCATCAGCGCGCTTGCAGAAAACGCGGGATGAATCCTTCCTGAACCTTCATTTGCGAAGAAAAGCCAGAGAGAGATGTATGTTTTACCCTATTATGAATCCCTGAATAAGGCTTATACCTAGTTCATTAAGTATAGCAGAGCTCATAATGTTGTTCTTTTGCCTTAACACCTGGAATGTCCTTGAATGTTGCTTCATGAAGATCATCACAATTTTCAATTATCTACTGATAAAATGTAACATCTAGATCAGATTCAACTAAAGCCTAAAGAAACCTTTCTTTCTGAGACAAGACCTATATATTGAGTGCAATGAGACAGAAGATCTACATCTATAGTAAAACTCTCTACATATTTGGTTAGGAATAAATCACACCAAATTACAGTGGGCCCTTGATATCCGCTGGGGTTAAGTTGCAGGACCCCCCACCCCCACTCGTGGATACCAAAAATCTGTGGATCCTCAAGTCCCATTATATCCAATGGTGTAGTAAAATGGTGTCCCTTTTTAAAAAATGGCTATTTCCCCATTAATGTGTTTAGGAGTGCAGCCCTAGTTGTTTGGTTTCAAAACAAAGATGGTATTTACACACCTGAATATTCTCTCTGCTCCAAGTATGTGGGGTTTTATTTGCCAATAACTTTAGATCTTGAATAGCGAGCCTTTTAACAGCCTCTCTCGGGTCATTTCTCAAGTACTGCAGCAAGAGCTGTATCTGTGCATTTAAAATGAAATTACTGTTGACTACATCACTGTATTTCTCAATATATAATGCAAATAAAAGCAATTAAGAAAGAAATATAAACATGAATGTTTGAGGAAGCTAAACAGATAGTAAGGATATAATATATGTCTAACAAATATTAAAGGGTAAATCTATTAATAAATTGATCAAATTAAAGAATACATAGCCCAATCCTATATACAGCAATAAAAGTGAAGGTTCATAATGCATAAAGCAATAATTCAAGTAAAGTATACAAAGGCTGAGAGTCAGCATGGTGCAGTGGTTTGAGCGTTGGACTACAACTCTGGAGACCAGGGTTCAAATCCCTGCTTGGCCATGAAAACCCACTGGGTGACCTATGGCGAGTCACACACTCTCAGTCCCAGGACATCCTGCGATAGGATCGCCTTAGGGTCACCTAAGTTAGAAATGACTTGAAGGCATACAACAATAAGACAAAGGCTAACGTAGCAGCATAAATTCTTACAGATAAAAATGTCTTTTCTCCTTCACTTCCAGAAGCCTGTCTGGAGGAAAGAACTTGAAAATATAAGAACTTCACTGGCCACTGAGGAAGGCCACAGGTCGAAATGCATCTGGCCTCTATTTGAATGAAGACCTGGCATGAGCTTTGTCCATCTACTTTGTTTCAATTACTGATTTATGGCTTACGGACCTTCACTCTTATTGCTATTTTTGTATTTTCAAACTTCTGAACAATTTATTATTTAATATATTATATCTTTTAATATTTGTCACACACTTACATATTGTTGTTGTTTGCCTTCAAGGGGTTTCTGACTTATAGCAACCCTAAGGCAACCCTATCACATGGTTTTCTTGGCAAGATTTATTCAGAAGGAGATTTGCCTTTGCCTTCCACTGAAGATGAGAAAATGTGACTTACCCAAGGTCAGCCAGTGGGTTTCCATGGCTGAGGAGGTATTCGGACCTGGTCTCCAGGGTCATGGTCAATGCTCATGCCACTACACCAAGCTGGCTCTTACACTTACAGTCGTCCCTTCACATTCGCAGGGGTTATGTTCCACAGACCCCCGCAAATGTGAAAATTCCGCGAATAATGACTGCCCTCCCCCTCTCCCATTAAAGCGACCACAGGGCCTTCGGAGGCCCCATAGTAGCTTTTCCCCGCCTCCCCCTCCCTCCCAAGGCCTTAATGGGGCCTCTGGAGACCCTCGTGAGGCCTCGTGGTCACCTCCCCGGCCCTCCCCCCTTGCTCCCAAAGCCTACATGGGGCCTCCGGAGCGTCTTCGGAGGCCTCGTGGTCACCTCCCCAGCCCTCCCCCCTCCCGCCCAAGGCCTACACGGGACCTCCGGAGGCCCTGTTTTGCTGCTTTTGGGAGGGTGGGGGGGCCCTCCCAAAACTGCGAATATTCAAAACTGCACATGCTAAGTTCGTGAATGTGGAGGGGCAACTGTACATATATTTTATGTTTATATCCTAACTCTGCTTTCTACTGTTTTTGTGAGTTAGGTCCTATAGATTTTTCTTTTGTTGTGCTTGAGAAAGTGCATGTATAATCAATATTCACAATTTTATACAGGTCTGGCAGCTCCTTCAGGGCATTAATTTGCTCATATTTATTAATCACACCAAGAAATACAGTGTGCAGATCCCCTGCAGCTAAGGCTGTATGTATTCCCTAATCTTGCAGAAGTGCAAGAAAAAATAAACACAGAATGAAATATTGGGGAAAGGAGATTCTGGCTTCTGGAAAAACTAACTCTTTTTAAAAAAAAAATATAGAAAAACAAATTGCTAGCCCTCATGGCTGCTAAGGTAGGTGTGTATGTTAAATCAGCCTCCAACAAGTTAACTATCAAAAATAATTTCACTTCTTATATTATGTGCTTTGAGAGATAGATTAGGTAGAGGTAAAGGCATTACCTGCTTGGGAATATCAACTAGAGAGGAGGCAGCAAGCAACGTAAATGTGTGCAAAGTAACAATGACCATCTTGGTGGAAGGGTAGGATGTCACCAGTTGTTGGAGTAGTTGGCGAGCACTGGAGGCCAAGCTGGCATCATGGTGCATATGTTGCAGGATGGGGATCAACTTCAGCTTCAAGTCTACTGGAGTAGCTAAACCTAGGATATGAAAGAAAAAATAACTTCCAGAAGAAATCAAATAGATGAGAGGCAGCCATCATGTGGTGGACCAATAACAAAATTACCTATTTGACAGCAAAAACAGGGCTTCTTTACATACATTCAACTTTAAGCAATATGATCACTGCAAGTAAGACTGTGGTTACCTCTGTACCAGAGAGAGATCATCTGCTAAGGTTTCTCACAGGAAGCAATAGCTACTTGCTTCAAGAGAAATGCAGTGCTCTCCTTGCTTATTTTCTTTTCTCAAAGTTGACAACTACAGCTTGATCCCATGGATGCTAAGAAAAACACATGAATCTGAAAGGCTTATTCTAAAAAAGTCACGTAAAAGACTGCAGCACCATAGCTATAGTTTAAAAACAAGCTTACTCAAAGTAGCTATTACAGAAATGCAGCTGGCTGCTTAATCATCGGTTCCCATTTACTTCAACAGAACAAAGAATGGAATACGTTGAGATTTTTCATGTGGAGCCATGTAATTGCTATTTGGGGCTAAACTTTTGCTTTCATTTGAGATTACAGCAGGAGCAAACGGGAGAAAGTACAGAGGAAATAATCCTTTGTTCATGAAAAGCCCAACCTAGTTTGCCTAGTTCAGCTAGCAAGTAGTTCATACAACATAATAAACTGTGGATTATCATGATGGAAGACACAATAGCAAGTCTTAAGCTTGCATGCTTCTTCTTCCCATTCCTCCTCCAACACAGCCACAAAAAAGTTAAAAGTTTTCACTTCTAGTTTTATTAATCACACCTTAGCATTCATTATGTTAGAAACAAAAACTGTTATTCACGTGAACTGACAGTGTTAAAAGTCAATACCAACCGATGATGTGACACTGGTTTGTTTAAAGCCACAACTCGCTGGATTCAGGCAAAACAACATGCTGTGGTTAATCAAAGACAACGAGTCACCATTTTAAAAGGCTGCAGGATCTTCCTGCATGGTTTAATATAAAAATACCAATTTTTCAGAATGGGCATGCAATTTTTTTGGCCTTTTGGTTAGTCTGTGTGGCCATCAGGAGGGGCAGAAAATTGGCTGTCACACCTGCTAAAGTTACTCCTCCAATAAATCCTAATTTATTGCAGGGGTGAGAATCATGCATCCCCCAATGACCATAGCCCATACCCCCACCCCGAAAAAGAAAGCCCCTGTAAAAAAAATTTTTTTAAAACCATCAAGATAAACAGAATTATACCTTTAAAAGCCACCAGCAGGGATTATTCTAGCCTAAACAAAGCACATGCCACCACACTTTGCTTGGGGCCAGAAAAACCCTTCAGAAAACTGGAAGCAAACTTCCAGTCATTTTCTTTGCACCCAGAAAGTGGCAGATATAGCCACAGAGGTCCAGGAGCTGCAATATAAGGCGGGTGTGGCCCCTGGAGCCTCCATGGCTGCAAACCCTTGGTTTATTATGGGATTTAAATCATTCTCAGCTTTGCCTTATTCTTCCACTTGTCACCTAATCATGTGAGAAATCATGCTAGTAAAACAATAAAATATGATTAAAAAAATAGAGAACTTCTTTTCAAATACATAACACTAAAACACTACATGCCAACTAAAAAGAAATGCCAGACCCATGGAGAGGAAAAGAGCAAAACACTGGGCTCTTCTGTGGTTGAGAGAGTATGACCTGCCCAAGGTCACCCTGTGGTTTTCCATGGCCAAGCTGGGATTCGAACCCTGATTTCCAGACTCCTAGTCGAACACTTAAAATCACCACATCATGCTGGCTCTTATTAATACAAGTACAAATAGCAAAATAAAGATGTGTTACTTTTGTTAATTATTAGATAAATGTATATACCTTGAATCATTTCACTGATTTTGTTACATATTCCTCCAGCAAAATCTCTGTCAGGAGTGGAGAAGAAGAAAATAGTCATAGAACTGGATGAACAACAAAAAGATTGGCAGTCTGATACTGTTTTTTTCTGTTAGGACTGATGTTTATTAACTGATTATAGAGTTTGTTCACATTATGCCACTGTCATCATAAACAGGTGTGTTAAGAACATAACAGAGAATATAGTAAGTGAACCAACTCAAAGCAAAAGACCCAAAGTCACAGCCAGGAATGGCCTTCAGCTATTGTGCAAACTAGATTTTTATATTTTGTTCTGTTGTCAGCTATCACTGGCCAAACAAGTAAGACATTAAGCTTAAAAAATAAATTATACACTAGTATAATTATGCCTCCCATTACTCTTTTTCTCTTTAGGGTCTCAGAAAGGGCTGATCAGAGTTTATAGAGCACTCAATGAAGGCTGTATCTTAAAATGTGTTATTATCATTTCATCACGGTTAAAGGAAAGTCAATATTACATATATTTTTTTGTCCACAATTGTTCAGAAAATCCAGAAAATCTAATTCTGAGAAGCAGAATTAGAGTGGAATGTACAATTACCTGGATGTTTTAGTTGTAATGTAATGTTGTGCAGTGCCTAAAAACTAACAGCATAACTCAGTAGATATTGACAGAGAACTTCCAATGAGTGCAAGAGTGTGAAAAGTGAAGAGGGAAGGTTTATATCCTATCCTCTTCTTGAACTCTGTATTGGTTTTGTATTAGTTTTAACTATGGCGTGTCTGCTACAAGATCACTACTGATTTATTATGTAAACATTGTCCCACTTATCACCCCAACTCTAGCAGCAGCTTACAATAAAATAAAAATATTTTGAATACAGCCATAAAACTAAGCATAAAACAATACACTGATGATGCTAGGTAAACAATTGTTCAGTCTCAGTTTTCTCCCTTCTACAATATAAAAGAAATAATGACAGATTTGTTGCAGGGACTGATAAATTTACATAGGAAAAGCACTATATAAATGCCAAGTAATCAATGGCATGTACTACCTTAACACAGGAAAAATGGATGCTCAGTGGACATTCTACTTACTTGGACTGAGCAGAAAAATTAGCTGCAGCAAAAATAGCAGCTTCAACCTCTACATTGTCATGAGAATCCAGACTCTGGCGAATACTGTGATGTGCATTCTTCCTTTCTGGGATTATGGATGCCATACTACCTAACATCCTGAGAACAAAACAGAGCAATGTCAAACAGGAGCTCAGGGAAAAGGAACCCGCTTATAACTAACCACCCTTTTAGGATCTTACCACTCCTTCTAAAATGTCAGAGCCCACCTTTGTATCCTGGCCTTGTCACACTATTGGGCAACCTTTACCACTATACTGCTGTTACCACAAATCCTTCTTTAGGGAGGTGTGCCTAGACACAGAGCCAAATAAAGTTGCTACAACCAGGCTGATAACCAGTCTTTGCCAGCTGAATGCAGCAACAGACAAAATAACCACTCAGTTGAACAAAAATTTATCCCCTAAACATAAATCAAAATGTCATTTTTTCTATGTCTCTTTAATGCTATCATACCCTATTATACACTTAACACATAATATATTCTAGCCCACATGACTGCTTTCTCTTCATGTTGCTAAAACGAGAATTATAAACTCATCCAAAATGTCATCTTAAAATATGCAAAACAGACAATATAGCATAGTGCAAACAGAAGACTAAGTACAATGTTACACAAGCAAAATAGGAGTCTCTTGTGCTCTCATCTATCTTGCATCCCCTCTCCCCATATAAACCCCAAATATGCTCCAAATGATCCCCTAAATTCTATGGAGTTTTGGTCATGCATATAAGACTGCAGCAGAAAGGAAATTCAGTGTACCAGCAGTGTGCATTCTGCTGGCAGAGAGAGGCGGTATTGGATAAATACAATAACATTCTATGCATGTTAGATAGGGTGAGAAGGTGCCCATAAAACCAACTTTTCAGGAAACATCTTAATCCAGTGATAGAACACAGGCTTGTCATGCAGATGGCATCACACTGAATTCCTCACTTCTCCAATTAAAAAGTAATTAACATGGTAGAACTGGGAAAAGCCCCATTAGAGACAATCAAGATCCCTTGTGAGCCAGAGTAAGCAGCAGCTGGCTACAAAAACTAATAATCTTGCTCAACATACAGCTATCTAATATATTCACAGGGCCCACTGTTAGTAGTTGCCTCAAGTATATAGCAGCTGGGCAGAGCCTTGTTCAGTTAAGTAGGCATACCTGAGTGTGATTGCTCGAGCAACTGGATCATTGCTGTGAATAACTGAGAAAACTCTTTTCACAAACTCATCCACATTCAAGATCTTTTCCAAGTGCTTCTCACTCTGCTGAGTAACTTTCAGAACACAGAGTCTCAGGAAGTTGTTTCTGTTTTGAAATATATTTTAATTACTGAAAACTGTTATGTCCCAAATTTCTATAAAAAGTCAATTCAAAAACAGCCAGCAATACCAAAGAATTACAACTATGTCACAATGACAAGCAGAGGGAAAGCCCAGAAGTAAAAAAATAAAACATGATTGGGGTTGGGGGGCACCAATGACACAAGTGGCCAGACTGGTACTGCAACTGAGTTTGTTGCTGTTGTATACCTTCAAGTTGTTTCTGACTTAAGGAGACACTAAGGTAAACCTATCATGGTTTGCTTGGGGGTTTTTTTGGCAAGACTTGTGCAGAGGGGTTTTGCCACTGCCTTCCTCTGAGGTTGAGAGAGTGTGACTTGCCCTAATGTGGGTTTCCATGAACAAGTAGGGATTCAAACCCTGGTCTCCCAGAGTCCTAGACCACAACTTAAACCACTATACCATGCTGGCTCTTGCAACTGAAATAATCATAATTAAAACTCCAGTGCAGAGTGAATATTACAAGCAAAGTTAACAGATGCTATGGTACAGAAGCATTCTTAAAAGGATGACTTTGCCATACATCAGAAGGCTATTAACAAAGGGACAAAAGAAGCTTCCTTGAGTAGGAATTTTCAGTGCCAAGGAGCAAGTACCCAAAAAGCTTTCCCTCTGGTTCCGAGTAAACATACTGCAACAGAACTTCCACTTCATCTGTTACTGAATGGGCCCGGCTCATATGGAAGAATGACACTCCTCAGGCAGCCTGGTTCCAGCCATAATGGCCTAGGAAAAGGCTATTAACAGTGCTTTGAATGAAAAACAACACAGTTGCTTGAATACTAAGAATCCAGGACAGACAAGTTTAACTTACCCAACTCTGAAAACATCAGCTAGCTTTAAAAATGCTGAATTAATTAGAATTGGGAATGGGTATTTTTGAAAGAGTCTGGGAAAACGGACAACCGCTTCACACTGCTCTCCCAGTTTTCCAGATCGAAGACCTGTAATAAATAGTAAGGTCAGCACAGACTATACAAACTGAAGCACAGATGGTGAAGCAGATTATGAAATGACAAATAAATGCTGGGTGAAATATGTAACATGGAATTGGTACCAGCCCCCCCCCACAGATAATATCGAATGCTCCCCCCCCCCGTCACCATTGCAGCCACAGAAGCCATGGGAGCGGCAAAGGAAGAAGGGAGGTGAGACTTCTGCTCCCTTCGCCCACCCCATTGCCATTGCAGCCACAGGAGCCAAGTGTGGGAGCATGTCTGCCACTAAGTTTTAAACTTTTGGTATCAAACAAGTTTTAGTTTAGGACAGTTGTCCCTTCACATTCGCTGGGGTTTGGTTCCAGGACCCCCCCATGAATAACCAAATCCATGAATACTCAAGTCCCATTGTATGCAATGGCATTGCAAAATTGTGTCCCTTATATAAGATGGCAAAATCAAGGTTTGTTTTTTGGATTATTATTTTTTAAAGAATATTTTCAAACCGTGAATACTTAAAACCGTGAATGCTAAATCTTTTTTTATTTTTATTTATTTTTTTTAGTTAGTTAGTTATACCCCGCTCTTCAGCCACAAGGCTATCAGAGCGGCTTACAAATTGTTTTAAGCAATAGCTATTTACACACATCTACACTGCATTAAACAGTTTCAAATGTGTGTTAGCTAATTGCCCCCATAAGCCGGGTACTCAATTTACCGACCTACGAAAGGGTGGAAGGCTGAGTGAACCTTGGAGCCCGCTGGAATCGAACTTGCAACATGGTGGCTTGCAGTACTGGCATTTAACCACTGTGCCACCAGGGCTCCCTGTGAATGTGGAGGGAGAATGTAAATCTGTGAATGCGGAGGGACAACTGTACTTTGTTTTTAACTTTAATTTGTAGTCAGCCTCTGAGGGAAGATTTAATGGATAGTGTAATTGTATTATTATTATTATTATTATTATTAGGTATTATTAGGCTTTTAAATCTTGAGTTAAGTCAACAAAAGTTATTTAAAGGGGATCCCTGGCAAAGAAAAGGTTAAGCGCCACTGCAGTACAGCACAGTACAGTTGTCCCTTCATATTTGCTGGGGTTTGGTTCCAGGACCCCCTGTGGATACCCAAATCCGTGAATACTCAAGTCCCATTATATGCAATAGCATAGCAAAATGGTGTCCCTTATATAAGATGGCAAAATCAAGGTTTGCTTTTTGTATTTTTTTTTTAGGCATCTGAATATTCTTATTGTTACTATAAACATAAATAAAACACAGACACAATGGACACACGCACTTATTGCACATGATCCCCAATTATACATGAAAGCTTGAACCATACTACAGACTTGTATCAGTTTTACCTGTTTGTCTTTCACAGCTTCTGGAAAAGTCTTCAAAAATTTAACTTGGGGAAGAGCTCAGAAAACTTTTGGAGATCTTTGGCTATCTCTGTCTGTGAACACTACAATTCCTCAAGTCTTCTAAGAAGAGGGAATGTCTATTTAATCTGTTTCTAGTTGTATTAGATACTGTATGCCTGTGATTTCTACCATACTTGCTGGCAACAAGAAGACCCCAAATCTTCATTAGACTATTTTGACAGCCAGGCTCTGTACTTTTCTGGCTCATAGAATCAGAGAATTGTAGAGTTGGAAGAGACCACAAGGGCTATCCAGTCCAACCCCCTGCCATGCAGGAAATCACAATCAAAGCATCCCCGACAGATGGCCATCCAGCCTCTGTTTAAAGACCCCCCAAGGAAGGAGACCCCACCACGCTCCGAGGGAGTGCGTTCCACTGCCGAACAGCTCTTACTGTCAGAAAGTTCCTCCTAATGTTGAGGTGGAATCTCTGTTCCTGGAGCTTGCATCCATTGCTCCGTGTTCTAGTCTCTGGAGCAGCAGAAAACAAGCCTGCTCCATCCTCAACGTGACACCCCTTCAAATACTTAAACAGGGCTATCATATCGCCTCTTAACCTCTTTTTTCCAGGCTAAACATACCCAGCTCCCTAAGTCTCTCCTCATAAGGCATGGTTTCCAGACCTTTCACCATTTTAGTCGCCCTCCTCTGGACACGCTCCAATTTGTCAATATCCTTTTTGAATTGTGGTGCCCAGAACTGGACACAGTATTCCAGATGAGGCCTGACCAAGGCAGAATAGAGCGGCACTATTACTCAACAGACAAACCTTTAGTGCAACGTCCAAAAAAACCACAAACCTTTAGAGTACTATTTTTTAAAGAATATTTCTAGTCATGAATACTTAAGCCGTGGATACCAGATCCACGGATACGGAGGGACAACTGTACTCACTTCGGGGCTCCGCCTCCCTCCTTTCAAACTGCCCGCCTCATAATAAAGGGGCGGGGCTTCTTTCCAAGAGGAGGAGCGTCATCAGAGTGACTTCGGCGCATGCGCACATCACTCCGGTTCTCGCTCTTCGCCTTACCTTTATCCAGCTCCATGAGGGCGGAGTTGGCGTCCAGCTCTTGTTCTCCGTAGCCGGCGTCGGCAAGGAAGGATTTGGAAGCCGAGGCCATGGTGTTGTGTATTATTAAAAAAAAAACTCCCTCACAAGAAAGGGAAGGAGGAAGACACTTTATTGTTTTTCTTTCTACTCCAACACACATGCGCTCTCTTCAGAGCTCGCGCTTCCTAATCGTCGTCTCAAACAGCAACTACCGCGCATGTGCAAACGCCACACTGTTTGGGGCGCCTGCGCCTTTGGATTCCTGCCGGCTCGTCCCTAGTGAGCATGCGTGCGATAGATGCTCTTAAAGAAAGCCGGCGACCCAAAGCGGTCTATGTAGAAGCTTTTGCGCATGTGCAGTTGCAAAGCAAGGGAAGTGCGGGGGAGGGGTAATTGCAATGGGAAAGGTGGAGAGCGGTAGGCGTGGCTTGATGTCGCCGGTGGGAAAGGAGAAGCCAATGGAAGAAGGGGCGTGGTTTCATGGTCTGTGATAGCCAATGGCGAGAGGAGAGGTGACTTTGGCGCGTACTTTGGGTTGGCGGGAATTGGGGTAAAGCGGGATAGGACTCTTCTCAGTTGGCGCCGCGCGGGAAGAGCCAGGAGGGCTGCGGCCACCGGGGTCATGTTGTGTCGCTCCCTCGTTCAGCGCTGCCAGGGTGGGCCGCATGGTGAGTGCTGCGAGGTGCTCGATGTATGGACTGCGGGGTGCTCGATGTATGGACTGCGGGGTGGGGGAGTTTGGAGCAGTGGCGTTACTGGGGGAGGAAGGGCGGTCTGCCTCGGGCGGCACTTTTTGTGGGGAGGCACTAGGGAGAGACCCGCCGGCGGGATGTGGCTCTCAATTTTTTTTTAATTTTTTTTTTTTACCAGGGGCCCCCTTTAAATATCCTTTGTTGCCGTGGACCTCCAAGACTTAACTCAAGATTTAAAATTTATTAATGATAATACCTAATAATAATGATGATGATGATACAATTACACCATCCATGAAACCTTCCCCCAGAAGCACTGAAGGGGGAGGGAATACTTTTCTCCTGCTTTTTCCTGCAAGTTTGTGGCTGGAGCGGATTGAATGGCAATGCGCAAGCCAAGCCAGCCAGCCTTTGCCTTTTGGCTTGTCACGTGGTCACTCCACTGCAGGGAGGAGGTGGGCCAAGCAACTTTCAAGCCTTTGCAGACCCCTGTGAGGACATTGTGGGCCCCAGGTTAAGAACCACTGCTGTACTGTATTCCAAATGGATACCAGTGTTAGCCATGGGAAGCAGAAAACATGTAGTTTGAGGATTGAATGGCAATGTGCAGGCCAAGGCGGCCAGCCTTTACCTTGGCTCATGTCATGTACTCCTTCATGGACTCCCTGTGAGGACACTGCGGGCCCCTGGAGTTCCCCGGCCATACGTTAAAAAGCCACTGTGCTGAACGAAATGTTAATACTGTACTGAATATGTAGCTTGGCCTTGTGCTGGCTTGCAGCCACCTGCCCTCCTCCACTTTGTGGAGTGATTATTTCGGAGGCTGCAGCTTTTCTGCCTTTTTGTTAAGGCGGAATAGATGCTTGATGTTTCTATAAGCGCGAAGCCAGTACTCCCTAGCTTTTCTTCCTTATCTGCTCCCTGGTCCCAACACTACACTGTTATAGTGGTATTATTGCACTTTAACTGTTCTGGCTGCCTCCTGTGGAATCCTGGGATTTGCAGTTTAGGGAGGGGCATTTAAAACTCAGCCAGAGAGCCCTTGGGCCTCACTAAACTACAAACCCCAGAATTCCACAGGAGGCAGCCATAGCTGTTAAAGTGGAATAATAGCATTATAACAGTGTAGTGTGATAAAGTCAAGTTTGAGGGTATTGTTGAGTAGATACTGAGGGACAACTCTTGTGTTACACATGGTTTTGCTGTAGCCTCTCCGGGATTCTCCTTCTAAGTGAGTGGGCCAAGGAATACCTTAGTGGATGGTGTCTCAGAGAAACTGAAAAAACTATGCACCATTGGGAATCAAGAACAATTTCATACTACATTAGGTCCTAATGTGTAATGTAGGTGTACATGTGTAATGTAGGTGGGGTCTCCTTCCTTGGAGGTCTTTAAACAGGCTGGATGGCCATCTGTCGGGGATGCTTTGATCGTGATTTCCTGCATGGCAGGGGGTTGGACTGGATGGCCCTCGTGGTCTCTTCCAACTCTGCAATTCTATGATTCTATGATCAAAATGTGTGCCTGAGTCGTTGCACCTCAGGCAAACACTATTCATCCCATCCTGAGGAAAACTGTTACCTCAAAAATAGCCCATATGTTGCCATTCTTTAACCATTTCCACAAACTTCCTTAATCTAAATTAGGCAGTGTTAATATTTTTATTTTATTTCATAGGTTTCTTAGTCTGCTTTCCAAGAACGATACAACTGGAGGAGAGTACCACAAAAAACCAGAGCATGTGTGTGATTGTCAACCCTCTGCTTGAAGAAAACAGGGGTTGTATGAGGCTTGCTTGAAAAGGACACTTCCTTTACAGAGAAAGGGGCCATCTCTTAGTTCTGACACATCAAATTTGATAATTTCTTCTAGATATTGAGGGGCAGAGGCCACAAATGAAGAGGTTTCCATCTAAAATTCTAAATAGAAAGAAACTTAAAATAAATACTGTTTTATCTGCTTTGGTTTTATAAATGTACCTAGTGGTATTTTTTATGATGACTCTGTTTTGTGTTAATTTTACAGTTGTTTCTCATGGAAAAGTGGGATGTAAATATAAATAGTTATTAAATTGATTGCTACATTGTAGGCCAAATGGCAGGTAGAGAAGTTGTCATAAGATACCAGTCTTCAAAAAGGGACACTATTGCAGTATCGGCGAAAGTCATCAGGACATGTTCCTGGCATATATTAAGAGTGGCCATCTAAGCGAAGGCCTGGATCCCAAGGTTTCAAGCTACAGACTTGATCTCATTGAGGAAGTGACCCCACCTGAGGTAGAAATTAACTGGAATTTAGGCTAGTTATTGCGATGAACACCTGTATCTTGTCTGGATTGAGTTGCATTGTGTGTCACTCTAAACAGCAGTAATAGGATAAGCTTTTTCTCAGCTGGCTTCTTGATATGTGAAATGCCTTTTGGGACTGGATAACAAGTGAATTGTACTAGTTCTGCTGCTCTTTTTGTTGTGTTGGCTACCTTTGGGGAGTTTTGTCTGATCTGTTAATTGAAAAATGCGTGACATGTTGTATTGGTTTGTTTTATGCAATTCCATTTTTGTTTAAATGTTTGAATGGATTCTTTATGTTAAATATTCTTAAATATTTGAATGCAACTAAGTTTTTGCAACAGTGAAACATACAGGTCGACTCCTGTATCCACGGATTCGGTATCCACTGTTTCACTTATTCATATCCAGGGAGAAAAAAGGTTCTATCTAGCATTACTCGATCCTCCAATGCGATTCTGTGGTCAATCTCCATTTTTTGTCTCATTGAAAATAATAGTTTCCTATTATCCACAGTTTCAGGTGTCAGTGGGGGGCGCTGGAATGTATCCCCCACAGGTATAGGGGTAGCTGCTTTTATAAATATGTAAATAACTTTTCCTATGACAGAAACATCTTCTGTAGACTGAGCAATCTCCATCATATATGATGCAGGGTTTTTTTAAAAAACTATGTGAGGACATAGATTTTCCTTGGTTTTTTTTCTAGGCTGTGTTCTGGAATATTTTAACATTTTGGTGTGTTAGACTTTACCCATTCTATAATCCCAGGGAATTGCATTTGTAAAATTGAATCATGGTAAAGTAAAACCTTTAAACTTAGTTTTCATTAATTTTGCTTGTTGAGATTACAGCAACTGTGGCATTAGTGAAGAAGTTGTGCATAAAAGAAATCAGAAAACATTTAGTAACGTACATTAGGTTGTATGTATCTTTTTAAGGTGTGTAATATCTTTGTGATTTTTTTACATCATTTGTTTTTCTGAGGTGAGTTAGAGTATCAGTTTTTTAGGTGTACAGACTAACATTTTAAAGGGGATTTATTTATCCCAGTTAATCCTAATTAATTTCCCTATACTGTATGTTGTTTTGACTTTTTGTAGTATTTTTGCTGTGCATTGAGATGGGCAGCAAACTCATGGACTGTTCCACATGGTAAAACCTCTAGCCATGCCACTGGTTTGAAGCTTTTAATGCCATCAGCAAACTTCAGAAACAGGAAACGCTATCTCTGTGGACTATAACTCCCAGGAATCTCTTGCTAGTGTCCTACATTCTCATTTGAATGTGTTTGAGGATAAAATTTAAACTGAACATGCTAAATCAATAACATTACAGTTGTCCCTTCATATTCGCTGGGGTTTGGTTCCAGGACCCCCTTTTGTGGATACCAAAATCTGTGAATACTCAAGTCCCATTATATGCAGTGGCATAGCAAAATGGTGTCCTTTATATAAGATGGCAAAATCAAGGTTTGCTTTTGGGATTATTATTTTTTAAGAATATTTTCAAGCTGTGAATACTTAAATCTGTGGATACCAAATCCATGGATATGGAGGGACAACTGTATTTAGTGCTTTCTGGATTTTTTTCCAGCTCTGCTTTTTCCAGAAAATCTGCATCACTAACACATTGTGGATTTGAACTGCGAGCTGTGGTGTATTATAAACTTGTTTGCCGAGTTTTGCTGCTTGCTTTAAAAAAAATATGAAGTATTAGCAATGTTTTTTTCCCCACTTCACAGTCTTTACTATTGTTATTTAGGTCTGCTGCCAAGATTCTCCTTACAGCATCTTCTAGGATGCTATTGTTGTACTACAGAAGATGACCATCCATCTTATGGAGAAATGGGAATACCAGTTCCTCCTTTTGGGTGCACCTTTTCAACAGGTAAAGCGGGGATGTTATCTCATTTGCGAACATTTGTGTTTTTGGATTAGATTATGATGAGCAGCCTTGAGCCACAAGAAATGAAATGAGTAACAAACAGGTTTGATGTGTTCTATTAGCAGGCATATATTTGAAATATGGTCTCTAGTGCCTTTTCCTTTTCTGAAGCCAACTTGGACATCTGGTATTTCTTGTTTCATATATGGTGAAAGTCACTCCTGTAAAATTTTGATCATCAGTTTGCTTGCATAGGAGATGAATGGAATGATCCAGTGGCTACCACAATCCCTGGTATCCCCCTTCTTGTGGACTGGAATGTATATTGAGCATTTCCATTCTGGGCTGTTGTCTTGTTTTCCATATTTGTTGGCAGATTTTAGTTAGAATTTTAGTGGAACCTATCTCTGTAGCCTTAAACAGCTCTATGTTATCTATCATCCAAGTATCTTTCCTAAATAAAATGGAGTAATATAATAACTCACTGTCTGCCTTAACACACATTCAATATTTATAACCGCAGAGGTTTTCAGTATAACACCTTGACTCTTTCGCTATTTTGATACTTAACTGATTGACATCCAATCCTATTTTTGTCAACATGGTTCTGTAGATTTGCCTCTATAATTTTATTTTAGTTGTGCTAGTACTTTGTTTTTTATTTTGTCAAGCAGGTAACCAGCATTTTAAAAGAGTATTATACAAACATTTAAAAATTACTTCTAAGGCTTTTTAAAACACACATTTTGCTTCATTATTTTTCAGCTCCAGATGTGCAACATCTCCTTGCGGTCGCAAATGAAGAGGGAATAATTAGACTGTATGATACTCATGCCCAAACAAGCAGCAAAAAAGTTTTTAAAGGTAAACAGAATACTTGACTGTGACCTATGCTCAATTGTTGTGATAAGTGCAGGGAATTTTTTTTGTGTATCCTTTGGCTTACTAGGGACTTGGTATTCTTGAAAAACTGAATTTCACAGTGTGCAAAAAGTTGAAAAAATAAAATAAGCATACTCCTTTAATGCTAACTTTATGGCTTCTTTCTCACTTATACTCTGCTGATGGCAAGAAAAACCTTGGTGATAATGCCCTCTTGTGCTGCATCCTTCTTTCGCCATTTTGTATGCCCTGCTCTGCTCTGGGATTTTTGTCCTGCTAACTCTCACACTGACTGTGTTAGTGTGACAATTGAACACTCCTATTTTTAAACAGAGTGCACAAGATGATCATTGCCCTTAGTGGTTTGTAAATTTGGCAAAGGTAACTGTTGTAATTCTTCATGAACAGATGTTCTGTCTTGAAAGGATTTATTCTATCATATTTGGAGCTAATGTGTGTGTGTGTTTTTGCCTTCAGAATGGCAAGCTCATTCAAATGCTGTTTTTGATGTTGCCTGGATGCCTGGAGAACACAAAATTGTGAGTAAAGTAGTAGTATCTCTTCCTTATGTGCAACAGGACTTAGCAGAAGCCAAATTCCAGTGCTCTTTCTATTTGACTGAACTCCAGCAAGAATAGTTACCCAGTAACAATTTAAAGCCGTCTTTTATCTGTATATACTCAAATAATATGTATTGTATTGTCTTCATAAGAGAAAGAAGGCAACTTCTCCATTAGAGAATGTATGCCGACAAATGGAAGGCTCTATTGATTGATGGTTCTTGGGTATGGGAATAGGGTAAACAGCCTGTCATGGATGGGGTTGCACTTCCCCTGGAAGAGCAGATACATAGTTTGAACATACTCTTGATCCATCCCTGTCCCAAGGAGACTCTGTGACTTGGAATCCTTGGTGCCACCTTCAATTGATGCACCAATTGAAGGACAACTATGGAGTGCCCTCCTCTTGAAGACGTGATTGGCACCAACATTCATTTCATTTAGATGCAAGGTTAAAACTTAGCTGTTCATCAAGGCCTTTGGGCCTCATTAATTCATCCCAAATACTGGTGGTGGTGGTGGTGGTTGTGTGCCTTCAAGTCATTTCCGATTTATGGCAACCCTGTCACAGGGTTTTCTGAGGCTGAGCGTGTGTGACTTGGCTGAGGTCACCCAGTGGACTTTCATGGCCAACCGGGGATTCAAACCCTGGTCTCCAGAGTCATAGTCCAACACTCAAACCACTAAGCCATGGTGGCTTTAAATACTGTTGTATGTAGTTTTTAAAACTTGTCAGTCTTTTAAATCTGTCTTTAACTCATTGTGATGTTTAATATGTTGTAGTATATTTAAATTATGCTATTGTTTCAAACTGTTTAACTTGTTTTAATGCTGTTTGTAAGCTGCCTTGAAATGTTTGGCTATAGGGTGGGATATAAATATAATAATAATAAATAATAGAGGTGTACAGAATGTGAGTGTTGAAAGGTGATTTTTTTTGTCTGTACATCTACTGACATTTTGACTAAACTTAAAAGTTAAAAATGGATGGGACAGTATGTATAAGAAGCTAAAAATGGATGGGACAGTATGTATGTGACTAGGATCTGAAAATTACTGGGATGTTGCATGTCATGGTTTGCATAAAATTTATAGTTCTCTGTTTTATACAAGGCAAAGGCTTATTACCTATGCTTTGATTAAGGACAATGTACATTAAATTTACATTGGCTCTAGACTAGAGGGCAGGAGTATGGATACAAATTACAGGGAAATGGATTTCTGATCCGTGTTAGGGGAAACCTTTTAGCAGTACATAGTGTTTGAAAGTGGAACACAGTGCCTCAGGAGATGGTGAGCTCTCCTTCACTGAAGTATTTAAGAAAAGTTTGAAAAGGGCAGCCATGTGCCAGAGGTGCTGTAGTTACATCATTGACTGCATGTCCTGCATTGGACAGGAGGTTGGACTAAATCAGCACTGTTCAAAGTGGTAGTCCATGGAGTGGTGGAGGACCATGAGCCATTAGCTACTAGTCTTCTGCAAGTTTCCAGAAAAGAAAAATAATTATAGCCCATAAGTATGGTACCATGGGGGTAAATTGCTGGTCTCTGCAATAGATAGCTTGAGAGACACTAGACAAGATTATGCCCAAGACTCTTCTGACTATTAATTCTGTAAGCAAAGTACTGGGACACATTATCTGCATTTCTGTTATCTTTCTGTCTTGCACCCTCAAGTCAATTCATGCATATGCTTGCTACCTTCTGGGGCAACAGTCCTCTCTCCATTCTTGCTTGAGAGTAAGTCCCAATGAATTTGCTAGAGTGTGTTTCTAAGTAAATAGGCATACCATTGCTCTCATGGTTTGCTTTAAATACAGTATTCGATGAAAGATCAGTTTTTTCCTTCAAAAGGCTTTGCCTTAACAAGCTTAAAGTACCAAACAATTTGGTCTGTCTTGCTGCAAAGAATAGCTAACTCATGTTTACCTTTCAGGTTACTGCTTCAGGAGACCAGACAGCAAAAGTGTGGGATGTAAGGACTGGTGAAATGCTCGGGGTGTGCAAAGGACACCAGTGCAGCTTGAAGTCGGTTGCATTCTCTAAATTTGAGAGAGGTAAGTGTTAATATTGTCACAAGTAAATCTTGGCATTTACCTTTTGAGAGGAGAACAAGAGCTGCCTTATACTAGGTCAGACTATGGCTGAGTTGGCTGTAATGGAAGTAATTTCCACATGTGCATCAAAAGTTTTCCTTTCCCTCCTTCCTGCCAGCTGCAGAGCTATCAGCCTCCAGCAGCAAAGCCTTCAGGGACACCATTGTAGGCTTTTTCTAAAAAATTTTTTTAAAAAATCCAGTTGCGGTACAGAGCTGAGTGTGTGGCAGAGGAAAAGTAATAGCCTGGATTGAATGGCACTTCTGTAGACTTGGTTGTGGAGACACGTGATGGGCGGCTGATGGAATGTTGGAAAGCAAATGGGAAGAGAGCATGAAGGAGCCAATCCTGTGGCAGGAAACTGGTATGGGAGGAGTCTCCTGAAATGATTGGATGACAGTTGGGAGAGAGAGAGATGGCAGTTGAAAAGGGAGATGGCAGTTGAAAGGGAGGGTTGAAGAGGTGATGTGAAAGGGAGAGGGCTAGAATGTGTGTGGCTGTGAGTGGAGCAAAGAGAATGCATGGGCAGTGAGAATAAGTATTAAGAAGAACAGAGGCTGATTGGAAACAAAGTTCAAAGCATTTCTGTTATTTTGTTCAAACAATAAATCAATCTTTATATTTTGTTTATCACTTCCAGACTCCTCATGAGTTATTTCCCTTACTGGTATTTAATTGGCATGATTACAGGGTTATCATGTAACACCCACACGCTATCCATCAAAAGTCAAACCCGAAGGAAGGGATAAGGGGGAAATTTGACATAAAGGTGATAACTGTGGAACTGTAGTCGCCACAGATTATTAATTTGGTGGCAGTGGTGGGATTTGAAAATCCCTGCATCACAAAAGTGGTGGCAGCGTAAGTGATGAGGCGGTCAGGTTGACGGTGACATAAATTCAGCTGGTGTGCCTGCACATCACACTGGTCATATCCTGTGGGCAAGACAGAAACTTTCTCAAGGGATTTGGTATTGGCCTATCTATTTTTTTTTAAAATGAAGAGTCCCATTTTTATATTCCACAGCAGTGTTCTGTACAGGAGGAAGAGATGGAAACATCATGGTCTGGGATACTCGATGTAATAAGAAAGGTATGCTACATATCTGTTTATTTTCTCTTTCTCTTCCTCCTCCCAGTTTTTAAGGCTTTTTTTTCCTGCAGAGGGCTTGAAATTTAGTGTATGACTTGTTAATTTTCTGCACACAGCTGTGGAGCAGTGAAAGTTGCTTTTAACATTGCTTCTTCAAACTGCTTTTCAGATGGATTTTACAGACAGGTGAAACAAATAAGTGGAGCCCACAACATAATAGACAAGCAGACACCATCTAAACTAAAGAAGAAGAAGCAGAACATGAGAGGGCTTGCTCCCTCAGTGGTAAGGATCTGGAAGTTAAAGAATATCTTGCTTTTTTAAAAGGCTAATTCTGCAAGGCGTTCTGAATCTGTTACAGCCTTACCAGGTTGAAATCTCACAGGGCTCAAAAGTAAACTTTGAAAATAGTAAATGCTAGGTGGAAAAAGTGAGCAGATGTGGTGAAATAGATCTATACTGGACCTCAGTAATACTTATCCAGTAATACTTATCTTGCTCTCAGCCAGCAGCAAAAAATAATTAAGGAGTGCACTGACTTCACAAGACAGTTTTGTTAGGCTGTCCACCAAACAATTGCTTTTTTTTAGTGTGGCAGAAGGTTTCTTTCACATACACTCCAAGCAAAGCACCTAGAATCATCAGAGGCCACTTGTACACCCACAGAGACCTATTTCTCTCCACTATACTGTATTCAGTGCTGATTAATCACAGATATACCTACTTGTAGTAGAACTGCAACCTTAACTACCTTACTTTTTTCTGTATGCTTTCTTTTGTTTGTGACTGTTATACTAAACAACTATGATAACAGCCACTGCATCAGCCTGTAGCATTGTACTGCCAGTCATCGGTAAATGATGAAAAAATTCATAAACAGTAAAGAAGAAAAAGCAGTCTACTAAGCTATGTTTACAGAGAATGCCAAGACAAATCACTGCTGAAATTATTTCAGATAACTTTCACCTGTTCAGAAAGGAATCTTTTTCGTACTTCTCTTTTAAGGATTTCCAGCAGAGTGTGACAGTGGTGCTACTTCAGGATGAATACACCTTAATCTCAGCAGGAGCAATTGATGGGTAAGAAGGCAATTCTTATAAGTTCTAAAAACTCTTCCTAACTGCCCTGCATTCAACTGAGAGCAGTTAACAGATGTGTATGTTACCGACCTACTGGATGCCTCTCATATTGGGCTGTTAATGTATATGAATATTACCAGTGTAGGGCCTACTCCTCCTGAGCTAGCTCTGGTCTGTTCAGATAACAACTTCTCGAGACTGTGGTGCATGCGCTGGTAACCTCTCGTCTAGATTTGTGCAATGCGCTCTACATGGGGCTACCCTCGTGCTTTGTCTGGAAACTTCAGTTGGTACAAAATATGGCAGCCAGAGTGGTCTCAGGAACATCTCGGAGAGACCATATAACTCCAGTATTAAAATCTCCACTGGCTGCCTATCAGTTTCCGGGCCCAGTATAAGGTGTTGGTTATTACCTTTAAAGCCCTAAATGGCTTGGGTCCAACTTATCTTCGGAACCGCCTCCTCCCACACAATCCTCCCCGCGCACTCTGGTCCTCTGGGAGGAATTTGCTTCAACCACAAAAATCAAGGCTGTCTGCAACTTCCCAGAGGGTCTTTTCGGTAATCACCCCCAAATTATGGAATGGCCTGCCTAACAAGATCTGTCAGATGATGAGCTTGAGTAGTTTTTAAAAAGCACTAAAGACGGATCTCTTTCGGCAGGCCTTTCCTGATTAGATCCTGGCCTCAGGAGCTGCATCTCCTGGCCTCTTTTAGTCTTGCTGGCTGTTGATTTTTGTATTTTTTTAATGTGATTTTAGTTTAGGTGGTTTTTAATTTTACACCAGTTTAATATCTTTTTTATTATTATTATTTTGGAAAAGGAAAAAAGAACTTCAGGGTAATGTTATATGATTTCACTGAATGTGTCTCTCATAGTTGAGAACATGCTACTTCGGCTTTAATTCAAGCATACAAACAAAGTAACAGAAGATGAACATTCATAAAGAAACCACTGTGGAATTATCTAGAGGTGAAGCTGGACATAACACCAGAAGATGACTTTCCCTGATTATCTCCTAGCTTTGCAACTTTTGGTCCAATAATATTTGGCCCTTTCACACTACACACTTATAGCACTATGATTCCCTTTAGCTGCCATGGCAACATCCTGTGGAACCCTGGGATTGGCCATTTAGGGAGGGGCATTTAGAATTCCCAGCAAGAGAGCTCTAGTGTGTTACCCAAAATGCTCCTTGGAAAATTCCAAGAAAATATCAAGTTTCTAATATGTTGGGGAAATTAGCAGCAACTCGACTTTAGCTATGCAAAAGGGGGTAACAAGGGAATCTTGCAAACCTTTGTCTACCGGTACTAGTCTGGATGGAATACACACACATGTACAATTAAGTATGGTTTTTATTAAAGAGTTCAAAAATAACACCAGACACACATACATTCACCCAGAAAAAGCATTCAAAAGTAGGAAAAACTTGGATAGAGAGTTTTATTTATTTATACCCAGCTCTTCAGCCACAAGGCTATCAGAGTGGCTTACAAATTGTTTTAAGCAATAGCAATTTACACATCTACACTGCATTAAGCAGTTTCCAATGTGTGTTAGCTAAGAGTAGCAAGAGGATTTGTTGGGGTGATGCAACCTGTCCTGTGGTCAATCCGGCAGAGTGGATGGAGCAACAGTAGCAGTCTCCCTATAACTGACTGTGCGCACTGAGGCATATTTTGGGGGTGATATTTATACCTCCAAATACACCTGAGGGGAGTGGTGTTTCATGGGTTGAAACAATAGATTTCCTGAGTCTTCATGGATTGTACAATAAGTTTCCTTGTCTTGACAAAAGATGTTGAAAATGCTAAATGTGTTTCTTAATGTCCAGTGATTGGATTTTAACAGCTTGAGCAACCTGTCTTAAGGTTTTGGGATTAAGGAAAGTAAGTTTCAAAATCAGCAAATACAAAGGTTTAATTCCATCCATTGTCTCCCCTTTCCTGGGAAATGTGTCCTTTTTGCTTTTTTGCCTTAGGCTTTCTTGGGGTAAGACATAGATGACCTTTTCTGAGACCATCCTGCCTTTTCCCTTGTGGAAGGCCACATTAATGAACCAAATTAATAATATGCCAGTTTCTGAGGCTTCTGGAAGTGGGGTGTAAGCCATGCTTAACAAGTGCCTCACTGGACTACATAGGAAGCAGCCTTAACAGTCAAATTGGAGTCATAGCACTGTAATTGTGTGGTGTGAAAGGGCCCATTGTTGCTGCTAGTATGTTAACAAACTGGCCATGACAACAAAAGCAAGGCAGCTGCCTATGCGACAAACATTAAAATTCATCTGTATTTTATGCTGACTAATGTGACAAAAATGGATTATGTACACCCATTTTATCTAGTAAGGGAAATTTCAAACAAGTTATTAGATCCCAATGAACAGAATTTTCCTCCTTGATGCTAGTTTGGTCTTTTCAAATACAGGTGGCCCCCTGTATCCACCGATTCAACCAACCATGGTTTGAATTTTTTTTTTTAATTCCAAAAAGCGAACCTTGCTTTTGCCATTTTAAAGTAAGGGACACCATTTTACTATGCCACTGTATATAATGGGACTTGAGCATTCATGGATTTTGGTATCCACAGGGGGGTCCTGGAACCAAATCCTAGGGGATACTGAGGGCCCACTGTACTGTCAAGCAACATTGAAGATGTAATGGTTAAATGGCCATGCAGAATTAATACAGCCTTGAGGGGAAGTGTAGTATATACCCTTTCCCCTTCCTTCTGAATAGCTTCCTCATATAGACCAGAAAGTCAGAACTCTATGAGGCCCTTCTATGGCAAGGGTTGGCATGCACAAAGGATTGGGGGGTGCAGTTGTCATGGATCCTTAGTGGGCTGAATAGTTGTTTCCAGCAGCAACTAGAAGTGATGTTTCAAGTTATTGGAAGTCAGTTCTGGTTGCCTTGGGACTGTGTTTTTAGCTGTTCTCTATTTCTTCTTGGGAAGAGGCCCTCCCAAAACATTCTACAGGACCACAACCACGCACACCCATGATACACTGGGACAGGGGCTGAATTTTTTTTCAGGGCTCAGGGGATCCCCTGGAATATCAAGGGCTGCATGGCTTCCCTAGGCTCACCTTCAGTTTGCACAATTCCCTCCGCCCGTGTCCTACGAGCCATAATAATAATAGGGAAGGATTATTTCCTTTCATCCTAGCTAGTGGAGGCTGTGGTGGTAAATGGACTGGCAGGTTAGTCCAGGACAGGCATCCTCTCTGATACATGGTGGGGAGCAGCAATCCTGATCACTGAGAGAGACAGCGCTCTATATATCGGCCTGCATATCTGTTCATTTGTTGCAAAGTCAAATTCCCAGGATGGTTGAAGAGTCCACAACTAATCATCTTAGTATGCTGCCTCTGACTTTGGTATAACAGACTTTTTAAGATGGAGCCTCTGACTTCAGCCAGTGTTAGATGTACAACTTTGTACAGTCTTAGCAGCCTTCTAGAGTTCATTACATGCCTTGCCTTGAACAATGCAGTAAAGTAGCTTCAGTTTCAAAAAATGAAGTGGCTGATTTTTCAAGCTCTGTAATGAAATAAAATCTCATTTGTCTGGATGAGAAGTGATTTCATAGAATCATAGAATTGTAGAGTTGGAAGAGACCACGAGGGCCATCCAGTCCAACCCCCTGCAATGCAGGAATACACAATCAAATCATCCCTGACAGATGGCCATACAGCCTCTGTTTAAAGACCTCCAAGGAAGGAGACCCCACCACGCTCCAACAGTTCATTGCTGAATGTGTTAATTACGAATGAGAATGGACAATGATACTGAATACTGATATTTTGTCTCAAATGTTAGTGTCATTAAGATATGGGACTTGCGCAAGAACTACACCACTTACCGTCAGGACCCATTACCTTCCAGGTCTTTCAGCTACCCTGGGAACAGCACGCGTAAACTAGGTAAGGCATAAAAGTATTGAAAACAATGGATTGCTCTCTGCTGGTCTCTTAAATAATAATGATTAAATTTTTGTCTGATTCTTTGGATCCATCTTAAGTTTTGGCACAGAAAATGGCATGTTGATGAGCTGTATGAAAAAAAGAGTGGGGAGTGGATAGGCTTTCTGGGATTGGAGTTTAAAAGGCACCATACTTCAAGAATTTTGTTGTTACTTGGAATATTGGTTACAGATGCTGGGGTTTGCCCATTTGGGAACCACTGCTTGGTCCTATGGTAATTATCTTATAAGGTGATACAGCCTTCCATCTTTGTTTCCTGTGCTACATCTATGTAGTCCTCCAGATGATGCTGAACTGTAACTCCTGGCATCCCTTGCAACTGCCTTTGTTGGCAAGGACAGATGAGAGCTGCAGTTCAGAAACATCTAGAGGGCCATTCTTTGCCCCACCCTTAGGGAAACCACTGAGTGACACCATAAAGGATTTCTTAGCACGTTAATATGACACTCCAGCTGTCTACTGTGCTCCTTTAAATCTGATTCATGTCAGGTGATGGACACAGCTAACACCAGTAATAATCTGCATGAATCAGTAAAGAAAGTCCTGATAAGGTGAGGGTACTGTTGGAGTCTGCATGGTGTAATAGTCAAAGTGTTGGGCTGGGACTGTGGGAAACCAGGGTTTGAATCTGGGTTTGTCTGGGTTTCTAGAAACTTAGGTAGCTTCTGTTGTCTTCACCAGGCAAGGCTGGAGAAAACATTTGACGTTCTGTGTAGAGAGAGACCTTGGCCCTATTAACAATAAGTTACCTGGTGGTTTGGTAACTTACTTTGAGTGAAGGTCACTGTAAGTCCACTATTTTTGCATGATATTAAACAGTGCAGGGTGGCCTTGCAACCTATTTAAAAGGTCAGGCTCTATTCCTGGTCTTCCTAGAGAGATAGTTCACCACCTCCACACACACACACCAGGAAAGTGAGGTCTGGGGGGATGGGTCACCCTTGGGAGGGCTGCATTCAGCCTGGTGGCCACACTTTTCCCACCTTTGTTCTAGAACTTTCCTTATATATTAGAGCCCTTTAGCTCCCCCAATATATCTTCCTTGTCTCAACATGGTTGTGACTGGATGTGTTGTGTAAAGTTGATAACTCCCATTGATAGCAGACTTAGCAGTGAGTGCCAGCAGGATTGTAGCCAAAATGGTGCCACTGAAGGGAAATAAAAAGGAAAGTCTTCTGGCATTTTAAGAACTAACCAGTTTATTTCAGCATAAGCTCTCATAGACTTAAAGCCCACTGCTTCAGATGTGTGGCATGACTATTCTTTCCAGATGCATAACAGACTAAGCTTTTAAGTGGGGCGGGGAGGTCTTTTTGTTTTATACTGTATTATTTATATGTGTTTTTAAAAGCTGTTTTTAACCTGCATTTTTAACTGGTATTTTACAAATAGAAATCTTTATTTATTTATTTATTTATTGTATTTATACCCCACTCTTCAGCCACAAAGGCTATCAGAGCGGCTTACAAATAGTTAATTTAACAGTTCCCTACCCTCAAGCTTACAATCTAAATAAGAGAGGACACATAAGGGAAAGGGAATGGCAGTGGGGTACGGATTAAATCCAGCAGATACTGCTGGTTCTTCTCTCCCTCCAAGGGCAGGGCAGTGGCAGTTGGACTGGAGGGAGGGCCTTTCACCTGCTTCTGGGCTCGGGCCTGATGGAGTTTTGCCTGCCTCTTCTCTCCCTCCAAGGGCAGGGCGGTGACAGTTGGGCTGGTTTAATTAACTGATTTAATTTAAATCAATTAAATATGATTTAATTGTGCTTTAACTTTTTGCTCTGAAAGCTTTTTGGTTGTATTGTGTTTTTCAAAGGTTTTACACCACCTTGGATCCCATGTTGGGAGAAAGGTGGGGTAATTTAAAATGCTAAGAGGGAAAAACTAGGTGGGTGAAGCTCCAGGAACACCACAGTGAGGGTAGAATGTGGCTGCAGGATATCGAGTATCTTTTGGGAGAGGAAAAAGTGGAAAGCCGGGGGAGAAGAGAAATGGAAGGGAAGGGGCACTGCTGGGCAGCACACTGACCGGCGGGGGGGGGGCAAACTTTGTTGTGGATCTCAAATTTCTCATGTGTTTCTGAAGCAAGAGATTGTTTATACTATTTAAACAGATAACCTTCTTTCCTCTAGGTTATTCTAGTCTTGTTCTGGACTCAACTGGTACCAGCCTGTTTGCTAATTGTACCGATGATAATATATACATGTTCAGCATGCCAAGTCTTAAGACCACTCCAGGTAAGGATGGTATTGTTAGAAAATAGTTCATCCATAACATTTAAGTACCGTCATCCCTCAGTTTTCATGGTGGTTAGAAGCACAGGATCCTTGCAAAAGTGGAAAAACTGTGAATATAGGACACTGTTTTTCTTACCTGAGAGAACATCTAGGCATTTCTAGCGCGATTCTTTGCTCAATGTCTGGCGGAGTAGAAGTAGAAGCGTGCTGGAGGACCTAGAAATGCCTAAAGGGAACATATTTTTCCAGTTGCGTATAGGGCAGCAGTGGAGGCGGCGGGGACAAAAAAAAGGTTCAAATCTGTGAATGTTTAACCTGCAAATGTGAAGGGACAACTGTACTTACTTAATAAGCTTAGGAGGGTATCCTGTGTGGATTTATTGTGTTAGTCATTGCCTAACAGCATAATCCTGGGTATGTTTCCACGGTGGAAAACCTTCCTGTCTTCAGTGGTGCCTGCTCTGGTGCCTTGCAATTGCAACCTAAAGTTGTATATTCCCAGCCAATTTCTGTTAGTAATAACATGGGAGGTTTCTGTCTTCACAGATCTCTTCTTCTGTTTCATTTTATATTCAGATGGATGAGATGGCATGTAATAAAGAAAGTGTGAACGTTTAACATCTTGATTCTAAATATATTGGTTTGGCACAGAAGAAAACCTGTGCATAATGTAGCATATGGTACAGTATGGCTTAGCTATTACTACACCATAATGTCTCCAACTATATTTACCAAGATTATGGGTGGGCAAAGTGTAGTCCTGGGCTGTATGTGGCTCTCAAAGCTGTTTTTGCAGCTCATGGCCCCTTTAGACTCACAGGCCTCCCTTTTCTGCTCAAGAAAAAGAGAATTGCCTATTTTGGAAGTATCTAAGAAGGCAATTTAAAGCTTTAAAGAAGGTTTTAAAGCTTTTAAATAGGGCCCCTTTACTATTTAACATTTTTTTTAAAAAAATACCAGTTTGTCAAAACCAACAGTGGAATTCTTGACACCTAACTTTTTGTCTGTGTGACGTTTTCGAAGTCCATGCAGCTCCCGGAGGGGCCCAGGAAAGAAAATCTCCATTGGACCTGCTGCAGTTGCCCACCCCTGACTTATATTATTTATTGCTTGTCTGTTTATTAAAATTTCTGTTCCTCCGTCTAGAGATCTCAGAGCAGTGTACAATATAGTCAGCATGTTCAGTTTCAAACAACCTGAACAGTAAAAGTGGTTTGAAACGGCTAAATAGATATTAAACAGGTTAAAAGAAGCCAGATTAAGCCAGTTAAAATACTTCAAAACAATTCAGATGTCATTGTTAGATGTCAGGCCCACTGTCTTCATGAGGCTAAATCAAATAGTTTGGCCAGTTAAGAGTAAAACCATTTGAATCAATGGAGTTTAAGTTAGTACTTAAGTAAGCCCTGCTGATTTAATGGAGACGCTCTAGTTGGGTCTAATAATTGGATTTAGCTCATAAAATCAATACTTCCAGGTAGGTTGATTTCTGCACTAGACTGTACTAATGAGCTTTGGATTAATCCATGAAGTGTCAGCCAGATGTTTCTGGGGAGCCAGCAAGGACATGAGTACAATAGCACCCTTTTCCTCATTTTTCTTAGCAGTTAGTATATAAGGCATACTGCCCTGATCATAGATGTGGTATATACCCTTTGTGGCAGCCATCCATTGATAGCTTTATCTAATCTTCTTTTGAAGCCATAGAACTTGGTGGGCATCCCTGTACGTTGTGGCAGTGAATGTGTTTTAACACTTACCTTGTTTAGTCCTTGGCTTTTTTGCTGCATCTCAGTAGAATCTCTTCTCAGGCCACCAGAGAGCAGCAAATACTGAAACCCAGATTCAAATAAGTTTGAAAAGAACAGGTGCTGCTAGTTTCCCTTTTGTACTCTGTCTGATTGAAATCTGTCTTTGCCTCAAGAGTTTCTCAAACATAATTACTTTACCTTTTCCCCCTTTTGGAGGAAACTGGGTCACAGAGAAACCTTCTGTAGAAACTTGCCTGCATTCCAATCATCTGAGCTCATACTGTACACTTAAATATCAAGAACTGTAGAATCCTGCTGTTTTTACCATGAGAAGACCAGCTATTATTACAGTTTACAATGTATATGCTTTAAAGAAAAGGTGCAATATGGCTAGCTTCTCTTTACGGACAGACATTAGGGATGTGCAAATGAGTAAAAATCACAGCTCATTCTGAATTAAGTGTCCATCAGGCTATGAAGATTTTTCCTTGCACTGCAACATGTACAGTCAGACCCCATATCTGTGGAACCAATACCTATGGTTTCAGTTATCTGCAGGACACAAAAAGAGGAGCACATCTCATAGAGTCTTCCTAGAATATATCTAGACAGGTGTATTTTCTAGATATTTTCTAGGTCTTCCAACGCAACTCTATGGTATTTTAAACTGGAAGACCTGTTATTTTCAATGGCATTTGCTGTTATCCGCAGTTTCTGGTATTTGCGGTAGATCTGGGAACTGAATCCTCACAGATACAGGGGTTCGACTGTACTACTGTCTGCATTTTTTGGAAATATATGCATTGTCCATGGAAAGGAACTACAGAGGCATGAGATATGCCCCTTGCCACCTGAGTAAGGCAAGGTTTATTTGACTCACAATTTGTAAATCTATGTGCATTTTTCTCCCATCAGCCAATTTGTGCTTGTGTGCACTTCTAAGATGTCTGTATTTTATTGGCACACAGCTTTGCTGAATCTATTTTTTGGTGCACAAATCAGATTGCAAACTCATAACTATGATTCCTAGTTACTGACTGCAGGTTGTGTGTTTTTTTAATTTAGTTATTTATACCCCTCTCTTCAGCCACTAGGCTATCAGAGCGGCTTACAAATTGTTTTAAGCAATAGCAGTTTACACATCTACACTGCAATAAGCAGCTTCCAATGTGTGTTAGTTAATGTGTGTTAGTGTTCAGGCCTTGGAGATACAAACTGGATAAATTCTGGTCCTAGAAGACTTGAAACAAATTTCTCTCCCATTCTTAATAGAGGTCCTCTCTAATATTCTGTGCTATGTCTAGGCATGTGTCCTTTCTATTCTTGCAATCAACCCTGGGTGCTTTGCATCTAGATATAACTTTCCCCTGTTAGTGACAGGCACTTCCTGTTCATGACATATCAGGACCTTAACTATTTGGGGCAGTAGTTCCGAGGCGTCATAGATCAGGTGAGGTGTTACAGAGCTCTTAAAAATAGCTGTGTACCCATGTCACTCAGCCAATGCACATCCTCCTCAAGAAATAACATACCAGTTACAGGAAATGAATAGCAGCTTCCTTGAAACACTGAATGCCAGAAAAAATTGAAGAAGCTGCAGTAACTGGTGAAACATGGAGACCAAGAGCTGAATCAAGTACAGTCGTCCCTTCACATTCGCGGGGGTTACGTTCCACGGACCCCCGCGAATGTGAAAAAACCGCGAATACTGTTTGCCTCCCCACTCCCCCACAGGGCCTTCGTGGGGCCTCCGGAGACCCTCCGGAGGCCCCGCGGAGGCCTTCCCTGCCCTCCCCACTCCCCCCACAGGGCCTTCGCGGGGCCTTTGGAGGGTCTCCGGAGGCCCCGCGGAGGCCTTCCCTGCCCTCCCCACTCCCCCACCAGGGCCTTCGCGGGGCCTCCGGAGGGTCTCCGAAGGCCCCGCGGAGGCCTTCCCTGCCCTCCCCACTCCCCGCACAGGGCCTTCGCGGGGCCTCCGGAGGCCCCGCGGAGGCCTTCCCCGCCCTCCCCACTCCCCCCCAGGGCCTTCGCGGGGCCTTCGGAGGGTCTCCGGAGGCCCCGCGGAGGCCTTCCCTGCCCTCCTCACTCCCCGCACAGGGCCTTCGCGGGGCCTCCGGAGACCCTCCGGAGGCCCCGCAGAGGCCTTCCCAGCCCTCCACACTTCCCCACAGGGCCTTTGCGGGGCCTCCGGAGGGTCTCCGGAGGCCCCGCGGAGGCCTTCCCTGCCCTCCCCACTCCCCGCACAGGGCCTTCGCGGGGCCTCCGGAGGCCCCGCGGAGGCCTTCCCTGCCCTCCCCACTCCCCCCCAGGGCCTTCGCGGGGCCTTCGGAGGGTCTCCGGAGGCCCCGCGGAGGCCTTCCCTGCCCTCCCCACTCCCCCCCAGGGCCTTCGCGGGGCCTTCGGAGGGTCTCCGGAGGCCCCGCGGAGGCCTTCCCTGCCCTCCCCACTCCCCGCACAGGGCCTTCGCGGGGCCTCCGGAGGCCCTCCGGAGGCCCCGCGGAGGCCTTCCCTGCCCTCCCCACTCCCCCCCAAGGCCTTCGCGGGGCCTTCGGAGGGTCTCCGGAGGCCCCGCGGAGGCCTTCCCTGCCCTCCCCACTCCCCGCACAGGGCCTTCGCGGGGCCTCCGGAGGCCCCGCGGAGGCCTTCCCTGCCCTCCCCATTCCCCGCACAGGGCCTTCGCGGGGCCTCCGGAGGCCCCGCGGAGGCCTTCCCTGCCCTCCCCACTCCCCGCACAGGGCCTTCGCGGGGCCTTCGGAGGGTCTCCGGAGGCCCCGCAGAGGCCTTCCCTGCCCTCCCCACTCCCCGCACAGGGCCTTTGCTGGGCCTCCGGAGGGTCTCCGGAGGCCCCGCGGAGGCCCTCCCAGCCCTCCCCACTCCCCCACAGGGCCTTCGCGGGGCCTCTGGAGGCCCTCCGGAGGCCCCTCGGAGGCCTTCCCTGCCCTCCCCACTCCCCCCCTGGGCCTTCGCTGGGCCTCCGGAGGCCCTCCAGAGGCCCCGCGGAGGCCTTCCCTGCCCTCCCCACTCCCCCCACAGGGCCTTCGCTGGGCCTCCGGAGGCCCCGCGGAGGCCTTCCCTGCCCTCCCCATTCCCCCCCTGGGCCTTAGCGGGGCCTCCGGAGACCCTCCGGAGGCCCCGCGGAGGCCTTCCCTGCCCTCCCCACTCCCCGCACAGGGCCTTCGCGGGGCCTCCGGAGGCCCCGCGGAGGCCTTCCCTGCCCTTCCCACTCCCCCCCAGGGCCTTCGCGGGGCCTTCGGAGGGTCTCCGGAGGCCCCGCGGAGGCCTTCCCTGCCCTCCCCACTCCCCGCACAGGGCCTTCGCGGGGCCTCCGGAGGCCCTCCGGAGGCCCCGCGGAGGCCTTCCCTGCCCTCCCCACTCCCCCCCAGGGCCTTAGCGGGGCCTCCGGAGACCCTCCGGAGGCCCCGCAGAGGCCTTCCCAGCCCTCCACACTTCCCCACAGGGCCTTTGCGGGGCCTCCGGAGGGTCTCCGGAGGCCCCGCGGAGGCCTTCCCTGCCCTCCCCACTCCCCCCACAGGGCCTTCGTGGGGCCTCCGGAGACCCTCCGGAGGCCCCGCGGAGGCCTTCCCTGCCCTCCCCACTCCCCGCACAGGGCCCCGCGGAGGCCTTCCCTGCCCTCCCCACTCCCCGCACAGGGCTTTCGCGGAGGCCTTCCCTGCCCTCCCCACTCCCCCCCAGGGCCTTAGCGGGGCCTCCGGAGGCCCCGCAGAGGCCTTCCCAGCCCTCCACACTTCCCCACAGGGCCTTTGCGGGGCCTTCGGAGGGTCTCCGGAGGCCCCGCGGAGGCCTTCCCTGCCCTCCCCACTCCCCCCCAGGGCCTTTGCGGGGCCTCTGGAGGGTCTCCGGAGGCCCCGCGGAGGCCCTCCCCACTCCCCCCCTGGGCCTTAGCGGGGCCTCCGGAGACCCTCCGGAGGCCCCGCGGAGGCCTTCCCCACTCCCCCCACAGGGCCTTCGCGGGGCCTTCGGAGGGTCTCCGGAGGCCCAGCGGAGGCCTTCCCTGCCCTCCCCACTCCCCCCACAGGGCCTTCGCGGGGCCTCCGGAGGGTCTCCGGAGGCCCCGCGGAGGCTTTCCCAGCCCTCCCAGGGCTTTCACGGGGCCTCTGGAGGCCCCGTGTCGCGGTTTTGGGGGGGCCCTGGGGGGCCCTCCCAAAACCGCGAATACTCGAAACCGCGAATGTCGAATTCGCGAATGTGGAGGGACAACTGTATAAGGTAGCTAATCAGAGAGAAAGGACCATATTCATTTGACACAAGTAGGCCCTGATTGATACTGATGAGCATGTAGGCACAAGATGTGAAATCTGAATTGTTAGGCAGAAGAGAGCCAGCATTCAGAATCCAGCTGCATTAAAGTTGCTGGCACTTATTGTGGTCAGGCATTTGGAACTTTCCGGAGGATAAATGCCTACCCTAGACTTGGGTGTTCTTCTGTACTCCACTCTGAGCCTGGATGTCCAGGTCTCAGCAGTGGCCAGGAGTGCATTTGCACAGCTAAAACTGTTCCTTGAGATGCCAGATATGGCCATGGTGACACATGGTTTGATTACATCCCATTTGTTCTACTGTAACACACTCTACATGAGCTTGCCTTTGGAAATTGTTTGGAAACTTCAGCAGGTCCAGAATGCTGTGGCCAGAATGCTGATCGGGGCTAGTTATAGGGAGCATATAACTCCCTTGTTAAAACAGCTTCACTGGCTACTGATTCGTTTCTGGGCACAATTCAAAGTTCTATAAAGCCCTGTATGGCTTGGGTCAAAACTATTTAAAAGACCTATATCCTGATACGAACGTGCCAGAATTTTAAGATCCTCAGGGGAAGGCATTCTCTTGATCCTGCCATCATCCGAGGCTCAGTTGGTGAGAACACAAGAGAGAGCCTTCTCAGTGGCTGCTCCCACCCTCTGGAACGCCCTTCCTCTGGAGGCTAGGGAAGCTAGGCTGGCCTCCTCCCTGCTTTCCTTTTGTCAGTAGGCAAAGACCTTCTTATTTCAGAAGACTTTTAATTCGTAGCTGTGGGTACAGAGGCTTTTATTTTATTTTTTATTTTAAATTGTAACTATTTTATTTTTTTAACTGTCATATTTTTTAAATTGTTTTTTCTGTGTTGTGAGCTGCCTTGGGTCTCATTCTGGGAGAAAGTCGGCATATAAATAAAATAAATAAATAGAATAGACCGGAATAGACCGTGGACACCGTTTTCTAGTAGCATGAAGAATGAGGGGAAGGCTGTATTATGTGAAACAGTTTCTTTTATTTTTCTCTTTATGAATTTGAAGGAATATTGGGCTGTCAAAAGACAGAAGCCCTATTCAGGCGTAGTTCCCTCAATTATGACCATGTGAGCAGAAAAGCAAGGCTGCCTTCACTGGCACTGTGCCCCTCCTCCTTTTGTTGCAACCTGATCCTGCTGCAGTCCTACACCTGTCAGAAAGATCTGAAGGGGAACCAGTTGTGTCCCACAGTGAGCTTGTGCATGCCCAGTACAGGTCAAGCCTTGTATCCACACATTCAGTAGCCACAGTTTCATTTACCCATATAAAAAATAATATATGTTATTTCTAGGTCTTCCAGTTTAATTCTATGGTCAACTTCTGGCATTTGCCTCATTGAAAATAATAGGGTTCCTTATTATCCATGGTTTCAGGTATTGAGGGCGGTGTCTTGGAACGTATCCCCTGTATACTCTTGAATGTACTTTTTAAATCTGCACAGATGGGATGAAGTGGGCAGCTGAGGATACATTGACAAGTGTGGTGGCCAGTGAGTTCAGACCCCTGCTCCCATCTCTTGCCACATAATAGGAATTGCAGGAGAGGAGATTGGTTGAAGGGGTCTAGTGAAACTGTTGGGCTTTCCTTCACATCCTCGCCTCTTCAAATATTCCAGTCTGCTATTACAGTACGACTCCCATATCCCCAGTACCAGTACCTGTGGTTTCACTTACCTGCAACTGAAAAAATATGTTCTCTCTAGGCATTTTCTAGATCCTCCAGCACGATTCTATGGTATGCTTCTGCCGGAAATTGACTATAGAGTTGCGCTGGATGACCTAGAAGCTTAGAGAGGTGTTCTGTCTAGGAATCTGTAGGTCCTCCAGCATAACGATGGTATGTTTGGGCCAGAAGTCATTCATTTCAATAAGGCTCACTATTATCCATGATTTCACATTTCCATGCTAAATCCAGGAACATATATTCCCCAGATAGGGAGGTTGTACCATATGCTCTTATCCTTAACCAATCCAGTCCTTTCCAAAATATGCCAGATTCTTCTTTTAAAAAAAAAAAAGTGAATACTGGGGGCAGGGACTAAGTTAGTGGGCCTAGGAGCTGAGGGAAGTGTTATAGGATGGTGGTGGTATTGCTAGATAGATGTGACAGTACTAGGACAATGTGACAACCAAGGTTATAGTTTGTAAGCCCTTGCTTGGAATCCTGCTTTGCCTCTTAACATTTGCTGTTCTTGTCTCCTGCATTTTGGCTTTCTCCTCTCAGTTTTTCAAGAGGTAAATATCCATGGGTGCTAGTGGGGGTAAACCATTGGCTCTAGAGTGGAAAGAAATGTGCCTAACCATTTGGACTGGGGGCCTGAACAGGCAGGAAACACCTGCATTATTGGCCTGTGTTATACTATTGACTTACACTCAAACTCTCCTCTAACTTGTGTCTGGTTGTTATGCTTTGTTCCCCACCCCCTTCCCCCTTCATCTTCAGTGTCAGTTTTCAGTGGACATCAAAACTCCAGCTTCTATGTCAAATCCAGCATCAGCCCAGATGATCAGTTCTTGCTTAGCGGCTCCAGTGACCAGAGTGCCTACATCTGGAAGGTAAGCAGTTGGAATCCCTGTAATTGGTCTGCCAACAATCCTGATGTCTTCTCTCTGTGTTTGTTATGTCTGCATAGAAGGTAGGAAGGTGGTCACAGGGCATCCCTGGTAGGGGGATTCTGGGAATTGCAGTCCAGAAAAAAAAATTGCACTCTCTGGCATGCCATGCATAACTTGCATAGCTGTCAACCCTGAGAGCAAGCGTTGATATAAAGCAGAGACAAATTTCTGCCTTTCCCTTCTCTCTTTGCTGCTGCTTATTTCAAGTTGCTGATCTTAATCTGGTTTTAATGGGTCTTTAAAAATCCCTCTTCAATCCTGTTTATGTAGCTAGCTATGACAAGGTGATAGTTCTTGCTTCATATTTAACAGCAGTCCGCATTCACTGGAGCCTGGTTTAATTGTGTTGATATTCTCTCTTGCTCCTCTAGCACTTTCCCCCGTTTATAAACTCTTGCATCAGACTTGTGTCTGCTCTTCCCCCAACCCTGCTCCTGGGCTGCTTAATTTCCCAGAGTTAAGACCTCTGCATTATTACAGCAAGGGCTCAGCCGGAGCCTTGAGCAAAATTCCTAAGTACTGAGTGGCAGCTGAGAAGCTTAGTTGGCATGTTGAGCTGATGTGTGGAGAAATGCAAATATTTTGTGTCTAAATTTTTCACCCTCAAAGACATTTATTTAGAAATATTGGGCCAATCCCATCAAGTATGAAATAAACAGAAATAAATGCTTTCTTCTAAATCAAATTTCTGTGTCAAAACTAAAACAACCCAATAGGCTAAATCTCATCTATATAAAGAAGGAAAGATTTGCATACTTCTTGTGAGTACTTTGCCCCTAACCCCCTTCTGTTATCTTGGTGCATTGGAAACAGAATGAATAGGGCACTCTTAAGCATTTTGGTAGAAAATTAAGGAAGACAGCTGGTCTGTCCAGATATGAAAGTCCTAAGCTTCTTAGGGCTACCTTAAATATTTGTATACTAAATTCTAAAAAGCTATTGACTAGATTCATGAATGTGATTTGCTATATCAATTTACATAGTTCTTCCTAGTTCACAGTTCCATGCCAAGAACACTTCAAATCCTGAAAGAGTGGGACAGGGAACCCTCCAGATATTCCAGATTGAGGACAAATCATGAAACTTTGATTCCTTCTTGCTAACATCTATATAATTTTGATTTTGAGAAGAGAAGTTAAACACAGGATTGGAAAAGACAAAAAAACTATACATTCAAATTTACTATTTAAATATACAGATCCCCATCTTCCATTCTGACTTCATATTACAGTCCAGATTGGTGTGTCGTAAACTGGAAGCAGGTGCACTGCTAAAAGAAAAAGTAGATAGCTGAAGCTAGCTCAGATGTGAGCCAAAACCCACACTGCAAAGAGATTGCAAAAGTGTCTTCTTATCCCCATCCCCATTTCCTTTTTCATAGTAGTGTCTGCAGTATTTACATTCCCTTGCAGACATATTCACACTGGTGACTTGTCCCATATTTTCTTGTGTTGCAACCTGGAAATCAGTTTAATTAGCATTGTTACCACCTGATATACACAAGACAGTCAAAACTGGAAAGGTATACTATACATTTATTGTGGCATAAAATTTAAGTAAACAGAAGCAAACTGTTGGTGGCATAAGTATTCATCCCACTTGCCCTGACACTTCTGTTTCTGGAAGGCCCCAAAGGTTGTTGGAGAGTATATCTTAAACACACAGAATCATGTGAAGACCAAGTTGCTATCACAGCTAGTCCAGGATAAAGTTGTGGTGAAGTACCAATCAGGATTAGGTTGTTAAAAAAACCAAACTATGAACATTTCCCAGAGCACTGTTAAATCCAGTATTACAACATGGAAAGAATTAGATTCAACTGTCACTTTAACTCTGAAGGAGCTGGCGAAATCAGCAGCTGAGGTAGGAAAAACTATCCATGGGACAATTAGCACCTGGATCCTATACAGAGCCAGGCTTTATGGAAGAGTGGCCCAGAAATTTCTAAAACCACTGATGAAGCCCATCTCAAAGCTTGTTTTGTGTTTGCAAAAAGGCATGTGGAAAAAGTTCTATGTTCTGATGAGACCAAATTGAGCTTTTGTTGTCTAGCTGCAAAATGCTGTGCAAAGCCAAGAGTGTTCATTACCTTGAGAACCTCATCCCTGCAGTGAAGCATGCTGATGGCAGCCTTGTGTTGTGGGAATACTGTTAGCCAGCTCACAGCTATAATTGCTACCAAAGGTGTCTCTACCCAGTGTTGACGGCGGATGGGGCGGGGGGATAAATACTTATGCATCCAATAAATAATAGCTTGCTGCTGTTTACTTAACTTTTGTACCACAGTAAAAATACCTTGCAGTATGACAGTGTTGTGTATCTTAAGTACATCAAGGGGTAATGATGCTAATTCCATTTCAGTTCCATGTAGCAACAACAAAATGTAGAAATCAAAGGAGATAAAAACTTGTGAAAGGCACTGTATCTAGATCAGCCTCACCTAACAGATGCTCTCCAAATATGTTGGACTACAACTCTAGTCAGCTGCAGCTAGGATGGACCATGTTGGCCAGGGGTGATGAGAGTTGCAGTCTAGCATTGGAAGCTACCAGGTTTGGGAAGGCTGATTCGGACTGCAAGCCTGCAAATACAGTAGTGTTCTTTAAATCCAGCACTGCATATATAAAATAATTAGGCACTGAAGAACTATTGCCTGTTAATTCAGTCTTTAATGAAATGAACACAGGAAGCTGTAATTTGTCAGACCATTATTTTGCTTGCTTAGAACTATCTGTACTGATTGGCATGAGCTCTTCTGGTTTTTTAAGATGGAGTCTTTTCCAACTTTACTGGGAGGTTCAAGAGGCCAAACCTTGGACGTGATGGCCGAAATCCTATATTGTTTCATGCATGTGTGTGCTTTCAAGTCACCTGTTGACTTATGATGAACCCATTTATTTTTGATAGAGTTTTCTTAGGCAAGGAAAACTCAGTGGTGGTTGGTTTGCCATTTCCTTCCTCTGAAATATAGCCTGCAGTACTTGATATTTGTTGGCTGTCTCCCATCCAAGTACTAACCAAAGCTGACCCTGCTTAGCTTCCAAGATGAGGCAGGATCTGGTGCCTTTAGTGCATTTAGTGTCGCATAAATATCCACTGGCAGAGTTGTGTTATGCAACCCCTGTACTGAACACCAGCATAGCACAATGTTTGTGGATCAGTAGTCAGTGTGCACAGCTGACAACCCTTTCTGAAGTTGCAGTGTGCAGTGCACAAAGGCAATGCATAGAGATAATGCTCATTCACACACTATTCTCTGTACTTTAATGCACTACCATGTGCACAATGGTCCCACATGGGCAATTTAGCTGATACTGCGCATTGTCCAAAAAAACCCAAAAAATAATCAACATGCGTAGTGCAATTTAGGCATGTTTATGCCACTATCAAGAGGCTGGCCCTTGTGTATAATCATGTGCTCTGCCCCAGGCTGTGGTTCTTTGTCTAAGTTCAGTCTTAAACACTGGGACAGGATCAGAGACACAAGTGGCATTTATTTTTTGCTGAACAATTTTTCATACTTGAGTCAGCGGCTAGTTGTGACAATGCTGCTCTGTTGAATTACCCTTCGTGGCAAAGTATCCAAGTATCCGATTGTATGAAAGAAATATAAGCTTTTGTTATACTTCCTATGTCAACTAGAGTTGGGAGTTTTTTCACCACAGCATGATGCTGCCATTCCTGTGACATCTCAAAAGACATTCCTGCCAACCCCAATCAGAGTTAATTGATGTCATGGTTGACTCTCAATTGTCCTACAGTTATATCCTCAGTGTGCGAGTATGCAGATGGATGTTTCAGTAAGAAGGGGGGGAACCACCCAATTTAGATGTCTACCACTCTATTAAGTACTAGGTTAAATTGCTAGTGCCATCTTTAAAACTGCCTTGTGGGGAAGCCATTCATATAGCATCATCCCTGTGCCAAATAATCTTCTTTGGAAGTGGTGGAAGCTGCTTGCTTTTTATGGTGCCTTCACTATAAGTTTTGTAAAGGAAGGAATTGGCAGTAAAGAAGATGTTACATGGCTAATATCAATGTCTAGGATCCTTCTAGGATAGAGGTGGCTAACCTCTGTCCAAGGCAGCACACAATTTACTTGTTGTAATATCTCCACTGGCTGCCAGTCCATTTCTGGGCACAATTCCAGGCTATCTGACAGACTGTATTTCCGCTTCTAAACCTGTCTGCGTTTTGAGATCTGCTGGGAAGGGCCTTTTCTCTGACCCACCACCTTCACAGGCACATTCGTATGTCTTGGTGGTTGCTCCCAGGCTCTGGAACTCTCTTCCTGGAGAGGCTAGGCTGGTGTCCTCCTTGTTATTCCATAGGCAGGTGAAGACAGTTTTGTCTCATAGCATCATAGAATTGTAGAGTTGGAAGAGACCACGCAGCAGGCCTTTGAGAACTATTTGCTCATAATGGGGAGAGGGTCTTTAATATTATGCTGTATTGCCTATATTTGTTACTGGGTTTTTTTCTTTTTAATGGGCATGCTTTAAATTATTATTATTATTATTATTATTATTTATACCCCACCCCTCTGTTAAAACAAACAATCGGGGCGGCTTACAATAATTAAAATACAATACAGATAAAAATCCCAAAACATCACCCACCCCCACCCTGCTCCATAAAAAGATATTAAACAAATATAAATTAAAAGCAACTGTCTAAAATCACATTTAAAAACAATAAATACAATAAATAGTCAGCAGACTAAAAGAGGCCAGGAGCCCCTGAGCCGGGATCTAATTAGGAAAGGCCTGACGAAAGAGATCCATCTTTAGTGCTTTTTTAAAGCTACTCAGGCTTGTAATCTGACGGATCTCGTTCGGCAATTCTATTGATAATTTAATTGTATTTTAATTTTTACGGTGTGTATGGTTGGCCCTCTGTATCCACAAATTTGGCATCCACTGATTCCACATTCATGGCTTGAAAATATTCCAAAAAACCATCCAAGAAACAAACGTTGATTTTGCCATTATATAAGGGACCCCATTTTACTATGCCATTGTATATAATTGGACTTGAGCATCCATGGATTTTGTATCCATGCGGGGTCCTGGAACCAAACCCGAGTGGATACCAAGGGCCCACTTTACTTTTGGTTATCTCTGTTTTAAGTTTTGTAACCTGTCCCAGGACTGGGGAAAAGGCCAGAGATACATATAAACAACAACCACTGCTGTAGTTGTCATCACAACCTTTGATCCTCCAGATGTTTTAAACTGTAGACATTTCCAATCCCTTATCATTAACCATGCTTACTGAGACATCTGGGAGGTCAAAACATCTGGAGGACTAAAGGTCCCCACATTGCTGTAGCAGGCACTACACAGGAAGCAATTTCTGTTGTCTATGCAACTATGTCTGTTGCAACTGGAGTTCTGTTGTATGACCTCCAGAAGTACAGTTGTCCCTTCACATTCATGGCTTTGCCATTTGCGGTTTTGAGTATTCTTGGTTTCCCTCACCCACCCACGGATCTCCAGGCTCTTCCTTTCCCTTTGCAAAGGGAGTGAAGGTCCAGGCAAGCGCGCATGGGGGGGGGGAGGGAAAGCCTCTGAAATCGCTCCTCTGCTGCTCCTTCGCTCCCTTTGCAGGGAGAAAGAAAGCACAGCAGAGGGGTGAGTGTTATTCGCAGTTTTTTCACATTTGTGGGGTCTGGCAACCCTAACCCCCACGAATGTGAAGGGATGACTGTATATCCTAATAACTGTGCAATGCCTGCTGTCCTTATTTATACACACACAGATATGCCACCCTTGTGCATACATAAGACCTGTCCTGACTTAGCTAATACACACATGCAGGCCGGGCAGAGGAGGAGACAATTAGCTGAGAGTTTGAGATAGTTCAGGCAATAAATCAGCAGCACTCAGAGTGTCCTTGCCTGTGGGAGTCCGTTTAGAGAAACGGGTTTGTCAAAGCCAGTCTAGGTTCAGGAAAACAAGCAAGCAGGCTGGGGGTTGAAGAATCGGAGGTCCAGGGTGCAGAAGTCCAGAGACAGGAATGCTGGCCAGAAGGGAGACAAGTTGCTTCCAGCACTTGTTCTAGGTGGATTCAGCTCTTACCTGAGCTGGCATCAACTGGCTGTAATCAAAGCCTCTCCTTTACTGTTTGGCAAGGATTGAACGCTGTTGTTCTCTCCACTCCGTGCGCCGAGTCTGTGAACTTAGGGCCTGTGCTGCCACCCTAGCTGCATCCTCTGCCAAACAAGCTGCAGGTGAGTCCTGCCTTTGTGCTTCCTTTGACTGAGACTGCTCTGCTGCCTGAGATTGTTCTTCAGGCTGCTCTGCACCTGGGAGAGCTGCCTGAGTCTCTTCTTCAGACTCCTCATCTGAGTCCAGACCAAAGACCTTTCTCAGCTGGGGAACCAGTGACTGTCCGACTGATGGTCAACTACTCCCAGTATGCCTCACTGTTGGCCAGGCTAGGTAGGTAGAACTGGTGGGAAATGGAGTCTGATAATCCCTGGAGGACCACAACTTTCCCAACAGTAGCCTGAAATGCTGAATTGCTGGTCAGGAGGAGAGGAGCGAAAGAGTCAGCTGTTGGAAGTGTTGATTTACGCAACGCCTAAGTATTTGGTGGATAGATTGGGCTCCACAGTTAGTGCAAACCTGTTTCTGTACAGGGATTAACTTTTCTGGACAGGAGCATCAGTTAGCATACCAGTCCTTCACTGCCGGCTGTCCTTCGGCTTCCATTTCTTTTAGCAGAAATGGATTTTTTCCTTCCAAGGAACTGAAGAGGGCTTGTAGTTACATTACTGCTGCTAAGCCAGAGCTGGGCTTTTTCCATGTTCATTCCACCCTGCAGTCATTATAACTCCGAGATGAACATTTTGACAATGGATAGGTTTTGGGGTGTCTTTTCCTGTGAATTTTACAAACTGTGTCCAGATACAGAGGGCATTTTGATTGCTTCTGAATCTAGACCCAACAGGAAATAAGGTTCTTTTGCCTGCTCTCATTAATAAGGGATTAAGAGATCTTGCTACACAAAGTGGAGAGAAAATCTGCTAAATGTAAACAAAGGTATTTTCCCTCCCAAGAGCTTAGCTGTCTTCCCTAAAAGGGCTTTGGTTTCCATGGTACTGCCTGTTTTGACAAAGAGGTTGTATTTTTAACAGGACATTTAAAAAAAAATAGGCAAGAAGCAGATCTAAACTTGGAAGGAAAGCCCTCTTAAAATGAGTTGACCTGACTCAAAACCAATCTTCTGTATTCTGCTTAAGAACTTTATATATAGCTTTCAAGCTGCCAGGACAAAGAAACAGCTTTTTGAAAAAGAACTGGATCAGGCAAACTGGAGCATCCTTTCATGCCTCTCTGGCTTTTATACATCCTTGCAAGCTTCATTTACACACATGGTGAAGAATCTATTAGCTCTGCTTAGTCATCAGTGCAAATCCCCATCAAATATCACATTACTAACAGTGACTCATAGCTTCGGGAAGCAGAGCTTATTGAAAAATAGAAATGGGCATCTGAGATTCTGTTGTGTGAGGTTACCTTAGATTACTCCCCATTCATTCTGAGTGCAATCATTCTGAGTGGGTGGAGTGGAATTTTGTCACTTGTTCTCTCACCTATGCCATTTTGAGAAGCTCCTCTTGCCTTAGTTAGTATAAATAATTGGCCAACACTGATTCCATGGCACTTACAGGATAGGGCATGTAAGATCCAGAAAGAGGAGACCTTGTATTGTACCTTCATTGGAGTTGCAATCCAACATCTGGATTAGATGTTGGAAAAGCTATTTTTGGAATATAGCTCCCAGAATCCCCCAGCTTGCTTAGCTACTGGCCATGCAGGCTAGGGAATTCTGTTATAAGCTAAAAAGTAGTTCTTCCAGGCTCTGGTATAAGCCTCTGTCAGGAGTTAGAGGCCTGAACTCCGTATAAAATGGCTAGCCAACTGCAAAGTTCTCAAGTCACTGCCAAGCTAGCTAAAGCCAAGGCCAAGGTTATAGAGCCTGGAGGCCACAGCTGCACACATCATCCTTATATAACTCATTATACAAGTTTGAGTGAGGTGTGCAAAGAATAGGGTGGTGTGCAAAGGGCTTATACAAGATGTATGGCTCCTAGGTGATTGGAGGAGCCAGTGCCCTGTGACACCTGTGAAACTGTATAAAAAGGAGGCTATGCCCAGAGCTTATTTGTGTGTGATTACTCTACTAGACTGGCTAGAAGTGCTAGAGGTTTGCTGAGCTGACTAGACGTGGGACGAGACTAGCTAGAGGTGGGATGCTAGACACGATGTACCGATGTACACTTGGAGAGGTGTTGTCTCTTGACCAAGCCTGAAGCCTGGCATAGCATGTGTATGTATTGTAACTATTGCAACTGCTGTTGAGCTGAAGATAAAGTACCTCCTATTCATAGGAAGAAAAACACTCTGTGTGTGAGTATTATTTTGGAAATGGGTTGCTGCTAAGTCTGCTGGGATATTTTTTGCTTCTGCCAGGGATTGAGAGTCCTATCATCCCCCAACAGCCTCTCACCCCTGTTGTACAAGAAGCAAGGCTGAATGTCATCTCTTTTGTGTTCCAATTCATTAAAAGCTGGCCTAGCAGCATCAAATGGTTCCTAGCAGCATCAAATGGTTCCTTAGCAGCAAAGGCCTCTTGTATCTGCATCTCTAAATTTCTGCCACATAGAATACTTCTCCCTTTCTATTATGAATGGAGTCACAGTAAGCAAATCTAGCTGCAGGGCCTGTTGGGGCTTCTGAATGTATTGTGCTCAAAACAGCAAGGGCTGTCAAAGGGTATTGGGGTGACCTTTTAAGGTTGCAATCCTCTACATTTACCTCAGAGTAACTTTCATTGAACTTAGTGAGTTTGACCTATGGGTGGATATATGTAGAGTTGTGCTGTAATTCTGAGTTAGAGACAAATTTGCGTGTGGAAATGTGCAATTTTGCATGCTCACTGCATAATATGAAATCTACTACAGAACTGGCCATCAAGAGGACCTTTGCTTTATTTTGCCCAGCAAATTTCTATGCCTCAGTGTCTTGAAAAAGGATTTGCAAGTGTGCTGGCATGTCAGCTGACTTGTGGACTAGCAGAATGGGCTTTGAGGGGGGCAAAGGAATTTTGTACTTTTTAGCTCACTGTGTCCCACCTCACTCAGGAAATATTCTGAAGGCGCACGATATGCTGCCAAAACTAAGCAGCTTCAGCCCTGTATTCTTTGTGGATAGAAGCCTATCTGGGAGCCAGAGGGAAGCCACTGTGTACTCTTTAGTGTTAGAGCAGGATGCATAAACATGATTGAAACCTTCCTCTTCTCTCCTCCCATCACCCTTGTTCCCTTGGTTCATCTTTGAGTATTGCCAACCCCAGACTTTCTCAGCAGAGAAGAGAGGAACATCCTTAAAACTGAGCATGAATTATAGTTGCAGAATGTCTATAAATAGAGAAATGTCCTTCTTGATCAAAGTGGATGTTTTGTTTCTATCATGGTGAGACTCCCAAGTGATTGGTTAGGTTGCATCCAGATTGAGGGAACTCCTGAAATAACTAGAAGCCTTGATATTCCAGCATCCTGTGTTCATTCTTCCATAGTGTGTGATTGCTCCTCAATGATTGTTTCTGATACTTACTCTCATTCTTTGTTTTGCAGGTGTCTGAGCCCCATCATCCTCCTATGATGCTCCATGGTCACTTGCAAGAAGTCACCTCTGTTGCCTGGTGTCCATCTGACTTCACTAAGGTTTGCTTTTACTTTCCAAATTTTGTTTTTATGTCTTCTTTCTGAAATTCTAGAAAGTTCACTAATGAAAGACAAAATCCAGCATCTACTTTCAGAACATGGATAATCAGTCCTTTCCCAGTAGCTGCAGTGCTGCATATGACCTATAAAGCTCTATTCAGGTCCACACTATCTGAAAGATTGTATCTTTTTGTACGAACCTGTCAGAGCCTTAAGATTGTCAAAGGAAGGCTTTTCTTGATCCCACCACCACGACAGGCCTGAAATATATGAGTGGAATGCTCTTGCTCCAGATCTTTGCCTTGGCCATTAACTCATTAGCTAGTCATAGGCTACAACTATTTTCCAGACTTCCCATTGCTTTTATGGAGACAACATCCATGTGAAGCAGTTAATTATTATAAAGATTATTGAGCGAATGTGTGAACTAGACTCTAATATTGTTGTATGTTATACCAAGAGAAGGTAGGTTTCAGCCTTGTGGGATTTATTTTGTTTTTGGGGTTTTTTTTTGTTTTTTTTTTAAAGAATTTGGAGGTACAGTAACCAAAGCCAGGTGAAAATAGTGTCCCAAAAGGCGGACTTAGTATTGCAAGAGATGATGCCTCTGTGTATGTGCTCAGCCCAGGAGTTCACACATGCTCTTTTCACACACAGAAATCTGCATATTTGGGTCCTTTTCATACATGTGCACATTTGCCTCCCTCCCCTTTCTTGATTTGATCAGCCTACTTCAGAAGGAAAATAAAGCTTATTTATGTATTTATTTATTCATTTAGTAGCCTTTCTCCTCCAAAACGGAATTTGAGGTGGTTAACAATAAACATCAAACAAAATAGGTGTAATCAAGACATAAAATAGTTTAATTGAAAAGAAACTAGAGAGAGGACCAACAACCCAAGGAGTTCAGGGGTCTGGGAGTAGGCATAGAAAATTTCTCATGCATGCCATCAAAATATGTCTTGGAGGGTGGTGAGGTGAGAGAAGGATCTCCCATAAAAATCTCAAAGTCCTGGCAGGCTCATAGAGGAAAATACAGTCCTTTGCGTAGCCTGAACACAAGATACATAAAGCTTCTCATTGTTACAAGTGTTTAACCATTGGAAATTGGAAATCCTTGCTGATCTGTGCAAATCATGCAGAGATCTAGCTGTAGGTCACAGTCTGTCTTCTTATAATAATATAATAATAATAAAATTTTATTTCTATCCCACCCCTCTGCAAATCAAATCCATAACGAGTGAGCCTGAGATTTTCAGTAAAGTGAAAGAGCTACAAGGTTTTCTTCCCTAGCATGTCCCAGCTTCAGACTCTTCACACTTTCACTGCCCATAGAATCAGCACTTTCTATACTCTTTCCATCCTGGTTTATATAGCCAATGTTCTCCTTCCAGTGTCCCCATGTCAAATGAAATTGGTGCCAAGTAGGCAGAAAAATATTTGTTCCTGTTATGGTTGCCCATTGGAGATTTCTTCAAAGTTTTATACCCTGATATTTCTTAAAATAGACCAAGATATCTTAACATCCTCACTGCTGAAACATAAAATGTTAAAAACTTAATCACAAAACCCAAGTAGTATAAACCAGAGACATAAACCATAATCTATAAAAGCAGCAGGAAACATAAACAATAACTACAGCTAGCACCCCAGTAGCACAAAGGCGTCTCAGCCAGCTATTAGAATCAGATGTTACAGGCCAAAGTCAGTATTTATAACTGGATTCCCCCCCAGTTGCTGTGTTTAATTATTTTTTTAATCCTGTAAAAGTCTCTGAAAACTTAGGTTAAAGGATGGTTTATAAATCTGTTGCTTTAGAAAGATAAAACCATGTGAGTGGTTTTATGACTCTTTTATCATGGAGTGGAAAGAACTTGGCTTGTAATTTCACCAGACTTCTAACTGAAATTGTTTGTCATTCTCCTTAAAAGTCAAATCCATAACGAGTGAGCCTGAGATTTTCAGTTAAGTGAAAGAGCTACAAGGTTTTCTTCCCTAGCATGTCCCAGCTTCAGACTCTTCACACTTTCACTGCCCACAGAATCAGCACTTTCTATACTCGAGGAAGTGCAGTATTTCCCAGTTGACTCTTATTTCCTGTTTTCCAGATTTCCACATGTTCAGATGACAACACCATCAAGATTTGGCGCTTAAAGCAGCACACTGTGGAAGAGAACTGGCCAAAAAAAAGTAGCTTGGTAGGTTGGACCTGCCAGAAGAAAGTGGAGGAACAAAACGGAATTGGTAAGATCACTTGAGACATGTGACAAATTTTCAAGTGTAAGCCATGGAAACTTCTTTGTAATGAAGTGAGGGTATAATTTATCCCAAAATGGCTCAAACAGTACTTACATGAAAGTGGCAGCTTTTGTGTTTGTGAGAAAGATGTTTGTCAATGTGTGAAATACCATCCTGGCCTGCAGCTAACTTTTGTCATGTTTACCTCCTGCCAATTAAAAGCACACAAGGCTGAGTCAAGTGGCCAGGTTTGCAGTACAAGTGATACAATACAGTATCCCCAAATGAATTCTTTTAACTTGTGGGGATAGCACTGAGTGTTGAAAAGCAGTGGAGATACTGTATTTGGGGAAAGTGCTGTTCATTGCTCACTAACATAAAACATGTTTCAAGACATGGTAAAATTATAATCTTGACACATGTTTAGAACATGTCAAAGCACTGCGCTGAAACAATCAGGCTTCATGAAAAGAAAACTCCTATGTTAATGACTTTGTACTGAAAGTTATTGTGTTAAGCTGATTCTCTGAAGCTGATTGCATTAGAGACTCTGCCTTGGCTTTCCATAAAACAGAGGCCAGCCTGTCACTGGAAAAGGTACTGAACAGAGTGACTAAAGTTATCAAGTGACTGGAATGCCTTTCCTTCAACAGGAGGCTAAGGCATTATGTTAAGCATTTAAAATAAACTATCTGGACCCGGCGTACCATACGCCATTAAAAACTCCCCCCAAAACACCCAGTAGACCTCACTACAACCCTGTATGGTAGAGCTCCTTCCCCTTCTCAGCGTTTCACACTTTCCCTGGAATTGCTGAGGGTGACTCTCTGTTGACCCACTGCCACCAGCTGACTGCCTGAGTCCTGCCACTGTCACCACTTGACTGCCTGGGTCCCATCACAGCCTGTGACTGGTGAGTGGTTGAGGGAGTGAGAGGAGGGAGGGGCCCTTGTGAGGCTGGGGGTGTAGATGCAGATTGAGTGGCAGGTGTGGATTGTGAGGTGGAGAGGGAATTTGCATATGGATGGTGATTGGTTGGGTGTGTTTCCTGAGCAGCCAATCAGCATGCTGGGAGAGGAAACATACCCTGGCCTATTGTACATACCCAACCCTTTTATAGATATAGATATTGGGTGTGGTGGAAGATGTCTTCAAAATAATGAACAGAATGGAGAGAATAGATAAAAGTTTAACTTGAGCAGCAGTACGCTCAGGTAAGTACATGCACAATGCTTGCATAATTAAGGGGTGCAATTCACTATTGCAAAACATAATGACCACTGCCTTAAGAGGGCTTCAAAAGGGCTTGGAGTGGTCTTATGGAGCATGTTTCCAGTAGGCATTAATCGTGATCTCTAATGGAACCTCTTGTCTGGAAGCACTGCACCTCTCAGTGCTAGATCTGGGGCTGTACAGCTGGTGTACATATGGCCCGGAAAAAGGGTCTGTCACATTCAGTCCCTGCACGTAGTCTTACTGGATGCATTTAGTTTACTGCTGAGAAACTATGACATGTTCGGGAGCCACTTTCCAGGTAGTCAAATGCTTGATCACGGCACTTCCGATATTTTAGATTTTTTAGTACAAATGCTTTTTAAAAATCAGCTCCATAGCTATACTTACACTTAATCAATTTATTTAATTAAAATATGAAAATAAAATAATTATCAATAACAGTTGTTATTGTGGGTGAGGTGGTCACAGAAAGAATGTAACATATCTACATCCTCAAGATTTCAGGAGGTATCTAACTGTGTCCCTGTGTGAATGTATGCCAGTAGACTATCTAGTGGTGATTCCTCCCTCCTCTCTTCTGCATGCCTCCAAATCCTGTCCTGGAGAGCTGGGAACATTCCCAAGCAAATTTGGAGGTGATGTGAAGAGTTGTAGTAGCAAGGAGACAAAGGAATGAGGGAGACTCCTGTTAAGAGTGAAGGATTGTTCACACACTGCTGGATGGAAGCCAGGTGGAGCTGGCTCAAGTCTTCGTAGCAGCTTTTGTACACACAAAAGTCCAGAAGGGTGGCACCTGTTCTGCAGGAAAGGGAATGTTTGGCTTTGCTTAAATGAAAAAGGAACTGTGTGTTGCCAAATTGAAAACAAAAGTGCCCTGCAGGGTATTAAATCCCCTACCAGGTTGATTAGAGCTCCTAAAGTTTCACATGCTTTAATAGCATGGAACTCCAAGCTACTATAAAAGTAATAGCAGCAGTAGCAGTCACTTTGTATGTGTGGTTATCTTTAAAGCATTCTTCACTTTGTCAGGATTTCTTTGGGGATGGGCTTATGTGCATTTATTGCTGCTCTAGTACAATACAAAGACAAGGAATGTAAACTTTAAATATAGTTTCCCAGTCCAGACTGTCTTGTATAATAATAATAAAGCCATATTTATCTAAATCCTCTGGGTAAGACATAGAAACATTTGAATAACCAAGTATTTTAGTTGTCTAGTATTGCAGGGATGGTTCCAAGCTAAGAACATACAATCACCTTCTGACCCACCCTACCCTACCCCCTCCCTCCACCAAAAACTCACATGCCTGAAAATAATTAGGAGCCTTAGGGCTATTTCATGGTTTAAAATACCTTCTTAGCTTGTATCCTGCTGAGCCTTCTGTTGCAATTTCAAGGATTTAAGTTGTTAAACTGTAACTTAAAATTCTAAAATTCCTCTGTGAGCAGGATTATTACAGATTTACATGGCTTGTTTATTTTGTAGACTGCTCTCAATGGACACGTTTGCACTTCACAGTGTGAGAGCAAGAGAAAGGGCTGCCCTGAGGCCCTTTCATTTTAGTATTCAGCACAGGGAAGCAGCAGGGGGGGAGGGAGAACACGTGTTGAGTTTAGATCACAAAATGGAGGGTTTGTTTTCTTCTGGCTCATAGTTCCTTAGGCACAGGCGGAGATGGTGCCACAACTAATTCAAGACAGTGTTGTTCTTTCTTCATCTTTATTTGCAAAGAAGAGCAATAGCAGAAGGTAAGGAAGAGGATAGTAGCAGCTAGTCAGGAAGAGAGGATTGGGTCTGTGACCTTACAGGGGCTGTGGAGTTCCTGGTCCTGAATTGAAATACTTCTTCTTTCCACCCTAATCCAGAGCCTTTGGTATATATTGTTCCTAACTTTTGTTAAGCCTGGTTCTTCAAGAATAGGAGCTAGACCTCAAACAACAGTCAGTGATATGAGCTGTAGTTCATGAAGGCCCAATCAGTGTAAGAATGCCAAACCAAAGACTTCAGACATGGACAGCTTTGAAAGGTCCAGTGTCCATTTTCACTCTCTTCTGGACATCTGGAGACCACTTCCACATCTCTTGCAGATAGACACCTCCACACATGCCAAATGACCTTCTGGTCACTTCAGTTTTATAAAAAGGCAATTTGGGGTCTAAAACAGGTAGGGAAGAAAGAAATAGCCTTTGGACATCCCAGTCACACATCCCTGGAAGCTTCTGTGTTCATGACTGCCATTTTTACACTGAAAAGTTTGGTTTTGGCATGGGTTTGCTGGAGGAACACTGGAGACTCTCACAGGCCACACTTTGCCCACACCTAGGTAGTCAAAGATTCTGTTGCCAGGGTGACTAATGAGATGCTCATGCAAAGGCTACAAGTGGAACGTGAGAACAGTGGCTCCCTCCTCCCAGCTTCTGGTATTCAGACATAGAGCATTTCTGATACTGGCAGTGGCATATACATACACATGCATCATGACTAGTTGCCATTAATAGCCTTATTCCTCTGTGAATTGATCAAATTTCATTTTAAAGACATCCAAGTCAGTGATGGTTGCAGTAGTACATTTCATAGATCTAACTGTTCTGTGTAAAGAAATACTTCCCCTTTTCTGCATCCTGGATCTTCCACCATTGAGCTTCATTGTCTGATCAAGGGAAAAAGAGAAATGTAAGAGAAACATCTTCTTCCTACAGGTTGAGTATGCCTTATCCAAAATGCTTGGGACCAGAGGTATTTTGGATTTTGCAATACTTGCATATATACATAATGAGATATTTTGAAGATGGGACTCAGGTCTAAACACGAAATTCATTTATGTTTCATATACACCTTACACACATAGCCTGAAGGTAATGTTATGCACAATATCTTTAATAATGTTGTGCATGAAACAAACTCTGTGTACACTGAACCATCAGAAAGCAAAGGTGTCACTATCTCAGCCACCCATATGGACAATTTTGGATTTTGGAATTCCGGGTAAGGGAGACTCAACCTGTTTCTGCTTTCTTCACATCATCCATAACTGTGTACACCTCTACCATGGCTCTTTTTTCCCATTAAACTAAGCAGCACCAGACCTTTCAACCTTTCCTAATGAAGGAGCTGCTCCCAAACTATTTTGTACTGAAAAAAATTCTGAGCTCAGGAGGAAAAATCTTTTTGGGCTACAGCTCCCAGCATCCCTCAGTCAGCATTTTTGGCTGGGGAGTTGTCCAAAACCAGTAACTTTTCTAAGCTCTGAATCTGCAGCTGTGTAAACAAATCATTGCTGTCATGCTTAGTCTCTAGACTGATCCCAAATAGGGCTGTTAACAGTTCTATCCTTTGTATTAGCTTGCTTAAAAAAAAAAAAAAAAAAAAGAGGCATAGGGAGATACACTTTCAGGAGAGGGGTCCAAACTACATGAATTGAATTGGAAGGCTGAAATTTATTCTTACATATCTTTCCCCCACCCCCAGGAGGAAGGGCTCAGACCAACTGATATGATGGCCTATGCCTTCTCTAAATGTGCTTTTACCCTCCCAGATGGCCTCTTTTCAGTAGGAGGAATGATGATAGTAAGGATTCTTTTGCCATCAAAGAATTCACATGCAGGAAACTTGCAGAACAATAAGAAAGGATGTGCCAGTTCACTTTCTTGCTGTGTATATCTTGTATCCACACACACCATTGTCATCAAATGCCTATTTCTTTTTTTCTTTTTTAATGCTTCTGTAAATATAAAAATGGTTATTTAATCTCCCAGCTTGAAAACTGTCTGTAGTGTGAGTGCTCGGTCTTTACCGTCAAAGCTGACACTTCTGTTAGGTACAATGTCATACCTCTTTGTTCATTCTGCTTTGAGACAGCCGACGAATGGAAAAGGAAGTGTTGCAAGTTACTTGCAAACATAAGTAAGCTTCCTGCTGGCCTTGGCTTTTTGAACACACAGTGCATGCAATGTACGCTCTGATTCACTGCTACCTTAACAAAGTTCTATTTCAGATATAATGTACAGCTAGAGAGGTTCCCACCCACTTCAATGGCACAAAATTGTGTTGTCACTGTGCAAAAACTACTAATCTGGTTGTAATGCGGTTCTTTTCAGAACTATATCTTTGTGTAGACTTTAAGTAGCCTTCTTGAAAGCCTCTCTTTCATGTTTTGAAAGAGCAGGTTTATAGCCTTTGGTGCTTAAGAATGTAGAAGCAAGGGCTGCTATATGGAGCCTCTATACATTAGGCCCATTTAACCGTTACATCTTCAATGTTGCTTGATAGTAAGTACAGTAGGCCCTTGGTATCTACTAGGATTTGTTTCCCAGACCCCCGGGGATACCAAAATCCATGGATGCTCAAGTTCCATTATATACTATGGCATAGTAAAATAGTGTCCCTTATGTAAAATGTCAAAATCAAGATTTGCCTCTTGGGGTTTTTTTTGGGTGGGGGGGAATAGTTTCAAGTCATGGATGGTGAATCTGTGGGTGCCAAATCCCTGGATACAGAGAGCTGACTGTACTTTGTGCTGCTCTTGAATCCTCTTTTGAGGTCTGCATTTCAGTGACTACTTCTCCATACCTTCTTGCTGTCCACAACCCAGGATGCAAAAATTCTTCATGAAGATACCAGTTGTGTAATGTTTTTTTAAAAAATTTGCACATTACCATAATTTAACCTGTTATGCATAATTATTAACATTTCCCAAGAGATTGTACTACTTTATAATGGGGTGGATAAAGTGCAGCCTTCCAAGTGATGTTGGACCTTCAAATTTCCAACAGCCACAGCCAACCTAGCCAATGGTGAGAAATGGTGGAAATTACAGTTCAACATCGGGAGGGCTGCATTCTGCCCACCCCACCTTATGGTAAGAGATGTGGTACATACAGTCCAAGTAGTAGACAAAGTGAGGTCACTGCCTCAGGCAGTATATGGTGAGGGTGTGGAATGAATGAGACTGTATGTGCTACATGACCTCCCTTTCCCTCATAAATGTTTCTGCTGCCATCAAGTACAGCAGAGGATATTGTTATGATGCCTTTACTGAAGTAAAATTATCCTCCCATCTGGTCAACTTTTAAACATGGAATAAGATGTGGGTGAGAGAGTTGCCTCTTTTACCTCAGGCACCTAATGTGTGATGCACTGGCATTCTGTGCCACTCGGGTCTTGTCTAAATGAGGCAAAAAAATGTGGATTGCTTCATAGCAATTCGCAGCACCTGCACTTTTTCTTAATTTTTTTTGGCAGATCGCAGGCTTGCGAAGCTATCTGTGTTTGCTGTGCAAATGGCCATGTCTGCGAATCAAGATGGCAGCTGCGAGTTAATTACTTGCATTTTTACTTACCTCAATTTGCTGCTGCCAGACAGTGTTTTAAAAACCATATCCAAGGTGCAAAAGAGCAACCTTTCGCTTTAACAAAAAACCAAACAGGAAAAAAAGTTTTATCACCTTAGTGCTCGTTTGTTAAGGTGAAAACCCAACATGATGACCCCAGACGCTTGCCTTGTTAGCAAGCTCTGCCTCCCACGCACATCTGACCAATCAGCTTTCAAGTTCCGTTCATATAGGGAAAGCCAATCAAACTGAATTGCTGTCCCAATGAGCAGGAATGTACATTCCCCCCACCGTTTTTTGAAAACTTTGGGAAAAGCTACAAAGGCTTTTCCTGCACAGTATATGGCAGTTTTGGCCTCCCTCCTTCCCAATAAGTCAAAATTATGCGGAATCCCATTGAGACAGATCATATTCTCCTCACATTCTATGAAGATTATTTTCGCCATTTAGACAACCCCTCAGTTATCTTTTGAGTGTAACCTTGCTTTATTGACACTTGAAATACATTGTCTTCAGTTGACTCTGTGCTTTCTTTTCCTTTTTAGGAACTCTTAGGAAAAGGCACAGTACTCCTGCCAAAGTACCTCCAGCGGGAAGCCCCCCTATTTCTTCACCACAACCTGCTGCTTGCGCTCCAGCTTACACCGGCGACCTTCCTCTTCCCACCAACACACCCACGTGGTCTTTGGTCAACACCCCCGCCTCTGCAACAAGTACCTCCACTCCAGCAAAGCAGCAAATGGAAGGCACTTCATCCAAACCAGCGCCTTTCTTGGCAATGTCCATTAGACAGTGGGTTACCAAGGCTCCAAGTACATTTCCTGCTGTGAAAGGAGCGAAGGTGCTTTCTCCACAGAAAGAACTTTCTGAAGCCACGTTTGTCTCCAAATCATCACACTTGAGGTCTGAAACGCGAGCCAAGAGGAGGCTAGAATCAACCAAGGAAATAAATGCAAAGTGCCTGAAAAGCTGCAACTGTGTCACTGAACTTCACCCAGTCTCTAAAAAATCCAGACTAGAGCAGAGCACTTTGGCAGAGTCAAAAGCTTGTGAGGAAAACTGCCTGACCCTTGGTGAATTAGCCCAAGCCACTGAAAGCCTAATGAAAGAGCCTCCTCCTGTTTCTCCTTGTTCTTCCGTAGGTTTCCAAAACCCTTTTTGTTTCTTCAAGGCCTCCTGTGATGAAACAACTGACAAGGAGAATGGTTGTCCTGGCAAAAGAAACTGGCTGTCTGCTCTGGGGAATAAGTTGCAGACTAACAAGTCTAAAGCCACAAATGGAGCAGGCAGTGGAACTCAGTCATTGCAGAGTCTGGGCATAAGACAACAGGAAAGCAAGACAGGAGGGCCTGTAAGTAAATCCACCCTCCAGTGGCTTTTGCTACATTACCTCAGCTTTACCATCTACCTTCTGCACTACATAAATGTTGTACAAGTGTCCCTTGCTTTTTGATGGTCCACTTCTCAACAATCCACTCTTTTGATCCCTTTAAATTATAAGATTATAACTCATTAATTCAACCCGTGGTCTGCTCTTTGAACCACGCATCAAATTAATGTGTTCCAGTTACATATAATTTAAAAGAATCAAAGGAAGAACAGAGGTGGGGGGTCTCTGCCAGTTGCATTCCTGGCCTGCAGTTTGGTGGCTGCAGCTACTACTGTAGCTGCATTCTCTTTTCGCCGCGTGAAAGAGCATGAGCATGCGCCTCCTGCACGGCCCTAAAGGAAAGAATAGGGGAGGAAATAAAAGAAACCTTTGAAATGTATAAAGTGGCCATGCACACTGCTGTGGTAGGAAAGAAAAAGGCAGAAGATGCAGAAGCAGGGGAGTTTTGTGGCTGGCCCCTTTGTGAACCGCTGCCAGAACTGTGTCTTCCACATTCCAAGCCTGGCAGTAGTGGTGGAGTGGGAGGGAGGGAGGGGAAAAGAGGAGGAGGGACTCACCCCCCCCTCCCACCAGGAAGCTTCAAGTTTGGGCTGAAATGAGGGGGGGTGGCTAACTGAAGATAAGTGGGTCCGAGATTCCAGGTGAGGGAAAGATGGCAAGGGCCAAGAGGTAGTTGGTGCAGGCACAGAGGGAGGGAATCATAGTAGAGACATAGCCCATTCTTCTTCCACTGCAGTCTCTGTTTGCCTCCATCCCTCAGGAATGAGGAGATAACAGGCCTTTAAGGAGGTACAAGTGTCTTCCACTTACTCAACAGATTCGAGTTGAGACCACTAATAGGTTCCGCATTTCAACAATTTCCAATTTTTGACAGTGCCCTGGTCCCTAACCTGTTGAATAAGCAGGGAAATCCTGTATCTTAGATTTATGTACTATATGTTTGATTATTGTACACTACTGGTTGACTCCCATATCCGTGGTTTTGGTATCCATGGTTGCATTTATCCTTAACTGAAAAAAAAATGTTGTCTAGGCATTTCTAGGTCCTCCAATGTGATTCTGTGGTCAGCTTCTGGTGTTCGTCTCATTAAGAATAATAGGGTTCCCTATTATCCATGGTTTCAGGTATCCACAGGGGCTCTTGGAACATATCCCCTGCAGATACAGGGGTCAATCTGTACTTTGAAATCTTCAGACAAAAGTAATTTATATAAATTCAATATTAAGTAAGATTTTGGTTCATTCCAGGGATGAATAACTATGCTGCTTCATGTACTGCTGAACTACAGCTCCCATCATGTCTCACCTTTGATTACACTAAAACTGATGGCAGTTGCAGTTCAACAACACCAGCCCACCTGCTCTTGGGATTTCTTATAGGTGTTGTATGGCTATGATATTCATGTTCCTTTGCTGAACAAAGCCGGTATTTGTTCTCCTTTACTTTTCTGGTGCAGCAATGCTGGCTGGGGGGTTCTGAGAATTTTAGTCCAAAAATATTTTTTTCTGAACTCTGGTTCGAATCTGATTCAGAAGGTTAAAGTTGCAACTAAGATTCTACTTACATGCTTTGGAAATTATATTTTAAAAATGCAATATAAGACAAACAAGTGGATATGGGGGATGGAAACAAACCTGAACTCTCCCTAGAAGCCAAAATGACTAAACGTAGGCTATAATGCTTTGGACTTATCATGAAATAACATGACACATTGGATAATGGTTGAATGGAAGGCAGTAGGAAAAGAGGAAGACCACATTACAGGGGGATAGTTTTAATCAAGAAAGCCACAGTTCTGAGTTTGCAAGACCTGAGAGGGCTGTTGATAACAGGGTGTCTTGGAAACCTCTCAGTTACTTTTGCCAAATCTTAAATGGATAAAGTTTTCTCTACCTACTCTTCTTCCAAAGGGCAAGAGGTGAGGCAATGAAGTGATAGGGATGATAATAGGGAAACTTGGCTTTCCAGGTATGTTGGATTTAAAGCTCCCATAATCCCTTATTGTTGGCCGTGTTTGGTGGCAGCTAAAGTCTGTACTAGAGGGTAGATGGTTCCCCCACTGCAGTAAAGAGATAAGGCTGATGAATGCCCTTCATGAGAGCATCCAAACTAGTTTAGAAAATGCCAGGGATAGACAAACTAGGGCACTTTCTGTACATCTATAGCCCATAGCTCAGAATGGTTTATATGTTTCAGGAGACTTTCTACCTTCTTCTGTCCTTTTCAAAATCCCGGATGAGGTATCTGGCTGAGAACAGGAAGCAAAACATCCATTGTTATCTGAATTTCCTTTACTTTTCTGGTGCAGCAAGATAATCTGTACCAATAGACACAAGGAACTAGAGCTGAGCTGTGCAAAGCAAATAGAAATATTTTTGTATCAGGACTCCTTTATTCTATTCAATGTTAGGAAAGGCACTGTGTTGGTAAAAACATATTTCCTTGTGTTTGGATACCAAAACAGATAGGGCTCCTGCTTTCTGTGAAGTTCAGTTTCTTGTCAGATCTCTCCATGTAAGTAAAAACATAGCATTAGTGTCCTTGATCTGTCCACGGCATCCTCAATGATAATTATTGTTCTTCCTATCACTTCTCTGAATACATTCTTTTAAAAACTGGGACTTTCTGAGATCTGCTCTGAGAAGTACAGGTTGCCCCTTGTATCTGCAGAACCAATATCTGCTGTTTCAGTTATCTGTGGGACACATACCATAGGGTCGTGCTAGAAAAATACCTAGAGAGGCATCCTCTAGGCATCTTCTAGGTCCTCCAATACAACTATGGTATGTTTGTATAGGAAGTCCTGTATTTTGATAGGGTTATCCGTGGTTTTGCTTATAAACAGTAAGTCTGGGAATGTATCTCCTGCAGGTACGAGGGGGGGGCACATGTATGGTAATGACACTACCTTGCTCAGCTGATCCAACTCCTACCCTGGGGTGTTACTATAGGGGTGGAGAGCAAAATGTGGACATTGCCCTCCAATAAGAATTCTGCCCCCCCCCATGAGATTTTCCTTCAATCTTCCAGTCCTCAGTTTTCAGATGCTGAAAATTGTTCACACCTAAAATGCTTATACTTGCTGTGTTTGTATTCCCTTGATAACTTTGCCAGCCCCTTTCTTTGGGATGCCTAAATTGTATTTCTAAAATATTCAATGGGAATTTTGAGTTATTACAATGCTAGAAATGTGGGGACTGAAGGAAAATTTCATTGAGAGGCAGAATTCTCATTTAGGGGAACAGTGCCTTCATTCCCCACCCCCATAACTACACCCCAGCCTACCCTTTCCTTAAGAGAAAAAGGCAGGATCTTCCTCAACCCAGTGCCTTTTAGCTGTATTGAACTACAATGACTTTGGTGTTGGTGATGGGAATTTTAGTCCACACCATGGGGCAGACAGGGTGTGTGGTGTAATCCACTATATCTAAAGGGCATTAGCTCTGTAGAGCTTGGGATATAAATTCCTTACTGGTTTATCAAGAAACAAATTGATACCAGATGGCAGAATAAACATCTGCTCTTTCCTCAAGACCCAGTGTAGTACAGTCTCTAGCAGAGGAGAGCAGAAGGTAGATGGAGGGATTTGCAGTAGGTTTTTAAGGACTCCTGTTGTTTAACAAGAAGTGTGGGCAAAGTGTGGCTTTGGAGCCACACATGGTCCCCCCAAGGCTGTTTTTTGTGACCCTTGACCCATATAGACATACATCCCTTGACTTACTCTTTTTGGGCAAAAGTTTTCCTCACCTCTCCAGAAGTGGCAATTTATCTTTTAAACAGGTTGCGCCACCACAGGAGCTCTGGTGGCGCAGTTGTTAAATGCCGGTACTGTAGCCACAATATTCCAAGTTCAATCCCAAGGGTTCCAGGGTTCACTCAGCCTTCCATCCTTTCACAGGTTGGTAAAGTGAGTACCCAGCTTGTTGGGGGCACATTGTAAAATTGTAACACATTGTAAAAAACCACTTAGAGAGTACAGTACTTGCACTATAAAGCAGTATAAAAATGTAAGTGCTATTGCTAACAATTTGTAAGCCACTCTGAGAGCCAATACTATATACTGTATATATATATATATATATATATTCCCTATTTAACATTAAAATAACATCCATTTTTCAAAACCTGAAGTGGACTACTATCCTCTTCCAGTTTTGTGGGTTGAGGGCTGGTTCTGTCATTTTTTATGTTTCTTGTGGCCTCTGTAGGGCCCCAAGGGCAAAATAATGGCTCCAGGACCTGCTAGAGTTGCCCATTCCTGATTAACAGCAACAATCGCCATGCCATGCCTTCTAGTATGACTGGTTTCCTCATCCTCTGGGTTTTCCACTTGCCCTGCCAACAGTCAGCATTGTGCACCCACAGAGCATGCTCAGTCCTTGTTGAGCATCCATCCCCTTAGGGTCCCCCCCCCCCATATTTCTTTTGTACATCTACATATTTTGAGATAACTCCAGGACTCCTAAAATCTCTCGTTTACGTATGTGTTTTGCTGATTTTACTACATGTTGGAAAGGGTAGAATTTGTAAAGAGAAGTCCCCAGCGCTCAGAACTGTATCTGACTTAATGCTTCTCTTTTTTTTATGTGCTACAGATTTCAACTACTACTGTGCCCATGAGGAAGATCTGCACATATTTCGAGAGAAAATCACAGAAAATCTGAACATAGCTGTCCTTCTAGATCAGCCCGAATTTTATAACATATTTTGTAATATGAGTGGCTTTTGCACCACCATGAAGGAACACAAGTGTCCTTGGATCATAGCTAAAATTAAGCTTTTGACCTCCCTGGTTATTTAAATTTTTTGCTAACATACTCAATTTAGTTAGAAGACTAACAAGAGAGACATGTTCATTTAATATAAAGGAAGTAATACATTTTAAAATATAAGCTTATGTTTTTTAAAAAAACCAGTACAAAGCTAGTGTTTTCTCAAAGCTGTGTTTCTTTTTTATTTGAAAATAAATTTTGCCACATTGGCCAGAGTGCTGTTGTTAAGCAGAGGAGATATCAAACACAAAACCAGCATCCCTTCTATAAGAGGATTGTCATCGGAGAAGGTGTTGACTTGAATCTATTTCCTATCAAAAGAAATGTGTATATTTTGTACAGCACAGTGTCACCTTGGTGCAAAACATTGTAAAAGTGACCTTGTTTTCTATCAAATATAAAAGTGTTTTTTTAAAAAAAAAACAAACCAGTGCAGTAAATTTTCCCTTTCATTTCCAATAGACCAGATATGAGTCGACAGAGTGTGGGTGGGGAAAATATGTAGTGTACTAGAGGTGCACTGTTATCTCTACCTTGAAGCATCACGTGAAGGATTGGTTAAGCCACAGCATGGCCATTCCACAGTTCAAAGAAATGGGAAAGGAACATTAATATATTGGCACATGATGTACTCCTGGGTGGAATAATTTAGCTAAGTGATTATTTTACAGGAGCTTCTTCTCTTTCACAGTAGAAACAGCTCTAACTCCCATCATTGATACACACTTTCATGCTAACATTATTTTGTGCATTATTTTGACACCTATGCAAGTGTAATTGTCTTTTTCTCTTCCTCTGCCTAAACAGAGGATGTCAGTGCAAAAGAAAATGATCACTCCTGATGTGATAACATCATATGATCTATATCATTGTTTGCTTCCCGTGACAATCTGTATCGCTCTTCCCCAAGCTGTGGTCTTCCAGCTATGATGCGCTACAAGGTTCACCATTGCCAATGTTCCTCCAAAGCCTGGAAATGAAAACCAGAAGTGAATTCTAGTTTCCCTTTCAGGAGAAAATATTGCAGTGCAACCTGGTTCAAAGGTAAAAACTGATCCGTCAACTGCCCATCCCTGGTTTGCCCAGTTCCAATCTTGCTATAGCTACTCATCAATGACCACTGGTTTAGTCACACCCATGTTAATTATACAGGCATACCTAAGTTAACAAAGCCTCTGACAAAGAAGCTTCTACATAGCCTGTTTATGCCTACACAGCCTTTTTTCCTCATCTGCTATCTAGTTGGAAGCTTTTTAAAAGCACTGACAATTGGGAGCATGGTAAAGGAGGGCTGGAGAAACAGATTTTCAGTGTCAGGTTGCAGCATCATGTCTGTAGTAAACAATGTAGTGAAGGTTAAGGTGGGGGAAGCAGGATTTTATTCTAGGCAGTCCTACTGTAGCTGTGTGTGCCTGCCTACAACAGGTAAACAGCAGCTCACTCCAGAATCCCTTACTTAACATGTATGAAATGCAAAAAGGGGAGAATAGATAAGCCTACCTTACTAGCTCCCCATAGTACAGTTTTTTTTAAAGCACAGATCTATAAGTTTAGCCACCAAAACAGAAATCATAAGAAAGGTGGAGGCTGATGAAAGAAAAAATTGTGCCTGGATGCATTTTGGAAAAGGCTTTCAGGTGGTTTCTAGAAGGTTGAAATTGTTTTGTTTACTTATACAAGGCTTGCTTGAGCTGGTTGTTTCCTTTCACATGTGCATATTGTTAGTTTTGTATAAAAAGTTTGCTAAAACTTATTGAACTGCTCTTCTTTTTGGTGGTATAAGAACCTATCCCTATTCTTTCTGTTATTTTTGCCTCTGGTACCAAAGTTTCTGTTAAAGAAGTAATGCCCAGGAACACATCTCCATAAACTTAAGTATATATATTCACTTTTCGCCTTTTGTTTTTCCTTTGCCATACCTGCTGCGTCACATCACTTGACCTTCTGGCTACTTGTTGTTCTCCCCACACACACACACACACACACCATTTTTAGCAGTTTGTGTGACCCACAGACAATCTCAGAGTCACGAAACTGGCTCCCCAGACACACCACAGTCTTTTAATGAGGTAGTAGATCAGTCCATCAGGCCCTATTTTTTTCTTCATCCACAACGTGTCACCAAAAAACATTTAAACTCTGTTGTTTTTTAGGCAGAATATTTCTACAGGTGCCATTTCTTCAATGCTGGGGGGTCTGGGGTTGTTTTTCTGCATGAAATTTATATTTTTGTACAGATTCAGTATGCGCTAATTATCCAAGTTGGCAATGGGGAGGTAATATACTCAGCACCAAAAGCTCATGTTTCTTAGCCAAGCATGAAAAGAGAATGTGCAAGTCAGCTTTTCCCTACTATTTCAACATAGGAGTCTGGATTTTCAATCAGAAACTGAAATTAGGACAAAATACTACTGGATTTTAAGTTGTTCTTGGCTTGTTCACTTTGAATAAATCTTTGGCATGAAGAGTGCTCTTGTTAATACAAGCCTCATTCAGCTATCCAATTTAAATTCTTTTCTTTACCCATGTAGAAGCTTTGTCATGGAAATGTCTCATTCTGTTTCTGATAAAGTAGTACTGGTGCCAATAATTCTTCTGCCTAGGTTCCCCCCCCCCATGGACTGGAATTAATTATACCAGTACTGTCTCTCTCTGGCTTTTCTTCACAAACGAAGATTCAGGAAGGACTCGTCCCGCGCTTTCTGCAAGCGCGCTGATGACTAAAAAGGCCAATCCGAGATAGACAAGTCTGGTTGCAGAAAGCACAGCAGAAGGTCTCCTTGGGTGATGTTTCTGGGTTGTGATTCTTTCTGCGTTGTCGTTTCTCTTCAAGACTTGTTCGGCGTGAGTTCTCAAATAGGGCTGCAGCATTGTGGATAGTGCGTCTCCATGCCTCCCGATGTGAGGCCAGGACGGACCATTGTTGGTGATCAATTTGGCCGAGCCTGACAAGTTGTTTCAGGGAGTCCTTGTATTGCTTTTTTGGAGCGCCCCTCTTACGCTGACCTGTGGCGAGTTCACTGTAGAGTCCAGGTGTGTATCACCATAGCCAGCCCTAACATCTCCAGAACAAACAGTTGGCACACTACTTTTAATAGTGCAAATTACCTCCTGGCCACAGTTGAAACCTGGGCATCCAGGCTCAGGCTCAGGCTCCAGGAGTGCATCCAGTCTACGAACCTAGATTTCAGGGAGCGTAACATCCAACATGGGCAGGAACCCTATTCCCTGATCTGCCTTTCAATTGACCAGGAACACTTTTGTCTTGTCTGAATTAAGCTTCAAGTTTGATCATCCTCAACTAGTTCATTACTGACAGCAGACACTGGTTTACCACTGAAATAGCTTCCTTGAATGGAAAGGAGAGAGAAAACTAGGTGTCATCAGCATACTGGTAGCACCAAACCTCCAAATAATCTCTCACAGTGGGGTAGGGCAGACTTTTAATTACAGGATGTAATTGTTTCCTTACAACTGTTCTGACAACATTTAAATTTGGCCTATTGAGCTTTCAACCAGCCCTCTGAAATGTGGTTAAGCTGTTGCGTACTGTATATTGTTATCTGCAAATACAAGGACAGTTAGTTATGCTGACACAATTTTGATAAATATCACTGAATACTGATAAATTTTGATAAATATCACTGAATATTGTATCTGTAGATACAAGTTGCAGCTATTAATACTGATACAGTTTTAATAAATATCACACCACAGGATAGATAGGTCATCATGTTTTTGTGTTTAATTCCCTGTATAAGGAATAGTAAAATGGGTGGCTTTCCAGATGTTGGACTGCAAACATAACTAATAGGAATAATGACAGTTTCAATCCAACAACATTTGGACAGCCACAATATTTCCCATTCCTCCTGTACAGGAAGAGAGAGGAGCCTACTCCAAGGATGGTAGTAAACAGGAACAATTTTTTTTGTTATCACATTTCCCTTGGAACAGATCCTACTGTTTGGACCACTGCAGAGAATAATTTTGGAATGATATTGCATCAGCAGGTCACGAGGAAGCAATTACAGTATGTTATTGTTGAGTTGAAATGCAGGGGTCTCTGTTAATGCTTTTAACAGAGGAAAGAAAAAGAACATCTAGGAGGGAAATAGGCTACATAAAAATATTTAGTTCTTTCTGGAAATCACTAACCTTTATTTATTTAATTATTTATTTATTGAATTTATATCCCACCTTTCTCCCAAGATGGGATTCAAGGCAGGCTACAATAGTTTAAAAATGCAACTAAAACCTCACTAGTTACAAAAGTTTTTTAAAAAGAAATTAAATTTCCATTATTAACATATAGTTTAAAACACACAATTAAAAACAAAGTCGATAAAAATACAACATTAAAAAACAGCACACCAAGTAAAATTCACATTTCAAACACCTACCCAAATCAAAATGTCAACGAAAAAAGAGCAGGGAGGAGGCCAACCATACCTCTTGTGGAAGGGAGTTCCACAGTCTGGGAACAGCCACCAAGAAGGGTCTCTCTCGAATTGCTCTTGAACACACATCATCCTCATCTACAGTAGGGAAGACTATAAACCAAGCACCTTATAGTGCAACCTTGTACGTGCTTGCTAAAATGTATCACTGAGTCCCCTTGAGCTTATTTATGTGCAGGTGTGCATATAGTTACATTATTAGGCATGTAGGTATTTCTGAACTAGCCCATGTGTATTTTTTCCAAATAACAATAATAATAATAAAATTATACCATCCGTGAAACCTTTCCTCAGAGGCGCTGGAAGGGGAAGGAAGACTTTTCTCCTGCTTCTTCCTGCAGGTTTGTGGCTGGAGCAGATTGAATGGCAATGTGCAAGCCAAGCCAGCTAGCCTTTGCCTTGGCTCCTGTTACATGGCCAGTCTAATGCAGGTAGGAGGTGGGTCAAGCAGCCTTCAAGCCTTCGTGGACCCCCTGTGAGGACATTGTACCCCCTGGAGTCCCTGGACCACAGGTTAAGAACCACTGTGCTAGAAGGTTCCCCCCCTCATCATTGGAGATACCAGGGACTGAAGCAGAAGTCTTCTGCATACAAGGCACTCAGCTACAGTCTGTCCCCAGTCTATTCAATCTAGTCGGCTGAATATTCACTTGTGCAACCAAGGCTTACTTTCATGCTTCTGGAAATGCATTTTCTAAGTCCCAGGCTGATATTTAATTCAGACTTTTTTTTAAAAAAACAACTTTTATGATATGAAGTCTACATATATTGTAGCATTGACCTTTTTCTGCTAATGAGCAGGGTGCTTCTATTTACTGCAGGGATTGTCAAGTATAGTGGGGTCTGGGGGCCTGTTTTCTCAGTTATGCTAGTTGCCAAAAATATAATGCCAAAAACCTGAAAGGATTTTCTTTCTGGTTTTGAAAAGCATCGTTTTTATGTTAAACAATTGGCAGGGGGAGCAGAGTTTCTGCAACCTATAAGGTACATCTTCAGGGAAAGGCAATTCACCTTTTTTGGGCAAGGAAAAAAAGGGTGATATCTGGTGTCTGGATGGGTCAAAGGCCACAACAACAGCTTTGGGGCCACAGAAACACTTTGCCCATTCCTGGCATAATGTAAATTGACCCAGACCTGCTCAACCAAATCCATTCTGGAATTGGGGCAACATGTCATAGAAGATAAATTTTCCACTAAGGATTTAGGCAAATGTTTCATAAATGCCCATGCATTGGGAGAGGAGTTGTAATATTTATTATTTTGTTTAATTCACATTAATAATTTAGGCAAAACTGGCACTTCTATAAATCCTGAAGAACGAGTAAGATGGATGTTAATGGAAACTAATCTCAGATATAGAATCTGTTCCTTTTCCTAACCTCAGTCCTGAAGGTTTGAGACCATCCCATTATATAACTTTTGAGCATGGATTTTATCAGATGAGCCCCTTAAAAGCATTCTTTTGATTGTATAAAAAATCCATTTTTATGCCAACAAAAGAATCCTCCCCACCGCATTTACCTCTAATCCCAGCAAAGTCTTTCCTGGCTATGAAAGAGGAAGTGAGCGGAGCTCCGATCACTTCCTCCTTTGAAATCCTGAGGATTATCATGAGACTTCATTGTGCGGGAAATTCAAAAAACAAAAATAAGAGAAAAGCATTTAAAAAGCACATATACACAACTTTAAAGGTCCCAAGTAACCTGGGGAGGGTCATAAAATGTGTCACTTACCTGGCTGTTGCGATCTCACCTGGAAGTGTTTGTGCCGGACTGGCCATTGACACTGCATTGATGTGAGTACAATGGCGCAATGTTTCACACACTAGCAATGCTGACACAAAGGTGCCATGGGGGATCTATTGACTGCTTCAGCCATCAAGAGAAAATGATGTGCTTTGGTAGGGACATAACCACGAAAGGGCAACATAGTCGGATATGCGCGCCCTTTTGCAGTTATGTGTCATCATTATGATGCCATATTTTATGTGTCTGATAAAGTGCAATGTGTAAAATGCCAAAGTGGCCTAGCTCAGAGCTACTCAAAGTGGTGGTCCTTGGACCAGTGCTAACCCCCAAGCCATTGGCTATCAGTTCCTGGAGAGTTTCCAGGAAACAAAGAAAGAACTGTAATTCAAGGGCACACATACCATGCCGGTCCCTGGCCCACTGAGGAAAAAAATAGCTGGTACCAAACATCAGATAACCTTAGAAACACTGGTCTAGATGATAAGATGGATAACATGGAGAGACCCAGCTTCAAACCCCTCAGCCATTAAGGTTTGAGAGTGGGCAAGATATCATTTCTTTGCCTAATTTACCTCTCAGTGTTTTAAGAAATATATACAACATATATATACTTCTTTGAGTTTGAAGAATGGCATATACAGTAGGACCGCCATATCTGCTGTAGATTGGTTCAGAGGGGGTGTGGATACTGAAAACTGGATAATAGCGAACGTCATTGAAAATAATGGGACTTCCGTTTTAAAATACCATAGAGTTGCATTGGAGGACCTAGAAAATGGCTAGAGAGAACACATTTTCTAGGAAAACTCTATGGTAGGTGTGCTGTTTTGTGTCCCATGGATAATTGAATCAGTGGATACGGGGGGTCCTACTGTACATGCATGTACTATGTGTGGTGTTGATATGTATGAAAGGAAAACATAGAAAATAACTTTCCTCAGGGGCTCAGTGGTAAGAAATATGTAATGTAGTGGTGAGTAGGACCTTGGACATGGGGCTCCCATTCTAAGCTTGCCTTGGACCAGTAAGGGTAACCTTGGATAAGTCCCTCATGGGCTACTGGAAGAATAAATCAGGTGGTAGAGGGAAAGGATGAACACATCCCTTACCTTTTTTGAGGAAAGGCAAGTGACAGAAGTATAAACATGAGAAAGATGTTTTAAAATTGAGAGCTTGATCTTAACACTGAGATTTCTGGCAAAAATAAGACAAAGGGACAAGGGACAAAACCCCTGAATGTCTTCTGATTAAATAGTCTCTGAGGGAAAGGAATTTAACATCAAACCTACCCTTGCCAAAGATGTCAGACTATTACCTCAGTCACAGAAGAAGGACAAAAACCCGAAACCTGGCACTAAATCTAGGTAAATACAGCAATGAGCAATTCCCTCCCCCGCCCCACCATCAAAGCAGCCTCCTGCTAGGAATGTTGTCCCACCAGCCAGGAAAGACCTCTCTTTGTGAGTGAAACCATCCATGGTTTCCCCCTGTGTTTTGCATCCATTGTAACTTATGTGACTGGCTTTGTGTACTGACCCATGTAACAGTTTTCACTGTTTCAAATGCTTTTTGACAAAAGGTACAGGCATCTTCATTGTGGCTTGTCATAGACTACTGCAACAATTCTTAACTACCTTTCTATACCCCAAAGCAAGACAACTGAAAATAGTAAGGGCAGGCAGATGTCAAGGAAGTTCTCTCTCTCTCTCTCTCTCTCTCTCTCTCTCTCTCTCTCTGGCTTTTATTCACAAACGAAGATTCAGGAAGGACTCATCCCACGCTTTCTGTAAGCGTGCTGATGACTAAAAAGCCAATCTGAGATAAACAAGTCCGGTTGCAGAAAGCACAGCAGAAGGTCTCCTTGGGTGATGTTTCCAGGTTGTGATTCTTTCTGCATTGTCGTTTCTCTTCAAGACTTGTTCAGCGTGAGTTCTCAAATAAGGCTGCAGCATTGTGGATAGTGCGTCTCCATGCTTCCCGATGTGAGGCCCGGGCAGACCATTGTTGGTGATCAATTTGGCTGAGCCTGAGATGTTGTTTCAGGGAGCCCTTGTATCGCTTTTTTGGAGCGCCCCTGTTACGCTGACCCATGGTGAGTTCACCATAGAGTACTATTTTTGGGAGGTGATAGTCCTCCATCCTAGAAACATGCCTTACCCAACACAGCTGTGTTCTCAATATCATGGCCTCAATGCTGGTGATCCCTGCTTGCTCAAGGACAGCAACATTAAACATAGTCAGTCCAGTGTATATTTAGGATTGTGTGTATACAGCGCTGATGAAAGCGTTCACCTTGATATTTTCATTTGATTTTAAAGAAAGATTTCCCTATTAGTGTTCCTGTTTCAAATGTACTTAATATATGTAACAGAAAAATAATACATACTAATTAAATATTTGAAAGAGGGGGTTAAAATAAATGCATATTTTCCGTAACAAGTGAAAATAATTCTTTCTTCACTGATATTACATGTGCAAGAGCCCTGTCCTCTTTTGCATCTGTTCATCTTAAAAATTAATAAAAGGGTAACTCCTATCATCTCTGTCCCCCCCTTAAAAAAAAAATCTACATACTGTTTGCTGGAAGGCAAGAATGGGAGGGGCAGTTTTAAGGAAGGAGTTTCAGCAAAAAAGAACAGTTGATGGACGGTAAAAGTCTCTCCACCCTCTCTGTTCACCTCTCTCTCATCTAAAAAAGACTTGTGCCTATGACTGCTTTTCCATACAGGAAGTTACTTAATGTATCATGAGGCACTGCTCTTATGCATTCAAGCAACTATTCTGACATTTAATGTCACTGTCTGAATTAATGATCTTTGTTGAAAATATTATGGGTTTAAAAGCATTCCCAGTGCTTAAAGTATACATTAGCATGAAAAATGTAATACCACTAAAGGAGGACTCCTTGGGCTTTGAATTGTAGACATTTGCTTTATCCGTTGGTTACATTTTGGAAGTGATTAAGAAACCAAGGCTGTTTATTGTAATAGATTTGGAACTGAGCAAGATCCATACAGCTGCAGCTTCAGTTTCTAGAGCTCAGTGTACAGGAGGGAGACAAACAGGAGAGAGGACAACAGGGCTGTTTGGTGTGGCTGTGGTGGAAGAGACAGCATAAGGGAAGCTTGTGGTGGTTGAATTAAACTTCTTCAGCCCCAGAGAGTTTGTTGGGCTAACGCTACTGTGCTTGCTTGGGTCAAGGCTGTTTGTTTGGGTAGGCTGAGTGTAGGCTTACGAGGGGGACTCATTAACATTTGTTTGGTGAGCTGCTTATGTTGAGAGGAAGTGAGTCATAGACTGCTGAAAGGAAGTGGGTCAGAGGCCGAGGGAAGAGCTAGCAGCTAGTAGTTCTCTCTCTATAGTTGCAGCTTCAGTCTCTGGAGCTCAGCCAACAGGAGAGAGGACAACAGGGGTATTTGGCATGGGTGTTTAGAGGGGAGTTTGAGAGGGAGGGACAGAGTTCTATTCTAATGCCTACTTCAGAGTATTCAATATGGACAGTCAGGGAGCTGCTACAATCACCTGCAACAGCTGTGGATATTTGTGTTCTTGGCTGTGGATGTGCAGAGCTACACCTGCAGTAATTGCAAGTTGGTTGTGTTGCTGGAAGAGAAGGTCAGAGATTAGCCATTCTACAGCATATTAGGGAGGAGGAGGTTTTCTTGGACAGACCAGAAGGTCCTGGTTCAGGAACATGCAGGGGACGTCTCTGTGGAGGAGGGTAGCTCTGATACACAGGAGGTCAGTGTTTGGAAGAATGTGACTCATAGAAGGAGAAGAAGCAGGGGCCATTCTACGAGTTTGGCACTGCAGAACCATTTTGAAGCTCTCTCCCTTGTCAGTGATGACAAGGAATGGGAAGGAGAGCAGCAGAGCCAGGCCTCGGAGAATGTGCATGAGACCTTGGATGGTTCAGCACACAGATTGGCCTCTGCCAATCCTCGGAGGAGGTGTGTGGTATTGGTAGGAGACTCTTTGCTGAGGGGTATGGAATCAGTAGTTTGTGGACCTGATAAGATATCTCAAGAGGTGTGCTATCTCCGAGGTGCAAAAATCCGTTATGTAACAGAGAGGCTGACAAGACTTGTGAAGCTTACTGACTGTTATCCCTTCCTTTTGGTCCATGTGGGAACCAATGATACTGCAAGGTGTAGCCTTCAGAATATCAAAAGGGATTATGAGGCTCTGGGTAGGAAGCTGAAGGACTTGGATGCACAGGTAGTCATTTCATCTGTCCTTCCAGTGGAAGGATATGGCCCAGGAAGGGAGTGAAAGTTAGTGGAGGTGAACAACTGGCTGTGCAGATATGCCACCAGGAACGGTTTGGCTTCCTGGACCATGGGGTGCGGTTTCAGGGAGGTGGACTACTGGCAAGGGATGGGTTGCACCTCACAGCAGTTGGCAGGAGTGTTTTTGCTACGTCTCTGAAAGATCTGATCAGGAGGGCTTTAAATTGAGTTGTGTGTTGGAGGGAAATGTATTCATGAGGATAGGAGTTCATCAAGTGCTAGAGATAATAGCCCAAATGTTACACAGAGAACAAGTCATATAGTACAAGAACCCAACAGTGGGAAGAATAAAAACTTTAAAAGACAGATAGGGGGAGTGATCCATGGTCTTAGATGTCTCTATACGAATGCACAGAGCATGAGAATTAAACAGGATGAACTTGAACTCTTAGCACAGCAAAGCAAATATGATTTAATAGACATCACTGAAACCTGGTTGGATGAGTCTCATGATTGGAATGTAGTAATAGAGGGGTATAACCTATTTCGGAGAAATAGAGCAAACAGGAAGGGTGGTGGAGTAGCATTATACATTAAGGATGTGTACACCTGTGAACAGACCCATGACTTAAATCCTGTGAGCCAGGTTGAGAGCATCTGGGTAAAAATCAAGGGGGAGAGAAAAAGCAGGGATGTTGTTGTAGGGGGTCTATTACAGACTTCCAAGCCAAACTGAGGACTTGGATGATGTCTTCCAAGAAGACATGACCGCACATTCAGTCAGGAGCAATGTAGTAATAAGAAGATTTTAACTATCCTGATATTTGTTGGAAGTCCAACTCTGCCAAGAATGTAAGGTCCAACAAATTCCTCATTTGCCTTGCAGACAATTTCATAGTCCAGAAGATGGAAGAGACAGCAAGGGGATCAGCTATTTTAGATATGATCCCAGCCAACAGAGATGATCTGGTTAATGGGTGGAAGTGCCAGGATCCTTAGGGGGTAGTGACTATGTTCTCCTGGAGCTTGTTATACAGAGGAAAGGGGAGGCCAAGCATACTTAGACATGCCTTCTAGACTTTAAGAAAGCTGACTTCAGGAAACTTAGGGAATCATGGGGGTGATCCTATGGTCAGGAATATTAAAAGAGAAGGGACTACATGATGGATGGGAGTTTCTAAAAAGTGAGATACTGAAGGTACAACTTCAAACAGTTCCAATGAGGAGGAGAAATGGGAGGTGTCTAAAGAAGCCAGTATGGATGTCTAAAGAACTTTCAACTGAGCTAAGACTTAAAAGGAACATGTACAAGAAATGGAAAAAGGGAGAAATCACCAAAGAAGAATTCAAACAAATAGCCAGCTGATTTAGGGGGGAAATCAGAAAATCTAAAACACAGCTGGAGCTCAGGCTTACTAGAGAGGTTAAAAACAATAAAAAGGGATTTTTTGGATATGTCCGTAGCAAAAGAAAGAACAAGGAAGTGGTAGGACTGCTGCAGGGAGAAGGTGGCAAAATGCTAAGAGGGGACAGAAAAGGCAAAGCTACTCAACACCTTCTTTGCCTTAGTCTTCTCTCAAAAGGAGAACAGTGCTCAACCTGGAGAAAATGGAGCAGATGATGCAGTAGGGGAAATGCAGCACAGAATAAGTAAAGAGGTTATTCAGGAATACCTGGCCAGTATAAATGAATTCAAGTCTCCAGGGCCAGATGAACTACATCCAAGGGTACTAAAAGAACTGGCAGAGGTAATCTCAGAACCACTGGCAATAATCTTTGAGAATTCCTGGAGAACAGGAGAGGTCCCAGCAGACTGGAGGAGGGCAAATGTTGTCCCCATCTTTAAAAAGAGGGAAAAAGAAGACCCAAATAATTATTACCCAGTCAGCCTAACATCAATACTAGGAAAGATTCTAGAGCAGATCATTAAACAGACAATCTGTAAGCACTTAGAAACGAATGCCGTGATCACTTAAAGTAAAAAACAAGTCATGTCAGACTAATCTTATCTCTTTTTTCAATAGTTATACATACTTGGTAGATGAAGGGAATGCTGTGGATGTAGTGTATGTTGATTTCAGTAAGGCCTTTGACAAAGTCCCCCATAATATCCTTGCAAAAAAAGTTAGAAGCCTGTGGGCTAGACAATGCAATGGTTAGGTGGATTTATAATTGATTGATGGGCCAAATCCCAAGGGTTATCACCAATGGCTCCTCTTCATCATGGAGAGAAATGACCAGCAGGGTACCACAGGGTTCTGTCCTGGGCCCAGTGTTATTCAACATCTTTATCTATGACTTGGATGAGCGAATAGAGGGTATGCTTATCAAGTTTGCAGATTACACCAAATTAGGAGGGGGAGCTAATACCCCAGAGGACAGGATCAGAATCCAAAATGACCTGAACAGATTAGAAAGCTGGGCCAAAACTAACAAAATGAATTTCAACAGGGAGAAATGTAGGATACTACACTTGGGCAGTAAAAATGAAATGCACAGATATAGGATGGGTGACACCTGGCTTGATGGTAGTACATGCAAAAGGGATCTAGGATTCTTAGTGAACCACAAGCTGAACATGAGTCAGCAGTGTGATGTGGCAGCTAAAAAAGCCAATGCGACTCTAGGCTGCATCAATAGGAGTATAGTGTATAGATCAAGGGAAGTAATAATGCCATTCTATTCTGCTTTGTTCAGCCCTCACCTGGAATACTGTGTCCATTTCTGGGCACCACAGTTCAAGAAGGATATGGACAAGATGGAACGTGTCCAGAGGAGGGTGACCAAAATGGTAGGATGTCTGGAAAACATGTCCTATGAGAGCTGGCTTAAGGAGCTGGGTATGTTTAGTCTGGGGAAGAGAAGGTTAAGAGGGGACATGATAGCCATGTTTAAATATTTGAAGGGATGTCATACTGAAGATGGATCAAGCTTGTTTTCTGAGGCTCCAGAGACTAGGACACATAGCAATGGACTCAAACTACAGAAAAAATATTCCATCTATACATTAGGAAGAACTTCCTGACAGTAAGAGCTGTTCAGCAGTGGAATGCACTGCCTTGGAGTATGGTGGACTCTCTTTCTTTGGAGGTTTTTAAGCAGAGGCTGGATGGCCATCTGTCAGGAATGCTTTGATTGTTTATTCCTGCGTGGCAGGGGGTTGGACTGGATGGCCCTTGTGGTCCTTCCAATTCTATGATTCTATGATCCAAATCCCCAAAAAATGAAAGGCAGCCATTTCAGTTAAGCTGGATTTTTTTTAACCTCTGGCTGCTGTTACGTGTCTCCTTAGCTAGGAGTTTCATGCCATGTGGCAAAACTATGGACATGTTTTCTAAGCACAGGAGGAAAATCCCATGTAGCCATGTGCTCACATGACAGTAACATAGTAATGGCAGAGTCCATGCTTTACATCCAGACGTTCCAAGCTTCAGTCTTTGGCATTCTGGGAGACCAGGGCTTGAATCCTCACTCAGCCACAAAATCCTACTGGGTGACCTTGGGCAAGTCACACTCTCTCTCAGCCTAAGTGGAAGGCAAAGGCAAGCCCCCTCCAAACAAATCTTGCCAAGAAAACCCTGTGGACTGCTTTGCCTTAGGGTCACCATAAGTAGGAAACTACTTGAAGTCACACAACAACAACAACAACAGAGACTAGAGTTGTCTGGTAGAGAATTCTAACTATCCCCTCTGTAAACTACAATAGATGTGTATTTGGTTTCCACTGGATGTTGCCATGATAATTCAAATGGAATCATAGCACTATAATTGTGTAGTGTGAATGGGTCTGAAGTCTAGTTGTGTGACCAGGGTTTAAAAAGGTGCATTGAGTATGCCAAGCTAGATACAGATGGCCTCTAAGGTGCTCAGTTTAAACTAAGGGGAGCCATAAGTAGTAATAATTTGGGAGGTAGCTGCTTACAATGTATACAGAGGTAGCCAGTGGATCTGTGGTCACTGAGATGGGGGAGGATCCACTCTGGATTTTACTGCCATTCCTCCTGTAGCTGCTCTGAGTTGAATGGGAGCTCTTCCAGAAGGAGTGCATGAGGAGTAACATCACTACCCGTGTAACAGTGAATCTACCAGCTGCTCCCCCCCCGTGCATATAGTAAGAGCAAAGCAGAAATGTATACACCATTACGAAAATATTGATTTAGCCTGCGTAATTTTCTGCAGATCACATGAAGGCCAAGCATTCCCATTCTGTTATTGTGCATGTGAATCTTTAATCAGAAACCCAACAACACTGGTACATGTTGTCCATTCCTTTTAGGGCTCTGATATAAAATCACTGCTCATCTTACATATTTCTGCTTGTTTTCTGGAAATGTTCTCTTTATTCCTTAATCCTAGTGTGATACAGGTGAACGGCCTATGTTGGCAATGAAATTTACTAAAAGAATGATGAGATACAGACACAACTCAATTAACAATGCCTCTGACAAAGAAACTCCTTTTTACAGTCTTTTTATGCCTGCCCTGCCCCCCTCTGCCTGCTTGTCCTCTGTCTAGCTGGAACGTGTTTTTTTTTAGCAGCTTCAGCATTAGGAGGATGGCGAGGAAGAGCTGGAGACACAGAGCCTTTCACTATCAGGTTGAACCAGTGTGTCTGCAATAAACAATGCAATAACACTTGAGCTATGAAAGAAAGAGATTCTACTCTAGCTGATCCTACTGTGTGTGCCTGCCTGCGATATGCAAGTAAACTGTAGCTGCCTCCAAAATCCCTTACTGAACATTTGTGAACAAAACAGAGAGAAATGTGGGAGGCAGATAAGTTTACTTCACCAGCTATCACCAGCATGCCACTGATATGGAAATCATAAGAAAAGTAGACGCTGGTAAAAGGAAAAAAAAAACATCCCTGGATACACTATGTGAGGAAGCCTTCAAGTAGTCTCCAGAAGGTTCAAAATGTTTTTGTTAACTTATCCACCAAGCCTTACCTGACTTGGTTGTTTCATTTCAGACATGTGTATTGTTTTGAATAAAATGTTTTCTGAAACATATTGAACTGCCCTTCTTTTTGATGGTACAGGAACCTATCCCTATTCTTTCCATGTTATTTCTTCCTCTGGTACCATTTTTTTTTTTTTTGTTAAAGAGATAATGCCCAGGAACACATCTGCTTTGTTAACTGAGGTATACTTACACTGTCTTTCTTTGAATCCTGCCAGACTGTCACTTTCAAAGGCATGGATGGGTAAAGGGTGAAGCTAGACTGTGCAGATAAGCGGCAACATTAGATGGAATCCTAGGTTCTATTCCTGGCTCTCTTGGAGGCAAAGAAGTGATTTGTGCAGTTGGCTTGGCCTGCAATAAAGCTCTGTGGGATGAATGCTATTCAGAGGCCAAGCTCATTCAGGGATTCTGGAAATTTGTAAACCAAAAAGTAACTTTCCCTGAACTTTTAAAATTACCAGTCATCTTTTTTAATAGGAATTATCTTCAACCACAATTGGTGCAAATCCCACCTTACCCTTCTTTGGTTTTATTTATATTGTATTTCTATAACATTTAAAAAACACACTTTGTTAGACATGCTAGGTCCCAGAAAATGGCCATCTGTAGTAGTCTCTAGGTGTGGAGACCTATCTCAGGGTGAGCAGTACTAATGTAGAACAAAGTTTGAATTCATTGCATGAGGTGGCTTTCCAGCCTTGGTGAATTGGTACACATGGAGTAGCTGCAATAACTGGCTGAAGAAAACCAGATCCAAGTGTATGACATTTACTATGATGGTTTTTTCAAAGAGATGTTTTTGGGATGAATGAATAACTTCCAGATTATATCCTATAATTCCTTCAGTGAAATCAAGTTGCCATATGGTGCCTCTCCTCCTACCCAAATTATCCTCACAAGAATCATGCAATGTTTATTGTGGTGGCTCAATGGAAGGTAAAACCTGGATCAATTCTGTACTATAGCCACTACACCACACTGTCTCTAAACTGGAATCTTTGGGAAGCAGTAAGCCCTAAAGCATGCTACTTTGGTCCTGAATTTGTGGGTAACATTGGGGAGAACTAGTCTGAAGTTTGAGTATAAACGCACAAATGGTCCTTGTGTTCATGTGGGCCCTCCTTTCTGGAGGAATATTGTTGATTTAAAGCTGGCAGGGGAAGTTTCATCTGAGTGATTTTATATAAAACATAATTAAGACTAATAATTTTGATAATACATTAACTTTATGAAGGCCACTGGTGATTCTTCTGGAATGCTTGTACCAAGGATGTGTACCAAGGGAACATGATGTCCAAAGTTTTCTGTTCATAACTCCACATCTATATTGGAAAAAGAATTGTTTATACACAGACATTTCTGCTTGATGCATTGTTCCCTCAGATTAGTTAGACAGATAAAGGGATGCAATACCATTTCAATTAGACAGTTTATAAGTTACAATATCTAGGGGCAGACTATATATCTGATGCACAGTTCTTGAGGTACACTGAAATCAGAACACATGTATTAGTATTAATGGTATTAGCCTATCTCTTGAATGAAGACTAATATAAAAGAATTTGGGCAGAACACTTATGAAAAAACTAACATCTACTGTATAAGATAACAGAAATGACCAGCTAGAATTAAATTTATTTTCACCCTAGTTTCTGTTTATACATTTCATCAATGATAGCGGCAAATTTGCACATCCCCAATTATCGCATCCTGACTTTTAAAAAATGCTTTAGTTGAATCGTAAAAAACTATTCATTTATTAATTACCTATTACTTTTTCATGCCATGAATCTGTGAATATGCCTTGTCGCCCTTCTCTGAACTCACTCCAACTTGTCTATATCCTTTTTAAAATGAGGCTTCCAGAACTGAACACCGTGCTCTGGATGAAACCTGACTAGCCCAGATTATAGAGGGGACTGTTACTTTAACACAGAAGCTATCCTTCTATTAATGCAGGCTAAGATAGCATTTGCCTTCTTTGCTGCAGCATCTTCTTTCACCGTCTTCTTTGCTGCTACATCATATTATTAATAACTCAATATTTTTTTTAAAAAAATAGCCTATTAGCCTTCTTCCATGTATATGTTGTACATAGTATTTGTTTAAGAAAATGCACATTGTCTGTCTCATGCACACATACAGGCACAAATTTCTAGCTTTGCAGAATAGGACACTGAAAACTGTTGACACCTAGAACTCCAGTGTGTTCACATTCCCTTGGTCACTTTGCCTTCCTCTCTTCTTCAGATGCCCAAAATCTATTTCTAAACTGAAGTTTTAAGTTACTGCAATGCTAGAAATTTGGGGGCTGGAAGAAAAATTAATTGGAAGGCAGAATTCTTATTTGGCAGGAAATGTCCTCATTTTCCCTCCTGCCCCACACCCATAGCTTACACCCCTGATAGACTGGGGAAGTGGAGAACCAGGTACGCTGTCTTGAGTTAACTGGGGGGAAAGGCAGGATGTATGATTACTATGGCTACTACCACTGCCATTACTACTGGAGTGCATTTGTAACAAATCACTTAATTATAAAGAACAGTTCTGCCTTGCATGCACACTAAACAAGCCTTGGAAATTATGTGTGAAAGATTCCCCGGTGAGATGGCAAGACACCATCCATCAAAAAGCAACCTCAGAACTATGTAATTAGCATCTCATGAACAACAGCTTCTGAAAGATCAATTGAGATCTCTCTGTGTTTCAAAAGCTGTAATTCTTTATGAGTTGCAGCACTCATTTCCTGTTGCCAGAAATCAGACATATCAAGCACACTTTAAAACAATGGGCAGAATGCAAAAAGTTTCATATACTGGGCATAAGGAACAAATGTTATGGCCAGAGTTAACTCCTTGCTCCCACTTTAAAGAGACTTTTCTTATCTCTGGCCTGCCTGGTTTTCTGCTTGTTACCAGGCAACCATCTTTCTATACTGTGGTGAACAAAAGTTATGCAACCTTTTCAGTTCTGCTTCTCTTATTAGGAGAATATGCACCCTGGCTAAAAATGGAATGTTTTATTTTCCCCTTCAGGCAACCTCGGACAAATTCATCCCAGGGTTATTTTTAAAATGGAACCTAAACGCTTAAGCAATTGCCTTATGTGAGTCGTTATGTATCAGGTTACAGGATCATGAGAGGACATGCTGGCTGCTTTGGGGCATCAGTTTGGTTTATTCTGTGGCACAGCAACAATGTCCATTCTCTACCAGTCCAAAAGGAGACGTTTCTCACTTAGAATCTGCCCAATGAATCAGGATGGTATGACAAGACATTTTAAAGAAGCAGCTGGAACCTGTTCATGAACACAAACAATGGCTGTCTGAGACTAGGCAGTAGCTCCTGTTTTTTAGGAAATATATTTCTGTTGAAACATAGAGGAGCAATGAGAGGTATGTAGGAGAGGAGAGGAGCAGGAAGGTATATGGGTGAGGCCTTCAAGGACATGGTAGATGAAAACTATTGCAACCGTGACAACCACCATTCCCATGGTGACAATATTTCACTGAGGCATTCTCAGTGAATAAACTTTATTATGGTCTATACAGTCAAAATAATCCATACAGCATGTGAACGTACATTGATCCATTCATACAGACATGCACATAAATACGTGTCATTCGGAAGGGGGGCAGCCAAATCCACCGCAAAGTCCGTGTGTGTCTGGGCTTCGTCCAGATTTTTTTAAAAGCTCCATACAACATGCGAATATGCAATACTTTGAACATTCACATTCGCACAGATACGAACAAACAGCATAATATGATTGGCTGGACGAGGATGGGGGCAGGGCTAGCAAACAGGGAAAGCACCTGCAGCTGCCATGTTGGATTTTTGGCTAAGCGAGGGTCCAGTAAGTCGATCCAACAGCGATCTTATACTCTTCTTTTTCTTTCTTTCCTTCCTTCCTTCCTTCCTTCCTTCCTTCCTTCCTTTCTTTCTTTCTTTTGTAAATACAAACTATCGCTTGTGTGCACCATGGGAAACTGGTGTTTTTTTAAAAAAAAATTGGCTGAGGCAGATTTAAAATCACAAGTAAATCACTCGCGGCCACCATCTTGGCTAGGGGGTCATGCAAAGTTTAAGGGGGCTCTTTTGATCGTGAAGATAGGTCACATCATTGTGAACGCCTGCTTTTTTGGACGTGTTCATATTTTTCCTCCCTCATATAGACAAGACCTCAGTCAAATATACACTCGGAGGATGCAGGAATCATGTTAGGTGGCAGACTTAATAATTAAAAACCTCCTTTGGAGTGCATTTTATGTGGCCTGCCAAATGTTGTTGGGCTGTAGCTCCCATCTTTCCTCATTATGAGCTATGCTGGCTAGAGTTGATGGGAGTTGCACTCCAACAAAATCTAGAAGGTGATACATTATCCACCATGGTTGTACATCTACAGGTCTGTAGTGGCATGATGTCTTCATATTGATGCTTGCCAGATGTGAAGGTTGAAGACACTGCACACTGCCTACTTAGCCTGATACAGTTAAGTCCCAGAAGCCAACTCTAGGGTGCTAAAGGTAAGATATTCCATGATTTCCAAGGTGATATTTTCAGAAAGGTTACCTATTTCACAAGTTCTACCACTGGATAGGTGGAACTACAAAAGACAGTAGAATTTAGAAGGATATAGGGTGTTTTAGGCTGTTGGTGAAGACTTGGGGGTTCACCATGGTTCTACCAAAAGAGATAAGATTGATTTGCAGTTAGGTGTCCACATCATAGAACTTGGAGAATGGCTTTTAAACTGACAAACCCTTGCCATATGCTCTTCAACCTTTCTTTTTAAAAAAATTACAATGTTGTTGACAATGCTCTGTTGTTTTTATTCCCAGTTATTTTGAACTACCTTATTTTCAATATAGTAGAGCTAATAATGTAAAAAGACTGATAGTCAAAGACGATCCCACACACTTCCTGACTGTTGAGCTGGATGTGGGTGGAGGTAGCATCACAAATGATTTGTTGAATGTTGAAGGATTGGCCTATTAAGACTTCAGACAGCTTGTACTTTTGGCAGCTTGCTAATGGGCTCCATTTGGCCTTGCTGAGCTGGGATTTTCTTGCTTTGTACTCTCCCCAATCTCCCCGCTATCACCTCCTTCTTGTTCTTGCCTTCTTTGATCATTAGCTAGCAATGGGTAATTTTTAGATCATCATTTATATTTAGCATATTTACACTCTGTTTCATCCAGATGAAATCGCCATAATATGACCAATATTGGGCACCAGCACCAAGACAACCAAAACCTCATATTTAACACCATGTAGATTTTCCTTATGCTTTGCCACTGGCTCTAGCACTAACTTCTTGAAAAGCTAGGGAGGCTTAAATATAAATCTTCTCTCGTGTGTGTGTGTGTGTGTGTGTGTGTGTGTATGAGAGAGAGAGAGAGAAAGAGAGATCTAACTTTGGTCAGTGAATATGCCAGCAGCTTTTCAGAATTCTGTTATTCTATTTCTAAATTCCCTGCCTGGGGTTGGATGGGGTGATAAATACTCCCCATTCAACCAAACTGTGAGAATTTCCAAAGACATATTATTTGTTTTAGTTAGTGGCTGGTCAGTTAGTTAGTTATTCAATCAGGGTAAGAATCTGGGGCAGAATTAGAAAGCCGTAATGAACAGAAGGTGTCCAAGCACAGCATTCCACATTTTGGAGTGACATTTATGATGATCTAAAGAGCACCCTCCCAATCTGGTAAGGCAGTCAGATCCACAGTCTAAAATTACCAAACATTGGCTGGAATTCACAATCAGTTGTGAATGTGTAACCTAGAGTTATGCATTCATAATTGATTCCTATTCACAATCCCTACATATTCAATAATACAAGGAATACAAAAGTCCCCCAATCCTAACTTACCAGGCAGCAGCTCCTATGAGCAATGAGGGTCTGTTCTCCTGTTGACTGAGTGGAGCAGGCTGATGTTTCCACACCCTCTCCTGCCAGCAATCTCAACTGTCATAACTCACCCTCTGGAGTCGGAAGATTCAGTGGAAGAGAAGGGGGCAGATTGCCATGAATCTGCAGCTCCTGAACCCCAGAACGGGGCTACAGAAGGCGCACTGCCATCACTCATCGAAGGACAAATAGAGATTGTGTTGTTCAGGTTATTAAGTAAGAGACACTGACCTGATTAGGTACCTGGTGTCTTGAAGCAGCTACCCATAACTCTCTCAGCCACTCCCTGACAGCTTTGTTGTTTTCAACTTTCCTTCTTGACAACTAGCAGTGCTCTTCCTCATTAGTGTTGTCCTAACTTTGGACTGGCTACGATTTATGATTGTTTTATTTCTTGCTGGCTTTTTTTATCTGGAATACTGGGTTAAACAATTGGATTGATGACCACTCTGTTGCTTCTCTCTTCATCCTGGATATTCTGTGACTGACCTGGACTGAATTAAGTCCTCGACAACTCTTACACTCCAACCATCTGATTCCTGGGTCATTTCCTGACTGGAGCATAGGACAGCAACAATCAGAAGCTGGATCTCTGTCACAATTCCTCCTTGCTTTTATTATGTACAATCATAGGTATACACTCCCCTCAGGGAGGAACATACAGCCATCAGTGTCCCAGAACCCTAAAGTATTGAGAGAAACTAGACCCAGAGTATGGAATACAAGATATTTACAGGGGGAAAAAACATATGTGTGGATGCTGCTCACTCAAGGATGACTCTGAGTCTCAATGGTCTAGTAGCCCCCTTTTTCTTTAAATCTCTCTCTAGCACACAAAGTAAAAAAAGCTGCAAACTCCCCTGGCCTATTTTCCTGCTCCAGGTAAGCTTACCCTTAGCTCTGTGAAACAACACTTTGAGAAGAGATGTTTCCTTGAGCCATTGAGGGCAGGACGTTCTACTGTTTTATTTACAGTGATCTAGAATCTAGATTCTCCAGTCAGAGTAGAGAATAAGAGATCAGCAGAGCTTTGAAAGGTTAATCTTTTTTTCTTTTTTTTACTATGATGGACCCCTCTCCAGGATGCTCCATAAGCTCCATCTCTTGGTCTCCAGTCACTCACCCTGCCCCCTTTCCTCTCAAGATCCCTCCCTGAATTGGATACTTCAAAGCTCTGCTAATCTCATAGAATTGTAGAGTTGGAAGAGACCACAAGTGCCATCCAGTCCAACCCCCTGCCATGCAGGAATGCACAATCAAAGCATCCCTGACAGATGGCCATCCAGCCTCTGTTTAAAGACCTCCAAGGAAGGAGACCCCACCACACTCTGAGGGAGTGTGTTCCACTGCCGAACAGCTCTTACTGTCAGAAAGTTCCTCCTAATGTTGAGGTGGAATCTCTGTTCCTGGAGCTTGCATCCATTGCTCCGTGTTCCAGTCTCTGGAGCAGCAGAAAACAAGCTTGCTCCAACCTCAATGTGACCCCCCCTTCAAATACTTAAACAGGGCTATCATATCGCCTCTTAACCATCTTTTTTCTAGGCTAAACATACCTAGCTCCCTAAGTCTTTCCTCATAAGGCATGGTTTCCAGACCTTTCACCATTTTAGTCGCCCTCCTTATTCTCTACTTTCTGGTTTCTGGCCACAACAGTTTGCTTCCAAGTCATACTTAAGAAATATGATCTGAACAAGATTTCTGGTTCTGGTATCGTGTGTGTGTGTATGTGTTTTAAACCAACCAGGGATACTCCAGGAGTATTAGATGGCACCTCCCATCAACCAAACCCACTGGACACAACCATGCTGGCCAGGGAGAACCAAAATTGTGGTCCAACAGATTTGGAGGTTCCCTCTGTTTTAGAGGGAATGAACTCAACATGGGCATCACAGCAAACAAGCTTATTATGATCCATGAAGTGGAAAAGGGAAACAGAGGAAGCAAATGAAAGAAGGGGAGAGGAATTCGCACACAAGCCCACAGCATGTTCTCAAGAACTAAGCATGGTTTGGTGGTAGCACCGGAATTAGACCATCCTATAGAATTGTGAAATATTTATTATTGTAGAGCAAATACCATTCAAAGTATACAGAAAATACCTGTAATTCAAACAATTCATACTAGATAGAAAATTCAAACAATATACAAAATAGTATTCAAACTCTTTCCCACTCGAGTGCTTTGGCAAGGTTTCTTTGCCGCACAGCAACCTCAAAGAACAGTTTAAGGAGGGAAGTGATGTAAGCCATTTGTTATCAAATGGAGCATGCCAACAACCTTCTGAAGGAATAGTAACTCCCCCTTGGGGTATGTAACATGATATATGCTCTTATACTTTCTGATACAGTCTTGTATACATGGCACAGTGAAATAGCATTAGGGAAGAATCTATTGTTCTGTGCTTCCCTTCTGCCAGGCAATGGGAAGACTGAATCAGCCATTACATAGTCAGTTTCCTTTGGACTTTACAGCAGGAGAGAATTTTGTTGCCTGTACAGGTATAACACTACAAATTTTGAGACTGAGCAACTACAGTTGTCCCTCCATATTCATGGATTTGGTATTCACAGATTTAAGTATTCATGGCTTGAAAATATTATTTAAAAAATAATGATCCAAAAAGCAAAGCTTGATTTTGCCATCTTATGTAAGGGACACCATTTTGCTATGCCATTGCATATAATGGGACTTGAGTATTCACGTATTTTGGTATCCATGGGGGTCCTGAAAACAACCTCCAGTGAATATGAAGGGACAACTGTATTTTAGAGATTCTGAAACAGAGCTAGTCCCACAGAAACATCTATGCTGTCCTAACAACATATTCACAGTGTACTCCCCCCAAATTTTCTTAAGAAGCCAGCCTGCCACACAAACCACTCCTTTCAACTTTCCTTGTCTCCGTGCTCTTGCTATCTGAGCAAACCAGTTTTAGCCGTTTCACATGTACCCAGAAGGGTAGGTGTGTGGTTTAGGATACCTCTCTCTTGCATTCCTTGACCTTTTGCCTTTTAATCCATGGGTGGAAAGCTTTTCTCTTTGTACTCAGGATAGAGGCCACTGTTATTTAACCATTTGGAAGTCACTACTTCATACAACCACTGATTTCAGCTCTGGCCCATAAACAGGTCCAGATTTCCCATTAAGAATCATCTCTAGCAGTAGGTGTCGGCAGGCACTAGTGGCAGCCTCTCAGCTGTTCCTGCCAAATGCATAGACTATTTCTGCAGGAAGACAAGTTTTTTTCCCCTGGGCCTCTTAGAAAAACCTGCTGCCCTAGACTTGGTAGGAATCCCTATTTCATAGCCAGTACTGAAATGAGAGTCAATTGCCATTCCAAAGAGCATTTGTACAAGGGATGTGGAAGGGCCTAAATGCAGGAAAAGGCTACAAAGTATCTTGAGCGGTCACCCCCCATTTATGTGGGATTGGTACCCTCAGTTTCAATTACCTGTGGTTGAAACAACCCCATACTCATCTGCTCCCAGTATGCAAGCGAGCTAGTGGATGGCTCACGCCCTCATGTGCTGTGGAGGAGTTGTACTGGCAGGGACCAGAATGGAGGTGGCAGCCGAGGCGAAGTGGAGCAGCAGAGGCAAGAGCAGGAAGACAGCTGGGGAGGAGACGCTTGCCATGCAGTACCTGTCCGGCCATACTTCTAATGTCTAGGAGCACCTCTCTGGCAAAACAAAGGAGTTTGACTCCTTTTCCCACCTGGAGAATCACAGCATGCCCAGCTGCACATCTCTGGGCAGATGAAGGAACTCTCTCCTTCCTCCACCTGGAGAGGCCCGGCAAGCCCGGCTGTACCTCTCTGGGCATACCTGCCAGTGGGAAGATGAGGTGGAGAGCCCCTGGGCACCAGGCAGGCAGTGGAGGGTGGGTCGGGTGTACCCAGCCACACTTTCTGCTTTTGGGGAGGGAGGGAGGGAGGGAGGGAGGGAAAGTGAGGGAGCTTCCAGGCATGGTTCCTCATCCCCAGCCAAGCTTTAGCAGGTAGGATTGGATCAACTCTAAACAATATCTTATTATTGGAAGTAGTGGAGAAAGAGAATACTGTAGAGAACTGTTCTCTACTACCTTTTTAAAAAGAGGCCTATCATCTGTAAAGTAGGACATCCATCACCCTCCACGTCTAGATGGCTCCCCATTCAACCCTGTTAAACTTACATATTTGTAACTAGACAAATATTAAAAACACCCCACTTGTTTTAAGTGCTCTTTCTCAGAAGGTAATTGATCCTGTAAAGTGACCTTTCCCAAACTGGGCACTGGAGTAACTTTCCCTTCATGCTCCATCCATTCAAAAGGCACCAGGCTGGTAGAAGGTGATGTAACATTCTGCCCTGAGACTATTTACCATTTGAATAAGTAATGGATGTGAAACAATATTATTTTTAAGAGGAGCTACTGTGGCAAAAACAGCACAATGCGAGGGGAAAAGGTTGAAGGAGCTGGGCATGTTCAGCCTGGTGAAGAGAAGGCTGAAGGGTGACATGATCTCACTCTTTAAATTCCTCAAAGGCTGTCACAGAGAGGAGGGAGAAGGCCTATTCTCTGTGGCCCCAGAGGGTAGAACCAGGTCACATGGTTTGAAGTAACAGGAGAGTAGATTTCAATTGAACATCAGAAGGAACTTCTTGACAGGGAGAGTGGTTTGGCAATGGAACCAGCTGCCTAGAGAGGTGGCAGTGTTTCCTTCTCTGGACATCTTTGAAAAGAGGCTGGGCAGCTACCTCCTGGGGATGTTTTAGCTGGAGATCCTGCACTGAGCAGGGGTTGTACTCGATGGCCCAAGAGGATACTGCCAACTATGATTCTATGATTCTATATCAGATGTTTTTAATTTTCCATTGGGGAAAAAATGAGAGGGTGTCAAAACACATTGAACCTATTTTGTTATGCCATACATTTATTTGCACTTACTGCTTTTATGCTTGTATTTCTTCTAATAGACACAACCATTGCTTTTTGTTTCCAAAAAAGAAACAAAAGTTGTGATCATATTTGCAGTTGGCTTTGAATCAGAGGAACCACAGTTATTTTGATGCTCAGCAAATGTGGTTAAATTCAGTCATAGCTGCCAGCAGATTAATCTCTAATTCATTCTAAGAAGGAGTTGTGGCTTCTTGTGTCATAGCTGAATGCACAGCCAGTGATGTAAACAAATGCTGAAGCAGCAGTTTGCTTTGTTACTCTTCTGATGCATCTCTGCTAAAGACACTTTGATTAAGATCTTCATAGTCAGAGGGTATAGAATCATAGAATCATAGAGTTGGAAGAGACCACAAGGGCCATCCAGTCCAATCCCCTGCCATGCAGTAATAAACAATCAAAGCATCCCCAACAGATGGCCATCCAGCCTCTGTTAAAAAACCTCCAAAGAAGAAGACTCCACCACACTACAAGGCAGTGCATTCCACTTCCAAACAGCTCTTACTGTCAGGAAGTTCTTCCTAATGTTTAGGTGGAATCTCTTGTCCTGTAGTTTGAACCCATTGCTCCATGTCCTAGTCTCTGGAGCAGCAGAAAACAATCTTGCTGCATCCTCAGTATGACATTCCTTCAAATACTTAAACATGGCTATCATGTCCCCTCTCAACCTTCTCTTCTCCAGACTAAACATACTGAGTTCCCTAAGTCACTCCTCATACGCCATGGCTTCCAGACCTCCCACCATTTCGGTCGCCCTACTCTGAACACATTCCAGCTTCTCAATATTCTTAATGAATTCTGATGCCCAGAACTAGACACAGTATTCCAGGTGAGATCTGACTAAAGCAGAATAGAGTGGCACTATTTACTTCCCTTGATCTAGACAGGGCCGGTTTAACCAGTCTGCCAAATCAGCATTGGTGGGGGGGCCCCAAGATCAAGAGAGGGCCCCGTACTAGCTTCCTTAATCTGACAAAGGAGACAGCCAGTAGGAGTCCCCTCCTACCCTCCTCCTCCAAAAACCTCCGCTGGCTTTAAAACAAACAAACAAACAAAAAAACAAAAAAACACAGTGTCTCACAAACCCAAAGAGAAAGCAAAAGAAACTGCAGCCCTCCATGGCAGAAGCTGGAGGGAGAGGCACGGAGAAGGTGAGTGTGTGTGTGAGAGAGAGAGAGAGAGAGAGAGAGAGAGAGACAGGGAATTTGAGTGTTGTCTCCCTCAGAAAGGATTTCTTTCTTTCTTTCTTTCTTTCTTTCTTTCTTTCTTTCTTCCCTTCCCTTCCCTTCTTGATTCCTCTCCCCTCCCTTACCCCTTGGTCTTCTTCAGCTTCCTCTCCTTGCTGCCAACTGAGTTCAGCCTGCAAAAGGAATTTGTGTGTTTGCCCATGTGCCTTCAAGTCATTTCTGACTAAGGCAAGCCTACCATGGGGGTTTCTAGGCAAGGTTTGTTCAAAGGGGGTTTGCCATTGCCTTCCTTTGAGGCTGAGAGAGTGTGACTTGCCCAAGGTCACCCAATGGGCATTCATGGCTGAGTAAGGAATCAAACCCTGGTCTCCACAGTCATAGGGCAATGCTGAAGCTTCTACAACACTGGTTCTTTACACAGAAGAATATAAAGAATATAAATACAAATTGGAGTAATATTACTGGGAACAATGGTTTTATTGTTGTCACTAAAACACCAGTATCCCATTAGTGTTATGTGAGAGACATTGGGCTACAGCAGTGGTTCTTAACTTTTTCTTTAGCAGGGACCCCCTTTAAATATCTTTTGTTGCCCCAAGACTTAACTCAAGATTTAAAACCCTAATAATAATAGCTAACAACAACAACAATACAATTACACCATCCATTAAACTTTCCCTCAGAGGCACTCTTGCTTCTTCCTGCAAGTTTGTGGCTGGAGTGGATCGAATGGCAATGTGCAGGCCAAGCCAGCCAGCCTTTGCCTTGGTTCCTGTCACGTGGCTACTCCACTACAGGGAGGAGGTGGGCCAAGCAGCCTTCAAGCCTTTGTGGACTCCCTGTGAGGACATTGCGGCCCACAAGTTAAGAACCACTGGGCTAGAGAATGCTGGAAAAGGAACAATGCAACCAGACCTTGAGAAGGGTGCTGGCAGGGGGATTCCGGGAGGTGTAATCTAATAATAACTTTCCCAGTCTCTGAATGTAGCCTAGAATCATAGAATCATAGGGCTGGAAGGGACCCCAACAGCCATCCCATCCAATCGGCTTCTGCCCTGCAGGAACACACAATCAAAGCATTCCTGACAGATGGCTATCCAACCTATGTTTAAAAAAACCCAAAGAAGGAGACCCCACCACACTCCAAGGCGGCAGTGTATTCCACTTTTGAACAGCTCTTTCTGTCAGGAAGTTCTTCCTAATATGCAGGTGGAATCTCTTTTCCTGTAGTTTGAACGCATGGCTCCGTGTCCTAGTCTCTGGAGCAGCAGAAAACAAGCCTGCTCCATCCTCAATATGACATCCCTTCAAATATTTAAACATGGCTATCACGCCACCTCTCAACCTTCTCTTTTCCAGGCTAAGCATACCCAGCTCCCTAAGCCGTTCCTCATAGGGCATAATGGCTTCCAGACCTCCCACCATCCTTCTCAGTATCTTTCTTGAATTGTTGTGCCCAGAACTGGAAACAGTATTCCAGGTGAGGTCTGACCAAACCAGAACTGCGTGATAGTATTACTTCCCTTGATCTAGACACAACTCCTATTAATGCAGCCTAGAATCGCATTGGCATTTTTTGCTGCTGCATCACACTACTAACTCATGTTTAGCTTGTAGTCCACTATTTCTTTTCTTTGAGGAAATCTATACCATTACATTAATTGCTAATAAACAAAAAATATTATTTTAGTGCCTATAATATAGTTTTAAAACTAAATTATTGGTGGCAAATTATGTAATACAGTAGGCCCCTCTAATCCACTGGGGATTGGTTTGGGGGGGGGGGCGTGGATTCTGAAAACCATGAATAATAGTGAATGCCATTGAAAATAATGGGACTGCTGGTTTAAAATACTAGTTGCCTTGGAGGGCCTAGGAAACAACTAGGGAGGACACATTTTCTAGGAAGAATCTATGGTAGGTGTGCTGTTTTGTGTCCCATGGATAAAGAATCCATGGATACGGGGGTCCTACTGTAATCTGAACATCCTGTAAGGTTAGGTTACATTAACCTGAGATAAACATATGGAGGCCCCAAAATTAAGCATTGCAGGGGGGCCCAAAATTCCTTAAACCAGCCCTGGATCTAGACACTATACTCCTATTAATGCAGCCTAGAATTTCCTTGGCTTTTTTAGCTGCTGCATCACACTGCTGACTCATGTTCAGCTTGTGGTCCACTAAGACTCCTAGATCCCTTTCGCATGTACTGCCTTCAAGCCAGGTGTCACCCATCCTATATCTGTGCTTTTCATTTTTACTGCCCAAGTGTAGTATCCTACGTTTCTCCCTGTTGAAATTCATTTTGTTAGTAATCCATTCCTGTTATTCATTATCATGATGGGAAATGTTAGATTATTTGATGCACTTCTTGTTACTTTCCCCTTACTTTCAGTTATTTTTTGAGGAACAAAAATTGGTAAGAGAATGGCATGAAAAGCAAAAACTTCCTGTAAAAATGCCTCTTAAATGCCCTCAAAGGTAACTTTTAAATATAACTAGAAACTGTTATTTGTTAAACTAATTAAGTGACTTTGCCTTGACTTGTTACATCATTTTAAAAATATATTGTTGACCTCTTGTTACCAAAAGAGTAACTACTTAACAGTTAATGTTACTTAAACTTTGTTACTTTCAAGCTCTGCACACTTACACCTGTAAAACTTCGGAAATGACAGAGTCTTTCTCGTAAAGTTACCTTGAATGGCAGAGTTTAAAATAAAGGAGATATGGTAACAGAAAGTTCCAGGTTAAACTGACATTTCTGGGTACTGCTAGAAAATCTCCTGCCTGTAACCCTGGAGAGTTGTTGCCAGTCAGTGTTGACAAAACTGGGCAACATGGACCAACATAATATAGAGCAAGTCATATGATGCAGATGAACCTTCCCAAACATGGGCTCCTGCAGATGTGTTGGACTATTGCCCTCATCATTCCTAGTGAGCACATTGAGAGACTCCCTCAAATGTCTGACACAGCAGCTCAAGATACTCCTGCCTTAGAAATGTAATGCTTGAGGGTGAATCTGGTGCTACTGTGGAATATAAAGACTTCCTTACTTCTCACAGTGTGGGCAGCTTGTTGCTGAAAGGGAAACTTGGCCCTTTCTCAGTGGTTCTAGTTCTTTAGCTTTCAGCTACCCTACTGTGGAGATGCCTGTTCACTACTGAGCAACCTATCTGACAATGAGTATAGGCAACAATTTGAAAATGATTGAGGGGTCACATCAGCCATAGCTGATGCTGCTTCTACCCCTAGGTTTGCAGAGAACCAGTCTTGTAATTGTTACAGTGAAGAAAGCTTCTGCCACCATTTCTTCCTACCTGCTGTCTGGCAAGATATATAAAATTAAAAATGAAGAGGACATGTAACACCTAATAGAAGGGATGTAGCAAGAAGGGATAGCAAGTCACACTCTCTCCGCCTCAGAGGAAGGCAATGGCAAACATCCTCTGTACAAATCTTGCCAAGAAACCCCTGTGATAGCTGGGTCACCATAAGTCAGAAACAACTTGAAGGTACGTAGCAACAACAAAGACCTCTTTAGTTAGACCTTTGGCTTTTGACTTATTGTGATGGAAAGGTCTTGTAATAGAGTATGTGATGCTTTTATCCTTTTTAATATGATTTAATGTGTTTTTAAACTGTTTTAATTTAGAGTTTTTATATAATTGATTATTTTTTTAAAAAAATGTATCAGATAAGTTTTAACTATACTTTGTTTTAATTTATTGTAAGCCACCTTGGGTCCAGTACTGGGAGAAAGTCTGGGTATAAAATAGACAAACAAACCAACCATGCTGTCTGTCTCTAATGGAAATTTCTAAGAAAACAAGGGTCATGGGAGGTGGAAGAGGAGGCTTGTCCTCTGCTTCACATTACAATGAAGTGCCAGATGATGTGGTGGAAGGGGATGCAGAATTAGTCCTTACCTATGCTTCCCCTCCATATAAGAAACTGGACAGGTAGGGGTGATATGAATTCCATATATTTATTCATTTCCCTCCCACAATGGAAGCCTGAAGGTGTGAGAGAGGAGAGGAGGAATCAGAACTCATTTACCCCCTCCCCCCGCAATTTCTAGAACAAACACAAAGCGGATTATGAACTACTAGATACTCCAGCTAGTGACATACGCACAGGTAATTTGGAATTAGACAAGTTTAGTGTTTTGGAGTGTTGCATAAGGAACTATTTACTAGCTCCTCTTGCAACATCCAACACCCCCAAAACTGCAGCTGGGACAGGGGCTGCCTAGTTGCCCACCCTCCTTCCATCCCTTCCAGACAGGAAATGGTCGCAGCAGCCCCCTCCCCAATGCCTAACAGCTGCCAGGGAGTAGGGAAAGCATGCATCTCTCTCTCTCTCTCTCTCTCTCTCTGTGTGTGTGTGTGTGAAGTACAGAGTTACACTCTGCATGATTTCATCTAGGATCTTGGCCATGGAGGTAAGACTTTTTAAAAAATTATAATAATGCTATTGTCTGTCTGGAGATATAATTATTTTAGACCAGGAAAGTGATTTGCTTTTTAACAGTGCATTCTGTACATAGGCAGATTGTAGCGAGTTGGGTCTCCACCACCAGGCAGATGGTTTGGGGAGTCCTTTGGAAGCATTATGGCCAAATGCTAACAGCTGTCCTGTGTAGAGAAAGAGTCAACTTGTATTAGTGACCTAGTTTGATACTTTTTGCATTAACTTGGCAGGTTTAGGCTGGGGAAAGATATGAAGACTAAGAATGGACTGGAGGAGGGATCTTTCCTCTGCTGCTAACCTGCTTCTGCAAACAAAGACCTTTGGGAGTCCATTTTCCATCAGCCTCATCCTGGAAGGGGTGCACATCAGTCCAGGTGCCTCATATAGCCAGCAACAAGGAATCTGATCATCAACTGGGGATAGTCTGATATTACCTGGCTGTATACCCCTGCCCTCTAATAATTCATAATTCGGCAATATTGGACATTCTCACAAGGTCTAGGTAGACCAGGGCAAACTGAAATTGGGTTCAAATGAAGGTCACCCAGGACCTAATGAGGATCTCAGCCATTAGGAGCAATTAACAAAGTTAGAGTTTCCTTTGTTTAAGGACAGGTTGCTTACCTGTAACCATAGATCTTCGAGTGGTCTTCTGTGAATTCACACAGTTGGGTTACTCCTGCGCCTGCGCAGAGCTTCGGAAACTTCTAGAATCGCTAGGCAGAATGTGCTTTGATACATTTTTGGCGGTAACTCCGCCCATCCTAACGGTCCCTTATAAGGGCTTCCCGCCTAAAATCCCCTCAGTTCCTTGAATGACGCCGCAATATGCAGCATCAGGAACATTAAGCATGTTTATATGATGTAATAGGACATAGAGGGGAGGATGGGCGGGTCTGTGTGAATTCACAGAAGACCACTCGAAGATCTATGGTTACAGGTAAGCAACCTGTCCATCTTCTTCGTGGTCTCTGTGAATCACACAGTTGGGTGTAGACTGGCAAGCTTCCATTCAGGAGGTGGGTATGTCCTACACCTATATACCATACACAACAACCATTTGAGAGTAAAATACTCAAAGCACATTATTAATGGAAATGAGCAAAACAGGTAACAGCAATGACTTGGCAATCAAGACACTCACTCATTGTATAGAAGATAACAATACAGCCTTCCCAAAGGCCGCGTCAGTCCTAGAGCGAGAATCAAGTCTATAATGAGATATAAAATCAAAGGTGACGACCAGGTCGCAGCTCTACAAATGTCCTCTAGAGGCACTCCAGAGAGAAAAGCTGTCGAAGTAGAGACAGCTCTCGTAGAGTGTCCTCGAATCCGAGAAGGCAGGGGTTTCTTTGCCAGTTCGTAGCAAAGGGCGATGGTCGATGTCACCCACATGGATAGTCTCTGTGAAGAGATGGGCTCCCCCAGCTTCGAGTCGGCATACGATACAAACAGTTTGGGGGACTTTCTGTGGGATGCAGTCCGTTGAATGTAAAAAGCCAGAGCTCTCCGAACGTCCATCAGATGAATGGTGCGTTCAAAATCATCCTTCGGGTCCTGCATCAAGGCGGGGAGAGTAATGGTTTGATTCAGATGAAAGCTGGAGACCACCTTCGGTAAGAAGGAGATGTCTGGACGGAGGACCACCTTGTGCTTGTGGAAAGCCGTATAGGGAGGATCCGACCTCAAGGCACAAAGCTCACTGGCCCGACGTGCCGAAGTGATGGCCACAAGGAATGCCGTTTTCCAGGAAAGTAGTCGAAGATCTGCGGAAGCCATCGGCTCAAAGGGTCGGCGGACAAGCTGTGAGAGCACCAGTTCGAGGCTCCACGGCGGTGTCGGCTCCCTCACCGGGGGATGGAGGTTCGCAAAGCCCTTCAGGAACCGCTTCACCTTGACGTCCACGAAGGGGGAAGGGAGACCTCTCGCCTGGAATTCAGTAGAGATGGCCGCCAGGTAGCACCGGATCGAAGATAGTGACAGACCCGTAGAAGACAGGTGGAGAAGAAATTCGAGGACTGTCGGGATGGAGAACTGGGCAGGGACAGGATCCCGGGATGCCAAGAAACTTTCATACTTCTTCCACTTATAGTGGTAAGATCTCCTGGTGGACGGCCTCCTCGCCGCATCAATGACAGCTTGGACGTCTGGGTGTAGAGGCGTAGCTTGTCTCGGTACCGAAGGCGAACCCGAAGTGGTCGAGCCCGAGGGGAAGGTCACAGGGTCAACCTCCAAACAGTCAGTTTTAGAGAATCCAAGTCGGGATGTCTGACCTTGCCTTCCTGAAGGGTAAGTAGATCTGGACGGGATGGAAGGCGAATGAATCGGCGATTCGACAAGCGGAGCAAGGTTGCAAACCACGGTTGTCGAGGCCACCATGGAGCGATGAGGATAGCATTCGTTTTGTCCCGACGGAGCTTGGAAATCACTCTTGTCAGCAACGGGAACGGGGGAAACAGGTAGAGTAACGGTCCCGACCATCGAAACAGGAACGCGTCCCCTTTCGAGTCCCGAGCTGGGTACCTCGAGCAGAATAGGGGACACTGGGCGTTCTCGGGGGAAGCAAAAAGGTCCACTTGAGGGAACCCCCATGTCCGAAATAAGTCTAGAGTGACCGACGTGTGGAGCTGCCACTCGTGGATGGAGAGACTCGAACGGCTGAGTCCGTCGGCAAGAGTGTTTTCTTCCCCTGGGAGATGGATGGATTGGAGAAATACCTTTCTTGTCACACACCATTCCCATATGTCCAGCGTGAGTTGAAGAAGCTGCGGGGATCTCGTGCCTCCCTGCTTGTTTATGTAGTACATAACCGACGTGTTGTCCGTCAGCACCAGCACCGACTTGCCCTTTACCAGAGGCTCGAAAGCCCTCAATGCTTTCTGAACTGCAAGAAGCTCCAGTACGTTGATGTGGAGAGTTTGCTCCTCCATGCTCCATGAGCCTCGGATCTCGTATGAGTCGAGATGCGCTCCCCAGCCTTGCAGCGATGCGTCCGTTGTCAGAGAGGTGTCCGGTTGCGGAGGGTCGAAGGGCATGCCCGCCAAGACATTGTCCGGAACCAACCACCAATCCAGCGACCTCAGGACCGCCCTTGGCATAGTGAGCATCTTGTTTGGAAGGTCGCGAAGAGGATCGAATACCTGCAGGAACCAATGTTGGAGAGGTCGGAATCGCAGTCTGGCAAGTCGAGTCACATAAGTCGTGGCGGCCATGTGACCGAGGAGCACCTGGACTGAGTGAGCCGGAAGCCTTCTTGACCGACAGCAGGTGTAGATCAGGGAGCATAGGGTGTCGAAGCGGTCCCGCGGCAGGTAGGCTGTCGCAGTTAAGGAGTTCAAACGTGCACCAATGAAATGAATCATCTGCGTTGGCAAGAGCTGGGATTTCTCGATGTTGACAACAAGTCCCAGGTAGTCTAAGACATCTAAGGCGAGGCCAATATCGAGTTCGAGCTGATGACGAGTCTGCGCAACAATCAGCCAGTCGTCGATGTAAGGGAAAACTTCTACGCCCTGCTGGCGAAGAAAGGCCGCCACTACTGCCATACACTTCGTGAATACACGAGGAGCAGTGGAGAGACCAAAGGGAAGAACTCTGAACTGGAAGACGTCGATGCCGACCTGAAACGCCAGGAAGCGCCTGTGGGCTGGGTGGATCCCGATGTGAAAGTAGGCGTCCTTCAGGTCTATGGATGCGAACCAGTCGTCCCGCCGTAGAAGTGGAAGGATCGAAGCTAAGGTCACCATCCTGAACTTCCTTGGCGTTATGTACTTGTTCACTCCGCGAAGATCGAGAATCGGACGCAGTCCGCCATCTTTCTTGTCGACCAGAAAGTACCTCGAGAAGAAGCAGAGGTGATGGAGATTGGAGTCGACGTGTTCGATGGCCCCTTTCTGCAGCAGAGTGTCCACCTCCTCGAGGAGGGGAGGGGAGGGCGGTGTTGGACGAACCCGTCCCGTCGGAGGCAGAGTGTCGAACTCTATCCAATAGCCTGTTTGGACGATTTGGAGCACCCATCGATCCGAAGTCACTGAAAACCAGGCGTCTTGGTAGTTGGACAGTCGATCTCCGAAGAGAGGAGTCTAAGGAGAAACAAAGAGATCATCAGACAGGAGGGTTAGAATTTCCTTCGACCCTGGTCCCTGGGCCGTTGCCTTGGCTGTTGCCGGTGCCTAGAGCCCGAGCCCTGGCTCCTCACCGAAGAGGCTGGCGATGTGGAAGGGACATAACGGGAACGCCGGTAGGTTTGACCCGGATACCCCCGCCTGGGCTGCTGGCCAAATGGTGAAGCCTGCCATGGGAACCTCCCTCTGGACCGGTAGTGGTATGTGGAGGTGGAGCCCATACCATACTTCCTGGCCGTATTTCTCATCTTTTGCGCGAATTCGAGCTTGTCATCGGTAGAACCGTTGAACAAGCCGGACTCGTCAAAGGGGAGGTCTTCAATTGTCGCAGACGCCTGGGGCGTGAGGCCAGAAGAACGTAGCCAAGCATGTCGTCTCAGCGCTACCGAACCCGCGATGGCTTTCGCAGCGCAGTCCGCCATGTGTCTGGCCGAGTTCATCTGAAGGCCTGCGAGAGATTGTGCCTCGGATTGTATGGCCTCCGCCATTCTGCGCCGTTCTTCAGGAAGATCTTTGATCAAGAGGTTCATTCGCTCCCATAGTACTTGCTGGTATGCTCCCATGCAAGCCGAGTAGTTAGCGACACGGAAGCTCAACCCAGCCGCCGAGTATATCTTTTTGCCGACGATGTCGAGCTTCCTGCCCTCAGGGTCCGGGGGAGACGATAGGGGCCGGCGCTGTCGTCTGTTTTGAGCCACCTCTACGACCACCGAGTTCGGTTTCGGGTGGTTTTGCAGCCAGTCGACATGTTCTCCACCCACTCTATATAGCCTGTCAATCTTTCTGGATGTGGATTGTATTGATGAAGGGTTTTCCCAAGACCCTTGGGCTAGCTTCAGCAATGAGGGGAGGACCGGTATGACCGCAGCTGGCGGAGCTTTTGTTTGAATCCTTTGAAAGATGGGATCCACAGGATCAGCTGGACGCTCCTCGAATTTCAGGTCCAGAGCGTGTGCCATTCTAACCATCTGCTCCCCAAAAGCTCGAACATCATCCGTTGGGGAGGAGGAATCGTCATCCATCAGCTCTGACTTCGGGGATGGTAAATAGGGCCTATAGAAGTCCGAGGAAGCAACTGACTCCGATGAAGATGCGTCAGGCGAACGGCTTCTAGGCCGAATCGGCGTCAGAGAACGAGGCAGCGGAGTTGGTGGGGTCCGTGGCAGAGGACGGTGCTCAGGTGGAGAAACCTGAACAGTGGCGTCACGGTGCGAAGCAACATCCAAAATTACCGGCGAACGGGAGCGTGGTCTCGGAAGCGAGGGCTGCGGTATCTCAATAAGATCTCCTCTGGGGTTAAAGATCTGTGACCCCGACGGAGAGCCCAGATGAGTTCTGCAGATGGAACGGGCCAAATCATATGCAGAGTAGGCAGGCACATCCTCTCTGATGGAAGAAGTGAGAGGCCGAGGCAGGTCTTCGGGTTCGACAATCTCCACGTCGACGTCCGAGGAGTGACATCGGAGAAGTTGGTCCCGTGACACAACTAGAGCCGGCGATGATTCAGCCCGCTTCGCAACATCCACGGCAGGGGAAAGCTCAACAGTCACAACATCCAACGGTCGAGGAGGGGTACGCAATTCACGGACTGCCACATCCGGAGTAGGTGGAGGCGGAGGGCGAAGAAACGCCTCGTCCGAGCCCTTCGGATCCCGAGGAGGGATTTGTGGAACCGCACGTTCCGCCTGCTTGGTTTTCTTGTCCTTGTCTGTCTTGCCCTCCGGATGTTTGTAGAGATGCTTCTCCTTTTTCTTCTTCTTAGCCGGTTCCGAGGGCAAGATAGGGTCAGTGGAAGAGGGCTCCTTTTCACCCGAAGCCTGCTTAGAGGTCGAAGGAGCTGGCTCGGTAGGTTTCACCGAACGGTCTCGAGTCGAATCCGAGGATACACGTCGATGGGTGGAGTGTAGAGCCTCGGGGTCCGACGCAGTAGAACGACGCCTCGAAGGGCTTCGAGACCGACGGCGCTTCTGGCCAGATGAAGGTGGTGACCTGGAGCGTTCACGGCCCCGAGACTCCGATGGAGGAGCCGACGCAGAGGCAGGTGGTGCGGGCGGGAGCAAGGCCTTTTCGTACAAGAAAGATTTAAGGCGTGAGAGCCTATGCTTCCTGGCCTGCAGGGTGAAAGCTTTACAATGGACGCAAGCGTCGACATTGTGAGACTCGCCCAGACAGATCAAACAGCGGGAATGCCCATCCGCACTCGGGAGCTTCGCTTGGCAAATCACGCACCGCTTAAACGCCCCTTTAGAAGACATCATCAATTACAGTACCACACAAATCGTCAAGGAAGGAATCGTCGTCAAGTCAGTCCAAGGTCCGTAACAGAAAGCAGAAGTAGCGACAAGCCGAAGGAGCGAGCAGAAATCGTAGTCAAAGCCAGAAGAAGTGGTCAAAAGCCAAATACCAGAGTCAGAGAACAAAACCGTTAGGGGTAGTGAAGAAAACGTCGTCCAAAGAGCAAGCCAAGTCAAATACCAATAATCTCAAAAACACCTAGCGCACAGAAGTTCCTTAAGCTGCTAACGCGGCGGAAAGAAAGGAACTGAGGGGATTTTAGGCGGGAAGCCCTTATAAGGGACCGTTAGGATGGGCGGAGTTACCGCCAAAAATGTATCAAAGCACATTCTGCCTAGCGATTCTAGAAGTTTCCGAAGCTCTGCGCAGGCGCAGGAGTAACCCAACTGTGTGATTCACAGAGACCACGAAGAAGATCTGTGGGAAACCCATCCAAGCATTGTTGTACACTCAAAACACCACCTTCAGGATACAAAATTGGGTATAAATATTAGTCCCAAATAATAGCCAAGTGTGCACAGTTCTTCTTACACTGTCACACTGTCAAACTGCTGTGGTACCCTCACCTTCTTGCCTGAATCTTCTTTGTTGCAAAACCTCTGCTCTTCAGGACTGGTAATTATAGCCCAGACTGGTAATTACAGCCCCACATTTTCCCAGATCTATTCCTCTATCCAAATCTTTCTGCTTTAACTCTTTGCTAGCCTTGTGTGGTCTCTTGTGAGTGTGAGTGCATGTGTGAATGCTTCCATGTTTTTTTTTCCAATTAAAAAAAAACATTTTTATTTAATTTAAACTTAGAGTCTCTGCAGTGAGTACTGGTATATACAGTGCAAAGGTCCCACAAATTACCTGGCCTCTAAACTCCCCAATTTAATATTGTAATTTGAGTGTCACAAGTAGGTCCCTACAAATTCAGGTAACATTGATCAGATGTATTTGTTCAGGGGCCAAGTTTACCATTGGCTATGAGGGCATGCTAGACCCCATTAGCAAAAGGGCTGGAATGCTTCTTTGCTATATGCCATCTGCTGCATTATTTATCATCAGCAAAGCTTATCTTACAAAGAGCCCGGATGCTGTAGTGGTTTGAGCACTGGACTACACTCTGTACCTTGGGCAAGTCACACACTCTTAGGACTTTTTCAAACAGGGAAAAAACCCCCACAGAGGTCAGGAGGAGGATGGCACTGTCCCACTTAAAGCGCTCCATTTTGGATGACACCATCCTCCTCCCGATCTTACCTCATGCTTCCTTCGTGCTGCAGGCACGAGAAACGTGCCACTTTTTATTGGCAGGGTTTTTCTGTTAATAAAAGCAGGGAGAAGGTTGGGAGGAGGATGTCATCGTCTGAAATGGAGCTCTGTAAGCAGGACAGCACCATCCTCCTCCTGACCACCGCCGGGTTTTTTTCCCCATTTGAAAAAGTCCTCAGACTCAGAGGGAAGCAAAGGCAACCCCCCTCTGAACAAATCTTACCAACAAAACAACACAATTGGTTTGCTTTAGTGCTGGCATAAGGTGGAAATGACTTGAAGACACACAACAACAAGAAAATTTTATCTTATAGCACTAACCTATGTCAGTGTTTGGTACTGAAAAAATTCTTGGGGAGGGCTGAAACTCCCTAGGGTTGCCAGACTGAAAAATGGAAAAGTATCCACCCTGTGGGAATGAAGGTTTTCTATTGTAAAGAAAAGAAAAGGGGCTGCTAGAAAAGGAATTGTCTTTCAAAAGCTAGTAGTGGGCAAAAAAGAGAGAAAGGAGTGAAGAAATGGGATAAGCTGGAGACCTGACTGTTTAACGCTATGGCAAGAAGCTGACTTGTAGAACTGCAGCATCCTACAGCTGAAACCAAGCACAGGAAATGTTAGATGTGTGGTGGGGGAGGGAATCACACATTTCTACAGTTAAATGTACTACATGAGGGAACACTTTCTAAACATAGGCGCAGGCTGTTGATACAGTGCAGAAATAATGGAGTTTGGCACTGGTTTAACTATCATGGCTCCATTCTATGGAATCCTGGGATTTGTAGTTTGTTGTGGCACCAGAGCTGTCTGACACAGAAGGATAAATATCTCACAAAATTACAAATCCCAGAATTCCATAGCACTGAGTATCAGATTGCATTATTTTTGCACTGTGTCAGCTGCCTCAAGTGTCTCATTTGTTTTGACCAAAGTATTCCAGCTGTATGCTGTTTCCTTCTTTGGACACTATAACACATTCTGCCTATGCCTGCTTTATAAAAAGTCTTGTTACCTGAATTGCGTGAGGTCCATGGGACCCGCGCATGACCTCTGAGACATGATATTATATTGGGGAATTTTAATTAGCTCAGAGGTATGGCTGCGAGAGTTCGGGTAACTTCAGGATCTTTACAGCTGTGTATATCAGTACTCACTGAGGAAACTGCAAGCCAAAATGAAATAAAAATGGTTTTTATTGGAAAATAATCATGGACGCATTTACACACGCACTCACATTCACAAGCAATTACTCAAGGCTAGCAAAGAATTAGGGGGAAGCATTTGGATAGAGGAATAGATTCAGGGAATGGGCTATAATTACCTGTCCTGAGAGCTGAGATTCGTGCCGCAGAAAAAGACTCAGTCTTGAATCTGAGGGTCGCACAGCAGATGGGCAGAGTAATGGTGTGTGGAAACTGTGCCCACATGGCTATGATTTGAGGGTAATATTTATCCCCAACATTGTACCCTTAAGGGGTGTTTTGAGATTAAAAACAATGTTTGGGTCAGTTTGCCACTGTTAGACAAAGAAACTCTGGCTTTGTTGATTGCTGCTAATGGTCAGAACATTAACATTGATGTGTTTTTGGCTACCTCTGTATTGTGGATGGGAGAAGGTGCAAAGGAAAAACATTTGCGGGGATGAGTATGGACAATAGCTGTTCCGGTTACTGTTTGAGAGTATGACTCACTGCCAGATGCGTCCAGGGAAATTAGCACATTCCACCCTAATGCATGTCTAAGGGGGCTTCGCTTAATCTCATCCTGGGCGTGTTTGGGTTTGGGGAATTTCCAAGACAACTTCATATGTCTTTGGGTGACTTTACTTGAACCCATCTGTGTCTGGTTTGGTCTACCAGAGACCTCGTGAACTGTCTAATATTGCCAAATTATGAATTATTGGAAGGAGGGGGTGAAAAGCCAGGTAACAGTCTGTCTATTACTTTTACAGGCCAGTTCACCAATTATAAGGTAGGTGAGAAGGAAGGGCTCTTCATCCCCTCCAGCACAGGGTGTGCTTAGCCTGTTTTCTGTCTGAAGTCTAAAACCTGTTCCACAGCATATTGCAGCAGACTGGGAAGCATGCCAAATGTGCATGAGCAGAGAAAAGGCCATTTAAAAGAAAATAACAAGCGTGTGGGGTGGGAGTTTTATCTAACTGAATTTCTCTACTTGCTTGCCTTACTCAACAAATATCCTTCTGAAAGAGATGATCTATGATATACTTTATGCCATTCTGCTATTCAGTGTTGCTCAATTTGTTCTACCAGCCACACTTTGTAGCTCTTGAAGTTTCAGTTGAAATAATGCAGCTGCTGGCTGCAAGAGCCAATAGTTCATGGGAGAACAGAATTCTATGTTTCCTCCTAAAATTTTCATAACACCTCAGCCTCTGCCAGAAGCCAACTTCTTTCTTTGTCCAAACTCTTCATTTAAATTTAAATCCTATTTTCTGTAGCTTTTACTTGGCTGACTTGTCAGATTTTACTTCCTCAATTTTCTCTTAAAATACAAAAAAGGTCTTTGTTCAGATGATGTTTCTTCTAAAAAATAATAATCAGCAAGTAAGTTTTTTTTTAGTATTTCAGGATGGGCTCGTCTCCATAACAAACCAGCCTTTCAGCTCCTGCAAGATGAGAGAGAGCCAAACTAGACGTTATCTTGGCAAACTCATGATGACCCAAAGTTCTCATTTGCTGAGGTAACACAAATGCATAGGCAAAGCAGACATTTCTAGAAGAGGATTGACAGACAGGCGAGAAGGTCCCCCCCCCTCACACATAAAAACAAAAAATCTTTCTTGATCCCACTGAAAATCCTGGAAGAACATCCAGCAAGTTACAGGGGGCTTATCTACTGAAGGGGGAAAATGGACTGCTCCACAGTAATAGCAAGTCCTAGCAGCTGCGACCTGTCTTAATGATTTTACAGCCCCCTTTTTAAATATGCCACCGAACTTTATTTTGTTAAAAAAAACCTATTTCTATGGTGCGTACAAAAAAGAGAGAGAAAAAGATAGCACAACTCCCTGTTTTATCGCCTTAGTGAGTGATCACTATGGTGAAAATCCAACATGGCGGCAGCAGGTGTTTGCCCTGTAACCCAGCCCCGCCCCCTGTGCTCATCCAGCCAATCAGATTTGCACTTTCTCTTGCATGGGGAAGCGATTCATGTAGAATTGCTTGTCTTAATGAGCAAAAATACATATATCACTAGAGCTTTTATTAAAAGTCGGGAAAAGCCACAAATGTTTTTATTGCAGTTTTTCCTCTTTTTGCCCCCCCCCCTTCACAATATGACAAGACAGCGTGGGATCCCATTAAGACAGCTCATTTTCTGAACAAATTCTGTGAAAAGTATCTTAACCATATAGACAAAATTTACAAATGGACTTATATTCAGAAATTTTGTCAGCTAATGAGGTTATTTTTCCTCCTTTTGTGTTTTTATTTTACTGTTTTTGTTATTGTTACTGTTTTGGTGTGCTTTCAATCATTTATGACCTATGGCAACCCTAAGGTGAACTTACCACAGGGTTTTCTGATGGTTGAGAGTGTGTGACTTGCCCAAGGTCACCTTGTGGGTTTTCATGGCTGAGCTGGGATTTGAACCCTATTCTCCAGAGTCATAGTCCAACACTCAAATGCCTATGCCACGCTGGCTCCTACTGGAACATTATTGTATGTAACTGAAATCCCTTTTTTATTGTAAATGTTAATTTAAAAAACTGTTGTCAGTCCATGGAATTCTGGGGACTGTAGTTTTGTGAGATATATAGAATTCTTTTCCAGAGAACTCTAATGCCCCACCAAACTGTAAATCCCAGGATTCTGTTGGATGTAGCCAAGGTGGTTAAAGAAGAATCAAAGTGCTATAATTGTGTAGTGTTAAATAGACCACAATGTGAGCCAGACTGGAGCTGCTTTGCCTTGCCCCACACATCAGCTTTCCACCATGTTCCCTCAGCTCCTCTCATGTCTGGGATCAGAGCTGGGATGGAAGAAAAGAGCTTAAAGCGCCAACATCTGATGTTGGAAGTCAAGGGAGCAGGTTGGATTTTACTCATTCCACTGCCTGCTCCACTTCATATTAAAAGCAGTCTTCTTCCACCTCCTCTTTATAGCTGTTAAGTAGGAATGGGGAGACATTTTTTATACAAATACGTCAGATTTCACACTTTCAAACCAAAAATGTGAACAAAACACCATTTATCCTTTGAAATTATTGCAGAAACAGAATTCTGCAATCAAACAAATACACTAAAATATTTACACCCAATATTCCACATATGAACATCACATTAAAATGCATTATAATAGCAAAAATTGTTTGTACAATACACATATTAGGCAAAACAATGTACAGACCACAGGAAAAATGCAGATAAAGATGTACAAAAAATTATGCTAATCTTTAAGAGTAAATTCTCAAAGTTGAAGATAGACCAAGCATAATGTAGGAAATATTCTAGAAGTTTAGCACAAGCTGAATTTAAGATTACAAAAGAGAAAAACCTGAGTGAATTCAAAATGGCTGAATTCATTTATTCTTGCTAATACACTTCATTGCTCTGAGTGGTGAAGTTTCAGAAGTGCAATGCTTACTTTGATTTGGGTTCCTTTAAATTAGGTCAATGGAAAATTATGTGCTGCCCCCTTATCATACCTGTGTTTATTTACAAGTAAACAGGTTGAGTGTAGGTGGAAGTTCACAGATTAATACTCTAACAAGTGTCCCAAAGTTTTCACATCAGATTTCTATGGAGGTACCTCAGCATTCTGACACAGCTCTCCAATCTTCTCTGCTTCAGAATGCAGACTGTTTTGTTTTTTTTCTTTACTTAAACATGCATCTCAAGCAAGGAAGAAAATGGAAAAAGAAAGATTCCATTTATTTGGTGCATTTATGAGCTCCCCCTCCTCCAATAAGTTCAAGCGGGTACTCTCCTCTCCCCAACTTTTATCATCACAGTGACAACAATGTGATGTAGCTCAAAATGAAAGAAAGTTACTATCCTATTCACTAGGTGAATTTCACTCAGTGAGTTTCCTTGCTCAGCAGAAACTTGAATTTCCATCTCCTAAATCGCAATGGACTACTTGAACCACAGCAACCTTATTAATTTATTTATTTACTAAATTTATACCCTGCCTTTCTCTCAAGATGGGATTCAAGGCAGCTTAAAATATTGAAAAAAGATTAAGCTAAAACAGTTTACAAAAGTTTAAAAAAGAGAATTAAATAATCTTATTTAAAAACATGATTAAAAATAGTTAAAATACTTAAAATATAATTAAAACAAAATTTCCAGTAAAAGATTAAAAATATGGCATACCACTTCACACATACATTACTGTTCCATAATTCAAGTTCAAAGGCCTACCTGAATAAAAATGTCTTCATCTGCCACTGGAAACAGAAGAGGGAGGGGGCCAACCAGGCCTCCTGAAGAAGGGAGTTCCACAGCCTGGGACCAGCCATGCAGAAAGCTCCCACCAAACACGCCTTCAAAGGGGGTGGGGCCCAGTAAAAGCCCTTCTTGCAGTTCTTAAAGCTCATGCTGGCTTGTGTGAGATATGGTCTTTCAGACAGCCTGGACCCGAGCCATATAGGACTTTAAACATCACCTCTTTCAGAACGAACCATCTCTGGCCATTCCCCTTAAATCTGGGGACACTAGTGCCCATCTTTCTGTGAATCCTGTGGTATCCCTCCAGATATTGTTAGACTAAACCTCCCAGCAAATCTAGCCAAGGGATTTCATTTCATTTTACTTCATGTATACTTATAGTGTTATGTTTTATTGAAAAGAGAGAGAGAAAGATCTCCTAAGCATATGTGTTCAACTAGCTTTCAGCAGGTCTCCTTGTCACAACCACAGAACCACAGGTTGGGGAGTGACCCACAGAAACTGTTTGGCTCAGCACATAATCCTACACTAATAGTCAAATTGTCCATCATGTTTCTGATAAACAGTTGCAGGTCTAGTTGGAAATGCATTTACCTTGAATCTGTGCAGCATACTGGAAGGGCCTTTGGCTGGACAGAGGTATTTGTCTATGGTTTTAACACTGACAAGCCTGCTGTGTGCACCTGAGGCTTAAGCTAGCTGGAGAATGGTGGGAACTTGTTTCTGTGCTGGCAGAGGTCATTTCAGTGCTGCTGGCTCCTCTCCAACCTTAGTTCCTGATACTGGAAAAATTTAATTTTGGGCCTATAGTTCCCAGAACCCACCAGCCACATGGTGGCTAGAGGATTCTGGAAGTTGAAGTCCCAAAAGGAAAGCTCCAAGCTCTGCTCTATCCTGTGCTTAATCATACTGTTTATTTATGAAGCACCTCAACAGCTAGGTACTATATAGTGATCTAATTAAAAAGAACAAATCCAGTGGCATATACAAGCTAAGGAGATATGGTCACAGAGAGGGGAAAGAGATGACAAAGGAAAGGGAAAATACCAATTAACCTTCCTTAAGATATACTAAGAAGGCCTTGTTTATCAAAGAGACATCCTTCCTTTAGGCTGCTTATCTTTGAAGTAAGTTCTTGGGAAGGGAGGGGTTTGCCCTGGTGATAGGATATGACAGGATTCCTGGCTTCATGTTAGTAGGCTGCATCCTCTTTTGGCTCTTTTCCTCTCTCCTCTTCCCCAGTTTTAACCAGAGCAGTGGCAGAGGTGAATCTGCTCTGAGTTTTATACTAAACTTTAAAGGAGCCATTTTGGAGATAGGGTTCAGCACCTTGGATAGTTCCCTTAAAGTTCAGATTAACACCCTGAGCTTTATAACTCCACTGACATGGAATCCAGCAGCCACTACAACATGGGCAGAAGCCTGTATTTGCTGAAAGCCACAATGGGGCCAGGCCAAAGACCAAGGACAAGATGGCACCGTTCCACAGGCCACACAAAAAATCTGACAGAACTGAATCTACAACACCTGAAGCAGCAGGCTCATTTATCTCCCTCCTGCCACCCATCCACATGCCTGTCCTTGAGGGTTGTCAGGTAGATAGCTCTGTCCTCCAATAAAGAGGAACAGCTGAAGAGCTACCATGGTTGGCTCCCAGCCTCTACTGATTGAGATGGTTGCTTCATTCTGCCTAAAGGTAGGGGTCACCCTGGCCACAAAGATACATGAAAGACTGAGCTCCCCAAGTATCACATGAAAGGAGAATGTGGTGGCACTATTACTACCTGAGTGAGGTAGAAGGAAAGAGAGCAACACATAGAAGGCAACTCCTCCTTCCACTCTTCTCAATATTTTAGGGGCAAAAAAGACAGTGTCCTGTGCCTATAGGCAGAAAATGCCAAGAGAGGTAGGAGAAATAGTTACAGGTGTATCAAACCATACACAGCTAGGCGTGGGAGTCTACCAAGGCTGAAGAGAGGTGTATGTATTTATGGTATTTATACCCCACTCTTCAGCCACAAAGGCTGAATTGTTTAAGCAATAGCAATTTACACACCTACACCGCATTAAGTGGTTTCCAATGTGTGTTAGCTAATTGCCCCTGCAAGCCGGGTACTCATTTTACTGACCTACAAAAGGATGGAAGGCTGAGTGAACCTTGGAGCCCGCTGGGATGAAACTTGCAATGTGGTGGCTTGCAGTACTGCCATTTGACCACTGCGCCACCAGGGCTCTCAGGTGTAGTAGCAAGCTCTCAGCCATTCTAGAATCCAACAGTCAAAACAACTGAAGTCACCATGGAAAAACAAAGAGACATATATCGTAAACCAGTCCAGAGGTCAAGAATCCAAATGAATCCACAAGCAGAAAGTGCACAATAGGCAGGGAGAATGAACAGTTGAGAACAATAAAAAAAAATCCCAGCAGCTGCTATGATTTTGTAGTTGCCTGACCTTGAGATGCCAGGCATTTGATTGCTCAGTGTTTTTTATTTAACAGGTGTTGGTTCCTCTGCTCCGGTTCCTCGTCATGACAACGGTCCACAAGTGATGCCCATCTCACCTTGCTGGAGTTCCTCATCAGCTGCACTGGCCACTAGTTGCTCAGATATGGGGGAGCCAGGGTACTTTCTATATCTAATTCCTTTGCACCCAGTTCCTCTAACTCTATAGAATGAGGTTTTCCGTGGTTTTTTTCTAGGCTGTGAGGCCGTGTCCTGGAAGAGTTTATTCCTGATGTTTCGCCACATCTATGGCTGGCATATTCAGAGAATGGTGGCATAGGGGTGTGTTGGGTTTATATAATGTGAGTCCCTGTTGGAGAGGATATGTAAATTTGTGTATTTGAATGGCTAGTTCCTAGGGTGGGAGGATACGCAAGGAGGATTAGTGTCTGTAGAATGAGTTACCTATAACACAGTGAAACACAGTTATAACACATGCTGCTCCCCCCCATAAAAGTGAATCACTAAACAGAAGTACAGATTTGTTTTTTTAAAAAATTGCATATGCTGATCTTGTACAAGTGGAAATTTAGAAATAATTATTCTCTCTCTCTCTGGCTTTTCTTCACAAACGAAGATTCAGGAAGGACTCATCCTGCGCTTTCTGCAAGTGCACTGATGACTAAAAAGGCCAATCCAAGATAAACAAGTCCGGTTGCAGAAAGCACAGCAGAGGGTCTCCTTGGGTGATGTTTCCGGGTTGTGCTTCTTTCTGCGTTGTTTCTCTTCAAGACTTGTTCAGTGTGAGTTCTCAAATAAGGCTGCAGCATTGTGGATAGTGCATATCCATGCCTCTCAAAGTGAGGCCAGGGCAGACTATTGTTGGTGATCAATTTGCCTGAGCCTGAGATGTTGTTTTATAATGTAAATAGAAATTCGGTTAATCTCACCACAGTGGGGAAGACTGTGTCCAATCAATCTGAATCTATACTATACTATAGCCTACTTAGCCTGCTACCACCACCACCACCCCCGCAAAAAAAAACAAGATGCAGGCTTTTAAAGCTCTACTGGCTTCTTCATCAGGCAGAAGATGTTAAAAAAATAAGAAAAGTGATGCATGAGTTGAGGGATCTCATGCAGGCAGAGGCTACTCCCATTTTTTTGACCATGTGGGAACTGAGACAAAGGGGAGTAAAATTTAACTCCTTTAGCAGCAGTAAAGCAATTCCTTTTGGGATCCAGGACATCCCTGTCCTTTTGTGAAGCCACAGGCTCCTTTCTTAGGCAGAGATCATTGAATTTTTCGAGAAGTCTCTGTACTGCTACATAATATAGAGAATTAAGAATGCCCTGAATTATTAGGCATTTTTGTATAAATAGTAATAACAATAATAACCAACAATAAGAACAACAATAATAAACAACTGGGGAATGCTTTAATCTAAGAATAATATTATTAATAAAATATAATATAATACATTACAACAATATTAATTAATAACAACAAATTACTGAGTGGTTTCTTAATGACATATTAAGATAGTCGACGGAAATAGAAATATATCTGAAGGCAATCCTGGTTGGGCGGAAGTCTGCACGGATGGAAAAGTAAGAGAGAGGTTGAAAGGATGTGATGAAGGAGATGAGAAAGAGAAGAATAGGGGAAAGGGTGGAGAGGAGAAGAAAGAAGAAGGAAAACTTGAGGATAATTAAAGAAGCTAAGGAAGGAAAGCCAGATGAACTATGGTTCAATGTAAGTTGGTGGCTGTCAATCATTATGAAACTAGTAAATATTATTCAGCTATCTGTTCTGCTATGACCTGTATGTATTTTATCAGAGTTTGTGCATCTTCCTTTTGCTTCTTTTTCCCCCCTGGAGGCCAAAGAATGATGAATTACATTTTTAAAACGTATCATCTACAAGATACACAAATTATTTGCCTCATTACTGAGAACTGAATTTAAATTCTTTATGATAAATTGTTAAACACAATTGTGTTGAAAGGTTATTGCTTTAGGACACTTAAAGCATGAATCATCTTGAGGTGCTTCCTGTGGTAGTGTTTCATGACAAAAACTGGAGATACTATAAATGCTTAGGATCTTGGATAGGGTGTTTACCGGACTTTCATAAGTAATATGCCAAACTAGACCTGATGATTTCCCAAAGAGGTTCCCTGCTTATTCAAAAGCAGCTTCTGAGACTGTAATAGAATACAGGAAGGAAAAGATACTTGCAGGTGTGATTTTGAGTAAACAGCTGGAAGGGAAAAGGTAACATAACCAGCCCCTTTCCAACTGCTCTCCTGCTTCTATTTAGAACGTAGACAGTTGTTTTTCACACACCAAAATACCCATCAGAAGAATAATTCCCTTAAGAAAGTGTTTTCTCACCCCTCAAAAAAGAATTGACCAAAAAGTAAAAGGTTAATAATACAATCAGGGATCATTCTGCTCAACATTTCTTCAACTGTGCTTTGGGCCAGAAATATACAATAGTATACTAGAGATCAGTACATTAAAATATTTTTATAAGTTTTACAGATACATATCGAATTAAGAAGTTTTTAAAAGCAATACCCCCCAGACTACTACCAAATTAAGCTTTTTTTTTGTGGGGGCTAATGAATACAATATTGATTATTCCAAATATAAGCCATTCACTCTGCTCAAATAGAAAATAAAATACAGTTTAGGAGCCAGACACAAAGAGTAAACACAGTCCAGTCTCACTTCTCGGTCATGAGGCAAATAATTTGTGCATCTTGTAGATGATACGTTTTAAAAGTGTAATTCCATCCCCAGCGCTCCTGTGGGACATTCTTAAAGCAGTTCTGAGGGGAATGCTTATCCAAGAAGGATCTAAGAGGAAGAAAAATAGGAACACTTGCAGGAACAAACTCCTAAACGACATAGACAAATTAACCAAGATACATAAAAGGTTCCACAACCCGAAGATCCTGCACTTACTGCTCCAGAAAAAAAGAGAACTGGAGAGCCTAGATTTATCTAGAATCCAAATTTCTCTAAATTACACAAAGGCACACTTCTATGACAAAAATAACAAAAACTCTAAACTCCTAGCCAGATTGGCACAACGTAAAATTGAACGCAAACTTATAACCACTCTCAAAACATCCTCGGGAACCCTGAAAAGTTCCTATACTGAGATCTTACAAGAACTCCACACATTCTATTCTTCCCTGTATCAGGCAGACCCTCCCTCTTCCAACAAACTGACCAATTTCCTGAAAGAACTCAACATCAAAGCACTAACAGACGACCACAGAACCCTCTTAGTAAATCCAGTTAACAGAACCAGAACTTAGATTAGCTATCCAATCCCTTAAGCCAATGAAAGCCCCCGGCCCAGACGGATTCTTGGCAGATTTCTATAAAATAATGTACTCGGATCTAGATCCTCATATGCTAGAACTTTACAATACATTTTTACTTCAGGGCACCTGTCCACAGTCTTGGTTAGAATCCCACATTGTCCCCATTCCCAAAACAACAGAATCATCCCCATCCGTTACAGCATTCCATCCAATATCTCAAATCAACCAGGACACCAAGATACTAACGGCAATCCTGGCCCACAGAATCAACTCATTCATAACTGAGTAAATTAGCCCAGATCAAACAGGATTCATGCCCAATAGACGCATGTCTGATGCCACCCGACGAGTCCTAAATGTGATTTTTCACTCAAATAATACAAACTCTCCACTGGCAATGGTGTCTCTGGACGTTTTAAAAGCCTTTGACAGATTAAACTGGTCATATCTATTTGGAGTTCTTAAGGAAATGACCTTTATGACAGATTTATAAAAACTTTACAGTCTCTATACCAAGGCTTGTCAGCTCATCCCCTAGTCAATAGAATGATATCTGAGCCATTTCCCCTTCAGAGAGGCACCAAACAAGGTTGTCCCCTCTCCCCAGTCCTGTTTGCCATTGCTATGGAACCCTTGGGAAACCTGATTAGAGACAATCCCAATATATCCGGACCGGTCATCCAAGGACGCACACACAAAATTAATCTATTTGCAGATAATATTCTACTCTTCTTGAATAGACCTCTGCATTCTTTCCCTACATTACAAAAGATCTTAATGCATTTTGAACAATTTGCAGGATTAAAAATTAACTTAACCAAATCCAAACTAATGTGTATAAACATTCCAACTGAGGAGCAAATAGAACTTCATAGACATACAAACATAAGAAACTTTCCCTCAGGTTTCATCTACCTAGGGATATGTCTCACCAAAGACATAAATCAACTATTACACAGAAACTATGACCAATTAATGCACTGGATGACACAGAAATTTACTAGATGGAAATCACAAAAAATTTCCTTAATGGGAAGGATAGCACTTATTAAAATGTTTATTATACCTAAACTCTTTTTCTTATTCCAGACTATACCCCTAGATCCCACCCCAAAGAGATTTAAAAGATGGAAAAAACTCTTCAACAAATTTATCTTTGACCAGAAACAACCTAGATTTAAAATATTGATACAACACCTCCCAACAACACAGGGTGGGCTTGGCATACCCGACCTCCAGCTTTATTTTGCGGCATTTCAACTCTGCTAAATAACCCAAATAATCTCTGAAAAATTTACCATCCACTGGGTCCATATGGAAATAAGTGGGCAAACAGAATCCAAATACAGGATGTTTTACCAAAAAACATTACGAGACTCTCACATTAGAGAAATAGATAACCCATGGACCCGCACATCCTTCAAAATCTGAAGCAAATGGAAATATGTTGTCTCCCCAGATCCATCACCCCTCTGCCCATTTCCGCTGCATCCTCTATTTACAAACTCAGATAGATTCCACCAATATAGAGGGTGGAAAGAAAAAGGTATCTATAGAATCTGAGACCTTTTCCCTGATGGAAAGGCAATGTCCCATAAGGATCTAGAAAGAGTTATGCAACCATCCCAACTAACTTGGCTACAGCTCTGTCAAGTAACGTCACTGATCACCTGCCTAAATCATGCAGGAGACACCCCACGCTCCTTGATGCTATTCGATTCCAAATGTGTTTCAACTGAAAGCAATATCAAAGGGTTGGCCTCCTTAATATACCATATGTTAATTGAAGCTACATACCCATAAAACACTGCACTTAAAGGAGTGTGGGAAACAAACCTTGGAATGTCCTTTTCAGAAAAAGAATGGAGTAGCATATGGAAATCGAGATCTGCACTAACAAGAGAATTCTTTCTAAAGATAGTCCATAAATGGTATCTGACCCCTGTGCAAATATCCTGAATAGCACAAAGTGCAACTCCCACGTGTTGGAGAAATTGCCACAATCAGGATACCTACAGACATATGTGGCTTGATTGCCCCAAAATTAAGCTGTTTTGGCAGAAAATCTTACAACTAATATCCTCCATCACAAAACAAAAGCTCCATTTTTGCCCAGCCCTCCTACTTCTTTCCATCTTCATGGGCAAAAATAAAAAAGTAAAAAATAAATACCTAATAAACTTCCTATTGGCAGCAGCTAGAATTACGATTGCAGCCGTATGGAAGACAGGACAAGTCAGCATGGAAGAATGGTGGCGCAGAGTATGGGACCAATGGCTCTACGAAAAACTTACTGACAAAATAAACACACAACATGGTCATAAGTCAAAAACCTCTTTTATTGAGAAATAGTTCGACCTCATTGACTATATTAACACACAAACATGCTCTATAACACCTCCTCCTTCACACTTGAATTTGTGGGTGGATGTATTGAACACACCAAAATGGTGTAGAAGTAGATGTCCATCATGCTCTTGCATAATAAGCTGCATGGGAAAGATGATAAATGAATGAATAAACACTTGTATAAACTTTTCTAATAAAATGCTGGGGGGAAAAGGAGGGAAATGTTCTTGCTTAAGACTCTAGATTTGGCCTACTGTTCATATTCTTGTTGTCTTCTCTATCTGTTTGTATACTGTATGTTGCAATGAAAACTCAATAAAAATAAATTTTTAAAAAAGTGTAATTCATCATTCTTTGGCCTCCAGGGGGGAAAAAGAATGAAAAGATATAAAAACTCTGATAAATAGAAAATAAAATACTAAGGAATCATACATATGAGTGCGCCCAGTCATTAATTTCAACATCAGGTGTTTTTATAAGTTCAGGTGGATACAGGAATCTTTGTTTATTTTAGTAAACAACTAGATGACAATTGTTTATAATTATCAGAAAGAAATGTTTTTAAATGGAAAAATTAAGTGCCTCTATCTATCTTCTTCCAAGTGTCGTTGTTGGTGCTGTTATTCCAAACATCAAACAAAAGGTGGGGGAACCACTACCACCCATTCTTGTGTTGAATGATGTTGTATTTGGAATAGGGTATGAAAGAGTAGTAATCCTAATAACCACAAATGGGAAAGACCTCCAACACTTTCCACCACCACCACCCAACATGTACAGCCATTTACACAGAGGTAAGTAGATTACACAGTGTGGAACAACACTGTAAGGTAAACTCTACTCAAAGACTTCCCTTAGGTTACAATACTTTTGCATGCAACAAATAAAAGTTTGATGTTTTGAATGTGCTGCGAAACTGAAGTGTCTTTCTTTTCAAATTGTCTCAGGATTTCTTGCTTTCTCTTTGGCTTTCAGAGAGAACACCTTGAGAAGGAAAGAAATCATGGAGGTCATTTGAAGGAGAAGGTGACTGACAAGAGGAATGAAAAGCATCAAAGCCATGGCATCCCAAGGAAGCAGTAGAAACTGAGTTTTTTTTCTTTCTTTTTATTTTTCCTTATTCACAGCATTTCTTTATTGCCTCCAAGCCCACAAAAGGTGATGAACTGCATCAGGGCAGGGGGTTTCAGGAAAATCTGCATCTAAAAGATTCATGGTTTGCTCTGCATTTCAGGGGAACCTGCTTAGCTTTGAGGTAGGTTCGGAGTTTCCCACCAGTGTAGACAAGCCCTCAGTTAGTCTCAGAGGTGCTACAAGATCCCTTTTGCATATTGATCCAGACTAACATGGCTATGTCTTCAAATTCTGCTAATATTCGACAGGCTGACACCACATCTAGGTTTTAGCTCAAAATATAATCACAGATTCAGCTTGAAAAAAGACAGAAAACAGTGGAATGCCACAGGATGACTATCTACTTATACGTCTGTCTATATATTATCCTGTTTCTCCCAGAACTTGGAACTAAATTGATTAATTCATTAATTTATTACATTTCCAGATTTTTCCTAGTAATTTCACCCAACTCACTAGATTCCCCAAATAACAACGAAGTTACAAATATGATTTAGTGAATTAGGTCACTAGAATTCGTTAAGGTGTGTATTCATTGAACAAGATTCGATGAAACTGGAAGGTCTGCTGCCTTGGGAAAAGGATTAAGATTGGAGGAAATGCATCACATGACTCTGTTATTAGGTAGGCTAAAAAGGGAAAGTGAACTTTCTGGAGTCGAGGTCTGAAAAGCATAAGAATCCATAATCAAAGAATGGAAGTCTTGGTACAGGGGTGGGAGAAATTATTTATTTGGAAACCAAGTGTCTTGTACTGCTCAGAGCAGGCTGCTGAGAACCAATAAATCAGCTTCCACACTTCCAAGGGGGTAGCTGGGTTTTAGTCAGCTTACCAATATGCAAAGTCAGTCTAGGAGCCAGACACAAAGAGTAAATGCAGTCCAGTCTTAAGAGCCAAACACGGAGAGACAACCAGCCAAATCAACAGTCCAATGGGGAAATCCAAAGACGAGGTCACAAAGGCAAAGTTCAAGATCACAGGCAGTCAATTAAGAGTCGGGGTCCAGCGTGGCTTAAACCCAAGCAGGTTGGTTGTTAGCCATGCTGTTCCAGAGAAAGTGCTGCCTAATGTATGAGCCAGCAGCATCCCTCAGGTGTTGCCTGATTACTTCCTGCTTTCTATTTATTCTCTCTGACCTCCTATGTCTTTCCTTTTCTTGTTGATGCTGCATGAAACTAGGTAAGTTTGTATTCTGTCCCTCTGGTTTGTGGCTCTGGAATATCCTATTGCTCAGATGAGTGAGCCTGCTGGGCACTCTGTTCCTCAGCAGCTTGTGTCCGTTGAACACTTTGTTCCTTCACCTGCTGGTCACTCTGTCCCTTTATCTCTAGCTCAAATTCATCTTCACTGTCCTTTGAGAGGCAGGGCATGACACCAAGGCCCTCAAGCAGTCTTGCAATACATTAGGCCTTTTAGGCTTGAAATGCACATATCTCCCCTACATATGGAAGTGTGTGTGTGTGTGTGTGTTTGTGAATTGAGATTCTCATCACAGACATGTTCTTCTCTTCAATACAATCTAGACTAGTTTATATTGTATATTCTTGTATAATATACAATCTTGCACAATATTATTTGGGGTGAGCTGTAATGAATCCCTTTTAAAATCTATTTTGCTCACACAGTGCTATGCACCTGAATAATTAAGTGAAACGTTCTCCACAAACCTGCCCCCATTTCCTTCTCTCTATCACTATGTCTTTACCCTTATCATTCTGCTTTTTACCTCTCCTTTTTACCTGATTGTTACCTGATCCTGATCATTAAAACTGTAAGATGCCACAGATTGAACTCAGGACCCTGCACACAAAACCTATGCTCTACAACTGATTTTTTCAGACCACACTTCTTGACTGGGATGGGGAGGAAAAAGGGATGTAGTGATTCAGTTATGCAGAAAAATGTTCTGCATATCCTCAGAGGCTCTCAAAACATTCCTGAATGAGAATTCTCTACCCTTGATTCACTGACTAATCTTTCTAGCTATCCAATTGTTGCTGCATTTATGGTGGATTCAATCCTCTAACTGAAATGCATGATTCCTTATTAATTGTTAACAAGTCCTTTGAACAGTGGGTGAAGTATCCACATTGTGGGAGGTAGAAAGAAAAGAGAGATGCAGCTGAGTGGCAAACTTAATTGTAGGGGTTGTAAGATAAGATCCCATGCTTTGGGACAGCTTTCCCCACCTGACAGTTTCCAGACATGTTGGACTCCTACTATTCCTGGCAACAATCATGATAGACTCTGTAGTTCATATGGGGCAGGCAGGATTAGTTTGTCAAAAAGACAAAAAAAAATCTGTTTTGAAGGAACCAGTAACAAAATGTGCCCCTAAGGTCAACAGTAACAACGTCCTTGCCATTCTCCATAAATGCCATAGAGTGTCCCCAATCTACTGTTTTAAATAGTGACCTAACTAATGATAACTCAACTAATTAAAAGGTATAGCCATGTTAGTCTGGAATATTAGTTCATTCTATGCATCTGAGGAAGCAGACCAAGTCTACAAAAGCTTATGCTACAACTTCTTTCTCTCAGTTACGTCTCAAAGGTGCTACAGGATCCCTTTGCATACTCAACTACTTAAACAATTTCAAATATTAGTGTCGATGGTAATGAACTGTTTTCTCAATTTCTAATACTCAAATCAAATTCATTGTCAAACCCAACATTCTAAACTCCATTTTCTCCCAACAAGGCAACTTACAATAGAGGTTTTTAAAAGGACGGCTAACCTCTCCATGATTAAATAATCTCTCCTGTTAAAAACAACACTGATTAAAAACAGTTTAAAAAGCATTTAAAACATAACAATGAGAGTAAAAGTACAGTGACTATCCACCCCATTGAAAGACCCTTTTGCAACAACCAGTTAAGACCAAAAGCTTTTTTTTTTTTTTAATGAAAGAGTCTTTGCCTGCCCATGGAAGGAGAACAGATTGCTACGGATATTATCTGGATGGTCCATAAAATGTGAATGAACAAAGAATGGCAATTTCTGAAAAAGTGGCTAGTCGAAAAGCAACCTTCGTATGATCAGGGGTGATGGTGAAACAAAATGAACTGGAGGCTCCTTTGGAATGTGCATTCCACTTGTGTGTAGCTTGCTGCCTATAGAAGTTATTGTTGTTGTTGTTACTGTTACTATATTCATTTATATCCCGCCTTTCTTCAACCAGTGGGACCCAAGGCACCTAACAACCTCTTTAAAACCATATAAGCTAAAAACAGTACAGAGTTAACATTACATTATAAATATCAAATTTTAAAAATAATTAAACAATTTGTAAGTAAAAAACACTAAACAGTAAAAAATATTAAAATGCCTTTTACAAAAAATCCTTAAAAATTTAAAAGTGCACCACCAGCCTCACAAGCCCAGCCCTTGTTAGTTCATAAAAATCTGGTGGCATAAAAATGTCTTAACCTGCTGCTGGAAGGAGAGCAAAAATGGGGCCATCTTGGCCTCTTTGGGAAGGGAGTTCCAAAGTCTGGGAGCAGCCACTGAGAAGGCCCTCTCCCTTGTTCCCACCAAACAAGCCTGAAAAGGTGGTGGGACAGAGAGAAGGCCTCTCCAGATTATCTTAAAGCTCTACTGGGCTCATAAAGGGAGATATGGTCCTGCAAATAACCTGGACACATGCCATTTAGGGCTTTATAGGTCAAAAACAGCACTTTGAATTGTGCCTGGCAGCCAATGGAGCTGTTGCAACAAAGGAGTTGTGTGCTCCCTGTAGCCAGCCCCAGGTTAACAACCTGGCTGCAGCTCTTTGAGAGTTAATATGTTTCTTTAAGTCACAGGGGTTGTCTGGTACCATAATTATTTGCATTGTGGTGGATAGTGCTAAGCAAGTCATATTATTGACATCAGAACTAGATTAGCTCTGCTCTGGATTAAACTCTTGTGCTGAAACAAACAACAACAACAAAACAAGGAAGAAGTGGAGTGTAAGGTATTTGCATAACTAGAACTGCAGTCTGAAACACCCTAGGGAGCAAGTCCCATTGAACACAATGGGATTTACTTTTAATGCACAGGATTACAGGATTTAATGTATAGAACTATACTGTAAATCACATTATGTCAAAGGGCCAGAAAAGGACTCAGTCCAATTCACGGCTGAATGCAAAATGTCTGTACATTGACTCTAAGGAATAATTTCCAGTTGTTCTGGAAAATGCTCATACCTACATTTTAAGAACACACATGGCGATTAGCTGCCCCCCTTTTGAGTTTCTGCTTTGAAAAGTGCAGCACCTCCAAACTGTGTACACAAATGACTAAGCCTAGAAAAAGGAATCACAATCCTATACAAACAGCTGGTACCAAGAACGGGATTTGCTTCTGAAATGTGATCTCTGCTTACAAATGTTTTATTGATATTAACAGCTTTGATGATTACAGCAGTACATTCCAAAAGATCAGCCAAATTAAAACTAGTAATTGGGAGTTGGGATATCCATTTGGCTGGATGGCCTTTGAGGTCTCTTCCAACTCTATGATTCTATATTCAGAACTATATTCAACACAGTCAGGCCACGGCCATCCAGCCAAATGGTCAGTATTTCAGTTGATGTGCTGTTACTGAGTTCATTTTGGAGCCCTATCTATTTTGCTAGCAGCAGTTATTAAGTTTTCTTAATTCAATTCAGAAAAAAATAGACTGGAAGGAATAAATTAAGGTAGAGCTAGAATATATTAGACTACCAGATTAGAGCAAGCTGTCCTAAATTTCTAGAAAAGTGGTGAGGTACGATGGGAGTACTGTTTCATCAAGATGTGGAAGGCCAAAAGTTCCCCATCCGTTATTTTGGAAAAATCACTTCTTGTACTACAACCTTCAGAACCCTTCAGCCCCCGTGGCAGAGCAAAGCCTATTACTATTTTTTGAGAGAATGCATTTAAGACTCAAAACACAGTTTTGGAGAAGATCTTGGCAGCAAAACAATACAAAATAAGAGAGAGGGGAGTGAAGTCGAAGGCTTTCACAGCTGGCATCCATAGATTTTCCTTGGGTTTTTTTCTGGGCTGTGAGGCCGTGTTCTGGAATAGAGGGGAGTGTTGTTTTATTTTATGTTGCCCACCAACTGTTAGGAAGACAACCCCATTTTCTTATACATTACGATTCATAAAGCCATCCTACAGTACTCAAGAACAGAATTACAAATGCCTGACATTTAAAATAGAATGACCAGCATGAGGTAACACAAAGGGGTGGGGCTAACTCTTCTGGGGAAAAATGAAATAAAAATAATAACAAATACTTTTTGTTTCCAGCACTTTACTCTCTGTAATTATTTTCAATCTCAATACCAAAAGAAATCTCCCAAAAGACATTATAATTCAATGTACAAGAAGAGTGGTAAAAGACTATATTATGGAAGTCCATTTTAATAAGGGTATTTACTATGAAGGGAAGTTACTTATTTTGATGAAGGAAATCCCAACAAGAATATTGAGAAAATGAAAAGATTATTATTTCTTGGTGGAGTTACTGAAAAAAGGAGAAAATTCCCTTCAGTTGGGATAAACTAGAAGGCGTTTTGTTTACATATAAGAAAGAGAGACTTAAAATCGATACAGTTGAAAAAGCTCAAGAATCTATCCAAAAGAATAAAAAAGATTTTGGACTATAGAGGAAGAAACAAGATGAACAAAATGATAGTAAAAATGAAATGGACCCAGACCCTGAGCAAGAATAAAAAACACCTAGTGAAGAGGATAAAATAAGCAATGAATAAGGCACAGAAAAGATGAAGGGGAAAAAAAAGGATGATGATAGTTTGCTGGACCTATGAGCATTTAAAGTACAATTTGCTCAAGGGAAGTAGAGTGTAGAGATATAACTTGCTACTTGCATAAAATACTGATATTTACAAAAAACATAACATAAAATATTTGTATAAATAAAATTTAATCATTTTTACTTTACATTTTTGTTTCACTAGAAATTAATGGCAGGGACTAAGTTCCTGACTTGGAATGTGAAAGGGTTAAATGCAGGGGGGGGGGAAAGAAAACTAGTACTCCATTACCTTAAGAAAATTGAAGTAGATGTTATTTGTTTACAAGAAACTAAAGTTAAAAAATCTCTTGAATATGTATTAATAAAGAAAAAATTAGGAGATACATTTGTGTCATCAGATACGAAAAAGAAAAAAGGTGTGGTTCTATATGTCAACCCGCAACTAAAACCGACTCTGATTAAAGCGGATGAAAAAGGGAGATATATAATGGTGGAGATATTATTAGAAGAAATTAAAATATTCAACTCAATCTTTATTGCTTTTGGCCAATGGCCATTGCAAGAACCAAAATAATAAAACAATATACATAAAATTTCCATAGGTAATCTATATTACATAAATATATTAAAATTCACATTTAAACCCTTTTAGATCAAATTATCCCCGTTACAAGGAATAGCTATCTCTGCTATATATTTCTTCCTGGTCTTTTTAGCAGCAAGGGCAAACAAGGCTACTCTCCAGGTTACATATTTATCTGCGTCCATAAGGAGATAAAGTAGTTTTTCTTCAGAATTTAGAAAGACTTTATTGTCAGTTAAAGGTAAAATAAAACGCTCCCTAAGATCTTTATATAAAGGACAACAGATTAAATAATGTGCCAAGTCCTCTGAATGGGGGCAGCCAACAATACATGTCCGTTCATTTTTCGGAACTTTTTTAAACCTTCCATCTCTTTCGGCCGATTCAAACATATTAAGTCGCAGTTCTGTGAAAGCTTGACGCAACTGGGCAAAAGTCAAGTTATCAAAATAATCCAGATAATCACAGAATTGCCTAAGGCCATAATATAAAGGGGCACACGAAGAATCCCGAACAGTATGTAAATCTGCAAGTGTAGTAACTTCTAATATTGTGCTGTTTATTTTTACCTTCCTTGCAGGATAATCTAACCCTGCCAGTTCGCTCATTGAAAGCCCATACTTAGAAATTAATTGAGCTGCCCCATGAACCCAGTTCTTAACAGATAATCCATTATTAAGTTCCAGAAGACACTTTTTTGGTAGTCTAGAAATTGGCATCTCCTGGATCTTAAACCAATAATACAAAATCCTTTTGTCTACAGTCGTCCCTTCACATTCGCGGGGGTTCCGTTCCGCGGACCCCCGCGAATGTGAAAAAACCGCGAATAACGACACCCCTCCCCCCTCCCTCCCCAGGCCTTTGCGGGGCCTTGCTAGGCCCCGCGAAGGTCTCCCCGGCCCTCCCTCCCTCCCTCCCCAGGCCTTTGCGGGGCCTTGCTAGGCCCCGCGGAGGTCTCCCCGGCCCTCCCTCCCGCCCTCCCCAGGCCTTCCTGGGGCCTCCGGAGCGTCTCCGGAGGCCCCAGGATCGCCTCCCCAGCCCTCCCCACCCCGTCCCCAGGCCTTCCTGGGGCCTCCGGAGCGTCTCCGGAGGCCCCAGGATCGCCTCCCCAGCCCTCCCCACCCCATCCCCAGGCCTTTCTGGGGCCTCCGGAGATGCTCCGGAGGCCCCAGGATCGCCTCCCCAGCCCTCCCCACCCCGTCCCCAGGCCTTCCTGGGGCCTCCGGAGCGTCTCCGGAGGCCCCAGGATCGCCTCCCCAGCCCTCCCAACCCCATCCCCAGGCCTTCCTGGGGCCTCCGGAGCGTCTCCGGAGGCCCCAGGATCGCCTCCCCAGCCCTCCCCACCTCGTCCCCAGGCCTTCCTGGGGCCTCCGGAGCGTCTCCGGAGGCCCCAGGATCGCCTCCCCAGCCCTCCCCACCTCGTCCCCAGGCCTTCCTGGGGCCTCCGGAGCGTCTCCGGAGGCCCCAGGATCGCCTCCCCAGCCCTCCCCACCGCGTCCCCAGGCCTTCCTGGGGCCTCCGGAGCGTCTCCGGAGGCCCCAGGATCGCCTCCCCAGCCCTCCCCACCCCATCCCCAGGCCTTTCTGGGGCCTCCGGAGATGCTCCGGAGGCCCCAGGATCGCCTCCCCAGCCCTCCCCACCCCGTCCCCAGGCCTTCCTGGGGCCTCCGGAGCGTCTCCGGAGGCCCCAGGATCGCCTCCCCAGCCCTCCCAACCCCATCCCCAGGCCTTCCTGGGGCCTCCGGAGCGTCTCCGGAGGCCCCAGGATCGCCTCCCCAGCCCTCCCCACCCCGTCCCCAGGCCTTTCTGGGGCCTCCGGAGATGCTCCGGAGGCCCCAGGATCGCCTCCCCAGCCCTCCCCACCTCGTCCCCAGGCCTTCCTGGGGCCTCCGGAGATGCTCCGGAGGCCCCAGGATCGCCTCCCCAGCCCTCCCCACCCCGTCCCCAGGCCTTTCTGGGGCCTCCGGAGATGCTCCGGAGGCCCCAGGATCGCCTCCCCAGCCCTCCCCACCGCGTCCCCAGGCCTTCCTGGGGCCTCCGGAGCGTCTCCGGAGGCCCCAGGATCGCCTCCCCAGCCCTCCCCACCGCGTCCCCAGGCCTTCCTGGGGCCTCCGGAGCGTCTCCGGAGGCCCCAGGATCGCCTCCCCAGCCGTCCCCACCCCATCCCCAGGCCTTCCTGGGGCCTCCGGAGCGTCTCCGGAGGCCCCAGGATCGCCTCCCCAGCCCTCCCCACCCCATCCCCAGGCCTTTCTGGGGCCTCCGGAGATGCTCCGGAGGCCCCAGGATCGCCTCCCCAGCCCTCCCCACCCCGTACCCAGGCCTTCCTGGGGCCTCCGGAGACGCTCCGGAGGCCCCAGGATCGCCTCCCCAGCCCTCCCCACCCCGTCCCCAGGCCTTCCTGGGGCCTCCGGAGCGTCTCCGGAGGCCCCAGGATCGCCTCCCCAGCCCTCCCCACCCCGTCCCCAGGCCTTTCTGGGGCCTCCGGAGATGCTCCGGAGGCCCCAGGATCGCCTCCCCAGCCCTCCCCACCTCGTCCCCAGGCCTTCCTGGGGCCTCCGGAGCGTCTCCGGAGGCCCCAGGATCGCCTCCCCAGCCCTCCCCACCCCGTCCCCAGGCCTTTCTGGGGCCTCCGGAGATGCTCCGGAGGCCCCAGGATCGCCTCCCCAGCCCTCCCCACCTCGTCCCCAGGCCTTCCTGGGGCCTCCGGAGCGTCTCCGGAGGCCCCAGGATCGCCTCCCCAGCCCTCCCCACCCCGTCCCCAGGCCTTTCTGGGGCCTCCGGAGATGCTCCGGAGGCCCCAGGATCGCCTCCCCAGCCCTCCCCACCTCGTCCCCAGGCCTTCCTGGGGCCTCCGGAGCGTCTCCGGAGGCCCCAGGATCGCCTCCCCAGCCCTCCCCACCGCGTCCCCAGGCCTTCCTGGGGCCTCCGGAGCGTCTCCGGAGGCCCCAGGATCGCCTCCCCAGCCCTCCCCACCGCGTCCCCAGGCCTTCCTGGGGCCTCCGGAGCGTCTCCGGAGGCCCCAGGATCGCCTCCCCAGCCCTCCCCACCCCGTCCCCAGGCCTTCCTGGGGCCTCCGGAGCGTCTCCGGAGGCCCCAGGATCGCCTCCCCAGCCCTCCCCACCCCATCCCCAGGCCTTCCTGGGGCCTCCGGAGCGTCTCCGGAGGCCCCAGGATCGCCTCCCCAGCCCTCCCCACCCCATCCCCAGGCCTTTCTGGGGCCTCCGGAGATGCTCCGGAGGCCCCAGGATCGCCTCCCCAGCCCTCCCCACCCCGTCCCCAGGCCTTCCTGGGGCCTCCGGAGCGTCTCCGGAGGCCCCAGGATCGCCTCCCCACCCCTCCCCAGGCCTTCATGGGGCCTCCGGAGCGCCTCCGGGGGCCCCGTGGACGCCTCCCTGGGCCTCCCCGCTCCCTCTATGTCTTTCACGGGGCCTCTGGAGGCCCCGTGTCGCGGTTTTGGGGGGGCCCGGGGGGGCCCTCCCAAAACCGCGAATAACCGAAACCGCGAATGTCAAGTTCGCGAATGTGGAGGGACAACTGTATTTGGCTTTCTAAGGTTGGAACAAAAGTTTCGAGACGAAGCATAGCAGTTGGGGTATCCCTAGGAAGTCCTAGTAATGCCCTTAAAAAATAATTTTGAGACACTTCTAAACCTAGGACCTTAGGTATGCCCCAGATTTCTGCCCCATAAAGGATTTGTGCCAAAGTTTTAGCTTTGTAAACCATTAGAGCAGGCTTTACTAAATTGCCTCCCTTGTTAGCAGCAAAGCTCAACGTTGCTTTAGCCGATCTATAAGCTTGAATTTTGATATTTATCATATGTTGTTTCCAGGAGGCTGATTCAGAAAAGAAAATTCCCAGATATTTAAAAGATTTAACTTGTTTTATTATATGCTCATCTAAGTGCCAGGAGTGTATTTTGGGGTGCCTACCAAAAACCATAGCCTGAGTTTTATCGTAATTTATTGTCAGGACATTTTTTTTACAGTATGATGAAAATCTGGCAAGCAAACGTCTTAAGCCCACCTGAGTTCTAGATAGGAGGATAATATCATCAGCATACATTAGCAGAGAAAGTTTTTGATCCAGAATGGTGACTGGGGCATACTGTAAACCTTCTAACTCCTTAACAATATCATTAATGTAAAAGTTAAATAAAAAAGGGGCTAAAATACAGCCCTGTTTAACACCAGTATAGGTATTTATTTTGGGGGAAAGATGGCCAGCCAAATCAACTTTGACCTGTATCGAGGTATTAGTATATAAAGCCCTAACAAGATATAATAAGCGGGGGTCAATATCTGCTTTCTCTAGCTTTTGCCACAAGAGGTCCCTAGGGACTGAGTCAAAAGCTGACTTTAAGTCAATGAAGCAAGCGTAAAGTTTTTGCTTCATGTTTTGAGTATATTTGCAGATCAAAAAATTTAATACAAAACACAAGTCAATAGTAGATTTCCCCTTCTGAAAACCAGCTTGGACTTCAGATATTAAATCATGTCTCTCAGACCAATCTTCTAAGCGTTCTAATAAGGTACGTGCATACAGTTTAGAAGAGATATTTAAAAGACTAATCGGCCTATAATTGGCAGGATTTTTTTTGTCTCCCTTTTTATGTATGGGGGCAACAATGCTTGATCTCCATCCTTCAGGGATACATCCTGATTTATTTATATAGGTAAACAGTTTAGCCAAAATGGGTGCCCAATAATCTGATTTTACATTAAATAATTCCATGGGAATCATGTCTTCCCCAGGAGCTTTGTTAATTGATTGTTTGGCCATATTTTTTTTTAACCTGTTCAGGGGTAACCTCTGGCCATTCTGGTAAAGTGGCAATTTGAGGAAGATATAAATGAGGATATGGAGTTAGTTTGCAACTATATATGTTTGCAAAATATTCCTCCCATACATTACTTTGAATTACTGCTTCCAAAGAATGATCTATTGTTCTGGTCGCTCGTGCAATAATGTGCCAGAATTTTTGTGAATCCTTTTGCATAGCAGCATAACCCAGTTCTTTCCATTGAGATATATAATAATTATGTCTCTTTTCATTAAGTAGCATTTTATAATCATTCCTCAACCGAGCTATATATAAGTGTGTTTCCATGTCTTCCTTTTTGGCCTTTAGTTTTAGAACCCTCAGTGCTTTCACTAACATTTTTTTCATCTTGCGACATTCCTCATCAAACCAGGTCTGAGATTTAAATCTAAGCATTTTAGAGTTAGACGATGATATAAGAAATGGTTTTAAATGAGATAAAAGGATTTCATATGACCCAATGATATTGTCAGATTCATACAGAATATTTTCTCTTAGTTTAACAAAATCAGATGATTTCAAGATGTTAATAATTCTGTCTTGGAGTTGTTCGTTCCACCTTAGTCGTTTGCCACCAAGGATTAAATAATTGGAGCCATCAACATTACGAGGAACAGTCAGAGAGCCAGATGTTAAAATATGCAGCTGTAAGGGGTTATGATCACTCTCAGCCCGGGGGATTATTATAAATGAGTCACGAAGTACTGGAACAGAGCTAGTGGCCATAAAGTAATCGACAGTACTAGCATGGCCTTTGGGAGAAATAAATGTATAATTCCCATTTAGATCTCCAAGACCATGGCCGTTACAGAGTTGAAGATTGTATTTGATTACTAACTCACATAAGTGTTTCCCAGCAGCATTAGCTGTCTTATCCAGAGCTGCCCTAAGGGAAAGTTCTGGGACATTTTCTATGCATAATCCAAAAATTGTGTTATTGAGGGAAACAGTGCCGATCCTGGCATTGAAGTCACCTCCAATGATCACCCATGGATTAGGAGATTGGATGTCTAATTCCTCCAGAATATAGTTCAATCTGTCCCAGAGCAAACATTCCTTAACACCAGATCTTGCTGGAGGAATATACGTACAGATAATGTGTAATGGTACAGGGGCAATATTAGAGATTGTTAACACTAGGAAATTAGAGGTATTTAATGAATGAAATTGGGAGATAATAGCATTAAGTGTGGTTGAAATTAGAACAGCAAGACCTCCTGAAGGTCTCCCAAACTTCCTAATTTTTATAGCTGGAATAGTGTAAGAAGTATAACCTTGTAGGTTTATAACACCTCCATTGGGTACCCATGTTTCTTGGAGAAGGATGATATCATATGATTGTACGAATTTTAAAAAATCCTCATCCTGTATCTTATTAGACCATCCTGCTATGTTCCAGGACATGACTTTGATTGAATCTGCAACAAGTCAAGATTTTCCTATAGAAGGCAGAGTGAATTGAGCATGTCCATCAGCTGTTTTAGTAGTATCCATTCCTTTGAAGCAGTTCCCAATACTCTCCATATCATGATTATTAACATTAATGTTTATGGCTAAGAGATTGTGTGAGTCAATTCTGTTGCCAGACATAAGGCCATCAGTAGGGGCCCCAGCTAATTCCATAATTTGTGTAACCCTGTTGGCAGCTGTATACTCTGATTCACATATTTTATTTAATCTAGCTTGAAGTGAATTCAGTCTACCTGTGATAAGCAACTTATCAAAAAGGGGGAGTCTGGTAAATGAATCTATAAGGCTGACTTCATTCATATCATCCATTAATATGTTGTTTGGGATGTCCTGAGAGGCATGGGGAATTTCAGGGTTGGGACATGTATCATCCAAGCAAATCAGATCCTCATCCGTCTGTCGAGGCTTATCAGAGTCCATCAATGACAGATCGTTTATAGAGGATGAAGTATTAGCAATTAAAGGATATGGTGCTGAGTAGCAAAAGACTCTTGTTACTTCAATATTTGATCGAGAGATTAATTTCTTCAATTTGTATAGCCTTGCTGCTATATCAGCATCCCTAAACGTTATAAGGGCTCTGGCCGTCAAATAATTATAAAATAAGTATTGGACATTTTCTATATCCCCTTCTTTCATAAAAGTTATTCCAAGGGCTGTAAGCTGTTGTAAAAAGTGGGATTTCCTGCTGAATTGGGAGATGAAACCATGTGGCTTAGGGTAGTTAATGAATGCTAGTTGTGATCTTTTTAGAACTAAAGATGGTGTATTAGATCTTGTTTGAGGAGCAGATAAATGCTGTTTATTGTCTTTTTTGTTTAACTGGGAGGTACTATTATTGTTACTGCCCTCATCTTTCCCCTCTAGTATCTGTTTTTTTATCTGAAGTCTTGTTGAGTTGCTAGAATCCACCTGGGAAGAGTTTGCTAATGGGGAAGGTTCATTTGGTTTTGCAGCCAGCTTTATTTCCTCTCTTTTATTCTTAATGGAGCCTGTAACCTCCCTTGTTAAACCTAAATTTGTAGGATATTTTGAGGGATTGTCTAAGAGACTAAATAGTCTCTTGAAGTTAAAGTTTACAGCCTTCCTAGCTCTGACCAGTTGTTTCTCCAAATTTCGGCTAGGAGCATTACTTATAGTCCCCCTCCTCTTTTTGCTCTTCTTTTTATTAGATTGCTTTTTAGATTTGTTATCTGACTGAGGAGTAACTTGGCTCAAACTAATATCATTACAAGGTGAGAGTTTACCCAAATGATCTACATCTGTATTTAAAAGCCCTACAGTTTTGGGGGGTGCGGCTTGTAAGATCCCTTCGCTAATAGTCCAGGATATTATATCTATGTTATTTTTTATAGTGGTTAATAGATCATGTTGTTTTTTTAACATGTCAAATAACACTGAGAAATGAGGATTTTCATTCACTATTAACTTGTTTAATTTCTCATCAGAGTCTGCTAAGGGATGCAAAGTTTCTTCATATTTGTGGGATTCTGCATCTAGAGCACTTAGCTGTTGGTTAATTGTTTCCCTACGCTTACTGTATTCTTCTAATGTTCTTTTTTCATTCTCCAATAAGATTTCCAAAGGAGGCATATCCTCAAAAAAAGACAAAATATCATCTTTATCTTTATTCTTAGGGTCACTTGTCTGATCTAAGTTTATGATATTATTATCTAGCTTTAGTTCTGGATGCTCATGATCGAGAGGCAGACTCCTATTCAAGTTAAGGCCCATTTTCATATCATTAGTTGGATTATATTCTGGTAGAGATAGTTGAGGATCGAGATCAGGGGTGTTGTCAGGTATATCAGAGGAAGCATCCTCAGTAGGGTCAGTTTTAACAGTATTAATATGTTTACCTTTCAAGTTATAAGATTCTCCCCTGTGAGTACCATTTGAGTACTTGGCCACTTTACCTCTGTTCCCTCTTGTGATTTTAACAAAGGGCCAGATTGAGCTGAAGGGAGTATTTTTGTTAATTTTAGAGGATTTTCTAGGTTTCTTTGAGAGGTCAGATTGACTCCTGGTTACTACCATGATGATTAGCCTAAGCCAGCAGAAAGGGGGGGGGACTATAAACCCACACTATAGAATAAATATCACAAGTACAATAAAACAAAAAACTATTAACAGTGTGATCATGTAAAATATATTATTATATATAAAATAGATAAAAAATGTCAATAACTATATATAGTAAAATCTGAGCTATATTGGTTAAAACAACCAGTAAACAGAGGCTACTGTAGCAAATTGAGTATTAAACCTGTTACAGCACCCTCTGAATGGCTTTGAGCAAAAAAGAAAGGAAACAGAACAAAATACAAGGCTAACTAGAATAATAATTATAAACATCTGCGAGATAAGCTCTCATTTCCTTACACAAGACACCAAAGCTTAAGCACAAAGTGGGACAGTAGCAAACAGCTGCAGCTGGGGATAGTGATGTGGGATGGGGGCAGGTGGCCTTTGACGTTGTCGCCACTACCTCCCTGCCTCTCCAGGGCTCCTCCACCTCAGGCAGTGCTACTGCTGCAGCGGTGGATGAGGGTGGCTTTTAGCTGCTCGCGGTGGAAAAAGTGGTGCCTGAAGCCTTTTTTAGAAGTTGCAAATGCCCAAACTCACTTCCAGTTGCTGCTGGAGGAAAAAATGATGGCTGAAGTCTTTTTAAAGGCTGCAGAAGCCCAAACTCCCTTCTAGCTGCTGCTGAAGGGAAAGGTGGTGGCTGAAGGCGTTTTAAAGGCTGCAGAAGCCCAAACTCACTCCTAGCTGCTGCTGGAGGTAAAGGTGGTGGCTGAAGTCGTTTTAAAGGCTGCAGAAGCCCAAACTCACTCCTAGCTGCTGCTGGAGGTAAAGGTGGTGGCTGAAGGCGTTTTAAAGGCTGGAGAAGCCCAAACTCACTCCTAGCTGCTACTGGAGGTAAAGGTGGTGGCTGGAGTCCTTTTAAAGGCTGCAGAAGCCCAAACTCACTCCTAGCTGCTGCTGGAGGAAAAGGTGGTGGCTGAAGTCCTTTTAAAGGCTGCAGAAGCCCAAACTCACTCCTAGCTGCTGCTGGAGGTAAAGGTGGTGGCTGAAGTCCTTTTAAAGGCTGCAGAAGCCCAAACTCACTCCTAGCTGCTGCTGGAGGAAAAGGTGGTGGCTAAAGTCCTTTTAAAGGCTGCAGAAGCCCAAACTCACTCCTAGCTGCTGCTGGAGGAAAAGGTGGTGGCTGAAGTCCTTTTAAAGGCTGCAGAAGCCCAAACTCACTCCTAGCTGCTGCTGGAGGAAAAGGTGGTGGCTGAAGTCCTTTTAAAGGCTGCAGAAGCCCAAACTCACTCCTAGCTGCTACTGGAGGTAAAGGTGGTGGCTGAAGTCGTATTAAAGGCTGCAGAAGCCCAAACTCACTCCTAGCTGCTACTCAAAAATTAAAATATTGATAGTAGGTATCTATGTTTCTATAGAAGAAAAATCTAATTTTTTTAGAGAACTAAAAGAAGTACAGTAATTGGACAAATGGGTTACAATAATTGGTGTATATTAGGTGATTTTAATGGTGTTGTAGATCCAAAACTGGACAGATACTCAGGAAAAAAGAGTTCTGAAAAAATAATTAAGAAACATCAAGGGAAATTACCCAAAGAATTTTTTGATGTAACGGAAGAATTGCAATTGGTTGACATATGGAGATTTAAAGAGGGAAATGCCAAGGATTTTACCTTTTATTCAGATGTGCATAATTTGTTGTCAAGGACTGATATGTTCTGGATTAGTAACAATTTGGATAATAATATCACAAAAATAGATATGCTACCAAAACCTCTGTCGGACCATAACCCAGGCTTGGTAAAGATTAAAACTAGGAAGAAAGTAATGAGTTGGAGGTTAAACGAATCACTGTTAACTAAAGAAGAGGTTATAGAAGACGGGAGGAGAAAAATTAAAAGAATACTTTGATTTAAATTTGAATAAAGAGACAAGCAATAAGGTGGTATGGGATGCCGGAAAAGCCGTGATGCAAGGCATTTTTAAAAAATGGAATGTAATAATAAGTAGAAAAAAGCAAGAAAGAAGAAAAAAAATTAAACGAAATAAAGCAAAAGGAACAAGAATTACTAAAAGTCCCAAACAATAAGGCAATTAGAACACAAATTAAATTACTACAACAACAATTAAATATGACAATGACAGATGAAATGAAGAAAAGCATGGACTTTATAAAACAAAAAGATTTTGAATTTGGCAACAAACCAGGGAGATGGTTATAGATTAAGAAAAGATTGGGCCAAAAGATTAATAGTAAAAATAAAAGTGGGTGATAAGGAAATAACAGACGAAATCCAAATTCAGAAAATATTTCATAATTATTTCAGCTCTATATTTCAAAAGAAGGAAATCCCCATAGCCCAGATGGAAGAATATATTAAAAAATGTAAAATTCCTAAATTGACAGAATTACAAAGAAAAGAATTAAGGATATAACTATCGATGAAATTGCAGAAATAATAGGAAAAATGAAGTCAAAAAAGTCTCCGGGACCAGATGGACTTCCAGCGGATTACTACAAAACATTTCAAGTAGCATTAATTGGTCCTTTTTTAAGAGTAATAAAAGATATCTCAGAAAAAAACCAGATCCCAGATAGTTGGAGAGATGCGAGCATTGTCTTAATCCCAAAAGAGGGATGAGATCAATTACAAATAAAGAATTATAGACATCTCCTTATTGAACGAGGACTATAAAATGTTTGCTGCAATATTGGCCAATAGACTTAAAAAATTTCTAACAGAATATATACAAAGTGATCAAAACAGTTTTCTGCCTAAACAATAAATAAAGGATAACATTAGAGCAATAATTAATGTGTTAGAATACTTACACTATCACAATGAAGTAAAAAGTCCTTTTTTTTTAGATGCATAAAAAGCATTTGACAATTTAAATTGGCCTTTTATGATAAGAGCATTAGAGGAGATGGAAATTGGCAAAAAAAATTGTAATTGGATCCAAATGATATATAGAGAACAAAAAGCAAGACTAATTATAAATGGGAATTTAATGAAGGAATTAAAAATTGAAAAAGGTACCAGACAAGGCTGTCCACTATCCCCCTTATTATTTATCTTAATATTACAAATTTTAATTAATGAAATTAGGAAAGATAAAGAAATTAATGGGCTTAGAGTAAAAAAAGAAGACCATAAGGTGAGAGCATATGAAGATGCTTTGGTTATTATTTTAGAAGACCCACTAAAAGGAGTAGATCGGTTAATGGAAAGAATAGAAAAATTTGGCAAATTAGCGGGATTTAAAATTAACAGGGAAAAAACAAAAATATTAACAAAAAATTTGGACGTGAAAGACAAAAAAGAATTAGAGGAAAGGTCAGGATGTGAGATTGTTAAAAAAATAATATATCTGGGAATTAATTTATCAACTAATAATCAACAACTATTTAAGAATAATTATGACAAAGTGTGGAAGGACATTAAAACAGACCTAAATAGATGACAGGGCCTAAGTTTATCACTTTTAGGGAAAATATCTACGATTAAAATGAACGTGCTACCGAAATTAATGTTTCTTTTTCAAACTATACCCATAATTATCTCAAACAAAATGTTTAAGATTTGGCAAACAGACTTAAGTAAATTCATTCGGGCTGGGAGGAAACCTAGAATTAAATGGAAATTATTGTCAGATGATAAAGAAAGAGGAGGAATGGGATTACCAGACCTGAGATTATATTTTGAAGCAGTGTGTCTGTCATGGGTAAAACAATGGGTGGTACTGGAGAATAAAAGAGACCTAGAATTAGTGGGATTTGGGTTGAAATTTGGCTGGCACGGTTACTTAAACTATGACAAAATCAGAGTTAATAAAGATTTCAAAAATCATGTAGTGAGGAGAGCCTTACTTAGAATTTGGGAAAAATACAAACATAGACTATGTCCAAAAATTCCAGGATGGTTGTCCCCACAGGAGGCTTTCTGCAAAAATGAATTGAGGGATTATAATTGGTTAATTTATCGAGTGCTAATGATGAAACAAGGAGACTCATGGAGAATTAAGGAATGGCAAGAACTGAAATCGGAGGGAATTCAAGTACATTGGCTAACCTATTACCAGATAAGATCTAGAATTAAGGAGGACCTAAAAGAAAGGCAGTATGAAGGAGAAATCTCAGACTTTGAAAAGTTGTTAAGATCAGATAATCATTTAATTGGTAGGTTATATAAAATGCTACTAAAATGGAATACAGAAGATGAAACTGTAAAACATTGTATGGTCAAGTGGGCCAAAGATATTGGATATAGTATTAACCTAGAAAAAATGGGAGGGGGTATGGAAAAAGGAACTGAAGTTCACATGCTGTTATAATTTAAGAGATTTTTTTTATAAATTAATGTATAGGTGGTACATGACCCCATATAAGTTAGCGAAAATGAATAAGAAATGCTTCTCACAATGCTGGAGATGTAAAGAGTGAATAGGATCCTTTTACCATATGTGGTGGGAGTGTAATAAGGTTAGAAAATTTTGGCTTAAAATAAATAGAGAAATAGAAAAAATAATAGGTGTCGAATTGGGTATATGGCTGGATTTATATTTATTAAATATGATAGATACTCAAAATCAACAGGAAAAGGCACATAGATATCTACTATATTATTTGATTACTGCAGCGAGATTGATGTTGGCAAGAAAATGGAGAAAGGACATGATCCCGATGAAATTGGAATGGCTAGAAAAGGTTACAGAATTGGCACAATTAGATAAACTTACAAATTGGATAAGAAAGAAAACTATGAAAGATTATATAAAGATATGGGAACTGTATATTACTTATCTTAAACAAAAAAAAATGGGGAAACAAGTATAATTGGTTTTTACAGTTAAATAACAAACAGAATAATGAATTTTTATATGGATAAAGATGTTCATTGCTTATTGGTAAATTCATAATCCTAAAAATACGTTAACTGGAGAGACTATATATTTTGGAATTATATGCAATGAACCAAGCCAGTAGATAAGAATGAAAGCAATGTTGAATATGGGATATAAGGAGGATTAGATATAAAGCTAAGTGATAATGTAATTTGTAGGAGGTGATCTTTGAATTGGACTGTCAAGCCAAAAAAGAGTAAGTGGGAAGTCTTTTAAATTTGGGTGTATGTTGTGTCTTGTATGTAAGATGGTTAAATTAATAGTTTGTTTTTTATAATAAGGATATGAATTGTATTATCATTTGTGTTTTTGTTTTGTTTTGGTATGTACCTAGTTTTGTTTTGTTTTTGTAAATGTTGTATATTTGTTGTTGTTATTATTTAATATTTAATAAAGTATAATTTAAAAATGAACAACAACAAATGCCTGACATTTAAAATAGAATGACCAGCATGAGATAACACAAAGGGGTGGGGGGAGATGAAATAAAAATAATAACAAATACTTTTTGTTTCCAGCATTTTACTCTCTGTAATTTATTTTCAATCTCACTCTTTCCCTTTCAGTGGGTGAGAGATAGGGTTTGGATAAATTCATACAGCTGATTTCTTTTCTCCCAAGCCCAAAACAAGGATGGGGAAATCAATAAACCATGTAATTTTTCATCTTCATTCTGGTAAGGTTTTCAGTATTGTCATGCATAGTAAATTTATTCAATAAACTTTAAAGTAACTCATATGTTATAAATGTCCCCTTTTCAATGTAAACATAATGCATATTTTGAAAAGCTTTTTGGGGATTAACAAAACATAAATTACTTTTACTAACCTCTCAGTTCTGGTTTAATCATAATTGATCCAGCTCCTTTAGAAGTATCAGTATATATAGGGGCCTCTGTCACAAAATCCTCCTTTTAAAGACAGTTTGAGATAGAGATCTTTTGGGGGCTGAATGTAGTAATTCTGATGTTGACAGTCTTAATCTCTATATACAATTCTGCAAATCCAAACAGATTGAAGGACCAGCACTGAATGTTTACAACAAAACCCAGCACCACTTGCTTGATGTAGCTGAAAATTTTGGTCTGGTTGTTAGAAGAGTTTCAGCTTCCCACTCAGATCTGAGCTTCCTGACCAATTTTGGTTCTTGCTCCTATAAACTATATGGTTTTCCTTACAACCTATTGAAATGTGGAATTAGGCTGGCTAATTATGCATTGCCTCCCCCATAAAAAGGACAAAAAAGGATGCAGATTCAGGCAAAATTTAAGGCAATTTTTAATACTTGCCATTTACTACTTGATATGTTTCAATGGATTCCCATCTTAGGAGAACTGTAGGATAGAAATCCAATAAATGAATAAATGATGAAGATTTAGGAATCATTGCCATAATGTAATACATCTCACCATATAAAGGAAGACTGTGACACACTCCTCCTCTGTTTTTTATCCAAGGTGCTATCTGCTGATGGACAACTTCAAGATCTCTGCCTTTCTCATTTCTTACTGTTCTTTATCTTGAAAACCAGAATTTACTGGGTAGCCTTTAAAGTAGAGGACTCGCCACTGTAGGCTGAAGTGCTGCGCTAAACATCTCAGAGGAACAGCAAAGTACATATATAATAAGTGAATAATAGAAATTATACATTTTACTAGAGCCTTTCTTCTCAGTTATGCATTAGCACCAGCAGCTGATGGTGTCCATGTTAGTGGGAGTGGTGAATCCAACCCATGTGTTAGGCTGAATTTTAAAGGCATGATCCAAACATTCTTTTGGTGGGTTGGGTTCAGCACCGTAGGCAGCTCCTTTGAACTTCAGACCAGAATCTGAAGTGGGCTTATGACTCCACTGACATGGGAGCCACTAGCTGCCACTGTACACTGGACAGCAAAACTAAGCACTGAGGGACAGACTTGCTAGACGCTTCCCACTTGCTCTGGGGCTAAGATCTGAGGTCTTTTTAGTTCCAGCAAGAGACCATCCATCACTTTATTTATATCCTAGGCTGGGACTCAAGGTGGATGATTGAACAACAGGATGAGTGTGTGGTAGAAGCAGCACTTTTAACATTTTAAAGTATTTTTTACTTGTTGAGTATTATCTTGAGAAAATAACTCATTGTATTTGCTCATTATAAAAAGAGTACCCATGCATTTTAGCTAGCATGTTGATCTTTAGTTATATTTCAGCTGATTATTTTACCAGTTTTTATACAACTTTGTTAACACAACATTGGTGATACCCCAAGTATAAATTGGTCCTATAATTAATCACTAATGGTGCAGCCAACCCTGGACTGTATGTAGTAGTCAAGCAAATGCATGTAGGCTCAGGGTATTCCATGGCAATGCTGCCACTCTTTCCTTTAAGTGCATTTACTAAACTCAATCTACTGGTCTGAAAAAGATTATAATCTTTGGATTACAACCTGGCATTCTCCATGCTGAGTGGGAATCTTCTGTCTGCACATGCCCTCTGTGCATAGACACTGGGAAAGTCTGCTGGATAACCTAGGGCGAATTCTGTTTTGCACTCTGCATTCTGCTCCAGCATAATTTAGAAGATGTGCTGCCTCCTACTTCACTGAAGCTCTACAATACTTTCAGCCACTTCTCTTTTAACTTTTGTATATGCACGATTTTCATTTAAATTACACTAGAACAGCTTTTGTGAACCCAGCACCCTCCAAGATGGGCTGGACCACAGCTTCCACCATTCCCAACCAGCATGGCCAATGCTTGCTGGGGATGATGGAGATGTACTCCAGCATATCCAGAGACGTGTGCTATGTTGAGAAAGCCTGAATTTGGGTATGAATGCCCAAGACATTCAGCTTGCCTACAATGGTTCTTGGGATCTCAGCCAGCTAGTGAAAAGATGGAATAAATATTGTATTTATTAAAACAGGATACCTTTCTGTTCACTCTGGTTTTAAGTTATCCTCTATGGTAGTGGGCTAATATAAATCTGTTATAAACAGCATAGCGACAAAGTCTATTGAGTACTATCCTGAACATAAAGGATAAATTAGGAAGCAAATGAGGAAGGAAGGAAGGAAGGAAGGAAGGAAGGAAGGAAGGAAGGAAGGTAAAACATAATCAATTTGTCCCAGTCTGTGAGTAGTATCAATGTCATGGCCATGTACATTTAAAAAAAAAAAAGAGGAAGAGAGTCAAAGAGGCATCAAATAAAAGTAGCATTGTCTGCTTGTAGATGTTTTAAACATACACTTTGTTTCTCTGTTTTGAACATGTACCCAGTGATAACACTGTGGCCTCTTGTTTAAAACATGAGAAATGACGTTTGGAGGACACAATGAAAGACAATTGCTCTTTCGCTACGCTTAAATATTCTGGACCTGGAACAAAATGTCCTAATCCATCCCCAAACAAACCAGCCTAGTTTCTATAAACACAGACTGGTTGTAACAGGTGGGATTTCTTTTCAGCTAGATGAATAGCCACTTATTAAACACAAGAAAGCAGCAGTTGCTGCCCTGCAGGAAATGGCGAGCAATGGTGACTTTTGTGATTTGATATTTGGGACCTTCCACATGAGGATAAATGAAGAGATATGTTGCTTCCATTGTGCCTTGGTGACCAGGTGAAAGTTTATTTTCCACCCAGTGACAGCTGGTGACTTCCATGTCACTGTGGAGGTAAATCTACTCTGGGTTTTAGTCCCAAATTTAAAATAAATATCAAAGGTGCTGAACCCTATCCCAAAACAGACTCAGCATCTTGGAAAGAACCTCTTCTTCCATATTAGCTTGTCCAAAATTTGAGATCCTCAATGGAGGCCCTTGGGGAAAAGTAATATAAATAAAATGATTGATTTAAAAAATATGTTTTTATTAAACACTTAATTTTTACAGTCTATAAAACACACCCAAGGGGAAAAAAACAATAAATAATATAAATACAGAAACAGAAATAAACACCAAGCCCTCCATCTAATCTAACCCCCGCATATCTACTCTAACCCACATAACTGAACAAGACATGACAAAACTATAAAACTTACACTAAAAAGAGACATTGAGATTCCAACTTATCAGCTAAAAGTAGAAAATCCTAATAACTCCCTTGAACAAAAAAACTTATCTAATCCAAATATTGCTATAATTTTACTGGTAAGTAATTTAACCTCATTTCTGCTACTATGGTTATATCATTATATATATTTCAATTATTATACAGTATCCTCTACCACCTGCTCATAGCTTCATTCAAAAGTTGTAACTATATTACCATTAGCTTCTGAAAGGATCTCTATTATAGATTTCCACACTTTTTTGAATTCATCAATAGTTTACTCATTTAACAAAGTAGTCTCCATTTCAACCATATCGTAGAACTTCGGCAACCACTCTTCCACTATCGGAACAGTCTGTTGTTTCCAAATCTGGGCATAAATTAATCTTAATGCTGTGGACATATATCTTATTGTCCTCCCATATTCTTGCTCTGAAGAATCTTCTAACAGTCCCAACAAAAATATTTCTGGTTTCGATTGTAGTTTGATTTTCAATATTTCTTCCATAGTTTTGTGGACAGATATCCGAAAGTGTTTTGCTTTCTCACAAGTCCACCGCATATGATAAAATGCCCCTTCATATATCAAACATTTCCAGCACATTTTTGATGAGCCTTTATATATATTAGATAACTTAATTGGTATTAAATACCATCTATACATCATTTTATAGAAGTTTTCTTTTAAATCATAACTTAAAGTAATCTTCAACCCCTTTCCCCACATATTTCCCCACTGAGATAACTATGTATTATGACCAATATTTTGGGCCCATTTTAACATACATTCCTGCACTTGCTCAATAAAGTGATTGATTGTGTATCCCACCACCCTGAGAAGCTAGGGGTTGGTGAGTACACATGACAGGGCATTTTCTGTAGTAGCAGGGAGCCAACATGGCATAGTTGTTTGATTGTTGGACTATGACTCTGGAAGAGGAGACGTTTGAATCCCCACTCAGTCATGAAAACCCACTGGGTGACCCTGGGCAAGTCACACAGTCTCAGCCTCAGAAAACCCTGTGATAGGGTCGTGTTAGGATCACCATAAGTTGGAAACAACTTGAAGGCAACAACAACAAAACACCCCAGGTGCAACCCTTCCAAGGAAAGTCAAGTTGGCAGCATTTCACCTGAGCTTCCCACAAGATGCTAAAAAGTATAATACTTCATATTGCCTTTGGGATGGATGCTCTGCTCATGAGAATACTGTAGTTACTTTTCAGTTACTCAAAAATAAAAATTAGTGGGGTGCACTTTAAAAACTAGTTTTTAAAGAAAGTGATTTAGTCTTTTTTTTTAAAAAAGGTTTTCTTTGTTTGTATTTAATGTTTTAAATAATGTTTTTATTTTCTTGTACATTGCCTGATGGACTGAGAGTCAATAAATAAATATCTTCTTTAGACTAAATCTTGTGCTAGGAGAAAGGCGGGATATAAATTAGCTAAACAATAAACTAAAACTTTTTAAAAAAAACCCAGAATGGATTCATCACCCAAGTGATATCGGAACATTGGTACTTACTGTGAAGGTTCCTTTTCAGCAGTAGAGGGGAGGGAGTCCTTCTCCTTGGGTACTGGCTCCGCCTCTGGCTAATACAGACAGGGCAATCTACAAATCAGAAAGAGACAGAGAAATCCCCTCAGAGGAGGAGCCACTCCCACTCCCCAGAGAAGGTCACCAGCCCTCCAGCTAAATATCAAAAAACAATCAACAAAACACCTACTAACCTACTCCCCCCCTTTTTTGGGGAGGGTAAGGACCCCTCCCCTCTACTGCTGAAAAGGAACCTTCACGGTAAGTACCAATGTTCCATTTTCCAGCAGAGAGGGGAGGGGAGTCCTTCTCCTTGGGACCTAACCAAGCGGTCCAAACAGGATGGGAGAATACCTATTTACAACCTCTAACAACTTGCTGTAAAACCTGCCAGCCAAAGGCCACATCTGCAGAAGCATAGGTGTCAATCCGGTAATGTCTAGTGAACATTGACGATGATGACCACGTCGCCACCTTACAAATGTCCAAGATGGACTGAGAGGTCCCCAAGACCACCGACATGGCTGCACTCCACGTGGAATGGGCCTTAATCCCCTCCGGGACAGGTAATCTGGAACTTACATACGCCTGCTCTATGCACTGTCATAACCACCTCGCTATGGTGGAAGAAGAAACCTTATTACCCTTTGCTCTACCAGCAAAGGCCACAAACAGAGCATCAGATTTGCGGAATTCCTTGGTCCTCCTCACATACATTTTCAATGCTCTTCTCACATCTAGTGTATGCCATAACTTCTCCAATTCTGCGTCTGGCTTAGGACAGAAGTATGGTAAAACTAGCTCCTGGGATCTATGAAATAGAGAATTTACTTTCGGCCTAAAAGAAGGATCCAATCTCAAGGTTACCAACTCCTTCTGAAAAATATACAATTCTTCTCTAATGGACAAAGCCCCTAACTCCAAGACACGTCTAGCCGAAGTAATAGCTACCAGAAAGACCACCTTGAGCGTGAGCAGTCTCAAGTCAACCAACCTAATTGGTTCAAACGGGTGACTCATGAGTACATTGAGTACCACGTTCAGTTTCCAAGATGGGAATCTGTGTACTACTGGAGGACGCAGAGTAGCCACATCCTTCAGGAAACTGCACACATGAGTATGTGATGCCAGCGGTTTATTTCTACTCCCTTTCAGGATAGTGCTCAGGGCCGACACATGCTGTCTTAAGGTGTTTGGTGAAAGACCCTTCTTCAACCCCGATTGTAAAAACGCTAGCATCATCCCCACTGATGCTTTTAGAGGACGGATCCCCTTGCCCTTGCACCACCTGCAAAAAGCACTCCACGTGACCTCGTATAATCTGATGGTAGAGGGTCTCCTAGCCGCTAGCATAGTGTCCACTACCTCACTATCATACCCTTTATCTAGCATTCTCTTCTGCTCAACCTCCAAGTGTGTAATTTTAACCAGCCCGGGTCTGGGCGCAGAAGTCCATATTGTACCAGCAGATCCAGCCATGGAGGTAGTGGCCATGGTTCCTGTATCTGAAACTGGATCAGGTCTGGGAACCATGGTCTTTGAGGCCAGCCTGGGGAAATGAGGATCACATCCACCTTCTCCTGCCTGACCTTTCACACTACTTGATTTAGTAGCGATATCGGGGGGAAAACATAACAAAAGGCCCGAGGCCAAGGTATCGTGAGTGCATCGAAGGCTAATGCCACCCTGGTCCAGAACCTGGATACAAACCACGGAAGCTTGTGATTTTCCCTTGAGGCAAACACATCCACCCACGGTTCCCCAAAGCGGAAAACTATCATCTGAAAGACGAGATTGTTGAGACTCCATTCGGCGTGCACCAAGGTATTCCAGCTCAGCCAATCTGCCTAGGAGTTCAGAGTTCCCTGGAGGTACTCTCCCTTGATGGCCTTTAGATGAACTTCCGCCCATTGGAACAACAGTTCCGATTCCTGCATGAGCATCCTGGATCGTGTCCCTCCTTGTCTGTTTATGTGCACCTTTCTCGAGATGTTGTCCATTCGGATTAGGATGTGGCGCTCCTTCACTAGTTGGCTGAACTTGATCAGCGCCAACCTCACCGCCCTGAGTTCCAATAGGTTGATGCTGCATCTCTGTTCCTGTAGGGACCACAGTCCCAGTGCTAAGCTCTCTCCACAGTGCACACCCCACTCCGTCAGAGATGCATCTGTGGTGACTACAATCCTCCTCGGTTCTTGAATCTGCACTCCCTGTTGTAGATGGTCTGATAACCACCATTTAAAGGTGGTCTTCACCTCTGATGGAACCTTCAGAAACCTGCAGGCTCTTTGTGAAATTGGCTCCTGAAAAGGCAGGAGGAACCACTGAAGTTTCCTGGGGTGAATCCTGGCCCACGGAACCGAGTCTATGCAAGCCAACATCAGCCCCAGTAGTCTGGCTAACGACATCAGAGGAGACTTTGCCTGTCCCAACACCAGCTGCAACAGTTCCTGTAAGTTCTGTCTCCTGTCATCTGGGAGGTACAGCCTGTATGAACTCGTGTCCAAGATGTTCCCAAAATGCTGGATCCTCTGAGTTGGAACTAGTACATTCTTTTCCCTGTTCACCAAGAGCCCGTGGGAGATCAGACATTGTGTAGTCTTCTCCATGTCCTGCATGGCCTTGGCCTGGGACGGGGCTCTGATTAGGATGTCGTCTAGGTAGAGGTACAGATGAACCCACTGAGATCTCAGGTGTGAAATAAGAGCCACCAGAACCTTGGTGAATACTCTGGGAGACAACGACAGACTGAAATGGAGGGCTCTGTACTGGAAGTGCCTCTCCTTGACGAACCTCAGAAATCTCCTGTGTGCTGAGTGAATCATAATGTGTAGATATGCATCCTGCAAGTCCAGAGATGTCAGGAAATCCCCTTCCTGTATCCTTTCCAAGATTGAGCGTAGCGTCTCCATCTTGAACTTGCGTTTCGCCACCAACCTATTGACCCCACCACAAGTTCAGTATAGCTCTCCAGGTCTTGTTTTTCTTTGGTACGAGAAACAGGAGGGAATAGGTCCCTTTGAACCTCTCTTCTTCCGACACCGGTCCCACTGCTTGTATCGATAACAACTGGGATATTGCTGCCCTCATCAACTCCTGTTTTTCCTGGGAGTGGGAGCGAGAGGACTGCACGAACCTGTGGGGGGGGGGCTTTGCCAGCAGATCTATGGTGTAGCCTCCTCTGACCATCCTGCAGACCCAAGCATCTGAGGAGATACTCTCCCATCTGTCTGCAAAGATGATCAGTCTGCCTCCCATTGGAAGACCCGGGTAGTCAAAGAGACTGCCTGGGCTTCCTGCCCTGTTTAGGACCCTGAGGAGTCAATGGTTTACCCGCAGCACCAGATTTTGGTCTTGGAAAGGTCCTGGATGATCCCCAATTGTTCCTGTGCTGACTGAAGATCCAGTTTTCATCACAAATGATGATTTTTTTGAAAAAGGTTTGAGTCCACCTCAAGTTGCTGCAGAATGTCAGCGCAAATTTCCTTGTGGAACTCTTTTTGCTTTGGTGTGACAACCCTAGGGACCATCTTGGCACAAATTTGCCTCATGTTGAGATGCTCATGCAAAATTTTCCATGCAGTGTCTTTGTCAATGTTCACAGCTTCAGCTATCATTCGGACATTGAGTCAGTGATCTCCTCGAAAATCTTGCTGATTTTTTCCCAGTTTCTTTGGTTTTTGAAGTGGAAGTTCACCCAGGGCATTCAGGATCTTCCAAATTCTCAAGTCCTTCTCTGAACCTTTTGTGCCAAACACATGTGCACGACACCTGCAGTCTTCCCTGTAGGCCCCAGTAAGCATTTGAAAAGTTTCTGTTGGTGTTTTGTTAAATTTTTACTAAAAATTTCAAATTGACACATTGCTTGACTTGAAACTTAGCATTTTTACAGCACACAACAAACAACACAGCTGCTTTAAACAAGGACTGACAATTAACTGAACCGCCGATAATGTAGATGTTTGTCATGCAGGTTCAGACATGTTTGAGGTCACCACTCAACTATGATAATAATAAAATTTATTTATATCCCACCCCTCTATGAAACGCAATTGGGGTGGCTTACAACAATTAAAATATACATCCAACCCCTCAATCCCACCACCCTTAAAATACAATTAAATAATTTAGGAATTAAAAACTTACTTTAAAATATAAAAACTAAATAAATAAAATTAAAGAATACAAATGAACAATGGACACTGGATGTGGTGAGATCGGGACAAGCGAGATTTCCTTTTTTGACAGCTGGGTATCTATTCAGGAAAGGCCTGTCAGAAGAGATCCGTCTTAAGAGCTTTTTTAAAGCTATTTAGGGTGGTGATATGACAGATCTCGTCTGGCAGGCTGTTCCATAATCTGGGAGTGATAGCTAAAAAGGCCCTCCGGGAGGTTGAAGAAAGTCTAGATTTTAAAGGTTGTAACAAATTCCTTCCAGAGGACCTGAGTGCACGGGGAGGATTATATGGAAGGAGGTGGTCCCAAAGGCAGGTTGGACCCAAGCCATTTAGGGCTTTAAAGGTGATAACCAACACCTTGTACTGGGCCCGGAAACTAATGGGCAGCCAGTGGAGTGATTTTAAGATCGGTGTTATATGGTCTCTTCTGGATGTACCCGAGACCAGTCTGACTGCCATATTCTGTACTAATTGAAGTTTCCAGACCAAGCACAAGGGTGGCCCCATGTAGAGTGCATTATAGAAATCAAGACGAGATGTTACCAGAGCATGTACCATGGTTTAAAGATCTCCGACTTCCAGGAACGGGCGCAGTTGGCATATCAGCCGATTGTGAACTATTCACAATCAGTTCTCCCTGATTTGTCTGAAAGGTAGAAACACAGTCTCGTTATTTAATAGACAGACCATAGGGAATGCAGTGAAACTTACTCACATATAGGGCTATCCTAAGGCATTTTATTGTCTCTAGCGAAGAATAAAATGGTGGCGCCACCCCTTTCACGTTCAGAAGCTAACCAAATTGTCAGTTGGTTCTTAATTTAATCGGGCAATATGACAATGTTCTCTATCTTACCTAAGGACAGCCTTAGGATAACTTAGGGATACAGGACAGGTATACACTACTTTGTCCTCCAAGTCCTCAACATTGCTCCACACCCCTCAGGTGATTCTCACACTCCTGAGGTGATTCTCACTCTGCCTAATGGGAGAATTGGCACTGCTCACAAACAAACAAACAAACAAACAAACAAAATTGTTTGAAGCCACAGAGACATAAATTAACAAGCGTCTTATTTTTAGACAGAAGTAACATGGGAAGACTTTACTAGTTTTGTCAATGTGCCTTGGAACATAGGTGTGAAGACTTTTAAACCACACTTTATGGCTCACTCTATCTATAAACTGCCAGAAAATAGAAGTCAAGGGAGAAGACTCTGAAATTCTTTCTGAGAAGCATAACAGCACAAACGGCTATATGTGAGAGTTGTCTGAAGAAAACAACAACAATCATGATAGCTTCCCTTAGGCCTTTTCTGTATGTTGGCAGGGGCAGGAGGGAGTAGCGTACATGTAAGTCACTGCAATCTGTTATGAGCACTTGAATGCCTATTAAGTCTTTGGTTAATTTAATTTAGGAAAGGGGGGGATACATTCAGCAAGGACTTGCAGATTCTTGTTTAGTAATGGAAATGAAATTTCACAAACATATTAGCTTCAAACCTAGTGTGAGATGGCACTTTCTTTGAATAATGCTAGTAATGAGGCTGCACGTGGCCCTGAAGAGTGCTAGGAGCAGAAAGTATGAAGGCTAAAGGGAGGCGCAGTGTGTTCGTTCTGGCCCTGGGCAGGCCACCATCTGCAACTGTATACCAACCTCTGGGGAACTAAGATGCCTCAGAAGGGATTGAAAAAACTAACTGAAAAATGATAAAAATCTGGCAAGGGACATATCCTCTGACATTTGCCATCAAATTGGGTACAGCTGGCCCTCTGTATCCACGAGCTCTGCATCCACGGATTCAACTAACCAAGACTTGAACATATATATATATATTTAATTCCAAAAACCAAACCTTGCTGTTCACCATTTTATATAAGGGACACCATTTTACTACACCACTGTATATAAATAAGGGGACTTGAGTTTCCACTGATTTTGGTATCCATGGGGGATCCTGGAATCAAGCTCCAGTGGATACCAAGGGCCCACTCTATATCGAGGAGTTACAGGACAATGTTGCTCTCAGGATGTGCACATAACGATTACACATAACGATTTACAGTTACACATAATGATTTGCTAGTTACACATAATGATTTACTTGTAATTTATTCCTTTCTCCAATAACGAAGGCGTAACTGCCATCACCTTATGACTGGAACTGAATAGGAAATAAGAAGGAATACTCCATCCTGTGTTATAACGGTAACTTTTTAGTTTAATTTTATACAGTAGTTGTGGAGTTGTGTTCTAAATAAATGGTGGTGGAGGAGTATCCTACAGTTCAAATGCTGGCTCTTGTTGCTGCCTTATGCTCTGTTGTGGGTGTTGGACAGACAAGATGGATGACAGGGGAGTGTATTTTTGTACAACAGCCAGCCAAATGTAGTTTTCAGATTTTTTTTAATGAACTAGAATTAGAACCACATGAGATGAAGGGGAGTGGTCCAGGGCCATACACATCACACACATGAGAATATGTATTTTTCAGTTACTTAAAAATAATTTGAATGCTACAAGCCATTGCTCTGTGGCACAAAACACACCTTCCTCCTGTCAACCTGGTCACTGTCTCAGTACCCTCAAGACACAATGACATAATAACATAAGATATCTGCACGTGTCGGGACTTGAACCATATAGTAATCCTCCTCCAACACTTAGTGAGGCCATACATCCACAACTATGAAAGGGCTAAAAGCAATACAATTAAAATTCAAAAGAACTGAGATTATCCCTCATTAAGCTACAACTGCAACACAACTTCGTTATATCTTCATTACTGGAAAAAGAAACGGATTACAAACAAAACTTGGAGAAGTTACGGTTTTGGACTACAGATCCCAAAATCATCCATCCAGCATTGGGTAATTCTGAGACCTCTAGTCCTTGAGCAAGCAGGGATCACCAGCATTGAGGCCATGATATTGAGAACACAGCTGTGCCAGGCAGGGCACGTTTCTAGGATGGAGAACCATCGCCTCAAAAATAGTACTCTACGGTGAACTCGCCACAGGTAAGCGTAAGAGGGGTGCTCCAAAAAAGCGATACAAGGACTCCCTGAAACACATCTCAGCCTCAGCCAAATTGATCACCAGCAATGGTCCGCCCTAGCCTCACATCGGGAGGCATGGAGACGCACTATCCACAATGCTGCAGCCTTATTTGAGAACTCACACCGAACAAGTCTTGAAGAGAAACGACAACGCAGAAAGAATCACAACCCAGAAACATCACCCAAGGAGACCTGCTGTGCTTTTTGCAACCGGACTTATTTATCTCGGATTGGCCTTTTTAGTCATCAGCGCGCTTGCAGAAAGCGCAGGATGAGTCCTTCCTGAATCTTCGTTTGCATAGAAAAGCCAGAGAGTATAAAAAAGTAACATTGGAATCTTTCTCTTTTAAAAAACTAATGTTTTGTTACTTGTTCTTCCAAGACTCAGAAATGAGTCCTGACAAAGTTATTCATGCGAAGTGACTCCCAATACAGCTGGTAGAACTGATTTCTTTTGGTTGATTGTAGCAGATTTCTGTTTGATGCACAATGAACAACAAACACCCTTCTATTGTGCAGTACTGTAATTTGACAGAATCTGAGATGTGTCCATTGCCAACAAATTCTTTTCACAAATAAGGATATAGTAGGAAAAGTTACCACAAATAAATTTTGGAACTGTGGTTCCCTGGTTTTGTCCTCTACTGACAAAAAATGCAATTTTCAACAAACACCATTTAGAATTGCATTTTTATTATTCTGTTGAAGAATTGAATTTTGTTCATTCTTCAACAGATTAATAAAAAGGAAAGTTCATTATCATCTATGACTCTGATTCTGGATTTCAACTGTAGGCTCACTTGCTATAAGGAAACACTCCTTCCTTCACACACTTGTGTCTTTTTCCTGTTTATTCATCAGAATGTAATTTGTAGCTGTGTTCTGTTTCTCTGGTCAATCAATGACTTCTTTTTATTTGGCTAATTTTTTGTGTTGAGCATCTGGAAAAAATGATTTTTTAAAGTAGTGTTGAATAGTTTAATTGATGATTCTCTAATTAGGAAGCTATTTCCTAATTAAACATTTTAGACAAAATATCATCAAGTGCATATCCAAGTTCTATTTTGTTTTTGCTTTTAAGTCCTGGGTGAATGCCATAGGATGCCAATGGGAGAAACCTGGATAAAGAGAAAGAATGTAGGACAGGGGGGTAATGGAGAGGGTCTAAATGAATGGTATTTTGGATTCCTTTGGGAGGAAGAGAGAAAGCCTTCTGCAAGTGATCAGTTTAGATCAGTTTTACCTAACTCACTGCCCTCCAGATGTGTTGGATTACAACTCCTATCATACTAGCTAAGAATGATGGGAACTAGACACTAACACATCTGGAGGACACCAGGTAGGGGAAGGCTTTTTTCAGCACTGGTAAAAATGTTCTGTTCTTCTACCACAGCCCTACTTTATAGTTGTCTTCCTATCCAAAATGGAGCCATGTAGGGACAAGATTTGAATTGGAGCTCTGGAAGCATAGCATAACATTTATATTTCTATACCGCTTATCAGTGCAAAGTATTTCCTAAGATGTTTACAACGTGTTAGTTAATTGTCCCTAACAAACTGGATACTCATTTTACCAACCTACAGAAGGATGGAAGGCTGAGTCAACCTAGAGACCTGCAGGATCAAACTCACAACGTTGTGGCTGCAGTACTGGCATTTAACCAGCCACTCTCTGGAAGGGCAGTTCATTGGCAATGAAATTATTAATCCATTGTCCATGCATTGATTGCTTGGTGCAAATGGTCCCTCTTCCCCAAAGCTAGCTATCTTTTGCTTTGGAGTGGAACACAGGCTCACAAGGCTGAGGATGGAGCAGGCTTGTTTTCTGCTGCTCCAGAGACTGGAACACGGAGCAATGGGTGCAAGCTCCAGGAACCGAGATTCCACCTCAACATGAGGAGGAACTTTTTGACAGTAAGAGCTGTTCGGCAGTGGAACACACTCCCTCGGAGCGTGGTGGGGTCTCCTTCCTTGGAGGTCTTTAAACAGAGGCTGGATTGCCATCTGTTGGAGATGTTTTGATTGTGATTTCCTGCGTGGCAGGGGGGTTGGACTGGATGGCCCTCGTGGTCTCTTCCAACTCTGCAATTCTATGATTCTATGATTCTTTAGATCCTTCTCTCCCCATCTGGCCCCTCTCCTTCCCTGAATGGTGAGAAGCCCTTGAAGCAGGACTATCTGAGACATGGCAGCCTTTGGAGCACTGAGAACATATGGGTACAGTATTTTGTAATATTTGGTTTCTGTTCAGATATAACAACTACAGCCAGTGGGGTGCCATGGTTTGAGTGTTGGACTAGGACTCCAGGAGACCAGGGTTTGAATCTCCACTCAGCTACGGAAACCCACCAGATTCTTTGGGCAAGTCACACTCCCTCATAGGAAGGTAACAGCAAACCTCCTCTGAATGCATCTTGCCAAGAAAGCCCTGTGAAAGGGTGGCCATATTAGATACACAAGGAGCACACAGGAGGAGTCAAGCATTAGGGGTTGACAGGATTTACTAATAGTTTTATTGCTAAATATTCAAGTATAGCTTAGGGGAGCTGAGCTTGGAGGGTGGTAATTACAGTTATAGCTCCAAGACAGAAAATAAAAAGTTGCCATTCCTATTTTTTAAAAAAACGACTCTTTACTTTTCCATTTCTCAAAGCCGCTAAAAGGCAAATATTGAACACATACAAAATGTTTTCATTCAGCAACATGAGCCACAGCAGGAGTCAGCACAGCCCCCATTCACTTCCTCTTCCTACCTTTTCAATAGCTCTGCTTTTCAAAAAGACTCAAAGAGAGATGTCCAGCTACACTCTAGCCACCAGTTCTCATTGATAAACCATTTGCGAGGCACTCTGGTCAGTGCTTGGAAAAGTGATATTTTGGACTGCAACTCTCAGAATCCCCAAGGCAGCATGGCCACTTACTTTGGACAAGACTGATTTTACCTGGCATCTGAAAAAAGGTAAAGAACGCATCAGATAAACATGTGCCTAGGTGGTAGCAGGGGTTCTGTAATTTTGGTGCCACCAGTAAAAAGACTCTTTTTGCTGTAGCTACTTACCTGACCTCCAAAAGCACCCTAGGGAAGGTCCCCTGAAAAAGATCTTAATGTGTGAGCAGACATACAATCCAGTCAATGTTATAGACCTGGGGCATTTTCACACTACAGAATTGTAGCACTATGGTTCTATTCACCAGACTACAAACCCCAGGATTCAATAGAATGTACTCATGCCAGTTAAAGTTTTTGGCAGTAGAGGCTAGTGCTTCTGATGTAAGTGGGGCAGTGAATCTGCTCTGAGTTTTAGTCCAGACTTTAAAAGAGCTATCTATGGTGCTCAATCCAGCTTCCAAAACAGGTTCAACAGTCCAGACAGCTCATTTAAATCAAAACTCAACACTTACAAAGGAATTCCACCCAGGGACAGGGGGAGTTCCAGCAGATAATGGCCCATCAACCATTATCAACCAACCATTAGCCAAACAGATACTAACGAGCCTTGCATTTCTATACCCAGAAACTAACCATTCAATTACACAAATTTACATGTACTCCCCAACAGGGGTTCACAGTATATAAATTCAACATACACTCCTATCCAACCATTCTCTGAAGATGCCACCCACAGATGCAGGTGAAACATCAGAAAGAAACGATTCCAGAACACGGCCTTACAGCCTGGAAAAAAAACCAAGGAAAATCTATGGATGCCAGCTGTGAAAGCCTTCGATTTCACAGCTCATTTAAAGTTGGGACTAAATCCTGGAGACGATACATCACACATTGACACTGCAGCACCAATCTCCTTTGGTTTGTGGACAACAACTTCCACAGTCCCTCACCACTGGTTGTGCTGGCTAGGACTGATGGGAGGTCTGGGCCAAAAACATGCAGGCAGCCATAACTGCTCACTTGTCATTATAGTTATCCATTTCTTGGGCAACTTTTTTTATTCAAAAACAAATAAAGAAAAGGACCTTATAGAAGTGGTGGGCAAGGTGTAGCCCTCTATATGTTGGATTACAACTACTCTCAGACTAAACCATCATAGCTGATGGAGAATACTGGGAGTTGTAATGCAGCCACCTCAGGAGTTAAATCAGGGGTGGGAATTGTGCAGCCCTCAAGAAACTATTAACTGCAGCTCCCATGATTCCTCACGCTTAGCTATGATGGGAACTGGGAATTGCAGTTCAACAACAGGCCCTCACAATTTCCACTCTGGCCTAAATCCAACAGTTAGTCCTAGCTGGATCCACTGAATGGAAGTAACTCTGTGCTTACCATTCAGCAATTGAACCATTGAGCCTACTTTAGTTATGACTACCGGTAGCTATTGGATTTAGGCCTAGGCACCTCATAGACACAACAGAAAAAAAGTGAATACAATAGAAATAAAAATAATATATAACAAAAAGCAACACAAACATATTGTAGGGATAATCACTTGATCTAAGGCTTGTATTTTAAAAAGAATTAATATGACACATCTGCTATTGTGTGGCAGATGAGAGTGGCAGCCTCAGCGTACATCTTGACTCAGCAACACAAACTAGATAGCTGACAGCAACCAAACAGCTGATGAAGATGGGAGACAAACAAGGTTGCTCTACTAACCCTGCCAAATGACCACCTCTCTGAACTGACACAGTCAGCAGCCAAACCAGCACCCAATATATCAGTGATTACATCATCCCTGCTGAAAGACAACCTTCTTTCTCCTCGTTCCTCCTCACCTTTTTTTCCTTTTATGTTGTATCTACTCAAACTGTAACCCTGTTGGCAACGGCTGACTAAAAAACAACAACTAATGGTAAGCAAACCATTATGAGAGACTTTTGGTTGATGAATAGTATTAAAATACTCTAAATAAATAATAATATATAATAAACACAGATTTGATCTTCTGCATTCTTACTCTAATCCTGCTCATTACCAATTGTGTGTTTTGTGCCATTAAGTTGTTTCTGACTTATGGTGACCCTATCATGGAGTCTTTTCAGCAATATTTGTTCAGAGATGGTTTACTGTTGCCTTCCTCTGAAGTTGAGAGAGCATGACTTGCCCATGATCACCCAATGGTCTCCATGGCTGAGTAGGGATTTGATCTCCCAGAGTCCTAGTTCAACACTCAAACCACTATACCATGTGGACTTTCTAATTACCAACTTACCCATGCATAAACCAAATCCACATAGACATTTGCTTAAACTAGCTGGGGACTTTCACTAGTCTCCTTAGCAAAGTTTAATGGGAATGCCATAAAAGGAAAGAGCTAATTTTATAGCCTTGTCAAGGTAAAAATAAATGCTTTTCTTTAGAGTTCAGAAAAATTATTACTTTTGAGTGACAACTCCCAAAATCCTGCAGAGAGTATACACCCTGGAAGATTCTGAAAGTTGTAGATGAAAAGGTAACTTTCCCAAGTTTTGCTTTATACTGTATATATATATATATATTGCCATAACCAAACTGTCTAGAAAGTTAAAAGTTACTGGTCACATATTTTGTATCCAAATGTATTTTACCCGCATTGAACAGCTACTGACTTTTGCCGTTAGGCCAGACAACCCTTGCAGGTGCTTCCTAAGCAGTAGTTATCAATCATCAGTCTTCCTGACTACAATGACTCACTTCTAAAGTTCCTTTGTCTCATTTGAAATGTAACCAAAATGTGTTTGGATTGGCTTTGCACTTCACCCATGAGACTACTGGAATTAAGAGGTTCTTACTTTAAATATATGTTGTTGTTTTTTTTCTTAAAACAAATCCTGAATGTTCATATTTTCACACAGATGGATTGTTTTGCTGTTTAAACATCAATAATGCTGCCTGTGCAAAATGATTTAATAAACTCCCTGGATTACTGAGATTTGTGTATATTGTCCTAATCTGTAGCTTTCAGTATCAAAACTAGGAATGTGTAATGGTTAGCATGCTATTTGGTGTGAATGAGCCTTAGTCTATATGTTTCCTAAACATCCTGCTTTTCAATTTATCTAGTATTTACCCATCTTGCACTGGAGCATTCAACAGCAATGGCCCAAATTGATCTGTGCTTCTTGACCATTAGGCAGGGTGAGGTAGTCTTGGCAACTGCTTGAGGGATTTTGTACCTCCAGCACTAAAATAACTTGGTTGGCTTTGGGGAACGTAGCTTGTGTCAGTCCAACATAAACATTTACGTGGAGCAGGTGACCCTGGCTAATGGGATCTAAATATGTGATACAGTGGTAGAAGCTTCACTTAGGCTGCATCTATACTGCAAAAATAATCCGGTTTGACACTGCTTTAACTGCCATGGCTCAATGCTATGGAATCCTGGGATTTGTAGTTTGTTGTGGCATCAGAGCTCTTTTACAGAGAAGGCTAAATATCTCACAAAACTACAAATCCCAGCATTCCATAGCATTGAGCCATAGCAGCTAACGTGGTGTCAAACTGAATTATTTCTGCAGTGCAGATGCAGCCTTAGACGCCAAAGTGAAATCAGCCCAAGTTAAGTCTGAGTGGAAGAAGTATGTTGGGTCACCCAGATTGATTGATAACCTGTGGAATGCAGGACTAGGGAAACTACTTACACATTGTCAAAGAAAGGAAGGAGAAAAATATGCATCTCTAAAGAAAAGAATATTTATATCTACTGAAACAAATTTAGAAGTGATTATGGTATATAATTTATGTAGAATTACAATACTTCTCACCATAGTGGGGAAGAGGGTAATCAGGTGACCTATGTGCCTGCTTTGTCTTGCTATCCAACAGTTGGTGGCAAAACTCACTGGCCAACCAGATCTCTTCCTGGTTTTTTTTTAAAGCTCTCTCTTGGGGCTAAAATAGGGCAAAATGCCCCAAGCCCACTGAAATCTGTTTTGGGGCAGTTGGGCACAATTTTTTAATATCGGGGGGTGGGGCACAAAACAGCCTGGGGGACAACATGCAGCCCATGGACCGCACTTGGCCCACCACAGCCTATGGCCACCCCATGAGCTTGTAACTGAATAGATGCTTGATTGTTGTTGGTGGTGATGACAACTACCATGAACATACATTTTCCTGATGACTTCTAATAAAAAGAATGTGTAACATGATGCCATTCTGTACATTTCTTTGCGCCGATACATTGGTGGCTACACGAAGAAGGAACACTGCTGCTGAATGTGATGTCACACCACCCATTTTTTTTCTTATTATCAGAGGAAATGAAGATGGCAGGAACTTTGTGCTTTCCCCTGCCATCAAGCTACAGGTGCAGGCCCCAAGACAGGCCTGGGTTAATTTCCTGTGAAATCAGAGGCAGAATTCTGTGTATAAAACAGGTACAGTGGCTGCTTTGTATCTTGCTGTAGCCAACTATGCCCTTTGTAAACACATTCTACCAGAACTGAGTAATGGGGAAGAAAAGAAACAGAGAGGTACTCCCTTTCTAAAAATAGATAATGGCAGTATACTTTGCATATTCATTACAAAATTGCTGTTTCTTTTAATCAGACCTTGCCATCTAAATGCCAAAGAGAAGATACACAGGGGTACATGAGATGTAAGCTGGGCTACAAAGGAGTGCCTTTGGGTTCAGGGCCCCATTTAACTTAATGGGGTGAGGGTGGGGACAGACTTCAGCACCTGTAATAGGGAAGAGAAGAAATAGAGCCAAAGAGACTGTAAGCGATTCCAGAGGGTAGACCCTTAGAGGACCTATGCTGTATTTTTATGCAGGTCATTTTATTGAATTGGGCACACCGAGAGAGTTACACGGCCCAGGTTTCCATACCAACCAGTGGTGACTGGTGGCTTCTATGTCGTGGGACTGGGAATCTGTTCTGAGTTTTGGTCTGAACTTTTAAAAAGAGCTATCCAAAGTGCTGAACCCTATCCCCCAAATAAGTTCAGCATGTTGAGTAGCTCCTTTCTAGTTCAGACTAAAAAGTAGGAGTGGATTTATTGCCCTATCGACATGAGAGCTAGCAGTTGCCAATGGCAAGGCCCAACTGTGTTTGCCCAAAGCAGAGGTGTAAGTTTAGTTGTGCTGTCCATGTTCTGAATGCAGAACGTCCCAAGCTTCATTATAGTTCAGGGGTGGGCAAAGTACAACCCCCAGGCCACATGTGCCCCCCAGGTCCATTTTTGTAGCCCCTTGGGTTATTTATATATATATATATATATATATGCTCCAAAATGTGCAAAAATGATCTCTAGGAGGTGTAGAGGGAATTTTCACATGGTTGAAATCCTTCGTTGGATCCACCAGAAGTCAAAACAAAATGTGTGATTTTTAAAAAAAATATTTTGCCTCAAAATGTCCCAAAACGCCCTTTAGGGGCCCAGGAAGTGCCCAAAACATGCCCCCATATCACATAGAGGGTGTTTGGGGAAAAAAAAAACTTTTGTTTTTTTCAGGAGCAAGTGTTGCCCTCCAAGGTCTCCTGGAGGCTAATGTGGCCCCTTAGTCTACCACAGTTGCCCACCCTGAGATTCCAAGGAGTTTTTGCCAGTCAATGTAGACCAATAGCCAGAGAAGCCACTTTAACAAGTGTCACGTACTTACTGTACCTTGCCCTGGTTAATAGCCTGGCTGAAACATTTTGGGCCAGCTGAAGTTGGTAAACACTCTTCAAATGCAGACCCACAAAAAGCATGTTACAGCAATAGCCAAACAGGATGTAACTACAGTAACTATAATCCTTTATGACAGGCATTTTTAGTAGTTGCTCACAGGCTCTGAAACTCTCTACCAAGGGAGGGTAGGCTGGCCTCCTCCCTGTTGTTCTTCCACAGGCAGGCAAAGACCTTTCTATTCAGGCAGGTTTCAGTAATTTCACTGAAAAGGGCTTTTAATTGGCTGTATTTTTGTTCAATGAATGCATTTTTTTTATCATGTTAGACTTTCTCATGCTTTTATTTATTTGATTTGTATTGTTGTAACCCATCTTAAGCCCCATTTGTGGTTATAAATAAAACAAATAAATTCATTTGCACAGGATGTGCTTGGTGGTTCCTTTGTAAACAAAACACTATATATATTATGGATCTTCTCCAATAACCATTATCGCTAACTATGAAAGCATACACAAAGTGTCCGTGAGCCATAGGTTTCCCTACCTGTACTCTGGATAAACTATTTCTTAGAATACTTTGGGTTTGTTGGCAGAATGGAAATACTAAAAATAAATAAACAGTTGATGAAGCCATGGATCACCGATATCTGGGCTATTTTGGTTTCAGGTTACTATTATGCAGCAACAAAATGTTCTTACTATATTTACCAGAGAGACATATTAAATCCCAGTCTTCAGTTTTATTCTTTTTATAAATCATAATTTTGTTTCTTAAAAACAAATACCGGTAGTCATTAAAAGAAATTACTCATTTAAATTATGTTGAAATTTCCAGGACAACAGCATTCGGGGATTAAAAATGATATTGTTACAAAATTATGCAGCTGTTTTTTTTGTTTTTAAAAAATAAAATAGTAACAATTTGGTCCTTCCAGATATGAAATAAATGGTTACCAAATAAGACCAGTAAAAATTTCTTGCCTATTGGTTGATGTCTTGTGGTAAGCTGCTAGTGCATTAAGATGTTAAAATAACTTACAGTTTACAGCTATAAGGGAAAAGATCAGTGGTTAAACATGTCTGATTTTTGGAGCTAATTCAAATGGAAAAAAAAATCCAGGTCATTGGCCTTTTTAAACAGACCCCCGGCAATATTTACTCCTCCATAAATAGCACAGTCACATGAAATACAAACAGCAGTGAGTAAAGCTGGCAAAACAAAGAACAAGTTTGCTCACCAAAATGCAAACTGAGGTAATGTGTGCTGGCCAGGATTAATGGAGCAACCCTATGCCCCAGTATCCTCAGTTGTGGTGGGTGTGGTATACACCATCGGGTTTGTAGATGAAATGTCCATCATATTCTATGCTCCTTCACTTTTGAGGATACACAGCACAGAAAACCAGAAAATGACATAAAAACACCAGACATCCTCCCCAAACAACCCTAAAGCCACCCACTACAATCAAAGCTGTATGTCAACAATTACTGCATGCTTCCCCCACATAGAGAAGCCAATAAATTCAGGCTGGTAAGGATACCTCAGCTCACAGCCCAGTGGATTTGCAACAGATAATATATAAAATTATTCCACAGTAACCTCCATCCATTGGTTTCAGTGGGACTGGCAAAAGTTCCCAAGCATCTCTCCAGTTTAGGGTTTGGTCTGGAGAAGTACATGCTATAGCATGTGTTCTTCCCATCAACTGCTGCACTTATGACTTTGCTCTATTTTGACCTTTCTATGGCATATCTCCAGCAGTAGATATGATGCTGAACCGTTCTGGGTTTTTTTTTTACTTGGGGGAAGGCAGCAAGGTTTTGTGTGCGGCATATTTTGAGTTTTACTTGTTGTAGTGGGGCTTCAGCCATACCCAATGTGACTCCTGGGCAGAGAATCTCGGATCCTGGGACCAAATCCAGTCCTATTGGGATCCCAATCCATTCCTCTAGGTTTCTCCAGATGGCCATATCTCTTCCCCATGATCCCATTCTTCAGTATTTTATAGTATCCCTCTCCCATCTCTCAATTCTAAAAGGCTGAAATCTCTCTGCTAAGGCTAGAATTTCTATTTCCTGTATAACACTGGACTGATGTATAATCTAAGCCATTTTCTAGTGAAGATATCGGCTTATCTCTAGTGAAATATAAAATAAAGTAGTCCAAATAAACTCAGAGTATTTCATATAAACATGAAATATAAATGCAGGACCAAAGTCTATTACTGTCAAGATTTATTATTACTATGAGCAGCTGGTGCATTTTGAGTAGTCAATCTCTTCTTAATGAGTTAAAGATTTAGAAACATAACCAGTTTGTTTTTGCTTCCGTCTCATCAAAACTATAGTACAAGTTGCCCCCTGAACTCGCGAAGGATATGTTCCCAGGCTTACTGCAGATACATGAAACCACATATAATAGCAAACCACTATAGAATACCACACAATTGTGCTGGAGGACCTAGAAAACGCCTGCAGAGGATGCCTAGGCATCTAGCACAACTCTATGGTCAACTTCCAGCTATAGAGTTGCACTGAGGGAACTTAACAGTTGCGCTGTTAGGGACCTTCTGTCCCTAGAAAGACCACCTCCAGTGCAACTCTACAGTCCTCCAGAGGCCTAGAGAGACCTTTTCCCCAGCAGCAGGTAAGTGAAACTGTGGGTACCGATCCTGCATAAATGGGGGAGGGGGAAGCATGTACTGTGATTCTGCATTAAGTAACTTGTGCGCATTCTAAAATAATGGGATTTTGATTACAAAATCTACAGTATTTGTTTTGTACCATATCAAACTGTGTTCATCAACCATTGCCCAATACCAGATGTCTGCTGTTATTGGGCTGGATCTTGGTGTAATCATGTTCAGAGTAGATCCGCTGCAATCAGTGAGGCTTAATTTAGTTATGCTCTAAGCTCTATCAATCTCAGTCTCTGGGTCCGTCTAAATGGTGAAAATACCCCTCACAGAATTCGCTGGTAATCCTACCTATCTAAACAGGATCCAGCCCCAATCCACACTATTCCGAAGCTGGGCATGTTTAGTCTGGAGAAGGTTGAGAGGTGACATGATAGCCATGTTTAAATATTTGAGAGGATGTCATACTGATGGGTCAAGCTTGTTTTCTGCTGCTCCAGAGACTAGGACATGGAGCAATGGATTCAAACTACAGGAAAAGAGGTTCCACCTCAACATTAGGAAGAACTTCCTGACAGTAAGAGCTGTTCGGAAGTGGAATATGGTGCCTTGGAGTGTGGTGGAGTCTCCTTCTTTGGAGGTTTTTAAGCAGAGGCTGGATGGCTATCTGTTGGGAATGATTTTATTGTGTATTCCTGCATGGTAGGGGGTTGGACTGGATGGCCCTTGTGGTCTTTTCCAACTCTATGATTCTAGGAGGGAGGCCCAAAACAGCAAAAACAACAGAGTAAAAACCTTTGCAGATTTCCCTGTACTTTTTCACAAACTGAGAGGGGGGTGCACATTTTTGCTCATTTGGACTATAGAACAATAAAAAACTTGAAGGGAAGCACAAAGCTGATTGGGCCGGACAGGGTGGGGCTTCCTAGGAGGGCAAGCACCCACTGTCATGTTAGATTTTCGCCTTAGCGATTGCTCGCTAAGGCAATAAAAAGGATCAATATTTTCTGTTTTACTTTCTTATAAAATTGGAGAATCGCTCTATCGCACCAGCATACCTTGGGATGACTTTTTTTAAAGAAAAAAGCCTGGTGGTGATAAAGAATTAAAGTGAGTAAATCACTTGCAGCCACCATCAGAAATGTGAGGCTTATGGGGGCTTCTGAGGCCAGAAAAACCATTTAGACATGTTGCTGCTGCTATGAGATGCCAATACTATTCCTGTCGTAGATGTATACTCAGCCCACAGAGAGGTTTTCTCAAGCTGTGTTCCAGAGTTCATAAACTCTTTGTCAGATATGTCCCTGATGGAGAAAGAATGTTTTTCCTCTACACTTTGGCCAGATCGCATAAATACAAGCACGTATAGAACTGAGTTTCTCCCCTGATGTTGTTTAGTAAAACACACATAAATGTTATTTGAGCTACAAATACCCATCCTGAAATACTCTCTCCCTTGCAATTTGCTTCTGGACATGTTATATTCAAAAGGATCACAACATAACCCAAGCTGATAAGAGATCTAAATCATGGGTTTCTGACCGAGCCCCCCAATCCTGTGATGCAGAGGCAGCAGATGGTCTCTCAGACAAATTGTTCTAAGTTATTTAAAGATTTACATTTCTTGGGTGCAGAATAGCCTGCACAATTTGCAATGAACAGGAGCTGGTGGTCTTGTCAACACTTACATGGTTGCATCTAAGCAATAGGATAACTCCACTGAGAAAAACCTAAGTACTCATGAAAATTAATGCACACATAGCATCTGCACTGCAGAAATAATCCAGTTTGACACCGCTTCAACTGCCATGGCTCAGTGCCATGGAATTCTGGGATTTGTAGTATGTTGTGGCATCAGAGCTTTTTGACAGAAAAGGCTAAATATCTTACAAAACTATTTGTTTATTTGGTTTATATGCCACCTTTCTCCCAGAATGGGACCCATGGTGGCTCACAACAGATCCCAGAATTCCATAGCAGTGAGTCATGGCAGTTAAAGTGGTGGCAAACTGGATTATTTCTGCAGTGCAGGTGCTGCCACAGTAGCAAAAGCGGTAAACCAAAGATTTGATTTTATGAGCCAACAAAGATGTCAAAGCACTTGAGACAAATTAAACAACAAATTAAAGAACATCATTCTTTAAGAACAACATTTTAAAATAGAAGTGATGAACCTCAGGTCCTGGGACTGGAATTAACCCTTCTGGAGTACTTTGGACTTCCTCTTCTCTCTGACATCACAGTCTGTTTATTTACACAGGCTCTTCCTCATTCTAACAGTCTGAAATACTTCTCCGAATGTTTACTTTACTAGCAGCTAAATTTAAAAAATCTGTGGGTTTTTTTTTTGTCAAACCTTTATGCATTTGGACCCAGCCACCAACTGGTTAAAAGAGGTTCCTCACCCTTGCTGTAAAATTCAAACTCCAAGTGACACCATCATGGTTTTAATTTTCAAAGAAGTAGTCATGTTAAGTCTCTTGCAGCATAAAAAGAAGGGAGGCAGAGAAAAAAAAAGGAATGTGGTAGCATCTTTAAGACTAATTATTTTAGCATGAGCTTTTGTGGATATAAACTCACTTCTTCAGATGCAGTAGTGATATTAAAGCCTCAGACATAAAGCATATTTATACAGTTGTGGGAGAGGATGCCTCTCTAGGCATTTTCTAGGAAGACTCTATGTTAGGTGTGCTGTTTTGTGTCCTGCGGATAACTGAATCAGTGGATAATGAATCAGTGGATATGGGGGTCTACTGTATTTCAATTCCCTTTCTCATCTTCCTTTGTAATTTCCTTGTTCAAGGACTAAGACCTGTCAGTCCCTTACCGTATGTCCAGTAAGGCTTAAATGTTCTGCAACTGTTTTTTGGGTAATTGCCATTTCTAATGTCAGATTTGTATAACAGACACATTAGAAAAGGCTAAAAAAAAAATGGGGGGTGGAATCTCTTTCCTCAACCTAATTTGGGGATTGAGTTAAAAGTCCAAAGTGCATGTTAATTACTTTGGTTAGTTAAAAAGTTAGTTAATTATGGACTTCTGATGCATTCCCATAAGCATGAGTAAACAGGCTCTTGTCGTCACTAGAAGAAAATGATCAATTTTCATGGAAGGAAAGTGGCTTAAATCTGAAATGTCCACTGTCACACTAAGGCTTATTATATTCTAACATCTACTAAACCTAATTCAAATGTAAGATCTACAATGGCTATAAAATGCAATAGATGGCTTGGGCAAGTGGCATGTTTTCTCAGCTTTGGTGCTCCCATTTGTAATTCCAGTTTTGAAATATGACTGTGTTTGCTTTCTTTTTGGGAGTGGACAAAATCAATAAAGGATCAAAATACCATGCCTTTGATATGTAGAAAGGAGAATTTTTTTTTTAGGAAGTGGATCTTCTGTCATAGCAGCAAAACTTGTAGTATCAGCCAATAAATAAATAAATGAATATAAATACATTTTATTTATTTAAAATACTGTACACTATAAATACAATGTTTATATTATTATATAAATAATTACTATTTATAATTAATTAATTTATAAATTAATAACTATATAAATAATTAAATAATTATTATTTATAAATACAATAAATACAATAAATACATCTTAAAAGCGATTTGCAGTTTAAGCATATAAAATAAACAAAAGAAAAGATGCGAAAACTCTGATATCAAATGATTTAATTTCACAGCAGCAGGATTACAAACTAAAGCCACTCTTTTCAATGAAGTTTATTCCCAGGTCAGTCAGGAATCTATCCTGGCACATAGGCGCTGAACTTCCTATCCGTGCTTACCTGAGAGTAAGCGCTTAAAAACAGCGTGGCTTTACTTACGAATAAACGTACCTAAGGCTCGGGCAACTGTTGGAAGTTTTCTGAGGTCGAGAAGACCCAATGCGACGACCTTCCCAGAAAAACGGGGCGATAAATAAATAAATACATACATATATACTCACAACTGCTCAGTGGGATTTTCCCAAAACGCTCCGCCTTTCCGAAAAACCAGAAAAGAGAAAAGCCCCTTTCACAAAAAAGTCTCTCAGCTCCCGACTGCTTCAGCCCCTGCCTGCTCCTCCCGTCCCTCACTGCTCTGGGGCCCAATCATCTTTCGCCTTTACCCTTCTCGGCTCCCTTAACCCTCACGGGTTGGGTAAACCCAGTGCCAGTCTCCTAGTTCGCCTGGCTCCTCCCTCCGAGGTCGCGCGCGGGCTCCCGCAGCCCCACCCCTTGTAAGGTACATTCGGAAATCCCACTTTGTCCTCCGATTGGTTGTTTTGCTCCTGTCAGTCCCCCTTCGGAGCTGGGCTTCTCCTCCAACGGCTGTTCCAACCGCCAGTTTTCCTTCTCTCCCCCTCCCCCTCTTTCTGGCCCCGCCCCCTGCCTCGAGGCCGAACTCTCCCTTCGCTTCGCCAGCGAGTTGCGCGCTTGGGTAGCTGAGGGAAGAGTTGCGCCTTCTTCTTCCTCCTTGCTCTTAACGTTGCGCGGATAGTGGGGGGGAGCTCCGCGGAAGAGGAAGCACAGCGTCCCTCAAGAAGAAGTAAAAGGAAGAAGAGGAGGAGGAAGGAAAAGAATAGCACCGGAGGAGTGACGAGATGTTGGCGGAAGAGCCGCGCGGGTTTCCCGACGGTGGCTGAGGAGACGGCGGTAGTGGCGGCGGCGGCTTCCCAGCCGGGCCTCCCGCTTCGTCCCTCTTTTACCTCCTTCTCTCCTCTAAGTCGCGGATAAGCTCCGGCTCATGACAGCGAGCTCCCGGCCGGGTGGCCCAAGCGACAGCCAGCCCGGCTGAGGGGAGACCAGCGCCGCCGTCGCCGTTTCCCCCTTCACTTCGCCTCAGGAAGCCGACGCCAAAGTTTGCTGCTCGCGGGCGGGCGGCGAAAGAGACGCTGCTGCTGTTGTTGCTAATTTTGGAATTTATTACGGTATAAATTTTCTTTTCTTTTGGCGGCTTGGCTAACCCTAACCCCGGGACCCGGGCCCTCTCTGTGCCTCGTCGCCCCCCTTTTCAATATCCCTTCCATTTGCCAACCGGGGGGTGTTTCCCCCTTCCCTTTTTTTCTTGGAGAGTTTTGAATTAAAAGAGTGGATCCTTTTGTATTTGAATGCCTATCCTCCCATTATTATTATTATTGTTATTATTTTTAATTAAGGATTTCCCCCCTTTTTCGGGGCGACGGATCAAGAGTCGCCGTTATTTGAGGGAGTCCACCCACCCCCTCTTTTTCGGGGTGTGTGTTTGTGTTCAATTAAGTGCTTCCCTCCTTTCTCGTTTCATCAAGAGTCGCCCTTATTTGGAGTGTTTGGATTAACCCTTTTATTCGGAAGATTGTCCCCCCCTTCCCATTCCTGGTGGATTAAGAGACCTTTACCCCCCCCCAAATCCTCGCGGGGGTGGTCCTGATTTCCTAACCTTTCCCCCCTTCTACAAATTTGGAAGCGCCTCTCTTTTTCCTCAGGGACGTTGGATTAAGTGTTTTTTCCGCTTCTAGCTTTGGGATTTTTGTTTTGTTTTGGCGGAGGGGGTGGAAAGGAGCGCCCCCCTCCGCCTCGCCGCCGTTTGCTCTGCCTTGGTCTCCCTCTCCCGGTGGGGTGGGTATATGCTTCAAGGGGGAGGCGGAGGCGGCCAGCCCCCCCTGCGTTTCCTTGGCGCGCAGCCATGGCGGCGGCGGCGGCGGCGATCTCTGCCGCGGAGAAAGTGGACGGCTTCACCCGGCGCTCGGTGCGCAAGGCTCAGAAGCAGAAGCGCTCGCAGGGCTCGTCGCAGTTCCGGACCCAGAGCAGCCCCGTGGAGCTCCTCCCGTTGCCACAGCTCAAAGGTAATAATAATAATAATATAAGTCCTCCCTTCATATTCGCTGGGGTTTGGTTCCAGGACCCCCCGTCCCCGTGGATACCCAAGTCCGTGAATACTCAAGTCCCATGATATGCAACGGCATAGCAAAATGGGGCCCTTTTATATAAGATGGCAAAATCAAGGCTTGCTTTTTGGATTGTTATTTTTAAAAGAATATTTTCAAGTCGTGAATACTTAAATCCGTGGATACCAAATCCGTGAATGCGGAGGGACAACTGTAATAATAGCAGCGAGGGAGCTGCGGGGTGGCGGTGGAAGAGCAAGAGGACGAGGAACTAGCCGAGCGAGCCGCCTCAGCTCACCTAGCCTCGGGCTACAGGTGCCGCCGCCGCCTTGCGGAGGGAGGGAGCCGCCCCGATGTGCCCTCCCGCCCCTTTCCTCTTACGGGCCTCTGCTTCCTTGTTGCCAGCCCTCCGCCGGCCTCCCACGAGCCGCATTCTCTGTCTTCCGCTCCATAACCAGACACGCTTGGGTTGTGTGCGTGACTGCATGGCAGGGGTTGCACTAGATGGCCCTCGTGACCCCTGCGAAGATTCTATGTGGGTGCATCCACACTACACAAATAATACGGTTTGAAACTGGATTAATTTGCCATGGCTCCTTCCTGTAGAATCCTGGGATATGAAGTTTGGTGAGGTACCAGCGTTCTTTGGCAAGGAAGGCAAAAGACCCTGGCCAAATCCACACTACACAAATAATCCAGTTGCAAACGAGATTATTTGCCATGGCACCTTCCTATGGAATCTTGGGATTTGTAGTTTGGCGAGGCACCAGCACCCTTTGGCAGAGAAGGCTAAAGACCTTGTAAAACTACAAATCCCAGGATTCCATAGGAAGGAGCCATGGCAAATAATCCAGTTTCAAACTGCATTATTTGTGTAGTGTGGATTTGGCCCTTGTAAAACTTCAGATCCCAGGATTCAGTAGGAAGGAGCCATGGCAGATAAACCAGTTTCAAACTGCATTATTTGTGTAGTTTGGATTAGGCCTATGATATGCTCCCATGTCCCAAAACTTTATCTTCCCTGCCTGTGTTTCCCTTTCACCCCCCCTCCCCGAAACAGTGACAGCTTCTCATTCAGGCAACTTGTTTGGCAGCTCGCTGTGGGGAAGGAAGGGGGGATTAACTGCTTTCTTTTGAGGATCTTGCACTTCTCCTGATTATGGCATCTTGCTTGAGCCCTTGAGATTAAATGCTTGTCTACCCTGCATTTGTAACATTTCTCTGATAGTCGTATATGTGGATAGTATCAGGAAGCAAAGGGGTTTGTGAGGCCCACAGCGGATGGGTGGAGACATTTGGCATGAAGTCTGCAAAAGAAATTTGTTCAGCAGCCAGACCGTCATAACTGAACGTGGATTCCTCCCATTTAGTTTAGAATATCTTGGGTTTATAATCTTGTACCTGGTCCTGCGGTGCCTCTGTTATTCATTCTGTTTGAATTGCTGTATTTTTAAAAGAGCGTCTTTCTCTTTAAATCTGCCACACTGTGTTAAGTTTGTTTCTGGAATCAGGAAGTATTCACATAATCAGTTAAGCTCCCAAAACCTCATAGAATTGTTTACCAAATATGTATTCCTGTTAAATTCTTCCTTCTTGTTTCTGAGCTTGCAGCTTGTCAGAATATTGTAAGACATACCAAATGCTATATAATTATAGGCCTAACTATGTAATACCAAGGGTAAATTCCAGCATACATTTTAAGTGACACTACTGACTGTGGTCTTGGGGGAAGGAACTATAGTAAATGAAATGCACTTGTCCTGTGTTAGCAAGATATTTTACTGAGATAGACCATATTTTACTGCCTGCAGGACTGAATTCATTAATACTGAAACACTTTGAAAGCAGTCTTCAATCTCTAGGCAGGGCCAGTTTAAGGAATTTTGGGGGCCCCTGCAATGCTTTATTTTGGGGCCCCCATATGTTTATCTCAGGTCAATGTAACCTAACCTATTCACCGTACAGGATGTTCAGATTATAGTAGGACCCCCTTATCCATGGATTCATTATCCATGGGACACAAAACAGCACACCTACCATAGAGTCTTCCTAGAAAATGTGTCTTCCCTAGCCCTTTTCTAGGCCCTCCAAGGCAACTCTATGGCATTTTAAACCAGAAGTCCCATTATTTTCAATGGCGTTCACTATTATTCATGGTTTTCAGAAGCTACGCCCCCCCCCGTGAACCAATCCCCAGTGGATAAGAGGGGCCTACTATATTACATAATTTGCCACCAATAATTTAGTTTAAAAACTATATTATAGGCAATAAGAAAATAAAGAGTAGACTACAAGCTAAACATGAGTTAGCAGTGTGATGCAGCAGCAAAAAATGCCAGTGCGTTCTCGGCTGCATTAATTGGAGTAGGGTATAGATCAAGGGAAGTAATAGTATCACTCCATTCTGCTTTGGTCAGACCTCACCTGGAATACTGTTTCCAATTCTGGGCACAAAAATTCAAGCAAGATACTGAGAGGGATGGTGAGAGGTCTGGAAGCCATTATGCCCTATGAGGAACGGCTTAGGGAGCTGGGTATGTTTAGCCTGGAGAAGAGAAGGTTGAGAGGTGACGTGATAGCCATGTTTAAATATTTGAAGGGATGTCATACTGAGGAAGGAGCAAGCTTGTTTTCTGCTGCTCCAGAGACTAGGACATGGAGCCATGGGTTCAAACTACAGGAAAAGAGATTCCACCTGAATATTGGGAAGAACCTCCTGACAATAAGAGCTGTTTGGAAGTGGAATACACTGCCTTGGAGTGTGGTAGAGTCTCCTTCTTTGGTTTTTTTTAAACATAGGTTGGATGACCATCTGTCAGGAATGCTTGGATTGTGTGTTCCTGCAGGGCAGAAGCCGATTGGATGGGATCGCTGTTGGGGTCCCTTCCAGCCCTATGATTCTATGATTCTAGGCTGCATTTAGAGCCTGAGAAAGTTACTCTTGGATTACACCTCCCAGAATCCTCCTGCCAGCACCCTTCTCAAGGTTTGGTTGCATTGTTCCTTTTCCAGCATTCTCTAGCCCAGTGGTTCTTACTTGGGGTACACAGTGTCCTCACAGGAGGTCCTCAAAGGCTTGAAGACTGCTTGGCCCACCTCCTTCCTGTAGTGGAGCAGCCACATTACAGGAACCAAGGCAAAGGCTGGCTGGCTTGGCCTGCACATTGCCATTCAATCCACTCCAGCCACAAACTTGCAGGGAGAAGCAAGAGTGCCTCTGAGGGAAAGTTTAATGAATGGTGTAATTGTATTGTTGTTGTTGTTAGTTATTATTATTAGCTATTATTATTAGGATTTTAAATCTTGAGTTAAGTCTTGGGGCAACAAAAGATATTTAAAGGGGGTCCCTGCTAAAGAAAAGGTTAAGAACCACTGCTCTAGGTCAGTGCCTCTCACATAACACTAATGGGGTACTGGTGTTTTAGTGACAACAATAAAACCATTGTTCCTAGTAATATTACTCCAAATTTTAATTTATATTCTTTATATTCTTCTGTTAAAAGAGCTAGAGTGTTGTAGAAGTTTCAGCATTGCCCTATGACTGTGGAGACCAGGGTCTGAATCCTTACTCAGCCATGAATACCCACTGGCTGACCTTGGGCAAGTCACACGCTCTCAGCCTCAAACAAAGTCAAAGGCAGACCCCCTTTGAACAAACCTTCCCTAGAAAACCCCATGGTAGGTTCACCTTAGTCAGAAATGACTTGAAGGCACATAGGCAAACACACAGAAATTTCTTTTGCAGGCTGAACTCAGTTGGCAGCAAGGGGAGGAAGCTGAAGAAGACCAAGGGGGAAAGGGAGGGGAGAGGAACCAAGACATGTTAAAAGCAGCTGGAAAGATGGGCTGGAAGGGATCTATGTGCAAGGAAGGAAAGGGAAGAAAGAAAGAGGCCCTTTCTGAGGGAGACAACCCTCAAATTCCCTGTCTCTCTCTCACACACACACACTCACCCTCTCCGACGTGCCTCTCCCTCCAGCTTCTGCCACGGAGGGCTGCTGTTTCTTTTTCTCTTTCTGTTTAATTTTGGAGAGGCTTTTTTTTTTTGTTTTTTGTTTTTTTAAAAAGCCAGCAGGAGGTTTCTGGAGGAGGAGGGTAAGAGGGGGCTCCTCCTGGCTGTCTCCTTCAGATTAAGGAGGCCAACACGGGGCCCTCTCTTGTCCTCGGGGCCCCCTCTTGACCTCGGGGCCCCCTGCCAATGCTGATTTGGCAGACAGGTTAAACCGGCCCTGTCTCTAGGCTTTTGGTGTATGAAATTAATGGAGACATTTGCACTTAAATTACTTTCTAATTGCAGGAGTTTGTTTTTAATAATCTTGCTGATTTTATAATCTGTGCAAACAAAACATTGATTTATTTTTGTAATGTATGTACCTTTAACCTTGCCTTCTGAAAGTAATTATTTTTGGGGTGTGGTGTTCCTTGATATCAACCTTCTGAGGGCTACCGCATATGTCTACAAGTTCTTACATGGACGTGATGTATCAGTAGGAAATTGCATGGTTCCTGTGTGTAAACGACTGAAGCACATGACGAAATTGCTGCATGTAAGTGTAAAAAGGAAGCCACAGCCTTTTTATGCTGTATACACACAGATCAGGATGCATGTATAATTGTTGTGCTTCATGATAAAAGCAGATTACTCTCATGTCAGAATTAAGCATCATGAATATTTACAAGACCCAGTACGTATGATTTGCAGTGAAAGAGTTGGCATAGTTCTAAAAGCTGAGCTTTTTGTTCTGGCAGTTGCTTGTGTAAGAAATGAAACTTCAGTGGGCCATCAGTTTCAAAGATTTGTCAGGGGTGAAGCTTTTAAAAGCCTTTCTGATTTCTTACGTAGAATTTAGGAACTTCTCTACTTGAAAACACATTTACAAGTAGAAAAGTTTGCACATTTACTGTACAAACACATTTTTCACACAGAAACCCATTGTTTCAAGAAACAAACATTTTGTGCAAACATCATGTTTGTGTAAACATCATGTGTGAAATTCCCCCCCCCCTTGTTTTTGCACCAGAAAGACATGTGTTTCTACACAGAATAATTTCTTGAAACACTTCAGGATGTGCAAATACTGGCTGAAACTGCAAAATCCTTTGTCTCAGTGTTATTTTTCCCAGTTGTGTTTCCCGAGTGTTGGGAAACCCATTCTTCATCAGGGAAATGATCAAGAGGAAATATTTCCCCATCATTTGTATGTGTGTGCATGTGGGAGCTGCAACCTTTTAAAAGGGGAGGTTGGAATGTCCAGTTCTAGATGACTATTTATGATGATGAATGTATGAAGCATGTGTGTGCTATATGTTTAAAAATCCTGGCAATATTGCTAGTATTGACACTGCTGCATAGTACTAGGAAGACTAACGGTTAAATGAAATATGTCCATGCAAATGCCTGCCAGTTTTTATGCAGGGAATACTATGGGATTGAAATACCCGTTAGCATGGGGTTAGAATGGCATAGAACTCCTGACAGCCTCACCCAGTTATAGCCGTGGTAAGGGATTGTGGCAATTGTATTCTAAGACCTTTGCCCTAGCACATGTTGGTACTTTTGGGTATTGTCTAGTTATTATTGAGTGGGGAAAGCCCTTTAAAAGACAGAAAAAAGAGGCTTTAAGAGTACTCCCAGTGTTTCCTTCTATGCTTTATCTCATTCCTTCTTTTTCTGGAGTTTGAGTTCTTGGGGCTGGACGGGGGGGGGGGAAGGATTGATGAGTTAGGTAGAAGGAAGTTCTGGGAAAATGGAATCTGGGATTGTTACTAGAATGCATGCTCGTGCACAGATATATCACACATAGTGATGCAAGCACTGAAAAACCAAGTGGGTTTCTTTCTTTTTTTAAACATATATTTCTATTAACATTCACATGTACAACAAAAAAGGGAAATGAAGGAAGAGAAAAAAAGAAAGCATGACATATAGTTAAATTACTATGCATTAAAACGTATAGACAAAAACAAGCAAAAGAAAAAAGCAGCGCAAAACTTGACACATCAGCTAGACTGCTAATGACTTCTCCCCTCGACTAATGATTATATTCCACTATTGAAGTACTTCCATTAAGTGATCTTACAACCCAGCTTCTACCATAAATCAAACCCATACTATCATAAAAGCCTAAAATTGATATATACCCCTTACTTAGCAAAAACATTATAGACAACACCCAGTCTTTTAAAAAACTAACAAAGAATTTCTCTTTAATCAACATTGTCAGTTTATCCATTTCAGCGAAATCACATATTTTGATCAGCCAATCTTTCAAAGGAATCGATGCCTATCTTCATTTCTGGGCATATAACAATCTTTCAGCTGTGATCATATATTATAAAATTCTCTCATGTTTCCTCTCCAAATTTTCTTCCAGCATCCTGAAGGCTGGGTGGATTTCTGTAGCAATTAGACGTGTCACTGTAATAGTTTCTCCTAATAAATGAAATTGTAAACAAACCTAGCAAAGCAAACAAAAGTAAGATTTATATAAATATTGTGCTGTTTGCATATAAGTGTTTTGCTCCCAAAGCTTGCAATTTGTGTTACACAAAAATAGAATTTGTTCCTGCAAGGAGGAAAGGACGTGTAATGGCAAGAAAATGTACACATGTATTTGTTGTTCATAGGAGAAGAGGTTTGGGGCAGCTGCACATGGTATAACATAAGTGGTTGAAAGTACACATTAGTTCAGTGTGTATCTGCTTCTACTCCATAATGTGCCAGATTTCTTATTTTGTAGTTTTCTCATCTGTGTTTACTGTGAAAATATAAATTAAACCTCTATTGGACTTGGTCTGACACATTGTATGTTTCCATGGCGTATACACCATGGGATGGAGACATTCACTCATTAAGGCATTAGAAACATATGCATGCTAACAAGAGAAGAAGACCTATCTCTAATTCATAATTAAGTTATAGTTCAGTTAAATTCTTAAAGACACTTAGGTGTGTTTTGTGAATGCTGTTACTATTATTTCATATGAAATACTGTAATCAGTCTAAATTGTTTCAGGCTGACCATATCTTTGGAGATAATCTAATTGCTCAGTCCGCATAACTTCTCAGTTTAATGTAAATGATATCCAGTTGCAGTAAACATGGTATTTCATGTAGTCCTTCAATGTTGCCCATGATGTGGCAAATTAAGAATGACATCAGTTAACCTTGCAGCAGTGGAGTAATTTCTCTCAATAGAATGGGCATAGTGCTGTTCTCCCTCCACATGCTCACTCCCAGAATTTGTTCTAGAGGTTTGGAAGTAGATTGGGAATGGGTCCTGAGGTCTGCAAGTGGGAGGAGAGATTTCTGCAAAAGCTAAATGTTGGACTTTGCCCTGTGATTTATAATATAGTAGAACCCCCGTATTCATGGAGGATTGATTCCAGGCCTCCCTGCAGATACTGAAAACCACAGATAACAGCGAACACCGTTGAAAATAATGGAATTTCCTGTTTAAAATACCATAGAGTTGCCTTGGAGGACCTTGAAAACATCTAGAGAGGATGCCTCTCTAGGCATTTTCTAGTAAGACTTTATGGTAGGTGTGCTGTTTTGTTTCCTGCGGATAACTGAATCAGTGGATAATGAATCAACGGATACGGGATCCTACTGTATAGCTGTAATAACAAATGGGAAAGTTCCTATTGTGCCACTTTGGAAACCACAGAATTACAACAGTTTTTAAAATAAGTTACAGTAAGGTGGTGTATTTGTTGCCAGTGTCAAGTACCCTCTCCCTATAGTGACTGCCCTGCCCCATTCCCTCATGCTCTGGACAAATATCCACTCTCTTATGTTCTTTCTGAACCGTGAAAAAGGTTAATTCTGCCTTCACACAGAAATTTTGGAAACCTTCCTTTCCCCTGAAGCTTCTACAGTTCATGGAAACTTTAGGGAAAGGATGATCATTCTCCTTTCCTGCTGGACATGTGCCTAGGCAGCAAGGTGCTCCTTTTATCTTCTGCACAAACTCAACAGAAGAAAGAGAAGGCATATCTTATTTCTCTTCAGCTTTCTGTAGGTGTTGGGAGACTCAAGGAAAGAGAAATTTGATGAGGATTGAAAACTGTAGCTAGTGCTTAAGGCAGACCAAAATCTATGGGCAACTGAATATATTCTCTACATAATGAGGAATATTTCTAGGGCTTATGTCTGAAGTATGTGTTATTGTCTTCTTTGTTCTCATTCTGAAGTATGTGCTATAGCTAGTCACGCTTGTGGTCTTGAAAATGTGTAACTGCTAAGCCCTTAAAATGGACCTGAGCAAGCTATTTTTTTAAAAGTGTCTTGTGAAAGTTAGTATCAATTTCAATTCTTTGTTTTAAAAAAAGTTTGAAGGAGAGTAAGAAACTGTCTTAAATATATTGTTGTGTGCCTTCAGGTTGCTTCTAACTTAGGGCAACCCTAAGGGGTTTATGGGGTTTTGTTGGCAAGATTTATTCAGAGGGGGTTTGCCTTTGCCTCCCTCTGAGACTGAGAGAGTGTGACTTGCCTAAGGTCACTTAGTTGGTTTCCATGGCTGAGCTGGGATTTGAACCTTGGTCTCCATTGTCATAGTCTGTGATGCATAGCTAAGTGAACAAATGGAAATAGTGTGCTTCAGGAGCCAATCCTAGGAGAGGAGGCTGAAAGGGGAGGGGCTTCTGTAGGATTAAGAGAGAGTGTGAAGTGGAAAGTAGCAGTTTAGTTGAGCAGTTGAGAAAATGTGAAGTCAGAGAGAGAGAGAGAGAGGCTTAAAGCAGGGGAGTGAGAGACAGCTTAGGTGATAGCTAAGAGGCTTGGAGTATGGCATTTGATATGAGAGGCTTAAAGGGAATTGATGTGCAGGAGAAATGAATTATTACCTCAGTTATATTTCTATTATTCAATAATAATAATAAATAATAAAATTTATTTATAAGGCGCCCCTCTGTTAAAACAATCAGGGCGGCTTACAAAAATTAAAATACAATAAAGATAAAAATCCCTAAACACCACCTACCCCCACCCTCCCCCATAAAAAGATATTAAACAGATATAAATTAAAAAGCAACTAATCTAAAATCATATTTAAAAAACAATAAATACAATAAATAGCCAGCAGACTAAAAGAGGCCAGGAGCTCCTGAGGCCGGGATCTAATTAGGAAAGGCCTGCTGAAAGAGATCCACCTTTAGTGATTTTTAAAGCTACTCAGGCTTGTCATCTGACGGATCTTGTTCACCAATAAATCGGTCTTTATGTCAATTTTTACATGCTGTCTGGGTATGACTGACTTCTCTGACAATTAGTTCACAACCATTAAGGAACATCCACACCTAACTACACGTGTTATCCATCTGTGGGAGATGTAGTTCGGCCGCAATGTGGTTGGCCGTCCCAAATTGGTGGCGGCAGAGGGATAGAAAGGTCCCTCCGTCCCAAACTGAGGGAGAGAAAGGGCCTGGTGTCACGTACTCCAATGCTCAAACCTCTACATGCTGGCTCTCTTAAATATATGCTATCACTATATTGAGTGTTTAAATAAAGTGGGCTATAAATCACACTGAATTGTAGATATTCAGTGTAGATGAGATAAATTATAGATAGATGGCAGGTGGGTTACAATGATATTTCTGCTGTCTTTCTCCCCTAAGAATAATCTTTTGCACAGATGAGGGGGAATGCCACATATGCAGCAGAACATGTCCCTCACTTCCCGATCTACATCTTTTGTATTGCATTGTAACCGGTTATTTAAATGTTACTGATTTTTTTTTAAAAGAGAGAACCTGCTTGCATTGTAACAGGACTGCAGAACTTATGATTCACCAAATCAGATGTAACCCAACAGACTTGTATTTTGGTCTTTCAGCTGCTTGATAGTCTCTCCTGTTCTTGTAGTCCTGAACAACTGGTGAAATCAGGAAATGAATGAAGGCCTTGGATTGCATTTGGCTATCATTTTATGGTCATAAGATGTTTGCATTGTAGTGTGTAAGTGGGTGCTTATGAGCTAACAAATTTGGGAAAATAAATAATTTGTACATGCATCCTATGGCTTATTGTGCTGAAATTAAATTTACCAGTACAACACTTATTACCATTTTACAGTTATAGCCTTTCTGTTGTAGTGTCATTTTGAATACTTGCTTGATTCATACAGATTAACTAAATAAAAATCAAGCCTCAAGGGAGCATTGTGCTGAGTGAGAGTAGCAGTGTGCTTTTTGTGATCCAGGCTTTGGAGATTAAGAAGAGTTTAATCCTTCACCCAGACAATGTGCTTCTGTGTGTGTTACTGTGACATTAGGATTGTGTATGCAAAGGTACTTTGATAACTTGGGATCGGCTTTCCTCCCATGACTTGTTTGTATTTGTATAGCTTTGTCGATGGAGGAACAGAGATGTTTACTAGTCCTCATTTTAGAAAGAGCCTGGAATAGTGTTTAATTGGGATGTGGGGGGGGGGAAGGTAAATTACTATATATTACAAGATATTTGCAATTAAATATTGGTTTAAGAACATGTATTTGGAAAGAAGTGTGATTATGAATAGTTAACAGGCTTATGAAAGACTAGGTTTTCACTTTTCCCTTTTTTCACTGCCATCAAGTCGACTTATGGCGACCCTATGAATGAGAGACCTCCAAGTTGCCCGATCAACAACATCTCTGCTCAGGTCTTGCAGCAAAAGTCTCAGTTTAGTCATCTTGGCTTCTAGGGAGAGTTCAGGCCATCGTCTTTTATTTCTACTTGGTCATGTAGTGGATTCCCCTGCTGGTCGTAGAGCATCCCCACTTTTGATTTAAATTTCCCTTTTGATTTCTCAGATCTTGTGGAAGAGATCTTTGCATTATATTCTTTGATTGCTTTTGCTACATCTCTCCTCGGTATAAATGCCATCCCATTCCTTATTAGATTTTAATTTCCTGGGTAAAACACTATAATTATCTGACTCAGAATGTCCCATTCCTGTCTACTTCAACTTGCTCATCCCAAGTATTGCATTTCTTGTTTTAATATGTCTAGCTTCCCTTAATTCATGCTTCTCATGTTCCATGTTCCTATAATTTGTGTTGTTCAGCTTTGGACTTTCCTTTTACCTCTGAGCACATCAACAGCTGAACATCCTTTCAGCTTGAGTCCAGTTGCGTCATTAGCCATAGTGCTACTCATAATTGCCCTCTGCTGTACCACAATAGCTTATTGGGTGCCATCAGACCTGGGAGTCTCATCTTCTGGCACTATCTCTTGTTTCATTTTGGGTTGTCTCATCATAGGATTTCCATGGTAAAGGATCTTCAAAAGGGGATTTACCGTGCCTTCCTGTGCACAATACTAAAGAAGCATTAGCTATGGTGCCACTGCTGTTGCCTCTGAGAGATCTACTGCCAGTGTAACTCTCCACTGCTGCTGCCACCCTGTTTGACACATTTAGTCTAATTCCTCAGCAAAAGCCTCTCTGTGATGTACCAGGAACACACGCTCACATTTACTCAATAAGAATTCTTTATTAAGCAAGGATACTGTATCATGAACATAGGCAAAGCCGAAACTAAACACAACCTAACACAATTCCCAGAAAAACCCTTGCAGCATGAGAATGGCATGCAGGCAGCCAGACGCCTCCAGGTGCTGTGACCTTGAGCTGCTTTGGAGAACAGAGTTCCCAGGCCCAAAAAGGGCAGGCTGGCACCCACCCAAAGGCTGAGAGGCCCAGACAAGGAAAACAGACCAAAGCCTTTTACCAACCTCATGTCAGGATCTTCCATGGAGTCTACTTTAATGCCCAGAATTCAGGGATGAGCCTGACATACCGCCCTCCCAAAGACTAGCCCCCTCCCAACCTAGCCGGGCTTATCAGGAAAGCTAGCATGGAACTTTCGTAATAAGCGCGGAGCGTTTATATGTTCAACATTAACCCACTCAGCATGACCCATTGGCAAATGTTTCCATTTCACCAAATACTGGGGGAAAAAACAAACTTGTGCACCCGAGAGTCCAGCACATCAGAAATCTCAAAGTGTTGGTCTTGGTCCACCATGATAGGGTGGGGCGACGACTCAGGATCTCGATGATGTCGATCTGAAGGGCACGCTGGCTTGAGCAAACTAGAATGGAACACAGGCTGGACGTTATGATACAGCTTGGGTAATGATAGTTCAAAAGCTACAGGGTTAATTTCCCTAACAATAGGGAAAGGTCCAATGTACTTAGGGCCCAGCTTTTTTGAGGTCTGTGAGCTTTTTAGGAATTTGGTGGATAAAAATACCAAGTCTCCCACAGAATACTGCGGGGTAGGGTCCTTCTTTTTGTCAGCATACTCTTTATAATGGGCTTTCGCAAAGTCCAGGGCTGACACGACTTTCGGCCATGCGTCCTTAATTTGTGCACTCCATTGGGTCGCCGGGACCGGGTCCTTGGAGGTCCCCTCTCCCAAAGGCAGAGGGTTAAAATCTTGTCCTAAAACAATTTTAAAAGGAGAAAAGCCTGTGCATTGGTGTAAGGCATTGTTATACGCTACTTCAGCAAAGGGCAAAAAGTCAACCCAATCAGACTGCTGGAAGTTGACATAACATCTTAAATACTGTTCTAAAAGCTGATTCATACGTTCACTTTGGCCATCACTTTGTGGATGATGGGAGCTGCTCAACCCCAACTCAATCCGCAACAATTTTGTGAACGCTTTCCAGAATTGGGAGGTGAATTGAGCTCCCCGATCTGAAATGATCTTAGCAGGAACTCCATGTAGCCTATAGATGTGATGCACAAATAGTCTGGCCAGCTGGGAGGCTGTCGGGAGTTTCTTGCATGCCACAAAATGCGCTTGCTTGGAAAACAAGTCAGTCACAACCCAAATAACAGTCTTTTTCTTACTTTCTGGCAATTCAACAATGAAGTCCATACTAATGAATTCCCACGGTTTAGTGGGGTAGTGGAAGGTAGCAATCAGTCTTTTGGTTTCCCCCCGGCTCTTTTTGCCACCGCACACGTGTGACACCCCTTTATGTACTCCTCTATCTCCTTCCGCATTTTGGGCCACCAGAACTGCCACCGTGTTAAATGTAACGTTTTCACATACCCCAAATGACCTGCACTCTTCACATCATGGCACTGTTTAAGGATGGCAGTTCTCATAGCCTCTGGAACATACAGGCGTTCTCCCTTCCAAGCCATACCTCCTCATAGAACTACCTCCCCTTGGTGAGATAGAAACCACGGGTCCTTGCAGAGAGCTGCTGCCAATTGACCCTGCCACCCACTCCCACCGTCCTCCAGGACTGGGGGAGATGGCTCCAAGAATGATGGGGCCGGTGCCACAGTGGGGGTCGTGGTCTTTGCAGGTGAGCCGTCAGGTTCCCCCGCAAAGCCTTTGTCTGGGCCCAAAAAGGGGCCTGTCTTGGTCTCCTGACGCTTGGTTCGGCTGCACGTGAGAACTGCCAATCCCAAATGGGAGGTGGAGAAGAATGTGTCTATCACCTCCTTTTGCTGACTGTTGTATTGAGGGAGCCTGGACAAAGCTTCAGCTAAGACATTCTTTTTTCCCGGGAGAAACTTCAGGGTGAAGTTGAACCATTAAAAGAAATTGGCGCACCGAATTTGTTTAGGATTTAAGCGCCGCGGACTTTTCAGAGCCTCCAAATTCATGTGATCTGTCCAAACCTCAAAAGGTTGGGACGATCCTTCCAGTAGATGGTGCCAAGTCTCTAAAGCCAATTTGACCCCCCCCCCGCTTCCTTCTCCCACACTGGCCAATTTCCCTCAGTCTCATTGAATTTCTTGGACAGATATGCACAAGGTCTGAGCTCCCCCCCTTCATCCCGTTGTAACAACACCCCCCCATCGCCACATCTACCTGAACCACAAAAGGCTGGGTGGGGTCGGGGTGCTTCAGAATGGGTTCAGAAGTGAAAAGCTTCTTCAGCTTGTCAAACGCCCTTTGGCATTGGTCAGTCCACACAATCTTTTTGGGAGGCTTCTCTGCCTTCCCCTTCCTAGTTTGTTTCTTCTCTCCCACCCCCTTAGTTTTCAACAGGTCGGTCAAAGGTAAGGCCACCTCAGCAAAGTCAGGAATGAAGGACCGGTAAAAATTAGCAAACCCTAGGAAGCTCTGAAGCTGTTTCCTAGTTCTGGGGGCCTCCCATGCCAGCACCCCCTTTACCTTATCTGGTCCATTTCAACCCCCCTGCTGAGATGCGGTACCCCAAATGAATTCCATCAGCGGCTCTGATAGAATTCACATTTTGACATTTTGGCATACAAATGATTCTTCCCCAATTTACTAAGCACTTTTTTCACCAACTTCACATGGGACATATAGTCCTCAGAGTAAATAAGCACATCATCCAAATATACCAGTACCCCTTTGTACAAGAACTCTCTCAGTACATCATTAATCAAGTTCTGGAAAATTCCAGGGGCTCCACTTAGGCCAAATGGCATTACGCAGAATTCAAAAGTCCCTAGCTGGCAATTAAAAGCAGTCTTCCACTCGTCCCCTTCTCTAATTCACACTCTGTAATAGGCCTCCCGCATGTCCAGTTTGGTAAATATCTTCCCCTTGGCTAAATGAGCCAGGATGTCTTTCATTAAGGGGAGGGGTACTGATTTGTCAGGCTGATAGCATTCAAGGATCTATAATCAATACAGAGACGAAGACCCCCAACGGCCTTGCGTCTGAACAACACAGGAGCCCCCAAGGGGGAGGTCGTAGGTCTGATGAACCCCCGGGCCAAGTTTTTGTCTATGAACTCCTGGAGGGCGTCCATCTCCGCCTGTGTCATGGAGTAAATCTTGGGTTTGGGCAGCTCCGTCTCGGAAACTATGGCCTGTGGGGAGGCATAATGTCACATTCCTTCTCTTCAAACACATACTGCCACTGTTTATATTCCACCGGTAACCCTTTCATTTCCCCTTGAACCAAAGCGGTTTTACAGTTCCGTGGCTTGGCCTCTAGAGGGACCCCCCCAGCGAGGCCTCACCCACTCCGTGTCCCCATACACACAAGGGGTCTGTGAAAGTCACAGTCTCCTTTACCCAGTCTATTGTGGGATTGTGGGATTTTGGCCAGTTTAAGCCCACTACTGCAGCTGGAACTAAACCTAGGGCTATTACAAATTGGAGTTCCTCCTGATGATTCCCCATCTTCATCTGTACTGGGCCAGTCATTCGCCTTGCGGGGAGCCCCCTTCATCATCCTTCCGTCCATCTGAGACAGCCACACCGGCTTGTCTAGTTTAATGGTGCTAACTGCGAGTTCGCTGACCAAGGAAGGGTGAATTAGTACTTGGGTAGATCCAGAATCTACCATTAACATTACTTTTCGGGGGACCCCATTGTTTGCAACCCCTATTTTGGCTTTTAGGAAAAAAGGGCCTTTTGCCCCACTCATCACAGCACTTGGGCGCCCTTCAGGATTAGCCCGCCCTTGGGTGCTTAGTAGGGTGGGCTGGAGCTGTTTCCTGCCGGCTCAGCATCGGAGGAGGACCCACTGTCATCCAGTTCCTATGAAGACTCTCTCGCCGCGTGGCCTGACATCAAGGTGCACACCAATGCTTTGGTCTTGGGCTTGAATGGCGTCTTCGGTGCCGTCGACTTCCCCTCTGCCTTCTTGGGCCTCTCTTCTGCTGGAGTGTCACGAGGTTGTTTCTCTGGGCATTCGGCTATGCGGTGTCCACTCTTACTGCAGTGCAGGCATGAGCCTTTTCTCATCCTTCGCTCCCTCTCCGACTCCTGCGCCGTGCCACCAGCTGGTCTTAGCTTTCTTCCCGGTGGACCCCATGGGCTTTCCACCAAGCCCCTGGCGTTGCCAGGCCAGCTTGATGCTCTGTCTCAGGATCTCCACCTTCCTAGCCAGCTGTACCCATCCCAAGGTTTCGGGGTTCCCTTGGATCAATGCCCACTTGAGGATGTCTGCATTAAGGCCATCCTGAAAATACTGCACCTTAGTAGCTTCAGTCCAGTTGGGAATCTGGCTGGCCAGGCGGCGGAATTTGGAGGCATATTCGGCCATGGACCTCGAACCCTGCTGCAGTCGCTGGAGTTCTGTGAATGCCCGTCTCACCCTCAGGGGGTCTTCAAATTGGGCCCGTAAGGCCATCATGAAGTTGTGGAAATTCCTCAACTCTGGAACCCCCATGTTGTAGAGCCCCTCCAGCCATTGCACTGCCTCTCCTTCCAGTTGGTTGGAGACATACTGCACCTTCTCAGCCTCTATCTGGAACTCTTCATCCCATTGAGACATGAACCTCATCACCTGGGTTAGGAAGTATGGCAACTTCGCGGCATCCCCATTAAAGGTGGCTTTCAGGTCTCTATGCTTGAGCCCCCGAGGTCTTTCCCACAGCTCGACCAGGCCAGCTCCCACAGGGGGTACTGGGCCAGGAGCCTGCGGGACAGGGGCCCAAGCGGGTGCGATGGGGACCCCTCCCCCTGGTGCTGGAGCTGGCAACTGTGGGTCCTAGGGAGGTTGGCCTCCTCCCGGGGCGGCCGGTTGCTGAGGCAGTCTCTGCAGGATCTCCAGGAGGCTTGTCTGCATGACCTCCATTTGTTGCTTCAGCTGCTGTACCTCATCCTCCAGTTCTGAGCGTGGATGTCTTGCCCCAGGTTCTCAGTACCCCTCAGTTATGGGTCTGTCCCACCGTCGGGACCTGCATTCCTCCCAACCTCACTCTTCTGGCCAGAGCCAACTGACTCCCATGGCCATTCCAGCTCCATGCATGAGTCTCAGAAAAGGGGAGGCTGCCCCTCCCCAGGGCTTGCATGTCTCCCAGCTCCATGAGGTCAAGAGGATGTGTCAGCCTTCCCACCCTCTGCCAGGCTCGGCTCGGCTCTTCCTCCGGCACGCCTGCATCGTTCCCCGGCACGTCTGCACCATCCCCCAGGCCGCCGGCTCCCTGGCCACCGGCTGTGCCTAGGTCTTTCACCGTCTGGGTTCCAATCTCCACGTCGTCAGCCATCGTGGGTAGAACTCCAAGATTAAGTATGATTTGTGAGCTTCGGCTTACTGTGACGTACCAGGAACACACACTCACATTTACTCAACAAGAATTCTTTATTAAGCAAGGATACGTGTATCATGAACATAGGCAAAGCCAAAACTAAACACAACTTAACACGATTCCCAGATAAACCCTTACAGTGTGAGAATGGCATGCAGGGAGGCGTGTGGGCAGCCAGGCGCCTCCAGGTGCTGTGACCTTGAGCTGCTTTGGAGAACAGAGTTCCCAGGCCCAAAAAGGGCAGGCTGGCACCCACCCAAAGGCTGAGAGGCCCAGACAAGGAAAACAGGCCAAAGCCTTTTACCAACCTCATGTCAGGATCTTCCATGGAGTCTACTCTAATGCCCAGAATTCAGAGATGAGCCTGACACTGTCTGACATGGGAAACACTACCAGCAGCACTGCTGTAGTAAGCATAGCGTCTTGCCTCATGAGCTTGTTAGAGATGTAAAAGTTCCAGAAATTTGGAAGCCATGGAAAAAAACCATTTTCCCCATTTTTTTCTAGGAAAAATGGATTTTTTTTAGAAACATTGAAAAAAATGCACCATTAGCACGTTTTACAGATTAAAAGTTACTATGTTAATTTAGGAACATAAAATATGACTATGTACAATTTAGTTTGGCATGAAGTTATCACAATGGGTATATTAAAAATACAGTGTATTCAAACAATTATTACAAATGGAATTTACTTAAAAAAAATATTTGTAACAAATGGAGCAACAGTCTCCTGAACTGTACGGAACCTCTTTGGTTTTGCTAGTTTATGTAGAGCAGGAAAAAAACAATTTAAAAAAACAACAGAAGAAACCATGAGCATTAGTAACAAAGAAAATTACAGTACTGTATTTATATTTCCTCTCAACGGTATCAAATAGACATAAAGCACGCATTCGCATAAAAAAAATTAGAGGGGGAAAGTGTGTGGAAGGGTGGAGGGAGGAACTAAGATTCAATGAATAGGCATGAAATTTAATCAGACTCATGTTCTGTGCTATAGTTATCAGTTTCAGTCTCCACTTCTGCTTCATTATGTTTGTCATTGTCATTGTAAAAAGTCCCATCCTCCTGCAGAGGTGGTGGAACTCCCATCATTCTGCAATTACTACATTTCCAATCGGCAAACAGTGATTGATCAACAGGACCAGGCAAACTAAGGGTTAAGGGTTAAGACCAAGGTGGGAGGTGGAGATCATATCCTGATATAACATCATCATGACATCATATCACCAGACACTAGACTGCCAATGAGAATTTGGGTATGGTAATTTGGAAAAGGTTTTATACTTGCCTGGGCCATGCCGCCAGTGAGAGACACAGAGAGACATAAAGAAAGCTCTCTGAGGGAATGGAAGTACCTCAGAGAACCGTGGTCTGAGTGAGCACATGGCTGGGGCCTGGCTTAGGAAAAGCATGTGGCCCAGCCAACCTGAACACCAGATTTAACCCTCATAGACCCTGTAATGTAAGTAGTTTTCTTTGTGCAGGGAACAGTTTAGTTAGATTGCATCAGGGTTACTTTTTATTTGTTTTCCTTGACTGAATGTATGCCTGCTTTCTATCTCTGTAACTTTAAGCTTTATTCTGGAGAAAAAAAAGCCTTTTCTTCATAAAACGATTTCCCTCTTAAACTTGTTTTAACTTGCTTGAATAAAAATAAGCCTTTCTATTTTTCCTTACTGAGCCATGCCTTACACGCACCTTATTTTGGTCCTGGCTATCTTGACTCTTCTCTGGGGATAGAGCAGGTGGGTTGGTAATATTTTAACAGAGTGAGTAGTTCCACTGGTTAACCATAGAACTCAATCAGTCTCCCAGCAGGTTGAGAAAATACTGCGTCTGGGTGGTGGCAACTTAGCTGAGGAGAGATATAATTCTAAGGGATTTTCAGGTTAGGAAACCCTTAGAGTGTGTCTCAGAAAGATCAGGATAGGAGTTCTCGGCAGGAGAGCAGCACCTGCTGTGATTGTAAGCACAGCAAACCCTTCCTCTCTACGCTGTGCTGGTGTGCATGCACAGAGAGAAAGAGGAGGCCCACCTCACAGTCATCATCACTTCTATCATGGACTTCTAAAAACCAAAGGTTTACTCAGATTGAAACAAGCTTTCTACCCTTTCATATGTCAGTTTATTTCTTGATTTAGTGTGTTTCCAGACATAGACCAGATTCTTTTACATGCTGCAGTAGATGGAGGAATCTGAAGAAGGCGAGAAGCAAGAGGAGTCAGAGGCTGTGTTGTGCAAAGACCTTGCCACCATGTTGCAGGAGGGATACGTTTGGGCATTCCTGGACCAAATCCCTGAAGATGTTCTATGTTCTATATTCTGCAACATCAAGTCCTAAGTGTGATGCTTGTTTTGTAATCCAGTCAAATTCAGTAGCAGTGTGATCATCACTTACAGTTCCACTCTTGAATCTTGGATCCAACAGATTTGCAGCAGCATGAACTGGACATTCCATAATCAATTTTCTTCCTTTTTTTTCAATTTTTTTTTTGGGAAAAAACAGAAAAAAAACCAGTTTTTTTCCTGAATTTTTCCTGTCCCCCCCCCCCCGGATTTCACATCTCTAAGCTTGTAGTCACATGACCATGGAAAGGTAGTGTCATTGATGGGCACTCTTCCCTACATAAGCATAGTTCTTGTAAACTATTAAGACATGGAACTGGCTGGTCTTTTGTTTTGATGAAAGTGGTAGTAAAGAGAGGAAGATATACTTTTCTGAGGTAGTGAATTTCCAAAGTAGTTACGTGCATTTTATAGAAACTTTCCTGAATTCTAATTCAGAGGTTGGTAGTCCTCATGTTTGTGGGATCCAGTTTGGTTTTTTGCTGTTACCAGGTTCAGGAGAGTTGTGTCTTGAATGAAAGAATTTTGAATCTTGAAACTTGTCTGAGTGCCAGAGCTGAACTGAAACTCTGTTCTTTCACACAAATGCATCCCTCAGTTTTCTTCATTTTGTAAGTATATTTTGGGGGAGGGGGTCATTTTGTTGTTGCAATTGCTAAATAAGTGGAAGTTTCACGTTTGTGCAAATCTACTTTGAATCAGTTTGAGAGCTACCTTCTGCCCACCCTTGCCTCAAATCAGTTTGAATTTCATTTGGAATAGTTTCATTAATTTTGTATTTAATAAACAAAACTAACTAACAAACATATCAGTGTTACATGCTATCTCTCTCTCTCTCTCTCTCTCTCTGGCTTTTCTTCGCAAACGAAGATTCAGGAAGGACTCATCCCGTGCTTTCTGCAAGCGCACTGATGACTAAAAAGGCCAATCCGAGATAAACAAGTCCAGTTGCAAAAAGCACAGCAGAAGGTCTCCTTGGGTGATGTTTCCGGGTTGTGATTATTTCTGCGTTGTTGTTTCTCTTCAAGACTTGTTCGGCGTGAGTTCTCAAATAAGGCTACAGCATTGTGGATAGTGCATCTCCAAGCCTCCCGATGTGAGGCCAGGGCGAACCATTGTTGATGATCAATTTGGCCGAGCCCGAGATGCTGTTTCAGGGAGTCCTTGTATCACTTTTTTGGAGCACCCCTCTTACGCTGACCCATGGTGAGTTCACTGTAGAGTACTATTTTTGGGAGGCAATAGTTCTCCATCCTAGAAACGTGCCCTGCCCAGCACAGCTGTGTTCTCAGTATCATGGCCTCAATGCTGGTGATCCCTGCTTCCTCAAGGACAGCAACATTCGTCACATAGTCAGTCCTACTAATATCAGAAAACATGTTTTAGCAATAGCTGGACCTATTAGAGCTGAAATGTTCAATTAGGAGACAGTGTAATAAAGCATACTTAATATGACAGATTGAAAGCTTTTTGTAGATTTTCTGGATAATTTAAAATATTTTGTTTCACAACAACTTGGTAGAGTACATTTATTTACATTATTTAAATATTAAGAAAAAAGCACTGATAACAGTTACTGTGCTAATTTTATCATGCTCTGGCTTGAGAGACAGTGTGTTTAATTTTTAATTTATTTATTTAGAGTATTTATACTCTACCCTTCAGCCAAAAAGGTTCCCAAAGCAGCTTAGAAATTGTTAATTTGACAGGTCCTTGTCCTCAGTCTAAATAAGACACAAACATAAGGGAAAGGGAATGGTAGCGGGGCAGAAGATTAAGTCTAGCAGATATTGTCCATTCTTTCATCTGCTGCTGGGGCTGAGACATAATGGAGCTGTGCCTACCTCTTCTACTTTCCCTCCAAGGCCACAGCAGTGGTAGTTGGAGTGGAGTGGAGGGCTTTTCATTCACTGCTGGGGCTAAGGCATGATAGAGCTGTGGCTGCCTGTTCTCTTCTCCCATAGCAGTGGCAGTTGGAATGGAGGGAGGGCCTTGGAAAAAAATTGTTTAGAAAATAATTGTAATAGAAAGTTCCCAAACTTTCTGCTCTCAGTGCCCCCTTGAGAGAGCAGAAAATTTACTGAGGCCTACCAGTCAAAAAAATGGCACAGTTATAAAATAAAGATAGTTGCAAAATGGCAGCACGTAGTGTTCAATATGTTTGGTTGTCAGTTAGTGGTATATGTTTATATTGGTATTTAATTATTTTTTGGAAATTACTTATTTTTTTGTAGCAAGGAGTCTCATGATTCAGCTTTCCTTCAGTTAAGAATAAATGTTGACTTTGAAAGTATAATGACCCAGAGTCTGCTGAACCAATATGAGAGGAATTTGCTTATCTGGAGGGTGTAAGTGAGGAACATGCTGCTGTGGTAGGTAGGGCTTGTGCCAAAATGTGTGGCCGTGCTGTATACGATTGATGAAAGTTGTATTCCAACAACATCTGGAAGATTACACACACCATGCTGGTCTAAATGATAGATCCTTCATTTTATATTTCCTTTCTCTTTCATATGCCTGTCAAAGTATTTTTACTAATTTCTTCTTCCTTCTTCTAATACCCTTTCACATATAATATCATACTGCCATTTTAATTGATTCCCTCCACCTTGCAAATGAGCTGCACTTTCGAGATGTAGTTGTAACTGGGCTGAACCCAAATGGTGTTCTCTGACTACAGTGTGGAATGCTGCAATAGAACAAGTCATTCATCTTGAGAGAATCTCTATGAGATTTACAGTTAGCCATTCCTAAACCCTTCCTTCAGTTTGGATGTAAATACTCTCAAATTAAAGCTGAAAGACTGCACTTTAAGCCCATATTCATTAATTAACTGTAACTTGAATTTATTTTGGTAAACAGCCGAAATAACAAAACTTGTGTCAGTGTTCAGTTATTTCCAGAACTAAATGTCTATGTTTTGAACATATGGGTGACCTCTCTAGATATGTTATAGAGAGATAAGTAATATTTTAACTTTGTCAATAGCATGTTTACATCAGTTTACTTGCTCATGGTAATGTTAATGTAACAAGGACCACTCTGTTGATAGCATTTTTAGTAAAATGCTTTTGGATTCCCATTTTGGCAATTAGGATTTTACTTTGAATATTGTTCTAAGACCTGAGTTTGAGAGTCACATTATTTAGCAAATGGCTAATGAAATAAAAAAGTTACAGTTCCTCCTGTTTAACTCATAAAAATAAACACATTTTCACAATTATTTTTCTTTAGGAGGTAGGCTGTTTCCAAGAGACATCAAATTTATATATCAAATAGAAATTGCATTGAATTGGCTAAGGGCAGTGGTCAGTCTCATGCACAGTTACATAACAGAAGACCAAGTGAATACAGTGTAAATCCATATACCACATTTAAGTATGGAGAGTTTAGTTTATGGGATATGCTTGCTGTTTTCAGTTTGGGCTGCAGGATCTGAGGAGCTGGGCTACAGCCATATGGGTTGGCTCAGAACTGTAGAGGTAGGATTTTGGTTTTCAGGGAGCTGTGGACTCCCTGAAACAAGCAAAATGGGGGTGGGGGTGTTAAGACTTCTAGAAGAGAAATGGACAATAAGACAGGAGGAAAGGTTTGGAGACACCAGAAGAATGAGGCAGAAGGAAGGGAATGGAGAGGTCAGAAGAAAAAGAAAAGCATTCTGGAGAGGTTTGCTCGCACCACAGGCAGTTAGTTAGCTTGTGCACTGGGGTTACAGTGACAAAGGGGACAGATAAGTGCATTGGGGTAATTAGGTTTAACAACCAATTTCTAATACAGCTTTGTATACTGCTTCAATAGAAACAGTTTCTCCACAGGCACAGCAATTGTATTGGACTGCTTTACTGTGAGAACGGTGGCTGACCAGCGAAAATTTTACTGTCTGCTGCTACATCTCAAATGAATCTTAGGAATCTTCTCTTGCATATAAAGACATAATTTCAAAAAGAGAGTGAGAAAAATCACTTGCACTTCCTGTTGTTGGCATTCTTAACAGTATTTCTTATCAATCCAAACCCATGCTTGCTTAAGATTTGTGACTTTTGATCTCAGCAGAGCTTCCCTGAACATCTGTGATAGTAACCAGGTATGGTCCAGACTTTTTCCTAATACCTCTCACCAACAGCATCTTGATTAGACCAAATCACACACAAGTATTTTGCCAATCCCCCCTCCCCAGTTTATGTGTGCTGAGGTATTGATGAAGCAATTATTTTTGTAACTTATCAAGTGCAACGTTTAAAGCATTCTGTTTTCTCAAACAACTCCACTGTTAGTGGGGTGAATTTTTAAAAACAGTTTTGCTTTTGTGTTTGAGAAAAAAATCTATGAAAATACAAGAATGACTCGATAAATAATCTGTTATTTTATACAGGCCGAGCATACCTAATCCTGAAATCCAAAAACCTCCAAAACCCAAAACTTTTTGCCATTAGCCACCTGCTTCCGCCTTTGAGGTGGCAGCTGTGGCACTCCTACTCATTCGTCCTAGTCAGATCCTCAGTCTCTTTCTAGCCTTGCATTTCATACACAACACAAATAGCAAGCAAATGAGAAGTGATGCTAGAGAGACATGAGGATCTGAGAAATGGTGGGAGGCATATATGTGTATGTACAGGTTGAACCCGCCCCCTGTATCCATGGATTCAGTATCCACGGTTTCACTTAACGTCCAAAAATATGTTCTCTCTAGGCATTTCTAGGTTCTCCAATGTGATTCTGTGGTCAACTTCCAGTGTTTGTCTCATTGAAAATAATAGGTTTCCCTACAGTATTATCCATGGTTTCAGGTATCCACAGGGGGCCTTGGAATGTATCCCCTGCAGACATGGGAGCGCCCCTGTATGTGTACTGTATATGCAGCTACAGGTATTCTAAAATCCCCCCAAAATCCAAAATATGAAATGCTTCTGGTGGATAAGGGTTGGATGCTCAACCTGTACTACAAAACTGTGAATGGTTCATTTTTGCCTTCTAGCATCCTCACTGTAACAAGCTAGTGTACCTTTTCTGTAGTTAATATATGGTATTTCTAAATGGATATAGCTAAACTATTGTTTGTTAATTTGAAATATAAATTTGAAAACATTGAAATATAAATATAAATTTGAAAAATAAATAAACAGCCTGAATCACCTGTAGAATGTACAGCTAGGTCTGACATAGTTTAGGTATAAACTGTTACTTATATAACAATATTTAAGCTTGGATCCAAATAAAGAGATACTTTACTATTGCTTGTTCCTGAGTTATAGTTTGAGTAAGTTAAACTGGAGAATAATAAAATGTGTAAGGATGGGTTTAAATATAACAAAACATTTGTTAAGTCAAATATAATTGATAACGGTGCTGATTGTCTCATGGTATTGAAGATAAAATCCCTAGTTAGGAGAGTGAAAATATTGCTCAAGTCCTCAGGTTTGGAAGTGCAAAGGAAGGCTTTATTAAAAATACTAAAATCAGATATGTTTATTTCAGTTTGTTTCTAAATGAGGTGGTCTCTTAGTATAAAAGTACTAAGTGGAAGACCTGAAAATATGCCAAAGAAAAGGTTTAAGTGAGGTTATTGTGGCTCTGTTCCCCCCCCCCATTTTAAGGACTTGAGTATCCAAATATGGGATTCAACAATGTTTTTGATAGAAGTGTTTTCTACCTCCTCTACTCTCAAGGGAGATGATTCTGATGTAATTGCAAGCTAGTGATTTTAACTATAGTTTTACAGTGGCTAATCTTTTTTCAAAGAGTACAGTTTTATAACCCTATCAACCCCATCTTCACCATATTACATTTCACTTGTCCCCTCTTGTGCCTCCTGAAAGTTTGCTCTCGAGAAGAGCAGGCATTGTCTAGAGGCCATGCCAGTTCCACAAACTAAAACCAGAAGTCTTTTCCCAGTTTCATCAAGCACCTGCTAGGAAGACAAAACAAAAAGAGGGAGCAGTAATTATATGTTTAGCCACATTTTTATCAGTGGAGTCACATGTCTGGGGAGGTCTGGAAATGGTCATGAAAGCCATAAAAGTGGTCCTGGGACTACTTGGAGAATTGTTTGACCCTTTGGGTTAATTTTCTGAGGTGTACCAGGGCTGCTGCTGTAAAGGGAAAAACTGAAATGTAGCTGTGGCTATAATGTAGGTGTCATGCAGCTCTTGAACTGTTGTCCCTTTAGAAATTCAAGTCTCAATAAATATATTCTGTATTCAGGATGATTTAAGCTCAGTTTAGGATAATGGAAAACTAGTTTCTCTTTTGCTAGTCAATTTCTGCTCTTCATTCAGATCTGAGGACCTTGTCCACATTCTTCTGCAGACTGAAGTCCAGTTGGTTTTCATAAGGACCAATAATTTTTAAATTGTGGCTTTCATCCTTTGTGCAGAAGTATAGGAACCTTACCTGACCCCACCACTGCCTTGTTGCCTTGTATGTGCTTTGTTCTTGTTGCTGTACTGGTGCTTATTCAGATATTTCATTTCTTAGTGTTTAACCTGAAAAAGTCTGTCAAGGCTGCTAAACTAATAATCAAAATGAATATTCTTTTAAACAAATTTAAAACAAAAATAAAGGGGCTCAGCACAACCCAGCAGAAATGCCAAAGGCCTGCTTGAATAAGAAGGTGTTTGCCTATTGATGGAAAGTATCCAGCCTAATCTCCCTTTGTGAGAAATCCCAGTCTGGGAATGGTCATTAAGAAAGCCCTCTCTTGTATTCCCACCAAACATGAGTCTACTGATGGCAGGGCCAAGAGAATTGTCTTCCTTAAGATCTTAATGTTGAGGCAGACTTGTACAGGAGTATATGGCCTTACTACAAATCATATACAGTAGTTCATAACCAGCACTTCAGTTTATGCCTAGAAATAGATTAGTAGCTGGTGAAGCAACTGTAACTAGGGAGTCACATGTTTCCTTTAATCTGCACTAGTCAGAACTGTGGGCCAAATGAAGTTTCCAAACACTAAGCAGATCCATAGAGAGTTACAGTAATTGAGCACAAATGTAACTAAGGCATGTGTCACAGTAATAGTTGACTGACAACCATCCAGCCCAGTTGTTTGGGATAAGGTTGATGTGGTCTGAAGACATGGATCAAGTGCTTGCAGTAATGTATCCAATCATATGCTTTTGTTATCATTGCTGCTCATGGCTGTTTAAAGCCAGCTGAAGAGAGAGGTAGGTTCAGGATGTGGTGAATTCTTCTTTATGTGAGGAAGTGGTGCTTGCTTCCCTTAAAGAGCAGTGGGGTGACTGCTGTTAAAGAAATAAACTTTGGGAGGTGATTTACAACTACCAGCCAGTTGCAAATATTCTTTTTGACGAAGAGGTCCTTCACAGAGTTGTGGTGGTGCAATTGCAGGTACTGTTGGATGTCACTGATTATCAAGACTTACTTCAGTTCTGGTTTTGGAATCAAATAGGGTCAATAGTTCTGCACCTACCTACAGTGCAGATTCCAGAGAATAGCATTGGGAGATAGTTTGTCAGCCCTTGGCAAATGCTGTGGGGTGTGGCAGGGTACCAGTATGGTAATCTAGTATGGTTGGGTTGTGAGAACTTTTTGTAAAAAACAGAAAATCCCTCATTGCAGAGAGGTATTCACAACTACCCTTATATACTCGGCTGCCCCCCCTGTTCCCCACCACTTTCATAAGGCAGGGGGTCAAGCATACACATGGTGAAGCTCATCTTTCCAGGGATCCTGTCCACATCCTTTGGCTGTACAAATAGAAGAGCATCCATTTTAAATGGAGAGACAGAAGCCAAAGTTATTTCTATTAGACCTGTATCAATTGTATACAATACTAATTATGTTTTTTTATATGAAATGTGTTTGCTGCCTTTTTTGATAAGCTATTCCCTTTTGTATCCTGCTTTTATGATTTGATGATTGATGACTATTATAATTCTTTTTGATTTTAATGTTAGCCTTTTTATTTCTTTGGAACAGGAAAAGGTGTATAAGTTTTTTTTAAGTACTAGAAATGGGGATGAAAATAATATGTGTTTTAATAAGTTGACTTTTAAAATATGTTCGGTCTTATTAAGTCTGTTTTTATATACCAATACAAATTTTCCATGTCTTCTAACCAGAGACTATTCTTAGCTGAAGTTCTTCAAGAACTGACCTCTTTAGAACACTTGATTTTTTAAAAACAAATTTTATGAACAGTATTGCTAAATATAGTGTCCATTGACAGCCTTCACATGAATAACTTTTCTATTTAAATCTTCAGCATCTTGCATGCCAGCTTAGTATTGGATTTCTTTTTCCATGTTTATTGCATTCACGTTGGGTCAGCCTTTAGCTGTGCAGGTATCAAACTGAATCACTTTAGTTCTTTGAAGAAGATGGACATTATTGGTCAAGATTAACTGACTTTATCTGGTCCTAAATCCTATTAATTTATAATATTTATAACTTGCTTTAGGGTCTTAACATGGGGAGGAAAAAATCTAGCTATAAATCTTACACTGGAGAGAGTTGAAAAGACCAAATCTGGCAGTACCAACACAGTAATATGCTTTTAAGAGTTGTTTAAAAGTCTATTTGCAAGGCTGTTACACAGTTTATCAATCACAGAATCATAGAATCATAGAGTTGGAAGAGACCACAAGGACCATCTAGTCTAACCCCCTGCCATGCAGGAATAGCCAATCAAAGCACTCCCAACAGATGGCCATCCAGCCTCTGTTTAAAAACCTCCAAAGAAGGAGACTCCATCACACTCTGAGGCAGTGTATTCCACTGCTGAACACCTCTTACTGTCAGGAGGTTCCTCCTAATGTTTAGGTGGAATCTCTTTTCCTGTAGTTTGAATTCATTGTTCCGTGACGTAGTTTCTGGAGCTGCAAAAAACAAGGTTGCTCCATCCTCAATATAACATTCCTTCAAATATTTAAGCAAGCCTAACTTGCCACCTCTCAACCTTCTCTTCCCCAGGCTAAACATACCCAGCTCCCTAAGCCACTCCTCATAGGGCATGGCTTCCAGACCACCCATCATTTTGGTCACCCTCCTCTGGACACATTCCATCTTGTCCATATCCTTCTGGAATTGTGGTGCCCAGAACTGGACACAGTATTCCAGATGAGGTCTGACCAAAGCAGAATAGAGTGACACTATTACTTCCCTTGATCTAGACTAGACACTGTACTCCTATTGATGCAGCATAGAATTGTGTTGGCTGTTTTAGCTGCTGCATCACACTGCTGACGCATGTTCAGCTTGTGGTCCACTAAGACTCCTAGATCCCTTTCACATGTACTGCCATCAAGCTGGGTATAACCCATCCTATAGCTGTGCATTTCATTTTTATTGCCAAGTGGAATACACTGCCTCATAGTGTTTAGCAGTGGAATACACTGCCTCAGAGTGTGGTGGAGTTTTTTAAAGATGGGGACAACATATCCTACATTTCTCCCTGTTGAAATTCATTTTGTTAGTTTTGGCCCCCCTTTTTAATCTGTTCAGATCATTTTGGATTCTGATCCTGTCCTCTGGGGCATTAGCTGGCCCTCCTAATTTGGTGTCATCTGCAAACTTGATAAGCATGCCCTCTATTCCCTCATCCAAGTCATTGATAAAGATGTTGAATAGCACTAGGCCCAGGACAGAACCCTGTGGCACCCCACTAGACACTTCTCTCCAGGATGAAGAGGTAGTTATCTGTTTCTGATAACTACCCTTTGGGTTCAGTCAGTCAACCAATTTGCAAATCCACCTAACAGTTGCATTGTCTAGTCCATAGGTTACTAACTATTTTGCAAGAATATCATGGGGGACCTTGTCAAAGGCCTTACTGAAATCAAGATACACTACATCCACAGCATTCCCCTCATCTATAAAGTTTGTAACTCTATCAAAAAAAGAGATAAGATTAGTTTGGTATGACCTGTTTTTGAGAAATCCATATTGACTTAGTGATCATGACATCCCTTTCTAAGTGCTTACAGACTGTCTATTTAATGATCTGATCTAGGATCTTTCCTAGTATTGATGTCAGGCTGACTGGGCGATAATTACTGGGGTCTTATTCCCCCCACTTTTTTTTTTGGTATACGGTAATTCCTTTTTATTCATTTATAATAATAAAGTACAATTTAACAGTTCCATTTTTTGGCCTGGTCACTACAAAATGACAAGCGACAATAACATTTTTTATACGTATGGTGATAATAAAAAAGAAACAACACAAACAAACAAAAGTAAACATTGAAAGAAAAGTTTATGCTGTTACACATGTTTGGTATGCACTCTCCTGGTATAGCATTCAATTTGGTCGTGTTTAACTTTGCATAATGCACTTATGTGATGATAAAAAAAACCAAAAAACAAAAAAACAAAAACCAGGAGTTTACATCTTAATCCATCAATACATCATTCCACAGTTTTGCATGGGTGGTGGGTGGGGTTTGTTGAACAAGATTATGATTTATGTATTCGATCATTGGGAACCATTTTTCTACAAAGGTTGTTATTGTAGGACGCTCTACCTTGGGATGCTCTAATTTGTTCCTGAAGTTTTTCCATTAACCAGATGTTCCAAAATCTATTCCACCATTTCTCCATTGTAAAATTGCCTGTTTTCCAATTTTGCGCAATTTCCAGTTTTGTTATTGCTAATAAAAATTGTATCAAGTCTCTGTGTTTGACTGTGGTGTCTTGATCAGAGAAACAAGAGAGGAGTACCAGGCTGGGAGTCACAGTAATGGTTTGTTTCGTAATTTGTGAATCAGTCTGAGTACCTCAGACCAAAATTCTTGAACCACAGGGCAATGAAACCACATGTGGAGATATGTGCCTTTGTCTTTGCATCCTCTCCAACAGGTGGGATTGCTGTTTTTGGTGATTTGGGTAAGTATGTGGGGTGTCAGATACCATTTGTACACCACCTTAAGTGTGTTTTCTTGTATTATGACTGGGCTTTTCTGAAATGTTGGAGATTTCCAGATGTTTGACCAGTCCAGGTTGCTTAAGGGGTGTGCAATATCTGTTTCCCAAGCCAGTTTAAATCGTGAAGTTTCCATCATGGTGGTTTCCATCATAAAATTATATATGGTTGCCATGTGGCCTTTGACTTGCCTGGTGGAAGATATGCATAGGTTTTTCAAATTTTGTTAGGGGTCTGGGTAGAAAGCCCTGACTTTGTATATGAGACGAGAAACATGCAATTTGGATATGTTGTAGCCAGGTGGGTTGGATGGGGTTTAGGTCTCTTATGAGCTCCTCTTTAGTTTTAGGAACATTTTTGTTATATAGGTCAGATATCATATATATCCTCTTCCTGTCCCAATCCAAGTAGGATTTGTATTTGATTGGGTTGTAAAATTCAGTCAGAAATGGGCCAATAGGTGATACTTGTGGCATCATTTTATAACTCCATTGTTTCCAAATTCATAAAGATGTTCATAAGAAGGGGTTATCCAATTAATTAATCTGGGAATAAGAAAGGTTGGAGAAATATATTTTGATGTGTTTTGGGTCGTTTTGATCTAGTTCAGCCTCAGTCCAGTTGGTTTGGGGGTTTCTCTTGACTATCTGGACCAGATGTGTGAGCTGTGCAGCTGCAAATTGTGTGGCAGGTTTGGGATACCTAGGCCACCTGATTGGAGTTTTTGATGCAAAATACTTTTTGGGAATCTTGTTTTTTTATTGTTAAAGATGAAAGTGTAGAATAATTTTTCCAATTGTTGAAGTATGTTGTAGGGGGTTCTAGAGGGATTGTGAAAAATAAGAATAGAAGTTTTGGACGTGCAAACATTTTTAGTATAGCTATCCGTCCCAGGAGGGAAAGGTTGAATGTGGTCCAGTGTTTTATTTTTTGCTTTATCCAGGTTGTGAGTTGTTTATAGTTCCGTGGCAACAGTTGAACTATGTCTTTGGTAATTAGTATCCCTAGATATGTAAATCCAGAGGGTTGTAGATGTAATTTAGTCAGCTGTTGCCATTTGTGTTGTGTTGAGCGCGGGGTATTTGGGCATAGTAGTTTTGATTTTTGCATGTTTACTCTGAAACCTGTGTAAGTGTCAAATTTCTTCAATATCTTTTGGAGGGCAGGAAATGCAATTGTCATGTTCGTGATATAGAGTAAAACGTCATCTGCAAAAAGTCTTGATTTTGTGCATTTGTTGGTGGATCACAGGGCCTTCGATTTGGTGTGTCATCCTTATTTGTTCTGCAAGGGGTTCTATGGCTATTGCGAATAATAGAGGAGACAATGGGCACCCCTGCTTGGTTCCCCGATGACGTTCGAATGTTTGGGAATCTACTTTGTTAGCATAGATCGTTGCGACAACGCAGAAAGAATCACAACCCAGAAACATCACCCAAGGAGACCTTCTGCTGTGCTTTCTGCAACCGGACTTGTTTTTCTCGGATTGGCCTTTTTAGTCATCAGCGCGCTTGCAGAAAGCGCAGGATGAGTCCTTCCTGAATCTTCGTTTGCGAAGAAAAGTCAGAGAGAGCTTCAGAATTGGATTACAGATTTTGGAGAAATGTTAACGAATTGGTGTCCCATATTCATTTTTTGGAGCAGTCCAATTAGATATGGCCATTCCAACTGATGAAAGGCTTTCAGTGCGTCTAGTGATATCAAAACCAGGGGTGTGTGCTTTTTGTTGCAAAAGTGCATTATATTTAGTGTTCTTCTGATGGTATCGGCTAGCCGCCGACCAAGCATAAAGCCTTTTTGGTTGGAATGTATGTAATCAGTGATGAAAGCATTCAGGCATTTTGAAAAGGCTGAAGTCAATATTTTAAGGTCAGAATTGATCAGGGCAATTGGTCTGAAGGCGGTGATGACAAGCGTGTCATCCTCTGTCTTGGGGATCAGGATGATCCATGATCTCTTCCAGCTGCATGGATGCAGACCATTGCGGAGGAGTTCATTATACAGGTTGTGTAAGTGTGGGGTAAGTTCTGTTTTGAGTTTATAGAATTCAGCGGAGAACCTGTCGGACCCCGGCGCCCATCCCAGTTTCAATTGAGTAATAGAATCATAGAATTGTAGAGTTGGAAGAGACCACAATGGCCATCCAGTCCAACCCCTGCCACGCAGGAATCACAATCAAAGCATCCCTGACAGATGGCCATCCTGCCTCTGTTTAAAGACCTCCAAGGAAGGAGACCCTACCACACTCCAAGGGAGTGTGTTCCACTGCCGAACAGCTCTTACTGTCAGAAAGGTCCTCCTTATGTTGAGGTGGAATCTCTGTTCTTGAAGCTTGCATCCATTGCTCCATGTTCTAGTTTCTGGAGCAGCAGAAAACAAGCTTGCTCCATCCTCAATGTGACACCCCTTCAAATACTTAAACAGGGCTATCATATCGCCCCTTAACCGTCTTTTTTCCAGGCTAAACATACCCAGCTCCCGAAATCTTTCCTCATAAGGCATGGTTTCCAGGCCATTCACCATTTTACTTGCCCTCCTCGACACGCTCCAATTTGCCAATATCCTTTTTGAATTGTGGTGCCCAGAACTGGACACAGTATTCTAGGTGAGCTGAGGTACTCATAGGTTCAGGGAGCAATTCAATTAGCCAGTTTTGTTTACTTTTTTTTTTTTTTATACATCCCCTGCTTCCAAGACCACCTTACAGACAATTAGGGTATTAACAAACTCTCCAACATTTAGCAGATGAGAGTCAGCACTCCTTTGGCAAGGCAACATGTAGTTTGTTCAATTTCTTGTATGGTGATTGGGGAATGTAGAGCTGCTTTGTGTTGTTCCATAAGTTTTGGGATTTTTAGTGAGTCTAAGAATTGGGTAAGATCTAGGGATTGAGGGCACTCCGAAGTGTATAACTCTTTTAAGAATGTGCGAAAGTATGTCCATGGTTTTAGTTACAGTAGTCCCATCCAGGATTTTAATCTGTGAGATGGTTCTTTTTTCAGCTTTCCTCTTAACTAGGCGTGCCAATAGTTTCGAGTTTTTATTCCCATGCTGATAGTAATGTGTCTTTGTATATTGGGTAGCTATATGGATGCTTTTTAAATCTAATTCCTCTAATTCAGATTTTATTTTCATCAATTGAACTAGTGTCTGCTTGTCTTGGTCAATCTTGTGATTTTGGGTCAATTTAGTTAATTCACTTAACAAAGAGTGTCTTTGCGTCTCTTTTATTTTTTTCTGTTTTGCTCCCTCTTGTATCCACGTAAGACCGCCTTTAGAGTGTCCTAGAGTAGTGATTCTGTAGTGTCATCTGTTTTATTCTCTTGGTAAAAGTGTTTAATTGCTTGTTCTGAATGGTTCATATTCAGTAAATAGGAGTTAAATCTCCATATTTTAGTTGGTTGTGTTGCTTCTGGCAAAGACCAGTCCATGGTAAGTGGAGTATGGTCTGAGTGGAGGGCTGGGTGGATTGTGACTTTTTCGATGTGGGACATGGTTGTCTTGTCAACAAAGAAGTAGTCAAGCCTTGAGTAGGAGTTACGTATATTGGAGAAAAAAAGTGTAATCTCTGATTGTACAATTAAGCAAACGCCACGGGTCAACTAAGTTTAGTTTTTTAAGATCTTTCAGAAGTATTTGTGGTATTGAGTGGGGTTTGAGTGACTTATAAGAAGATTTGTCAATATAAGGATATAAGGATCCTTATAAGAAGATTTATCCATATAACTGCATCAGCGTCCCCTGCAATTATCACTGCGCCCTTTGTCATCTGTTCCAGAGATTCCAGGAAAATGTCAGGAATTGGGTTTGGTTTGGTGTGTAGAAACTGGCTAGGGTAACTTCCTTGTTCATGAAAGTGCCCTGTACTATTACAAATCTACCTCTAGGATCTTTACAAATTTTCTGTGGGATGAATGAGGTTTGTTTATCAAATATTATTGCAGTCCCTCTCACCTTTCCATTACCTCCAGCCACGAATTGTTGTCTGAATTGGGATTTTGGAAACACCGGGTTGGGTGACTTGTTGTGCGTCTCCTGTAGGAAAGTGATGTTTGGGTGGTGAGGTTTGAGTTTTTTTAATATCTTAGCTCTCTTAACCGGCGATCCTAGTCCTCTGACACTGAAAGAGAGAAATTTGAGGGTAGACATGTCTAATTAGATAGAAGTCACTTTTGCGTTTGGTTGCTGAATGAATAGGCTGAAGGCAACAATCATGGATGACAAGAGAGAATGTGCTTGCAAATAGAGAGCAACCATACAATGAATTTCCAAAATCCTTTCAGGATTTTTGAGAGGAGAGTTAAACAAGATAACAATTAAAAACATCAACATCAACAATGACCCCTGAACATTCAAACACCTGGGCAAGAACACCCATGCATTGCATGGAGCTTCGGGGTGTGTGTGATATCCCCAGCCTTCCCAGGGGAACCATATTTGGGGGACAATCTAGAGCAAAAAAAGTCTGTTAAGGCCTCTTTGTATTGACAGTTTTAAGTGTGTCCTTGAACTACCAACCTGTTTCTGAGTGTTATGCGGCACTGTACCACAGGCTGTGGTGTGCCACCAGGGCGTGTGGCCGTGCCGCACCCACCCAGACTAGATAGTGCATAGCAGTTAGATACTTATCAGTCAACGTAGGCAACAACAGAAGGATCAGTAGGTGTGGGTGTTTCAATGGAGAGTCTGTTGAAGTCCGCAGAGGACCCAGTTTCAAAATGTGCTTCTGTCTTGACTGGTGGTGTGGAGAGCTGCCATTTGCTCTTTGTGGACCTGTTGTTCCGGTTACCACCGCATTTATGTAGCACTAGTGTTCTGGCTTGTTAGTCCTTTTGAGGTGTGAAGCCTTTCTTCTTTTGTCTAGAGACCAGGGTCCATGTGTTGGTGTCAGGCATGTGGGTCTTCTGCGCAGCGGTGTCCTCTTCATGCTGTATCTCCTGCTCCAAGGTTTTGGGTACAGGAACGTCTATGGCTAGCAGTATGTCTAGAAGCTGGGATCTTGTAGTCGCAATCATAGTTTTATTGTTATGAAAGATGATTAATTTGAGTGGGAAGCCTCATTTGTAGTGTTTCTTCTCCTTTTGTAAAATTGATGTCAGTGGTTTAAGGAGTTTTTGCTTGTGTAGGGTTTCTGGGGCTAGATCATGATAGATTGCTATTTGAATTGCATTGTGTAGTATTGGTGCTTGCGTTGAAAGGAGGTCAAATACGAGAGCTTTTACAGAGAAGTGGGCAACTGAGCAATTCTGTCTCGAGGCTTGTTCAGAGTGGGTGGAGGGCCCAGTGCTCTGTGGACACGTTCTATATCTGTTGCAGTAATGGTGTTGTTGGGGCAATGCTTATTAATCCAGCCCACCAAGAAGGTCAGGATGTCTTTCCCCTCCATGCCTTCCACAAAACCGCAAAATCTAATATGCGTCCTCCTCACCTGATTTTCCAAATCTTCCAGCTTGTTTGCTAGGGATTCATGTGCTTCCTCAAAGTACTGTGGTTTTGCCCCATTTTATGGGCCTCTGTGGCTGTTTCAGCAACTTCAGAAATTGTTCCTGTAAATTCCTTGATAGAGGTTTGCAGGGGGGCAAGGGCTGCAGACTAGTCTCTTTGCAGGTCTGAGATAATCTTCTGTCACAGCCTCTCAAATTGGTCTGGCAGCTGCTGGTCATTTAGCTTTGGTGGGGACTCTTTCCCTCCCCCTCCTCTCCCTCCTTTGCCTTTGCCACCTCCTCCCCTGCTTGCCTTGTTAGCTGCAGGAGCCATTTTGTCTTCCTGCTCTTCAGGCTTGTTGTTTTCTCTGCTGCTGAGGCCTGGAGTTGTTTCCCTCCCCTTATTGATCAGGCAGTATTCAGAGATAGATCTGTCAATCGGTCTCTTGCTGCCGATCATCAGGGGAGTGTTTTCAGGGTGGAAAGACTCCTCCAGTGCTACAAGTACAGGCTTAAATCACAAGGCCTTTGGGAGCCTTCTCTCTAGTCGTCAGACATCTTAGGTGTCCGGACATGCCCCCCTCTCCCCACTTTTTAAAAAGATGGGGACAACATTTGCCCTCCTCCAGTCTGCTGGGACCTCTCCTGTTTTCCAGGATTTCTCAAAGATTATTGGCAGTGGTTCTGAGATTACTTCTGCCAGTTCTTGTAGTATCCTTGGATGTAGTTCATCTGGTCCTGGAGACTTGAATTCATTTTTACTGGCCAGGTATTCCTGAACAACCTCTTTACCTGTGCTGTGCTGCATTTCTCCTACTGCATCATCTGTTCCATTTTCCCCAGGTTGTTCTCCTTTTGGGAGAAGACTGAGGCAGAGAAGGTGTTGAGTACCTCTGCCTTTTCTCTGTCCCTTGTTAGCATTTCACCATCTTCTCCATGCAGCAGCCCTACCATTTCCTTGTTCTTCCCTTTGCTATGGACATAACAAAAAAAGCCCTTTTTATTGTTCTTTAACCTCTCTAGAAAGCCTGCTTTAGCTATCTGACTTTCCCCCTACACGTGCTGGCCATTTGTTTGAATTCTTCTTTGGTGATTTCCCCCTTTTTCCATTTGGTGATTTTCCACTTTTTTGTTCTTTGGTGACCCCCCCCCTTTTCTTATACATGTTCCTTTAAAGTTTTAGCTCAGTTGAAAGTTCTCTAGACATCCATCCATTTCTTTAGACACCTCCTATTTTTCTTCTCATTGGAACTGTTTGAAGATGTGCCTTCAATATCTCACTTTGAAGAAATTCCCATCCATCATGAACTCCCTTCTCTTTTAGTATTCCTGACCATGGGATCACCCCCAGTATTTCCCTAATTTTTCTGAAATCAGCTTTCTTAAAGTTTAGAAGGCATGTCTGACTATGCTTCACTTCCCCTTTCCTCTGTATAACAAACTCCAGGAGAACATGGTCACTCCCCACTAAGGATCCTGCCACTTCTACTCCATTAACCAGGTTATCCCCATTATCTAAAATAGCTGATCCCCTTGTTGCCTCTTCCACCTTCTGGACAATTAAATTGTCTGCAAGGCAAATGAGGAATTTGTTGGACCTTACATTCTTGGCCGAGTTGGACTTCCAGCAATTATCAAGATAGTTGAAATCTCCCATTACTACTATAGCTCTCCGTTCTGAATGTGCAGTTCTGTTCCAGGAATGCATCACTCAAGTCTTCAGTTTGGCTTGGAGGTCTGTAGTAGACTCCCACAACAACATCCCTGCTGCTTCTCTTCCCCTGAATTTTTACCCAGCTGCTCTCAGGTTTTATTCCTCCCATTCGGATGAACTCCCGCCCTCAAGAATACTGTCTCTCTCCCCCACACAACTCAGTTTAAAGCCTTTCTGATCAGATCTTTCAGACTCTTAGCGAAAACATTCCTGCCAACTGCTATGAGGTGCTGTCCCTCCCTTGCCAGAAGTCCACATCCCTTACACTGCACCCCAAGGTCCAGGAAACCAAATCATTCCCAGCGGCACCATCTGCAGAGCCAGTTGTTCACCACCACTACTTTCTCTCCCTTCCTGGGCCATGCCCTTTCACTGGAAGGACAGATGAAATGACAACTTGTGCATCCAGGTCCTTCAGCTTCCTACCCAGGGCCTCATAATCCCTTTTGATATTCTGTAGGCTATGCCTTGCAATATCATTGGTTCCCACATGGACCAAAAGGAAGGGATAATGGTCAGTGGGCTTGACAAGTCTTGTCAGCCTCTCCATTACATTGTGGATTTTCATCCCAGGAAGACAGCACACCTCTTGACATCTTATCAGGCCCACAAACTACTGATTCTGTACCCCTCAGCAGGGGGTCCCCTACCACCACCACATACCTCTGAGGATTGGGAGAGGCCAATCTGTGTGCTGAACCTTCGAAGTTCTCATGCACGTTCACTGAGGCCTGGCTCTGCTGCTGTCCTTTCCATTCCTTATCATCACTGACAAGGGAGAGAGCTGCAAACTGATTCTGTAGTGCCAAACTCATAGAATGGCCCCTGCTTCTTCTACTTCTATGAGCCATGTTCTTCCAAACATCAATCTCCTGTGTATCAGAACTAATCTTCTCCACAGAGACATCCCTTGTGTGTTCCTCACCCAGGACCGTCTGCTCTGCTTTGTCTTAAGAAAACCTCCTGCTCTCTAATATGCTGTAAAGTGGCTAAGTTGCTGGACCTTCTCAAGTTGCTGCACCTTCTCTTCCAACAAACTCTCTGGGGCTGAAGAAGTATAATTCAACAGCCACAAGCTCACCTTTTGCTGTCTCTTTCACCACACCCAAGCCAAACAACCCTGTTGGCCTCGCTCCTGTATGCCTTGCTCCTGTATACCTCGCTCCTGTATACCTTGCTCCAAGGACTGGGGCTGCAGCAATATAAATTGCTAGTGATGCAAGCTCCTCCCTCCTCTATCAATGGGTCTTTGAAACCTGGTTCATATAGCAGCCCATGTACATAGAAGTTTCTGGCTGGCTATAATGGTTCTTACGGTTGCTATTAGCACTTTAGAGAGTCTATTCTGTTTCCCTTTGGAGGTGGAAAGTGAATCTTATGCAGTTCAACATATTAATCCTTATGTGTATTGAGTCTTGTGTTGTATAGAATGACTTGGCTGTGAAACATGTTGTAAAAAATAGCTAATGCAGTTGGCTATAGTTCATTTAGCACAATGTGTATGAACAAAAATAATGTGAAGTGAGCATTGGTGTCATGTGATCCTGCCCTCTTTCTTCCATACAATCCAGAATCTTTTGGTCTCCCCTTATGCACAGTTTTTGTGTTGTCTGGAGCAGCGAATGTTATTAACATTAACTATAGTGAATTTCAAACAAGCAAAATTAAAATGTAGTTTCTGAAAGTACTGTACATTGGTCAATCATAGTTATTGTTAACCATAATTTCCATTTATGTCAACACCTGTGGTTAACTAAAAATGGAAGTGGAAACTTCTGAATACCTTCTCTTGGTTATGCTGGAACAAAAAAAGGAAGATATGAGCTTGAAGTTTGTTGCTGCTTTTATCTGTTTGTGCACATGGTGCTAAAACTTGGTTTACTGTGACATCTGAATGCAGCTAGTGAGTCCAGAGGCCAGAGGCTTAACCCATAGTCAGTTGCCAAATGGAGAAAATCTATGTGACACCATCTTCATTTCAGCCTGGTGAAAGTACCAGCTGTATCTGTTGAATTGCTAATACTGCCGTATAACACTTTTAGTAAACCCGCTGTATGAAACAAAAACATCATATACAAGTTTTAAAACTTAACTACTGTAATCCCTGGAGGGGATATGACTTGAGAAACTGTACATGATAGAGGTTACATAAACTAAAATAAGTTTTTCTGTATTTTTGAAGTGTTTACAGCACATGGCAAGATCCTTGAAAATAATAAATCTTGGTGATAAATCTTATAGGCAAAATAGTTATAATGTGTCATGTTGCAGTTACTGTGTCCTTAGACTTCTAATAGCTGCCTTTGACAAGCTGTCCATGATCTATCTTATCTATCTATCTATCTATCTATCTTGGGTATATTGCCTTTCCCAGTGAGCTGATTGGCTGCTCAGGAAACACACCCAACCAATCACCACCCACATGCACATTCCCTCTCTACCTCACAGTCCACTCCTGCCACTCAATCTACATCTACACCCCAGCCTCACAAGGGCCCCTCCCTCCTCTCACTCCCTCAGCCACTCACCAGTCACATGCTGCAGTGGAACCCAGATAGTCAACTGGCGGAGGTGATGGGACCCAGGAAGTCAACTGGTGACGGCAGTGGCAGCAGGGCAGCAGAGCGAGTTACCTCAGCAATTCTGGGAAAAGTGTGGAATGCTGAGAAGGGGGAGGAAGAGTTTAAAAATCCACTGGCCTACTTCACAGGGTTGTTGTGAGGTCTACCGGGGATTTTTGGAGAGTTTTTTTAACGGCGTATGTTACCTGATACAGCTAGTATTTTGGTAATTTTTGAGATAATCATTATAGTTTTCTCATTAACTTGCATAGGTGGTGCAGAACCATACCAACTAAAGTCAAAGACAGAACTGGACTGCTCCCTGTAAATTGTCTCATTTTTAAAAGCAGTTAATTTACATCGAAGTTTAATTTTTGACCTAGGTTTCCCCCCAGTATTTTCAAAATATTGACACATTTTGCTTCTGTTAGATATGAAAAGACAGAACAGGGACACCAGTAATTAATGCTATGTATCATTTACCGGTAAATTTTCACTGAAATCCAATATCACAGTAGTGAACTTTCCACTCGCCCCCATGATGCCTGAAAACTGGCTGTGAAGCCTTCCAGTGTTAATTTTGGGGGTGCAGGAGGAGTTAGGGGGCAGAAGGGGGCAGAGGGAATATCTCCTCCCAGACTGTGACCAAGTCTTATTTTATTTATAGCTGTATTTTTGTGTCACATTTTTATTTTAGTTGACCAGATAATATTTGTTATTTGGCATTAAACAAATATTGCAATATGAATTTTTAAAATTATACTTAATTTCATTGTGTAACATTTATATAATGTCCAATAGTAAACATTTTCTGTTCAGTTAAAAATAAACATTAAAAAACAACAAAATACACAGTCATATAGTTACATTTTATATTTTTACTTATATTTTTACTCATTTGCTGCTTTTAATACTTGTTAAATATTTCTCATTTGTAGTTTCAAGCTTTGGACCTTGTATTTTCCTGATAGGTAGTATAGTCAACCAGAGAAAATGCTTATTTTAAAAGTTATGAAAACCTCTTGAGATAGGTTTGTAATAGTCACTTAGTTTACATGTGAGATATGTGTTAGGTCTTCTGGTCTTTGGGATTGTTTAAAATACAGTAGGACCCCCGTATCCACAGGGGATTGGTTCCGGGTGGGGCGTGAATACTGAAAACCACAGATAATAGCGAACACAATTGAAAATAATGGGACTTCTGGTTTAAAATACCATAGAGTTGCCTTGGAGGATCTAGAAAATGGCTAGAGAGGATGCATTTTCTAGGAAGACTCTATGGTAGCTGTGCTGAAACTAAAACTGCAGATAACTGAATCAGTGGATAATGAATCAGCCGATATGGGGGTCCTACTGTAAACTAGTGCTAGAGGGAGGCAGCATCTCAGAAAGATGCAAGATATTTGCTACCATATCACATTTTGTAAAAAGGGTAGAATGGTTTGCAAAATCTCCTTAGTAATGAATCCATAATGGAATAAAATAAATCTCTGTGAAGAAGACTTTTCTGCCATTGTTCTGTATGCCATAATCAGTCTGATATTTGATGTGCTTGAGCTGCCCTGATCTACCCTGCATGCTCCCTCAAGTATGCCATTATTGTTTTTGAGATTAAGAAAATACATTGCTTTTGCAACTCACACTAATGTTAATAGTTGTTGCTGTTGTTGTGTGCCTTCAGGCCATTTCTGACTTAGGGCATCCCTTAGGCGAAGTTATCATGGGGTTTATTTGGGGGGGGGGTTGCCTTTGCCTTCATCTGTGACTTGCCCAAGGTCACCCACTGGGTTTCTGTGGCCAAGTGGGAATTCGAACCCTGCTCTCCAGAATCATAGTCCAGCACAAACCACTACACCACACTGGCTCCAACTCACACTATGGATACACTTTTTCTGCCTATGTGTCCTTAGGCCTGAATCTGTTGATGTGCATGCATGTCTTGGCTTGGTTTAATGTACTGTATTGATGTTCAGATTGGGACTAAGTTTGTGAATGTCTTTAGTGATCAAATCATGGTACTGCTGAGATGATTTGCTTTTGGTTATAACCATAACATGCTCACTAAATATGCACAGCTTAAGATGGGTCATGTGTTGAGCTGCTCCAGGGCTAATTTCAGTCACGTTGAAGTAACCTATGTTTAAAATAACCTGCTTCCACTCCAGGGTTCTTCTGTTCTTTTAGCACTGCATTATGCATTTTTATCCTTGTTGAATTTGAACCTAGTAGTTTTTATGTTAGTTTGGAATGAGTCACCCTAAATAATCTATCTGTTGATTTCATTATTGGAAGATTAAGCATGGGGTTTTTCTCCATATTGGATGAATGAGCTGCTTCATTTTAGGAATCTGGAAGTCATTTTAACCATATTCAAGCTAGCTGTGTTCTATTTGCTCAGTGAACTTCCTTTGAAATATATATTTTCCAGACTCAAGTCATCACTTTTGGCAAGTCTTTCTTATTTTTGAGGTTCTAGAAATGTGTGTTTTATTTTGTCAGTTTGAGTAGTACTGTATTCCCATTTAATATTTCAAACTAGAATATGTGATCTCTAGAATTTGACAGTTTTTACATAAGAGTAGCAGTTGTACTCTCCAGTTGTCCTTCCGTATCCATGGATTTGGTATCCACAGATTTAATAATCCAAAAAGCAAACCTTGATTTTGCCATCTTACATAAGGGACAGCATTTTCCTATGCCATTGCATATAACGGGACTTGAATATTCACAGATTTTGGTATCCACGGTGTGGGGTACTGGAACCAAACCCCAGCGAATATGAAGGGACAACTGTACTTCCTGTTTGTCTACTTATTTGGTGAGATGTGTAAGAATTTACTGAGATGCTGCATGGTTTTTCCCCTCCCAAATATAGAAGCTTCCCAGCATCCTTTTGAGTCCTGCAATATCCCTTTCCTATTTTGCCAAAGTTCATCTGTTGCCAGTGACAATTAGGGCTGCATTATACGTAAATGCTCTTGATTTAGAGGATATGTGAGATTAAGTGTGTGTGTGATTAACAATATCTACCTTCATTGTCACTGAGCATCTGTTTTGATGAATTCAGACTGTTGAGGGGACATGACCTAATTTTTTACATTCCAAGCTAGGGAAGGAAATGTGTTTTTTTAAAAATATATACTGTAATACATCAGACCCATGTTTCAGACCCATAAAGGAGAATAGACAGTACAATGGCTCTATACACACTGATTTTTGTGTTTCGCCTCAGGTGTTTATTACTCCAGACTCTTTGTAAAGTCTTCCAAATGTGCTATCTGCCTTTGCTAATCTGTGATCAATGTCTTTGTCAATCTTGGCATCTGAGGAGATGATGCTTCCCAGGTAGGTGAACTGCTGAACGGACTTAAGCACAGAGTTGCCGACGGCAATGTGGGGATGGTGGTGTTCGTCCTGTGGTGCAGTCTGGTAAAGAACTTCCAAAACATGGTCTGAAACATGGGTCACCTATCGCCACCACTTACGACTCCTCAAACGCTTCCATCAGCGCTGTTTACGCACAATCCTATATATACACTGGACTGACTATGTGACGAATGTTGCTGTCCTTGAGGAAGCAGGGATCACCAGCATTGAGGCCATGATATTGAGAACACAGCTGTGCTGGGCAGGGCATGTTTCTAGGATGGACGACCATCGCCTCCCAAAAATAGTATTCTACGGTGAACTCGTCACGGGTCAGCGTAAGAGGGGCACTCCAAAAAAGTGATACAAGGACTCCCTGAAACAACACCTCAGGCTTGGCCAAATTGATCACCAATAATGGTCCGCCCTGGCCTCACATCAGGAGGCATGGAGACACACTATCCACAATGCTGCAGTCTTATTTGAGAACTCACTCCGAACAAGTCTTGAAGAGAAATGACAATGCAGAAAAAATCACAACCCGGAAACATCACCCGAGGAAACCTTCTGCTGTGCTTTTTGCAGCCGGACTTGTCTATCTCGGATTGGCCTTTTTAGTCATCAGCGCGCTTGCAGAAAGCACGGGATGAGTCCTTCCTAAATCTTCGTTTGCGAAGAGAAGCCAGAGAGAGAGACATCAGACCTGGAAAAACCTATCAGGAAGGTTTTTTCTTCTTCTCATACTTCCTATAGATAATTGTCCAGATTTTCTGATGCAGCTGTCTTCCAACCAGCAACAGGGATTAATTACAAGTTAAAATTCAGTCAATAGCAAGAATAATATAATATACTGTAGTTAAGTTCATTACCCCTTCCTTTTGGTCCATGTGGGAACCAATGATACTGCAAGGCACAGCTTTCCCAAGATCAGAAGAGATTATGAGGCCCTGGGGAGGAAGCTGAAAGAAATGAATGCACAGGTGATCATCTCGTCTCTTCTGCCAGTTGAAGGGCATGGTCCAAGAAGGGAGAGGAAAATAGCCGACGTAAACAACTGGCTCCGTAGATGGTGTCGCTGAGAACAAATTGGATTCTTGGATCATGGACCGCGCTTCCATGCGGGGGGACTTCTGGCAAGAGATGGGGTGCATCTTACAACAGTTGGAAGAAACATTTTTGCCAACAGTCTCAAGAATTTGATCAGGAGGGCTTTAAACTGAGTCAAATGGGGGAGGGAGACAGTATTCTGGAAGGCAAAAGGGCTGGAGAAAATAGTCAAACTGTCATAGAGGGAACAAGGCAAACAGCGCAAGGACCCAACAGTGGGAGGCAAAAAAACTTGCACAGGGAGCAAGTAAAGGGAACACATGGTCTCAGATGTCTCTACACTAATGCACAGAGCATGGGAAATAAGCAAGATGAACTTGAACTCCTTGCACTACAAAACAAATATGATATAATAGGCGTTACTGAAACCTGGTGGGACGAGTCTCATGATTGGAATGTAGGAATAGAGGGGTATAACCTTTATAGGAGAAACAGGCCAAACAGGAAAGGAGGAGGAATAGCATTATATGTCAGGGATATTTACACCAGTGAAGTGATCCATGACATCAATACTGGAAGCCAGGTGGAGAGCATCTGGATAAAAATTAAAGGGGAGGGAAACAACAGGGATGTTATTGTGGGACTCTACTACAGACCCCCAAATCAGACGGAGGAATTGGATGTTGCCTTTCTAGAACAGATGAACATACATGCAGAAAGGAGAGATGTAGTAGTGATGGGTGACTTCAACTATCCTGATATTTGCTGGCAATCTAACTCAGCCAAAACTACAAGGTCTAGCAAATTCCTTACATGCCTGGAAGACAATTTCATGGTCCAAAAGGTGGAAGAGGCAACAAGGGGGTCAGCTATTTTAGATCTGATCCTAACCAACAGAGACGAGCTGGTTAATGGGGTGCAAGTGGTGGGATCCTTAGGTGAGAGTGATCATGTTCTCCTGGACTTTGTTATACAATGGAAAGGAGAAGCCAGGCATAGTCAGACACGCATTGTTGACTTTAGGAGAGCTGATTTCAATAAACTCAGGGAAATACTGGGGATGATCCCATGGTCAAGAATACTAAAAGAGAAGGGACCTCAAGACGGATGGGACTTTCTCAAAAGGGAGATACTGAAGGCACAATTTCAAACAGTACCATTGAGGAAGAAAAATGGGAGGTGTCTCAAGAAACCAGGATGGATGACTAAAGAACTTTCAATGGAGCTAAGTTTTAAACGGAACATGTATAGGAAATGGAAAAGGGGGGAAATCACCAAAGAAGAATTCAAACAGATAGCGAACACGTGTAGGAGTAAAGTCAGAAAAGCTAAAGCGCAGAATGAGCTCAGGCTTGCTAGGGAGGTTAAGAACAATAAAAAGGGTTTTTTTGGGTATGTCCGCAGCAAAAGGAGGAAGAAGGAAATGATAGGGCCGCTACGTGGAGAAGATGGCAAAATGCTAACAAGGGACAGAGAAAAGGCAGAATTACTCAACACCTTCTTTGCCTCAGTGTTTTCAGAAAAGGAAAAGGAGGACCAACCTGAGGAGAATGGAACAGAGGACACAATAGGGGAAATCCAGCTCAAAATAAGTAAAGAGGTAGTACAGGAATACCTTCTTAATCTAAATGAATTTAAATCTCCAGGACCAGATGAACTACATCCAAGAGTATTAAAAGAGCTGGCAAATATAATCTCAGAGCCATTGGCAATAATCTTTGAGAACTCTTGGAGAACAGGAGAAGTCCCAGCAGACTGGAGGAGGGCAAACGTTGTTCCCATCTTCAAAAAGGGGAAAAAAGAGGATCCCAACAACTATCGTCCAGTTAGTCTGACATCAATACCAGGGAAGATTCTAGAACAGGTCATTAAACAGAGAGTCTGTGAACATTTAGAAGGCAATGCCATAATCACAAAAAGTCAGCATGGGTTTCAGAGAAATAAGTCATGCCAGACTAATCTGATCTCTTTTTTTGATAAAGTTACCAACTTGGTAGATGAAGGGAATGCTGTGGACATTGCATACCTTGATTTCAGTAAGGCCTTTGACAAGGTTCCCCATGACATTCTTGCAAACAAGCTTGTAGAATGTGGGCTAGACAAGTTAACTGTTCAATGGATTTGTAATTGGTTGACCGGCCGAACCCAAAGGGTGCTCAGCAGTGGCTCCTCTTCGTCTTGGAAAGATGTGACCAGTGGGGTGCCACAGGGTTCTGTCCTGGGCCCAGTGCTATTCAACATCTTTATCAATGACTTAGATGAGGGAATTAGGGGCATACTTATCAAATTTGCAGATGACACCAAATTGGGAGGAGTAGCTAATACCCTAGAGGACAGGATCAAAATTCAGAATGACCTGGATAGACTGGAGAGCTGGGCCAAAGCTAACAAAATGAAATTCAATACGGAGAAATGTAAAGTACTGCATTTAGGGCGGAAAAATGAAATGCATAAATATAGGATGGGAGAGACCTGGCTGAATGAGACTACGTGCGAAAGGGATCTAGGAGTCCTAGTAGACCACAAGTTGAACATGAGCCAACAGTGTGATGCGGCAGCTAAAAAGGCCAATGCAATTTTGGGCTGTATCAATAGAAGTATAGTGTCTAGATCAAGGGAAGTAATAGTGCCACTCTATTCTGCCTTGGTCAGACCTCACTTAGAATACTGTGTCCAGTTCTGGGCACCACAATTCAGAAAGGATATTGACAAATTGGAGCGTGTCCAGAGAAGGGCAACTAAAATTGTGAAAGGTCTGGAAACAATGCCTTATGAGGAGAGACTTAGGGAGCTGGGTATGTTTAGCCTGGAAAAAAGACAGTTTAGAGGCGATATGATAGCCCTGTTTAAGTATTTGAAGGGATGTCACGCTGAGGATGGAGCAGGCTTGTTTTCTGCTGCTCCAGAGACTGGAACACGGAGCAATGGGTGCAAGCTCCAGGAACAGAGATTCCACCTCAACATTAGGAGGAACTTTTTGACAGTAAGAGCTGTTCGGCAGTGGAACACACTCCCTCGGAGCGTGGTGGGGTCTCCTTCCTTGGAGGTCTTTAAACAGAGGCTGGATGGCCATCTGTCGGGGATGCTTTGATTGTGATTTCCTGCGTGGCAGGGGGGTTGGACTGGATGGCCCTCGTGGTCTCTTCCAACTCTGCAATTCTATGATTCTATGATTCTAAGATTTGCCTAATACAACTGGTAGAACTCAGATTCTTTGGACCCTTATTCTACATAACTGGTAGTATGTATAGTTTTGATGTGAGAAATGACCGAAGTTCCAATAAAACAAACTCTCTCCATTCCATATCCAGTATCAGTCCCTTGTGCAGTACAGGTATAATAATGTTGACATAACTTATCAGTCCCTTGTGGAGTGCGGATATAATAATGTTGACAATAACTTATAAGTTATAACCTATAACTTACAGGTGGGCAAAGTGTAGTTCTGTGGCTTGCGTTTGGCCCTCATGACTGTTTTTTTGTCCCCAAGGTTACCCTGGGCTGTATTATTATTGGAAAAAAGGATAAATTGCCTGTCCCAGAAGTCTCCAGAAGCTGTGATTTACTTTTTAAATAGGTCACTGCATCCTCCTGCACTGTTTAATGTGAAAATTTAGATTTTTTTTCCAAAATTCAAACGGACTTCCAGCCACTTAATTCCCCGCCCAGTTCTTAGTATTCCTCTAGAGCAGCCTTTCTCAACCTTTTTACCCTGGAGGAACCCTTGAAATAATTTTCAGGTCTCAGGGAACCCCTATCTAAAAATTATACCTACAGCTCTTTTTTTAAAAAATTACAGAAGCAGTGAAAAAAATAGATGCTTATTATATTCCACATTGCTAGCAATACATATTTGATATTTGAAAGTAACAGGCCTGAAACAGCATACTGGCAGAGAAGTATTTATAGTGTACATTAAAATACTGACAGAATATCCTATGAAAATGCCAAAAAGGTAAAATAAATTAAATTAAAAACAAATATATTTATTGTGAAACATTACTAAAACCTTAAAAATGTCCTGTAGTTTGAACCCATTGCTTCATGTGCTAGTCTCTGGAGCAGAAGAAAACAAGCTTGCTCCATCCTCAGTATGACATCCTTTCAAATATTTAAACATGGCTACATCACTGACTCTGACTCAGAGACTGATCTCTGAGCTAACAGAGCTTGCAAAAAGCAGCAACTAAGCAGCCAGGCTCAGGATGAGATGGAGGCTGTAGCTTCCTACCAAGCCAGCATCATGGTAAATGGAAGGCTTTTTTCAATAATATGGGGATTGGGCAGTCTATTCGTGACCCCCACATTCAATTATCAGACCAACAGTTTAAGAACCTTTTCTCTATAATGACTCCTTTACTGTAATGGCTCTGCCTTCTCTAAATCTGGTTTAAAAAGAAAAAGTCCTGGTCAGTTTCTCCCACTTGGGTAAGAGCTGTACAGTATTGCAATTCTCTTTCCATTGTTCTGAATTTTTTTAAAAAAACAACTCATTTTGCATTTGTTCCTTTAAATCAGTTTTATGCAAACCAGCGTCCTCTTTTGTCCTCAATTCCGGCAAAGGATAATGGTCCCTGACTGCTTGCAGGAGGCGTGCTCAGTTGGTGTGAAAACTCATTCCTCCCCTCCTCCCCTTTGATTAGCACATCTAAGGGAGAGGAAAAGCTGGGAGGGAGAGCAAGGTATTTGGTACTTAACTTCCTTCTCTCCCTGCCCCCATAAGAGGCCCCTTTGGAGGCGTTGGTGTGAAAACTCATTCACACACACTTATTCCTCCTTGGCTTTCTCTTTTGTGGAAGGGAGAGATAAGCTGTTTCAGTTCACCACTTCTCCGTGATTTATTACTATTTTCTCACGGAACCCCTGGCGATCTCTGGGGGAACCCTAGGGTTCCACGGAACCCAGGTTGAGAAATGCTGCTCTAGAGAGTACATTCTTCTAGTGGGGCCCAGAAACAGAAAATTGACTCCTGGACTTGCAAAATTTGCCCCCACCTGCCTCACAGCGTGATTATTGGAAAATTACATCACAGTAAATACTGTGAAGTGTGAAAACACTGCTCAGAGTAGAATTAGTTTTGAGGTTGCAGCTTGACTGCAGGCAAAAGTCTCTTTTACAAGTTTATTTGCAGGTGTTTACTTAGATTAAAAGGAATTGACTTCAATTAGCATTTATTTATTTAGGTACTTATACCCTGATCTTCAGTCACAAAGAATCTCAGAGCAGTTTACAAATTGCTAAGCAATAGAATATTTATTTATTCATTTAATGATTTTTTTAAAATATGTTTTATTTGTGCTTCAAAATGTAGACAATCTTAAACTGCATTACATTTACGTTACATTGCATTTACATATATACACATTCATTCAATTTAATTTACACTTTACAATCATCACTTTACAACCGTCCTAGTCTTTCAATCATCCTAATCTTTCATTACCTCCTCTTTACCTCCATCTTAACTCTTCATTACCTTCTCCTACCTCTCCATCCATTCTCTTTTTCTTCTATCCCACACATCCCATCCATACTTTCCCAAAACTTACTCTCACCATCTCACTTGCAATACCTTCTTTCTTTTCATCCATCCTTTTTACTTCCTTTAGTTCCATCCGATCAAGATATCCTTTTTGACTTTTTCCCCCTTTATCTCCCTTTTTCCTCCTATCTCTAGAAATTTAAATCTCATTATCTTCGTTTACCTATCTTTTAATCATTTGCTTAAAACTTTCTTTCACTTTATATCTTGCTTTCCTTCTAATATATTAGCTTCCCGTTTCAGTGTCGTTTTGAGTGTTATGTTATTTTTATTTTTACATCACTTAGGCCCATCCTTATGTTAATATATTTCTTGTATATATATATATATATTTTCCCCTGATTTACACGTTCTCTTTCATATTCCATCTTTTCTTCCAATATTCACGGACTGGAGACCATTCTTCTTCAAGCTTAGTCTTCTTTCCCTTATTTATAATATAAGTAAGTCTGTCATTTTCCATCATCTCCCAAAGTTTCAGCAGCCAATCTTCAACCGAAAGGTTGTCTTTTTTCTTCCAGTTGGCTCCTATTATTAATCTCGCTGCAGTTATTAAATATAGCATTATTCTCCAGTATTGCCGAGTAAAGTCCTTTTCTAAATTCAGTGTTATATTCAATAGATATAATTTAGGATCCATAACAAATTGAACATTGAAGATTTTTTGAATTATTTTATGGACTTTCATCCAGAATTTTTGTATTACTGGACACCCCCACCACATATGGTACATCGTCCCTATGTCTTTTTCACAGCGCCAACACTTGTTTTGTGTTTTATAAATTTTACTAAGTCTCGCAGGTGTTAAATACCATCTGTTTACTATCTTAAGATGGTTTTCTTTTAAGGCTAAGCATGCCGTAAATTTGTTAGTTTCTTTCCAAGCTTTCTCCCACTCTTCCAGGTTTATAGTTTCTTTAAGATCCTGCGCCCATTTAATCATTGCGTCTGATATAATTTCACTCTCCAAATTTCTTTCTAATAATAATTTGTAATATTGGGATATTTTGTGTTCTTTCTCTCCCCAAATCAGCTTATCAATCTCTGTTTTAGTTATTTCAAACCCATATTTACAGTTATCTTCATCTTCATTCATTTAATGATTTTTATACTGCCTATCAGTGCCAAACCACTCCCTAGGCGGTTAAAAATGTAAAAAAGAACAAGTAAAAAAAAGACAATAAAAATTAAGTAAAAGTAACAACTCAAATTATTATTAAAAACATATACAAGTTAAAACAATAAAAACACATAAAAGCACACCCCAATAAAGCCTCTAGGTCTGCAGCTACAAGTTAAAAGCTTGCTGAAATAAAAACGTTTTTGCCTGCTGGCAAAAGGAAAGCAGGGAGGGGGCCAGCTTAGCCTTCCAAGAAAGCATGTTCCAGAGGGTTGAAGCAGCCACTGAGAAGTCTCCCTCTTGTATCCTTACCATGCGAGCCTGGGATGATGGTAGGATAGAGAAAAAGCCTTCCCCCTCTCTAGGCATTTTCCAGTGCAACTGTATGGTATGTGTCCCTATTTTTTTGGCCACAGATTACTGAAACAGTGGATATTGATTTCACAGATACGGCGGTCCAACTGTACTCAGAGTTTCTATACTATTCTTTGATATAACCCTCTCTTTAGTTCCTACTTTTCCCAATGACTTGTATAACCTTGCTAATTAATGTTCTGTAGAACCTTGTTTTCAAAAAAAAAAACAACCCTCATTGCTGTTCAACATGACCGCCAAAATACAGATATTACAAAATCTGATCTCATCTTAATGCATTTCCAACAGTTAAACTTTACCTTTTTTATTTACTGAGGTGTGTGTACACTATACTACAATCTTAAAAGATTATAAATACCTAGTTATATTACGTACCTGCTTGTATTATTCTGTATTTTTCATTTTGTCAGATATCTAGTTTCCATTTTCTCTTTAATACAGCTCAGGAGTTTCCATTCCGCTTATGTCCACTTACGTACAGAATTTGCTGTTATTACTTCAGTTTCAAATTAATTTTGAATAAATTCCATTTAATTTAAGGATGAAGAGATTAGCAGAGTTAAGATCTGGAAAGAAGAATTTAAATTAAAAGCTTTTGCAGATGATCTGGTTATAATATTGGAGAACCCCATTAGTGGGATAGAAAATTTATTGCAGAAATTAAAAGAGTATGGCAGGTACGTGGGACTTAAATATAGACAAAACTAAAATTTTAACAAAAAATATGAATGCGTTAGAAAAGGAAGAATAAAATATGAGATTTGAAATTGTAAACAAAGTCAAATATCTGAAATGTCAGCAATGATTCAAGAATAATTACTTAAAGGTTTGGGAGGATATTAGAAAAGATTTGATTAAATGGCAAAATTTAAAGTTGTCCTTATTAGGGAAAATATCAGTGATTAAAATGAATGTGCTACCCAGATTAATGTACCTATTTCAAACAGTCCCTATTCTACAGTATATTCAAATGCCTCCTTTACAAAATGGCAAAAAGACTTATCCAAAATCTTATGGATGAGGGGAAAAGCCAACATTAAGTGGAAGAAGATGCAAAGGAGAGGGGAGGATTGGGAATACCAAATTTAAGAGTATACTTCGAAGTGATTTGTCTAACATGGTTAAAACAGTGGATTAGATTAGACAATACCAGAGAGTTAGATTTGGAAGGCCATGAAATAAAAATAGGTTGGCATGGTTATTTGTGGTATGGGAAAGTTAAAATTAACGCATATGAATTAAAAGTCATATAATAAGAAGAATATGAGAGTATGGAGTAAATATAAAGATAGATTGCCCTCAAATCCTGGGTTAGCTCTCTCTGCAAGAGGCATTTTGCAGACAGGAATTGAGGATAACTTGCAGAGATATACTAAAGTGAGACCCGGGGGGTTGGAAAATTAAAGAGATTCAGGAACTAAAAGAAGAAGGGATTAAATTTAACGGGCTGTTATACTATAAGTTAAGAGAAAGGGTTAAAGAAGATATCAGGAGGTGACAATATGAAGGAGAGATATCTGAATTTGAAAAATCATTATGTACAGATGAAAGTCATTTGATAAGCAAAATGAATAAACTACTACTTAGATTTAATACTAAAGAAGAACAGGTTAAAGAATATATGATTAGTTGGGGGGGGTGGAAATAGGATATAGTATTCGACTGAGCCAGTGGGAAAACTTATGGACAAAGGGAACAATGTTTACCTGCTCTTCTAATTTGAAAGAGAATTTATATAAAATGATGTTGTACACTACTCCTTAAGAACTTGCAAAAATGTATGAAGTGGCTAGTAACATGTGCCAGAAATGTGAGAAACAAATTGGCTCATTTTTCCATATGTGGTGGAGTTGTAAGAAAGCTAAGAAGTACTGGTTTAAATTAAGCACATGGGCACAAATGATTTTGGGATTTAGGCATGCTTTGAAACCAGAGTTATTTCTGTTAAACATGATAAATGAGGAGGAAAATAGAGAAAAGAAACATTGTAACTTAATTAGATAAATAGCAACAGCAGCTAGAGTAGTATGTGCAAGGCATTGGAAAACAAACAAATTACCAAATTGTAGGGAATGGATGGAGAAAATGATGGAGATTGCAGAGATGGAAAAAATAATCAATTTAATTAGGGGGAATACAATAGATGTTTTTTTAAAAAAAAAAAACCTGGGGACCTTTTATAGAATTTATTAAAGATCAACAAGGAGAAATTTCTACTTTTGGTTTTGAGATACAGAAGGTGAAGTAAGTTTTTATAAATTCCGTGATAGAAAGAAATAATATAGTATAATGAAGGTCATTTTGGGTGAGTTTGTATAATGATTTAAAGAATACTAAAAGAATATTTTGTTGATATATTGAGTTATTTTTTAAAATATATGTGTGCATGTATTAGCTATATAATGATAGTTATTTGATTAGTCTAGGAAATGTATGAGGCAATGAAATGCCTCAAAGTTTGTATCTTATATTAAGAAAGAGATACTTTAGCTTCAAGATCAAGATACATTCTGAGAGAAGAGGGAAACTCTTTGTTTTTAATAGGGGGAAAAGAATTTCAGTAAAGGTTAAAAAAATTTTTTAAAAAGAGTTCACCTGATTACCATCTATCCTGTACATAACTTTTTGTCCTTAGGTGTCATGTAAAGTGTTTTAAAGACAGTTTAAGTTTAAAAAAAGTTTTTAAAAATATTTCTCTGTCTGTTCTTTTATACTGTTTTGTCATCCAAGTTAAACAATACATTTTTAGAATAGACACTTAAATCAGGTTGTGATAATGTCTCTCCTAACAGTCCTCACTATGTAAAGCTTAACAGTAAAGCCCCTTTATCTGCGGACTCGATACCCACAATTTCAGTTGCCCACACACCAAAAAATATCCCGTCACCCAAATTGCGTGGGGTCCATGTGACCCACTTGTGACCTCTGAGGTATAATATTATAGTGGGGAATTTTAATTAGCTCAAAGGTATGACTGTGAGAGGTCAGGTAACTTTGGGATCTTTACACCTGTGTATACCAGTACTAACTGATAAGACTCCAAACCAGAATAAAATAGAATCATAGAATTGTAGAGTTGGAAGAGACCACAAGGGCCATCCAGTCCAACCCCCTGCCACGCAGGAAATATTGATATAGAATAAAAATGTTTTTTATTGGAAAATACGGAAACATTCAGATATGCACTCATGTTCACAAGCAATCACACAAAGCTAGCAAAGAATTAGGAGGAAGTATATTGACAGAGGAATAGATTCAAGGAATGGGCTATAATTACCTGTCTGGAGAGAGAGATTTGTGCAGCAGAGAAAGACTCAGATTTGGATCTGAGGGTGTGACAGCGAACCAGCAGGGTAACGGCATCTGAAGAACTGTGCACACAGTGGCACAGCAAACCAGCAGAATAACAGCATTGGGGATCTGGGCACACTTTGGTTATGATTTGGGGTAATATTTATACCCAATATCATACCTTTAAGGGGTGTTTTGAATGTACAACAATACTTGAGTGAATTTCCCAGAGTTAACCAATGGAAACTCTGGCTTCATTGATTGCTGCTAATGGTTGGGACATTAAAACTGATGGGTTTAAAGCAATGTTCGCATTGTGGGTTGGCAGAGGTATGCAGGATAATGGGTGTTCAAGTCACTTTTTGTTTTTGAAGTATGACTCACTGCCAGGTGTGTCTAGGGGATATCAGCATATTCCTTCCTAACAACTGTCTGAGGGCTCTTCACTTAATCCCTTCCTGGGCATGTCTGTTTTTGGGGAATTTCCAAGATCTCTTCGTAGGCTTCAAGTACCCTTCACTAGCCCTAATGTTTGGGTTGCCCTGATCTACTGAAAACCACATGAAGCGTCTAATAAGCTGCATTATGAATTATTGGAGGGAAGGGGTGTAAGGCCAGGTCACTTCCCCGCCCCCCACCCCAAGTGTTTATGGGTCTCTCTAGGTCCTCCAGTGAGATTCTATAGTATACTTTTGGCCCAAGTATAGTCAAACTGTAGGGTTCATTGTTATCTGTGACTTCAGGTATCGACAGGGTATCATGGAACATAACCTCCACGGATATGGGCATCATACTGTACTCTATTTTAATTTCCTTAGAAACACACCAGTCAGCTGTTGTCAAGAATCATCCATCTTTTCAGTAGTTGCTTTTGGTCTGTGTTTACATTTTTAAAATCTGACTTATCTTACCTCCTTTATTGTATCCCAAAAAGATAAGGCACAGCTCATAATTCACCACTTATATTTAAATGTAATTGCCTATATCCAAAATGCAAGTGCCAGTGCAATGGAACTTCCTTCCTTCTGTGCTTTCCAAAACCCAGTTATGGAGGGCTTCTCAGACCTCTGGAGGAGGAGAGGGAAAGTACTGTCCTTCTGCTTCTGCTAGATTCTCCTCTTCTTCTAGTGGAAGTTCAGCATTGGATCATGCCCAATGAATGTACAGTTGTCCCTCCACATTTGTGGGGGTTAGGGCTGCAAGACCTCCGCAAATGTGAAAAAAAATCTGCAAATAAAAAATAGGTCACGCCACTGCCCTCCCACAACCCCCCAGCCATCCCAGAAGCAGCGACGGGGCTTGTAAAGCCCCATTGCCGCTTTTGGGAGGGTGGTGGGCTCCCAAAAAACGCGAATAATCAACACTGCGAATGTTAAAGCTGCGAATGTGGAGGGGCAACTGTAGTTGCACATTTACTCTGGGGGAAAAGCATTCTATCATTTTCAACTCTTAATTTTACTACAGGAATAAAATTCTATAATTTTAAACTCTGATTTGAGACATAATCACAGCTTCTAATTAAATGAATACTTGCCTTATTAAATAAAGGGTCAGTAATTCAGTTTTCTTGATATTAACCTGATACTCTGTAGTTTCATAAAATTCTTGTGCAGTTTTTTAAATACTTCATAATTATTTTTCTGATCCTGTGTCTAATGGACAGTGTCTAATTCTGTAAGTTGCATTAAGAGGGGCATTGAAAAAATAGAATGTTCCAGAGGGGGACTACCAGCATGGTAATGGGTCTGGATATAGTATAACAGTAACTAGGCCTTCTTGCTGAACACCACTGACAAACTGGGAGCAAGATTGGAATGATTTCTGCGTTCATTTGAAAGCTTATCTTCCTGAAGGAAAATTTCATCTGCGCTGCTACTTCGTGAGAGAACGTGTCATTGCTGCCATAGGACTGTGTTAAATTTTTACTTGTACAATAAAGTTGATGAAATAAGTTCTTATATTACTTTTGGCCACATTCAGTGCATTGAGAATGGTGGGGTGTCTATGCTGCTGTTTTTCAAATTTAGAATAATAAAAGAGAGAACATCTGTATGAAGTATATTTTGTTCAGGTCTCAGTACAGAGGAGGCAAACAAATGGTACTAAAAGCTAGAAGACTATGAAAGTATGTTGGCCAATTAGTTTTGAGTTAGTATTTGTGTGTGTGTGTGTGTGGTTGAGTCATCTCAGATGTGTCAGTCTTCAATTGAACAGAGTTTTAAGATGATGCTTATGTAACAGGCATTTCACACCCACAACTCTAGTAAAGGTCTTGGTTGAGAGGCAATTTTTAAAAATTCTCATTCTAGGAGATGGGATATTTTAGTACCCAAACATCACACAGCAGTAAACCTACAAGGTAGGCATTTTATGACATTGTTACCTTTGTCCCATACAGTGTAATGTATTGGGACTAAGAGTACCCCATGCTAATTTTTAGTTGCATTGTGATGTAGAGAAGCTGGTTTGAATGTTAGAATGAGCTTGGAGGTAAGAGGACAGCAAGTGCACATTCACTTGATCCTGTACAGATGGAATCAGGCAGAAAAACTGACGTTATGAGAGGGAGGAATAGAAGGCCTGGTACATGCATTCTCCAAAAGTTCACTGCAGAATAGCCAGAGACATCATTTGAGAACTCCTTGCACCAAAAAGGAAAATACAGAGCAATTTGAATTGATTCTCACAAAAAGCACTTTTTATCTCATTATGTGTGAAACAAATAGAGAGGAACCATGTGTATTCAAGACATGGAATTAGATGAGCTCTGCTGAAGTGAAAATGAGGAAGCCTCTTGACATCCCTGAGCTTGAAGGCATATATCGGCCTACCGCTCTGGGTGGGGTCTATATGGACAACATGAAGTCTTGAAAGAATTGTGACATCCACTGTCAGGACGCTTCAGAGCTATGATGAGCCTCAATGATTTTGTGTATTTAAAAGGTGCATTCAGCAACAGGGAAATGAGTGATTCATAGATTCATAGGCCTACTGTTGTAAGCTGCCCCGATTGTTTGCAGAGGGGTGGGATATAAATAAATTTTATTATTTATTTATTATTATTATAAACTGGCTCCTTTCAGTACATGTGGACTATGTTGGAGCAGCTTTGAACTTTCTACACACCAAGGATGGATCTAACCATTGAGGAACAGTTGGTTGAGTTCAAAGACTTATTCTAGCAGAGTATGACAAGTAAATGAGGAAAATACGGCTTAAAAGTGTGGTGTTGCTTGAATGTTGAAACATACCCTTTAAAGGAAAACATTTACCTGGTCAGGCAGCCTGCTGTTGTACTGTATGAAGCCTGGACTGTTAACAGTGTGGTAACAGCACAAGTTGAACCTAGTTTCCACACTAGGTGAAATGCGATGAGATACAGTTTTTCACCAGGTTAAAACTGGCAGAAACTCCAATAACTAAAGACCTAACATATATTTCACCATTTGACAGAATAATCAATACATCCACCTCACCCCCCACTACTGTTTTTGCAGTAGGCCAATAAGTTAAGCAGCCAGTGGTATACCATGAGTGGGTAATTTGCTTGTGAGGACACTGCAGCTTCCAAATGACTTGTTCTGGTTCTCTGCAGAGTGGCTGGCACAAAGTGTGACCATTCTGTTTTCATTGGGGACATTTCCTTCAGCACGGACTATTTTGTTATCAGGATAGAAAATTATCCCACTATACCATTAATGTTTGGTCTTCCTGCAAATAAAAACACCTGTTTCCCAGTGGGGAGGGCTCCAGAGCATCCGATAGCTTTGGGTTGTCCCTCCCCACATGCTCCCAGTAGGCAGGAAACAAAAGGACTTGGCCTGCCCCCTGTGAGGTCATCCTTGAGGGACGACCCTTGGCTAGCCAGTCTGTTTCCTGCCTACGCTCCTGGTAGGACGTGGTTTCTTCTTCTCCCTGGTACCCTCCCTCCACGTGGCCGGTGCCATCTTGGGATAACCACCTCTGGACTTTAAAAAAAAATCCAATAATAATAATAATAATTGCAACAACAACAACAATAATAATAATCACCAGAGGACAGGGTTTTTCCAGGACTGGCCCTTTGGAGGGAAGGTAGCCTAAGTGGGGAAGACCTTCCAAGATGACCACGAACGTGGACATGGACGCGGTGATCGCTACTGTGATCGCCAGGGAGAGAGGCCGGAGAGCCTGCACTGGCTCGGGTGATCAGCTGGCAGCCCAGCTGGAGGATCCCGGTCTGGGCACCTCAGCGAGCAGCAGCTGCGCGGAGGCGGCCGCTGGGAAGAGCGGCAAGAGAACAGCAGCTGGGAAGAGCGGAGGCGGCACGAAGAGGCCGAGAAAGGAGGGGAAGACCTCCGCTTCGGCTGCCGCAGACCACCACCCGGACCCGCTCCGCCTGGAGGGGCTAGAAGTCGGCCGGGGAGAGAACGCCGCGGAGGAGCCCCGGGAGGACGAGGACGCCGTGGAGGAGCCCCGGGAGGACAAGGAGGCGCGGACCGGCTCCGAGGATGGAGCGCAGACCGCGAACGCTGCGCACCTGGCACAGGAGCCCCCCAGAGCCACTCAACAACCGGCTTCAGGCCCCCAGCAGCCGCTGGTGGGCAGCGTGAGTGCGACTGGGACCCTGGGCACCGGGGCGGCAGGGGGAGGTACTCTAACCCCAGTCCTAGACTGGATGAGAACGACCCTGGCCAGGGATACAGCAGGATGGCTGGCAGCTAGCCTGCTCCAACCATACCTGCTAGGGACTTTGCAGGGAGCCCAGTTGGGAGGAATGGCACCCCTGGGGACCCCAAACCCCATTGGGACCCTACCAGTTGCCCCCATCCCTCACCCTCACCCTACACAGGAGGCTTCCCTCCAGAGCCAGCACAAAAAAGGGGGCAAGGGGAAGGGGGCAGATAAGGGGAAATCCAAAAGGCCCCCACCCAGGAAGGAGGCACCCAAAGGAACAGAAGGTCGCGGGACCCAAGTCACGCCAAACCAGAACAATCCTACCCAGGGTAGGGTGCCCAGTGAGGACGAAGAGGAGGAGGGGTACTCCGACTCAGGCCGTGAAGACTCCCCCCCACCTAGGAAATGCCCCAGGGACCAGCAGACAGGATACCTCTCTCAGGAGGATGAGGAAGAAATCTCTGTCTATTCCTCAGATGGAGAGGCATCGGGGCATCAAGGAGGTTTGGATAGGGAAGAGGGGGAGTTATCCGAGGAAGAGTCAGCCACAACCGCCGAGATGACCAGGCCTTCAGCTCACCACTTCGCGGCAGAGGATTTTGAAGTCTTATTAAAGAAGGCGGTCAGAACTTTGGAAACAGCAGTCCCAGCTGGACCCAGAGTTACCGGAAATCTCCGGGGAGTTTTTTCCGAACTCACAGCCTGTGGCCCTAGAAATGCCGGTGCCAGCAACTGTAATGCGCCTAATTTGCGATGAGTGGGCCAGCCCAGCTGCCATTAAGGGACAGCCAGGCATTGCCAAAAAGTTGTATACCTTGCCGAAAAAGCTCATGGGAAAACTACAAGTCCTGCTTATAGATGCTCCCGTCTCAGCTCTGGTCTCCTCAGCCATTTTTTGTAGGGACGGTGAGGACACCCTGAAGGTTCCAGAGGACAGGCGCATGGATTTGGCCCTGAAAAGATCCCACGAGGCTATCTCTCTGGCCATCAGGGCTTCCACTACAGCCACTATGATAGCTCGGGCAGCCATCCAATGGGCGAAGGAGGCCGTAGCAGACGTGCCCAAATTGCAACCCAGAATTAGACAGGATCTCAACAAACTGGTGAAGGCGTCCGCATTTCTCGCTGATAGCACTCTGGATGCAGTTCAGTTCTGTGCCAGGGCACAGGCAGCCACTGTGGCAGCCAGAAGACAAGTGCAGCTAAAATCCTGGAACACGGATTTTAAATCTAAACAGAACGGTCTCTTCCCCCTTCTTAAGGGAAAAGCTGTTTGGCGAGTCCTTGGAGCCAGTCCTGGTGGAAGACAAGGACAAGAAGAAGAAAACCATGGCCTCAGCCAAGAAAAAGGAGGAGCGAAGGTTTTCTAGACGCTTCAGGCCTTTTCGTCCCTCAGGCAGCCATCAATGTGGGTCCTCAGCCCCTCACACATCAGGCTCAAAGGACTTCAGACCTACTAGGCCACGCTGGGGGAAAAACAGATACCAGCGCAGGCCCACTCAAGGGACCACGAGCAGACAGCCTCAGTCGCAGCACGCCAAGTCCAATACGAGACATCAACAATGACGCCGATCCCCAGTGGGGGGATGACTTCAGGCCTTAGCGGAGGCTTGGGAGAAGTTTACCTCGGACAGATGGGTCCTACAGTCAATACAACAGGGCTACCGGATAGAATTCTGCCGACTACCACCGCGTTGGTTCATACCCACACCACTACAGAGAGACGCAGAAAAGCGACGCTTGATGGCGGACGCCATCCAACACTTACTCCAATTGGGCGCAATAGAGGAGGTGAGCGCCTCTCAGCGCAACGGGGGCTGCTATTCAATACTGTTCCTGGTTCCAAAGAAGAACGGCAATTGGAGGGCAGTTCTGAATCTCAAGGGCGTCAACAAATATGTGAAGAAGCGAAAGTTCAGAATGGAGATGCTGAGGCACATCTTGGAGGCATTAAGACCTGGAGACTTCCTGACCTCCTTGGATCTTCAGGATGCCTACCTCCACATTCCAATACATCGTGACCACCGACGTTTCCTTCGCTTCTATTACAATGGCAGACACTTCCAGTACAGAACCCTTCCCTTTGGCCTATCTTCGGCGCCCAGGGTATTCACGAAGATCCTAGTGGCTCTAGTGGCTTGTTGGCGATGCTCTGGACTGCATGTCTATCCCTACTTGGACGACCTGCTGATCCGATCAACATCCCTACAGGCAGCAGAGAGGGATGTTCAACGAATACTAAAATCCCTCCAGGAGCATGGGTTTCAAGTCAACTTCAACAAGAGCCAGCTCAAGCCTGTGCAACGAATATGTCACTTGGGGGCTACAGTGGACTCCGTGAAGGGCACGGTATCCCTACCCCAGGAGAGGAGAGACGCCATCCATCGTGCCACGCAGAGAGTCAGATCGCAGACCAAGATAGATCTCATGCATCTCACCCACCTGCAAGGCCTGATGATCAGCAATCAACTGCCTTCCGTGGGCAAGGTTCCACTCAAGAACACTGCAATGGTTCCTCCTGCAATACCAGGACAACATCGCGGTCAAGAGCCACGCCCATGTGAGAGTACCGCAGGAAGTGGTTGCATCCCTGAAATGGTGGCAATCTCCAGCCATCAACAAGGGGCTTCCCTTGTGGAAACCGGAAAGGATCCAGATAACGACGGACGCCAGCCTCCGGGGGTGGGGGGCCCATTGCGGCCCACACCTGGCCCAGGGAAAATGGTCAAAAAAGAGGCGGCGCACAGCATCAACTGGCTGGAACTGAGAGCGGTAAGAAGGGCACTCAGGGCCTTCGAGAGCCAGATCAAGAACAGGGCAGTTCTGATCCGTACAGACAACGTCACCACGAAGGTGCACATAAATCGCCAGGGAGGGACCAGATCCCACGACCTGATGGCGGAAGCATCCAGACTTTTCCAATGGACAGAGAAAAATCTGATCTCGATAGAAGCAGAACACCTCAAAGGGTCACTCAACTCCAAGGCAGACTGGCTCAGTCGCTCGGACATCGACCAGGGCGAATGGAGCCTCCACCAACACGTGTTCGAGGAACTCACCTGGATCTGGGGCAAACCGGAGATCAACTTATTTGCCTCTCCAGTGAACGCAAAGGTACCATGCTTCTTCTCTCGCTACATGTCGGAGGGAGCAGAGGCCATAGACGCACTGACAACCCCCTGGCCGGGGGGTCTCCTTTACGCCTTCCCACCACTTCAGCTGATGGCCAGAGTGCTCAACAAGATTCGAGCAGAAGGGGCGGAGATCATCTTGATAGCCCCGAATTGGCCTCGCAGAGCCTGGTTCCCGGAGATATTGGAGATGATGATAGCATCAACGCCAATCCCAACCCGACCAGACCTGCTAACACAGGGACAAGTTCACCACCCAGATCCAGCTTGGCTCCAGCTCCACGCATGGAGATTGAGAGGCAGATGCTAACGTCACGAGGCTACTTCCAGACGGTGGTGAGGACTATCCTCGCTTCTAGAAGAGAATCCACACAACGCATCTATGAATACACCTTCAGAGTCTTCAGGCGGTGGTGCAAGCGCAAGGGGACAGACTTCAGGGACTTCTCTGTCCCGATGCTGCTGGACTTCCTTCAGGACAGCATGGAAGCCGGGCTGAGACCAAATACCATCAAGAGACAGATAGCGGCACTGACATCTTTTCTGCCGCCCGAAAGAGCATCAACCATATCTGGCCACCCTCACGTACGCAGGTTCATGCAGGGCCTTTCCAACTTGGCTCCGCCTACAGTTCATAGGTTTCCATCGTGGGACCTACATATAGTTCTGAAGGCACTATATAGATTATTATAAACATTATTGAGCGAATGTGTGAACTAGACTCTAATATTGTTGTATGTTATACCAAGAGAAGGTAGGTTTCAGCCTTGTGGGATTTATTTTGTTTTTGGGTTTTTGTTTTTTTTTTTAAGAATTTGGAGGTACAAGGTTGAGAGGGCACATGATAGCCATGTTTAAATATTTGAAGGGATGTCATACAGAGGATGGGGCAAGCTTGTTTTCTGCTGCTCCAGAGACTAGGACACAGAGCGATGGGTTCAAACTACAGGAAAAGAGATTCCACATTAGGATTAAAGAGATTAAACATTAGGAAGAACTTCCTGACAGTAAGAGCTGTCTGGAATTATACCGCCTCAGAGCGTGGTGGAGTCTACTTCTTTATAGAGGTTTTTAAAGAGAGGCTGGATGGCCATCTGTCGGGAATGATTTAATTGTGTATTCCTGCATGCCAGGGGGTTGGACTAGATGGCCCTTGTGGTCTCTTCCGGCTCTATGGTTGTATGGTTGTATGTAACCAAAGGCAGGTGAAAATAGTGTCCCAAAAGGCGGACTTAGTATTGTATTTCACCCCTTCGAGCCACTAAGAGAGGCGTCTCTGAAACACATGACCTGGAAAGTACTTTTTCTGGTGGCCATCACCTCGGCACGTAGGATCTCGGAACTGGCAGCACTGTCAATCAGGAGAGACCTCTGCATCTTTAGGCCGGACTCAGTGGTCCTCCGCCTCAGACCTGACTTCAAACCGAAGGTAAATTCGGCCTTTCACAGGACCCAGGAGGTGGTCCTTTCCTCTTTCTGTCCCAAACCAGAGAGAGAGCTTGAGAGGATCTGGCACACTCTGGATGTGCGACGAGCCCTTCGAATCTACATCAAAAGAACAAGACCGCTCAGAAAGTCGGAGGCCCTGTTCATGTCCCCTTACACGAAATATCTTGGTCGGAAGGTGTCCCCGTCAACGCTAGGGAGATGGATCAGGGCCTGCATCACAGCTTGCTATCAATCCCTACACATTGAGGTCCCTGACGGAATCCTGGCACACTTGACAAGGAGTGCGGTGGCATAGGCGGCCTGGCAGAAGGATGCACCACTGGAGGAGATTTGCAGAGCAGCAACATGGAAATCACATTCCACTTTCGTCCGACACTACTGGCTGGACAAGATACAGTCAGCCGAGGCAGCCTTCGGCAGAAGAGTGCTTCAACAAGTATTCCAGGCATAGGAAGGAGGGACTCGCCAGGCCCACCCGGAACAGAAGCTTTAGTACATCCCAAAGCTATCGGATGCTCTGGAGCCCTCCCCACTGGGAAAAGGAACGTTGGTCTTACCTGTGATACGTTCTTTTCCAGTGGTGAGGTGAAGAGCATCCGGACCCGCCCTCTGGCGAGTCGAAGACCGAAGGCGGCATTGAACATTCCCAACGGAGTCAGGACACACTCAGAGTGAAGGAAGCATATGAGACATAGTCAACACGGAACCTGAAATCTCTATATAGAGGACTACATGTGCAAAGCTTGGACACTGACTGGTTAGCCAAGGGTCATCCCTCAAGGATGACCTCACAGGGGGCAGGCCAAGTCCTTTTGTTTCCTGCCTACTGGGAGCATGTGGGGAGGGACAACCCAAAGCTATCGGATGCTCTTCGCCTCACCACTGGAAAAGAACGTATCACAGGTAAGACCAACGTTCCTTTTTGCTTCAGGGTTTATGTCTATTTCCTAATTTTTTTTTGATTCATGAAAAAATATTTTAGTTGGAAATCAGTGGTACTGGGTTTTTTTTTAAGGATCCAGTTATTTTGATGGTTTTATTTTATTTTTTTGAAGAAAAGGAAGTCTGTCAGTTACTTAAACAAGCGTTCTGCTGCATTTTGAACATGTATTTTCTGGCTCTAGGTATTGAGAAATACCTTTCATTCTACACCCCCAAAATCAGGGGATTTTTATCCCTTAAAACACATTGGAATTCTTACTGGTGTTTGTATTTACCCATTTGAATGAGTGCTAATACCTCAGAAAAATTCTCTTTTAAAAAGCAGAAACACTTCATGTGTGGCTCGTTTAAGAATAAAACCACTATGTGAAATTAAAACTTCGTCTTGTTTTGTCCTCTGTGCTCTTTTTCTTGAGGAGGAAAAATCTAACCTTGCACATCTTACAGTGGTAGAAAATAATGGAAATAATCATTTAGACAGGGCTTCAGGCAGGCACTGTTGATTTTAGTATGTGTTATATGTTTTCATATATGCCTGTTTAGGCTCTACCACTTTTGTAATATTTCTATAGAGGAGAACCTTGATGAATATAAACTGAAAGAGTGCTCACTCTGAATGCATTGCTCCTTTTCATGCCTTAGTGGCATAATATTTTTAGGTACAAACTAGAAAGAAAAGTGTAGGATGAGGCTTGAAGAGGATCAAATAACAATTATTATATTATTAAAAATCTAGAGTTCTTTGTAGTTTTACTCTCCATATTTAACCAATAGTGATATTATTTGGATGCAGCTATGTAGCCTGAGTACTTTCCAGTGATATGTATTACGGCTTTTGCAGCCCCTCCTCCATTTCATACCCTCATGTGTCTCCTGAAGAGCAGCCCCAGCACGTTGGTGGATTCTCTGGAATTGTGAGTAATATTGCATAAAGTTTGAGAAGTGGAGCCAGAGGAGGTTATTGGAGCCTTCGCATAAATGTATCCCACAGAATACTTTATTTGCTTCTCAGCATAGTGGTCGTGTTTTGGGTTGGTTATTTATGGTATACTAAAGTTCAGCAGCCATAGTTGGTGTTATCATATGCTGTTGCTGCCATTTTTGCAAAGCTGAAATGTTCTGTTCCTCCTGAAGCATGGCACAATTATACAAGTTTTCCTTAGTCATTATTTCCTTAAAGAGTAATGATGCATATAGGTATGCGTCTGTACTTGTTTACATAGGCATATATTCATGCATTTCTTTATTACGATCAACAGATCAGATAACATAGGCATATATGTATATAGCTATCCTGAAAGATTGAAAAAAAAAAGATCAGTTTCATTGTGGTAGGAGGCTGTGGTGCACCCATTATTTTGGTGGGGGGGATCCTCCCTGGATCCTACCATACTGGAGAACTATCACCCAGTCTTCAATATCCCATTTCTGGGAAAAGTTCAGGAGTGTTTTCCTGGATGAAATGGAATATCTAGATCCCTTTCAATCTGTTTTGGGGCCGGGCTATGGGAAAGAGACGGCTTTGTTTGCCTTAGTAGATGATCTACGCAAGGAACTGGACAGCGGGGAGTGTGTCCCTGTTGGTTCTGCTGGACCTCTTAGCGGCTTTTGATACCATCGATTATGGTATCCTTCTGGATTGCCTCTCTGAGATGGGGCTCAGGGGCACTATTTTACAGTGGCTCCAGTCTTTCTTGGAAGAGTATTGGAGGATGCCTCTTCAACACCCTGGCCACTATCCTGAGGTGTCCCTCAGGGCTTGGTTTTGTCTTCTATGCTGTTTAATATTTACATGAAACCTCTGGGAGAAGATATCTGGAGGTTTGGGGTTCAGTGTTGTCAGTTTGCTGATGACACACAACTCTATCTCTGCTTTCCATCTGATTCCAAGGAAGCTGTTTCTGTACTTAACCAGTGTCTGCTGTCAGTAATGGACTGGATGAGGGTGAACAAATTGAAACTTAAGCTCCTGGTCAATCGAAAGGCAGATCAGGGAAGATGGGGATGGAGTTACACTCCTCCTGAAATCTCAGGTTTGCAGCTTAGTTTAATTGTATTCTAACTTTTTTTATTGAGAGTTTCTTAATTGCATATTTTTAAATGTGTGTACGTCACCTTAGGTCCTATACTGGGATAAACAATTGAGTTGTTTTATATTATGTATTACAGTTGCCCCTCCACATTCGCGACTTTCACATTCACGGTTTTGATTATTTGCTGCCTCCCCCCCTGCTGCTCAACACCCCCTCCCTTCCCAAGGCAGCAAAGGGCTTAGCCCGTCGCTGCCTTGGGAAGGAGGGGTGGGAAGCAGCCGCCCCACTCCCTTCCCAAGGCTCCGAAGGGCTTCTCAAGAAGCCTTTCGGTGCCTTGGGAAGGAGGGGTGGGAAGCAGCTGGCGCGTTGCCTCTGCGCCCCACTCCCTTCCCAAGGCTCCGAAGGGCTTCTCAAGAAGCCTTTTGGTGCCTTAGGAAGGAGGGGTGGGAAGCAGCTGGCGCGCTGCCTCGCCACCCCCACTCCCTTCCCAAGGCTCCGAAGGGCTTCTGAAGAAGCCTTTTGGTGCATTGGGAAGGAGGGGTGGGAAGCAGCTGGCCTGCAGGCTCATATCTTATTCACGGTTTTTTCACATTCGCGGGGGTTGTCTGCCCCTAACCCCCGCGAATGTGAAGGGATGACTGTATTTTACTGTTTGTAAGCTGCCCCGATTGTTCGCAGAGGGGCGGAATATAAATAAATTTTATTATTATTATTATTATTATTAGGTGGGTTATAAATTAAATAAATAAAAGACATAGCAGGGATCAATCCCTTAAAAAGGTGCTCCATTGACTATAATGTTTTAATGGGAGTGTCACAAGAGACACTGTCTGGTAAAGTTCCTACCATGTTTAGAATGATAAAAACAAGTATGCCCCTGGGAGGTGAACTTTGCTGTATTCCTTACTAGCCATCTAGCCTCTACAATAAATACTTAAAGCTAAGAAGCTGAAGAGAGCTTTGGATTTTCCCATATCCATGAACATAATCCCCTTGTAGAGATGATAGCACTGGATGATCTTCTGTGTGAAATACGGGTACATAGGTTAGATGTCATTCTCATCTATGTATTTTCTAAACAGGGTGCATAAAAATCAGCATTCTTAGATTTTCCTTGGGGTTTTTTTGGGCTGTGAGGCTGTGTTTTGGGAGGGAGGAGCAAGGAAAATCTATGGATGCCAGCTGTGAAAACTTTCGACTTCACAATCAGCATTCTGTTTTTTAATTGATTTTTTAAAAATTGCATTGGCCTACTGTTAATGAGCATGAACATGTTAACCACATGGTTCACATGTAATACTAAGCTAACAGTTCAGCATTATGGACTTTGGATTAATGCACTGTTATCAGATGCTTGGGACCATTTAGACTGTTTGCCTTTGTTCCTATGAACTTCGTTATGCTTTGTTCCTATGAACACAGCATAAAGAGGGTAATACCGTCAGCTTCCGTAAATTGCTGAAGACTTTGTCTGTTAAGGATTTGGGATTGTTTGTGATTACTGTTGAAACATCTATAGAGATTAATGAAAGACATTCAGAGCCTTGCATTTCAGAGGGGAATGGGCAAAGATTCCATTTCTTTCATCAAGTGTCTCATATTTTCTCTCTTCTGGAATGCTCTGCGTGTGGTTGGAAGGGATTAGAGAATAAGACTTCTTTAAATTCTTCTTCTTTGAATAGTGTGAATTAACAAATATATACACTGTGGGCCATTTCTTCAAATGTAAGTTTAACACTGCCAAACTAGAAGTCTGACTTAATCCAGAATGAGCAAACATGATTCCTAGCTCCACTTCATTTCTCCATTTGGACGATGAAAGTGGCTAAAAAATAAGGAAGTGTCCATCTCTGCTTTGTTCAGTATTCTGTCCAAACCATTTTCCTTATCTTATAACCAGCTATAGTGAAAAGCCAAGAATGAACCCTGTTCAGTGATTTTGACTCATTAATAGAGCAGTAAGCTATAGATGCTGGTTTGGATGTTATACTAGATAAACCACAGACAGAGGCATGTTCAGTTTGTTAGGTGTACTCATTAGCAGGGGAATAAGTAGGAACAATTGACCAGTATGCACCACTGCTGATTTATAGGTGATGAGTGAAGTGGACCAATATTAGATGTGTTTTCCCTAACTGTTCTTATTCTTAAACTATTTCAGCTGTTGAAACTTTTAAAACCTGCCTCCCTCACATCATCACAATAAGTGTTAATAATGTATTCTGTGTGAACATGTTTGTTTAAAAATACACACACTGGGTTTCCCTGGTGGGGAAGTTCTAGTATATAAGAATAGGATGCTGGTTCTTCATTTTTCTTCAAGAAAGGATTCTCATTCACCAAATGTGCAAGGAACTTGCAAATTTTCTGTCTAGAAACAGCCTCAATTATTTACTTAGAATTTGAGATGAGAGAACCAGTTTGAAATTCTCTAGAAACTGATAAAAGATCCTGATATGTAGTATTCAGTTAGTGTGGCTGAAAAGGTATATTCTAATTCTTGAACTTTTTATCTTTAACAGATGCTACCACAAATGAACAGCAAGATCTCTTCTGTCAGAAGTTACAGCAGTGTTGTGTATTGTTTGATTTCATGGACTCTGTCTCTGACTTGAGGAATAAAGAAATAAAAAGAGCAACACTGAATGAACTGGTGGAATATGTTTCAACCAATCGTGGTGTGATTACTGAATCAGCATATTCTGACATAGTGAAAATGGTAGGTAAAGCATCTGAAGTGTTGCTTTTCCTTTGAAGACTTCTAAAAATGAAGGCCAGTATTACTTGCTAAGTATAGCCTGTTCTGAATTACTGTTCTGTGATAGAGTTGTACTTTTCCTGGCAGTGCCTATAAGTCACTTCTAAATTTGTTTCATTCAGCTGGGGATGTGAAAATCTCTGTTTCTGTTTCCTTGCATTTGTTAGAATCTGTCCTGCACCCTCTTCTGTGTTAGGTTGTGAGATTTAATATTTTCCCAGTGGTGAGGACTTCAGAGCATCCAGCTTGCTTGGGTAGTTCCTCCCCATTTGCTCCTAGTAGGCAGGGAACAACTTTTTTAGGACTGCCTACCGGTGAGGTCATCTGGGAGGGACGACCCCCGGCTAGCCAGTCTGTTTCCTGCCTAGCTCCTGGTAGGACATGTGGTTTTGTTTCTCCTGACCTCCCTCCCTCCACATGGCCAGAGCCATCTTGGATCCCTTTTTTGTCTCTTTAAAAAAAAAAAAAAAAAAGGGAAATCCAATAATAATAATAATAATAATAATAGCAACAACAACATTTGTGGCCATGGAAGGGAGGGAGGCAGTATGAGCAACAGCAGCAGCAATAGTACAGCAGCAAAGCCAGCAGCGGCAAGAACAGAGGCAGTAAGAAGAAGCCAAAAAAGGGTGAGAAGACACCCGCCTCGGCAGCCACCGTCAGCACCCCAGTCCTGCTCCACCTGATGGGCTAGGAGCCGACTGGGAGGAGGCCACCACGCGGCCCCTCCAGGAGGAGGCGGCGCGGAACGCCCCCAGGAGTGGGGAGCCATCCGCCGCGTTGGTGTTGCCGGGCTAACCCCCCCCAAACACTGAAGGACCTGAGCCCCAACTGCCGCCAGGGAGGCGGCCGCAGTGAGTGACAACGGGCCCTGGGGAATGGGGCAGTGGGGGGGAGCATCACCAGCCAATCTGCCAGAGCCGCTCTTGGAGCGAGCCAGTGCAGTCAGAGGCACCAAGAGAGTCCAGCGCTGCTCAGAGAGCGTGCCACGGGCGTTCAGCATGGTGTTGGCGGCAACGCTGGGAAGCGTTCAGGAGAACCCTGCAGGAACTGGGGTCGAGCCCGCCACAATTGGCGCCGCGGCCGAAACAACCATCCCCCCTGCTCATAGAGGCACTGCAGGGGAGATGGGGGACTCGAGGAAGGGTAGAGGACTCCCCATGGAGCTGGTACTGGGGCGATGGCGTGGGGGCAGGGGAGGTTGAATCCATACCCCACCAGCCACAGGCTGGGTGCCTTACTCCCCCTCCCTCTGTACTTGGAGCAAATGCTCCCACTGAGCTCTCTTTGCTACTGAGCCTCATTCCCCCCCTTCCTTTTTTCAGGGGTGAGGCGAACAGCATGCGATAACTCTTGTTGTGTTTTCATATTAAAAACAAGAAAGAAAGAAAGAAAGAAAGAAAGAAAGAAAGCAATAAGGAGAGGCTTTTTTCCTTCGCCTGCTGTTCTGCTCTGCATACCATACCAGTGGCAACAGAGCTTGGGTGGGAGTTCATTTTCCTTCCCGGGAATATATGGAGGGAAGGATTGCTCCCTCAATCTCCAGGTCGCTCCTAGATCGCTCTACCCTGCTGTGTTAGGAGCCAGCCAGGTGCAGCCATGATTCCTTCCCTCCAGGAGGAGGAGGCGTGGAGTACCCCCTTTTATGGGGGGGATCTCTCCAGTGCTATCGCGGCTGCCCTCCAAGGAGGAGGATCCATGGGGCGAATGAGGAGGACAAGCTCTCCATTTCGAATTCTGACCCCAGCTTCCCTGGCTTCGCTCCCCCTTGCCAGGTTAGGAGCCAGCCAGCTATAGCTGCGAACCCTTCCCTCCAGGAGGAGGAGATACAGAGTGCTCCCTTAAACAGGGGACCTCTCTGCCGTTAATCGCAGCTGCTCCCGGTCATCCCAACGACTCCTGAGATGGAGGCTGCAGTGAGTGTGCCAGGGCCCCCAGGTTCAGCAACCAAGGGGAGGCAATGGGTGCATGACTCGGTCGGTGACCAGGGAAAGGGTGGGGCTTGCCGGTGGTCAGCCTAGTCCAGCCCACCCCCCCGGGGAATCACAAGGGGATCACTAGCCTCCGGGGAGCCACCAATCTTCCTTTTCCCCTCCTACCACCTGCACCACCTGCTGTGCTGCCCTGCGTGGTATACAACACAAAGGAGTCCCCGATCTCATCCCCCCGCCCTCCCCCCCCCAAAGTCCGCACCGCACCAATCACCAGGGATACCCGCAGCAGCCTTGGCTATTCCCCCCCCCCGTGCTGAACCTACGTGAGCCTCTCTGCAGCGGAACTTAGTTCCACAGGCAGGGGAAGAGGACACTAGGGATGGCGACCAGTCCGCCAAGGCGGCTGGGCAGACCACGGAGAGGCGCAGCGCGACCAACACCCGACTGGGAAGCAGTCGCTGCTGCATCCCATTCAGGGAGCTCGGGGGCTCGATTCCAGCAGGAAGCGCTGACTTGTTCATGAGCAATCCTCCAATTTTGGAGGCGTCTCGTTGAGGAGGCCGAGATCACAGATAAGGGGGAATCTGTGGGCAGTCACATGACCGAGGCCCACATGGTCGGGGGGGACAGTGTTTGCGAACGCAGTTCCCTCTTACCCTCTCTGGATTCCCACAGGAGGGCTTTAGTCCTGCAGCGATAAGGCTGGTCTTTTCAGGCCTTGACGAACCTCTTTAGGACTGGGACCCCTTTGAATGGGCTAAACCCTATATCAATCCTATTTTTCCCAGCAGAGATGGGGGATACCCCCCCTCAGGCAGGACTCTCCACATGGGGGGACCACTCGCCTTTCCGCATTCATGGGGGGGGGCGTCAGCACCTTTTATTCTTCAGGTACTGTACCCCCTGGAGACCAGGGCCTTTTTCAGGTGGAACCAGGGAGTGGTGCAGGTCCCAGCAGCAGTGGGACAAGCCACCAGATTAAGAGGAAGACTGTGTCCTGTCTGAGTCCTGGCATGATGAGTACTCAGCTTGTGAGTGCAATTAACTGACACACATTGAAAACTGCTTTATGCAGTGTTAAGTGTAAACTGCAACGGCTTAAAATGGTTTGGGGGCTGCTCTGTTGGCCTGGTGGCTGAGGAGCAAGGTGTGGTGCCCCCTGGGGGACTACTCTACCTTCCAGAATACATGTATTCTCGTCTGGATATTCCTGGGGCACCGACTTTGTCTGTGCTTGGTGTACAGCAACCGTCACTCCAATTACAAGTATTTCCATTGGTCTCTCTTCAGTTCCCAGGGTGTTTTTGCCAAGATTAGGGCGACCTTTGTAACACAATGTAGGGGTTCAGGTCTGCATAGTCATCATTACTTGGACAGCCTGCTAATCTGCTCTCCATCCAGGCTGAGGACAGAGAGGGATTTGCTTCGGGTTCTCAACTCACTTAAAGCCCACAGGATCCAAGCGTGTCTTGCAAAGAGCTCGCTGTTCTCAAGGTAATAGATGCAACAGCTCGGCGCTACCCTGGGCCCAGTGGGGATTCTGATCTCTCCCCTTTAGGAGAGAATCGATTCCTTACAGGGCAATTCAGGAAGTGAGACACATCCCGACCGGCTATTATGCAGCTGACGGGGTTGCAGAGTCGCAAAACGGCCGCAAGAGACTCTCTGCTGTGGGCGAGATCTCACCCCAGGACGTTGCAGTGGATTCTTGCCTCCAGTCCAAGAAGACTGACCTTTTCGACGGCACAGGCACCTCAGAGTGCCTAGGGAACTCTCACAGTGACTCCAGTGGGGGTCCTCATCAGTTCTTCACAGAAGTCCTCTTTCGGTAGACGGATGAGATACAGATCACCCCAGGTGCAGCCCTACAAGGCTGGGGAGCAGACTACGGCCCCAGCTGGCGCAGGGCAGATGGGCGCTGGTGGGATGCGAGCGCAATAGCAGCTGGCATGAACTTTGGGGGGGGCCAGTCTGGCCCTGGTAGAGTCTCAGAACCTGGTTTGTCACACAGCGGTCCTACACTGCCCGGGCCTTGTCTCGATGGAGGCTTAAATAGATTGACAGGAAGGTACGAGGTCCTGCACAATCATGGCAGAAGCAACTCATAGGCGGAGGGATACCTCACATCCCTGAAGTTGGAACATCTACAGGGATCCCTCAAACTCAAGGCCGATTCGCTCAGCTACACTGACATGGACCAGAGGGGCATTGGGCCACTCCTGGACTGATCCACACCTTCAATGACCACCAAGTTTCCCCAGTTCCTTTCCCCGTTCTTTCTGACGGAGGGAGCAGAGGCCATAAATGTGCTGTCGGGACCTTGGCCACGAAGTCTGGTATGCCCTTCCAACAAATCAGCAGATTTCTAAAGTCCCTGCTGGAACCAGGTCCGAAAGGGCAGATCTGATTCTACTGACCCCGGCGTGAGCCAGGCGGCAGTGGTTCTCAGACATCCCTTGACTTGGCGATGGACCTAATCCAAGTCCTGGACTTTTCGGAACTTCTTGTCCCAGGCCAAGTTCAGCGTCCGGTCCTGAATTGGATGCAGCTCCACACCTGGAGGTTAAGCGGAGGATGCTAAGTTCAAGGGGATATGTTCAGACAGTTGTGCTTACCATCCTGGTGTCCTGGTGAGAGTTAGCACAGAGCATCTACGAATCCACAGTCAAAGTGCCTTGGAGATGGTGTAAATGCAGAGGCTGTGTTTTTTCTGGGGGTCACCCTTCTGTCTCCTTCGTTATTTCCCTGCAGGATAGTGTGAAGGTGGGTCTACGACCCAAAGCCATTAGGAGTGTCGCAGGCGGTCGCTCACCCACACGTACCAAGAGCTCTGTGGGGGTTGGGTGATTCTGCATCCCCACCAGGGCATAGAACCCTCCTTTGGGACCGTCATACAATCCTGAAGGCTTTGACAGGGGCACCATTTGAACCTCTCAGTGGTCCCTCTAAAATTTTTTATCTTGGAAAGCCGTTTTCTTGGTGGTGAGTGCACCTCCTAGTAGGAGGTCAGAAATAGCAGCAGTACCTGTTCGGAGGGATCTCTGTATTAGTAGACCTGATTCAGTAAGTCCTCATCTGTGTCCGGATTTTAGTCTGAAGGCCAATCCCCTGTGCTGCTGGAAGAGACATGATCCGGATATCATTTTTTGAAAAATGAACAAGTTCGAGCAGGTGCTCAGAGGCGTTGGCCATTGGAGGCCATGTCAAGCCCCTAGGCCGGAGGTTTTCGCCACCAACACTGGGGCGTTGGATCCGAGCATGTATTGTGGCGTACTACAAGCACGTGGGCATGCTAGTGCCAGATCTTATTGTGGCACACTCTACATGAACTGCGGCACTAACGGCGACCTGGACGCCTTCTTAGAGGAAATTTGCAGGGCCATCTCCTGAAATCTTCATCAATTTTTCATCAGACACTGTAAACTTGACAAGTTGCAGTCTGCTTGAGCAGCGTTTTGGTGGAAGAGTCCTCTAGCATGCCGTCAGTCCCTGAGGGATTAAGCCACCGCCAGGCCCACCCACAGGGTCGTTGCTTTTGTATGTCCCAAGCAAGCTGGATGCTCTGAAGTCCTCACCACTGGGAAAAGGAACGTTGGTCTTACCTGTGATACGTTCTTTTCCAGTGGAGAGACAAAGAGCATCCAGACCCACCCGAGGCGTTGGCGATAGTGGAACAGGCTGTGGGTCATTTGAACAGAGACTCAGTTTCATTTCTTTGAGTGGAACTTTAACTTTTCAAAATGTTTGTTGTCTCCTCCTGTTTTTTCTCCCACGACAGAGGGCAGGTAGCGAGGCTGTGACATTGACTGGCTAGCCGGGGGTCGTCCCTCCCAGATGACCTCACCGGTAGGCAGTCCTAAAAAAGTTGTTCCCTGCCTACTAGGAGCAAATGGGGAGGAACTACCCAAGCAAGCTGGATGCTCTTCGTCTCTCCACTGGAAAAGAACGTATCACAGGTAAGACCAACGTTCCTTTTTGCCTGAAAATTGGTGCATATTTTTAAAACATGTACCTCGTGTGTGTATTTATTTGCACGTTTAATGTAATGTACACATTTTCCCTTTTCCCTATTAAGTAAAACATGTTTGTAATTTTTTCAACTTTGTGCATTTTGGCTGTTAACATTTTAAAATGTATGCATTGCTTTATGCACACTTTATTTTTCCCACACACCTCCGTAAGCTTTTAAAATATGTAGATACTTGAGGTAAGAAGCATGTCTTTTTGCAAGAGGTGTGAAAAGGGTACTTTCCCAGTGGGGAAGGCTGCAGAGCATCCAACAGCTTGGGTTGTCCCTCCCCACTTGCTCCTAGTAAGCAGGAAACAAAAGACTTTGGACTGCCCTTGGTCAGGTCATCTGAGAGGGACAACCCGGCTGGCCAGTCTGTTTCCTGCCTACGCTCCTGGTAGGACGTGGTTCTTTGTTTCTCTGCTTCACCCTCTTTCCATGTGGCCGGGGCCATTTTGGATCCCCCCCCTTAAACTTAAAAAAACAAAAATACTGCTCTAGAAGGTTCTGAAATGTGCACTGTGCAGAGGCAGATAAACCATTTGTGTGGGTTCACAGATGACCAAAGAACCAGTTACAGGTAAGCAACCTGTTCTGTGTTAATGCTTTTGTTCCATTAGAAGACTGATTTGGTAGCATTTGAATATATACAAAAATTGCATGTTGCTGTCTTCTATACAAAATGCTTACATTTCCACTGAGACATGCTAGAAATGATGGGCAGTCAAATCAGTTTCGCCAGCATTCTAACCTAATCTCTAAATTCATTATCGTATTAGTTTATTTTTAGGTTCGAGAAACTGACATAAGTATCTAAAAAAATTATTATGTTACAAGTAAATCTGTTAGTCTTCAGAACACAGCAAGTCTGTTGTTATTGCTGCAGTAGACTAACATTTCTCTCACTCTGGAAGTTGTTAGGTATCCTGGTTTGACAGGACTGACTTCAGCTCCCTTCTGAACTCAATGTCGAAGATCTGAAATTCAATGAAATATTAATAGTATTAGTGGATACACTAATCCTGCAATTTACCTGCTGGTCTTTTTAAAAAATTAAATAGCCCGTTCAAAAATTAAACAAAAGGAAGAGCTAAATATTTTATTTTGTATCTGGTTTAACAGCAAGTAAATATAAAAATTATATATTATTACCAATACTAAAAAGAATGTTAGTTCTAGTACTGTACATCAAAATGAAGCAATAGTTTTGTGAATTGCCTGATAGTTGTCATAATGTTTTCTTTAATGGATCCAACATCTGTTTATGGTTTTAAATTAATTTTAAACTTCTGAGATGCTCCTGGGTTTGGAAAAGACAAGCCAAGTTCCATTCTAAATACAAGAATGTACTTAATGCTAAATGGCTAGAGACTGCACCAAAATATGTTACAACACTTGAAGGCAATTATCAGTACGTAACTAGTGTGAAGATCAGGTATGCTGCTGACAGCATTAGTTCTTTATAAATTCCAAGATCTTATTGATCCCTTATCTACTCCTTGCCTAAATTTTGGGCAAGGAGTAGGTATGGGATAGACTAGCCAAGCTTGATGAAAACTTCCTTATTTTCCTTCTGTTTTCACTGTGATAGAGTGGTGGTGGAGGCGGGGAGAACCTAGATGTTCTAGGAACACTTCCAAAACAGAATCCTTTCATGGTATGGGCATGCCCAGCAGTAAACCAGAAATAAGCTGATGGGGCAAATAAAACTAATTCTTAATTCGCATGAAAACCCACTGGGCGACCTTGGGCAAGTCACACACTCTTAGCCCTTGGAAAACCCTGTGATAGGTTCAGCTTAGAGTCAGTTGGAGATGACTTGAAGGCACACAACTACAGCAACAAATAATTTTCTCATAATATTGCCCTTGATTCTTCAACTATAGATTTATCAGCTTTCCTTTAGCACCATCTGTCCAATTCACATTATGATGGATATGAACAGTGTTAGATCTCTGCTTCATTAATTCATCCCAAATACTGTTGTACACAGTTTTTAAAGCTTTCAAGAATTTAAAATCTGTTTTTAACTCATGATATTTAATAGGTTTTTAGCTTATTTAAATTATTTTATTGTTTTAAATTTTTCAACTTGCTTTAATGCTATTTGTATGCTGCTCTGAGATCTTTTAATATAGGGTGGGGTATAAATATTTTGATGATGATGATGATTGTGATGTTTAACATAAAATGCTACTAAATTCATTCTGCAACTGAATACATTTGAAAGCTGACCTAATCTGTCAAGATACTCATCATAACCATATCTGCTCTTAGGAACTTGCCATAGGTTCTGAAAGGTTCCCTGTCATGGAACTTTAGTGTAAGAAGAAAATGTGGTGCTGGCAGCATGTAATTCTTGTTTATCATATATTATAAGATAAGGTATGTGTGTGTACGTGTGCACACAGAAACATCGCACCTGAGTCAAGAGAGTAATCTGATAGTCTGGACCTAAGCCAATTGTTGAAGAGAGCTTGCTTTTTAGTATGCTGGATTCAAACCCTTAATCCATGACAACTGAACATACCACTTCCTTTGATCACTATTCCATCATTATTTCTTCCCTGTCGGCTGCTTCTAAATCTCTGCCCACACAATATGTGAACAGAAGCTCCTCAAATATCCGTTGTATCTAAACTGTGAGAATATGCAGACAGTGTCTGTTGAAGGTTTCAAAACCAGAGACTGAAACGTGATTTTCAGTGTCTAAGTGTCTGGGGCTTCAGACACATGAAATTGACAAATGCCTTCTGTAATGTCTTCTATTCCCTGTCCACTCCTCCTTCTTGGCTTCTTGGTTTATTCCAAATTTCTTGACATGTACGTAGTTTGATTGCCAACTGTTAGCTGCTTGTACACCATTGAATTTAGGTTGAAATGGTCCAGAGGGAAACAGACTTTCCCTAGGGTCTTCAGGCTTGGATGTGGAACCTCCATGGTCAGCTAGGCCCCTTCAGCTAGGAATCAATCCCATATTTGTTTGTTTGTATGTAGTAATTGGACAATGATAAAGCAAACATTTGACCATTGGAAAGAACTACATAACCATTAATAATAATAATAATAATAATAATAAAATTTTATTTATATCCCGCCCCTCTGCAACGCAATTGGGGTGGCTTACAATATAAAAACTCCATAATCACAATACCCTAGCCCACCCACCCCTTAAAATAATATTAAATTATGATGGATTAAAACAGACAATAATTAAAAATATATATTACACATGACAGGGAACCTAAAAAAATATCTCTTGTTACATTAAAATGTAACAAATATTAGCATATCTAAATCAAACCCCTAAGAACATTGTCTAAAATATATAAATTTAAAATTCTGACTCTGATTGACAAGGTACAGCATTTTCTTTAAATGTTTGCCCCTAACATCAATTGCTACAGATATTAAATTTTCCCCATTTCATATCCAATGTACTTCTGGCTGCCAGTACTCTTCCATTTTTGAATTCATGATACTGGTGATGTTGTTTAATGTCCTGTCTGGCTTGGGACTTCAGTACTTGAGAGAGTGCCTCCCCTTACATATGCTTAACTGAGAGTTGAAGTCTGTTGAAGGGACCTTTCTCTGTTTCCCACGGTGGGTAGCAATATATTGTGGAACGAAATGGGACACAGGCTTCTCTGCTGTGGAACCCCAGTTTATAGAATACACTCTTAAAAGCCTGAATGGTGCCAGTGCTGGTGTCATTCCAGCACCAAGTCAAAAGATGGCTTCTTGTTGTTATTTATTGCCTTAAATTGACTTCATTGTATACTTCCCTGATATCCTAGGATATAGGGTAGAGCATAAAATACACAAACAAATAAATAATCCATCCATCTCGCCCACATAGCAGATAGATCATAATCTTGTGAGTGAACCTCACATATTGTCTGTTTCAGATATAACACAAATATTGATCTCTTGGCACATTATACAAATGACAGTATGTGCAAGATGTCTGACTTGTTTTCAACCACAGATACATTTGTAACATGGCCTGTTCCACTATGTTACTTCTAAGACAGCCAAAGGCATAAGCTTTAACTAAGCTTTAACAAAGGTTTCATTTCTTATTTTTTTCCAAGTCCTTCAACTAAAAAGGTAGGACAAAAGATTTTTTAAAAAACAGTGATACTGTTTTAGTGCTGCTACTTTAGTAGGTTTTTCTGAAAGGAGTACCGTATGTCAGACAGTCTCTGCCTCAAGCTTTTTTTGTGAGCAACTCTTCATATACAAATTCAGGAAAGCCTGATTTCCCCACTATAGATTTGACATACCCCATCCAAGAGCAATTGGGTTTACTTTCACAAAGGCCACCCCGAAAGAACTTTGAACCAGTAGCTTAAAGTTAGTTGATAATGTTGACAACCCAATAATATAGGCTTATGGGAATTGTAGAGGACCAGAAGTTCCCCACCTCTGTTAGAAAACCTAGGAGTGGATTTTGGATAATGCCACTGGAGCTGTAAATTTACAATCAATATTTTACAAGAAAACAGATCATCTGGAATAGTGTTGAAACATTACAATAGTAGAATATTAAGAGCCATCAATGCACTACTGGTCCTAAGGTATTTAGGACTTTAGAGGCTAGCATTAACACTTTGATTCAGGTGCAGAAGCTAACAGGTAATAAGTTAAATTGATGAACACTGGGTGATGTGTTCAAAACAAGTCCCAGGGAATAGCCTTGTGACTGTTCTGCACTAACTGAAGCTTTTAGGCTGTCTTTAAAGATATTCCCTCATGTAAAACATTGCATAATCCCAGGGGAGGTTATCAACCCAAGAATAACTTTAGCCAGGCTGTCTTGGTCCAAATAGGATCATGACAGGTATCGTGGCTGCAGCTGGTAAAACCTTACACATTTGTGCTTTTTAAAATATTATGTTTATATTATGGTTTTCTTTAGGGGGATTTATAGACATAATTTTGAAAGATTAAAAGTTACAGTTATAATTTAGAAAGTTCCTTATTTCAATGAAACTAATACGTTGGAGCCTGAATTTTAAAGGAACTCCTTTTCCCTGAAAGTTTTTGGATTTTTTACAAAAAGAAAATATCATAAAAGTCTTGGAAATATCTGAAAATGTCCTAATTTCAAGTCCAAAAAAACCTAAGCAGAGCTGCAAATCAGGAGACTTAGTTTGAGGGAGGTTTGAAAAAGCCCCTGCCTGAGACGTTGAAGAGCTTCCACTGCCTGTAGCAGTACTGAGCTAATTTTGTTTTAATTTCAATGTGTGTAAGACTTCAATTGGTTGGTTGTGCTCTTCAGTCTGGATAAATTGAATGGGATTCTTGTTTGTGTTATGTATTTCAAACTAACATGGTCATTTGACCATAATAAAGAATCATTCATTCATTCATTCATTCAGACTGAGTTAGAATGACAAACTGATCCCATTTAAGGCAAGATATTTGGTCTACTGTGTTGTATAATGTTTTCAATAAGTACAAAGGTCATTCAGCAAAGAGAATTTATGTCTCACATTAGGTGAAAGTAAATTTAATTTAGCATTTAAAAATATCACTATGTTCCCCCAGATTAGTTCTAATATCTTCAGAACACTTCCACCCAGTGAAAACCCAGATTTTGATCCAGAAGAAGATGAACCTACGTTAGAAGCTTCGTGGCCCCATATACAGGTATCTTGATTTTTTTCTTTACTTTTTGTGCTGTCTCTGTGTTAACATTTCACATTAGGTGCCAACAATTTTGGAAATGCAATATATGCCTTTTGAGATAATAGGAACTGCATATACGCTGTGCATATTTTGCATCTCTTTTAAGCTACTGCTTCACTTTTACTACCCTGCAAACTACCATCTGATTCCCTTTGTCCCTTTCACCTACAGACTCTTGGAAATTACACTCCTGCTCCTGTGATTTTCACTTACTACTTTTTGGTCATCTGACTTTCAGCAGATCCTCTGACTTCCATCCTCTATATTCCACAAAAAATGCCCTCAATAATATTGCCAGTTATCTTAGTGCCAATTCTAACATTCCTACTACTTTGTTCTCAGTCTTCTTAATCTCTTTGCTAGCTTAGGTACAATTGACCACAATCTCCTGTTTAACTCCGCTGTGTTGTAGCATGGACACATGCTATATGAGAGTGGGAAAAATTATTTAATGAAGGGCCATCCCTTCAGTTAAGGGGCCACATTTCCTCCAGGGAAATCTGTTGGTGCTCACATGTGAGGGTTGGGCAGGGCTTGAACCAGAAGTACGGTAGGTAGTCTCAGAACCACCATCCCTTCCTTTCTACTTTCCTCTCCCTTTCCTTTCTTGGTTGCTTTCCCTTTTCAGCCATGTGTCTCCTTATGGCAATAAAGAAGGAGGAATGTTCAGTTACATCAAAAGAAGCTTTTTCTAAAAAGAGCTATATTTTAGTAAAGGAAGAAGATTTGGTAGAGAGTCAAAAAATATGACGATTTACCCCAATTAAGCAGCAAAGGAATGTTTTTTAAAAACCTGATTGCACCATGGGAATGTTGGAAGATGTTGTGGATGGGCAAACACCTTGACCCAGATCCAGCCACTGGGCATAGGTCTCCCACCCCTCTTCTGTAACTCACTGCATATGGCCCTAAAGTCAACCATTGGTAACTCAGCTCTAAGTCTCAGTTTTAAACTATTTTACTGAAAGTTAATGGAATATTGTTAGTTAATACTGAAGAGGCAAGGGTGGGGTGATTTGAATCAGAAGAGGACAAAAGCTCAAGAACCATTTCTTAACCAATGGTTTAGAAATGAGGAAAACATTATGCCTTCAACCAAACCTAAAAGATGTTACTTTGGTCTGACTGAGCAATAACTATAGAGATGTGGGGCAAGAAGTGGTTTCTTAAAGAGATGAATAATTTTAAAGTTAATTAGCTAGTAGCAGCATATTAGATTTTGCATGGAACACACTTCTTTATTCTAGCATCCTTTGTATGTATAATGAGTATAACTTTGAAACTTTGGAATCTGTGGTATATGATAGTGTATTGTTTAAACATTTTTTCCTACTCTTTCATAGCTGGTGTATGAATTTTTACTAAGGTTTTTAGAGAGCCCTGATTTTCAGCCTAGCATTGCAAAACGTTACATTGACCAGAAGTTCGTACAACAGGTAAATTATTTATCTGAAATATATAACATTCTATCTGTTTAGCTAAAGATATTGTCTTGCATCATAAGTGTCTCTTCTGTGGGTAGAAGGGAACATAGTTTCACTGGCGGATATTCAGGCCACCAGAAACTTCCACGGGGGAAGATGAAAGAAAGTTATTTTTGCAGATACCCTTCTTCCTCAAGCCCCTACTAATACTCAGTTTGTTCCAAAGCATGTCCCTAAAACATATGTAGCAAATTTTGAGAATGAGAATTGGTTACTACCTCCCCCCATCATCTACATATAGTAGTGTTCTGGGAGCAGGATGGAGTTCCACTCATTGGAACTCAAGACTCAAGACACTGTAATATTGTGTAGACAGAGAAACTAGTCTCTGTGTTATGCAAACTACAGAAGCATTGTCATTTAGCTAGTTTAGAAATGCTTACCTTGTTTCAGAGTGTGTTACACAAATCTGTCACACTGAAAAATATTTTATTTTTATTACAGCTAATACCTTTTTCTAGTGCCATTTGCTTATGCAGTTTTCAGTTTTTATTCCTTGATTGTATTCATTCTTTTCAGAGGCTTAAGCAGGCTTATATATGTGTAAATGTAACTTGTCTTCACATATCAAAATACACCATGAAACTAACAGTCTTGTAGCACCTGAAGGTTTAATAAGTTGCATTTGGTATAAACTTCATGGACTGCACCCCACTTCATCAGTGGCCTACAGTCTATGAAATTTTATGCGAAAAAAAGTGTGTTTGGTTTCAGGATGCCTCGAGACTCTTTTTTTGTTGTTGTAACAGATTCATAGGGCTACATCCCCCCCCCCAAAATTGTGAAATTATTATATCACAATAATGCTGTTTCCCATAGAATCATAGAATTGGATTCAAGGGCCATCTAGTCCAACCCCCTGCCATGCAGGAATACATAAAGCACTCCTGACAGTTGGCCGTCCTGCCTCTGTGTAAAAACCTCCAAGGAAGGAGACTCCACCACACTCTGAAGCAGCATATTCCACTGTTTTGTTTTTTTATAACACAGTATGCAAAACTCTTACTAAAAAAAAGTCACACAATGGTTTGCTTAGTCCTAATAAATGCATGGCCTTACTACATATTTTGGATTTATAGTATTATCCTGTGGACCAACACAACTTTTTCTGATGATCTGACTTTTTGAGACCTCCTCAACCATGATGTGTGTGTGGAATGAATATTTATCTTTTGTATCTAGTTACAGTGGAGCAGTTGGGAGGAATTAAGGCAGAACTTGTTTTATTCCTGTCAGTGTTTTTTTTTTAGTTACTGGAAGCTGAAGTAATAAGCAATACTTTATTAATAGTTGTTGGAGCTTTTTGATAGTGAAGATCCACGAGAGCGCGACTTTCTAAAAACTGTGCTTCATCGAATTTATGGCAAATTCCTTGGATTAAGAGCATTCATCAGAAAACAAATCAACAATATTTTTCTCAGGTATAATATACAGTTCTTCATCAAAATTTCAATGAGTCTTGCAAATGTACAGTTTTTCCAGAAGTATTAATTCACATTTTTAAAAACTAATGTACACATCCATTCTAAAAATTCATTCATATAGCCTTAAAAGTAATGGACATAAAACCAGCTGTTGTTGAAAGTATTGAGGAAATACTGTGAGTTCTTTCTGTCCTCCTCAGTAAGCCCAAATTCACATTTGCAGCCCACTCGCTTTGCTTTTCTGTGCACACTAAAGTTCCATTAAAGCACCACTTACTTCCAAGTAAATAGGCATCTGAACAGAGTACCCTGTGAATAAATTGTACCCCAAATGCTTTTCTCAGTTTGTCACATGTAAGAGAGGTGGGAATCATGCTGCCCTCTGCATGTTGTTGTGCAGTTCCCTGCCTTCCTCATCATTGGCTATGCTGGCTAGGGCTTCTGGGAATTTCAGCTTAACATCTGGAGGGTCACATGATTCCCACCCTTTTGAGTGTGAGAGAGATGGTTGAGCTCTTTTCAGATTCAAAGGACAAACTGACTTTTTACATTCCAGCCCTGGGCGTGCAATCATAAAGGTATGAAGTTCACCGAATTCTGACAACTACAGATGGTGTTTCCAGATGGAAAATACTTTTTTTAGAAAAATGACAGAAGTGATGGGAAAACACGGGAGGGTTAAAAATGGAAAAAATATGTCGTCTGGGTCTCTGTTCTTTTAATTTTGTGTTTGAGGACTGGTGATTGCACGTAAATGCTTCATTTGGAAGCATCCTTAGTCTCAGAAACAAAGTTTATATACTGAAAGCATGTGCAGCATGCAGCAGTGTTAATTTGTAAAATAGAACAGGAGGCTTTATGTATAAAACTTAAAGTTCTAGTTCCATCATTCACCTGTGGAAAATAAAACCTCTTTGGCATTGATAAATGAGTACAGTGGGCCCTTGGTATCCGGGGGGCTATGGATTAGAGCAACTGCAAATTGAACATGAGGAAATATTTTAATTTTTTAAAATTTAAAGGTAATTTTAAAGCAACTTGAGAATACACATTTTTTATGACCATGGGGGTCCTGGAACCAAACCCCTGTTGATACCGATGGCCCTGTGTATCATGAATTTTATTTTGAAGGGGAAAAGAAAAGATGCCAAAGGAAGACTATTGATCAACACTAGTCATATAGCGAATTGTATTTTAGCTATAGGTGTACAGTGAAGTAGTAACATCCAAGCCATACACATGCTTCTAGAATAGACACTCTACGAGTTGCCAGGGTAGGTCTGTGCAAATAGGAGACCAACTTATTAATGGAGGCCTAGTTATTAATTGACACTTTGGATTATATAGGATGAAATAAAGAAAATTCATCTAGAGTGGGAGGTCTCCCAAAGCCTGCAGCCCAACAATTTTTAAAAAGTAGCATAATTTTCAGACAGTTCCCCCCCGAAAAGCATGCAAAGAGCCCCAAATATGGAAACAACCCCCCCAGTCCCACACAAAAAGCCCTCCAGAAATCCACCAGCACCCTCAAATACTTCAGTTTTCATCAGAGTCCTTCTAAAGATACCAACTGGAAGTGATGTGATGTCACTTCCAGTCACCATTTTGAGAAGGATGCAGATGAAGATAGAGTTATTTGGCAGCACTTGGGAAGATGCAGCCCATGGAGAGAATGGGGGAAACTTGACCCCTGGCCTCTTGGATCCCCCCCCCCTCAATCTAGAGAGACAGTTTGTAAAACTGGAGCAGAAAATCATATCCCTTGGGTGATCAGGTCTCAGCAGAGACCCCAAGAAGAGTACAATTTGTATGTGTCAAGAGGATATACATTATATCTCTCAAAGTTTTTTCATCAATACATGGGACTGTATTTCACATATTAATGGCTAGGTACTTATAATACTGGATATTTACTTAGTAGGATATAAAATAGAATGTGATAAGTTAGATATTGACTACTATTAGAAAAACGACCAGCTTATCAAATAATTGCTATTTGTATGGCTTTATGAAGAAAAATGTAAAAGGTTAAGTGGTAGTACTTAAACATGTAAAATATACTAGAAGGGAATTTAGTGCACATTGAACACTTTAAACATACATAATTCTTCAAACTGCACAGCCTGGTAGTGTGTTTATTTGTAAACAAGGAGAGCTACCAGCTACTCAGAACAAGCATTCTACCTCATGTGAACATGTGTTCTTTGGCTATTGGTGTTTGGATATTGTGGAATAACCATGGTTTTGGACCAACAAGCACTCCTGTGGCCAGGAGGCATTTTTATATCCTGCAATACACTGGGATTTGTATTGGGATCAGAAAATACCCCAAATTAAGCCATGGAAGTTTTTCTTATCTGTCTGAATGAGGGTTAAAAACAAATTGGGTGGCTCTCTGCTCTTTAAGATCCTAGAAAATAATTGAACCTATCTACAGATGAGGAATGTTTTTCACATTAACTGAATTAAAATTTCTTGATGGTGGTTTGCAACAAAATCTGATATCTAATGTAATATGCCCTTGATACACTATAAATAGTTGACTTATCTAACTGTAGAGCTCAGGCAGTGTTGTACAGTATAGTAAATGGTTTCATATATTTCTAAAATAAATGTGGTGGAGTTTATCTGTTGTAGCCTGCCTTGCATCTTTGCTGATATTACGACAGCCTTCTTAGTGCACTCTTCTACTTAATACCTCAATGCCTAAAAGCCTGGCATAAGACTGGGGTACATACTCAATTTCAAGTTTAGGATGAAATGCATTCTAATGTAAAAGCAGTCAGATGCAATGTGTTTTGTATTATTTGTTTTCCATGTTTCTGTTTTGTTCTTATATTGACTGAAAATATGTTGAAACAGGTTTATATATGAAACAGAACATTTCAATGGTGTTGCTGAGCTCCTTGAGATACTAGGAAGGTAGGTTTTTTCTTTCATTAGTTAGACAATTAAGTAGTCATTCCCCTGTGGTCCCCCTCCCCATTATTTTTGCAGGCAAAATAGATAAAACAATTTGGGTTTGTATTCAAAAAGCTTTATTGACTCTATGTTTGACTGTGTTCCCTGAGTGTGAAAGTACTAGTTCCATTAGTTTAAACACAGAGTAGGGAATCTGATTTTAACAGTAAATGAGGGAATGCTGGAAGTGACTACAGAGCTTCATTCCTGGCTTCCATCAATAGCATATCTCCCTGGACCTTTTCTCAGTGTGCATTCTCTGTAGCCAAATTATATCACCAGATGTGACTTAAAATTGGAGAAGATTCTTGGAGCTGATCTATAGGGAAATAAATGGCAGGCATGAGGGTGCTCAGTATCCTTTACTAGTGTTTCCCTTTTGCTATTAAGAATTGGGCCCTCTCTGTGTGGCTGTGGCAGTTAAAGATGTTGGTGAGCTACCACCATCATTTTGCTTAACCTTGAATGTTGCTTTTTGCTGCTTCTTTATGCTAGCTTTTATATGTCAGGTGGCATAAGCTGATGCACAAACATATGGTTGCAGAGTGGCCTCAGGACCATCCCTTAACCAGCACATCGCTGCTAAGCTTCAAATCTGTTTCCTAGTGGCCTCTCAAACTGAATTTGTCAAAATATTATGTGGTGATGTGCTTACAGGATTACTGGAGGGAACAAAAGTTGGCTGAACATATAGCTTGTCATGTCTGTCTGTCTTTCTCCAAACCAGTTCTTAATAATTAAATTATCTAATTGCATGGCCTTTCATGTACCAGCAGTTCACAAAAACAGTCTTTCCAGTTCAGATGTGTCTCAGCTAAAGTAGGGTATTTTTTCAAGACTATTCAGAAAGTGACAGCCTTATGGCCAGTAAACTGGATCAGAATCTAAATTCAGCATTGAATTTAAAGTCTTTCTTCTAAATATTAAATATTAATATTTATCTTCAATATTTTGAAGAAATGCTTTAATTCACTGTGAATTGCCTGTATGGGGAACTCTTTTATTAAGGTAGAAATATATAGGGTTATATCCAGCATTGTCTACTCACTGGTACAATGGTTTTCCTTTTTCCCTGAAGCCCTCTGTGTTTTCCCCCAATCTGTTTTGCTGTGGGAACCTTGGGACACATTGGTGATGCGTGTGGGGAATTGCAGAGGAAGTTAAGAAAGGAAAAGTCCTGTTGTATAAGCTGAGGTCTGTTTGTGTAATGTTGGTAGTAACCTATAAGCTGCATGCAAACAATTCCATTTGATCACACATGCATCTGCTTTATTATAGCTCAGTGCAATATATATATATATGCCATAGAAGAGCAATGTAATCATTGGAATGCAGTTGTTGTTTTTCTTGTACCATGTGTATCTTTTATGAAAAATGATTAAAAACAGCTTGGGAAAATGTTCAGGGCTTTGGAATATTACTTTAAAAACAAAACAAAAAACATAGTAAGTTTGTTTCTTCCTTGTGGTCTCTGTGACTCACAGAAATGGGTCAGTGCCTGTGCAGCACATCTCTCAGAAGCTTCTAGAGCTACTTTATTTATTTATTTATTTAATCTATATGGTACCTTTCTCCCAGAATGGGACCCAAGGCAGCTCACAACATATAAAATACAATTAAAATACAACAATTAAAAACAAGTAAAATCATGATAATTTAAAACATAATATAAAACATATAAAAGTTAAAAGAATAACAATAGAAAATTATAAAAGCCTCTGTGTCCGCAGCTACAGATTGAATGCTTGCTGGAATAAAAACATCTTTGCCTGCTGGCAAAAGGAAAGTAGGGAGCAGGCCAGCCTAGCCTCCCATGGGAGGGTGTTCCAGAGGGTGGGAGTTATGAATATGTATGTTGGTGATGGCCCCTCCCTTCCTAAACCCTCAGTTCCTTTTTGCCTGCTGCAGGAGCAGCATCATTGGAAACTGTTCTCGAGTGTTTATTCTGTCTGACTTCTGGCTTTGATATGGTTATGTACTTACTTTTCTCCCTCTTTCTCTGTGTTTCTCTTGTGTTTTTGCCATTTCTCTTCTTGTGAGTGACTTCAGTCTTACCTGTTTTTTTTCTCTTGGCTTTCGCCTTGGCAGTGGTGTGGGTTTGGCTGTTGTTGGGTGCATGTGACCTTATTCCACACAAACAGAATGAGCCCAATGGAGTGTGCTTTCACCCTCTCAGGATCAACTTCTCCCTCTGGTACCATCACCTCAGTGAGGTTATCTACATCATCATCACTGGTCAAGTAGGTCTCATTCTGGCTCGGCTATTTCGCATTCATGGTCATCTTGGCCCTGTAGTCCTAGAAACCGCACCCGTGGGACTTCTTGTGATTTACAATCCAGTCACCTGGATCTCCTCACCATTCATGAGGGCAGGGTGAGACATCCAGACCTGCAAAACTCAAGCTGACCGCTTGGAGACACTTCCTGTAGCACCTCTGTCAGATTCTGTTAGATATGTGCCTGATGCAGCACGTAGACTCAGTGTTCATACTCTTATAAGTGGAATAAATTCCTAGGCTTTGTAGCACTCCAGGATGTCTCTCCAGCTGAAATACAGAGTGGACATGTTCTGGACTTTCTCATTTCTCTGTTCTTTATTCTTTTTCGTCGATCAGATGTTACCTGTCGGCGATCTGGAATTTACAAAACTTTGGCAAGCCTTCCTGTTTTCTACATCCTTTGATCAACAAATTTCTGAGGGGATACATGAATCTGCACTCATCTGTGGTAGGTCCTACAGCTTATTGGAGCCTTGAGCTGGTTCTCTTCCAGTTGTCAAGAAAACAGTTTGAACCTATGGCCTCATGTGATCTGAAGCTACTTACCTGGAAGACTGCCTTCTTGGTGGCTATAACCTCAGCGAGAGGGCAAGTGAACTCTTTGCTTTACGAGTTGATTCACTTTACTTTCATTTTCACAAGGACAAAGTGTTCCTCAGACTTGACATTTCTTCCTTCCTAAGGTAGTCTCTGCCTTCCACATTAATCAGGACATTGTGCTTCCTGCATTTATGCAGAACCTCACTTTGGATCTTGAACATTCTCTCCACTGCCTAGATATGCATTGAGTGTTGGCTTTCTACATGGACCATATGGCCTCTTGTCAAAAGTCTCAAGGCTTTTCCTTTGCTATTCATCTAGCAAAAAAGGTCTGCTGATCTCTGTCCAGCACTTCTCCAAATGGGTTGCAGCCACAATCCATTTAGTCTGTGCACTTGCAGGGAAGAAACCTGCTGTTCAAGTGATAAGCCATTTGACCAGAGTGATGGCAGCATCAGCTGTCTTCTTCGGAGGGGCTCTGCCCCATTATATCTGCAGAGCTGCCACCTATTACCAGCCTTCGACTTTCATGTCACACTATAGGTTGGACATAAGGGCCTAGGCAGAGGCTGCATTTGGGAGGACTGTTCTCTTCCCCTGTGTTGCATGACTCTTCCTCCTTCTATGGTTAGTAGCTTGCTAGTCTCCCATTTGTGTGAGTCACAGAGACCACAAAGAACACATTGTTTACCCATAACTGGTACTTCAGGTGGTCATCTGTGAACTCACACAACCCTGTCCATATTCCTCGTCATGTTATACTCTCCTTGGTCCTGGGCTGCTGCTTTAATGGCTAGTAGGGAACTGAAGGTTTAGCCAGGAAGCACAATGATCATGTGTGCAGAGGATAGGAGGGGCTACCACCAAAAGGCAGATTATATAGCTCTGAAAGGGTCCAAGAGATGCACTGTGCAGGTGCAGATGATCCACTTGTGTGAATTCACAGATGACCACTCGAAGAACCACTGTAACAGGTAAGCAACTTCTTGTTTCAGGAGTCAATTTCCTGATACTTATATATATTGAGTAACATAACATTACTCATTAATTAACATCTTACTTGTAAATTTATTTTTAACATGAAAATACTTATTAAAATACAAAATGCCTGAAAATTCTTCCTTATGATATTGTTACACACAGTTATGGTTTTACTTTTAATCTATTACAGGGGGCCCTCCAAATCCATGGGAATTCAATTCTCCCCTGCACGGATGGCAAAAAACATGGATGGCCGTACCCCATATTAAACAATGGTGGTGTGCATGCAGACATGTCAGCATGTATGCGTGCACATTGCCACCATTTTAGGTATGGGATGCGAGAATCCGTGGGTGGTTGAAACCATGGATCAAGAACCCACAGATCAGGAGGGCCCACTGTACTTCCATGCTCTGCCTGGAGTTGATGCAAAATTGGCTACATTGAACCTGCTTTTGATTTATTTATTTTGTGATATTAAAAGCACTTTTACCTGTGAAGCTGATTGCTAAGATGGAGGAGCGAACCTTACAAGCAGTGCCTGAGCTTTCCTGCTCCATTGCTGTATTCTTCAGGAACAGGTGTAAAAAATTAACAGATCCTCATAGTTTAGTAGCTGACTCATGTTTATAGACTAGTACAGCCAGATCTCACAAAATCTACGCAAATAAATTTCTTTCTTTGCATTGATGGACCAATCTTATGCTAAACTTATAATGTTATATTTTAAACTTTAGTACTATACAGTAATAGGTTGTTGTGTGTGCTTTGTTTCCCCCCCAGTATTATCAATGGTTTTGCATTGCCACTGAAAGCAGAACATAAACAGTTTCTTATGAAGGTTCTTATTCCTATGCATACTGCAAAGGGATTAGCTTTATTTCATGCACAGGTATGTTTGTCTGAGGAAATCACCTTTTGTAATTGCAGAAATATTGCCTTCTAATGTTTCATTAGAATACAGTAAGACCCCCTTATCCAGAAGAGATACGTTCCAAGACCACCACTTTCTGTGAGGGATATGTTCCAAGACCCCCATGTATGTCTGAAATCATGGATAGTACCAAACCCTATATTTTCACTTCCCATGGCTGGGAGGAGTCCCCTCACTCACCTGTCCCCCCCCAACTCCCAACTTTCCTTTTGTTCCTCTCAAGCAGAAGGCAGGAGGTCAACTTCTGGCCAAGTATGCCATAGAATTGCACTAGAGGACTGAGAGATGCCCACAAACACTTCTGGTAGCAGCAACCTTGGCCAACTGAAACTGCTGAAAATGAACCCGCGGATAAGGGGTGTGTGTCTTACTGTATTCAGAAATTTGATTGCATGCTTTTGATTTTTGTGACAAAACACATACCATAGAGTCACACTGGAAATGAATGACTAGGTCCTCCAAAGCAACACTATGGTATGTTTGTACTGGAAGTCCTTTATTTTGATAGTGTTTGCTATTATCCGTGGTTTCAATTATAAATGGTAAGTCTAGGAACATATCCCCTGCGGATGTGGGAGTTGACCTGTATTTAAAGTAAAATATGAGTGTGACAACAAATTCACATGCTGACTAGATGGTGAGAGCATGTCCATGGGATGTCTTTGGCTGTTATTCTCCCTTCTACACAAGTTATCCCCAGGGGAAAACTTTGGGTGTGCTGGATGCAAACATTGTGCTGCCCTCCATCTGACCCTGGCCAGGAGAGACAATAACAACCAAGAGTAAGAGTTTCTTCTTTTATTAGAATGTGGAATATCCATATTGACTGTATGAGAGAAAGCTATCTATAAACCAGGGGTGGGCACAGTGCGGCCCATGGGCTGCATGTGGCCCCCAGAGTGGTCAGGGGTTTTTTTGCAAAAAAAATAAAAAATGGTACAAAATGACTTCTAGGGGATGTGAAGACCACTTCCACCATATTTGGAGGCCCCCTGGGCCTCCCAAGGGTTAAAAAAATGAATTTTTCCCTTTTTTTTTTTTTTTTTTTTTTTGCCCCCAAACACTCTCTAAATAGCATGGGAGACATTTTGACTACATGGAGGGGGGGGCTAGAGGAGCTTTTCTGAAACAGACAATGAATAGAAAGTGACTTTTGTGCACTTCCTGTTGTTTAAAAAAAGGCTTCTCCTGTGCTTAATAGAGAGGTTAGGATGGCCCCATCTTTACTCTCCTTCAGACAGCAGGCAAAAACATTTTTATGCCACCAGGTCTTTGCTGACAAATGAAGGTTGGACTGCTGGTGGCCCTATTTTAATTTGTATGGAGTTCTAAAAATGTTTTATCACTTACCGTAAGTGGAATTTTAATTATACGGTAGTTTAATTTCTTAATTCTTATTTATTGTATTATGTTTTTAGCTATTGTTTTTAAAATGTGAGCTACCTTGGGTCCCACCATAGGGAGAAAGATGGGAAATAAATAAATAAATAAATAAATAAATGATGTGGTCTAGGAGTACCCAAAAAATCATGGTGAAAATGTTCCTCAAGCCCCCTAGAGGACGTTTGAGGGCATTTAGAGCACACACACAAAAAAACCCTATTTTATTTATTTATTTATTTATTTATTTATTTATTTATTTATTGTGAAGGTCAGAGCAATGGGAGGTACAGCCATCAATGTTTCCTGGGGAACCAGTGCGATCTCCTAGCCTTTCACAGTTGCCCACTCCTGCTTTAGATGGATACCGCCCGGATCACTTTTTAATCTTACAAGTAATGAGAGAGGAATAACAACCTGAGGTCTGAATTGAATCTGGGTTTCCCAGGTCATGGTGTATCACACATGATACACAAATCTCTGTCCCTCCCTTCCTCCATAGATTTAATAATAAAATGCATTAACCACATAGTATTCCATATGTTCAATGTCTTTTGAAAACAAATAAAATGCAAGCAATGTTATTGTTATCAACAAATCTGTGAAAACTTTTCCTTGCATTTTAGCTGGCCTATTGTGTTGTTCAGTTCCTGGAAAAAGATATGACATTAACAGAGCCGGTAAGTGTAGCTTTGTTCATTTTGAACCTTTTTAACATTTTTACACTGGTTAACACATTTTAATATGAACATACATTCAGTTTGGCCTCTGGCCATTCCAGAGCCATGAATGGCACCTTAAACTTTGAATGAATTAGATACTACAATCAGATTTTCTACCAAGAACCTTAATTCACATGGAGTCCAGATGAATCATAGTGATTTTCTCTGGCATTCATTTCCCTGGAAATTGGGTGGAAAGCTATATAATGCACAGGCCAGGGTTATCAACAGTGCAGTTGATTCAGGCCCTTCACTAGCTAGAAATCCAGTGCTGATTAAAAGAGGTGTAGCTTCTTCCTTAATCACTTTCTGAATTTCCTAGAATTTTTGTTATCACCAATATTTTGTGCAGTACTTGAGTGCAGTACCACATATGGAATCATGCTCTTGGTCTCACTGAAATTGCAGGGGTGGACAGACATGAGTTTACACACAGAGATTTTTGTGCTGCTGCCTATTGCATGTTGCAATTTATTTATTGTGGGTTTTTTTAAAAAAAAAAAATCTGTGACCTAGATAATTTACATATGTGCACCAAGGGTTTTTGTTTTGGAAATGGCTCCAGGTGCCCAACCACCTTAGTCCAGCCTCGATACTGCATGTGCTGTATTGGAAGATGCTTGCCTATAGTCCATGGTGAACTGTAGCCAGAATTAGTCACTAGCATCTTCATTTGCTTGACTTGAACTGATTTGCCTATATAGCCAGCAAACTTTCCGTTATTCTTTCTAAAGTGCGTTGACCCTGTTATACAGATGCCACTTCACCTTTTCATCTCTCACTTTCACAGTGAATCTGCTTATCCAGTGTCTGTATTTCTCAGTAAGATGTACAGGTATTGGCAAATCAAGTCCAGATCTATTAAAAATATGACACTGATTGTCAAAAGTGATGATTGCTTTAGAGTCCAGACAGTGTGAAGGTTGTGATAATGGGTATAGTAAGGATTCAGCTGAAAATGGCAGCAACTTCAGAAAGAAGGACCTATCACACATACAGTAGAGGTCTGCAGCAGCTTGGAACATGTGTAATGTATGTGTCCACTACTTGTGTGAGACTGAAGTGGAAGCTCCAGCTCTTGGTAGATGAGCTGAATTGTGTATGCATACCACTTATTGTTACAAAGAAAAGCTTTGAAAACAATTGTCTTTATAAAAAACATGCATGTAGCTTTTAGTCAGGAAGAGTTGTTTTTTATTGACTATATTTTTGAGAACCTTTGAACATACTCCCTTGGAAATTTGCAGATCTAACTTGTATCAGGTATCAGTTCTTGTTTCTTCCCCAGATTGCTTAAGGGTAAAATTTAATTTGATATCAGCAATCTTGCTTTTCATCCATGTGTGGCTCATTCATATTTAAGGGAAGCTTTTACACAAAAATTGGCATGTACAGGTATTGCCTTTACTTTAAAAATGGCATCTTATGCCCTGGCTTTCTTTTTGCCCTGGGTACATTTTCTCCCAGCCCATCTTCAATGCAGGACTTTATCTGTGAAGGAAGAAAAGTGTCTGAAACAGTGGAGTGCAGGGACGTAAGGTGGGGAAGGCCTCAGTTCCCTTCACCCACAAAAACATTCAATGTAAAATCAGATACCCTCACGCCTTGCTATATATGTGAATGTGGCAGATGTACAAATAAACAGACATGGCTGCTACTATCATACGTAGCTTAACTCTATGTTTCTCTGACTGCGAGCATAACTCAGTGTACACTTTTTGGACTTAAAGCTTTGTTCATTTGTAAGAACTGTTGTGGGATCTTCTGGATTTGAAAATATTTTACTCTGGCTTTTTCGCAGGAAATGTTAGATCAATTTAGCTATCCAGTAGCTATGGCAGGCTGCCTCAGGTTGAATTTGACATTAGCACAGCTGACAAGCCAAGTTTATTTTCTGACCCATAAAACATTGTGGTCATATAGCTTTAGAGGGTTTTTTTTTTAATTGTGAGGAAAACAAATTAAGGGAGCTCTTACATTGCATTCAACTTGGAGCAATGTGGTGAAGGATAGCTGAGCTAGTGCCATGCCTTTTATGTTTGCACACATTTGAATTTATGGCTATGCATATATGCCTGACTGACATGGGAATTTTGGAACATGCACAAAAATTTATGCTTTAGATTAGCTCAAGAGAGACAAACATTAAGTTTTGAACTTTCAAGTTCTATTGTATCATAGATATTTAAAGGGCAGGGGGAAATTGATAAATGCACCACAGTATAACAATGCACCACAGTATAACAATGGACAGGCAGACTGGTTCTTATTGACTGAGAAAGAAGAAAGAAAAGGAAGCAGGTAGTTATGGTTCACCAAATAAAGAGCAGGAATATGGTAAATTTTCAGTGATACAGGGTGAATCATGTGAAGGACTAAATAACTAGGTTTATAGTGATAATAGGAGAGGGGGAAGGTTAGAGTAGGGCTTAGTCATATTTTTCAGAGAAGAGGGGAACACCAAAAAAAATACTTTCCTAGTTAAATGCAGCTGTTTAAAAGCCCACAATGAGCAGGGCTGTTTGGGCTTCCAGATAAGAAATTGCTATTAAGCAATCAACACAGTATTGTTGATAATAGGAGACACTACATTATCTACAAACATTCAAAAGAATGGCTTTAGCTAATGATGGGAGGCTAAGCGCACATTGTTGTTAGGATCCCCCCAAATCTCATGTGATACAGAATGTAATTCAAAAATAGAATTTGGAATAGAGATCAGTGAATCTATGTCTCTCCTGCATCCCTGAGTAGCCTAAGGAAAACAGTAATCATGAGTAGACACAGAAGAGCTGTGGGGAAAGAGGCAAGGGAGGGAAGCCAGCTAACTTGGCCAAAGACTGGAGGACTGTAGTATAACATCCTCACTCTTTGCTTGGCTACCAGGAGAATCAACCATTTAACATAAAGACAGCAGCTTGATAGTCACATTGCTTATTTCCACTGCATGACACAGGTTCTTTGTGTTCTAAGGTGCTCTCAAAACATTAGTGACAATGAATGCAGGATGTTTGGGTGCTGTTGGGCAGCACCACTGAAATATCTCTTGCTTAACAGCAACAACAGCTGTGTCACAATAGATGTGTCCCCAAGAGTGTTAGAAGTGGCAGAAGCTAGAACGAGTGTATATGGATACATTCTTTCCTCACAATCTGACAAAAACATCTTGCAAGGAGATGGAGCAAGATATCCTGAAACTGCATAGAGTTGCAAGATCATTTACAATCTTAGAAAAGCACACTTCAGCAAAAATGTAGGTTTGGAATTGGAAATCTTCCTTCACTTCTCACCTTAGTTTTGCTAGTTTGTGCCTTTCTAAGACTAGGATTGTTTTTACAGCCTTGAATTAACTGGAAGGATAACTTTCAGCATGGAAAAGTACTTGACTCTGGGTCTTGTCTTCATATTAATTGGAAGGGCTCACAGTAGCTCAGGGCTAGTAGTGATACAGAACTATCTTAATTAAACTGTGTAGTGGAAGAGAACTTGTATAGCATTTTCAAGAGTTTCTATGCTAATGTACGGAATTCCAGGAATGGGTGCCAGTTTAATAACTATTGTCAGATAACACTTTGAGGAAAGAAGGGAATCTTTGAGCCAAGGTGAGGGAAAACGGAACAGGCTGCTTTCTCATAACTCTTTCCATCCTCATCCTTTACCCATATTAAATTATTGGCATTAGGCAAGATCAGTGTTCTTCCTATTCAGTGTTTATTTGGCTAGAAGAAGATGCCTTACCAAAATATTATGCCAGTTTCTTATCTGACTTCCTGTGTTCCTATATGTAACATGTAAATGGAGTTTGAAATAAGCAAGTAGCTGAGCTTTTGAATGGCTTAATGTTCAATATTTCAGTATCTCTTTATTGGTTATCTACATTGTGCTTTCGGTGGATTTGTCTTCTTGATTTTTTAGTCTTTGCTAAGGTTGTTATATTGGTTTATCAAGACTTTATGCTTTAAATGTATTTGTTTGTTGTACATTGCTTAGAGAACCCAGAATATAATTAGATAAATAGGAAAAGGCAAATGGTTAAATTCCAAGGCGACATATAAAAACATCTTTAAAATACATTGCTGTTACACATACGCTAACATAAAAGTCATTAAAGACATGTATAATCATAGTGTGCACACGTGTGTATAATTAAAATTTGTAGTGATAGTACGACCCCTATATCCACGGGGGATACATTTCTGTAGATACTGGAAACCATGGACAACAGCAAACCCTATTAAAATGAATTATTTCCAGCCTAAACATATCATAGAGTTGTGCTGGAGGACCTAGAAGATACCCAGAGAGAACACCTCTTTAGGCATCTTCTAGGTCCTCCAGCATGACTCTCTGGTCAGTCTCCAGTAGAAGCATGCCATAGAATTGCGGTGGGGGACCTAGAAGATGTCTAGAGAGACCATATTTTTTTGGATGCAGGTAAGTGAATTGGCAGATATGGGTGTCATATGGTACAATGTGTATCAGTTGGTTTCTATGTTCTGACGGGTTTTTAATTTTTTTTTAATCTAGGTTATCAGAGGATTGCTCAAATTTTGGCCAAAAACATGCAGCCAGAAGGAGGTCAGTTTGATTAATTTCTACATACTGAATCCAAGAGTAATCACCTAGGCTAACAAGAAGGTCTGAAATTTGTTTATCTTATTTGTAATGTTAGTTAGTAAGATTCCATCTGTGCATTTAAAATCAGGGTCCACAATTTCATAAGTCTTGGACCACACATGCTTTCCTTTCAACTATGGATGCCCATGGATGTATCCCCAGAGCCCCAGTCACATTTTGTTTGAGAATAAAAGGTCCCCCTAGTGCCCCCCCAACCAACAAAAAACCCAAAACAAAATGGTTGGGGGGCAGATATTGTTGATTTGTTCCTCACAGCTCTTATAGATCACAAGGGCCTATTTAACTAAAATAAATCTTTACAGATCTTTTTGGAGGGTATTGGGGTGTGCTACGTGAATGGAAGGGAGGCCACCCAGTGAAATTTGCAGACTGCATATGATCTAGGAAGGATGTTGAAAACCATGATTTTATTCTTGCAATTAGCCCAACACATTTTGGCCTAGTAATACTTAATGGCCTTCTTCAGGGGCTGTTAAAAGATAAAAAGAAGTAAATAGACAATATATAAAGAACAAAAATTATAACAGGAAACAGGATACAATTTGCAATATAAACTTTGTGTACGTATATAGGCATTTTTTAAAACAGACATTTTACATGCCTCTTGATGCAAGGTGTATGTACACTAAAATTGGTTTGACAAAATTGATAAGCCAAAACGCTTTGGGCTAATTCCAAGAATAAAATCATCATTTTTAACACCCTGAGACTTTGTATCTTCTCTACATCCCTTCTGTTGGGTGTTACCAGTCCTCTTTAAAGCAGTCCTCTTTGCTTTTTGCACATAATCTAGCCTGGTATAAAATAACTATCTTGGCACCAGATACCACATTTACAGCACAATCTGCTTGTAGGAATCCCTTTGGGGCTCAAGAGGCTTTTTTCTTTCACTCAGCTACTTAGCACTACCAGTGTGTTACACAGGAAGCATGGTGGGCCATTAAAAGGAGCAGAAGAAATCCTTTACCTACCATCCTTGTTCTGTTTTCCCCTTCCCTTGCCCAAGCTGATTGAACTCCAGGGAAGGATATTTGGGAGTGGGGTCAGGGGTCTGCCAAGAACTTCCATTCCTGTCCTTGCATGCTCCCTATGTATATACTGTAGAACAGAGGAAAAGCAGAAATCTGTGCTTTATTAGGACTCCTCCATTTATATGCTCTACCCACGTAAGAAACAAATGTGCCACATATATTCTCAAGAAAGGTGTGCCACATTTTGTTAAATAAAAATTAGTTAAAAGGATTCCTACAAAGAAAACTATTGTTCTTTATTCACTAGAAAAACCTTTATTTTACTGAGGTTGATATGTTAAATATAGGTTTCCTTTTATAAAACCTTAGCCAAATTGTAGTTTCTGTTAATCCTAGTTTGTGAATATATTGGGCATTCTGAATAATATGTTGTTTAAATTCAGATTGCTACAGAATACTCATGCTTCACAGCTTTTGTGCTGCTTAACTCTGGCTTACATTTGGGCCAGGTGCATATATTATACGTGGAAGCCATTATACTCTGCCTAGCCTTCACACTCACCTTTACTGTGAAGGAATGTCTATCCATGTAAAAGCCTACACAAGTAAGCCCTCAAAGAGGTTTTAAATATTGTTAACTGTGCAATATAGAGGGCCTTCCTGGAATCTGGGAATACCAGATACTGTAGCATTGCTGAAGCTAAGAGAGTACAGACTTGGTCAGCATTGTGAATGAGGGATCTCATGTAAGAGCCAAGATATATGTACAAAAAACTTATTAAATACCGTATCTTGATTTAATTTCTCTACATGCAAGTTAACGATGCTTTACATTCAATCCAAACGGTAAATAGTGTTGCTATGTAAATCATAGCAGAATACTTTTAGCCTTCATTACATATCTCTCACATAATCTCTCATGATGTGTTTCTTGACTAAATACTTTTTCTTTTATAACAGGTCATGTTTCTAGGTGAAATAGAAGAAATCCTGGATGTAATAGAACCAACACAGTTCAAAAAAATACAAGATCCTCTCTTTAAACAGATTGCCAAGTGTGTGTCAAGTTCACATTTTCAGGTACACTGTGGCATCTTAACTTTTATAGCTGGTACTGCTCAACCTCATTTTCCTGATAGTCTGAAATCTATATTTCAGGTTGCAGAAAGGGCTTTGTACTTCTGGAATAATGAATACATTCTTGGCCTGATTGAGGAGAACATAGACAAAATCCTGCCAATTATGTTTGGCAGCTTATACAAAATCTCCAAAGAACACTGGAATCCGTATGTACTCTTTTATCATTCAGTCTACTAAAGTGCCCATATATTTTTGTATCAGCCCACTGTCTCAAATCTTTTAGTAAGAATTCAAGCTTAGTTCAAAAAGGCAATCACTACTATAACAGAAATCTGGTTTACCATAAAAGGTAAATAATGAAATGTCATGATGTGCATGCAAAGATCTCCAAAGGAGCAATGGATCAAAGTTTTTAAATTAATATTTAGATGAAAATGAACAAGAAAATACATCCACTGAGAACTACAGCTGCTGAATCATAGTCATCGTGACTTGTGGAGTGTTTTGAGACTTGTGGAAGATTTTTTATTGTGTACTGTATATTGTACCTGAGAAGAGATGAGTTCAAAGTGAAATACCAAAATTATAAATTAGATTAAAATAATATTGAAAACTAGCTATTACAGATCAGAAAAGAGTTTGGAAGCTTAGTATTGTACTGCCTCCTACCTCTATATCCACTTTCTCTGGAGTGTGCCCCATCAGTGCAGGATTCTACTGGTGAATGGATACCACTGAATTTCACTCTCAGCACTTGTCAGCACCAAACAATCCTCTCTAGGAAGGGAATTCCAACAGTGTGATAGTGTTCCATCTGAATTTTTAAAAAATAATCTGTGGTAGTGCTTTCTGAGCTGTAATGTAATGTCTTCATAGAAATGTTTTGGCACAGTATTTAATGAAAAGTGGAAATATAACTAGCAAAATGTTACACCCATTATTGCCTGGTGGTGGTGGTTGTGGTTGTCATCATCAAGTAATCTTCAGTTTTGTAGATTCCCCTGTGAATCAGGGTTTTCAGAACAAATCATTGTAGAAATAACACATTCTGATAGATATCCATTCTGAAAAGAGGCTGAGTTTACCCACTTCATTAGTAAGGCAGCATTATACCTGCGGTGATCTAATTTTCATAGCACCCAAAATATAGTTTATGTTCAAGAATACTTTGTATTCATGGTCATACATGATCAACAGACAAAACTAAACACAGAAAGTTCATGGGAGGACATTCTCTCATTATGAAAAGAATGTGCTGTGTAATAAATAAAAAGCAGTTGGACTGTGTGCCTTGCTCTGTATGAGTGTATGCTACCTAGAAATACTCAAGATAATGCACATTAAAGGTGCTCAAAATAAATAAATGTACATATCAGTGTAGCATAGCAATATTTTAATGTCATATGAGATCTGCTTCTTTGATCATATCACATTTAATATGTGTGGAATAAAACTAAGGGCTAATCCTATTCTTAGTCCCACTAGAATAGATCCATTGAATCAATGAGATATATGTAAGTGCTGACTTAGCAAGTTCTTCTTGCTTCAATGGGGACTAATAGTATGATTTAGGCCTAAATGCAGAGGGCCTGAAATCAGATTTCATAATTTATTATGTACCATTTTGTTCCACGTACTATGAAGATTAGATCAGTTTGTCTTGAAGCATTAGGTGGTTGTTGGATCTCTGTCATATTTAAAGTTTTAAAATTACAGTTGTCCCTTCATATTTGCTTTTTTTTAAAAGAATATTTTCAAGCCGTGAATACTTAAATCTATGGATACCAAATCCGTGGATACAGAGGGACAACTGTAGTTCCTTTTGTACCAGTAATATAAAAAATCTAGATGCTATCTTCCTTATACCTCTTTATACTTCACACTAATAAAGTGAAGTTGCAAACTCAATGCTTGCCATGTACATAAATGGGGTTGATCAAAGTAGCTACTATGTACTCCTAGTGTGTTCCAGTTTAGGTGCTGTTTGAAGGAATACAGCATGGTGATTGTTCTCACACACACACCCAGGGACTGGATTTTTGTTCAATAACTTGATACTTAGGAAAATCTCTCAAGCCGTAAATTCCATAGCAGGAGAAAGAAGGGATTTAAAATAAATAAATAAATAAGTAGCATTAAAGAGACTTTAGCATCATGAGAGACTCATGAGCATCAAAGAGACTTTAGAAGTCTAATTTATCAACTTGTTAATAGTTACTGTTGTAGATGTCAATACTTCTCTTGGCCCTGTTTTTGAGAAGTCTTCATTATCATCCTGCTAATTTTTCCACAGGAGTATGTGGCAGAATAACTGACACTCATAGCTGCACTGATTCTCTTTTAAACTTGCTGCTCCAGACCATTTTTTTTTTCATAATGGATGCAGTGAGGCTTAGGAATCAGGGAGAATAATAATGAGCTTTTAACAACACCAGTAAGTGCTATGAGCTATGGGTTTCTAAGGAAAAATCTGTTAAAATGTTTATTTCCAGGAAGAGCATTGTTGTAGTAGTAGTAGCAGCAGCAGCAATAATAATAATAATAATGATAATAATGATAATGATAATGATAATAATAGTTGTTGTTAAAATACATAAACCCATTAAAACACATAATATCAATTTAAAAGAACAAATAAAACCAATACATATTAAAGCAGTTTAAAATTCACAGTTTAAAAATCATCTGGATAGGCCTGCTGGAAGAGACTGGTTTTTAATGCTATTTTAAATTCAAACAGTGAATTCAACTGTCAGATCTCTTCTGGCAGGCCATTCCAGAGTCTAGGAGTGGCTGAAGGTTGAGGGCAGTGAGATAGCCAAAATAATTGGGAGTTAATTTTGTAAACAGATCTTTCTGATTAGGGAGCACAAATATTGTTCATCATAATTTTATAATTTAAGTATCTTTATATGATTTCTATAATTTTAGGGAGATTTGTTAAAAATTAAGTGTTTTAAGATAGATGCCAGTATGAAAGTGCCAATTTCTTGGAGTCTGGAATTTGCATTAGATCTAAGCAACACCTTATTTCATAAAATTTTAAATAAAATAGCATTCCTTATTTTGATGATGTTTCAAGCATTTGCCTTTCTTTTGTATTAGCTTCTTATAGCCTTCAAGCTATTTGCTGTTACATTAGCAAACACTGATTCATTTAGATTAGATGGAGGCACCCCATTGCTTTAAAGTCTGATTAATCAAAACAAATATCCCCCCCCCGTGCACAATTGAAAAGTCCCCAAATTCCATGTCTTCAAGAAGAAGCATATGTTCTGAAGCTCTTTCAAACTGCATTGCTGTTTTCACTTTATGAAAATAAAAGCCAGGCACTCAAAACAGATGTTGGTATACAACAGTTGTCTCTCAATTTAAAGTGTAGTATTTTCCCTTTTATTCTAGGACCATTGTAGCATTAGTATATAATGTGCTGAAAACACTTATGGAGATGAATGGACAACTGTTTGATGAACTCACAAGCTCTTATAAAGCAGAAAGACAAAGGTATTTATCTTATTATCATTCTGGTTGAAGAGAACATACCTGAAAGCACCATCTGAATTCTTATGTGAAATTATGGTGGAACTTTTTAAAGTTTCTTTATAGTCTCTGTGACCCTTAACAGACCGCTCAGAACCTTCTCAGAAAGCCTTTCTACCAAAAAAAAAAAAGTTTAAAAAAATCCTCTCAGAACCATGTCTTTTAAGAAGATTTGCTTAAGCTTGTCTTTCCTGCTCACTCTGCAGAAGTCTTTGTTTTAAATTCAGTCTTTTCTACTTCTTATCCAATACCATCTTCCCATTTTACTTTCACTTTTACCAAGGGCTTGTTTAGATAGTGTAGGCCAGGGGTGGGCAAAGAGCAGCATGCAGCTTTGGGGTCTTCAAAAATGCAGCCCTTGAAGCCTAACAGAGCCCCCAATATTTATTGACTAGCTATACCCGGTGTAACATACACCGTTATCTGCATATATAAAATGCTTCGGTATGATTCTTTGTTTCCATCCCTATTCTGCTGATTGGGCACTTAGGAAATATGTCAAGAGTATGATCATTTGACGCATTAATATATAATCTTTCAAATGAACTATGATAGCTAATTTCATGCTGAGAGTCTCTCTGCCACCGCCATGCAACTGCCCCTACACAGAGACACAGGCACACACACACAGTGGTAGACACACACAACACGCACACCAGGATGCGAGAGCGCCACCATCACTATGCAACCACACGTACACACATACATAACACACACCACACATGCCACACTACACACACACACCCCATGTCTGCCAGGACATGAGAGCCCCTCTGCTGCTGCCATGAACCACACATACACACACACCACATGCACCAGGACATAAGAGCTCCTCTGCCACTGCCATGCAATCACACATACACCACACTAAACACATACACACACCATGTGCAGCAGATTGCGAGAGCCCCCCCGCCATCAGCATGCAACCACGCATACACACTACACACACACACCATGCATACCAGGATGTGAGATCCCCTCTGCTGCCACCATGCAATCTCATAGACATACAAACACCCCCATGCTACACACACACACAAACAACCCACACGTGGCAGGATGCGAGACCCTGTCCACCACAATGTTTAGAAAGGACTTGAAGTTTTCCACGTTTCCACCCCAAGGCCCAGGAGGAAGGAACTCCTACAGACAGCACAGAAGGCCCCAGGCAGCACAGAAATGTCCAAGGCAGCATATAAAGGCCCCAAACACCAGACAGCACAGAAAGGCCCCAAGCCCCAGTCCGTAGGCCACACAGAAAGGCCTCAGGCAGAACAAAAAGACTCCAGGCCCCAGGCAACACAGAAAGGTAGGACAGGAAAGAAAAAAAAAGAAAGAAGAAGGTGGGGGTGCACATAGAAAGCAGCATTATTTTTTCCCATGCATGCATATTAAGACAGTAAGGGGAGCTGGCTGAGTATTTACTTACTGCAGCTCAACAGGCAAAGATGTGGCTGTAGGCCAAGGAGGTGGTACTGAAAAATACCATCGAGCTGCTGATTTGCCGGCCAACAGAGCACTATGATTGTTTGGGTATGTTTCCCAAGTGGCCAATCAGCACACTGGGAACAGCAACATACCCAAGAGAATTATATATAGAGAGATTTTTAAATTATTTTGTGGCAATTTTCTGGCAATTTTCACCTGAAAACAGGCCAGATTGCCCCCAAACTGACTACAAAATGCAGTGGTTTAATTTTTCTAATCAAATAACTCTGACGGAGGGTGTCTGATATGGCACTCCAAAACAACAAGGAAGTGTGATAATAATTTTTTTTTAAATATATATATATATATATATATATATATAAAAAATAACACTAGTTTGTTAATACAATGCTATTTTAAAGATGATGAATTCAATTTAAAGCAATATAACTACAAAAGACTTTTTTTCAGGATGCAAAACCCACTATGCCAGCATAAAGCTTACAATTTTTACATACACAAATAGCTTCATACAGCATAATGATCCTCACTAACTTAATACAGAATAATTATAACCAAAGACAGCTCTTTTTCAGCAATTGTTGACAATACCAACATGAAGTTTGACAAATATTTTTACATCCACAATTGGCTTAATATATTATAACCAAAAATAACTCTTTTACAATAAATATTAACAATACCAGTATGAAAGTTTGACAATATTTTTACACCCACAATTGGTTTAACAACTTTTATCTGGATTCTTTATCCAGTTGTTTCGATCCTACTTGGATCTTCATCAGTGTCTTTATCACCAGGATATTTAATGACTGTAGTATTCCTTCCACTGTTTTTAAACTGCTGTGAGCCCTTTCCCCACTTCTGCAGCATGGACCTTGATTTTTACAGTCTTGACTGCCCTGAGTATTTTTCTCTCAATCATTGAGAGAAAAATACTCAGGGCAGTCAAGACTGTAAAAATCAAGGTCCATGCTGCAGAAGTGATAAAGACACTGATGAAGATCCAAGTAGGATCGAAACAACTGGATAAAGAATCCGGATAAAAGTTGTTAAACCAATTGTGGGTGTAAAAATATTGTCAAACTTTCATACTGGTATTGTTAATATTTATTGTAAAAGAGTTATTTTTGGTTATAATATATTAAGCCAATTGTGGATGTAAAAATATTTGTCAAACTTCATGTTGGTATTGTCAACAATTGCTGAAAAAGAGCTGTCTTTGGTTATAATTATTCTGTATTAAGTTAGTGAGGATCATTATGCTGTATGAAGCTATTTGTGTATGTAAAAATTGTAAGCTTTATGCTGGCATTAATTCTTCTAATCCCCAGAATTCCTCGCCCTCCAAAAACCCTTAAACCAAAAGGCTTAACATCAGTCAAAATGGTGAATAGAAGTAATGTAGTGTCACTTCTGACACACCCCAAATGTGATGGTGCAAGCTGCTGGGGAGGACACAGGGAGGAAAAATTCCCCCACCCTCCTCCAGAGGAAGGACTCAAATTAACCAGTTTAGGTTTGGGATCAGGGTATTTTAAACATCACTTTCAGTCACACAGACCTACCCATCCACTGGGATCATCAGCAGATGTCCTGCCAGTGTCAGAGGCATATCTGATAGTGACATGGTCATTTTGGTGACAGCTTCTGGGCTGTCAAAGTTTTTTGCCCTGAACATCTATATGATACTCACCCTCTATAAACTTTATAAAAGCCATTTTATCCACTGAATGTTTTTTCTTAAATTCACTCATGTTGTTCTCTGTTAGTTTGTCTGTATCTTTAATATTTGGAGTGTGATTTTTTTTGTTTGTTTACTTTCTAAGTCACTTAGGAAGCATTTTCAGCAGAAAAGTGGTATAAACTGTTAACACTGTATAAGCAGTGTTTATCTGTCCAAGGATTTTACACCTTCCTCAGCCAAAAGGGATGGCTGTTCTCCAACCAAGCTGGTTGGAGGCTGGACACTTCAGCCATGACCCTACGATTCAGTTTCCCCCAAAGAAAAATCCCTCTCACCATTAAAGGCAACAATGTGCCTCTTAGGCATCTTCTGCATTAGCGCTGAGAGGAGCACAGGATAGCTGGATGGAAAACCTAACAGCTGAGCTGTCTTTAACTGGGCTTGTGCCAATATCAGGCTTCCTTCTCAGCACTGCAATGGAAAGATACCCCAGAGGCATCCTTCCGTTCACTAATACCCTCCCAGCTTAGAAACTGTGCTTCATGTGCAGCTGTTGGGCTAGGCCAGGAGGGTTACTTGCCCTTCTTTTTTAGTAGATGTTGGAAGGGCCTATGTGATATCTGTGGTTGTAAGCTGCCAGCTGGCTACCCTGAGTAAAAAATGCTTTGGTAAGCAACTTATATTTTAAACTGTCAAGGAAAGGGTGAAATATCGCTGAATTTTTTTGAGCCTGTGTTCAATTTGTGCAGATGATCTGTCCAGTATATGAGCATATTTATGCAGCCCCTTTTCTGTTTTGGTTTCTGGGTTACTGTGATTCCACATGAGTTTCTGAAGTGCAGTTCCCTTTCATTTACCAGCACCAAGCTACTTCTTGTATCCCATCCCTGGTTTGTCCGAAGTTATTGCCCCTTTGAAGTCTATAACTTCCCTTGAGTTCAGTTACTCAGAGTTTATTGCTCTTTCTTTGTGGGGCTCAGTATTAGACTCCTTTCATGCAGCTCCAAGGATTGCTGGGGGTTTAACTTGGGTCAGAACCAATTCCTAATGTTCTATCTCAGCACTCCCCCATTCTGTTACATAGTCCACATTTCCAAAGCCAGAGCTTTTCCTTGCTTGAACCACATTGCTGCTTTATTTTGCCCAGACAAACCTGTAGCCTTGTAATCCCAGGTAGAGGTTTACCCTGTGTGGAGCACCCATTATGGCTTTTAGTCATCTTTTCAAGCTAAGCTTAGCTACATACTCATATTTTCAACTAGCTTCCTTTTCTTGCTGCTTCCTTGATGGTCCTTTATTCCTCTCTGGTTTAGTTTGCATGAACCAAGCAAGTATTTTCCTCAAATTAGTTAAGATCCAAACAAACGCCCTGTTTTAAGGCTTATTATTCCAAATTATTTATTTTTACACACACAGGGTGTAAAATTACATATACAGGGTGTCCCCAAAAATATATATGCCCTTTAACAGATAATAGTAGCTATGGTTAATTATTTGAAGGCTAGGTAAATACATTTATATTGAAAATATAATAATGATTTATTCAGAGTTACAGATTCCATCTGAAATTACAATTTTATGACAGGTATTCAAATTGTCATCCCTGCGCAGCAATGCACTGCTCGCATTGTCAAAAGCAGAGTTGCAAACCTCACTTAAAGTTTCTATTGTAATTTCACAACACTTCTCTACTGTTGTAATCTTCAATCCTGTTAAGAATGCTTTTTCTTGTTCTTTTTCTTGTAAAGCACCATGTACAGTGATGTCACTAAATCAATAAATAAAATGATGATAATGAGATGATGATATACATTTTTTGATAAATTGCCAAAAAAATTCCAGAATTACAAGCTGTTGATGGTGTGTACATTTTTGGGACATCCTGTATATACGTGTGTGTATACAATTGCAACATGTCTAGGCAGCTGGGATGAGCACTCTATTATGAATTCATGACCAAAAGCTAATAGGGTAGCCTGTACTTGCCACTGACCAGCAGCAAGGTCTCTGTGTCCCTCTTACTCTGAAACATGACCTACTTTTGAAGTTACTTTTTCTCTTTTCTCCTAAAACCACTCACTCTGTCCATTCTGGCCTGGTTAGTTCACTCCATGCAGTCCAAGCTCAAGGGAATCTTTATTATGTGTTGCCTCCCAGCTATGCTTCATCCCCTCTACTTCTTAATTGTGTGTGCGCGCATGCTGTCAAGTTACCTGTCAACTTATGGTGACCCCAAGAATCTCATAGGGTTTTCTTAGGCAAAGAATACTCAGAGGAGGTTTTGCCATTTCTTTTGTGTGAAATACAGCCTACAGCACCAGGTATTCGTTGGTGGTCTCCCATCCTAGTACTAACCAGGGATAACCCTAGTTAGCTTCCAAAATCAGCAAACTCCAATTCACCATCTCTGCCTGTCTCTGATACTTCTGTTGGAAATAGCCTGAAAGTTAGTGTTTGGGGGCATAGTATACTAATCTAACTTACTTTATTTCCTGAGTCTTTGTTACTGAGCTAATTTTTGCTGGAATAAAGTACAGGATCTACTATGTATGCAATTCATCCTCCCTTCCCCCACCCCTAGTATTTCTGGATTCGTTGAGTGCACATTTACGTAATTGTTCATGTAAACAAGGATATCAGCTAAAGGCTGCTTTCTGCACTGTAAAAAGTACAGTAGGACCCCTGTATCTGTGGAGGATTGGTTCCAGGCCCCACTGCATATAAGCAAAACCATGGATAATAGCGAATGCCATTAAAAATAATGGGACTTCCGGTTTAAAATACCATAGAGTGGCCTTGGAGGACCTAGAAAATGGCTAGAGATGACACATTTTTTAGGAAGACTATCGTAGCAGTGCTGAAACGGAAACCGTAGATAATTGAAACCTCAGATGGTGAATCTGTGGATGCGGGGGTGCTACTGTAAATTTCCTGTCCTCCTTTTTAGAAATACTTGAGTTCTCAATTTAATAGCACTACAAGTACAGGTTTTGGTTATTCAGATAAAGCTTTAGTTACATTCTCACTTACCTGCTATCTTTGGAATTGCTCTTTCAAAATGTAGAAAAAACTTCCTCATATTGTGTAAAAGCACTAGTTATTCAGTATTTTCTATATTAATTGGTAGGGAACAGAAGCTCATTAATATCAAAGATATTAAGCACTCCTAATGCTCATCCTTTATCAGACTAGGGCTGCATCTGCACTGCAGAAATAATCTAATTTGACACCACTTTAACTGCCATAGCTCACTGCTATGGAATTCTGGGGTTTGTAGTTTGTGAGATATTTAGCCTTCTCTAACAGAGAGCTCTAGTGCCACACAAACTACAAATCCCAGGCTTTAATAGCATTGAGCCATGGCAGTTAAAGCAGTGTCAAACTGGATTATGTCTGCACTGCAGTTGCAGTTCAGCTTAGTGTGTTGTGTCCAAAGAATTGGTTGATTAATTGTTTTGCTTTCCTTTAGAGAGAAAAAGAAGGAGCTAGAACGTGAAGAACTGTGGAAGAAGCTGGAAGAATTAAAGTTAGCAAAAGCTCTGTCTGACCAGCTGAGTAATACATCCTCTGTTGCCAATGCACCAAATGAAAAAGTGCCAAATGAGAGTGACAGCCTCTCTTTGTGAGGCGTACCTTTTATATACAAGGTTTTTTTAAATATGTAAAAATGCAAAAGAGAAACCTCATCAGTATATTTGAAATGGCCATTTTTTTTCCTCTGGCAAAATGTAAATGAAATTTTTTGAACTGAAATACAATAATTGAATGTGACATTATTTACCACAGCATATTGTAAATTTGTCTCTAATCATTGCTATGTTGTCACTTCTGACATTTCACAGAAATGAATTCTATCATCCATGTTGTGTGTGATTTAATTATGGGAGTGGTGAAAATTATGACTTGAATTTTTTTCCTTTTCTTGATTGTGTTGCACATAGGCATAGAAGTCAACTATTTACATTTTCCCCATGTGCTTTTCACATTACTGCAAGCTTTGGCTAAGATTTTGAAAGAGACCTTCTAATATCACTATATTTTCTCAAATGAAACTCGGGCTGTTAATCTGTGCCTGCAACTCATTAAACTTAGTGGGGTTTGCTTCTGAGTAAACATGCATAGGATTGGGTTGCAATTGTATCTGGATGAGATGGCCTCCCATTTCCCCATTACTTATTTTAAAGCTATTGCTGCACAGAGTTTTCAGAGAACAGAGTACCTACCTCTTCTGCTGTTCTCCCCCTCTGCCTCATTGAAATGGTTACTGTTCATCACGGGCTGAGCCTGTTGGCCTTGTTCCCTCCTCTTGCACATCACCACTATTCTTGCAGCCTCTTCCCCCCCCCCCCCCAACAAATTGGTGGCTGAACATCTCCTTCAGGGAGCCTTTTCTATTTAGCTCCTGGTGAAATTTAGGAACCTGGAAAATCAGGTTTCTACATTGTGTATGGAGCTCACGCAAGAAAAACCTCCTTGTTGCAGTTCACCCTCTAGTGTGCAAATGGCAGCAGGAACAACTGTGGGAACATTACCAGGAGGGGAGGAGCCAAGCAGCTCATCCTTGCTCTTCCCTTTGAGCAATGGTATATCTGTGTGGGAGGCTATAGGGTTTCTGTTTAAATAAGCTACAAGTTTTTAAAAATGAGAGGGAGCACAGGTGAGCTCCACTTAAATATTGGAGAATCACCAGCTTTGACTCAAGGATTGCCTTGCTGCCCACATGTCTTCATATGTCCTGTTTGCAGTTTTGTAACAGGGGCCTAGAACCTATCAATGAAACTCCTCACTCATTTCACTCATTTCAAGAATTTGTGTTAAGCCTGGCAGTTTTTACTTTCTATCTGGTTCTAAAAGATAGTCTAGCCATTCATTGAAAGCTTGGGTTGTGCAATTCTATTCAGATATCAGAAAACTTTTGCAACAATACAGTTCCTTGTTTTGTTTTAAGGAAAATACATTGTACTTAACATGGCAAAAAGTTAGCGCTACAAGTTTTGTCTGTTTTTACTTGATCAGGTCGGGTGTTTTTTTGCAGATCTTTCTATCAGAGTACCATTCCAGTCTCTATTGCAATTGTGTGGGAAATGGTTTTGTATTGAAAGACTGAGGGATTGAGGAGCATTCAATAAAGTCTTTATGTTTGTAATTAGTGTTGTATATTACCGTCATTGGTGCTTAACCATGCTGAACAAAAAAAAATGGCTATATTGGGGCAGGATGAGTGTGGCTTTCAAGCAGTATATTCAAATGAATGCAGCACTTAATGAAAGTATAGAAACCATAACTGCAGGGCTAAATGAGCTATGAACTTCATAAATAAAATGGTGTTAGATCAATTAAATCTGCTGGTCTAGTTTTAGATGGGCCATTGTGTGGGGAGAACAGTGAGTGACACCTAGTATCATGTGAGTAGATCACCACATCCCAATGAGACTTTGGGCCGCAATTAATTTTTTGGGGGGGGAGGCAGACCCCCAGCTGTTTGCCAGCAGCAAATTTGTTCAATAGCTGGGGGCTTTCTCTGTACTGGGAGTGTCTTTGGTCTGAGTGGGGAAGGGGCTCCTGGCTATGCATGAAACGAAGGCATCTCAGAAAGATGCTTTTCACCTGATCTTCTTCGTGGTCTCTATGAATTACACAATTGGGTTATTCCTGCGCAGAGCGTTCGGAACCTTCTGGCATCGCTAGGCAGAATGTGCATTGATACATTTTTGGTGGTAACTCCACCCACCCTTGCGGTCCCTTATAAGGCGCTCTGCCTAATTCCTCTCAGTTCCTTTCTTTCCGCTGTGTTAGCAGCTTGAAGGAACCTTTGTTCACTAGTTTTTTCTCTTTCACTTTCGACTTCACTGGATTTTTGACTTGGCTTGGATTTTTGACTACGATTTTCTCTCACTCCTCTGGACTTGGCATTCTCTCTCTGATTTTGGTGCTGACTTGGACTGTTTATCACTACTCTTCATGTTTTCTCCCTTTGGATTTGGCGACTCCGTGAGTAAGATGTCTGCGAGAGCGGCCTTTAAAAGATGTGTCATCTGTCAGGCTAAACTCCCGAGCGCGGATGGCAATTCCCGCTGCCTGATTTGCCTTGGAGAGACCCATAACGTTGACTCTTGCGTGCACTGTAGGGCCTTCACACCTCAGGCACGTAAGCATAGGATGTCCCATTTAAAGTCCTTCTTGTACAAGAGGGCTTTAATTCTGGCCTCTACCTCAACTCCAGCCTCTACTTCGGCGTCAGCACCGCCTAAACGGGGCCGTTCGCCTTCCCCAAAGACCATGACCCAGAAGCATCATCGGTCCCATAGCCCATCCCGACGTTGTTCGGTTGCCTCGGATCCGGAGGCTGTGCGTGGTTCGCACAAACATGCTTCCTCCACGGGTTCAGCTCGTGGTCGAGCTCGCTCGACTCATTCAACATCGGCACGGGACCAAGAACCCTCCACTTTGAAGGTTGCCTCTCGGGACCAGACGCCTTCTGAAACCACCAGTCGGGTTGATACCTCTGGAGATACTGTGTAGTCCTTAAAGAGGAAGAAAAAGGACAAGCACTCCTCTTGGCATGAGGACAGCTCTAAATCTAAGAGCAAGTACAAGGATACTTTGAAGAAATTGAAGCCGACGGCCATTCCACCCACGGTCTCTACCAATAAGGCTGCAAGGCCTATCGTTACCACTGAGCTGCCATCTGCCGTCAAAGCCGAGGCTGTTCCCACCCGACCATCCCCAGTGACAGCTGCTGAGGGAAGCTTGCCATGCCGTGCCCCGACTCCTCCGGGTTCGGTGGAGATTGTGACAGTGGAGGTGCCATTGGGTGTCGACACGGATGTGTCCCCCCAACAGAAGGGCCAGTCATCAATCCTGGTAGTCTCAAGAGCCCAACTTCTCGAGTGCTCCTCCTCGGACATCGACATTGAGGTCATCGAATCTGAGGACGCTACGCGAATCCAACCATTCCTGTTCAGGATCCATGACAAGCCTGCCTACTCGGCATACGACCTCACACGCTCAGTGTACCAGGCTGACTTCATGTCCCCTACAGGTTCTCATGTTTTGACCACCCAAGCCTTTGACCTGAAAGACATGGGTACTGGTCGAAGTGTTCGCCGTTCCCCACGATGCCTCGAATCCGAGGAATCATGGGCCGTACCTACGAAAGATGTGGAGAGCCAGGTATCCCCACGTCAGGATCAATGTCCGTTGCCACTGACCCCACCTACTCCACTGCCTCACACTACCTCTCTGCTATGAGATCGCAGTCCATCACCCACTGCTTCATCTTCAGTTTTGTTGGATTCGTGGGATCCTTACCAGCCCTACCTACCATCTCCACAGCCTGATTTGGTAGAAGATGACTCTGCGTCTCCAACTGATGATATACGGGCCTTCTCTGAACAAATGGTCCGTATGTCCCATGCCCTGGATCTCAAGGTGGTCGAGAAAGAAACGGAACCGGTAGATCCAATCTTCCACCATATTCAATCTAAAGCGCCTTCTGTTGCCACTCTCTCGGTGTTGCCATCCCTTCTGAAACTCACGCAGGGCTCATGGGAAAACCATTTCTTGATCCAGCCTACTTCAAAAAAGATTGACAGGCTGTATCGGGTTGGAGGTGACCACATTGAACGGCTTCAAGCCCATCCCCATTCGAATTCGGTAGTGGTGGAAGCTTCCCAAAACAGGATACAATGACACGCGCAATCGACACCACCTGACCCAGAAGGACGGAAACTGGACATAATTGGGAAGAAAATCTACTCTGCCGCTGGCCTGAGTTTCCGTGTGGCTAATTACTCTGCATGTATGGGGGCATACCAGCAGGTAATCTGGGAAAGGATGCTGCCTCTCATCCAAGATCTCCCTGATGAGAGATGACAGATGGCTGAAGCAATACAATCGGAGGTACAATTACTGGCGAGGCAGCAAATGAATTTGGCCCAGCATGTTGCAGACTGCGCCGCTAAGACGATAGCTGGATCCATCGCTCTGCGCCGTCATGCATGGCTCCGGTCCTTGGGCCTCACTCCTCAAGCCTCAGCTACCATTGAGGATTTGCCATTTGATGAGTCAGGCCTGTTCAACAGTTCCACGGATGAGAAACTGGAGTTTACCCAGAAGATGAGGGCCACCACCAAGAAATATGGTATGGCCACTACCTCATCTTCTCTTTATCGCTCCAGGAGCCAAACCAACTGGCAGGTCTCTACATCTGGCCATCAGTTTAGGCAAGAGTATACCACCCAATCATACAGACGCACCTGATACATGCCATCCCCTTCATCACCGTCATCGGTGAGGAGCTAGGTGTCAACGTCATGGTACCGACCCCCTGCAAAGCAGAGGTCCAGGGATCAGGCGAGGAGAAAATTTTGAGTTGCCGCCTCATTCTGTCTCTGTTCCCTTTAGACTCCTCTGTTCAGAGATCGTCTCCCGACTTTCCAAGAAGCCTGGTCTTCAATAACATCAGACCGCTGGGTACTCCGAATCATCCAGAATGGCTATTGGATCGAATTCGACTCACTACTTCCAGCAAGTTGGGTTCGATCAACGCCACCCTCCCCTCTCCTCCTCGAGGAGGTGCAGACGCTGCTGCAGAAGGGAGCCATCAAACCCGTGGACTCCACACCTCACCACCTCTGCTTTTTCTCGAGGTACTTTCTGGTCACGAAAAAGGATGGCAGTCTCCGTCCTATTCTCAACCTCCGTGGAGTGAACTGGTATATAGCACCAAAGAAGTTCAGGATGGTCACTCTGGCTTCCATCCTACCGCTCCTACAGCAAAACAACTAGTTCGCCTCCATAGACCTCAAAGATGCCTACTTCCACATTGGGATCCATCCGGCCCACAGGCGGTTCCTGGCGTTCCAAATCGGGACCGACGTGTTCCAATTCCAGGTCCTGCCATTTGGACTTTCGACGGCTCCGAGAGCCTTCACGAAATGCATGACGGTGGTAGCGGCTTTCCTACGGCAGCGTGGAGCAGTTGTTTTCCCCTACATCGATGACTGGCTGATTGGGGTGAATTCTCAATGTCAGCTTGAACAAGACATCAACCTCACCTTAGATGTGTTGGACACCCTGGGGCTTGTTGTCAGCATGGAGAAATCACAACTGCAACCAGCCCAATCCATCCAGTTCATCGGGGCTTGGTTGGATTCGATCACAGCCACAGCCTACCTACCTCGAGACCAATTTGACACTCTTCAGTCCCTGATCCATGCCTGCTGTTGATCCCGGAGACTATCCACCCACTCAGTCCAGGTGCTCCTCGGTCACATGGCAGCTACTACTTATGTGACCCGCCTTGCCAGGCTCCGGTTCCGTCCGCTCCAGCACTGGTTCCTACAGGTGTTTGACCCCCTGCGTGATCCACCAAACAAAATGCTCACAATGCCACAAGCAATTCAACGGTTGCTAGCATGGTGGATGGTTCCGGAGCACATCTTGGCGGGTATGCCATTCGATCCCCCTCCACCAAATATCTTTTATGACAGACGCCTCAATGCTCGGATGGGGAGCCCACTTCGACTCCTATGAAATCAAGGGCACTTGGGATGCCAGCGAACCGACTCGCCGTATCAATGTCCTAGAACTTCTCGGCGTCCAGAAGGCACTGTGTGCCTTTGAAACCCTGATAAGGAACAAGACAGTCTTGCTGATAACAGACAACACATCAGTGATTTACTACCTGAACAAGCAAGGAAGGACGAGATCCTCCCAGCTTCTTCAGGTCACACTGGACATTTGGGATTGGTGCATATGCAGGAACATTTACCTCCAATCAATCCACCTCCCAGGAGAGGAGAATACTCTTGCAGACGGACTCAGCCGTTCCAGCTTGTCCATCCACGAATGGATGCTGCACAGGTCAGTAACCTCAGACCTGTTCTGACAATGGGAACTCCTCAGGTAGACCTCTTTGCATCACCAGAAAACAGCCAGTGCCACCAGTTCTGCTCGAGATGTTGCGCCCAGGGTTTGAGGGGCGATGCGTTCCTTTTCCAGTGGATGGGACCCCTGCTGTACCTCTTCCCTCCTTTTCCACTGCTGACAAGGGTAATCGCGAAGCTGCGTTGAGATCGAGCGGATGCTATTCTCATCACTCCGTGGTGGCCCCGCCAGGCTTGGTTTGTGACTCTCCTGCATCTAGCCAAGCACCAATTCATCCGACTTCCAACCCGTCCTGACCTTCTCACCATTCAGAACGGGAAGATCAGACATCCAGACTTGGAGGTTCTACGACTAACGGCATGGAGACTATGGCCATGAATCCATCCTTAGTACTCAGTCCCACTGTACCTATGGCTCAGATTCGTCCTCAGTCACGACAGGCCGGCACTCTCCATCCTTACCTCCAGACGTTCAGGCTGTCATCGATGCTGCCTGGAGACCTGCTACCTGTAGGTCGTATCACTACAAGTGGAAGAAGTTTGAAGCCTTTCTATCTGATCGAGGGTTGGCTGTGGAACCGTTCTCAATCCCGATGGTCCTGGAATTCCTTCTCCACTTGTCTTCCACAGGACTCTCAATTTCATCAATCCGGTGCTACTTGGCAGCCATATCTGTCGAATTCCAGGCTAGAGGTCATCTATCCCCTTTTATGGATCCTATGGTCAAGAAGTTCTTGAGAGGCTACGCCAACCTTCATCCTCCGGGACTCGAGCCTACACTGATGTGGAGCCTCAAACTGGTTCAACGTCCCTTCGAACCCATGGCATCCACCGACTTGAGACTCCTGTCTTGGAAAATTGCCTTCCTTGTTGCCATCACTTTGGCGCATTGAGCTGGAGAACTCTGTTCCTTGTGCTCGGACCCGCCGTACACTGCCTTTCATAAACATAAGGTGGTGCTTCATCCAGATATCTCTTTCTTCCCAAAGGTGGTATCAAGCTTCCATCTGAATCAGTCTATCACGCTACCTGCTCTGATGCAGGACCCGAAGGACAAATTCGAGCGTACCCTCCACTCCATGGATGTCAGGAGGGTGCTCACCTTTTACATCCAAAGAACTGCTTCCTTCAGGAATCACCTAAACTATTTGTTTCCTATGCGGACTTGAGACTTGGGGATCCTATTTCTCCATAACGTCTCTCTAAGTGGGTGACATCGACCATTTCCCTCTGTTATGAACTGGCCAAGAAGCCACTGCCTTCTCGGATTCAAGGACACTCGACGAGGCTGTCTCCACCTCGACAGCGTTTCTGGGGTGCCTCTAGAGGACATTTGCAGAGCAGCAACTTGGTCATCACCTTTGACTTTCATTTCCCATTACAGGCTTGACACTCGTTCTAGGAACAACGCTGCCTTTGGGAAGGCTGTGTTGTTATCTTCCATTCAATGAGTGAGTGTTCATGTCTGCCAAGTCATAGTTCTATGTGCTTTATCGGTTTTCATAAGAATGTGCTGTCAATACATCCAGTTGTTATTTGACTGTGCAGCATGGTCCTAGTGTCAATATGTGTAGGACATACTCTCCTCCTGGAGTGAAGCTTGCCAGTCTACCCAACTGTGTGATTCACAGAGACCACGAAGAAGATGGACAGGTTGGCTTACCTGTAACCATAGATCTTCACACAGACCCACCCATCCTCCCCTCTATGTCCTGTTACATCATATAAACATGCTTAATGTTCCTGATGCTGCTGGTTGCAGCATCATTCAAGGAACTGTGGGGAATTAGGTGGGAGCGCCTTATAAGGGACCGTTAGGGTGGGCGGAGTTACTGCCAAAAATGTATCAATGCACATTCTGCCTAGCGATGCCAGAAGGTTCCGAATGCTCTGCGCAGGCGCAGGAATAACCCAACTGTGTGAATTCACAGAAGACCACTCGAAGATGTATGGTTACAGGTAAGCAACCTGTCCTTCCGATTCCTCCCTGCAGAATGGGAAGAGACCTTGGAGAGCTGCTGTATGTGGAGGACCTCCTAGTGGATGTGCCTACAGCATTCCCAGGGCAAGAAGGGGGGGTGAGGTAGCTGTTTGATGCAATAGAGGAAATGGGAGAGGGTCTCCAATGGTGGACCAGCCTGGAGCCTAGCTTAGCTGGAGACAGGAGGACTTCCCTTTTTCGCTCCCATGGTCAGGCCACTACACTTGGCAGCTGCAGAAGACCCCAGCTTCCTTCCCTGGCCTGCTTGGCAGCAGCTTTGAACCCTCAGCGAACCTACTAAAAATATTTACACAGTATTTCAAATTTTATATATCCTTGATTTCTTTGAAATGCAACATTTTCACAATGGATACCTTTGCAATAGGTAGCAATAGGCTACCAACAAGACATATATAACATAGTTAGGCCCAGATAATATGTAATGTCCACTTAGCCCATCTATTCCCAGATATGTTCTAGAATGTTCTTCAGCACATTGGCATAGATTGGGAATGGGCATGCAGGGGGAGTGAGAATCTATTCCAACAGTAGCCTTTGTTCTGTTTGCAAGCAGACACCACTGGGGTTCACCTAATACCAAGAGAGATGGTTGCTATATTCTTCATCTCTCCTTCATTTCGTTGGGTTAGCTTTTTCTAAAACACAAATAGATTCTGCTTTGTTGGAAGGACATAACTAAATTAACATTCTGGAACAAACCAGATAGCTATTGACTGCATAGACATCTGCACATATATAGCTCTGTCGAAATTAGTACAGTATTCACTTTGGATTTGTACGGGCGATAGCAGCAAAGATGTGCCAGTGGTGTGTAGGAATTTTGGGTTTGGCAGGGCTTCCCATTAGAAGTAGGCGCTTGATTTTTGAACTGTCTCCTCAGCAGTAATATAAAACAGTTGTTAATATCATTTTAGTAACTTTCCTAATCAGAAAATGTTATAAACTTCCCAAGAAAGTATGAGTTATGTTACACAAATATTTTCAGTAACTATAAATAAGAGATCTCAAAAAAATCTTTCCTGTTCCATTTGACTTTCTTCATGGAAAGGAGTGGGGGAAGCTTAAAAAATAATCTGTACCATTTTAACTGTTTTGGGTTACATGTTAGCTGGTAATGTGGTCCTGGAAAGTTATGAAATAAATATGGGCTAAGCAGACTTTTCAGAGCATACTGTCCTTTACAAAGGACAATATTTTGCTTCTATAATTCAGACAAATGTAGTGAACTGATGCATCTGTTCTGGATAACATAACAGAAATTCCTGTTCTCTAGGAACTTATAGTCAGGAGGAACTGTTTCAAATGTGTTATGGCATCTTATTTATAGAAAGTAGTAAGTTAATATGTTTTACCATAGAAACCATACTATGCTGATGTGACTGCACCTATTGAAACAAATAGGCTAAATTATGTTTACTTTCATAGGGCTAGGCTGCTCCTCATGAGACTCTCTCACCAAAACAACCCTATGATGAGACAATCCAAAATGAAACAAGAAGTAGGGATAGGACACAAACAGAGTGCTAAAAGGGCAGAGCAGTGGGAAATTAAAAATAAAGATGAGGTCAAGGGCACAACAGAACTCAATAGAAGGAAAATCAAGCAGCAAGCAGGTCCAAAAGCAAAGAATTTTCAAAGTTTTTCTCCCTTCTCCCTTATAATCCTCCCCGCACTCTCCGGTCCTCTGGGAGGAATTTGTTGCAGCCACAAAGACCTAGGCTGGCGACCACCTCCCAGAGAGCTTTCTCGGCTGTGGCCCCCGAATTGTGGAACGCCTGCCGGATGAGATTCGCCTATTGACATCATTAGACAGCTTTAAAAAGGCTGTCAAGACTATTCTATTCAGGCAGGCTTTTCCGGAATAGTTAACCCCAGCCTCAGGAACCCCCTCTGGAGGTTGATTCTGGAGCTCCTAACTGATGTTGCTCACTCGGAAGGGTTTTTAATAAATTGTATTATATGCTGATTTTAATTTGTATTGATTTAATAATGTTTTAAGGGGGGGAAGGGATTTTGAGTTGTTTTATACTATGTACTATTTTACTGTTGTAAGCCGCCACGTTTGTTCGCAGAGGGGCGGGATATAAATAAATATTATTATTATTATTATTATTATTATTATTAAAGTTACACTACACATGTTATACAGTTGTCCCTTCATATTCACTGGGGTTTGGTTCCAGGACCCCCCAGTGGATACCAAAATCTGTGAATACTCAAGTCCCATTATATGCAATGGTATAGCAAAACGGTGTCCCTTATATAAGATGGCAAAATCAAGGTTTGCTTAAGAATATTTTCAACCCATGAATACTTAAATCTGTGGATACCAAATCTGTGGATATGGAGGGACAACTGTACAGTCAGCCCTCCATATCCACTGAATCTGCACCCATGTATTCAACCATCCACAGCTTGAAAATATTCCAAAAAGATAAAATTCCAAAAAGCAAAGCTTGATTTTGCCATAAGGAACACCATTTTATTACGCCATTGTATATAATAGGACTTCAGTATCCACGGATTTTCATATCCAAGGGGGTCCTAGAACCAAACCCCAGTGGATACCAAGGGATCACTGTAGGAATATGGAATGTGAGAAGCATGAGTCAAGGGAAGCTAGGCATAGGGAAATTGAAAGTATAAACACAGCAATACTAAGGGTGAGTGAGCTAAAATAGACAACAATGAGACATTGAATGAGATAACTACAAAGGTGTACTACTCAGGAAATGGAAAGACAAGAAGAAATGGGGTGGCATTAATAGTAAGGAGAGATTTAGCAAGATCAGTCAAAAGATATAACGCAAAGACAGATCAAATCATGTCAGTAAGATTTCAGGGAAAACCAATCAATATCACCATAATTCAAGTTTATGCACCAACCAGAGAGACAGAAGAAGAAATTAAGAGATTCTGTGATGACACAGGAAGGAATTAACAACATGCCAAATCAGGATTTCTTGTTAATCACAGGCTACTGAAGCACAAAAATAGGAAGCAGAGCAAAATAAAAAACTGTAGGAAAAATTGGACTAGGATCAAGAAATGAAGCAGGAGAACGACTGATAAGAGTTTTGCAAGACCAGCAATCTATTTGTCGCAAACACTTTCTTCATACAACTGGAGAGGAAACTACACATGGACATCACCAGATGGCCAATACAAAAACCAGATAGACTACATAATTAGAAACAGGATAGGGAAGCTCTATTATCATAGCAAAAATGAGACCAGGCGCAGACTGCTGCACAGATCATGAACTACTAATATCAAAAATTGGAATAAAGCTGAAGAAGAACACAAAACCAATCATCATGCTGAAACAGGATCTGAAGAACACTCAAGCAGAATTTAAAGATAAAGTGAAAAACAGATTTGCACTATTAAGCCTAATTGACAGGGAGCCAGAAGAACTATGGACAAAAGCCAGGAACATAAGTCAAGGAGGAATATAGAAAGAAAGAGAGAAGAAACAAGGGACAACAGACAACATGCTTCCAGCAGTAAAGGAAAGACAAAAAGCAAAAAGAAAAGGGAGACAGACCCAGAACCATGAAAGCAACTGGTCAATGATTAGTGTGCACGGATAAGAGAGAATTACTGTAATAATCAATGCAGAGAAATAGATGCTGACAACAAAAAAGGAATATAACAAGAGACCTCTTCCAAAGATCTACAAAATCAAAAGGAAATTTAAAACAAAGATGGGGATGCTGCTGTACAATAATCAGCAGAGGAACTGAATATAGGACCAAGACGAAATAAAAAGGCAGTGGAAACAATACATAAAAGAGCTATATCAAAGAAATGAAATGATAAATGACACATGGGAAGAAGAAACATACAAAGATGAACCCCAAATCTTAAAGTGAAGTGAAAGTTGCACTCAAAACAATTGGTAAGAATAAATCACCAGGAACAGATGACATAGAATCATAGAATTGTAGAGTTGGAAGAGACGACGAGGGCCATCCAGTCCAACCCCCTGCCATGCAGGAAATCACGATGAAAGCATCCCTGACAAATGGCCATCCAGCCTCTATGTAAAGACCTCCAAGGAAGGAGACCCCCACCACGCTCCAAAGGAGTGTGTTCCACTGCCAAACAGCTCTTACTGTCAGAAAGTTCCTCCTAATGTTGAGGTGGAATCTCTGTTCCTGGAGCTTGCACCCATTGCTCCGTGTTCTAGTCTCTGCTACATAGAACATAGAACTGCTACAATCTACAGAGACAGAATCGACTTAGTTCTAACAAAAATCTGCCAACAAATATGGAAAACAATAATGGCCCATAGGTTGGAAGTTATCAATACATATTCTCATCCCCGCAAAAGGAGACACAAAAGATTGCAGTAACTACAGGACCTTTGAATTAATTTCCCATGCAAAGCCATGGTAAAAATTCTGCAGCAAAGACTCCTACCATATATGGAGCAAGAAATTCTAGAGGTGCAAGCTGGGTTCAGGAAGGGAAGAGGCCCTAGGAATCACATTGCAAACATATGCTGGATGATAGAGTGCACCAAGGAATTCCAGAAGAAAATCATTATGTGCTTTATAGATTACAGCAAAGCCTTCGACTGCATAGATCATAAAAAGCTATGGATTGCTCTTAAAGAAATGGATGTACCATTATATTTGATTGTCGTGATGCGGAACCTTCTGCTAATGTTGGAATAGAATATGGAGAAACAGAATGGTTCCCAATTGGAAAGGGGGTCAGACAAGGCTGTACTCTATTACCCTATTTCTGGAACTTGTATGCAGAAAATATCACACACAGAGCAGGTTTAGGTTCAGAGGAAGGAGAAGTGAAGATCGGAGGAAGGAATATCAACATTCTAAGACATGAAGATGACACCACTTGTACTAGCAGAAAACAACAAAGACTTGGAACAATTACTAAAGAAAGTAAAAAAAAAGAAAGTGCTAAGGCAAGCTTTAAGAAACATTAAGAAAACAAAAATAATGACCACAGAGGATTTACATAAATTCAACCTAGATGACAAGGATATTGAAATAAAGAGTTCCCATACCTTGCATCAATCATTGATCAGAATGGAGACTGCACTCAAGAAATCAGAAAACTAGGATTGGGAGGGGCAGCTATGACAGGACTGGACAAGATCCTAAAGTGCAAAGATATAAAATTGAACACTAAAGTTAGGATTGTTCAAGCCATTGTATTTCCCATCACTATGTATGGGTGTGAGAGTTGGGCAATGAGGAAAGCTGATAGAAAGAAAATCAACTCATTGTAGATGTGGTGCTGGAGAAAAGTGCTGTGGATACCATGGATAGCTAAGATGACAAACAAATGGGTCCTAGAACAGATCAAGCCTGAACTCTCCCTGGAAGTCAAGATGACTAAATTGAGGCTGTTGTACTTTGGCCACATCATGAGAAGGCATGACTCACTAGAAAAGACAATAATGCTAGGAAAGGTGGAGGGCAGTAGAAAGCGAGGAAACTGCATGGAAGCCGTGGCCCTGAGCTTGCAAGACCTGAGCAGAGCAGTTGAGGACAGGTGGTCTTGGAGGTGTCTTATGCATGGGGCCACCATAAGTTGAAATTAACTCAAAGGCAAGTATCAACAACAATAGCAACAAAGGCTCCTTCTCCTCCCCTCTAATTACTGAATTGAACCTCAAAATGATGCCATTCTACAACTGCTTGTTTGCAGGGCTCTACAGCACATTGATATGTAATCAGTCAGATGTGAAATACTTCTGAAAAGAGGAGGCACTCTACCACAATCAGAAAGGTCCCACAGGGACTCCCTGTGAAATATGCATAGAGTTTTTTGTACAGTATTAGGATATCTCCTCTATAATCAAGTTAATACTGAATAATTCTCAAGATATTTGAATGGACTAGGTGATTCTTATGTTTTAGAATCAAACTGGGATGAGCTGGTCCATTGGTCTAATATTTACTAGTATTTAAGAAGGAGATCTCACTTCCATCATCTTGACATGACTCTTGACATGACCATTTGGTTTAACAGAGCTACATTATCCTTTTTTTCTCACATGCAGGCAGGAACTTGAAAGTTGGAAGACCTTCTCCATTTAGCAGACTAACAGAAATAAGTTTAAGAAGTGAATTATAGCTCACAGATATAATTTTATTGAAAAACTTTAAATGCAGTTAAATACCTTTTCATCGAATAAGAACATTTGATAAAAGTTCCGTGCTTTCAGTGTTCAGGGTCATTTGCATATTAAATGTGTACACTCACAATGTTCTTTTATTAATTACATGTTACTAAAAGAATGCAGTACTGCAAGTACAAACATGGAATGATGAACGTGGTATTGGATGCCATGAAGCCAACTGACGTTGGTCAAAATCCATCTGCAACATTATGAATCAGTGTGCAACCAGTACAAACTTGCAGACATTTACTCCTAATTGACTTTCACTTGGAGTGTGCCTGTCAGACTAATACTTGAAACATATTTGTAAAATGCTACCTAAAAATTGAATCAGCTCAGTTATTCACCTAGCACAGCACTCTTCCTTAGATTTTCTTTGGGCTTTTTCCGGGCTGTGAGGCCGTGTTCTGGGCCTCACAGCCAGGAAAAAAACCATGGAAAATCTATGGATGCCAGCCATGAAAACCTTCGACTTCACAGCACTCTTCCCTCTGATGGACAGCATATTTTGAGGCTAGTATCCCTTCAGGGAAGCAGGGAGGAACCTATGCTTCTGAGGCTGCACTGGGCCTCCTAGGCTCTCAAGCTGATCCTCTGGGCTTCCTTCCTTATGATACCTTCATTTATTGGTTTCCCAGATTTTGCATATCCTTTTTTCTTCATTCTAAAAGGCTGAAATGCCTCTTCAGAGGCTTAGCTATTCAGCTAAGGTAAAATATGCTGGTATTTTTTTCATTCCCCCTTTCGCCTGTGTCTTTCCCCCACTGGGATGGGGTCCTCAAGAACTTCTCAGATACTTTCTTGGCCTAACAGAGGCTCCTTGTCTCCTTTAGGGACTTCAGAGGAGGGTTGTTTCCCTGAGGTAACATGCCTTGGGGCACAGAACAGGATTTACTGAATTCATTATTGTTCTAAATGCAATTTTTTAAAATTTATTTAGTTATTTATACCCCACTCTTCAGCCACAAGGCTATCAGAGCGGCTTACAAATTGTTTTAAGCAATAGCTATTTACACATTTACACTGCATTAAACAGTTTTCAATGTGTGTTAGCTAATTGCCCCCACAAGCTGGGTACTCAATTAATATGACAACTCATTTTAATCCTGGCAGAGATGTTTAAAAGACCCACTTCTGTATCACTACAAAACAAAGGCTCTGTCCAACCATACTGATTGTGAGTTTTGTCACAGAGGTTAAATATTCTTTCAAGATTTTCCTATTATTTAACAATAGCTTAGTAAAGGAGTGTTCTCTCTCCCTCTGTTGTTTAGTAGAAGTCCTGATAAAAGTTAGTAGCTCTCTAAAACTTCAAGTGTCAAGTACATTTAGATTCCATCAAAGCGAGCAGTCCTTCTGTCAGTTTAGTTTTCCCCCCTGTGCAGCTGATGTACTGCTTTAATCTTAACATCATCTGTATTTTCCAGTGTAACAGAAAACTCATTAGCACTGAGTACTCAGCTTATATGGTTCAAGACTTGAGTTCTTCTCTTGAGGTGCCGCTTTCGTATTTTTATCATCCACTTCACACTGAGTTTGGCAAAATCGGCTGCTTTAAATAAAGCCAGGAAAATGCCACATAGAAGAGCGATCATGTTCCAAGGATTTGCCGTAACAATCTATGGAAAGAAGTTAAAACTCGTGATTTAAACAGTTCTCTGTAGTACTTTTTGACTCATTGCAAAATGTTTTGAGTATTCTTTGGTTTGTAGTTTCTATGTGTTAAGGCTCTGTGGCATCTTCAGATCTGTCTCCAAAACCAAGTAGAGAAAAGTTGTGCTCCAGGATTGTTCATCTCCTTACACAATCCCCCCATGTCTGGAAAGAAACTGTCCTCTGCTACCACTGGAGCATCTATCCTTTTTAAATTGTAATCCTACATAGACTTGCTCGCTGAACTCAGTGGGATTCATGTATAAATTACACGCATTATGATGCATGTAAGGTTGCACTGATGTAGTGCTTTTCATGCATTCACAGTTAACTATTCAGTGTATAGTATAGCAACAGCATGGCTTTTAACTTCATGACTTTCATATCACCAAGTGTGTGCTCCAAATACTATCACATATGAAAAAACATCTCTCTTGCAAAATGGTACATGAAACATCCAAGTCTCTCCTGTCTCCTCTAGCAATGAGCAAATTTTATTTCATTTAAATAAGAACAAGAGGTGATAATACAGTAACCCCTCTGTATCCATGGATTTGGCATCCATGGCTTCCACCATCCATGCCTTGAATTTTTTTTTTAATCCAAGAAGCAAACCTTGATTTTGCCATTTTATATAAGGGGCACCATTTTACTATCACCAACAGTGGTCCGCCCTGGCCTCACATCGGGAGGCATGGAGACGCAATATCCACAATGCTGCAGCCTTATTTGAGAACTCACGACGAACAAGTCTTGAAGAGAAACGACAACGCAGAAAGAATCACAACCCAAAAACATCACCCAAGGAGTCCTTCTGCTGCGCTTTTTGCAACCGGACTTGTTTATCTCGGATTGGCCTTTTTAGTCATCAGCGCGCTTGCAGAAGGCGCGGGATGAGTCCTTCCTGAATCTTCGTTTGCGAAGAAAAGCCAGAGAGTATATAATGGGACTTGTGCATCCACGGATTTTGGTATCCACAGGGGGGCCTGGAACCAAACCTCAGTGAATACCAAGGGCCCACTATATAGCCAAACATGTCAAATACTGTCCCAGGGACATTATATATACAAGATGGGCAATCCATTACAGAGGCAGCTGCAACTCTGCTGTATCATGACTAGATGTTACCTCTTTATAGGGGAATATATAGCTTGACCTAAGCCTTATTCAAGTGTTCTAAACTGGTTTCAATAAACACAGAGGGGTGTGAGGATTACTGTAGCCCAACCCTGCAATTGTCACTAACCTTACATGAAGAGTAACATTCTGAAACAGAGGGTCTCTATGCATGGGACTCTCCACATGATTCTGAACACTGGCAAACCATATAGATAAGGGTTGGCATCATGTTACACCAGCATAACACTGTTGTGTATCTTTTGGAGGGAGGTCACTGTGGAGGGAGGAATTCAGCACCTCCTTCCTGTAACGAACCCCAACCCTATCAATTCTAACCTGTTTCCTGCTGCCCGCCCCCATATGGCCATTTCATGACTGGTGTAGTGTACTGGTGGACTAGTGCCTGGCTGTGTCCTTATAGCTGAGCACACAACAACATCCACCAAGAGCCCCAGAGAGCTGCCGGGAGGTGCTAGAGGATGACTGTGTCATTGTACATCTAGTTACAGGGACATCGCCAGATGCTCTTCTGCTGCCACCACCCACTCTCCCCTTATAGGAGGTGGCAACAAAAGACAGGTGAGTCCTACAGTCATGAGAAGACAGATGCTGAGCGGAACATTGTGTCTGGACAATGTTCTTTGCTTCAGATTGTTCTCCATATGATGACAGCAACATTGGAGAGGGTGGAGCTACAGCAGAGATGGGCAACTATGGAAGGCTAGGAGGCTGTATTACTTTCAAGGGCCGCACCCCCGCTCCCGCCAAAAAATTAAAAAGTTGTCCCCAAATGACCCCTAGGGGACATGGAGAGATTTTCACCATGTTTGGGGGGGCTTCCTGGGCCATTTTAGTCCCAAAAGAGGCCTTTTTAATAACAGGAAGTGAACAGAAGTCACTTCCTGTTCATGTGCTGGTTCAAAAAAGGCCTCTCCCCGGCTTACGTTGGCTAGGGGTCCCCAAAACATGGTGGACAGCCTTCCCACACACCCTAGAGGGCATTTAGGGGTAAAACTAGGGGGTGGAAAAAATCACATTTTTTAAACCCCTGGGTGGCCAAGGAAGCCTCCAAACCTGGTGGAAATGCCCTCCACACTTTATAGAGACCATTTGGAGCAACAACAACAAAACTGAACCTGAGGCCCAGAAAAATAGTTCTGGGGGATTGCACAAGCCCACAGGCTGCACTTTGCCCACTCCTGGACTACAGCAACCTTCTGCTCCTTCTGTGCTTACTTAAATAGGTTTAGGACAGCTAAATAGGGTTCTAGAAGAACTGGAATAAGTTGGGCTCCACAGAAACATAAATAAGTAAAATGTTGGGAAATTATGGTGGTATAAGACTTGTGCTGTTGCAACTTCTTTGGTCATTGTGGGGGTCAGAATTCTATTTCGACCATGCAATTACCAAAATAGCTCCCAAACACATGTTTTCTCAACTGCAGCCCCCCAACCCTGGCCATTACCTAGTCAGTGGAGAGCAAGAGGGCCAGCAGACAAGCATTCATCTCTTTTCCTAAAACTGGAAGCAGAGCAACAGCATCATCTGCAGGGACTTCCAGAGATCCCTATGGATGCTTGTCACCTGAGTCTATAGCCGTGAACATGTGGAGCAGAGGTCGGATGAGAGACTACATAGCTATCTCTTTCAATGCAGGATTGCAGCCACATTTTAAAAATGTATATATTGCCCAGCTATCAGTTGCCTTTGAGATGGTTTACAAACATAAACATATAAAACAATCCATAAAGCATACACTAGTGGCAGTAGTAATAACTGGGAAATGGCTGGACTGATTTGGATGGGCCATACTTCCCAACTATGACATGTGTTCAGAATCACATCCAAAACTTGCCTTCTCTGAGAATGGACATTTGGACTGCCACTTCTATCAGCCCTTGCCAACACAGCCAGTGGGAAGAGTTGTACCTCAACATCTGGAAGGCCAAATCCCCTCCCCAAAAAACATGGACTGAACATGAACATTTTCCCACTAACTGAAACTAACCATGTAACAAAATGGCAGTCCCATTTTGCTTTTTACCCAACTTCCCAGTAAAGCTCTGCAGTTGTAACCTTAAGAAGGCTTGAGTTGTTCATTTTAACAGCAGCAAAGGACTATTATTTGTATTACTATCCTCCATCTCCTCATCTGCTTTTGATTTTTCTAAAGTGATGGCTTTTATGATGGAAAAATGCCTTGTCCGTTTTAATTTACTATTCTTTGGAGCCCTATGTTGGGAGAAAGGCAGGATATAAATTAAAAAGAAGAAGGAAAAAAAGCCCCCCTCCCCAGCCAAAAGCCATCTAGAACATTTTTGCAGAGGGTGACAAATCTCATTCTTTATTTACATGAAAACAGAATGTAGTGAGGCAGCATATGACAGGTGCAGTAAGAATTAATGGGGCAGCAGAGTAAATAAGCAACGCTAAGGTAGGCAATATGCAGACTGCACGTGGCCCCCATCTGTTTTTATGGCCCTTGGACACCCACTCCCCCTGTAGAGAAAAAATCAGAAATATGGGTTGAACTCAGTGAACTTCAGGCCGCATCCAGTTTGGTTGGGAGGGTGTGGTGTGACCCATAGTGGATCCCTGGGAGGGTGTGTGTCAGAATTGGCCATCCTTCTCCAAAACTGGCCAACCTTGGAGTAGAAGATTCTCTCACCTTGGATTTATAGAACTGAACTATCTCCCTCTTTCTCTGCTCAAGTTCCATACCTTCCAACTGTGCAGGGACAGTCCCAATTAATACTCTGTCATCCACCTTCTTCAGCTGTTTTTAAAATATCCCAGTTTCTCCTCTTACTTGCCCCCTTTAACCTCAGCTTACTTCCATTGCTGCAAACTACGTTCAGAGAGCAAACTTAACTCAGCAGGGGGCAGAGGAAGGGAAAGATATTGCCCTTCTCAGTAAGCTCAGGCAAAAGCAAACTGCTGCAGCCTCTCTTTGCTGATGTGCTCTTTCTCATTAATAACTTTTGCCATCTTGACCACATCAGACCACATTCTGATGTTGCTTATCCACATACATCCCTGTTTTCATTTGTGAAAATATATGGCTGGCATTTTGTTTAGTATTTATGAGTTTGTAAGCCAGACTTAGAGATCCAGTGTTGTGTAGTGGTTTGGGCTTTGGACTATGACTCCAAAGACCAGGGTTCAAATCCCCTTTCATCCATGGAAACCCACTGGGTGATCTTGTGCAAGTCACACTCTCTGAACCTCAGTGAGAGTCAAAAGCAACCCCACTCTGAACAAACCTTGCTAAGAAAACCCCATGATAGGGTTGCCTTAAGGTCACCATAAGTCGGAAACAACTTGAAGGCACACAATAACAACATAGCTGGAACTGTACAAAAGGTCAACATTAAAATAGAATTAAACCATTCACAGTATTAAAACAATTTAAAACGTGCAATTAAAATAGTAAAAAGCAGTTTAAGGACAGCACAATTAAAACAATGCAGAACCCTCTTAAATGCCCCCTTTATAAAATATCTTCAGGTCTAAAAGCTTGTCCAAATAAACGAAAGTGTTTGCCCACCAATGGAAGAACAGCAAGAATGTGGCTGTTCTGACCTCCCTGGGGAGGGAGTTCCAGAGCTTAGAGATACAGTAGACAATAAAAAGGCCCTGTCTTGCAACTCCATCAGCCATGCCTGTGAAGGTGATCAAACTGAGAGAAGGGCTTCTCCTAAGGATCTCAGGGTCAAAGCAGGTTCATGTGCGAAGGAGGTATGGTCTGTTAGACAGCCTGGAACTAAGCCCAACAGGCTCTATAAGTCATAAGCAGCACTTTGAATTGTACCATGTTGACTGAGAGATGCTGGGCGTTGTCATCCAAAAATTTAACTTTGGTTTGATGCTAGTGTTAACAGGTTTAAAAAACAACAATAAGGGACAGTCAAAGTTCATGACATGCAGGGTTGACAATCAACCCAACAAGACAACAACAAGGCACACAACAACAACAAGAAGCCGGACTTACAATCTCCTTATTTTGGGGATTCATGTTTATGGTTGTTAATGACTGAATGTGACCCTCAAACCATACCGCTTAAACCTGGCAGTGCACCAACTGGAGGGTTTCCCAGGGACTGCAGAGAGCGAACAGGAAAATAATGTCTGCAGCGCTCTCTCAATCATAGGGAGCATTGAGACTAGCAGTTGCAGCATGACACAAGGGGTCTCTCCAGCTGCCTGTCTCAATGCATGCTGCAATAGAAGAGCACCTTAGCTGTCATTTCCCAGTGCCCTGATCTGCAGTACCTCAGAAACCCTTCAGTTGGGGCATGGCCTGGCTTAAGAGGTAAGATATTTGGGGTGGCATCAGCACAAGTATCTATATGCTCCATCACTGTAGCTACATCTGATGATGCAGGATGTTGGCCATTTATCTTCTACAGCTGTATCACCACCCAGAAGAAAACAATAACCTGGAGTAAGCTAGTGATTTCACAATCACTGGATGGCTTAATTTGGCTTGAAAGAAAAAAAAAATCAAAATTATCAGCATTTACTCACGTCCTGAACTTCTTGAATAAATGGATCTTTCCATTCAAAGACTACAAAAAAGAGCTGGTCACCTTCTGCTTTTGTCCTCCGTTCAATGTAGTTGACCACACTAATCTGATAATAGGAGAAGGAGAGAAATTTGACTTGTTGGTTTTTTTGTTTTGTTTTATTTTGACTATTACTATCATATCACCCACTCATAACCATTAAACAAAAACAAATTTCAATCAAACCAACAACTTATATTTTCAGTCCCTGGTTTTCCTTTTGAGACTGGGATCTGAAATGCAAACTTTGTGGTCACATCTGACTTATTTATGCCATCCAGTCCAGTAATTCTCAACTTTCCTCCCCCTCCAGATGTTTTAGAATTCAACTCCCAGACGCTCCAGTCAACCTGGTTATGATCAGCAACTGCAGGACCAAAAACCAAGAATTACTGATCTAGCCTGATTAATTCTGGAGATCTGAAAAAGCTTGCATACTCTTTGTGACTTTTTTTAAAGTACTTATCAAGGTAATGCCCAGTTGTAGATTGGTGGTGGTTCGGGTTTCTCATGATGTTTTTCCATGACATATTTGCTTTTATGTCTCATAAAATATGCAGCTGAGTTTTTAATTTCTTACTTGTAATTTTTATAGAATTTGAAAGGGTTTTCAGCAGCCAAGAAGCAGAATAGCCCAACTTTCATGGAAGGTCAGGGTAGCTTATCATATTTTTCTTCCAGGAACATTACGGCAAAACTTTTATCTTCCTCCCACTTTAAATAGGTTTTTTTTCTCCAAGCAGGAAAAAGCTTATTCTACAACAGGAGTGTGAAACCGCTGGGGGCAACCTTTCAGGTTAAGTGCTTGAAGCTCACATTTTTTGTTGTTTTTATAGTGGATTTTTAAAAAATTATAACACCTAAGAATTAGCTATATATATTCTAGATTTAAACTAGGTGAAATTAAACATTAATACTTCATTAAGTATTTTAAAATCTGTATATATAATTCTTTTGGGTATGTTGCTGTTTCCAGTGTGCTGACTGGCTGCTTAGGGAACTGACTAACCAATCATGGGTCTGTTGGGCAGCCAATCAGCACACTGGGGGCGGGACCATGTAGATATCAAACATGGTGGCTGGAACTGGAGAGTGAGCAACATGGAGGTGGATGTGGTGTGTGGGTGTGTGTGTTCTGGAGTGCAGGGGTGGGGTGGGAGGTGCAGAACGAGGGGGGAGGGGCAGAACGAGGGGGGGCAAAACGAGTGGGGAAGGGGCACAATGAGTGGGGGAGGGGCACAACGAGTGGTGGGGAGCAGCAGGGGGCAGAACGAGTGGCAGGTAGGTGAGTTAAACCCATCAGCCTACCTCAAAGGGTTGTCATCAGGTTTCCTGGGCATTTGGGGGGGGGAGTTTTTTAATGGCGTATGGTACACCGGGTCCAGCTAGTTCATTCAAATTTCCCCCATTCATGATTAACAAAAAAACAATGCACTCCTAAATGCTTAATATTAAATGTACTGTATATATAAACGAAGCTTATATGTGCTTAAATTGACTTTGACCCATATGATATTGACTACTGATATTGCATTAGAAGGAACAGGCTTCAATGGGACTGAAGTTTGAATGTAAAGCCCTATGCAGGTCAGGTCCAGGTTATATGAAGGCTCGTTCGTATTCTCCCATATAAGCCTGCCTGTGTCTCAAGATCTTCTAGGGAAGCCCTTCTCTGTGTCTCACTACCCTCACAAGTATATCTTATTAGAACATGGGAGAGGCCCTCCCAGGCTCTGGAACTCCCTTCCTAAAGAGGTTAAACTGGCTCCCTCCTTGCTTGCTTTCTGCAGGCAGGTGAAGACTTTTTTTGTTTCGACAGGCATCTGAGGATTGATTGCCCAGGGGGAAAGGGTGTTTCAGAATGTATTGTATTGTCATTTTCTTTTTAAAGGTTGTGATTTTAATTCTGTTGTTAGTTTAATTATATTTTTAATTTTTATAAGTACAGGTGATTAAAAAGCAAACCAACAGCACTTCTCTCAGGTATGTCCTGGTTCCCAGAAGGATGCAGTTAATCACTACAAATATATATAATTATTAAACAATTAACAAACAGGATTGAAATATCTGACATAAGCCAAACATTTCAGGTTCTACCTTCTTCAGTCACTAAAGATGAAAATGAACTGCATACAAGGTGGTGATTTAGAACACCTCGTTTCCAGCATTCTTTAGCAGATGATGGTATTACTCTCCAAGTTGAGGCTATGTGGCATTAGGGTCTTATGTCTATAGATCTATAACTTTTCCGTTTTGTCCAAAACGTCTGAAGGAGAAGGCACCTTAATACCAAACAAGGACAAATGAGAGAGGCTGTGATGTGCAGAGTTGAAATATCTGGCTCTGGTTGTTCTAGCTTCCTGGTCAGGATTGCAGACTTGTGGTTCTGGAAGCATGTTTGCAGTTCTATGGTAGTTTTGCCCACATATTGCAGATGACATCCTGTATGTCTGCATTCAACCATATACATAAGATTGCAGGACTGGCAGGTGATGTGTTAACACAGTAGGTCTTGCATTAATTAACTTTTATAGGATGTGAAATATTTAGCTGAACCATTTCTAAATATTTCTAAGCAACCTTGGGTCCTGGACTGGGGAAAAGATGATGATAATGATGATGATATTATTATTATTACTACTATTACCTCCACTACCAGCAGCAGCACCACCAGTGAATTCTAGCCAGAGTTGAGTCAAACTGGGAGCAAACCATTGCTTTAGAGAATTTGATACAGGGTCAGCACATGGGAGCCCTGGTGGCGCAGTGGTTAAATGCAAGTACTGCAAGCCACCACATTGCAAGTTCGATTCCAGCGGGCTCCAAGGTTCATTCAGCCTTCCATCCTTTCGTAGGTCGGTAAAATGAGTACCCAGCTTGTGGGGGGCAATTAGCTAACACACATTGGAAATGGCTTAACGCAGTGTAGATGTGTAAATAGCTATTGCTTAAAACAATTTGTAAGCCGCTCTGATTGCCTTGAGGCTGAAGAGCAGGGTATAAATAAATAAATAAAATGTGTTGTATGCTTTTAAAAGTTTGCTTGCTTCCAGTTTGCTCTGCCTATTTATAAATGAGTGGGTCTTACAAAGACAACAAGAATCTTGAGCACTTCAAGTCTTATCCTAAGGAAACCTTCTAAGAACTGTTGCTAGAATTTTTACTGCTTGGAAAAATGGGGAATCCACGAGGAGGAAGATGGTGAAGGCAGCACAAATGGTGTGGTGCACCTTCTGTCATTCTAATAAGGCTTTAGCAGTTCATAAAGGTGACACTCCACTCCACTCCACTGTGTAGCAAGCCCTGGGTGACATGTACAGGCTCCCCATCAGTCTCCCCTGTGCTTGTTTGCCTGATAGTGCAGTCAAAAAGCCTCATGAAGGTCATGATTACCTCCTGTCTGAATTCAACTGTCTCCCTGCTATCTTCTTCTTTCGTTTTCACCAAAGACATTTTGACCCAGGTTCGGAAACCCCCGGAGAACTTCCAGCTCGAGTAGGAGCTCTCACACACCTTCATGAATTCTGATTTGTTAGGACTGCAGGAAGAAGAGGTAGGGTCACTTTGGGAAATGAAAGGAAGTCATAATCCTTTGCTACAATGACCTTTGGGGGGAGAAAAATAATTAGTGAGTAGTGTTATTGGTATTCAGACCAGCTCCTTTGGTAATGGATATTGCTCTAAGATCCCCTATTTAATAATATTTTGCATTATGTAGTTCATTTAGATCTTCAGACCACCTTACTGTTTTGATACAATCCACAATAGCTTTGCTAAGATAGGTCGGTAGTATTAGACCCATGCTGAAGATATGAGAAGAGAGCCAATGTGGAGTAGTGGTTTGAACGTTGGACTCCAGCTCTGGAACAGGGTTCAGATCTCTGCTCAGCTACTGAAACCCACTGGGTGACCTTGGTCAAGTTGCACTTTCTCAGCCTCAAAGGAAGACAAAGACCTCTGAACAAATCTTGCCAAGAAAACCCCATGGTAGGATTGCCATAAGTCAGAAATCCCCAAACCTATGCAGAATGCTTTCCTTTCTAGCTAGATAGCCACAACTAGCCCTAAGTATCTGGACCTGGAACTCTCTCTGAAATTCTGTATCTTCTACTTCAGTGGTTCTTATGCTATGGTCCGTGGACTCCCTGTGGTCCACAATGTCTTCACAGGGGGGTCCGCAAAGCCTTGAAGGCTCCTCAGTCCTTTCTAAACATGGCATCGGCAGAGGAGCCCTCACATTGTGGTGCACATGGTGTGTGTGTGTGTGGTGTGGGGGTGTAGAATGGTGTGTGTTTGTAGTGTGGATGTGTGTGCGATTGCATGGCGGCGGCAGAGGGACTCTTGCATCCTGTGCATGTGGTATGTGTGTGTGTGGTGTGGGGGTGTTTAACGTGGTGCATGTGTATGTGTAATTGCATGGCAGTAGCGGAGAGGCTCTTACCTCCTGGTGCACATGGTATGTGTGTGTCTAGCGTTGTGTGTGTGTGTACACACTATTGCATGGCAACAGCAGGGGGCTCTCGGTATGAAACTAGCTGTACCTGGCGTAACATATGCCATTATAGTTGATTTGAAAGGTTATATATTAATGTGTCAAATGATCGTACTCTTGACATGTTTCCTAAGTGGCCAATCATCAGAGTGGGAACAGAAACACACCAAACCATTTGATATATATAGATAACTGTGTATGTTACGCCGAGTATAGCTAGTTATGTTGTTGTTGTTGTTGTTGTTAGGGTTTTAAATCTTGAGTTAAGTCTTGGGGGTCAGGAGCAACAAAAATATTTAAAGGGGGTCCCTGGTAAAGAAAAGGTTAAGAGCCACTGATCTACTTAGTTATATGTGTGTAAATAATATCTCCTGGCCCAACACCCCAACCCCCCCTTAACAGTCAGCAGCAGCCGGTGAAACAATTCTGTTCAGCTGCCAATCAGGACAGAAGAAGGATGATACTTCCAGGCCCTCCCACCAGCGAGCAAGGCTGAAGCAAGGAATTGCGACAGGAGTTCTGCTTCTGATTGTTCCAGCATCGCTTGCTGTGGGTGGGGGGAAGAGGCTGGAAATGTCACCTTCCTTGCACCCTAAGGGGCGGTTGGACAGTCGTCCTTTCCCTGTGCAGCTGTTGGCTATTAAAGTGAGCCTGGAGAGCATTTATGGAATCTGACAGTAAGGCTACTTCGTCTTCCTGAAATCTAGATCCATAACTCTGTATTATGAACTGTAACAGCAATATGTTTAGCCTGGAGAAGAGAAGGTTAAAAGGGGACATGATAGCCATGTTTAAATATTTAAAGGGATGTCATATTGAGGATGCAGCAAGCTTGCTTTCTGTGGCTCCAGAGACTAGAACATGGAGCAATGAAAAAAGATTCCACCTAAACATCAGGAAGAGCTTCCTGATGGTAAGAGCTGTTTGACAGTGGAATGCACTGCCTCGGAGTGTGGGGGAGTCTCCTTCTTTGGGGTTTTTTTAAATAGAAGCTGGATGGCCATCTGTCAGGAGTGCTTTCATTGTATATTCTTGCAGGGCAGGGGGTTGGACTAGATGGCCCTTGTGGTCTATTCCAACTCTACAATTCTATGATACAGAATGCCAGCCACTGTTTCTAATTGCTTTTGAGCTGCCTTGGATCCTTTATAAGGAGAAAAGCAGGATATAAATAAAATAAATAAAACATGAATATACACATACAATACAAAGTTGCTTTATAATGAGGGTAGCAATGAATGTACTGTATAATAAAATCAGGACCAGCCCCACTGAGTCCTCCCTAGGTTTCAGTCCCTGTATATTAACTACAGGGGCCTCTGAAAGTGCATACAGGAGACATATTTAAATGACACACCAACAGCAGGGAGATTAGAGTTGTGGCCTTCAAATATTCCATGAAAACTGAATTAGACTTTCCATTGTATTTTCTTCCAAAACGTTAGTTAGTTCCCACGATGGCTCTTTCTGACAGATATATCCAGACATATTTTCATTGCTGAGTAATAAGTGCTTGCTTAATCAGCAACCACATGAGTTTCCCTATATCACAAGCTGAAATAGCTGCACTAGAATCCTCAGGCTTTGCTAGTACACAAGTCACCTTGTGTCGGCAGCTCAGAAGCTGTAGAGAAAATAATTTGGGCCAGAGCTCTAAACTGCCCAGACCCTGGGAGCCAGCGTGGTGTAGTGGTTTGAGTGATGGACTATGACTCTGGAGACCAGGGTTCAAATATCCGCTCAGCCATGAAAACCCACTGGGTGACCTTGGGTGAGTCACAGTCTCTCAGCCTCAGAAAACCCCTATGATAGGTTCATCTTAGGGTCGCCATAAGTTGGAAATGACTTAAAAGGCACACAGCTGCAACAACTCTTGCAGGAAATACCTCTCAAGATACTTAAAAGATGGTTACTTTATTAGAAAAAAGGTCCACTGCATTTTGGCCTATGTACACCTCCAAGGCCTTCCCCAGGGTCTATTTAGAATCAAAGTTCAGAAATTTCTGGACCAGGAATTCTCAAACTATTTACTGGACAAGTAAAAACAGGGAAGCAAAGCCTGAAGGGTGTTTCATTTTCATAATCCTTGAAGGAGATTATTTTTTTCTGAAAGGGTACTGCTATGCAAAAAGTAGGACTCTGGTGCAAACTGTTATCTAATCATACTAATAAAACAATCATCTTTTGATTATCTAGAGATGTCTCCAACTTCTTCTGGATGGGAAGCATCCAGTGGATTCTACTGGATGCTTCCCAGTTTCTGCTTCTTTTGCAGTACAGTGGGCCCTCAGTATCCACTAGGGTTTGGTTCCAGGTCACCCAATGGATGCTCAAGTCCCATTATATACAATGGCACAGTAAAATGGTGTCCCTTATATAAATTGGCAAAATCAAGGTTTGCTTCTTGGATTTTGAAAAAAAAAATATTCTCAAGTCGTGGGTGGTGGAATCTGTGAATGGCAAATCTGTGGATAGTACCCTTGCACATGGAACCAGCATCAGTACCTGGAAAGATCAAGCCATTTCCCAGAGGTACCCAGGGTTACACACACAAAGCCAGCAAATCTCCTTGCAAAGAGCCCACAGAAGCCTGGAGCTGGTTTTCTGGTGGTAACAAAACAGTTCAACAGTCTCTCCTCCCTCACCTTCTTGAATCCTACAAGACAATTTCAAGAATTTCAGGGGAGCCCTGGTGGCGCAGTGGTTAAATGCCAGTACTGCAAGCCACCACGTCACAAGTTTGATTCCAACCGGCTCCAAGGTTCACTCAGCCTTCCATCCTTTCGTAGGTCGGTAAATTGAGTACCCAGCTTGTGGGGGGCAATTAGCTAACACATTGGAAACTGTTTAATGCAGTGTAGATGTGTAAATAGCTATTGCTCAAAAACAATGTGTAAGCTGCTCTGATAGCCTTGTGGCTGAAGAGCGGGGTATAAATAAATAAAAAAATAAAAAAAATCAACCTGGAGAGCCGCAGTCGGAGCAATACAGGAGGGACCATTGCCAGGAAATTTGAAGCTAGTTAAACAAGGTCAGGAGAGCCAGCATGGTGAAGTGGTTTGAGCACTGGACTACGACTCTGGAGACCAGGGTTTGAATCCCTGCTCAGCAAATGGAAACCCACTGGGTGACCTTGAGCAAATCACTGAGACTTAAAGGCACACAATAACTACGAAGGTCAACAGAACAGAAAGCACACATAACACACCACACAGAGATAATTTGGGGGTAATTTTACAATATTTTGGATACACACATGCCTGTTTTAGAACCAGCAGAGATATTTATTTAACAAGGAAATAAAACAGCAGTTAAGTTCCATTTTGTTGTTGCTGTGGGCCTTCAAGTCACATCCAACTTATGGCGACCCTACCACAGGGTTTTCTTGGCAAGATCTGTTCAGTTGAGGTTTCCCCTTGCCTTCCTCTGAGGCTAAGAGACTGTGACTTGCCAAGGTCACCCCGTAGGTTTCTATGGCTGAGTGGATTTGAACCCTGGTCAACTCCAGAGTCGTAGTCCAAATCTCAAAGCACTACACCACACTGGTGCTCAGGTTCCAGTTTAGTCCCATGCTCATAAAGGCCAATAAAGGCTTCCCCTGGGTCTAACATTTAAAAATGCAGCAAAATTTCCATGGCTGGGGGTGAGTGGGTAATTTTTTTAAAAAATAAATAATCTGAGGAGGCACAGCAGGGGTACAGGTGTGGCCTTCCAGGATCCTCCTGCAGGGGGGGCACATTGCCCCCCGAAACTAGGCAGTTGTCCACCACTGTTGTAAAGCATCAGAACTTTGGTCCAGCCTATACTGCAGCATTAGAAAGATAACTGCCCACTTTCTATTATTTTACCTTTGAACATATAGCATACAGAGTTCGACATCATATTTTATTTATTTATTTATTATACCCCCCTCTTCAGCCACAAAGATGCTCAGAGCAGCTTACAAATTGTTTAGCAATAGCACTTACACATCTATACCACTTTATGGCACGAGGCACTCTCTAAGTGGTTTACAATGTGTTAGGTAATTGCTGCCAACAAGCTGGGTCCTCATTTTACCAACTTATGGAAGGATGGGAGGCTGAGTCAACCTGGAGCCCCGCAAGATTGAACTCACAACATCGTGGCTGCAGTACATGCATTTAACCATTGCACCATCAGGGCTCCCTAAGTATGGACACATACTTGATATTTGCTCATTTTTCTTGAAGTTTATGCATAAATGTTTTCTTATTGCTGTTTTTTTTTCTTGCTGGCCTTTTTTTTTAACCAATTCACTTTCACTTCTTTTTAAAAATTTGGTTTTCCTCTAATATGATTTCCCATCGTCATTCATTCAAATTTGTCCAACCAGTCTTGTGTATTTTTTTTACTCAGACGTTACAGACACTGTGCAATAAGTGCCTGCAACATTTGCACAGCCCCTGTATGTACAGCATTCAGAATGGCAACAAACGCAATAGCTATGGCAGGAAAGAAAGAACAGCATCTTTCAACACCGCTTCATTTCAACAGTTCCATGTTTGGAAAATGCAACTAGCCTGGCCAATCCCATAAGCACCTCTTTAAGAAGAGACTTTCAACTCTTTGCCAACAACTGAATAATTGATGTGAATTTGTTTGGGTTTTTTTGCATTTTTTTAAAATTGTATCATCTGGAAAGGCCTTTTATTAACATAATGGTAAAGCAGTTGGTTTCCACTCTCCCTTTAATTTCCATTCAAGTTATTTACTTAAAGAGACTTCTGATGGAAATATGATTAAGCTGGAATTAATGTTTTCCACAAACTGCTTACATGGGTGTCTTTGCTCTATTATCAGGCCTGGTTGGGCCTCTTAATTATTCAGTCTCAGCCACTATGGTTTGAAAGCCTCTCCATACTCTGGCTAATTGTGGGTTACCAAGGCAGCCAAGTATGGGATGTGGAGAGCCTAAAAAAAGAAGTGTGGATCCTAAAGCATGATTCACACTAAGCTTAATTTATATGGCAAGCTTCTAAAGAGGCTATTACCCTGAATGTATGGTACTTCAGATGCAGCGTCTAAAAAACAGAGCACTTGCAGCCTGCTTTAAAGGCCCCATGCTGGCAGCTGCTTAAATGGATCATACTTTCTGAGTTTGGGGCGATTCCTTTTTTGGAGAGCCACAGGCAAAAAAAAAAAAAAAAGGAACTTTCTCAAGCTCTGCTTTCACCTTATTGAAGAGGACAAACCTCCACAACTGCTTGCAGTATAAGTGGATGTGTAAAGTCATGGATTGCTTCCCTACTCTTTCCCAATTACAATTCCCAGGCAGAACCTTGGGGTTTAGTTTGGTCTGATATACATCTGATACAAACTTGCAGGGAAACAATGCCCATAAATCAATACAACAATATACAAATTTCAGTTCAATAGTTCTCAGAGCCCAGAGTTCTCCTAAGCCTCTAAGACTGTTGATAAAATCCGTGAGCTTTTCTCAATGCTATTTAAATCCTGTGATTCTTTTATGCTGACATTATAATTCTGAGGATTTTATTTTCCTTCTTTTTTGCATGTATATTTTGTTTTACTGTTAAGATTTTTTTGTAAATCCTGAGAATACACTTGAAGGCTGGCATATAAAAAAAAATACTAATATATTTAATACATAAGTAAAAATAAATTATTATCCTGTAGTGTAGACGGAAAGTTTGGAATGAAACTCTTTCTAGCCCTGAAGAGTTTCCAGTTTTTGAGGAATCTGGGAATGAATTTTGAGGGGTTGTCTAAACAGCAAAAATGCCCCTCGTGGAATGCAAGGAGAAGATGACCTGTCCTAAAGGGAATCCATACTGTTTTGCCATATTGTGAAGGAGAGGAGCCAAAAATGGCAAAAACTCTGCAGGAAAAGCTCCCGTAGCTTTTCCTGGAGTTTTTTAAAAAAACAGCTAGGGGGATGCACATTCCCACTTGTTGGGACAAGCAATTCAATCTGAATCACTTTCCCATACAAGAGGAAGTACGCACCTGATTGGCCGGATGAGCGAGGGGGCAGGGCTTGCTAACAGGGCAAACGCTCACTGCTATCATATTGGATTTTCGCCTCAGCAAGCGATTGCTAAGCCAATAAAACAGGGTTTTGTTTTATCTTCTTCTTTTTTCTTCTTCTTCTTTTTTTTTTTTTTTTTGTAAAGGTGAATTGTTGCTTATGTGCACCGTGGAAATAGGGTTTCTAAAAAAAAAAAGTTTGGTGGCGGCAGATTTAAAAACATGAGTAATTCACTTGCAGCCACCATCTTGGCTAGAGGGCATGTGAAGTTTATGGAGGCTCAAAAACCATTAAGACAAGCAGCAGCTGTTGTGACTTGCTGTTACTGTGGCGCAATCTGTTTCTTTTGACCTCGTATAGACAACCCCTGAGTACAGGTATCTGAAGTGATTCTCAAAGGAAAGAAAAATTAAGGAGACTACAAAGACAGTTCGAATATATAACAACCAACCTGAGGTATTTATCTGCTAAGGAGAATAAAAACCGGGGATATCACTGAGAGAAAGGGAGACCCTATTTGCGGGTCTGTTCCGTTCCCCCCTGGGCTCTTCTCCACTTGGGGCAGCATGGGCACCACCATTCTCGTCTTCCCTTCCCGGCCTGCTCTGTGGGCTGGGGAGGGGTGTGAAAAAGAAATCCAATCAGGACAGGTCAGCCCTGCCCTAATTGGTTGTTTTGAGGGAGGTAGGACATTGTTGCCTTTTGCAGCAATTTTGTGACATTTTGCAGCAGTTTTGCAGCAGTGTGATTTACGACGCAGTGGCTGGGTATATAACCTGGTTGACGTGCCAGATCAGCCAGTGGCTCTTCAGGAGCCAAAACCCACCCACCATCCCTTTATATCTTGTTATAGGTTGTAGGTATTTTGTAGCATGTATTTACTATTTGTCACAACTTTGGGGGGCGGTTGGCATGGGTCCTGATCCAAGGTCATCAATAACGGGGGATCTCCATCAAGTTCATTGTCAAGTTCAAGTTCACAGTGCCCCTGGCCTCAATGGTTGGTGAGGAGGGGGAGTGTGAGGAATTGGCAATCAAGCGGGAGCCTGCCCAGGACTCCTCCCCCTTCATTGTGGTGTCAGTGATGGACCAACAGTGGTTTCATTGACCAACATTTGGGTTGGTCGATGTCTGGATTCAGACCCATGTGATTTGAGCCAACCATTGCAGCTGTTATCAACAAAGTTGTGGCCTTTATTGCCAATATATACAATCATCATGTATCAATATATCTTTCCAACTTATATATATTGTGTCTGTCATTATTTGCGGAAGAGGCGCGAGGGGAACACATCCGACCTGGACACGCAAGGAGGGGGGGAAAGCCAGTGGCCAAATTGGGTGAAGGAGGTCTATTCAGCTTCCAACTGGGGCACAGTGGTTGACATTTCCACTCCTCTCCGGCCAGCACACAAGGCTATAACAAAGACTTGTGACAGGGATCTGCTTTTGATTGTTGCAGCCTTATCTGCTGGCAGTAGAGGGGTATAAGCATCATTTTCATTGTGCCTGACTGGAAGCTGAATAGGGACTCCTTTGCCCAATCTGGCTGCTGGCTCTTAATGGGATGGCATTAAGAGCCAGCAGGCTGGGATGACATTTACATAGGTTTACAGTAAGACTACATAGTCTTACTGAATATAGGTAAGTTATAGATCCATAATTCTAGAATACAAATCTGTAATGGCAACACTGAATACCAGGCTAGGTTTTGGGGGGGGGTAACTATTTTGGAAAATACCAAGGAAATGAAACAGTTTAAGATCCACTAGTTATTTTATTTGGAAACAAAGTTTGTGGTTCTTCAGGAGGATATGGAATGATCATACATCCATTAATTGATGCTACAATAGCAATCAATTAGCTATAAATGGAAACAAAAAGTCCCTTCTTGACAAGAAAGGAGGATATGGGTATAGGATATGGTACACATGTAAAAATATACTCACGTTTCAGAATCAAGGGGAGGTAAAGAGAATAGCAACCTTACTGAAAATTGGCCTATTCTTCTTTCTCTTTGGAACGTTTAGGCACAGGATAATTTGCAACCGTACATTATTTGAAATTCTGAGACACAAATGGGAGAAACAGCAGCTAGATATGCTTGCTTGCTTGCTTATTTCTTTTTTATTATTATTACTACTGTGCAATCGTACTGTGGATTGCAAAAAATCTCAGAGGCCATAGCACTTTTTTGGTCCTCCTCCTCTGAGGGCGGAGAACATGATACACCCTTGGAGAAGGAGGCCCAACATCAAAGGTTTCCTCTGTGAGGCTGTGGCAAAGTCTGTAGCTGATGCTTCTCTGAAGTTGGAGGGTAAAAAGGAGATGGCCCTGATGTGTTTGGAACAAGCTGTGGGTATGCAGGAATCCAAAGTCGTCCCACGTCCCTGACATGACCATGAGACTGGGAAAGAAATACACCAGCCCTGAGGCTACTGTAGTTCATGCCCCTCACACACTGAAATCATTCACCTGCCATGGGAAGGACACGTTTTTTTTATAATAACCCACCGAAAATAACAAAAAGAAAATAACCTTTCAGCCTTATTTGCATGAGTCATCAGGATATTAGAAAAGACAGTTCCTCCATCTTGGTTGCCCCCTCCCCCTCAAGGGTATAGCTATGGGCCGGGCAGAGAGGGGGAGAGATGAGGGCATAGTGCTCTAAATAAGATAAGAATTCTTCCCCCCCCCCATGAAATTTTCCTTTAGCCCTCAAATTTCTAGCATTGTGATAACTTAAAATTTCAGTTTGAAGATGAAAAATTATTGAGGAGACTCAAACCGATTTGGATGGCATGCTTACCTGTTCTATAACAAAGAAATGGTTCATAGAGATTTCAATAATCATTTCATAAGGAGAGCATTGCTAAAAGTATGGAAAAAATACAATAGACTTTGTCCAAATATTCCATTATGGGTGTGGTGCACAAAGCCTTCTTCGGTAGAGAAGGATTACCATCTAAGAAGTGGATTACATATAAAGATATATTAATAGTGGTAGGGGGAACTGCATGGTGAAATCACAGGAAGAGCTAAGGAAGGATGAAATACTATGTCATTGGTATCTGTATAAGCAATTAAAAGAAAGGTATAAGATGGATTCTAAGTTGCAGGGAATAAATACAAAAAAGTCAGAATGGGAGAATATAACTCAATACGGAAATAAAAATATAATTTTAAGATTTTACAAATTATTACTAAAATGGAGTATGGAAGAAGAAAGTGAAAGAAAATATGATTTGATGGGCCCAGAATGTAGGACATGCTATAGGATTAGAACAAAGGGAAAGGATATGGACTGTGCAAATAAAACAAACCTCTTGTCAAGACATAAGAGAAAACTTATATAAAATGTATTTTAGGTGGCATCTATCACCACATCAATTGTCCAAAATGTATAAGAATGTATCAAACAACTGCTGGAAGTGTAATGAAAACAACGGAACATTCTATCATTTGTGGTGGAGTTGTAAGGCTGCTATAAAATACTAGAAAGAAATTCAAAAAACTATTGAAGAAATATTAAATGTCCATATCCCTTTCGAACCAGAGGTATTCCTATTGGGAATGATAGAGAGAAAAGTGGAGAAAGAGCATGGCAAACTTCTTTTTTTATATGTTGTCAACAGCAAGGATGGTATATGCAAGATTATGGAAAAACAAAGAGCACCCTACGATGGATCAATGGCTGGAAAAACGATGTAATTGGGCTAGATAGACTTACAATGCTCCTAAAGGGGAAAAGTATAAAAAAACATATAGATGATTGGAATAAAGTGTCAAAATATTTGGAACTCAGATGGGGCAAAATATCGGCAATCAAGATATAGAGACAAAGAGATAATATATTTTTATAAATATGAAGGGGGGGAAAGATAGATCTCTCATAAGAATAAGACAAAGATGGATAAAGAATAAAATAAAGAAGGATAAAGTAGGATCAGAGGAAAAGGAAGAATGGGTATATGTTATAGGGGTTTAGAGAAGAAGGGGGATATATAGATTGGTATAAATATGGTAATATGGTAAATTGGTATAAATATGGTAGATAAATGTAACTGGTTGAGAAAGACAGAAAAAAATGAATATATGAAAATAACTGAAGCATACATTGTACATTGGTGAATAAGATGCACTAAGCATTGACTCAAAGAATGGGGCCGGTTCCACAACAGGAAAAAGTTCGCAAGATTCCGGATTACCGTTCTTTCGCATCAGGAGTGCATAAATCACACGACTCCTGGCATTTTCGGATGATGAAGCCAGATCCAGCAACTTTCTGTTTTCCTTAGTTCACACAAGCAAAGGTGGGGGGGATCGCCTCCAGATGATTAAAGCCAGGCAGGAGGCAGAGAGGGAGCAAGGAGAGGGTCATGGAGACCATAAATAATGAGAGGAAAGAACACACACACACACACACACACACACCAGCGAAGCAGCGAAGCATCTTCCCACCCCCCAAAGACAGACAGGAAGGGCTCGATTTTCCAAAGTGGGTTGCAAGCAGAAGGAGGGTGAATTTCTTCTCTCCAACCCCTCAGTCTATTCGAATAAAGCAGAATGGTCACTCCAACCAATCAGGATTCGGCTCTGCTCACAGTAATTCAAAAAGGCAGATGCCAGTTTACACGATCCTTAGTTCCCACGATAAATTATGCGCATTTTCACGAACTTAATCAAAAAAATGTGGAAAACTAGCAAAAGCTGATACTGTGCAACTTATGGGGGTTTTGCACCCCCTCCTTCTGAAAAGGGTTTTCAGAAGAACAGTTTAGGCATCCAAAGAAAAGGGGCAGGCCCAGTTACCAAGATAATGTGAACACACCAAATACAAGAGTTCTGGTACATGCCTTTCTCACTGTCTCACTTGCTACATAGCTAGAAATTTGCAGACTGAAGGGAACTTTCATTGGAGGAAGCAGAATTCTTATTGGTTTTGCCCAGCCTGTAGATAGATCCCTGTTCTGTCTCCCTTGTGAAACAGCTCTGCCCTCTTTGGAAATTAGAAATGAGGACATTTTCATGAAACATGCTTAGGAGTGTCTGTGTGTGAATTTTTAAATTCATTTTGAAGATTAAATTTTAAAAAGTAAGGCACAAGAAAAAACAACTCTTTGGAGAACACTGTGGAGCAGAGGAGCAGTAACTTTATCCATAATTCAGTAGTGAGTAGGGATTTGAAGCTGAGTCTCCCCAGTCTTTTTGCTTTAAAACACAGCATGTGGAGACTGTGAATCTTGCTCCAAGAATCTTGTCTGGGAGTTCCCCTTTAAAGTGAAGAGGGGGGTTGCAGGCAGTGGTGGCAGCAGAGGTGTGTTTGCCTCATTGGTCCCCAAAATCTGCCTACCCTTGCACATCAACTATTTGGACGCCAGGGACTGGGCAGAAGTCTGAGTGAGATGTAACAAGAAGGCAGACTTCTGGATTACTTCCAGCAGACTGGCAAGGGCTTCTGGTTCACACGTTTCAAGCAACTAAATTAGGTTGCTGAGAAAGGTTGCCTGGAAGAAAAGCAAGAGTGGGGTTTTATGCAAAAGGACTTACTGGTTTCTTAATTCATATATCTGCCACAGCTGCCATGAGCCAACAGTGTGATGCGGCAGCTAAAAAGGCCAATGCAATTTTGGGCTGTATCAATAGAAGTATAGTGTCTAGATCAAGGGAAGTAATAGTGCCACTCTATTCTGCCTTGGTCAGACCTCACTTAGAATACTGTGTCCAGTTCTGGGCACCACAATTCAGAAAGGATATTGACAAATTGGAGCGTGTCCAGAGAAGGGCAACTAAAATGGTGAAAGGTCTGGAAACAATGCCTTATGAGGAGAGACTTAGGGAGCTGGGTATGTTTAGCCTGGAAAAAAGACGGTTTAGAGGCGATATGATAGCCCTGTTTAAGTATTTGAAGGGATGACACGCTGAGGATGGAGCAGGCTTGTTTTCTGCTGCTCCAGAGACTGGAACACGGAGCAATGGGTGCAAGCTCCAGGAACAGAGATTCCACCTCAACATGAGGAGGAACTTTTTGACAGTAAGAGCTGTTCGGCAGTGGAACACACTCCCTCGGAGCGTGGTGGGGTCTCCTTCCATGGAGGTCTTTAAACAGAGGCTGGATGGCCATCTGTCAGGGATGCTTTGATTGTGATTTCCTGCGTGGCAGGGGGGTTGGACTGGATGGCCCTCGTGGTCTCTTCCAACTCTGCAATTCTATGATTCTATGATTTCAAGCTACTAATGGGAACTGGGTCAAGCTAGGCACACCTCAAGTCTTGTGAGAAGAGAGCCTCTCGCAAGAGTCCTAGGCTCCCACAAGATTTGGCATCTTGCAGGAGCCCAGGATTCTCATGAGAGAACCCCCATCTCACAATACTTGAAGCAGTCCTTTAGACATAGGCCCACCTCAGGTTCCACTTGCCTCAGCCACTCAGGCCTGGAAAGCTGAGAGCAGAAAGACTAGGCACCAGCCACGCTCACAACAGATGGATCTCCCGCAGCAGCATTTGGTATATAATTTAAGACCATTTTGCTGTATACCAAATGCTCAGGGGTTGGCCTGTTGTGGGTATGGCTGACACTTGCTCTTCCCACTCATGCTGGTTCAAAAAATATGGGATCTGGGACACCCCCTATTGCCCCACCAAATATGGGATGTACTGTATGGGATTCTTGGGAACCCTAAACTGGCCTCTCTCTTCCTGCCACACTTTTGCAGCTTCCCCCATTGGTTGGTCTTGGATTTCAAATAAAAACCAAAGTAGATCCTGTAAGCTTGGAATCCCTCTACCCCACCTGCACATGATGCCATGTTTCCTTGCAAGAGAGTAACAGAAATAATGTGAAGGGCTGTACCTGCTGAGGAACTCCTGGAATGAATTAAAAAGAAGGTAGTCTATTGCACTGAAATCCTGGTCTGTCTCATTTAGGTGGAACTGCATGAAGACCAGTTCCCGTTTCTTTACATCCCGAGGTCCTTCAACAATAATGGCGTGTTTCTACAGGTGTAAGGAACAGAAAAGGTACATGGAAAGAGGAGTCAGACAAGCAAACAGGGAATCTTTGCCTCTTGTTTCAACATACTGTATGTGTCACAGAACTGATCAAGCTGAGGGAATTGTCTGGTGTTTTAAGGCAACATCAACAATGGATATTCAAAGCTCCCACTTCCTTCAAATATCTATGTCAATCGCAGGAATAAAGAAAACATCACTGGAAGCAAAACAAAAAAGAAAATTCACATGGCACTGCTTGCTGTTAAGCCCAACACAAAAGGATGTCACCTTGTGATGGCTTCCTTAATAATTGAGGACTCTTCAAGCTGAAAGAGGCTTGGAATTTATCAGACACTAGTATTGGACTACGACTCTGGAGACTAGGGTTTGAATCTCTGCTCAGCTGTGAAAACCCACTAGGTGACTTTGGGCAAATCACACATTCTCTGTCTCAGAAAATCCTATGATAGGTTCACCTTAGGGCTGCCCTAAGTCCGAAACAACTTGAAGGCACACAACAACAACCAAATCAAACACTGTGGTCCAAAATATTTATTTATTGGATTTATATCCCAAGATGGGATTCAAGATGGCTGGCTGTCCAAGGACTAGTTCTAGTCCTAAAACTATCAGCTGCAGTTCCTGGCAGGTTTCCAGAAAAGAACAGTTTCATGTGCACTGACACAGAGCATTTCAGCCAGCTCAGGACAGCACATACGGAGAGACAATGACAGCTACCATTCTCCCTGCTGACAATGTGTGCGCATTTGCCAACAGAGTACACAGGACTTACATGCATACCAATTTACATGTATACAGCTTTTCCACAGAATGGGCAGCAGGGAGGTAGCCAGGGTGCATGGTAGGGGTGGGAAGAAAGTAGTGTAGCCCCACAAACCATTTATGTGTGCTTTGAACTCATATGCAGGATTAATATGAACACCTCCATTATCTAACCCCATCTTATTTATTTATTGACTATCCGGCTTTTCTCCCAACACGGGATCCAAAGTAGCAATCCAGACATTACTGCTGTGGGAGTATGAAAACAAAGGCCCAAGTGTTGGCAGAGGTTCTAGCCAATAGGTATCTGTACCATGTATAGTCAAAACCAGTCAATCAGACTGCATCCTTTCTTAAAAGCGTTAGACTGAATATTATGCAATCTAATGAAGTGCATACTAATAAGACAGATATATCATGCACATCATTAGCAAAGGACATTGCTCACCATAACCTAATTCACATCACTGTAATAAATGAGCCTGAAGAATTACATGACCTTCCAATGTTGTTTCAAATATCTCCAAGTGATGCTTGGGAAGGAAACAAATGAACAAAGACAACAAGGAAAATTTCACAAGGCTCCTCAACTACACAGGGCAATAGACTTCAGTCCCTTGTTAATTATTACCTCGGTTTTATTAGTAAAAGGAGCTGTGTAGTTAACTCTCTGTGTCATGCATTCGATTTCTCCTGGCTGACCCGGGTTTATCAGAGGTGGAATGTAATCATAGTAATGATGCTTGCAGGTCAAGAGTTCAGCCTTGCCTGGGTAGAGGGCAATACCTGTCATGGAAAAGCACTGTTACATTTCCAATAAACTGAGTCGGGTAGAGTTCACTGTAAACTCCGCACAAATAAAACATTACAACTCAAATATATCATTGCTTAAACATAACATAGAAGAACACAGCTTGAAAACTGGGATTGCCAGAATGTTAGGCTGGACCAAAGCTAGGAATGTTACTGATTAAAAGGAACCACTATTTTTTTTAAAACAGGTAACACAATGAGTTATCTTAACGCTGTTTTTATTGTGCCAAAACAAAGGAAACATTCTCTCTGGTTCATCCAAGTGGCCAATTCAGATATTGCACCTTGAAAACAGAAAAATGCAAGACATTAAAAAGCAATCCTCCTTGGCTGCAGCAAGAGGCAACTTGCCATATTGCTCAGATTGTCAGCACACAAACAGTAATGAGCAATCCATCCCTATGGTACTGAAAAGCAATGAATTACAATCATGGCTACTATAGACAAAAAGTAACTGTTCTAGCTTGTTACTGCAAAACGAAACAAGTTGCTTTCTGACTTGGAAATCATAAACTCTGAGAGGGCCGCACAGCTCAATGGTATAGCTCCTGCTTTCCATATGGAACAGAGATGTGGAACTCACCCCATGGGCCAGGTCTGGCACAGGGAAGTACCATGTGACCTGCAAGCTTCTGCTCCTGTAATGCCCAACCAGTGCTCAGAGATAACAGATATGGGACTATTTTAAAGTGTGGGGAGGTGTTCCATGGAACTGAACTTTCATTTGGAGCTTAGAAAGCTGCTGCACTGGGGTTTAGTCTCTGAGCAGCCATGCACAGAATTGAACCATGCCTATCTCTCCCCCACTTCCAAAATTGGAATTTGGCTCCAGGGCTGAAAAAAAGATTCTCCACCCCGATGTACAAGTTCAGTCCCTAGTGGCTGCAGGCAAAGGATCATAGGGAATGGGGGGAGGTTTCTGCCCCATATACAGAGGACTTGCTGATCAGACTACAGCAATTAATTCTATGTGGGACTGCCCATAAATATAGAATCATAGAATTGTAGAGTTGGAAGAGACCACAAGGGCCATCCAGTCCAACCCCCTGCCACGCAGGAATCACGATCAAAGGTATCAAAGTATCAAGGTCTCACGCTGTTTAGAGCTTTAGAAGTAAGCACCTTGAATTTAAATTGGAAGCAAATTCGCAGCCAGTTTTAGACTTTAAAGTTGTTACCCAAGGTACTGAACCTATTTAGGGATAGGGCTCAGTACCTTGGGCAGTTCTTTTAAAGTCTGGACTAAAACCCAGAGCAGGCTCAACGTCCTGCTGACATGGAAGCCATACACTACCACTGCTGAGTGATAAAACCCATTCCATTAAATTTAAACAACATGCAAGTCAGTGGCCAGAAACCTGCTGGTGACATATCTACATATGTGTTTTCCTTTGCATGGGGCACAGGTGGAAGCAACAGCCGGTATAAATAAGACTCAGAATCTATAGCTAGTGCAACATGCAGCAGTGAGACTGTTGACCAGAATACTATATAGACAACATATAATGCCAGTATTAAAGGAGCTGCACTAGCTGTCAATTTAATTCTCGTCTGAATTAAAGGAGCTTGCAATGACAATTAAACCCCCAAACAGCTTGGTATCTTGATACGTGAAGAAGCACTACTCTCTCAATATACCTGCCTGACAACTGAGGTCTGCAGAAGGGGCTTTCTTCTGTGTCCCAACAGTGGGGGCAATACAAACTGGGAGGACATGGGAGAGGGCCTTTTCGGATGTGGCACCCTGACTGTGGAATGCCCCCCTTGGCGATCCAACTGGCATCAACACTGATTTTTTTTCGAGTGCCAAGTTAAAAATGGCTTTCTATTAATGCCTTTAGGATCAAATGTATTTCAGGTTTAAAGTGATTTTAACTGTTACAATGTTGAATATGTTTTTATCTTGTTCAGAGTATTTGTGTTTTTAATCTGGAAATGTTTTAAAATTGTTTATATGGTACAATTTGGTGCCATATAATTTGGTTTATATGGTGATACAGGGCGGGAGTCAGCATGGTATAGTGGTTGGAGCACTGAATAACGTCTCTGGAGACCAGGGTTTGAGTCCCTGCTCAGACAGGGACCCACTGGGTGACCTTGGGCAAGTCAGACTCTTTCAGCCTCAGAGGAAGGCAAAGGCAAACCCACTCTGAACAAATCTAGCCAAGAAAACCCCGTGATAGGTTTGCCTTAGGGGTGCCATAAGTCAGTCCATGGTGCCAAAATCTCCTTTAATATTTGGGAGAATTATTAGCTCAAATAGAAAGCCCGCGAGAGGAAGGTAACTTTGAGAATCTTTTCACCAGTACCAACTGTAGGGGAGACTCCAGTTAAAGTAAAACAAAGTACTTTATTGGAATAATACAGAAACTAAGCTAACATACATGAACATATGTTCTTACGAACCATACAAGGCTAACAGCAGAATAAGGTAGAATGGTTGGATAGATATAGGTCCAGGAAAATAGGGTGATAGCTACCAGTCTCAAAGAGGAGAATTCCATGCAGCAAAGATACTCAGAATTGGTAAAGAGGTAGTTCAGGAATACCTAGCCAGTATAAATCAAGTCTCCAGGGTCAGATGAACTTCATCCAAGGGTATTAAAAGAACTGGCAGAAGTAATCTCAGAACCACTGTCAATAATCTTTGAGAATTCCTAGAGAACAGGAGAGGTCCCAGCAGACTGGAGGAGGGCAAATATTGTCCCCATCTTTTAAAAAAAAAAAAGGGGGGGGAGAAGACCCAAATAATTACTGCCCAGTCATCCTGACATCAATACTAGGAAAGATTCTAGAGCAGATCATTAAACAGACAGCCTGTAAGCACTTAGAAAGGAATGCTGTGATCACTAAAAGTCAACATGGATTTATCAAAAACAAGTCATGCCAGACTAATCTCATCTCTTTTTTTTTTTAATAGGGTTACAAACTAGATAGATGAAGGGAACACAGTGGATGTAGTGTATCTTGATTTCAGTAAGGCTTTTGACCTTGTCCCCTATGATATTCTTGCAAAAAGGTTAGTAACCTGTGGGCTAGACAATGCAACTGTTAGGTGGATTTGTAATTGGTTGACTGACTGAACCCAAAGGAGAGTCACCAATGGCTCCTCTTCATCCTGGAGAGAAGTGACTAGTGGGGTGCCACATGGTTCTGTCCTGGGCCCAGTGCTATTCAACATCTTTATCAATGACTTGGATGAGGGAATAGACGATATGCTTATCATGTTTGCAGAGGACAGGGTCAGAATCCAAAATGACCTTAACAGATTAGAAAGCTGGGCCAATATTAACAAAATGAATTTAAACAGGGAGAAATGTAGGATACTACACTTGGGCAGTAAAAATGAAATGCACAGATATAGGATGGGTGACTCATGGCTTGAGGGCAGCACATGCGAAAAGGATCTAGGAGTCTTAGAGGACCACAAGTTGAACATGAGTCAGCAGTGTGATGCAGCAGCTAAAAAAGCCAATGTGATTCTAGGCTGCCTTAACAGGAGTATAGTGTCTAGATCAAGGGAAGTAACAGTGCCACTCTGTTCTGCTTTGCTCAGACCTCTCCTGGAATACTGTGTTCAGGGGGCTGTGAAGTCTTTTAAAAGCTGAATTACCATTTCTGGAGAGCTCCAGAAAAAGAGATTCAGAAAAAAGGCCAGATAAAAGGGTGCTCCAGGATGTCTGACTGTGTCAAGGGGTTGAAGAACAAGCCTATGGGGGGGGGCAGACAAGCTTTAATTCTAGGCATGTGATATGAGATATTTTTATTATTTTTTCTTCCCCTGCTCATGTTCAGAAACATCTTTACCAAGAAGAACAGCATCATGTCTTAACAATAATAGCAAAGGCAGATTTTGCCCTGACTGCAACTGCCCCAAGCACAGCTCTATCCATTTCCCACAGGAAAAGGTGGAAATCAGCTGCTTTTATGTGGGTGAAAACAAAGGAGTTCACTTAAAAGACATTTGGGGTGAAGGTAAACACGTGCCTTTTCTCTAATGGCATCAGCAATTGACACTCTAGTCTAGGGTTCTAATTGTTGGTCATTCCTTGGCTTCTTTGTCCAGGGCTTTGTTTGTTGGTCATGCTTAGAGCAGGGGAGGGCACCATGCCTTCCAGAGGCCATTGGACACAGACAATAACAACAATAACAACAACACTTCCAGAGCCTTAAGCTTCTCAGGTGAGGGTTTTCTCTTAGTCCCACCACTATCACAGGCTCATCTGGTGAGGACATGGGAGAAAGCCTTCGCAGTGGCTGCTCCCAGTCTATGGGAGTCCCTTCCACAGGAAGCTAGGCTAGGCTGGCATCCTCTTTTCTCTACTCCACCAGCAGACAAAGGCCTTTTTATTTAAGCAGGCTTTTCTTGATTAATTGGTGGTAGGGAGCCTTTTATGGCAGGGGTGGGGAATGTACTGTATTTTTAACTTTACTATTGCATTTTAACTTCATTTTTATTATCAGGTTATTAGTTAAGCTAAGCTTATGTAAACCACCTTGGTTCCCATGTCAGGAGAAAGGCAAGATATAAATTAAATAAATACATTTAATAATTAAAAATAATGTTGCTTTGTTATTTTTATGTTGGTATTTATTTATATCATGCATTTTTCCTAATTAGGGACTCAAAGCAGCTTACAACATAGATTTTCCTTGTTTTTTTTTCCGGGCTGTGAGGCCATATTCTGGAATAGTTTCTTTCTGACGTTTCGCCTGCATCTGTGGATAGTATCTTCATTCTCTGAAGATGCCAGCCACAGATGCAGGCGAAACGTCAGAAAGAAACTATTCCAGAACACGGCCTCACAGCCCGGAAAAAATCCAAGGAAAATCTATGGATGCCAGCCGTGAAAGCCTTCGACTTCACAGCTTACAACAGTTAAAACAAGCATCATTTTAAATCATCACTTCATACAAGAGCTTGAAATGTAAAGTCTCAATAAAATTCAAACCAGTCAAAAGCATAACCATTAAAAAAAGAGAGAGAACAACATGTGGACAATGCAGTACATTATGCAAGGTCCGTTCCCCTGGAGCAGTCAGTCTGCAAAGGCCTGCTGAAACAAAAAAGTCTTCCCCTGCCTGCAGAAAAATAGCAAGGAGGGTGTCAGTCTAACTTCTCTTGGCAGAAAATTCCTCTAATCCCTCCCTCCCTATAACTCTCATAATTCCTTCCCATGGGATATGCTCGTTAGGGCAGATGGGCATTAAGACTCCAGCAATATCTGGAGGATCTTAATTTGCCCACTTCTGCTCTGGCATGTGGCAGAATGCGTCAAAGGGCCCTTATATGTTTGTTATAGGTCTCTGCCATGTTAAAGCTTGCTTAGCTGCTCTGTAGCCATATTGAAGTGAGGCTGGTGTGTGTTGGAAGGGGGTGTTGGAGGAAGTTTGATGGGAACCGAGTTCACTTTGCTGTATGGTAATAGCTTGGTGTATATAGGAAAGACTGCAAGCCTGGGAAGGAGAGGGTGAGTTGCAGAGAGTTCTTAAGAGTGAAACCTATGCTGTATTGTCAGATCTGGCAATGACTTTACTACTGTGCTGAGCTTAACTTCAATAAAGCTTTCATGGATTCATCCTGAAGCCTCTTCATTGAGTTGGGTAAAGACAGGGCATCACAGGAATGCTGGGAACTGGCTTTTACACACAAACACACTACATTTATTGCATCAACTTGTGAGCAGAATTAATTTCTACAAGTGATTCCTAAATTTTCCTGGTTGCTGTGAAAGGAATTCCACAGCACCACCTTCTGGAACCTACTAGCTAGAGTGAGAGCAGAAACACCATTAAACAGCATTTACACACTCCTATCTGGCACAGTCAGCTGACAAAGTGACCATGATTAATGGTATCAAAAGTCACAGAGACACAAGAAAATCAAAAGGGTCACACCGTCCCATTCTTCCTCCTAATACAGGCTACCCACCCAAGACAGTTGGGCAGCTTCTTTTCTGTTTCCCGTCTGAAGAAAAGCCTGTAATGGATCCAGAGCAGAAGTAGCCTTTCGGATATGTTGGACTACAACTCCCAATATTCCTTTACAACAGCTATGCTGGCCAGGGTGGATCAGAGCCACAGTTCAGCAACATCTAGAAAGCCACACTTTGCTGTCATCAACCTAGATAACCCCATCCATGCCAAAGCCTGGACTAGAAGTACAGTAATAAATCCCTGCTTGCGTGACCTACCTACAAAAACAGGCAAGCTGGAACATGTATTGGTCTGTTTGTTTCATTTTTATATGTTCTTGTTGTTTCATACTATACTGTAGGGTTTTTTGGTAGTACAGTATCTGGATAATTTGTTTTGTAATTGTGTTTTATAGTTTAATATTTATTATTCCTTCTTTTTGTGTGCACTTATTTTAGATTGTATGACTTTGGCAGGGCTCAATGTTTGTTTTTTGCTTGTATCACTGTAAAGCGCCATGTGCATTGATGGCGCTATAGAAATAAAAGATGATTGATGATGATGATAACAGCAGCACAAGGACAGGTTGACTTCAGCTTCCAGAATCTACTTCTATATTTTACTAGAATCTCAAGATTCACTAACTGGATAAGAATTTAAGGATTCTAAGCTCAGGGATTTGATCTGAATACCAGAATTGAGTGCAGCTCATAGTCCTTCCCGGTTACTCCACGTTGTATTTCAGCAGCATCATTCAGGACAAAAGCCTGTTGGTGGAGGTAATTTTGTTGCTGCTTTTGTTAGACAACTGGAAGACTGCAGTCCTTGATAACCAACCTGTTTTAAGTATTTGAAGGGGTGTCACATTGAGGATGGATCAAGCTTGTTTTCTGCTGCTCCAGAGACTAGAACACGGAGCAATGGATGCAAGCTCCAGGAACAGAGATTCCACCTCATTAGGAGGAACTTTTTGACAGTAAGAGCTGTTGGGCAGTGGAACACACTCCCTCAGAGTGTGATGGGGTCTCCTTCCTTGGAGGTCTTTAAACAAGAGGCTGGATGGCCGTCTGTCAGGGATGCTTTGTTCGTGATTCCTGCGTGGCTGTGGGTTGGACTGGATGGCCCTTGTGGTCTCTTCCAACTCTATAATTCAATGATTGTATGATCAAGAAATCTACCAGTAGATTCACACTAACTTCCTATCTATCCTCCCCTATCCTGGCAAAAGGTAGACAATGGGAGGCACCTCCAGCAACAGTCTTCAGATCAAGTCTAATTTCTTCCCCTTGGCAATGTATGAATAAATAGCACCAGACAGTTTGCTGGGGTGGAAGAGAAGCCAGTAAACCTTCACCAGTTATGGGGACAAGGGTCAAGGGGCAAACTGCTCCAAAAACTTTACCCCTATCCTTTTTGCACCAACTTGTAATGCATCCAGTGCAACAGGGCAAGAGGATATTCTGGACCAAGCTTGAAAATGTTACTTTTTGGACTAAAATTCCCAGAATCCCGTCAGCCAACTCCCCTGACCATGCCCATACAGTCAACTCAGTAACTGAGGTATCAACCATGTCTGAATAGACACAGACTTATTCGGTGGGAACAAGGGAAAGGGCCTCCTCAGTGTTTGCTCCCAGACTTTGGAATCCCCCCCTCCAAAGGAAGCCAGGAAGGTGCTCCTTCTGCCATCAAGTTAAAGCACTTTATGGTATCAGGCTTTTAGAAACAAACTGGGATGGGATTTTAATGTTGTAAGGTTCTGTTTTTAAGATTTGCATATAGTCATTTAATGGATTTTAATGTCTTTAACTATATAAATTGTTTAATTGTTTTTAAAATAACTTTTATATCTATACGTCTATTGAAGTTTGTGTATACTTTTTAATCTGTTTTGTTTTTAAGTATGGTGTTACAGTAGGACCCCCATATCCACTTATTCATTATCCACTGATTCAATTATCCATGAGACACAAAACAGCATACCTACCATAGAGTCTTCCTAGAAAATGTGTCCTCTCTAGCCATTTTCTAGGTCCTCCAAAGCTATTCTAAATTATTTTAAACAAGACGTCCCATTATTTTCAATTGTGTTCGCTATTATCCATGGTTTTCGGTATCCACAGCACCCACAGAACCAATCCCCAGCAGATAAGGTGGTCCTACTGTAGCTGCCTTGTCTCATTTTTGAGAAAAAGGCAGAATATAAATGAATGTTGTTGTTGTTGTTGTTATAGGCCACTGTCTTCACAAAGAATTTTGCAAAAGTGTTCTTGTGAGGACACCACAATGAAGACTTCTGTAAAGCTGAAAATCTCCCAATGGATGAGAATGAGTGGACACAGTGCTGATGGAGAAGAAAAGATGTCTACATGGCCATTACTGTCCTGTAACATGCCTGACTGAAAAGGTACTGTAAGCTGTCTTCAAATATACTTCCAACCAACTGCAATGTTTGTTGCAATATTTTCTCCATTTCCACAATGTGCTGTCATGCCAACAGCCTCTTTGCCCTTGGCTCCCTCATGGATCAGGTTGTAACTGGAGCTGCAGCTGGCAGGACAAGAGGATCTAGAAATTTCTGTGCCAGTGAAAAAAATCCAACAGAAGTACCTCAACACTGCTTGGGCCACTGAAAAGCTGAAGGAGTTCTGCAAATTACTAGCTTGGTTAACCTTTCATCCTTTAGCAAAGGCATCCATTAACAAAGAACAATTGTATGGGATCAGAGGTGTGCAACTGCATCAAAGTCCAGAGCTCAATGAACACGAACACATGATCTCTCTCTCTCTCTCACACACACACACAAACGTTCCCCCAACTTGCAGTAACAGGGGGATGTTTACTAGGTTTGGGGCCTTTTCTGACCTGCTTGAAGGCCAGCAGAGGCCTTTTTTCCAACCAGGCAGTGATCAGAGGCTTTCACATTTTAGTAATAACTGCCACAGCTGCATTTGATGGAGTCTTGGGGACTCTTGTTTAGTTGAGCACTACAGCTCTTTGGCTGAGAGTTCTAAATGTCCTTCCCAAAACCGCAAAGCCCAGGATTCCATAGGATGTCATCATGGTAGTTAAAATGGAATCACAGTGCTATTCTCTCTCTCTCTCTCTCTCTCTCTCTCTCTCTCTCTCTCTGGCTTTTCTTCGCAAACAAAGATTTAGGAAGGAATCATCCCGCGCTTTCTGTAAGCGCGCTGATGACTAAAAAGGCCAATCCGAGATAAACAAGTCAAGTGCAGTGCAAAAAGGGTCCCTGAAGTCACTTCCAGTTTGGAAAAAGGCTTTACCTTGGCCTCTAACAGCTCAGGGGAGAGACCTATAAACCCAATGAAATTGCTCCCCAGCACCATTAGAGGTGTTTGTGGAGGATTTTTCAGTAATATAATAATAACTGGGGAGAGTAGGAAGGCTTGTAGACTGCACTTTGCCCACTCCTGGATTAAAGCCATTACCAGGATCAATGCTCATTGATAATGTTCAGGCTGGTCATCATTTTCCTGCCTTAATCTTGATTAATATACCAAGGTCTGTCTTTCTTTTTTAAAATTGATTTTTAACACAACATTCAACTGCATAAAAAACAGTAATAATCAATCAAGAGAACAGTAGCACAATCAGGTGAAACATATGACATAAAACATAGGACACAGAGGTAGCAGCATTTGGTACAATATGTCTGTATAAGAAAAAGATCTTTGACGATAGTGCTTTTGCTGCAACATAAGAGTAAAAAAGATGGCTTCCAAAATTTCATCCCCTGTTGCAGTGAACCAAAAGAAGAGTCCATTGTATAAGAATGAATAATGAACAGATACCAGATTTTCTCAAATGCTTTGCCATCTAAGAGTCTAACTTCATTTGATGTCCACAAACCAGTGATACTTTTATTGGGCCAACTCCAAAGCAAATCCACACTGATCTGTGGATTTTGGATACTATATTTTGTTGAATGGCCTAGTCCTGAAAAGGTTTCATTTGATGTGTTAGCTTCTCAGAGAGCACTATATTCCAGACTCTTTTCAGCCAAGTTCTAATGGACAATGCCTTTAAAGTCCACCAGGACTGTGCTATCTCTATTCTGGTTGCATGTAACAGTACAGGTTGACCTCTGTATCCACAGATTTGGTATGCACAGTTTCACTTATCCATGTCTGAAAAAATATGTTCCCTGTAGGCATTTTTAGGTCCTGCAATGTGATTCCATAGTCAACTTCTGGCATTTGTCTCATTGAAAATGATAGGGTTCCCTATTATTCACCGTTTCAGGTATCCATGGGGAGTGTCTTGTAAAGTACAGGGGATACAGGGGTCGACCTGTACAGAAATTAAATTTTTAAAAAAAACCTTACTGTTAATGCCTAAATAACTAGACATACCAAGATCTTTCTCACACTGCACAGTTATAGCACTTTGCTATATAGTTGAAGTTACAGTACTTCAACTGCTATGGTTGCATCCTACAGAGTCCTGGGATTTGTGGTTTGATGACACACTAAACATCTCATGAAACTACAGACCTTAGAACCATAGAAAGGAGCCATAACAGTTAAAGTAGTATCAAAGTGCTATCGTTTAGCAGCATGAAAGATGCTCAGGTGTACAGTCGAGCTGTGCCTTGCCCTCTTACAAGGTTACAGTTCAGACCAATTCAGTGCTTACCTGGTGCATCATAAGAGGGCACCTCTTTGTAAGAGACGGACATCACTGGATGCTTGAGTTTTTCCCTGAAGTCAGCAATGGTTTGGTAGACCAGGAAGATGGCTACGGCCATCAGCAGCAGATAGATGAAGAGGAGAATTACTGAGAAGACATTCTTTAGGCAGGACTTGCTGAAACGCACCGAAGCACTGCTGCTGTCTAGGACTGAATAAAACATTAATCTGACACCTTAATACACATTGGATCATATGGAGTCAAGATGCCCCATTTTAAAGAAGAAAGAACCCCAAACTGAGAAGACACATGTACCCTGTTTTTTCCATGCAAAGAGAACAAAGTTTAGAGTGACCTGCTAGAGGAAAGTATGGTCCACCTGTTTATCAAAAGTCCACTGCTGGGCATGGTTTACACTGGTCTTACTGTGTGTACTATTATTTATTTAACATTATTCACTATACAGTTGTCGCTCCACATTCACGGATTTGGCATTCACGGTTTTAAGTATTCACGGCTTGAAAATATTCTTAAAAAAAATAATCCCAAAAGCAAACCTTGATTTTGCCATCTTATATAAGGGACACCTCTCCATTGACGCCCCCTTGTCGTGGGAGAGAGGCTTGCGTACCCTAAGGATGTTTTGAGCTATGCTGGTGGTGGCATAATAGCCACTGGTAGGGTCTCCCACACCAGACAGGTCGAAACCGAAGGGTCTGACAAAGAGCATCAAAGGGCAGGATGGGCTCTCTAGCCTTGTGGCAACCGTCCTAGGAGAAGGAAAACTCTAATCCCAAACCCGGGCAGATGGTGCTTGTCCAACCCTGTAAGGTCAACCATCTAAGAGAAGGAAACTCTAATCAAACCTACGACCCGAGGACCTCGCTGCTACCGTCCATGCTTGCAAGGCCAGCAGACAAACCTTTGGTTTAAAGGGTGAGGCCAGTTCTGTGCATGCTGCGCTCCACCAGAAAAATCCATTGCACAGGCTCGAAGGACAAATCCAGTTCCAAAAAAGCCCTGTAGCGACAGGCGAGGGACGAAACGGCAGGTGTAAAGATGCACTGGAAGCCGCACATGGACTGACTATGTGACGAATGTTGCTGTCCTTGAGCAAGCAGGGATCACCAGCATTGAGGCCATGATATTTAGAACGCAGCTGCGATGGGCAGGGCATGTTTCTAGGATGGAGGACCATCGCCTCCCAAAAATACTACTCTACGGTGAACTCACCACGGGTCAGCGTAAGAGGGGTGCTCCAAAAAAGTGATACAAAGACTCCCTGAAACAACATCTCAGGCTCGGCCAAATTGATCACCATCAGTGGTCCGCCCTGGCCTCACATTGGGAGGCATGGAGACACACTATCCACAATGCTGCAGCCTTATTTGAGAACTCACGCCGAACAAGTTTTGAAGAGAAACGACAACGCAGAAAGAATCACAACCCAGAAACATTACCCAAGGAGATCTTCTGCTGTGCTTTTTGCAACCAGACTTGTTTATCTTGGATTGGCCTTTTTAGTCATCAGCGCACTTGCAGAAAGCGCAGGATGAGTCCTTCCTGAATCTTCGTTTGCGAAGAAAAGCCAGAGAGAGAGAGAGAGAGAGAGAGAGATAAGGGACACCACTTTGCTATGCCATTGCATATAGTGGGACTTGAGTATTCACGGACTTGGGTATTCACGGGGGGTCCTGGAACCAAACCCCAGAGAATGTGAAGGGACAACAGTATTTATATTCTGGCCTGTCCTCCAAGAAGATCAAGAGGATGTATATGGTCCTCCCCCTCCGCCCATTGGTAGCCTCACAAAAACCTGTGTGATAGGTTAAGACTGAGAGATAGTGCCTGGCCCAAGGTCACCAGATGGGTTTCATGACCATAGGGAGATCTGAGCCTAGGTCTCACCAGTATTTCACACTACACCATTATAACACTTTGATTCCACCTAAACTACCATGGCTCCATCCTAGGGCAACTTGGAATGTGCAGTTGAGGGAAGGGTATTTAGAACTCTCAGCCAGAGAGCTCTAGTGCCTCATCAAATTATAAATCCCAGGAGTCCACAGGATGCAGCCACAATAGTTAAAGTGGCATCAGAGTGCTATAGTTGCGTAGTGTGAAAGAGACCCTAGTTCAGCAGCTCTTTCAATTTTGACTTTAAGTGGCCCTTGGCACCCTACTGATTAATTTGGAAACTTCCTCCCCCTCCCCCATGCTTTATTACTATTTCTTTCCTTGGAGAGATGTAGTCACCTTGCTTGTGCCGTGGCAACATGAAAACAACACCCAATAGGGATCTTGGCTGTTCATACAACCAGATACATTCAGTTCAAATTACACAGCATCAGTAGATCTCACCTGGAAAGATGGTTGAGCTTGCATCTTCCTGACTGTCTTCTTGCTCTTCTGATGGCTCGACATTTACGGCCACCTGCTCCACATCGTCACTCAGCTACAAATTCAAAATCCAAAATTAGCCATTTGGCAAATAAAAATATTTGTCTTTTGTGTATTCTGGGTTTTGTTTTGTTGCATGGCAACGCTGCTACCCCTGAACATGTTACAGTAAAACCATGTTACAAATCATTGTAGTTTTTTTCTAAAAAAATAACATTTTTATATCCCCCATTGGCCAAAAAGTAACTAAAGTGTTCACATTGACATTGCTACCTGTTTCCAAACTTTGCCCTCTCTCCCTATAAGAGTTGTAGTAGTAGTAGTTATTATTATTATTATATTTATTTATAACCCACTTTTTTCCTAAGGCTGGGACCCAAAGCGGCTCACACTTTTAAAAAACACACAATTAAAACATACAAAAAGTATACATAAAACAGAATTAAAACAGAGTTATAACAAGAAGGTCAGGATAAATCCAACCAATACAAATCACAACATTTGCTGGTTGAGGCAATTCCTGTGTAAATCTGGCAACATCTATCCTGAATTAACTCAGCAGGAACTGCTTCCATCCCAGACACCACCAACTGAACAGCAATGACATCAAAAATAAAACAAATCTTTCAGGCCATTGCTTCACAAATATGTCGGCTTGATAGCCCAGAATACCAAAGGAATGAACACCTTTCCAGGCAGTAATACAAGCCAGATATTTTCTTGCTCCATTGTTCAAAGTCTTAGGACAAAAATGCCAAGACATTTTTGTCAATGTCATAAGCATGTCATATCTGATAGATGTTACATCCTACATGCTGTGCAGCATTTAATTCCAAAAACAGACTGACGGCATATCACAAAAGATCCAGCTTCCTTTGGTTCTTTCCACCCACATTCTTTTCTCTCCTGGTGTCCTGAAGCAGCAGGGAGAACAGCTCACAACCTCTGCATTCCTTTTCCCTTCCATTTCCTAAACTAAAACTAGGCCATTTTTCAAAAGTGCTGCCTTTGCCAATTAGAACTTTGAAAAAGCTGTTTTCTAAGGCCAATCTCAATGTGATTTTCCACAAGACAGTGATAAAATCAAAGCTTGGATAAGGTCAGTTTTTTTGGAGTACAGCTCTGGAGAGGAAGGAAGTGAAGGAATGTGGGGGTTGTAGTCCAAAAAAGTAACATTTTCCAACTCTGGTTATGATGATGCTTTCCTCTCTGGTCATGACTAGACTATGTCACTTGACCTCAGTTTCAAAGTAAAAGGGTGTACCTGGGGATCAACAAAAGTGCCAGTCCCATCCCTAGAGCAGTTAGGGATAACTTTTAGCCTTATTAAACACCAGCTGATGGATTCTCTGATGATTTGAATGCTTAATAATGTTTTTATTTGCTGTCAAGTCATCTTTGACTTATGGCAACCCTATGAATTAAAGACCTACAAGGACCACCATCCCCTTCGGTGACTAACAGCTCAGGTCTTGCAAACTCAGGGCCATGGCTTCCTTCACTGAGCCTATCATCTGTAATGTGTTTAACCACCATCAGCATCCACGAGTATACAAAATTATCATGTCAAAACATGAATAGTACATGCAGGGTCAGCCACTGAAAGTAAACAGTGAGAGATTCAGAAAAGATAAATAGTAAATACTACTTTACATAATACATGGGACCCAATGTGGTATAGTGGTTAAAATACTGGACTTAGATTTGGGAGCTATTCTAGCGCCCTTGCACAAGACTTATTTAGGCATTCGTCATATCAGCAAACAAAGGGTGAGGGAAACCAGATTCAGAGCCCAGAAAATTAATTTTTTAAAGTAATGTATTCCTGGGACATGTTAATGTTATAGTGCTTGAAAAATCATTCACTGTTGCTACTATGTGTTATGATGTATATTTTTGTTGTTGTTCTTTTAATGATCTGCTTTTAAATGCTTTTAATTTTATTGATATTTTAATGATATTTTTAATTGTTGTATGATCTAAAAAGTTTAGCTGTAACTGTCTTAACTTTTGTAAACTGGCTTGAGTCCCAGACTGGGATATCAATACTGTATTAACAATAATATGTTCTTGCTGTGCTGCCATAAAGGTAGCTAGCTATGTTTCTCATTACTTTTTGTTATTTATTTTCAACTTTTTAAAAAACACTTCAGGGCAGATTAAAGAATGGTATAAAGCTTGAAAAAAATTATTGTCTAAATGCCTGAAAATAACTTGTAAATGTTACTTTTTAAAGTAACTAGAAAATGTCACTTATTACACCAGAAGTGGCAACTCTCCTGGGTTCCCAGGCTATATTTGTCACACCCCGTCTTGGCAGACTGCATATGCCCATTTTTCAAAACCGTGACATGCCTAATACCTCCCCACCCTCACCCCCAAAAAGTCACCATAAAATGGCCAACTATTCCACCCAAAGTGGTAAGATTTAAAGAATATTCTCCATCCAGCCTGTTGTAGGCTTGAAATATCCTGGGGGTGGGGGGAATAACACTGCTACCTCTATTCTGCCTTGGTCAGACCTCACCTAGAATACTGTGTCCAGTTCTGGGCATCACAATTCAAAAAGGATATTGACAAATTGGAGTGTGTCCAGAGGAGGGAGACTAAAATGGTGAAAGGTCTGGAAACGATGCCTTATGATGAGAGACTTAGGGAGCTGGGTATGTTTAGCCCAGAAAAAAAACCGGTTAAGAGGCGATATGATAGCCCTGTTTAAGTATTTGAAGAGGTATCACGTTGAGGATGGAGCAGGCTTGTTTTCTGCTCCTCCAGAGACTGGAACACGGAGCAATGGATGCATGCTCCAGGAACAGAGATTCCACCTCAACATTAGGAGGAACTTTCTGACAGTAAGAGCTGTTCGGCAGTGGAACACACTCCCTCAGAGCATGGTGGGGTCTCCGTCCTTGGAGGTCTTTAAACAGAGGTTGGATGGCCATCTGTTGGGGATGCTTTGATCATGATTTCCTGCGTGGCAGGAGGTTGGACTGGATGGCCCTCGTGGTCTCTTCCAACCCTAGAATTCTATGATTCTATTATTCTACCTCCCATTAAACAGCCAAACATAGGCCCAAGCCACCCCAAAATAGCCTTTAAATTACCAATCACACTTCTCTGGATGCTTTGGAGGACACAATTGACCATTTTACTGCTGATGAAACATCTCATTAGGGAGGCATTAGGAATGCCCAGAGGGCAACATTTTGCCCAACCTGCAGTAAACCAAAGCTGACCTAAGCTGTATCCACACTGCAAATTGCAGCACTTTGATACCACTTTAACTGTCATAGTTCCATCTTAGGGAATCCTGGGCTTGTGGTTTGGTGAGCTGCTTAGAGTGCTCTGTTACACTATCCTAATGTCTATCAGAGAATTCCAAGAGCATCCCCGAAATATAAACCCCAGGATTCCATAGGACTGGGCCATGGCAGCCAAAGTGATATCAAAGCACTATAATTGTGCAGAGTGGATATGCCCCCAGAGTGAGTCCATCAGAGTCTTTCTTTTATTCTTTTTTTCTTTCAAGATAAATGTGGGGACAAATAGAAATGAGAAGAGCCATGCATGCCAACTTCATCTCATTAGAAGAATGAAGGGTATAAATGTTAACTACTTAACAGTTAAACTGTGAGTCCCAGTATGGGAGAAAGGCAGGATCTAAATAAAGCGATGGATGGATGAAACATCCTACCATTATATGTAGAGACAGCTAACAGCATGGATACTTTTAAGTGGAGATTTGACAAATTCATGGGATTATCAATGGCTAGGAATTGTTATGACTATATATTATTTGCAGAGGTAGGGGAATGCTCTGCCGCTCATATCCTGCCTGTGATCCCTCCACCCATGGTCACCTGAGTGAACACTGTGATTCATTAACACAATGCTGCATCATCATGAAGACTTTGTTATAGTCCACTATGAACATTCTTATGATTTCCATAGTGCTTTAGTCTTCTCCCTGACATGCTAAAGAGAAACTAACCAAAAGGGTGGGTGTTTTTTTTGCCTAATTAAAAAAGAAATGCAAGTTGTTATCTAGACATCCAATATCTAAGCTTCTGATGGAAGTGGTCCAGCTCACCACAAGCATAAAGATTTAATTCTGTCACAGCTTTTCTTCTAAGATGTTTTGGGCTGCCTCAGTTTCTGGAGGAAGCCAAGGAGGGGCAAATAAGATCTCATGGGTATTTCTATTCCATGCTGACTCTGAATGGCTTGTTCCTTTTGTGAGCCATCCCCCATTCAACCCCAATGCCAAAGAGACACCTTAAATCTGACCAAAGGAAGGGAACCGAGGGAGGTGTAGTGGGTGGCAGAACCTTTATTGGGCCCTGAGGTGTATTACTTTGGGGCTGATTCTGGGACTTGGACTTCAGAGATTCAACTTCTCTAGTTCTCACTGAGCCATTAGATTCATAGGGTGACCGTGGGCCCATCATTCTCTCTCAGTGTGACCTACCTCACAGGGTTGTTCTGAGGAAAGAATAAGGGGAACTGAATTGAGTATCCAGGTAAAGGGCATGACTATTTGTCTGGAACCAGCTCTCTGGCCTGCAACATTTTATAAACATCCCTTAGTGACATGTAAAGTTTCCCATGCTTTCAATGCAGTAAGATTTTCTTTGCTTCTTGAGAAGACAGTGCAAATAACGGGCTTCCCAGCTGTTAGATGCAAACTGCGATAAGCTACTATGTGGTAAACTGATTGCACAGCTGCAGCTGTTTCATAATGCATATAAATCACCCTGGGACAATAACATTTGAACAATACACAAGCCGGCAAAGTATGGTGATTAGATGCCTTTTTCTCAGTGCGTCACATTTCAGCATCTAATCACCATACCTTGTTTTAGGCAAGAAATAAAAAATGGGGGCTATGGTCTAGAAACCTTCTTGCCTCATAGCCGTGACAGATGATTTTCATCTGCACCAGCCCCATAAATGCCACATTCACTGGGGCTTATCCGACTGTAGATTGGGGTATCCCGCCACACTATAATCCACGTCACAGTCCTATGCTGATCACACATCCTCTACATTGTACTATTTCCAGCCACGCAGCTGGGATTGCTCCGGGGTTTTTCCCCTGTTCATGTGTGCATGCAAATATATTTTGTCCCAGAGTACTGCAATATTGGACAAATGGAGATATGCTTATCTGGATATGCGCACAATCAATTTTTTTTTAGAAGTGCCAGAATGAAGTCCCATCCACCGGAGTTCCCGCTCCCAGCTTCACACCAAAGCCAATCCACAACTGCCACATGGCCAATAATCTGGGTTTTCCCGTCAAATGCAGAGCAAACCGTGAATCTTTCAGATCCAGAGTTTACTGCAGAAATCCCGGTGAAGATGCAAATCGTCAAAAACATCATGTGGCAAATGTGCCACAACTATGGGATGAGTATGGGTTTTTTTGCCCATGTAGACAAACCCTTGGTGGCTGCTCTTAGGTTTTGAAACTCCTCCCCAGGGAGGCTTGGACAGCTTATTCCTTGCCTTTTTCTTGTCAGTAGGTGAAAACTTTTTCCATTCCAACAGGCTTTTGGGAACTGACAGCTAGGACTTTTAACACTGCGTTATTTTAACAGCTTTATCTTTTGCCTTTTTAAAGGATTTGTTTTAAATTGCTGGGACGCTATAGTTTAATTGCATTTTAACAATATCCTTATTGTATGATTTTTACCTCTGCCTTTGTATGTTGTTCCCTCTGTAAGCTGCATTGATGGATGTTAAGGCAGGATACAAGTGAATGAATAATAGTAGTGCTATTTATTCACATTAACTCCAATGGGCAATACATGTGGGATGTATATATCTGGTTTCTTCTTGATTGTGAGCAATGAGTCCATTGAAAAACATTGTGCCTGAGATGTGGTCTGGATGTTTTCTTATGGCCCATTCACACATATATGTCATCAATTGATTCTGCAGTCATCAAGTAAGGGCAGCAGAAGCAAATTCCATTTTATTCCAGTGGTCCTGGTGCTTTGATTCAAGTGATTAAAACATTCAAAACTGCATTTACTAGAAGAAAAGATTACAGCCAACAATTTGGGTGGAGGGGAGAAAATGCTCTAGTGTACTAGAATAATAGAATCATAGAATTGCAGAATTGGAAGAGACCACGAGGGCCATCCAGTCCAACCCCCTGCCATGCAGGAAATCACAATCAAAGCATCCCCAACAGATGGCCATCCAGCCTCTGTTTAAAGGCCTCCAAGGAAGGAGACCCCACCACGCTCTGAGGGAGTGCATTCCACTGACGAACAGCTCTTACTGTCAAAAAGTTCCTCCTAATATTGAGGTGGAATCTCTGCTCCTGGAGCTTGCATCCATTGCTCCGTGTTCCAATCTCTGGAGCAGCAGAAAACAAGCTTGCTCCATCCTCAACGTGACACCCCTTCAAATACTTAAACAGGGCTATCATATCGCCTCTTAACCGTCTTTTTTCCAGGCTAAACATACCCAGCTCCCTAAGTCTCTCATCATAAGGCATGGTTTCCAGACCCTTCACCATTTTAGTCGCCCTCCTCTGGACACGCTCCAATTTGTCAATATCCTTTTTGAATTGTGGTGCCCAGAAGTGGACACAGTATTCTAGGTGAGGCCTGACCAAGGCAGAATAGAGCGGCACTATTACTTCCCTTGATCTGGACACTATAATTCAATTGATGCAGCCCAAAATCGCATTGGCCTTTTTAGCTGCCACATCACATTGTTGACTCATGTTCAACTTGCGGTCTACCGTACTAGGACTCCTAGATCCCTTTCGCACGTAGTCTCATTCAGCCAGGTCTCCCCCATCCTATATCTATACATTTCATTTTTTCGCCCTAAGTGCAGTACCTTACAGTTCTCCGTATTGAATTTCATTTTGTTAGCTTTGGCCCAGCTCTCCAGTTTATCCAGGTCATCTTGAATTTTGATCCTGTCCTCCAGGGTATTAGCTACTCCTCCTAATTTGGTGTCATCTGCAAATTTGGTAAGTATGCCCCTAATTCCCTCATCCAAGTCATTGATAAAGATGTTGAATAGCACTGGGCCCAGGACAGAACCCTGCGGCACCCCACTGGTCACGTCTTTCCAAGACGAAGAGGAGCCACTGCTGAGCACCCTTTGGGTACGGCCGGTCAACCAATTACAAATCCATTGAACTGTTAACTTGTCTAGCCCACATTTTACAAGCTTGTTTGCAAGAATGTCATGGGGAACCTTGTCAAAGGCCTTACTGAGATCAAGGTATGCGATGTCCACAGCGTTCCCTTCATCTACCAAGCTGGTAATTTTATCAAAAAAAGAGATCAGATTAGTCTGGCATGACTTGTATTTTTCATGAATGGAATAACATGGGGGGGGGTGGTAGAATGTCAGTTGTGTGCTTCACGCATGGCTCTGTAAAGAACCCCACCCCTCACCATTAAATTTAGGGTCCAAAGTTAGCTTTGCTGCTGTGTGTCTTCAAGTAATTTCCAACTTATGGCGAAGTAAGGTGAACCTATCATGGGCTTTTCTCGGCAAGATTTGTTCAGAGGGGAGTTTGTCTTTGCCTCCCTCTGAAAAACTGTGACTTGCCCAAGGTCATACAGTAGTTTTCCACTGCGGAGTGGGGATTTGAACCCTGGTCTCCAGAGTTGTAGTCCAATGTTCAAACCACTACACAATGCTGGATCCCCAAAGTTAGCTTGCTGCACTATTATACCTGCAGGATGTATTTCAATAAGCAGTTCACTGTGAAAGGGGTGAAAAGCAAATGCAATATGGTGGGGGGTCATTTCCAAAATAATTACTTGTTAACCACAGACTAGCCTCCTCCAGAGAAGCTGAAGGAGTTGCGAAGCCTGTCTCCTGATGCGGAACTCATCTTAGATGAGAGGTAAACCATTATTTTCTCAGTCCTCTCTCCCTTCTGCAATATAAGAATAGTGGTCTACCTTTCAGGGGTGTTGTAAGGATTGCTGAAATTAGTTATCCTTTTTTCTTACTTCTGTTCTCTGCTTCTCAAGGGATCTGTGGGCTCCAATTAGTGCTGCCAATCAAACTTTTATATATTCAAGGCCATTTTTTATTTGTCCCATTCATTTTCAAGGCAACCTGAGACCTTGTTTAGACCATGTGCAGACTAACCCAACTTGAAGTCTGTATTACACTTCCCCATTGTATTTTAAGACTGCAGGCTGAGGTTTTCTTTTTCCTTTTCCTATACTAATGCTGTCCAGCAACATCCGTTTCCCTCTCTCTTCCTGACCACCCCACCCTTGTCCTCATAAAGGCCTTGCCATATAGTTAGCTTGAGACAATGTTTATGAATCACTTTAAATGCTTGAAGCATAATGTATCATATGGCAGTCAGTGCAAAATGTCATTGCTTATTTAACCAAAACAGCACCATGGATTCACAGGAGGGAAGTATCAGCAGCTTGAGAAAACTCCAAAGTCTGCAAATGCAAATACAGTTGTCCCTTAATATTCGCGGGGTTTGGTTCCAGGACCCTGGGGATACCAAAACCTGTGAATACTTAAGTCCCAGTACATGCAATGGCACAGTAAAATGGTGTCCCTTATATAAGATGGCAAAATCAAGGTTTGCTTTTTGGATTATTATTTTTTTAAGAATATTTTCAAGCCAAGAATACTGTACTTAAAATCGTGGATGCCAAATCCGTGTATAGATATAGATATAGATATAGATATATTCAGTGGGGGAAATTCTAATGGGTTTTCTAATGGGAAAAACAACCCAACAAGAAGATATTGTTCAGTGATCATAGAATGCTGATTGACTAGGAGAGGAACAGAACTGGGAGGCAGGGGAAATGAAATGCAGTAACTTAAACAGGAGCACCATACTGTATACTGCAACATTTTGTTGCATGTACAACCCATATAAGGTTGTGCAAAAAAGAAAGTACACCCTCTTTGAATTCTATTGTCTTATATGTATATCAGGAGATTTTGACTTTATTTTTGTTGAATAAATCATGACACAATGTAATAGGTCATGTGTTGTTCATCTGAGGTTGTATTTACCTAATTTTAAGACCTGCTAAGGAACAGATGATTGTTATTATGTCCTGATATGTAAAACCATAGAATTCAAAAAGGGTGTACATTCTTTTTCACTTGACTGTATATTACTGGCAAACTCATTCTCTAAATGTGAATAGTCACTTTAACCATAAAAATCTATGCACAAAAAGGCTTGGGAAATACACCACATTTTACAGGGTGAGGAGAATTCTTTTCTAGCACCTTAAAGACTACTATATTGACATATGAATGAAGCTCAGCCTACAAAAATCTTCTCCTTTAGTAAATGAAGTGGGAAGACATGGGAGACATCTTTTCTGCTGTGATGTTAATGGAACTCCTTGGAGGTTCAACTGAAACCAACACTGGTTTCATTACAGCACTAAGCCAAAACATGGCTTTTTGTTAAAGTGTTTGGGGACAAATTTATTTTAAAGTATACATGTATATGGTCTTAAACTGCTGCTGTTTTTAAAGTTCTTTTAACTGTTGCTTGGTTTAATATGTCTTTATCTTGTTCAAATCATTTATCTTATAAATAAAAAGACATCCTACTGCTACAGAAGACAAATAGGTTTTCACTTGAATTAAACTGAACCTGATAATTCCTGTACCCTCTTTTAGCAATGGTTTTCTTAACTACAAATTCATTTTCACATGAACAAGGTCACAGATTAAGACAAACTGATTTCTGAGAAAGTTAATTACAACAATAAATACAGGGGGGGGGGTGTTACATAAAAATATTGATGCTTTTAATCTGGAGGTCTCTTAAATTGTTTTGTATGTCACCCTGAGATCCTAAGATAAAGGGAGGGAAAGAAGTGTTTTTATATTAAATTTAAAATAAATGTATTGCTCTTCAAGGTGCTACAATAGTCTCTCTTTTTTGCTGCAGCAGATACACAGGTATCCCCTGGAATTGAGCAGGAGTATATGTCTGTGTGTATAATTCTAACTGACAACCTTGTGATTTTGCTAATATCCTGAAACCACCATTGATGGTCAGCAATGTGCCTTTGAACTGAAATGAACTGCGATCTCCTCAACCTCTATAGCTCTGAAGGGCAAGCCAAAGGCAAGCAAGCACAGACTTGGTTGCAGCAGCTGGTACATTGATATGCAAAACAGCACAACACCCAAATTCTGCATGGAAGGGGGCTTGGTGTTTGTATAGTAATAGGTACATATGTGCCTCCAAAATGTCTGTCAACTTATGGTGACCTTGTGAATTTCATCAGGTTTTCTTAGGCAAGGAATACCCAGAGGGAGGTGGTTTGCCAGTTCCTTCCTCTGAAATATTGCCTAGAGAACTTGGTATTTGTTGGTGGACTTTCACCCAAATACCAGGGCTATTCCTGCTTAGCTTCACAGATCAGATGGGATCTGGTACCTTTAGGGTATTTAGGCCCTGCCTGCGAAGCAGCTAAAGAAAAACTGTAGGGGAATCCTTGTTGGCCATACAGCAAAACAAACACAAACACACACACACACACACACACACACACTACAATGATAGCTTTTTTAGGCCAAACAAAAGGTGCAAAATGCATTACTTTATCCCTGGAAGCACAGCTCAAAGGAGATGCAAACCTGCGACACTGACATTGTCACTTTTCTTCCCCTATATGACATCTTTGCCTGATGAAGAAGCCAGTCTGTTTTGAAAGTTAGAGAAATGTATTTTTATTATTTTATTTTTATTTATACCCCGCTCTTCAGCCACAAGGCTATCAGAGCAGCTTACAAATTGTTTACATTTACATATCCACACTGCATTAAGCAGTTTCCAATGTGTGTTAGCTAATTGCCCCCACAAGCCTGGTGCTCATTTACCAACCTATGAAAGGATGGAAGGCTGAGTGAACCTTGGAGCTCTTGGGATCGAACCTGCAATGTGGTGACTTGCAGTACTGGCATTTAACCACTGTGCCACCAGGTTCCTTTTTTTTTGCACGTTTTGGCTGGCCTAATACATCACTGTATTTTTTATTTTGTTGTATATACTTTAAGGTGAACTCGCCACGGGTCAGCATAAGAGGGGCGCTCCAAAAAAGCGATACAAGGACTCCCTGAAACAACATCTCAGGCTCGGCCAAATTGATCATCAACAATGGTCCGCCCTGGCCTCACATCAGGAAGCTTGGAGACGCACTATCCACAATGCTGCAGCCTTATTTGAGAACTCACGCCGAACAAGTCTTGAAGAGAAACAACAACGTAGAAAGAATCACAACCCAAAAACATCACCCAAGGAGACCTTCTGCTGTGCTTTCTGCAACCGGACTTTTCTCAGATTGGCCTTTTTAGTCATCAGCGCGCTTGCAGAAAGCGCGGGATGAGTCCTCCCTGAATCTCTGTTTGTGAAGAAAAGCCAGAGAGAGAGAGATACTTTTGCTGTTGTGTGCCAATTTTTGACTACAACAATGCTATCAGAGTGTTTTTCTGGCAAGATATGTTTGGGGGTGGGGGGTTACCACTGCCTTCCTCTAAGGATGAGAGAGTGTGACTTACTGAATATCACCCAGTGGGTTTCCATGGCCATACAGGGATTCAAACCACTACAGTACTGTTGTTGTACGCTTTCAGGTCATTTCTGACTTACGCTGACCCTAATGCAGACCTATAATGAGGCTTAGCAAGATTTGTTCAGAGGGAGGTTGCTATGGCCTTTTCCATTACCACTACACCATACTGACTCTGTGTGCAATATAGCTAAGATCATTTTGACAGACCCAAGTGCATATAAACACAGAGCCAGTCCTCTGTATTTTCTAAAAACATTTTTAAAATAAGACCTGGCTGTGTTGATTTCTATCTGGCAGGCTTATCCAGATGATTCTTAAATTATGAATTTTAAACAAAATTTTAAACAATGGATTGTTTTAATATGTATTGTTCTCATCTGTTCTTTTAAACTGATGTTATGTGTTTTAACTGGTTTATGTGTTTTAACTGACGTTATGTGTTTTTAACTGATGCTATGTGTTGTATTTTAATCTGTTACCGTTTCCTGCCTCAATCCGTAGGGAGAGATGGGTAAGAAATAATAATTATAATTATTATTATCATCTCCCCTCTCTCTGTGTCCCTTCTTCCCCCTTCCCTTCCTTCCTTTTCCTGCCGAATTATCTGCATTCACACAAAGGTTTTAGTTTCACAGATTAGCAGAAAAGTGACACATGAGGAGCTCTCCTGCAAGAGGCTACCAGATACTATGGTTTTTTAAAAAGTTTGCTAAGGGAAACAAAACACTCAGGTCATCACTAAAATGAAAAAGGATCCTGAAATTGAACCCAGCAATCCAGATAACATTTCTTGGTGGTGTAAAACTGACTTGTCCATGTTTTGAAAACAAGAATTAATGAAGAGAAGCTAGTGACGTGGATGAATCCCACATGCACTGGAAAGAGAATCGGGACAACTAGGTCAACCCCACTGAAATAAGCTGGAACTAGTTCAGGTAAACTGATGTAAAACACCAAAGAATGTTATGGCACCTTAAAGACCTCCATTTTTTGTTTACATTATATGCATTGATAGACTATTCCACCAGAAAGCTTAAGTGTTATCCTAAATTGACAAGCAAGTTTCCAAAATCTATACCAGGATAATAGCACAAAAGTAACAATTAGGCCCTAAAGATTAAAAAAAAAATAGTGTAATGTACAAGTTCTAGTTAGCCTATACTACATGCTCAATTGACACCCCAGACTACAGTAACAAAGAAACACTCAAAATCCACAAAAAAGTTATACCTTTATTAGCCAACCAAATGCAAAACACATGATGCAAGCTTTCGTACTGTTACTGGCTTCTTCATCAGGCAAAAGATGTTAAAAAATAAAAACTCCTCACCGGGACAGCACAAGTAACATCTGAAACAGCATGTAGGCCTGTAACTCCAACAATGTCATTTTTCTTTTTTAACATCTTTTGCCTGATGAAGAAGCCAGTAGGGCTTTGAAAGCTTGTGTCATGTGTTTTGCATTTAATTAGGTAATAAAGGTATCACTTTTTTGTGGATTTTGTATTTTGTTTTGCTCCATGGACAACATGGCTATGTCTGAATGTGTTTTGAAAGAAACACTCGATGTTTGATCTCCATCCCCACTTTAGTTTTGGAAATATAAAGCTCAGATGTTATTCAGTTGTGTCTCTATCCCTAGACCAAACACACAGGCTCCTCAGTAGGTGGAAAAACAGAAGTAGAGGGGAACTAGACAGTTTTCATTTTTAACAAAACTGTATGCAGTCTGATAAGTTCTGGAGAATCCTAAAGGTTACAAGGTGTGATATTATTATATTGTGATCTTTTAGTTGGCCTAATAGCACTATTTGGCCAATATCATTTCTCCCCCCCCCACCACCACTTTTTTATGGCTTTCATTTGCTGTTTGCAGTGGAGAATACTACATTTAGCAATTCAAGAGCAGGATCCTAAATGGGGTGGGGAGGATTTTACAGCACCTGAAGATGGGACTTCTTTATTCTCTCCAACTGTTGGGTAAAGCTATCCAGATTGGCTTCAAGTACCTAGTTTTACCTAGTACACCACCTTACATTAGTTTTCAGATGAAAAAATTAATCTGATTATCTTCTTTAGTTTTCCACCTTCCCAGAAACTCAGTAAACTTTTGCCTAAAGATAGCAATACATACATGTATGTTCTGTTTGTTTTAGTCTAGCCTGATGAAGTGTTCTGAAGAACTGCACACTATTTTGCAGCCTGTTGGTTGGTCTAATAAAGGCATTGCTCTCATTTCAATTCTTTTTAATGGATATGTACCTGAATTTATCTTTAAGACGTCACAAGGCTCTTCTCTCAAAGGTAGCCACGTTTGCCTGTGTTACACCACAAACAGTGAAAGAGGCTTGTAGCAGCTTAATGTGTAACATTTGTTATGGCATAAGCTTTTGTGGAGTTATTAAAGATTATACCATCATCAACCTGTTAGTCTTTTTAGTTTCCACAAGTCTCTTTCACAGTTTCTGCTACAATCGGCTAACATAACTACGCTCTAGAAATTGCTGTGTATAAGAATGCAAAGTAAGCCTACAAAACAGTTAAAAGCATATGATCATCAGAGCCCTTCTAGGGTGGCATTCCACTCTGCTTTCCAGAATTGTTAATAATTAATAAATGCATCATTAATGAACATGTCTGGCAGTTTTGAGCTCCTATTTCTAAATTCTTGCCATCTTGAATAGAACAAATCTGCTAAAAAAAAGTGGGGGCCATAAATACAGTCTAATCTGATACAAATTTGCTCAAAAGTAAGTCCCTCTGCGTACAATGAGACTGCGTACAATGAGACTGATTTCCAAATTTCAGGCAAAGGTGTATCGAATTCCAGCTTCAGTTCATACACTGCACAATACACTCCTCTGCACAACTTACTCAGAAGCAAGCCCCATGGGGTTCAGTGGCAGTTACTCCCATGAAAGTGAATCCACATGACGCAAATAATCCAGTTTGAAATTGGATTATTTACCATGGCTCCTTCCTATGGAATCCTGGGATCTGAAGTTTTACAAAGCCTTTAGCCTTTTCTGCCAGAGTGCTGGTGCCTCACCAAACTACACATCCCAGGATTCCATAGGAAGGAGCCGTGGCAAATAATCCCGTTTCCAACCGGATTATTATGTGTGTAGTATGGATTCAGTCTGTGCGTAGCGCTGTATCCTGTAGCAGTTTCCTTTCTCTTTTAAGACATCATTTCTAAACAGCGCTTGGACTCGCTTAAACCTATCGATGTAGAGATGGATGTACCAGTTGTCCCTCCGTATCCACGGATTTTGTATCCACGGCTTGAAAATATTCTTAAAAAAAATAATAATCCAAAAAGCAAACCTTGATTTGGCCATTTTATATAAGGGACACCATTTTGCTTTGCCATTGCATATAATGGGACTTGAGTATGCACGGATTGGGGTATCCACGGGGGTCCTGGAACCAAACCCCAGCGAATATGAAGGGACAACTATATAGACCTACCCTTGCAACACTTTCTGGGGTGGGTGGGAAGTGGGACTTACTTTCGAGTAGCCCTTCTTCAGGCTGCAACGAAGGTGCCATTCTGCTCTGCATGCTTCCCTAAGAAGTAAGCCCCACTGACGACAGTAGGATTTCCCCCTCCTCAAAAAATAAAACAGGGCTGCACGACTACTCGGGAGTAAGCCTCTTAAGCGCGGCAGGACTTGCACCCGAGTAAACCCATGCACCAAATCTTCTCTCTTGCACAAAATTTTGCGAACCCCGCTTTGCAAAAAAAACCCAAAAAACCAGACCCCCCCCCCGTTTTTAGCATGCAGGTCCCGATCCGAGCTAGAGAGAAACCGAAGTCACTCCGCAGCAAAGCTTTCCCCCCCCCTAAACACCCTTATTACCTCCCGGTAAGAGGAGGACCTCTCTTGCTGCCGGATCATGGCACGGGCGAAGAGAACCGGGCAGGCAGGAGCTGGAGCCAGCAGCAGCAGCAGCAGCAACTCCCGAAGCAAGCGGGGGGCGGAGAAGAGGCGAGAGGAAACCAGAAGTCCCAAAGCAGGCGGTGCAAACGAGCCTCCCGCGCCGGAGTCTCCGTCAAGTGCACAGGCAGGATCTGGCCCGGAGGTCCCACCGCGCAGGCGCACAAGACCCCCCCCCTCCCAGATGCTGCAAACTTTCTGGCTTAAGACTTAACACTTACAACTGAATTCCACCCAAGGACTGGGGATTTCCAGCAGATAATTTATTTTATTTTATTTATATTTATTTATTCACAAGGCTATCAGAGCGGCTTACAAATTGTTTTAAGCAATAGTAATTTACACAGCTACACTGCATTAAGCAGTTTCCAGTGTGTGTTAGCTAATTGCACCCACAAGCCAGGTACTCATTTTACCGATCATGGCCCATCAACCAACCATTAGCCAAACAGACACTAACGAGCCTTGCATTACTATACCCAGAAGCTAACCATTCAATTACACAAATTAAATATCCTTTCCAACAGGGGTTCACAGCATATAAACTCCACATACACTCCTACCCAACCGTTCTCTGAAGATGCCAGCCACAGATGCAGGCGAAACGTCAGAAAGAAACTATTCCAGAACACGGCCTCACAGCCCAGAAAAAAACCAAGGAAAATCTATTTCTGGCTCTGCTTCCCATGCATGGCTCAGGATCAGAAGAAGGAACTGGAGAAGCAAGAGGGATGGAATGCTGGGAAATTTACTTTTATTTTCAGAGGCTGTGACTAATGATCATTTAAAATATGCTGTTAGCAGGGTGACTAATTTTTACAGTCTTATCTATCACACTAACTAAAGTGCTATGATTCCACTTTAACTCCTATGGCTGCCTCCTGTGGAATTCTGGAGGGGAGGGGAGGGGACATTTGGTGTGTTGTTTTACTTCAACTTTTTATTATTATTATAAACATATATTATTTTGTAGATTTTTCTTGGTTTCTTTCTGGGCTGTGAGGCCATGTTCTGGAAGAGTTTATTTCTGACATTTCGCCTGCATCTCTGGCTGGCATCTTCAGAGAATGGTTGGGTAGGTTTTTGAAAAAAAACAATAGAATCAAAACTCAACAACTATCATGTCAGAATGCACAGAGAGACTATTGAAATCCACAAACACCTGGACAACTTCAACAGGAAAGAAGAAACCCTAAAAATAAACAAAATCTGGCTGCCAGTTTTGAAAAACAATAGAATCAAAACTCAACACTTACAAAAGAATTCCATGCAGGCACAGGGGGATTTCCAGCAGATAATGGCCATCAACCAATCATTAGCCAAACAGAAACTAACGAGCCTTGCATTTCTATACCCAGAAACTAACCATCCAATTACACAAATTTCCATATACTCGCCAACAGGAGCTCACAGGATATAAACTCCACACACACTCCTACCCAACCATTCTCTGAAGATGCCAGCCACAGATGCAGGCAAAACATCAGAAGTAAACTCTTCCAGAAGAGTTTTTGGGCTGCATCAATAGAAGTATAGTGTCCAGATCAAGGGAAGTAATAGTGCCGCTCTATTCTGCCTTGGTCAGACCTCACCTAGAATACTGTGTCCAGTTCTGGGCACCGCAATTCAAAAAGGATATTGACAAATTGGAGCGTGTCCAGAGAAGGGCAACTAAAATGGTGAAAGGTCTGGAAACGATGCCTTATGAGGAGAGACTTAGGGAGCTGGGTATGTTTAGCCTGGAAAAAAGATGGTTAAGAGGCGATATGATAGCCCTGTTTAAGTATTTGAAGGGGTGTCACGTTGAGGATGGAGCAAGCTTATTTTCTGCTGCTCCAGAGATTGGAACACAGAGCAGTGGATGCAAGCTCCAGGATCAGAGATTCCACCTCAACATTAGGAGGAACCTTTTGACAGTAAGAGCTGTTCGGCAGTGGAACACACTCCGTCGGAGTGTGGTGGGGTCTCCTTCCTTGGAAGTCTTTAAACAGAGGCTGGATGGCCATCTGTCAGGGATGCTTTGATCGTGATTTCCTGCATGGCAGGGGCTTGGACTGGATGGCCCTCGTGGTCTCTTCCAACTCTGCAATTCTATGATTCTATGATTCTATGGCCTCACAGCCCAGAAAAAAACCAAGGAAAATCTATGGATGCCAGCCATGAAAGCCTTCGACTTCATATATATTATTTTTATTTTTAAAAATTCTCACTGAAGCAATTCGATTTCATTACAACAAAAATAAAAAAGAGATGCAGTGAACAGAAGCATGGATTTTCCTTGGTATGCAGTAAACTCCTGCAGCTGTGAAAGGGTCTCTTTTGTCCTTCACTGAGCATAGCATTTCTTGGACTTTCTTGGTTGGTCTATAGATTGTTTGGAGGTTGTGTTTCCTCATCAGTTTCCCTCATCAGTTTTGATGTTGTCTCCTTGTTCACCAAAGTCCCCATAATGGACACCATGGTACTCATACAACAAATATTTCCTGAGGACATCACAGCCTTGTTCAAACACTGCCTCACCACAAGCTACTTCCAGTGGGATAATGAATTCTATGAACAGATAGATAGGGTAGCCATGGGCAGCCCCCTGAGCCCAGTGATAGCAAACTTTTACATGGAACATTTTGAAAAGCAAGCCTTAGAAACAGCAACAAAAAAGCCCACAATATGGTTCCGATATGTGGATGACACTTTCACCATTTGGAACCACGGAGAAGAAGATTTGGTCTCATTCCTGAACCACCTGAACAGCATCCACCCAAATATCCAATTCACAATGGAAAAAGAGAAGGAAGGAACACTGCCATTCTTGGATGTCCTAGTCATCCGCAAACCAAACCAACGGTTAGGCCACAAGGTATACACAAAACCCACACACAGAGACTGATACCTACACAAGAACTCCAATCATCACCCAGGACAAAAAAGAAGCACAATAAAAACATTGGTAGACCGTGCAAAAAGGATCTGCGAACCCCACTACCTGGAGGGCGAACTGGGGCACCTAAACTGGGCCCTACAGGCTAACGGTTACTCTAGATCAGACATCACAAGAGCAGCCAGATCCAGAAAAAACAACAGGAATGAAGAAGAAAAACAGCCACCCAAAAGGAAGGTATTTTTACCATACATCAAAGGAGTCACAGACAGAATAGGGAAACTGATGAGGAAACACAACCTCCAAACAATCTATAGACCAACCAAGAAAGTCCAAGAAATGCTACGCTCAGCGAAGGACAAAAGAGACCCTCTCACAGCTGCAGGAGTTTACCGCATACCATGCAGCTGTGGACAAGTTTACATAGGGACCACTAAACGCAGTGTGCAAACACGAATCAAGGAACATGAGAGACACTGCAGACTGGGCCAGCCAGAAAAATCAGCAGTAGCAGAACATGTTATAAACCAACCTGGACACAAAATGCTATTTAAAAACACAGAAATTCTGGACCAGGCCAACAACTATCATGTCAGAATGCATAGAGAAGCTATTGAAATCCACAAACACCTGGACAACTTCAACAGGAAAGAAGAAACCTTAAAAGTAAAAAAAAAAAAATCTGGTTCCCAGTTTTGAAGAACAATAGAATCAAAACTCAACACTTACAAAGGAATTCCACCCAGGGACAGGGGGAGTTCTAGCAGATAATGGGCCATCAACCAACCATTAGCCAAACAGACAATAACAAGTCTTGCATTTTTATATCCAGAAACTAACCATTCAATTGCACAAATTAAATATGCTTTCCAACAGGGGTTCACAGCATATAAACTCCACATACACTCCTACCCAACCATTCTCTGAAGATGGCAGCCACTGATGCAGGCTAAACGTCAGAAAGAAACTATTCCTGAACATGGCCTCACAGCCTGGAAAAAACCCAAGGAAAATCTATGGATGCCGGCCGCGAAAGCCTTCAACTTTAAACAGAAGCATGGTTTTCAACAGTCTTTCAAGAGCAAGAGAAGGACAAAAAATCCCAACACAAACCTAAACAATAAATGTTTTAATTTAATACATTATGATATTATAAATTATTTATAAGTTATATGATAAATAAATGCTTTGATTTAATAAATTTAATTTAATAAATGCTTTAATACAAAATGGATTTTGTAGTTTAGTGAGGAGGCCTAAGAGTTCTCTGGATGAGAGTTCTAAATGCCCCCACCCTAAACTGCAAATCCCAGGATTCCAGAGGAAGCAGCCATAGCAATTAAAGTGGAATAATAGTGCTATAACAGTGTAGTATAGTTGTGACAAATTTTGCACATTTTTTAGCGGCATGGTGTCACAAATGTTCCTTGGTATAGGATTACTTAATGGCCATATTGTTAATATTAATGGCCATATTGTTTAATATTTTGATTGGCTTTGTATGTCTGTGTGTGTCTGCAGGATCCAGGGAACAGCAACAAGAACAACAACAAAAACTATTCTAAAAAGATCCCAAGCACCACTACTAACTTTAAAGAAACCTGAAAAGGCCATTACAGTTATCTTATCAAAGCAGACACACAAAGACACACACTCACCCCCACACAAATAAAACAAACTTTTATATACTAACCCTAACCCACTCCCCCCCCTCACAGGGACATGCAGACATAGACCTCCCTTTCTCACATGCACACAGATGCAACAACACACACATACCTCTCTCTCCCTCTTCCTCCCTCACATACACATACACACCCTTCTCTGATATAAATGCAAACGCACATCTCAAGCGGACAGGAGTTTCCTGGCTTGCCCTAGACATCTGATGTCAGCTTTTGTATACAGGAGAAATAGGTCAATACAGGAGCCAGGAGGATCCCCCCCAAAATTAGCTTGAATAAAGGAGATCCCAGGAAACAAGAGAATGTTGGTCAGTCTAATTGTTAGCCGCTGTCAGACAGCTGAGATCCAACAACATATTTTAAAACAATCATAGAATCATAGAATTGTAGAGTTAGAAGAGACCACAAGGGCCATCCAGTCCAACCTCCTGCCATGCAGGAATACACAATCAAAGCATCCCCGACAGATGGCCGTCCAGCCTCTGTTTAAAGACTTCCAAGGAAGGAGACCCCACCAGGCTCCGAGGGAGTGTGTTTCACTGCTGAACAGCTCTTACTGTCAGAAAGTTCCTCCTAATGTTGAGGTGGAATCTCTGTTCCTGGAGCTTGCATCCATTGCTCCGTGTTCCAGTCTCTGGAGCAGCAGAAAACAAGCTTGCTCCATCCTCAATGTGACACCCCTTCAAATACTTAAACAGGGCTATCATATCGCCTCTTAACCATCTTTTTTTCTAGGCTAAACATACCCAGCTCCCTAAGTCTTTCCTCATAAGGCATGGTTTCCAGACCTTTCACCATTTTAGTTGCCCTCCTCTGGACACACTCCAATTTGTCAAATACAGATTAAAACTATACAATAGCTTCAATAAAAGGTATAAATAAATTAAAAATGAATAAAATTAAAACAGTACTCAATACAGTAAACTTCATGAAAAGACAACATACAAACTTTAAAACAGTACTGATTTTAATTCAGTGATGGTTTAATTGCTTTTTAACTTGTGCATGCTGTGAATGTTTAACTGCATGTTTTAACTCAGTAGTTCTTAACCTGTGGTCCGGGGACCCCCAGGCATCTGCGATGTCCTCACAGGGGTCCGTGAAGGCTGCTTGTCCCACCTCCTGCCTGCAGTGGAGTGGCCACTTGACAAGAGCCAAGGCAAAGGCTGTCTGGCTTGGCCTGCACATTGCCATGCAATCCTCAAACGACATGTTTTCTGCTTCCCGAAGCTAACACTGGTATCCATTGGAATACAGTACTGGGGTGGTTCTTAACCTGTGGTCTGGGGACTCCAAGGAGTCCGCAATGTCCTTGAAGAGGATCTGTGAAGACTTGAAGGCTGCTTGGCCCACCTCCTCCCTGAAGTGGAGGGGCCAATTGGCAGGAGCCAAGGCAAAGGCTGGCTTGGCCTGCGCATTGCCATTCAATCCTCTCCAGACCCCAACTTGGAGGAAGAAGGAGAAAAGTCTTCCCTCCCCCTGCAGTGCCTCTCAGGGAAGGTTTCATGGATGGTGTAATTGTATTGTTATTATTACTATCAGGTGTTATTATTATTATTATTATTAGGGCTTTGAATCTTGAGTTAAGTCTTGGTGGTCCTCAGCAGCAAAAGATATTAAAAGGGGGTCCCTGGTATTGGTAAAGAAAAGGTTAAGAGCCATTATTTTAACTGTTGTCAGCTGCCTTGAGTCTCAAACTGGGGCAAAAGTGGGATATAAAGAATAAGGAGGAGGCGGAAGAAGGAAATATTTTATTATTATGTTTGTATTTTTGTATTATTTTGTATTTTTATTTTCCAAATATAATTGTAATGTGTAACCTCTACTTTTAGTATAAAGGTGTAAAATATACTGTTCATTAGACAAGAAAAAAAAGTGATTATAGTCTGTTTCGATTAAGAGGAAAACATGTATTAGTGTTAGGATACATAGTTTTATTTTTGTATTAGTAAGGAGAGAGGAAAACATTGGTTTTTTGCGTTATTGTTACGGCCTTTGGGGTATATTTTTCAGTAGAACGGTCTTATTTCAATTTAAAAAAAATCCTAATTCCACACACAGAAACACACAAATCCCTCTCATGCCTTAAGAAGGGCCCTCCTCCAGGGCGGGGAGAGGGGCTGGGGGTCCCGGGAGGCCTGAGGGGGGCCTGCCAAGAGAGCCTGGAGGGGGGACGGGGGAGGCGCCCTTCTCTTCCCTTCCTGAGGCCCCCGCCGGCCCTCCTGGGTCCGCCCCACTCGCCTAAGGAGGCCGCCATGGCCCCCGGCTCCTCGGCCTTGGCGCTGGCCCTGCTCTTCTCCGCCCTGCCGGCCTTCCAGGAGGCGCGCGGGGACCCCGAGCTCCGCTTCCACCCCGCGCCCCGGCACAGGCCCGTCCGCCTCTTCACCGAGTCCGAACTGGCCCAGTACGATGGGCGGGAGGTATGTGGCAGCGGACCCCCGAGAGGAGGCTGGGGGGGGGCAGCCCCTGGGAGGGCCAGGACTAGCCCCAGCTTAGCTCCCAAAACCCATCTGCTGCCTCCCCTTGCTTTGTATTCGTCTGCAATGCCCGGGTAAGTTACTCTTTAGGGTACAAGACTCCCAGAAGTCAGCCAGCTACTCCAGCTCATAGTTTTTTTAATTTTAATTTTTTAAAAATATATTTAGTAATTACTTCCAATTCCTTGTACACTAGAATACTTAATATTAATTCAAAAATTATTGTACATTATTATACATTTATTTTAAAATCTACATTAATTTTTTAATTTGTTTTAAAAATTAGGTATTTATACCTCCCTCTTCAGCCACAAAGGCTATCAGAGCGGCTTAGAAATGGTTAAGCAATAGCAATTTTATACATCTACACTGCATTAAGCAGTTTCCAATGTGTGTTAGCTAATTGATTGGTTGGTTGGGGGGTTTCTGGGAGTTATAGTTCCTAAAGTAACTGGCCCAAACCCTGTTTTTCTTTTGTTTGTAGTCTCTCACATCTCTTCCTTTCCAATTCAGTAGGTATATATACACACACAGTAGGACCCCGTATCCACTGATTCATTATCCACTGATTCAATTATCCACGGACACAAAGCAGCACACCTACCATAGGGTCTTCCTAGAAAATGTGTCCTCTCTAGCCATTATCTAGCCCCTCCAAGGCTACTCTATGGTATTTTAAACCAGAAGTCCCATTATTTTCAATGGTGTTTGCTATTATCCACAGTTTTCGGTATCCACGCCCGCCCCCCAGACCCAATCCCCAGCGGATACATTGATCCTACTGTACAAGGTCAGGGTGGACCCAAGTTGCTTTGCTGCCCGAAGCAAGGGAGAAATGCTCTTTTGTTTGTAGTGCAGGCAGGGGTGTAGCTATTGGCTGGAGGTTGGGGAATGAGGACATTGCCTCCCTGGAATAAAAATCTGACACCACCACCCCCAGCATGCAGTTTAGTCCCAAAATTTTAAGCACTTAAAACTTTAGTAGAGCATTTAGAAATGCAGTGTAGGCATCCCAAGAAAAGTGAGCAAGGGAATGCAAACACAACCAATATCAGAGCTCTAGGGGTGAATGATTTTCAATGCCTCACTCTCTGCAGTGAGAGAAAGTTGCTGGAGGAATGAAAAGTTTATTTTGTGGGGCAGAATTCTTATTTTGGGAGGGGGGAACAATGCTCTCATTTTGCCCCACTCGCCTTGTTGCTTCATTCCTGAACTGCACCAACACTTTGAAGCACAAAACTAAGGACAAAACTAAGTCCAAACAGTTTTTTGCATTGTTGTTAGAGGTCACAATTGAACTCCAGCAACACTATGGCTGCTGACATACTGCGGAAATTATGCAGTTTGACACCGCTTTAACTGGCAGGGCTCAATGCTATGGAATTCTGGGATTTGTAGTTTTGTGAGATATTTAGCCTTCTCTGTTAGAGAGCTCTGGTGCCACAACAAACTACAAATCCCAGGATTCCATAGGATGCAGCCATGATAATTAAAGTGGTGACAAACTGCATTATTTCTTCAGTGTGGCAACAGCCTATGTTGAGGTTTGACTTCACAGCCTATGTTGTGTCATCTTGCACAGCTAAAAAAAGCCAATGTGATTCTAGGCTACTTCAATAGGAGTATAGATCAAGGGAAGTAATAGTGCCACTCTATTTTGCTTTGATGAAACCTCACCTGGAATAGTGTGTCTAGTTCTGGGCACCACAATTCAAGAACAATATTGACAAGTTGGAATATGTCCAGAGGAGGGTGACCAAAATAGTGGGAGGTCTGGAAGCCATGCCCTGTGAGGAGCAGCTTAGAGAGCTGGGCATGTTTAGCCTGGAGAAGAGAAGGTTGAGAGGTGACATGATAGCCATGTTTAAATATTTGAAGGGATGTCATACTGAGAATGGAGCAAGCTTGTTTTCTGCTGCTCCAGAGACTAGGACATGGAGTAGTGGGTTCAAACTACAGGACAAGAGATTCCACCTAAACATTAGGACTTCCTGACAGTAAGAGCTGTTCAGAAGTGGAATGCACTGCCTTGGAGTGTGGTGGAGTCTCCTCCTTTGGAGGTTTTTAAACAGAAGCTGGATGGCCATCTGTCAGGAATGCTTTGATTGGGTATTCCTACATAGCAGGGGGTTGGACTAGATGGCCCTTGTGGTCTCTTCCAACTCTGTGATTCTATGATTCTAGGATCAGCTGTGCCATTAGGTTGGATGAAGCAAGGGCCTCAGGCAGCAGGTGCTAGAAGACAGCAGTGGCAGCTTCTCTCTGCGCTCTCACCCTGTGGCGTCCCTAAGGCTGGTGTCACCCCCCACACACACACACACAGTGTCACCTGGTGCGGTTCGGCCTCTCTGCACCCCCCTAGTGCTTCCACTGTCCTCATCCTTTCCTGAGCTCCCTGGCTGTGTCTCTTCTGTTGGAGGACAGAGCTGCGGATGCCACACAGACTGTCCTGTATCCCCTGAACTAGCCTGTTGCCCAGGGGTGGAATGGGGTGGAGGGCCCTATTGTACTGTCAGTACTGAAGTAATATTCAACAACTAATCCAGTTTGCCTCTTTATAGGAGAGTGTGAGCATTTTCCCCTTGCAGCAAAGCAACTTGGGCCCACCTTAACCTTGCATATCTATTGAATTGAAAAGGAAGAGATATAAGAAACTAATTGCACCAAATGTGTATCGGGAAACTGTGTATGCTGATTAAAGAACCAATCCCACTACACTCAGTTTTCTGGATAAGCACACATGGGAGCCAACTGGTTCAGGCCCTAACCCAAAATCAAGCATCCCAGCCACTTAATATAATGGGGTTTATTTCTGGGTAAGACAGCCAGTGTGGTGTAGTGGTTGGAGTGTTGGACTAGGACCCTGAGAGACTAAGGTTTGAATCTCTACTCAGCCATGGAAACCCACTGGGTGACCTTGGGTAAGTCACACTCTTTCAGCCTCAGAGGAAGACAATGGCAAACCTCTTCTGAATAAATAATGCCAAGAAAACCCTAGGATAGGGTCACCATAAGTCAGAGTCAATCTGAAGTCACAGCAACACACACACAAAAATTTCTGAATAAAATAGGCATAAGGTGGTGATTCACATATTTCTGTATTTTTTTAAAATAATCTTGTCAGAGATTATAATGGAGCTTTATTATATGTGCAAAGACTATTTGATATTCATGTGAATCACTTGAATGGACAAATAATGCAACATAATCAGTTTTAGGGCACTCTTTTATGTATTATATGGAGAGGAGTTTTCTTCACTTGTATTGCATGCCTCATTTATTTAATGTATAACCAGGGATTTTTGAAAATACCAGAACTATTAGCTCTTTAAAAAGCACATGTCTTTTCAGGAGGACCAACCTATTTACATAGCTGTGAAGGGTGTGGTGTTTGATGTCACTTCCGGCAAAGGTGAGTTTTCCTTGCATCAGAAGGCTTTCCTCTGCCACAACCTTCAGGTTTTCGTTGGGCACAACTTCAGAGACAGAAATCTCAGGGCAGCAGTCTCTGAAGTACGGAGGCAGCAATTTCAGTCCTTGAATTTGAGTTATTTTTTTATCCATACTTTTTATTCAAAACCATTTTCAATTATAAAACTCATATTTGTCTCATACATTCACATTTCATTTTATACATGTTCATTTCATTTCCTACATATTCCATTTCCTACATATTCCATTTCCTTTCATCCATCTTGTATTCCTTGTACAACAATTTACATTTAACTCAACTTTTTTTGAGTTATTGATCCTGCTTTAGGACCTGTAGTGTCCAATCCATTGGGGCAAACGGGGGTGCTGACCAACTCCTCCTCCAAGCAACCTGTTCCTGCCTACATCCTTACTGGTCTGCTGTTTCTTATGAGCTTGTCATTTAATTGGAGGATAGGTATGGCTTCAGCAGAGAATCAAACACAGTAGTAGCACATCAGAAACTGATCTTGAGTTCAGTTAGATGCTAAAGGTCTTGGCATAACTGTGGATCCAGCATAACTGCACTGGTGTATAGCATCTTTGCCTTTGTGGTCCTTCCCAAGGTCCTCTTTGCCCACCACCAAATTCACTATAGTGGTGGCAAAACTGCCATTAGTACAAGCTTTATACTACGGTACGTTGGTAATATAATATGCTTATCATTCTTACGAATGGGATGGATGCTAAGTACCTTCTTCATTTGATGATGGAATCTGATTTTTACACATAGCCACTGTATGTATTGCTCAGGCACCAGATTTCTAGGTACAAGCAACAATATGCTTGGAATTGTTCAAGCCTCCTTTACAGTTTTTTACCCATCAGTAAATTTCAGATGAAACACAGGTCATCATCCCCTGTTCACATGCGGGACACGTTCCCAGACTTACCGCAGATGTGTGATAGTGAACCACCATAGAATACAATAGAATTGCGATGGAGGACCTAGAAAATGCCTAGAGAGAACGCTTCCCTAGGTATGTGGTGCAACTCTATGGTCAGCTTCTGGCAGAAGTTGACCATAGAGTCATGCTGGGGGACTCCTTGATGCCCAGAGAGACCACCTCCAGCGTGATTCTGTTGTTCTCCAGATGTCTAGAGAGACCTCTACCACCACCCTGACTGCAGGGAAGTGAAACTGCAGGTACCGAACCTGTATAAGCAGGGGTGAACCTATATGTTAGCCTCTGAAATATCAATTAAATCATTTGAAAATTATAACATTATTTGAAAATTAAAGTTCCCTTGGGACTGCATCCAAAGAGCTGGGTTTATGGCCACAAAAACTCATGCAAAAATAAAAATCAGTTAGTCTTTAAAATTGCTACCACCTTGCTTTCTTCTTTTTTTGGTCTCCCTTCCTCCTGTTTATGCTGAAAATTATAAGTGACAGAGTTTTTAAAGGCATGATGAATTTGGGCTTCGCTTCATTGATACATTGTTTTCTTGGACAGAGTTTTATGGAAAAGGAGCACCGTACAATGCACTAGTTGGTAAGGATTCAACACGAGGGATTGCAAGGATGTCTCTGGATCCTGAGGATCTCACTCATGATACAGTAAGGAAATGAGAAATCTGTTCTGTGTAGTGCAAGTTGAGGCCATGATTTTGGAAATCACTTTATGGCATGTAGCTCTTTCAAGTCTGAGTGGCTTCTGTAGGCCAAATACTATTGGGATATATAGAACATTCAGTAATGTTCTCCCACTATGCTTCACTGGAAATACCTTTACAAGACAAGGCAGCCATAAAACGGATGGCTTTTCAACCTCCTTAGGAAGCACAGTAAATCAGCAGAGTTTGACTGTTTGAAAACACATTTGCAGCAGTCGCGTATTTGATTCCAGCATGTAAGCTTAGATAACCACCACCCTGTTTCCCCAAGTTATAGTTCTAGCATAAAAAGAACTCAGAAACACTTAAAAATCGTTTAAAGGTATAAAAACATCTTTACTCACATTCTAGGAGCATTTCTTAGAGAAGATCAGCAGCCTTATGATGATTGTAGTATAAACTAGCAAAAATGACTAAATACTACATGATTACAAACAAAAGGTACATGCAGGACTACTTCAGTGCAGGTCCTGTCTCTAAATAGGTACCAGAGCATCAGGCACCTCATGGTAGCTTCCAGACAGAGAGAAGAATTTGGACACACCTCTTTCTCTGGAAACACAATTACATTCCAGTAGGAAGTTACATCAAGCATTCTGTTTGCTTCTATCAGTTAACCCTTTAGCAGCTAAAGACATCTCAACTTAATGGATCGCAAACTACATATCTCAACAAATATGTGCAGGATCAAAGATGAAGGATAGGCAAGGAAGAAATTCTTGGAGAACAAAAGACTGGGGAATGTTCAGTACCTGTATGATAGTAATTTCATTCTTTTTAGTCAGCTCTGCTATTAGGTAGAGTGAAGCAATAGCCACGGGTGTGATGCTCAGAGATGGCAGCACGATAGTGGAGGAGAGAGTTGTGTACCATACAGCCTGCAAACCCTTAGCCTAGCCTGCCGTCCTTATGTAGTGGAGGATGCTGCCTCGTTCCCAGTGTTGGAGAAAGATTGAGCAGCCCTTCTAGCCAGCTTCTGTGGGTGGAATAGGAATGGGCACCATTTTATTATTTGGAATGGGCAGCAAATTTGTCCTGGCCTAGCCCTGGCCGTCATCCCACCTGTGCATCTTTCTCTTATATTGGGTGTGGTGAGGGCAGCCTGTGGGCCATGTGCAGTCTTTGGGGCCCCAACTTGTGGTCCTGAAGTCCACCCAAAGCTCTCAGTCCTTTTGAAGTCCCCCCCCCAACCTCCCATCTCCCCAGCCACCCAAAATGGCATAAGACTGCTGCAGTTTTGCCCCCACAGTCCCCCAAGTCCCACACATATTTTAAAAATGGGGAAAATCACCCTCCCCACCAACTCAGCTAAAAATTGGCCAGAACCAAAATAGGAAGTAACATGCTGTAGCTTCTGGTTGCATCAGGTGCACCAGTATGGCCTGTCAAAATGGGGTGGGGGTGTGAAAAGTGTTCCCCTGCTCCCTGTGCAGTTGCTCACCACTGTCTTATTAATCAACAGAACCTCAAAAAAGTTACTTTTTTAGATGACATTTGCTAGGGTTTCTGGGAGTTGTGGTCCAAAAATAGTATCTTTCAGGCTCTGAGAATCAGTCATGTAACAAAACAGGAATGAATTACTGTTTTCTTTCTTTCTTTCTTTCTTTCTCCTTGCCCCTCCCTGCCTGCCGGTCCACAACTCTTTGCACAATCATCTTTCATTGAGGTGGGGCTTACAGAAGAGGAGTTGCATTCTCTGGATGAGAGCTTCAATAATATCTACAAAGCCAAGTATCCTATTGTTGGCTACACTGCCCGAAGGATTCTCAACGAGGATGGCAGCCCTAATCCAAACTTCAAACCTGAAGATCAGCCACATTTCGCCATTAAGGATGAGTTTTGAGACCAGTGACTGTGGATACCTGCCTCACATTTTGATCAAAAATAGACCAAAATTGGCCTATTCATAAGTTTTAGGCATAGCTTGGGAAAGTTATTTTCAGACTGCAACTCCCAGAATGCTGCTAGCTGGAGGCTTCTGGGTGTTGTGATCCAGAAGCACAAATTTCCAAGCTTTTTCTTGGGTTTTTTCCGGGCTGTGAGCCCGTGTTCTGGAAGAGTTTACTTCTGACATTTCGCCTGCTTCTGTGGCTGGCATCTTCAGAGAATGGTTTGGTTGGGGTGTGTGTGGAGTTTATATACTGTTGGGGAGTATATGTAAATTTGTGTATTTGAATGGTTAGTTTCTGGGTATAGAAATGCAAGGAGCATGAGTGTCTGTTTGGCTAATGGTTGGTTGATGGGACATTATCTGCTGGAAACCCCCCTGCCCCTGGGTGGAATTCCTTTGTAAGTGTTGAGTTTTGATTCTATTGTTTTTCAAAACTGGAAGCCAGATTTTGTTTACTTTTAGGGTTTCTTCTTTCCTGTTGAAGTTGTCCAGGTGTTTGTGGATTTCAATAGCTTCTCTATGCATTCTGATATGATAGTTGTTGGTCTGGTCCAAAATTTCTGTGTTTTTAAATAACATTTTGTGTCCAGGTTGGTTTATCACATGTTCTGCTACTGCTGATTTTTCTGGCTGGCCCAGTCTGCAGTGTCTCTCATGTTCCTTGATTCGTGTTTGCACACTGCGTTTAGTGGTCCCTATGTAAACTTGTCCACAGCCATTAGCCAAACAGACACTAATCCTCCTTGCATTTCTATACCCAGAAACTAACCATTCAAATACACAAATTTATATACATTCCCCAACAATATATAACCTCCACACACACCCCTACCCAACTATTCTCTGAAGATGCCAGCCACAGATGCAGGCGAAACATCAGAAGTAAACTCTTCCAGAACATGGCCTCATAGCCCAGGAAAAAACCAAAGAAAATCTATGGATGCCGGCCGTGAAAGCCTTTGACTTCACATTTCCAAGCTCTTATTTTCCAGTGGATGACCTAGTAAAGTTATAGTACATGGATTTTTATTGGGTTGAGATTACAGTGTTCCATGCCAGTGCCTTCCTATCTGCTTTGGATTTGCTAATTAAATGAAAAATCCTTATGGGAAGATTAGTAGTCAGTGGCTAGCAAGGATAGTCACAGTTCTATTTCTCTCCCCCTTTTATCCCGGCATAGGGCTATGCCCATTCGTAGAGCATGACTTATATACACATGTACATTCTACAGACATGTATAGTACTGCTTGTGCACACATGCTGTATGCACACTGGGGAAATGGGCTAGCATTAGTCCTAACAAGTGGGACCTCAAGGCTCTGCCAGCCAAATCCTTTTCAAAGCTTCCCCAGCCCATTCTTTCTGCTTGGCTGGTCAACATTCTGTACCCATTAAGGATGCTGTTCAGTTCTTACTGAACTAATAGGGGTTTTTGTTTTTTTTTTTGTGAGAGGGGTGTTGTTGTCCCCTTTGTTTTTCCTCCCTGCTCCCCCCTCCCCATTTTTACAAATCTCTGTGTTCTCCCAAGCCATGCAGATAATTTTCCTTGTGTGGAGGGATGGTGTCATTTTTGGTGTGTCATTTTTGATGGCATAGAGAATGAGTTTGTACAACCTAAAACTCCATGGATAGATGCTATTCCAAGGCCTTTGTCAATGGGGGGTTGACATTGAATGGCAGTCACTCATATGCCTCTGGTTGGCTAAAGTTACAAAGACTTTGCTAGGTTCAGAACTTGGACTGGCCTTGTTGGCTGGGGAATCCTGGGAAGTGTAATCCATTCCAACCTGTTGAAGTTCCAGATCAGGACCCACAGAGTCTCTAGGTCCCTCCTATCATCTCCAAGCTGGGAAAGGGAGCCCTTTATGATAAGATCAAAGCTAGCAGGGTCTCCCTTTTCACTTAAAGTGAGCTGAGAGCGTTCTGATCCCTGTCCTCTATCTGTGCAAAGAAGGGGCAGAAAAGAGAATCTCGATGCTTAGCTAAACTGCTCCACGTGGGACTTCAGCCAGGAATCTGATGATTGCAGATTGGGCCTGGAGAGAGGACTGCTTACCCTTTGCCCCATTTTACATGCCAGCCCCCAAATTAGATCTGACAAGGCAATTCTGGCTGGATTTTACAGAGATAAGGTATCCTTTGCTGTGGGAACATCTTACCTGGACTCTCCCGATTTCACCGCTTGCACTGGACCTACTGAGATCTCTCATGCACATGCAGTGCAGATATGTGAGAGTCCCAGTTAGAAGGCCAGAGAGTCCGCACATGTGAAGACTAGTTCAGCACTGAATCATAAAAACCTCTATCCGGGTGTGAACCTGGACTCTATGATTGCTTTGAGGTTCCTGTACTTTAAAGTAAACTAAGACAACATGTTTGTGACTCCAGTATTTCTATTTACTTTTATACTGAGATTCAATTAGAATTTAAATATATCTGTCTTTTGTTAACTTCAGTCTAAGTCAGAGGGGCCCATCTACACGAGGGGAAAAAATCCCAAATACCTCATAGTATTGGCAGCTTGCAGCAGCAGCAACATGTCCAGACCTTTTTTCTGGCCTTGGAAACCCCAATAAGCCTCACATTCTTGATGGCGGTCGCGAGTGATTTACTTGCATTAGTTCTTCACTGCCGCTGGGTTTTTTTAAAAAGTCATCCCAAGGTGTGCTGGTGTGATAGAATGATTCTTCAAAGCAAAACAAAAAATACTGATCCCTTTTATCACCTTAGCGAGTGATTGCTAAGGTGAAAATCTGACATGGTGGCAGCAGGCGCTTGCCCTCCTAGCAAGCCCTGCTCCCACTCCTGCTCAGCCAATCAGCTTTGTGCTTCCCTTTGAGTTTTTTTATTGTCCTATAGTAAAAATGCACACCCACCTCACAGTTTGTATGGGGAAAAAGTACGGGGAAATCTGTGAAAGGTTTTCCCCTGTTGTTTTTACCATTTTGGGCCCCCCTCCTTCTGAATAGTGCAGATTGGAGCTGGATCCTGTTTAGACTGGTAGGATTCCCAGCGAATTCCATGAGGGGTATTTTCACCATTTAGACAGGCCCTCTGTCTTTATTACTGTGACTTGGACATATTTTATTTCAGATCCCTAGAGAAAAGGTTGAGTGTGCTCTTGTGTTTTTCCCCTCTTGCTATTTAGCCTAATTTCCATTATCTCCAGTACCTACCAAGAGAAGAGGAGCACTCAATCCTTCTGTCAGACGCTGATTAGTAAATCTCTCATGCCTTAATTTGCATGAGTACTAGAGAACATTAATGCTTATGCTAGACAAATGGATGCTAACCTCAGACTTGTGGTAGCCTGAGGAGATTGTGTCTTATTATGTTGATTTACCTGACAGGCTGAATTAGCCATATGGTGTTGAGCAGCAGCTCATAACTCTCCAAAGATATAAAATGCCCCCCTCCCCTGCTCACTAACCTCCCCACTGCTTTCTTTCTAAGAGTAAATGTTTACTCATCATCTTCTCTCAAGGGTTTTGTATACAAGCATTAGAAAAAACTAATGTATTGTCAAGGGAGCCAGGTTTGAGCATTGGACTATGAATTTGGAGAACTATGTTCAAATCCCCTCTCAGCCATGGAAATCACTGGTTGACCTTGGGCAAGGCACACTCTCTCAGTCTCAGAGGATGGCAAATGTTGCCAAGAAAACCCCATGATAGGATAGCCATATGTTGGGAAATGACTTGAAGTCACACAACACACACACAAACACATGTTGTCAAGGAGCATTATAGAAATTAAAAGGATGAGAGCTACCCTACCATAATACAGCCTTTCTCAAACCTCCAGGCATGTTGGACTATGCTGCTCTTCCCAACCAGGAGAGCTGAGGATGATGTAATTGAGGTTGTAATTCAGCCCCTCTCAAAGTTGCTAGCTTGGAGAAGCCTGCTCTAAGGGCTAAGAGATGGGGCTGTGAACCAGGAAGTTCTTTTGACATTGCCTTAGTTGTAAGAAACTGCTGTGGAAACAGATCGGGCTGTTGATCCATCTAACCTAGTACTTGGATACGTTACTTTTTTGAAGTAGAGGTCCCAGAATCTCCAGCTAGCAGAGCCAGTGGCCTTGATGGCTGGGGTGGGGGCTGGGGGTTATAGTTCAAAAAGTAAAGTTTACAAGCTCTGACAGAAAGTCATAGGGCAATTTGCATTGCACCTTTGTTTTGTATTGCTAGATGTTACAGATGGAGAAGGGAAGTTGCAAGTCTGCTGTTTTCAGAGATAGCTGGCCTATCATAAAGTGTAGTTCCAGTCTCATTCCTTAGACTTTCAATAGGGTGATAACGATATCAGCTTTAGTGTAAGAAGGTCTTTGTTCAGCACAGCATATTGTCTACAACCTGTTGTAACCCAACATATTGCTTCCTCTTCCCTCTTCTTACACCTTCTCTGCATCATCCCAAAATCTCCTTTGGATGATTTGCAAACTCTCTAAAACAGTTTTTGAAGGCAGATGAGGTTGCAGCAGAGTGGGGTAATGGCTATATAAGCAGTTTGCATTCCCCTCTCCCGCGAAACCAGTCCCCAGATTCTAGTACTTGCAACTCCACCCCTCCCCAAAGGGGTTACTGCCTACACCTACACTGTATAAAAACATTCTTTTATACTCTTTAGCAGCAGCAAGAACAACAAATTGAAATCCAGAGGAAAAGTTCTACTAAGGCTTAGTTGTGATCATTCATCTCAACAGATATGCTCATTGAAGGTTGTGCAAAACTTGAAGTTTCAAGATGGTACCTGCTTTTGTGGTATGTCAGTCATGGAGCCCAGGCCCTCCAGATCATTATAAGATTTTGTTAATCTGCTGTGAGACAACAGATTCAACTTGATGGGTTTGCAAATCCCTACTCTCCATCTAACTGTATTGGATGTGTTTGACTCTTTTCTCTGTCTCCCCGCCTCCCGTTGATGTGGAATCCATGTTTGTTGTATTGAAAAAGCAAATACAGTTTTAAAAACAGTCTGCTTCTATCTGTCAAGTGTGGCAGACAACACTGTCTTGTCAATAGGACAGGACCCTTTATAGGATAGGTCATGGTTTTTTATAGGTCATGACCAGAACTTTGAAACAATCTCAGAAATGGACTGGGGGCCAATGAAACTGTAGCAAGTGGGGGGGGGTCATGTGGTAATCTGCATCTTGAAGAAGCTAGAATTATAAATGGGTTTCAGACCAGGGTCTGTTGTTGCCTTCTGAAACTGGCTTGTTTTGATGTACTTTGTCACAATCCTGGGCTTCAGCTGTTACCCAAAGTTCTTCCTTTCTGATTAGTTTACTCACTCATTTGAAGGAGGCTGTGAAACTGGAGTGAATGGCCAGCTTATTCACATTATGATTTATAAAACCAGGAATCTGCTGACCAGTATGCGCAAACATTTAAACATGCTCTATACCAGTGGTTCTTAACCTATGGTCCACAGACCCTGTGAGGCAGCGATGTCCTCACAAGGGGTCTGTGAAGGCTTGAAGGCTGCTCAGCCCACTTCCTCCCACAGTGGAGCAGCCATTTATTTTATTTTTATTTATATTTATATGCTGCCTTTCTCTCAAAATAGGACCCAAGGTGACTCATGTGACAGGAGCCAAGGCAAAAACAGGCTGGCTGGGCCTGCTCATTGCCTTTCAATCTGCTCCAGACACAAACTTGCAGGAAGAAGCAGGAGAAAGATCTTCCCTCCACCTCTAGTGCCTTTGAGGGAAGGTTTAATGGATGGTGTATTATTGTTATTATTGTTATTATTATTATTATTATTATTAGTGTTAAATCTTGAGGGTCTGCAGCAACAAAAGATATTTAAACAGGGTTAACAGCCACTGTTCTATACTAACTCAACTTGCATAATGAGATATTTTCTGGTCCCGTAACAGGGCAGTCTGTTTTGTGTTTTCATTTCATCCTGCCAAAAAATTCACCTTTAGCAAAAGAAACTTTGCTGGTTGTTTAGATTACCATTTAATAGTAGTACCGTATAAAGCCCCTGTTAGGGCCCAAATAGCTTAAAGGCACCAGATCCTGTCTGATCTTGGAAGCTAAGCAGGTTCAGCCATGGCTAGTGTTTGTATGGGAGACTGCCAATGAATATCAGGTGCTGTATGCCAGTGGTTCTTAACCTTTGTTTATCACAGATCCCCTTTAAATATATTTTGTTGCTGTGTACCACCAAGACTTAAGATTGAAAGCCCTAAAGTGCATCAAATATTTATTTAAAGTTGTTCATCAAGGGTCTTCAAATTTGGAGAGAAGGGAGAAATAAGTAAATACATACACTAATATTTTTATTGGAATGATTCCATACAAATGTAAATTAATGATAATAATACCAACAACAACACCTGAACCCTGAACCACGGCCTAATATTACTTGTTAATTTTAATTAATTAATTAATGAGAAGGCTGGTGCTGCATTTCACTTACAGGCTTTTGTTATATCAGGCTTGATAGCTAAAACTTGGATCCTGAGTTCTGACTCTACTTTCAAATGGTTTCTATATTTATTTTTTAAGATAAACGAGAGTAGAGAATGATTTTTCAGACAAATATGTCAGTACAAAAGGCATGAATACTTTCATAGTCCTCTACGATAGTTGTGGAAAATCTGCTTGTAAGTGAGCTCAGAAATTTGGAAGGGACTGTTCCTTGAACTGCAGTTTCAGAGCACCACTCATGGATATTTCTATGAGCTTTTATTCCTCTGCTACTGTGAGCCCATCTAGTTAATACATATGAATTGAAAATGGATCTTTAATCCAGTTTTTGCTTGCATCAGGAACAGAAAGATATGCACGGAAACTATGCTGCAAATCTTTCAAATGCCATGTGATAAGTGATATGTCCTCCTCAAACAACTCTTCATTGGTGGAACCAAGAAAATGTGTGAGGTTTGGAAATGTCTCATAGTTTTGGTTTGATAGGTGATGATACCACAATTCCAACTTGTCTTCAACTTGAAAAACCTTAACGTTTTCTCCTTGAGGATTTATGTTGAACATATTTTAAATGGGTGAAGATATCTGACAGATATGCTAATTTTACTAACTAGGAAAAGTCTGCCAAACAATTACTGAGGTGAAATGGATGCTCCATGAGGAATAAAGTTATTGTTTCAATTTCCAAACATGGGACAAAACTGTACCTCTTGATAGCCAATGAACTTCACAGTGTAGCAAAAGTTGATGATGTTCACTGTCCATATCTTTGCAAAGCTGCTCAAAAAGTCTTGAATTCAGTGATTTTATAAAATTAATAATTTTGACAGATTCATTTAAGGTCTGTTTTAGTTTTTCTGGTATCTTCCTAGCAACTAGAGCTTCCATAGGTACGCAGCAATGGTACCAAGTCACTGATGGTATGATTTCCTTAATCCGTGCTACAAGTCTAGTAAGCTTTCCAGACATTGCTTGTGCTCCGTCAGTGCTAATTCCAACACATTTCAAGCAATCCATGTCATGAGATGTTATAAACTCATTTGAACTGTTATAGACTTCTTCAGCTGTAGTGTGTACCAACGAGGAGATGAACAGTAAGTCTTTAAAAATATTTCTCTTGTGCTCATATCTAACAGCACAATAAGGTCACTTTGTTATGTCTGTGCTTTCATCCAGTTGCAGAATAAAATGGGGGGTGGGGGAGAAATGTGAATTCTTTTTAATAACTGTTGCTTCATACTGGCTGACAAGCTGTTGATTCACTTCTTTACTGTGTCATTTGACAAAGGTATTAAGGAAAGATCCTTGGCAGTTTTCTCATTGATCAATGAAGAAACTACATATTATTTTTGCAACAGGTAATATAAGTTCTTCATAAGATTTTCCAGTTTTTGCTATTAGTTGAGAAACTACAAATGAGGCCCTCACTGCATTTTCATTGTTACAACTAGTTACAACCAGGGTTTTTTAAAAAACCATTTTCTTACTTTCCCAAAGCTCCTGCTCCTTACTTTTGAAAAAATCAGTGCTCTTTGTGGTAAATTCTTTATGTTTAGTATTGAGATGCCTTTGCAATTTTGAGAGTTTAATGACCTCGCTGGATAGTACATCGTAACACAGATAGTTGTGTTAGTGGTGGGGAGAGAACTGAGATATCAGCCCCATTCACCAGACCCGGAGTCTATTGGCGACACACCAGTCCTTAGGATCCTGAATCCCTGTATAAAGGCATCTGCTTATCTTACCAAAGATAGTTCTTACCCTCAAACAAAGACCCACGCAGTCAGTGTCAAGTGCAGACAATGAAGAACAACTTTATTACTGGAAGCTAAGATTTTATAGACTCTGCTCCTGGGTCTTGTACATCCAGTTTAAGTAGCAAACTTCAGCTAACATAATAGTAAGACAATTGACCATTCATGGGCTTACGCAGGCTTCGTTAATGTTACAGAAAAAGATACATTCCTCTGCTGGGAACTGCAGCTCCTAGCAGTTTCTAAGTTGTTTCTACAGTATCTCTCACATACACAGTCAAGGTCTACCACAGTTTTAGCATTCTCAGCAACGATGGCTTTACTTGGGTTTATTTCATTACCAACTAGTACTTGTTATTTATTGATCAATATATCAGGATGCTCTGTCATTCTATAGCTATCCCACTCCAGCTATAGCTAACCATGCAAATTTCTAATAAAGCAATGCAGCATTATGGAATTATGAATACAGATTTGTGTTTCAGCCTTCAGTTGTTTGTCTTCTGGGCCTGTATATGTGAAGCCAATCAATAGATATTCCTTACTATAACCGTGTCACTTTTTAAGATGTCCGAAGGAAGCTTCATTTTGCTTTGAATAGGATGCACTCTCTTTCATCATCAATACTTTTACATTTCAAATTCAGCCAGCGATCCATCCTGAGGCTCTGCCAAAATGTATTGTTAGGAAATTCACCATGATAACATAAAAAAGTCACTTTACCTGACAATAACCAAATGCTTTTATTAGCAGAAATTGAAGAAGAAATACAATAATTTTCAATAATGCACAGTTATTCTGAAGTCCATCCAAACATGCACTCACATTGACTCTGACTCTCTCTTCCTATGATTATGGCCTTCCTTTTATGCGTGAATTTCTTTAAGAATATTCTCGATACAGCTACAGAATTCTGGGAAACAATAGACATTTGGAGAATGTGGTGGCAAAAGGTTGACAACATGAGTTTGATGCAGGTGTGAAGGCAGCTTCTGGCTGTATGTGTATTAGCAAGAAATGTCACATACTTTCTCTGAGCCACTCAGTGTCATTCCTTTGCAGACTCTCACTGAGTGCAGAAGTAGCAAGTTCTTAGTACTTTTTTTTTTTTGCTATCAAACAGTTATTTTCATAACTTTTGGTATAAGATATTGTAATTAAATTTTATACAAATGATGCCTGTCAATGGCAAAACACTTCTGCTCTTTTGAGATCAATGTATCACCATCTGCCTGCCTGCCTGCCTTTCTTTTTTAACTATAAAAGCTCAGAATATTTCTGCAAGCCTTTGTGGACTCCCTGTGAGGGCTTTGCAGCCCCCCCCCCGGGGTCCACGGACCACAGGTTAAGAACCACTGTTGGCAGCTATATTTCAGAGGAAGAAACTGGCAAAACCACCTCTGTGTATTCCTTGCCTAAGAAAACCCTATGAAATTCATGGGGGTGACCGGTGACCCTTTTTACCATGGATACTAGTAGTCTATAAATGAACAAAATTGGTCTTATACAGCTGAGGGAGTGAAAAGAGCTGCTGAAGTTTAAAACTAGCAAAGCAGCTCAAGGTGTTCATGTTAGTTTGTTTTCATTTTTATTTTTTCTGCAAGACTTCTGAAGTTTCCTTGGACAGCAACCCTATTCACACTGACTTGGGAGTAAGTACTGTACTAATGATCTTTCTTGGATCTACTTGCCTGCCTCTCTATTCCTACCCCAGCCTTGCAATCCCAAGAACTCAGGTCCCCTCCTTCAACATTTTAAGCTGCTGCTCTCATTGTTGTGATGGTACCCTCTGCTGGCAGGAAAAGAGACAGCAACCAGAGGGGCAGCCTAACGCAGCAATGCGCAATTGTGGAAGGGTAGGGGACTGTGTTGCCCTCCCCTGAGAAGGCCCTGAAGGGCTGCAGCACCTACCACATTCAGCCCTGGGGAAAACGGGAAAATCCCCCTAAGCACCCTCTCTAGGGAGTGGGAGGTGTTTTTTGTCTTGTTTTTACCCCACCCCCCCAACCTTTTTGAAAGCAGTAAGGAGCAGGCATAATTTCTTTTTCACTCCCTGATTTGTTAAAAAAAAAAAAAAAAAAAGGTCTGGGCTTAAAATGGTGGGGCCAAAAACATTACAAAACACTCCCATACTAGAAAGCATTTAGGGACATTTTAGATCAAAAACTTTTTGGCATTTTAAAAAATATCTGTTGGGCCCAGGGAGCCACAAAACAGCCCAGGGGCAATGTGTAGCCTGTAGGCCTATTACTTTGGCACTGAGTTGTTGTGGCTGTTCTGCTATTAAAGCTGGAGCTTTTAATTTTTTTTCATAACTTCAAAATTTTCTGCATATTTTGACTGCTCAAGCTTTAGTTTTTCAAAAATGAGCATGATCCATCTATTAAATCTCTAGTAATAAGTAAACATTGGCCTAAATATCCTGAGGGCACCAGATCCTGTCTGATCTTGGAAAGTATGCAGAGTCAGACCTAGTTTGTACTTAGATGGTTAGAGCACCAATGAATCCCAGGTGCTTAGATTTTCCTTGTTTTTTTTTCCGGGCTGTGAGGCTGTGTTCTGGATGAGTTTGCTTCTGACATTTCGCCTGCATCTGTGGCTGGCATCTTCAGAGAATGGATGGGTAGGAGTGTGTGTGGGATTTATATATTGTGAACCCGTGTTGGGGAGGATATGTAAATTTGTGTATTTGAATGGTTAGTTTCTGGATGTAGAAATGCAAGGAGGATGAGTGTCTATTTGGCTAGTGGTTGGTTGATGAGCCATTATGTCCTGGAAATCCCCTTGTCTCTGGGAGGAATTCATTTGTAAATGTTGAGTTTTTATTCTATTGTTCTTCAAAACTGGAAGCCAGTGAAATATAAAGACTTAATAAAATGGAAAGGGAATCAGCCAGAAATAAAAACTCAAGAAGAAATAAATAATGAAGTTATTAATTGCCAATGGTGGTTGTATAGGCAGATATGGGAGAAACTGAAACAGGACATAAGAATTTTTGGACTTAAAGAAAATAAGACAGCAATAGAAGAAATTATATTCTCAGGAGATTCTAAGATATTATATAAAATATATAAGGTACTATTAAATTGGGATTGTGACGATGAGACAGTAAAGGAACCTATGATTAAGTGGGCTAAGAATATAGGTACACTAATTTTGTATGAACAATGGGAGAAATTATGGAACAAAACCATGAGAGTAACAGTTTGTCAGGATTTAAGGGAGAACTGCTGGAAAATGTTTTTCAGATGGTACATGACGCTGGATAAGCTATCAAGAATACGTATATAAGAATATGAATAATTGATGCTGGAAATGTAAAGAAGTGGGAACATTTTTTCATTGCTGGTGGTCATGCAAGAAAGCACACAAATTTTGGTTGATGGTTCATGATTCGGTAGAGAAGATTGTGAAAAGGAAATTTCAAATCCGGCCAGAGACTTATATGTTATATCTGTTTGGTGATGAAATTAAAAAAGATGAGGAGAGAATAATATTCAATTTAATAGTTGCCACAAGAATTGTTTTTGCATGACATTAGAAACTTGATAGCATACCCACAAGAGAGGAGTGGACTATTAAAGTGGTAGAATTAATATATTTGGACAAATTGACAAGAGTTATAAAAAATAAGAATGTGGAAAATTTTGAAAATGAATGGAATTGAGACTAAAGCATATTTAGAGACACTATGGGGCGGCTGGATAAAAGGGTTGAATAGGTTGGATGAAAGGAAAGGATAAAAGGATAGAATGAAATAATGACATAATGAATTAAGGAAGAGAATAAAGGAGGATTTTAGATAATATGGAAAAGGGATAGTAGAATAAGTTTGTATGTATGTATTTGGAAGAAGAAAGAATGTATAAGATACTATTGTAACAACTGTAATAACTGTGTTAAGTGTAAAAGATGTTAATAAAAATTATAAAAAAACCTGGAAGCCAGATTTTGTTTACTTTTAGGGTTCCTTCTTTCCTGTTGAAGTTGTCCAGGTGTTTGTGGATTTCAGTAGCTTCTCTGTCCATTCTGACATGATAGTTATTGGCCTGGTAGTTGTTGGCATTTCTTGGACTTTCCTAGTTGGTCTGTAGATTGTTTGGAGGTTCTGTTGCCTCATCAGTTTCCCTATTCTGTCTGTGACTCCTTTGATGTATGGTGAAAATACCTTCCCTTTGGCTGGCTGTTTTTCTTCTTCATTCCTGTTGTTTTTTCTGGGCCTGGCTGCTCTTGTGATGTCTGATCTGGAGTAGCCATTAGCCTGTAGGGCCCAGTTTAGGAGCTTCAGTTTGTCCTCCAGGTAGTGGGGTTCACAGATCCTTTTTGCATGGTCTACCAATGTTTTTTATTGTGCTTCTTTTTTGTCCTGGGTGGTGATTGGAGGTGAAACATCAGAAGCAAACTCTTCCAGAACACAGCCTCACAACCCGGAAAAAAACCAAGGAAAATCTATGGATGTCGGCTGTGATAGCCTTCGACTTCACAATCAAATCCCAGGTGCTGTTGGCTATATTTCAGAAGAAAGCAATGGCAAATCATCTCTGAGTATTTCTTGCCTAAGAATACCCTATGAATTTCATGGGGTCACCATAAGATGACAAGCAATTTGAAGGCATGCACACTAGCAACAAGTGTTATGCTGATCCACTCATATAGATTTTAATACCAGATATATTCTGTTTGAGAGCCAGCATAGTGTTGTGGGTTGAGTGTTGGACTACAGCTCTGGGAAACCAGGGTATGAATCCCCACTTGATCATATGGAAACTCAGTGGGGTTCTACTCTCTCAGCCTCAGAGGAAGGCAAAGGTAAAGCCCCTCTGAACAAATCTTGCCAAGAAAGCCCCATGATAGCTTCACCTTGGGGTAACCATAGCTTGGAAACCACTTCAAGGCACACGACAACAAATTATCTATCTCAGAATCTCAGAGTCTGCTTGTCACTATTTGGTTTGAGTTTGTGCCTCCTTTTAATGAAAGTATTTCCATGATTTACTGTAGGGTAAATCAAGGAAAAGCAAATCAAGCAGTTACAGATAATTTTAATCCTCACATTGACTAACTGGCACTCTGTTAATAACAATAAAAATCTGAAATATAAGGAAAATGTTCAAAATGAATAGTTTTTACTTGGTGCTTGCTTGGTATTTTTCCTTGAGATTCCCAAGAGCTTAAAAACATTTCCATTTCTAATTTTTCCATAATTGATTATACTTTTCCTTCAGCTGGGCTGTACCTTACTTTAATCTTGTGGTCACTCACTGATCGTATGCCCTCCAAATGAAGAATCAGGCCATGTGTGTCCAAGCATTACCAGTGTGGTCAAATTATTGATGAGGAAGAACATAGGTGCTAGGACAGGCTACAGCAGTTTTCTTTTGCATGAGTCTACTGGGAAGGGCAAGTTTCTACCTCTCCTACTAATGCTGTGTTGAGGGCACTTTGCAAATTACTTTTGCACCAGTTGATGTAACTTGAGCACAAAGGGGGAAAGTGGGAGTATGTGACCTTTCCTTATCACTATTAATATATTGGATATTGGTAATGTACAGGTATTGGTTAGTTCCTGCTATTGCAGAAGAACTTCTCCCTGAAAGCCAATGTGGCTTCAGAGCCAATAGGAGTACTACAGACATGGTATTTGCCCTTAGGCAACTGCAAGAAAAATGTAGGGAGCAGAACAAGGGTCTCTATGTAACATTTGTCGACCTCACCAAAGCCTTTGACACTGTAAGTAGAAAAGGTCTGTGGCAGATCCTGGAAAGACTAGGATGTCCCCCCAAATTCCTTAAAATGATTATCTTGCTACACGAGGGACAGCGTGGTCAAGTCAGATATGGCGATGCTCTTTCAGAGCCCTTTCTAATAACTAATGGAGTGAAGCAAGGCTGTGTTCTTGCACCAAATTTATTTACAATCTTCTTTAGCACGATGCTCCAAAGGGCTATGGCAGAGCTTGAAGAAGACGACGGCATCTATATACGCTACCGTACTGATGGTAGCTTGTTTAACTTAAGCCGTCTGAGGGCTCACACTAAGACTCTAAACTATCTAGTCCGTGAGCTGCTCTTCGCCGATGATGCTGCCCTTGTTGCCCACACAGAAGCAGCTCTGCAGCGCCTAACATCCTGCTTTGCAACAGCTGCAGAGCTGTTTGGGCTAGAAGTCAACCTGAAGAAAACAGAAGTTCTTTAGCAGCCTGCACCACAGGACGAACACCACCATCCCCACATTGCAGTCGGCAAATCTGTGCTCAAGTCCGTTCAGCAGTTCACCTACCTGGGAAGCATCATCTCCTCAGATGCCAAGATTGACAAAGAGATCGATCACAGATTAGCAAAGGCATATAGTGCATTTGGAAGACTTCACAAAAGAGTCTGGAGCAATAAACACCTGAGGCAAAGCACAAAAATCAGTGTGTATAGAGACATCGTACTGTCTATCCTCCTTTATGGATCTGAAACATGGGTCACCTATCGCCACCACCTACGACTCCTCGAGCGCTTTCATCAGCGCTGTCTACGCACAATCCTAAATATACACTGGACTGACTATGTGACGAATGTTGCTGTCCTTGAACAAGCAGGGATCACCAGCATTGAAGCCATGATATTGAGAACACAGCTGCGCTGGGCAGGGCACGTTTCTAGGATGGAGGACCATCGCCTCCCAAAAATACTACTCTACGGTGAACTCGCCACGGGTCAGCGTAAGAGGGGCGCTCCAAAAAAGCGATACAAAGACTCCCTGAAACAACATCTCAGGCTTGGCCAAATTGATCACCAACAGTGGTCCGCCCTGGCCTCACATCGGGAGGCATGGAGATGCAATATCCACAATGCTGCAGCCTTATTTGAGAACTCACGACAAACAAGTCTTGAAGAGAAACGACAACGCAGAAAGAATCACAACCCAAAAACATCACCCAAGGAGACCTTCTGCTGTGCTTTTTGCAACCGGACTTGTTTATCTCAGATTGGCCTTTTTAGTCATCAGCGCGCTTGCAGAAAGCGCGGGATGAGTCCTTCCTGAATCTTCGTTTGCGAAGAAAAGCAGAGAGAGACAGGTATTGGTAAAAAATTTCCCTTCAAGGGAACTTCTTTACAATTTCTGGCAGAGGGTGACTCTCTAGATGTTGTCAGACTACACCTCCCAGCATTACTCACCATTGGCTATGCTGGCTGTAGTTTCTGGGAATTACAGTCCAACCATATATGGAAGGCAGCATGATTTCCACCCCTTACTATCAAGCTACAGTTTTTATTCTGCTTTCCTAATAAAAAATGTGTTTCTGTTCTGTTTGCTAGTTTCAAAAGCATTTCAAAATGGGTTATTTCAGCGCTTATCTGTCTGCTTCCTGTAATCAGCCAGTTTACCAAAAATGTTGTGTATCCCCTCCTTCACAGCAACTTAATCTAACATTTTCAGCTGTGCATGTAAAATATATGGCCTTGAGTGCTGCCTTGCTGATTCTCAAAAGATTACAGATTTCTTTGTAGCCCAGTTCTGGATTCCAGATAACACAGACTCACTCCTTTCCTTCAGCTGCTTCTAATCTCACTCAGATTAATGTAATATAGATGCCTGTCTGTGACTTGAGTGATGAACAAGAGCAGCTGCAAAAGACCTGTTATGTACTGTAATAGAGTTCAGAATCTGTTCAGAATCAAGTGAAGCATAGCTTGGGCAGCAGCAATGGTTTCCATGTTAGTGAGCGACTGAATCACATCTGGATTTTAGTCTAAACTTTTAAAAGTCTATCCCAAATGCTGAACCCTATTTCCAAAACAGGTTCAACACCTTGGATACCTGCAGTGGATTTTGCCTCACTGATATGGAAGCCACCACCCTCCATGGTGAAACAATCTTTGAATGGAATCTATTTTACTGCTATGCTGTCATAACATTCTCCCCCCTGCCCTGAGGCAACATAGGGATGTGCCAGATCTTGTATACCTTTCTGTAAATTGTACCATGATAATTTGATTGTTGCAAAGCACTGGTGAGGTAGTTTCTAATACAGGGATAGAGAACCTGTAACCCTCCAAAGGCTGAAGTTTCTGTCATTCTTCACCACTAACTCTTCTGGCTAGTACTGATGGAAGTGACATTCCATCATATGGAGGCCCATGTGCTACCTTTCCCAGTGCTTCCCAAACTCTGGTACTCCAGATATGTGGGACTTCAACTCCAAGGCACCAGTTACATGACTATTTTTGTCACGGGGAGAAATGGGATACCCTTATCCCGAGTTCGTCCCTTGTTGTTTACGTGATTTATCACAGTAGCAGAAGTCTCGGTATTTTATAATTCTTGTCCTTGGTGCCTGCATCCTGGTATAGGGGCACACAGCTGAGAAGTATTTTGATTGGTCAGACTTTTGAGGGGATGGACTTACATCAGAAGCCTGGCAAGGCTGGATCTGCCATTTTGGAAATGGTCAAATCCACCCTGCCAGGCACAGTCCCCTCCTTGCAGCCGCGGGGGTGTGTGTGTTCCATGACTGTCAGTCAGGGAGAACACCCCTCCCACCCTGTGTGGCTCCCCCCTTCCCTTGAAGCCATGCATGGTGGGGGGGAGATCTTCTCCATGACTGACAGTCAGAGAGAAGATCACCCCCCCCCCCATTTGTGGCTTTCCACCCTTCCTTTTCAGCTGCACGGGGCACGGGGGTCTTCTCCATGACTGGCAGTCACGGAGAAGATCACCCCTCTGCCCTGCACGGCTTCCCCCTTTCCCTTTTAGCCATGCAGGGTGGGGGGTCTTCTCCGTGATTGGCAGCCACAGAGAAGATCACCCCCCCCACCCCGCACAGCTTCCCCCACTGCCTCTGGAGCCGCACGGGGCGGGAGACGCTTCTCCGTGACTGGCAGTCACGGAGAAGCCCTCCCTCCCCACGTGGCTTCCCCCCCTTCTCCTTTCAGCTGTGGGGGTGGGGGGGTCTTCTCCGTGACTGACAGTCACAGAGAAGCTCTCCCTCACCGCACGGCTTCCCCCTTCTCCTTTCAGCTGTGTGGGGTGGGGGGGTCTTCTCTGTGACTGGCAGCCATGGAGAAGCCCTCCTTCCCCAAGCGGGTGGAAAGGGAAGGGGTGGAAGGGCTTCTCCCTGTGCAGGGAGGGAGGGCTTCTCCGTAAATGGCAGTCACAGAGAAGAGTCTCCCGCCCCGCGCGGCTGCAAAGTGAAGGGGTGGAAGCTGCATGGGGGGTGATCTGTCAGTCACGGAGAACAGTCCCCCACCCACCCCACATGGGTGGGGTGGAAGCTGCAGGGGGCGGGGGTGATCTTCTCCATGACTATCAGGCACGGAGAAGAACCCACCACCCCATGTGGCTGAAAGGGAAGGGGGGAAGCTACGCGGGAGGGAGGGCCCTGGGGGGGGGCGTAACAAAATGGCAATTTCAAGGCTTCCCTTGAAAGCCTGCCCCCTCCAATGTACAACCAATCAGAGAAGATCCCTTGTCCTGGGATGGTTCCTGGTTGTTTACACAACGGGCTGTGTAAACACGGGCTGTCTCGGACTTTCCTCAGAAAGTCCTGAAAGATAGAGGGGTGGGAAGTAACAGGTTAAGTGGGCTTTTTGCTGTCCCTCCTTCTGAATAGCCCGTGATGTGTGTAAACAACCAGTGATCTACGCAAATTCTTCTCAGGCTTTTTTTGTTGTGTAAACGGCACCCTGGGCCCACGGCTATTCAACATCTTTAGCAATAACTTGGATGATGGAATAGAGGGCATTCTTATCAAGTTTGCAGATGAAAACAAATTAGGAGGGGTAGCTAATACCCCAGAGGACAGAATCAGAATTCAAAATGATCTTGACAGATTAGAAAGTTGGGCCAAAACTACAAAAATGAATTTCAACAGGGAAAAATGTGGGATACTACACTTGAGCAGTAAAAATGAAATGCACAGATATAGGATGGGTGACACCTGGCTTGATGGCAAACCATGTGAAAGGGATCTAGGAGTCTTCGTGGACCCCAAACTGAACATGAGTCAGCTGGGTGATGTGGCAGCTAAAAAGATAACGTGATTCTAGGCTGCATCAATAGGAGTATAGTGTTAAGTTCAAGGGAAGTAATAGTACGACTTTATTCTGCTTTGGTCAGAACTCACCCGGAATACTGTGTCCAGTCCTGGGCACCACAATTCAAGAAGGATATTGACAAGGTGGAATGTGTCCAGAGGAGGGTGACCAAAATGGTGGGAGGTCTGGAAGCCATGCCCTTTGAGGAATGGCTTAGGGAGCTGGGTGTATTTAGTCTGGAGAAGAGAAGGTTAAGAGGTGATATGATAGCCATGTTTAAATACTTGAAAGTAAGTCATATTGAAGAGGGAACAAGTTTGTTTTCTGCTGACTAGGACACAGAGCAATGGATTCAAACTACAGTACAGGAAAAGAGATTCCACTTCAACATTAGGAAGAACTTCCTCACTGTAAGAGCTGTTTGACAGTGGAATACACTGCCTCAGAGTGTGGTGGAGTCTCCTGCTTTGGGGTTTTTAAAAAAGAGGCTGGGTGACCATCTATAAGGACTGCATTCCTGCAAAGCATGGGATTAGACTAGATGGCCCTCATGGTCTCCTCCAGCTTTATGATTCTATGATTCTTGGAGCTGTAATTTTGAACTTTTTTGCATGTGTCGTGCAGTTTGCAACACAGTAGCTTAAAAGAACACTATGCACTTTAAACCTGGAATACTTTGTATCTTTTCAATATATTTGTTTAAAGCTTACAGATGAGAGGGACACAGGAAATATCAGGTTTACCCCAAAATTCAAACTTGTTGAAAAATGCTGAATACCAGCTGTCCTTGTACATCAGGGCTAGGCAACTGCATGGGTGGTGGTGGTGTTCATTTTCCCCACACTGCCCCACTCTGCAGGCCATGCTGGTGCATCTTGGACAACTAGAGGTAACGTCACATCACTTCTGATTCCAATCAAAATAGACTTTTGGGGGTGAGGAAAGGCAAATCTCTGCCTTTGCATGTGTTTTGGCAGTTTGAGGGTATTACCCAAAAGTCATGCCCCAACAAGTTGAAAAATGGGTGGGTTGGGATGAAAATGGCCTGCACTTTCCTCATCCCATTGTACATACTTTCCAGACCTAGAAAAAAATGCTCCCCCAAGCATAGGAGCATGTGGCTCTAGATGCAGACACTCAGAAAGGATGCACAATCTTTTTTAAAGACCTATTTCATGCAGATGCAAAAACCATAGCTAAATATGGGCATGGGGATATTATCTGTTTTATTTTGAAATTTCTCCATGGTTTCTGATGCGATGGGTCATTGATTCTTGAGGAACTAATTGGTGATTAACATGGGATGGATGTGACATGGAAGAGGGCAGAGGCAATAGATTATTTACAATTAAGTCCTTTTTTGAAACTGGATTTGTATTTATAGTCCAGGAAGTCCAGTATAGGTCAGGTAACATATCTCTACATCAGCACTATGTCACAAAACCCGACAACATTACATTAGACTTACAGGAAAGTATGGTGGTGCAAAGATATACGATAGGAAGCATTGACATCAGTGAGGAAGGTGAAATGCGCTGCTTTAAAGACAGAAGTGGGAAGGTATTTGAAACATTTTACTTATACTGTACTGTATTTGCTGGAAGCAATGTGCATGCACCTTTATGTCACTAGAGGGCAGTGCAATTCAGAAAATAAGAGTGGACAAACACAAAAGCAATTGTTGGAAAAGGCGAGCATTATTTATGACGGAGGGGTGCAAATGTCTATGTGTGTCCTATAAAAAGTCCTATAAGAAGTGTCCGAGTAAGATATCTAAACCCAGTCTTTTAAGCTGATATTTGCCTGGAGTGTCCACAGCCTCAAAAAGAACAAAAAGCATAGCTGCGAGATTTCAAGACCCAAGAGAAGCATCCAAGGTGAAAGAGCTGGTAATCTACATCATCATGTCTACACAAGACCCATATCTTCATGTTTATCATCTGCAATAGCCCAGGGGCTTTTCACTTTACACAATTATAGTGCTACTTGTACTTTACTGCCATGTCAACATCCTGTGGAATCCTGGGATTTGCAGTTTGGGGAGGGTACCTAGAATCCTCAGCCAGAGAGCTCTTGCCTGACCAAACGATAACCCCCAGTATTCGATAGGATGCAGCCGTAGCAGGCGAACTGGAAGCCTAGTGGTATAATTGTGTCATGTGAAAGGCTTCCAGGTTCTAGCCCCCACTCTGCCATGAAATTCACCTGGTGATTTTGGGACATTCACACTCTCAGCCAAACCATCCACATAGGGAATGGGCAAGATCCTGCCCCCCTCTTGAGTTAATTGAGTGCAAATTACTTTTGTACTTTGAACTCAGTTTATAGCAAATGAAGTAAACTGAGGACAAAGGTGGGGGGAGAGATGGGGGAGTAGTGAGAAACAGCAGCTGAAAAAGTGGAATGACAGAAGATTAGTTGGAACTATTACTGCCAAATCGGGACAATTCATAGAATATAGAGTTGGGAGAGACCACAAGAACGTCTAGTCTATCCCCCTGCCATGCAGGAATACACAAAGTATTCCCGACAGATGGCCATCCAGCCTCTGTTTAAAAACCTCCAAAGAAGGATACTCCACCACACTCCGAGGCAGTGTATTCTACTGCCAAACAGCTCTTACTGTCAGGAAGTTCTTCCTAATGTTTAGGTGGAATCTCTTTTCTTGTAGTTTGAACCCATTGCTCCATGTCCTAGTCTCTGGAACAGCAGAAAACAAGCTTGCCCCATCTTCAGTATGACATCCCTTCAAATATTTAAACATGGCTATCGTGTCCACTCTCAACCTTCTCTTCTCCAGACTAAACATGCCCAGCTTCCTAAGCCATTCCTCATAGGGCATGGCCTCCAGACCTCCCACCATTTTGGTCACACTCCTCTGGACACATTCCACCTTGTCAATATGCTTCTTGAATTGTGGTGCCCAGGACTGGACACAGTATGCCTGGTGAGGTCTGATCAAAGCAGAATAGAGTTGGACTATTGCTTCCCTTGATCTAGACACTATACTCCTATTGATGCAGCCTAGAATCATGTTATCTTTTTAGCTGCCACATCACCCTGCTGACTTATGTTTAGTTTGTGGTCCGCTAAAACTCCTAGATCCCTTTCACATGGATTACCATCAAGCCAGGTGTCACCCATCCTATATCTGTGCATTTCATTTTTACTGCTCAAGTGTAGTATCCCACATTTTTCCCTGTTGAAATTCATTTTTTTAGTTTTGGCCCAACTTTCTAATCTGTCACGGTCAATTTGAATTCTGATCCTGTCCTCTGGGGTATTAGCTACCCCTCCTAATTTGTTGTCATCTGCAAACTTGATAAAAACGCCCTCTACTCCATCATCCAAGTCATTGCTAAAGACGTTGAATAGCAGTGGGCCCAGGACAGAACCCTGAGGCACCCCACTAGTAACTTCTCTCCAGGATGAAGAGGAGCCATTGGTGACTACCCTTTGAGTTTGGTCAGTCAACCAATTGAAGGGTATGGGACTCCAGTTTCTAAGGGCCCTTTCACATGACAGAATTATACCACTCGGGTTCCACTTCAATAAGGCTACATGCTATGGAATCCTGGGGTTTGCAGTTTGGGGAGGCACTAGAGCTCTCAGACTGAGCAATCCAAAAAGCACTTCCCAACTGCAGATCTCAGGCTTCCATAGGGACACTGCCATGAGTGTAATTGTGTAGTGGTAAAGGGCCCTAATTAGTTCAGGTTCTCTTGGACACCTTTCACCCAGCAGTTATGCAGAAGTGTTTGTAAATAAAGAAGAAAATGAGGAAATAAAACATTCCTTAATGACTACATGCTGTTCCCCCAAGAGTCAAATGATCCATCACATTCTGCTGAATCATATCAGCTTGCCTTGTCTTGGAAAAGATACAGCTTGGAAGGTGTTCTAGAACTGTCGTGTCAGCCTAAAGAGATAGGATGGGGCAAAAGATAAGGAACTTAAAATTTATATTGGTATTATGGGGGTAATACAAACATCATAAGATATTCCTAGTATTTAAGGGTTAACCCACATTTAAACATCATAGTTAAATGCAAATTTGTATCACATTTAATTTCAGCTATGTTCCTTACTGAGCTGTTACGAAATACTTGTGCATTTGCCATATAAGCACCCAGCTTTCTTTCAGAATGGCAAGTTTATTTTGATTCTTTGCTTAACTAAATTGGTACAGTTGTTGCATAGTAACGGCACATTCCAGTTACTGGGAATTCAAATTACATGGACCCAAAACAGGTAATAATATAAGGTGAGGAGGGGGCTTGAAATAGCTAGTGTAATGTTTAACAGTGTGAGCTATGAGGCAGGAAGCTGTTAGCTGAAATATTACTTTTGCCACAAAAATCACTAGCTAGCCATAGGCAAACCCAGGAGCTTAAGCTAGGGTGAGATGTAGGGTGCCTCCCCCACAATTTTAGAGTGATTTCTCCTCCCAGCTTGGCCAGTGACTTGACACTGGGCACACCATTCCCTCTACAACTAAGCTGACAGGGTAATAAAACTGGCCTACCTTTATGAGTCATTTGTTTTATGTATTAAAAATTACTTATTCTGCCCTTCAGGATCGTAGTGCAGCTTAAATCCACAATAAAAATATTTCACAATATGGAAATGATCTTAAGGTTTGGACAAATCCAGATGGGATTAGGTGGTTCTTTGGATACCTGGTCCTAATCATTTCATTTGCTTTTTAATTATTATAAGCCTTTCTATCTCCCTCTATTACTCCAAAAATATGAAGAATTACTACAATTAATTAGAATTCTAAAGAACTTTTCCAATACACACTTTCCTGGAAGTAAATCCACTTGAGCCTGCCTGTGTCTTGAAACCTTCTAGGGAAGCCTTTATGTCTGTTCCACCACCTCCAAAGGTCCCACTGGTGGTAACATAGGAGAGGGCCTGCTTAGTGGCTGCTCCCAAGCTCTGGAACTCCTTTCCTAGAGAGATTAGACTGGGACCCTCCTTGCTATCTTTTCTTGGGCAGATAAAGAAGACCTTTTTGTTTTGGCAGGCGTTTGAGGGTGGGGGAGGGCCTTCCATATGCTGTGTTGTTTATATTTCTTGTTCATCTTTTTAAGAGTTATACTTCCAACTGTTTTTAATTTTATTGACAGTAAAAAATAGTAAAAATAATGGACTATGACTCTGGAGACCAGGGTTTGAATCCCCGCTCAGCCATGAAAACCCACTTAGGCAAGTCACACACACTCAGCCTCAGAAAACCCCATGGTAGGTTCACTTTAGGGTCTCCATAAGTTGAAAATGTCTTGAAGGCACACAACAACAAGAAGAAGATTTCCTTAGCTGTATCTGTTTTAACTTTTGTAGATTAACTTTTAAGTCTGGACTGGGGAAAAGTCATGATATAAATGTAATTAATAATTATAGTTATAATAATTAATAATACTTCTGAGAGGACCTGCATAGGATTGTGCTGGTAAAATGGTTGCCTTATATGGAGCCAGATCATTGGTCCTTCTACCCTAGTATTGTCAATTGATTGGCAGATGTGGCCTTAGGATTTCAGACAGGTGTTCTTTTCTACCCCTACTTAGCTTTGTCAGGGAGAGAATCCAGCTGGGACCTTTTGTATGCAAAGGATGCACTCTTATCACTGAGTGATGGCTCTTTTCATAGCTTGGTTAACCATGTTCTAACTATTAGACTACACATCCTATCATCCCCAGCCAGCATGACTGAGGAGGATGCGGGTTGTAGCCCAACTCATCTCAAAGGATACCAGCTTGGGGGAGATTGCCATAGGGTCTAAAAGGTTCAGCCATAAACCAGGAAGTCTCTCCTTTCAAGTTCACCTCAGCCATAGGAAGAGCCCATCAGGCTGTTGATTCATCCCACCCAGATCCTGGAGAGTTACAGTACTTTTTGGACAATAGATCCTGTCCCAGCATTCCCAGCCAGCAGGGCCAGTTTCCTATTGCTTGAACTGGCTTGCATTTCTTATTTTCTGAGAGCAGCACAGCGACAATCTGCATGAACCAAAATCAAAATAGATCTCATCACAGTGTTCGATCTCTTGCCTAAAAATTTCATCACAAATTCCCCTTGGCAGTTTTTTGCCGAAAAGCTGGGGTGGGAAGAGGATGTTGCCCACCATTGCAACTTCTTTATTGCTCCTGAAACTGGCTTCTCCGGAGAATGTTAAGAGGTTCTTAGAGGACTCAGTCTTCCATTAACCCTGTTTAAACATTAATGTGACAGGAGTGAGCAAAACATTTAAGAAATACATGGACTATGATGATGTAAATTTTGAAACACCAAGGATGACTGGCTGGCTGGCTGGCTGGTTTCTCCCCACTGCTTTTCAAATGTTGCAATATGTGCGAAACGTGCTGTACAGATGTAACACTGTGAAATAGTTTAGGCTGTGATGAAAGGGCTGGTTAGTAACATGAGTGCCCACTAATTCAGCCCCAAGTCACATGGTGGGGTTTTCCCAAGTGTACACTGTGTGTGTGTGTGTGTGTGTACACACATATACAGGCTCATACTTCAAAACACACACAACAGAAAGCAGTCTTCACACTGACTTGTTAATCATACAATCATGTGACATTAATGTTGATTCTCCACTAAAACAAATGACTCTGGCTTTGGAAAAACAGAGCACAACAAACAACTCAGAGCATTTTGATTTTTTTTTCCAAAGAATGCCAAGATGATCTTCCCCAACAAAACATATGAGCCATACAGAAAGATAAACACAGAGCTGTAATCAAAGCATACATTGTGGACCTATAATGTTCTTTCAGAAATGCCAGTTAACTAAACCAATTTAATCAGATGTGTTTACCCTGCTGAGTTATTTAGGACTTCCTCCTAAATAAAGGTATGCGTGGTGTCAAACTTCCTGTTAATGTAGTATTAACATACCTGAATGGAGTTGATCCATTAGGACATCCAAAATCCACAGGGAACCAATATCTTTATTAGGATCAACTATGATTCCATAATATCTCTCAGAATTCTTGTATCTTGGGCCTCCTCATATCTTGGGAGAATGGAGGGATATAAATCAAATAAATAAATAAATAAATAAATAAACATGAGCCTGTCCAATTTATTAAAATCTTTTTCTTTTCTTTTCTTTTCTTTTCTTTTCTTTTCTTTTCTTTTTTTTTTTGCAGGGGAGGTGACTTTCTTGCAGTCCCATCATTTTCAGGGTACATTTGCTAAGGAGCCAGGAGAGACCTTTCACAGTGGCTGCCCCCAGGCTGTGGATTTCTCTGCCATAGCAGATAATGCTGGGGTCTCCTTGCTTTTGGAACAAGCATTTCCTGACTAAGGGGCTTACTGCAGGCTGGAAGTAAAGCAATGGTGCATCAGGAAGTTTCCATCTTCCATGTGCCTTACTGCACGGTATTGTCATTCTTCTGTTTCAGTCCTGTGGGAGACTGAGATAAAAACATGTCTTCCTACTAACCAGAAACACTCAGCAATAAAACATGGCTTTACTTTGGTCTCCCACGGAATCAGAATGGCAGAACACCAGAAGAATGACGACGTTATTCAGTAAGGCAGCACAGAAAGCGGAACCTTCCTGCTGCACTGCTGCTTTAGTTTGGCATGCAGTCAGTCCGTAAATGACCATGTGCAAAGGGGTGGGTATGCTACATTTTTTAAAAATCACCATCATGTTTTTAAATAGCTTTATATTGCCTTAAAGTATTGATGTTTTAAGATGGTAGCTGCTTTCATTGGTTTAAAAACTTTTTGTTACTAATTTTTAATTCACGACCCTTGTTTTGATTAATGTTCTGAGCTATCTTTGATCCCATTCAGGAGAAAGGCAGGATATAAATTAATAAAATACAGATTGAGTACCCTTATCTGAAATGCTTGGGAACAGAAGTTTCAGATTTTGGACTTTTACAGATTTTGGAATATCTGTATTTGCTTATACATACATGTATCCACCTCCCGCCATTTCACAGATCTCCACAGAACAATTCCCTGTCTACAAACTTAGATCTCCCATTGGCTATGTTGATTGGGATTGTCTGAGAGCTCTAATCCAAATAGTAACTTTCCCCAAGATTCATTTTTTAATCAATGGGTAAAAAGTACAGGAGGATACCCAACATGACAACAATCATAATCCCCATCCATGCTGACTGGGGATGATGGGGACTGTGGTGAACACATGATAGCACTGGGCATGAGTGAAACTGCTTTGTATTCTATCCTGTTCCCAAAGTAGCTTGCAGTAATAGTTTTAAGTCTGCTGCATATTAAAGACTGGAATGGCTCTTTGCCCAGAGATAACACAAGTTTCCAGTTCCATTGCACTCTAGGCTATATTTGCTGTTATCATTCCTTCTGAATAATTGGTAAGTGTCTGTAATGCAAAGCACATTCCAGCCTCCCTTACAAAACACTTGTGTTGCAATCACACCCATGGAGGAGATGGGAGAGGCATGGAAACGGCTTTTCTCGACAGCACCGTGGATAGTAGCATCAGCATTAAAGCTTGGAAAAGTTACTTTTTGGAATGGTCAAAATCAAGCACTTTTAAATCCCATTAATCCCATTAATTTTGGTGAGTGAAATATGTGTGTGTTCTCAGTGGGACTACGGTTGCAATAAACTTATAAAACAATGTGGTTGGGAATGGCGGGAGTTGTAGTCCAACACAGCTAGGGGAAAATCTTATTGGGTCCAGGTGCCACACACAGCTGGCAGTACGGTAAGTCCTCATTTAATTCAGTGGGCCTGAGGAAAAACGCATAGGATCACGTGCACTGTTAAAAGGTGATTAATTTGAGTTGTATCCACCTGTTGGATTGTGGTTTTATATTAGTGAAGCCTCTTTAGTTAGCAAACAGAGGCAAGGAAAGCAAAAATAATGAAAAGGGCTATTCTTTTGGCACTGACAGACTGCCTATCATTAGCTTCTCATTCCAGGGAGGTAGGGCTTCAGCCTGAAAAGTTCAAAACAAGAGTCAAGGGCTGTTTTCTCCTTTTTAGTTCATAATTTCTTCAGGGCTGTGTTGACAGTTTTGTGCCTATGACATGGATGGTGTGGTAACAGTGACACCCAGCCTTGCCTAAAATAGCATTGTCACATGGACAATTCTTCCTTGTTTTAAATATATTCATTGGCATTGACAACACCAAATAGAGCTTTTTCATAATTCCTTCATTCATTGTGGTTTTCTTCTGATATATTTATAGACCGAACTTTATAGACCACAATACTGAACTTTTCTTCTTCTTTTTTCCTGACAAGAAATGAAAACCTCCTATTTCACACACACACACACACTTCACTGGAGGCTCCAGAATTCTGGCTGCCAGAATTGTCTATAGGAGGTCTCATTCTATCTAGAAAGGTTCCCCCACCTATATCTGATGAAGAATAGCCCATAGCAAATCTATTCTGCAGCTTGACCACATGTCACCCAAAACAGAGGTGCCAGGTATTCTCCTTTTGTATACCTAAATGGTACCTTGTAAAGACAATCAGAGAACATGTCCCTCCAACATCTCATGTATATTTTACCCAGATGGTTAATTTTCAGCTCTGCCCTGTCCCTGTCCATGGCGACACCATAACCGAGTGTCCTTGGTTGGCTGCAGAGTCCTCTGCACTTGACCGTGATGCATGCTCAGGACTTCCTTTCAGTTTTCTTCTCCAGGCCTGGGTCTGACAGGTTAGCCCTGAATCCTACTTTATTGAGGATATTCCTCTATTTTGATGGGCTGTTCAGTCTGAGGTTTAGTTCTAAAATAAAGAACCCTTAGAAGGGAGATCCTACAGACACATTGAAATTGCCCATCCACGGCACCTGGACAACAGGCACAGTGTCACGGGCCAGGATTCGGACTCGGATTCCAAGTCTGAAGAAAAGACTTATGCTGCTCTCCCAGTTGAAGATCAGCCTCAGCCTGAGGAGAAACAGAGCCAAAACTCACCTGCAGCTGACTTGTCAGAGGACACAGCTGGGGAAACAGCATGGCTCCCAAGTCTACGGACTTGGCATGTGGAGTGGAGAGCAGAGCAGCAATGCTCCATGAGACTTCTTTCCAAGCAGAAAAGGAGGGGCTGATTAGATCCAGTTGGCACCAGCCCATTTAAGAGCCGGCTCTGGCTAGGGCTGGTTGCTACAAGCAACTTGTCTGCTTTCTGGCTGGTGTTCTTGTTCATGATTCTTGTGACTCTGACCCCTGGACGGCCTGACAACCCTTGCTGGATTCTTAGACCCTGGACTGCCTGATGATGATGATGCTTCTTTCCCCCCAACTCGGACTGGCCTTGTCTATGCTTTTGCCAAACTGACTCCCACAGGCAAGGACCCTTTCTGAGCCCTGATAATTTCCTGACTTTGCCCAGCAATCTCAAAACTCTGAGCTAATTGCTCCCTGCTCTGTCTGCAAGTGTGCGCTAGCTTAGCCAGGACACACAGATCACCACATTACTGCCTGTCCCCACAATGGGTGAAGTGTATTCTTTGTTGCTGTTATTGTGTGTCTTCAAGTCATTTCCAACTTATGGTGACCCTATCACAGGGTTTTCTGAGTGTGTGAGTTGCCCAAGATCACCCAGAAGGTTTTCATGGCCAAACGGGGATTTGAACGTCGGTTTCCACAGTCATAGTCTAACACTCAAACCTCTAAGTCACACTAGCTCCATAGTGTATTCTATTTCTATCTAAATTCCTGTAGTTGTTTCCATATTAGGGTCTATATGTATAAATTAAAATATGCCACTTTTATATAAACCTGTCCTCTTTTTGACCATGCATAACTGACACGCAACTCTCCAAACAGTGCTGGGTGACAACAGTTACTATTTTAATTTCTGGTGTGTGTGTACACGCATGCTGAAATATGCGTTTGTGTGTACATGCACATATATGAGAGCCTGTTCCCCAAGTCAACCTTTGGTCTGAAAAAGTTACGTATCCTGGAGTAGGGTGATAGCATTTGTTTTAAAGGCTTATAAATTGACTTTGAAGGTACAAAAATGCAACAAAATCCAAAATATACACCAGTATGATACCTTTATTTGGCCAACTGAGAAGCGCAAAATACATCATGCTAGTTTTTGGAACTTCATGGGCTTCTTCATCATCAAGACAAGATGTTAGAAATTATTCAAGAGGAAAAACTGTGACGGTGTCAGAATCACAGAGCTGCATCTTGCTAGAGATGTTTGTTGAAGGTTTAAGACAGTCTGGAGAGTCAATACAGATAGCATGCCCCACACCTTATAGGCCTCCAGGAGGCATGAAACAATCAAGATAAAAGAAAGGTAAGAACATGTCCTTCTCTATTAACAGCTCAGAGTTACTTCCTTTGAGAGCTGGTTCTGTCCCTTGGAAGGGGGACTGCCAAGGAATAACAAGTGTTGTAGGCTATATTTCAGAGGACGGCAATGTTAAATCATCTGAGTTTTTCTTGCCTAAGAAAACCCTATGAAATTCATGGGATTGCCATAAATTAAGCAGCTTAATGATGTGCACACACAACCAAGTCCTTTTGAGGCCAAGGGCCACTTCTTTGAAAGAACACACTGAATCTCTTAGGAAGCTTCTGCACTTGTTAGATCTGGAGATAATTTTAGGTGTTCTGCCAGGTAAAATATGCCAATAAAAGCCAAATTAGGATTGTTTTGTCTGATGTTGGAGGTTAAAAAAACCCTCAGAGTGTAAGTCCCAGGGTGGATCCACACCTGCAAATTAAATAAATAAATAAAAACCATTCTTACCTCAATCCTGGTGCAGCTGGAACACATGACATTCCACTATTTTCAGAGTGAAAGCGTTCCTTTTAGGCTTTAATGCATTTTTTTTAAAAAAAATCCCTTTTTATTCCACAGTTTTAGGAGAAACCAGCTGTTTTACATGTGTGCCCCCACTAGGGATTGGGGTGGAATGGGGGGGCAGGGTGGTTGAGGGCAAGACAGGCTGGTGGGCTGTTACCCTGGTCTGGCAAGTGTGGTCTTGCCAAATTTTGTATATTAATTTTCAAAGCTGTGAGAGTCTGTGCTTTTTGGGGAATGTGTATTACATTTTTGAATATTTATTATTTTATAAATGGTATTACATGAGTCTCTTGCTGGAGTGGGATGGGTGTAAGGGATGGAGGGAGGGAGGAGGGAGTGCACCTGCGCTCCCTCAATTGGACACTGAGAGTCTGTCACTGGAGCAGGGATTGGATGGGGAGAGGGATGAGGATTCTGTGGCTTTTAATCATGCAGTCTTCCCAGGATTTAATGCATGATTTTGGGACAAGAAATGACCGACACTAACAAAGCCTGAGTCTCCCCATTACTTTAAAACATGCCCTATTATTTACTATTTGCTTTGGTATGTGCGCGCTCCTCCAATCAAGCACTGAGGTCCCGTCTGTATTGGGGGAGGGAATACAATCTCCTCCAAAGAAGCAGCCATTTGCAGCACTGCAACCTGTCTTAACAGTCAAAAAAGCCCTAAACTTCATATGATCCCCAAGTGATTTACTTGCACTTTTAAATCTGCCACCTCCCTATAAAAAAAACAAAACAGTTTACCATGGTGTGCACATTGCGATATTTCATATTTACAAAAAAGGAAAAAAGAGAGAATAAAAGATCGCCATTTTATCTCCTTATTGATATCAATTAGCCAAAAATTCAACATCACAGGAGCAGGCGCTTTCCCTGTTTGCTAGCCCCGCCCTCCATGCTTGTCCAGCCAATCAGATCACACTGCCTGGTGTCTTAATGCGACTGTCTTAACTATCTCACATTCGCATGTCCTACAAAGCTTTTTAAAAACTTTAAGAAAAGCTCCAAAGGCTTCCCTGAAGGAGTTTAAGGTGGATTTGGCTGACTCCTTTCTGAATGAGACGTATTGATGCGAATGTCCATTTGGACAGATCACCTTCCATGTAATTGCCATTTGGATTATTTTCACATTTGAACAGGCCCTGAGAGTCTATCACTGGGGTGGAAGGCATGTAACAGGATCATATGGGGAGGGGGTGATCCTTGATGGAGGGGCAGGGTAGGGAAACTGATGAGGAAACACAACCTCCAAAGGATCTACAGACCAACCGAGAAAACCCAAGAAATGCTACGCTCAGCGAAGGACAAAAGAGACCCTCTCACAGCTGCAGGAGTTTACCGCATACCATGCAGCTATGGACAAGCTTACATAGGGACCACTAAACACAGTGTGCAAACACAAATCAAGGAACATGAGAGACGCTGCAGACTGGGCCAGCCAGAAAAATCAGCAGTAGCAGAACATGTGATAAACCAACCTGGACACAAAATGTTATTTAAAAACACAGAAATTTTGGACCAGGCCAACAACTATCATGTCAGAATGCACAGAGAAGCGATTGAAATCCACAAACACCTGGACAACTTCAACAGGAAAGAAGAAACTCTAAAAGTAAACAAAATCTGGCTGCCAGTCTTGAAAAACACTAGAATCAAAAGTCAATACTTACTAAGGAATTCCACCCAGGGACAGGGGGAGTTCCAGCAGATAATGGGCCATCAACCAACCATTAGCCAAACAGACACTAACGAGCCTTGCATTTCTATACCCAGAAACTAACCATTCAAATACACAAAATTACATATACTCCCCAACAGGAGTTCACAGGATATAAACTCCACACACACTCCTACCCAACCATTCTCTGAAGATGCCAGCCACAGATGCCGGCGAAACATCAGAAGTAAACTCTTCCAGAACACGGCCTCACAGCCCGGAAAAAAATCAAGGGAAATCTAAGTCAGTCAGTTTGTTTGTTTCATTTATATGCTACCTTTCTCTCAGGGTGGGACCCAAAGCAGCTCACAGAGGAAAGTCCATTAAAAGTTCCCATACTCACTCACTCACTTGGGCAGGAGGCGGGGGGGGGGGAGATTTGACAGGGGAGCAATCCATTGGGAGTGCAAGGTGAGTGGAAAGATTGACAGGAAAACAAAAAAGTCTATTGGTTGATAGGTTTATGCATGCAGGGAAGAAAAATAAACTGGCAGCTGCTGTGGTTGTGTGACTAAAATAAAATAAAATATTCAATGCAGTGAACACATGGATATCATAGGATACTCCCTTTTGTCCTGATGTGACTTCAGGTGGGAGGAATGTATGGCTGTCAATACACATTGGGGTTGGATTGTAATGGGTGTGTGTGATACTAACAGGGGTCAAACCAGGGCAGGATAATGAATACTGGAGCTGAATTTGTGGATGCAGCCCCAGTCATTTAATTCCCTCAATTTGGGATTCACCTATTCCATCTACCCCTAGTACAACTTTCTTTTAGGGCAAACACTTCCAAGGCAGTGTACAATAAATCTTTAAACCACAAAATATAATTAAATAATAAAGGCAAGAATGCAATTAATGACAATATCAGAATTAACCACTAAAAACTGGACCGTAAACACGATGATCCCAGTAGAATCCTAACTCAATTACAGAACAAGAGAAATAAGGGAGTGTTTAGAGTCCTCTTAAAGGCCTGTTGTCATGTGCCCAGTAGGGCCTACTCCCTGTGTCAAGTGGCTGATCATGCACTATCCTAGAATATGTCCAGAATCCTGTGTAATATACCCAGATATGCTGAACAGAGAAGCTGGCATAGAAAAGATTCCCCTAAGGGTAGGAAGTTTCAAAACTACATCTGTTGATGTGAAACATTACATGCTGGAATTTTGTTTTGCAGCCTGGCATTGTACTCAATGCTCTCTGTGCTTATGCAAGAAGGAAAGCAATCTGGAATCCCTGTTTGGATGAATGAGGGCTTTGTGTGCCAGCTTTGTTTTGAATCACAGGAGAAAGAATCAACATTACGAAGCAGGAAAAGGAGGAGATCTTCAGCTGAAACTCACTGTAATACCTAGACTGAAATACATTTGCATGTAGGGATATCAAAGCCTTTTTAAGACCCAGAGAGGCCCTGGAATAGTATGTTCCCTTGGGTCAGTGCGGAATAGTGGTTAGAGTAACAGACTAGTCTTCCACACCATATAATTACAGTACAGCACTTGGATACTATTTTAACCGATATCCCATGGAATCCTGGGATTTGTTTGATGACATACTGCCAGAGAATTTACTATCACCCCTGAAACTACAAATCCCAAGATTTCATAGGATCATAGCAGTTAGTGGTATGAAAGTGTATAAGACTCAGGATGTTGAGGGGCCTTTTTACACTACATCATTATAGCACTATGAATATTGGGACTGTTCTTGCCAAATTGGGGCACTATGTATAAATAGTGTATTTTTTTTTTTAATGTTGTGGTTTGGGCTGGATGGCTACTACTTACATTACCTATGGAATCTGGTTCACAGTATTATGACAAAAGGACATGATTTCCCCCCTCCCCCCTTAGGTTTTTGGTGACGAGTTTAGTGAGAATCTGAAAGATGACCGCATCAAAAGATACCTGTTGGCTGCAGCTAGCCAACCAGGTAGATCATAGAATCATAGAATTGCAGAGTTGGAAGAGACCACGAGGGCCATCCAGTCCAACCCCCTGCCACGCAGGAAATCACGATCAAAGCATCCCCGACAGATGGCCATCCAGCCTCTGTTTAAAGACCTCCAAGGAAGGAGACCCCACCACGCACCAAGGGAGTGTGTTCCACTGCCAAACAGCTCTTACTGTCAAAAAGTTCCTCCTAATGTTGAGGTGGAATCTCTGTTCCTGGAGCTTGCATCCATTGCTCTGTGTTCCAGTCTCTGGAGCAGCAGAAAACAAGCCTGCTCCATCCTCAACGTGACACCCCTTCAAATACTTAAACAGGGCTATCATATCGCCTCTTAACCGTCTTTTTTCCAGGCTAAACATACCCAGCTCCCTAAATCTCTCCTCATAAGGCATTGTTTCCAGCCCTTTCACCATTTTAGTTGCCCTTCTTTGGACACGCTCCAATTTGTCCATATCCTTTTTGAATTGTGGTGCCCAGAACTGGACACAGTATTCTAGGTGAGGTCTGACCAAAGCAGAATAGAGGCCACTATTACTTCCCTTGATCTGGACACCATACTTCTATTGATGCAGCCCAAAATTGCATTGGCCTTTTTAGCTGCCGTATCACAGTTAACTCATGTTCAACTTGTGGTCTATTCGGACTCCTAGATCCCTTTCGCATGTAGTCTCATGCAGCCAGATCTCCCCCATCCTATATCTTTGCATTTCATTTTTTCGCCCTAAGTGCAGTACCTTACATTTCTCTGTATTGAATTTCATTTTGTTAGTTTTGGCCCAGCTCTCCAGTCTATCCAGGTCATTTTGAATTTTGATCCTGTCCTCTAGGGTATTAGCTACTCCTCCTAATTTGGTATCATCTGCAAATTTGATAAGCATGCCCCTAATTCCCTCATCCAAGTAATTGATAAAGATGTTGAATAGCACTGGGCCCAGGACCGAACCTTGTGGCACCCCACTGGTCACATCTTTCCAAGACGAAGAGGAGCCACTGCTGAGCACCCTTTGGGTATAATGAGGGACTTCACTCCTGCTGCAGTGCAACTATAAAATTATTTAGCTATTTTTATGTTTGGCCTCACTAGAATGGTGGAGGAGGAATATCACATGGTTCAAGTGCTGGCTTGTGGCTCAAGCTGTGCTATGCGCTGCTGCCTCATGCTTTGCTGTAGGTGTTGAGGTGATGATGAAAGAAGACAAGAGGAGATGGTATTTTGTAACACAGAATGTTACAAGCAGCTTGTAATATTCACTTTTAAAGAAAATAATTAAAGGTAGTTATTTTTAATTATTTTTAAGAATCTGTAAAGTAGAATGTTAATTTTTTAAAAAATTGCCAATATCATGGTAACTAACTACTGTTTCCTGAATTGCATGGGGTTCACGAGGATCCCACTAGTGTCCAAAATTAAAATGGGGAACATTTAATTAGCTCAATTATGACAGCGAGAGGCCAGATAACAGGAGGATCTTTTAATTTATGTATATCGGTAGTAACGGAGGAGACTCTAAGCCAAAATGTACAATTAAATTATCTTTATTGGAAATTAACAGTAACAGCATTCATGCAAACACTCAGGCTTCAGACATTCATACAAGACTATCAAAGATAGTAGGAAGTATTTGGATAGAGGAATAGAGTAAGGAGATTGCGAGTTATACCATACCGATCCTGTAGAGCTGAGATTGCAAAGGAAACTGACAGTGAAGAAGTCCAGATGATAGAATGATGACACAAACTGACATGAAATCAGAAAGCAGGGAATTCATGCACACTTTGGGGTGTTTTAAGGTGATATTTATGCATATGTGATATTTCCTCTGAAGGGATGGGATTTTGAGTAGAATACAATGTTTCTCAGAAGTTTCCAGGACTAGACAAAGGGTGCTCTGGAAGAGTTAACAATTGTTAATGGTTGATGTATTTAGAATTGAATTTGAACAGGCAAGGTTTATTGTTGGAGGGAAGAGGAAAGGAAGAGCCCATTTTACAAATACCGTATATTCCTGCATATAAGACTGCTTTTTAACACTTGTAAATCTCCTCAGAAGTGGGGGGTCATCTTATATGCCCAGCAGATCTTTTCCCCTGCTGTGGAAATGACTGCCTTGTCTTTGAAGTGGTAAATTCCCTGGGCAGTTTCCCCAGCAGATCCTTCCCTCTGCTGTGAGAATGACTGCTTTGCCTTTGAAGTGTTAATTGCCCTCCATTTAGGGATTGTATTTTGGTAAACTTGCCAGGAAGATTTCCATTTGCATAGTTTTGGGGATTTCCTCTCCAGGAGTTTGCAAGTCTGCCAATGTGGCTCTAAAATCATTAATGTGCTCATTCAAAAATTTGGGATTTGATAGCTTCATATTAACCAACTTCATTATTAATGAAACCTTACTTTCCAAAGATTGAACACCACAGAGATTTTTCAAAGTATCCCATGCTTTTTTAGCTGTTCTCAGTCCTTTAATTTCACAGACTATTCCATCATCTACAGCCACTGAGCTGGCTGGCTGGTGGGGAACAGGCTTTCCAGCCAGGTGGCTGGCTGGAGGGGGGGGCAAAGTCTATATTTTAACTTAAAAATTGGGGGGGTCGTCTTATGCGCCTAGTCGTCTTATACACCAGAATATACGGTATCAAGGACTCTGCTATCATTGAGTGGATTAGTGCATGACTCACCTCCAGGTGTTCACTCTGACCTGAGTATTTGTTTGGGGAATTTCCAAAGGCCCCACCTTTGGTTATATGTCCCTCCAACCTTGGTTTTTGGGGGGTCCCTGGTTTACTTGCTAACCACATGGAATGCTACATTAAGCTAAATTATTAAATATTGCTAAATATTTGATATTCCAAAATGGGGGCTATCAGGATAGGTAACACTACTTGGTTGCACATTAACTGTAACTAATTGCTTCAAAAAATAACTTCCCATGCTCTGAATTTTCTAACCAGTAATGTACTTTATCCTATACTTTTCAAAAAATCTTAACCAGAAAACCTCCCAGAACAGTGTCTTGTACTGGCCTTGCAATTTCATGCCTGTTTTAACTGTCATGAGTGCCTCCCCCATCCCAAAATTCTGGGAACTGTTTGTTGTTGTTGTTCTTTGCCTTCAAGTCATTTCTGACTTATGGCGACCCTAAGGCAAACCTGTCACAGGGATTTGTTCAAAAGGGGTTTATCCTTGCCTTTCTCTGAGCCTGAGAGATTGTGACTTGCCCAAGGTCACCCAGTGGGTTTCCATGGCTCAGCAGGGATTCAAACCCTGGCCTCCAGAATTGCAGTCCAACACTCAAATCACAACACTATGCTGGCTCCTGGGAACTGCAGCTGAGTTGAACTGTAGTTGAGTGAAATGTGGAAATGAATGACAGGAAACTGAGAAGATTACCAGATGTGCTAAGTACAGCATTATCACGACACCAGGAGATCACTAAAGGGCTTCTTTTTCAGATGAATTGGTTCTCCTCTTGTAATGCACCTGTTCTGATGCCGTTCTGCTGGTGCTGCTTTTTATTGATGGGAGAAACCGTCAATATATTCTATTGCTGTCACAGATTTGACAGTGAGTGAAAAAGTGCCCCGTTTTGCTGGCACAGTCCCAGCATCAATGGGAAGTCCCTGCCAGAACACTTCCTGGTGAGATCAGGACAGTAAGGTAACTGACACACTTTTTTGTACCCTCCCCAGGTTACTTGTAATGTTTTAAGTGTGTTTTTGTGCTTGCTGTCACTTTTTAAAAGTGTATTTTCCTTTTAATTTTTGAATTTCCTGTGCTCTCATCTTCTTGCAAGAACGGCTGGGATTTCACAGCAGGAAGTGAAAGGAGCTCCGTTAGAGCTCCATTCACTCCTGGGCTGCCCTGCGATTGCTTCTAAAGGTAGGTCTGAAAAGGTTTGGTGTTGTTCCAGGACAGGGATGTGACAGGGGCGGGAAAGGAGATTGTGGGACAGGAATGCTTTTTTTCTTCCTGTCTGATAATCTCCTGAGTCCTTAAGGAATATCTTTTGCGGTTATTTTCCAGGAATCTTGCTCTCTTCAGTCCTGGAGTTGATGGAATGCAAAGATCATACATAACAACAACAGCATTAACACTTGGTTTCTATCCCACTTTCTTCCTGACATATTGAGAGCAACTAACAGTACATTGGAAGCAATAATAATAAAATACAATGCCAAGAAACAATTAATGTAAAACAGAAGAGGGAAATGTCAGAGTGAAACTGGGCAGCAGCAAAATCTGAAATGGTACAGTAAATGCCTGCCAAAAGAAAGATATAAAATAAATATAAATGGATAAAAATGTCTGCTTACCGTTTTAACTATTTTGGTGCCTCTTCACTCCACCCAAGAATTCTAGGGATTGTCATTTAGCAAAGATGTTGTAAGTTTACAGGTCTGAAAACATACTGTATGTTGCTTATTGTTTTTGTTGTTTTTGTGTGCCTTCAAGTCACTTCTGACTTACGGTGACCCTAAGGCAAGCCTATCACAGGGTTTTCTGAGACTGAGTGTGTGTGACTTAGCCCCAGTGGGTTTTCATGACTGAGTGTTGCTGCAGCATAGTATAAATAACCACCAGCAGAGTTACATGTCCCTTGCATCGTGCCATCCGTACACAGGATACCACTGTATTACAATATATGTGGATCCTTGCTAAGAGCACATGGAGGACAACTCGTTGCATAATTGCACATTGGTACCTGTTCCTCACTGGGCCTCTGCCAGCTCTGCAGTGAGGCCGCAGGCCCCATTATGAAATAAGCAGCCCATTGTGGATTGTGTACACATCACCTGATGTGCATTCTGCATACAGACCTCCACTTTCATTCCCATCAGCTGGATATGGCAGCCCGTTTGGTGCAGCATTTGCAAAGAAAGCCTTTTTCCCCATGGGAAGCAGAGCCAGGGGCTGCCAATTGGACCTGAAGGGATCCCCTTAGGAGAAAAATGAGGGCCTGGAACCCCAGGGCGGCCTCCCTCCTCCTTCCAACCCCTTTCCAGGGTTTTGTTTTGTTTTGTTTTGCAGCCTACAAGTTTTTTGGGGGGCAGAAGGTGTCCACTCAGTAGAGGCTCACTGAGAGGCACCTGGCACAGCCTGGGGACAAACTAACCCAGGAGTAGCCAAAACAGCAGAACTGCACAGCAGAATGGGCACAAAAACAAAGGCTTCAGCTAGCAGCTGTTTGACAGCTCTGACCCACTTTCACACACAAAGACTTATAGACAGCAAGGTTCATCCAAAAATATCTGGAGGTCGTTAGCTTCAGTTTCATATAAACAAATGCAGTATATACACAACGAACCTCATTAACAAACTCAACAGCAATTTCTCCAACGTCCATCAACACTCCTCTTTCTCCACAACACCAACCCACACAAAATGCATCATGTGCTTTGGCTATATCGGAGTGCTTGCTAGTCATCCCTTTGCTTAGCCACAGTTGTGAAGAAACCTACTTCACCTCTGCTAGTCTATGGTCTGTTGCTCCAACATGTTTCCTTTTGCACTTAAAGCAATATTACCCTGACAGAAGGAAGGGGGAAAGGGCTCAAGTTTTTTGGTGCACAAGGTGTAAAGAGCAGAGAAAGGGGGGAAACCTACCCTACAAGTTAGGAGAGGAGAAAAATGAAGATAGAAGAGAGTGAGGGGACACATAGAAAGCAACATTACTTTTCCCCATGCATGCATATTAAAACAGCAAGGGGAGCTGGCTCAGTACAGTTGTCCCTCCACATTCGCAGGGGTTAGGTTCTTGAGACCCCCACGAATGTTGAAAAACTGCAAATAACAGATGCTGCTCCCGTGGCCCCCCCCCCCAGAGGAAGGGAGGCAGTGGGAGGGTGTCTGGCCAGCCTGGCTGGCCTCTCCGCGGCCTTTCTGAGGGGACTCCAGGCCTTAGAAGCCCCGGAGCCCGCTGAGGAAGGCCGGGGAAGGCAGCGTGTGGGTGGGGAGGAGGCTGCACTACCTCTCCCCGGCCTTTCTCACCCCCCCCCCGCCCTTCCCAGAGTGGCTACGGGGGCTTCAGAAGCCCCCGCCGCCACTCTCCCTCAACCCCCGCCCTTCCCAAAGTGGCAGAGGGGGCTTCTGAAGCCCCCGCCACCACTCTCCCTCACCCCCTCGCCCTTCCCAGAGTGGCCCCCGCCGCCACTCTCCCTCACCCCCCCCGCCCTTCCCAAAGTGGTGATGGGGGCTTCAGAAGCCCCCGCCGCCACTCTCCCTCACCCCCCTGCCCTTCCCAAAGTGGCGTAGGGGGTCCCTCGCTGCCTTGGGAAGGGACTGGGGTGGAATGAGGGAGGCTTTCCATCCCCCCTTTCCCAAGGCAGTGAAGGGATTCCTGAGAACCCCTTCGCTACCTTGGGAAGGGACGGAGTTAAGAGGGGGGCAGGCAGCTTTCTGCGAATAATCAAAACCACGAATGTGAAAGTTGCAAATGTGGAGGGGCAACTGTATTTAGTTACTGCAGCTCAATGGGCAAAGATGTGGTTGTAGGCCAAGGAAGTGGTGCTGGAAAATGCTCTCAAGCTGCTGATTGGCCAGCCAATGGAGTGCTATGATCAGTTGGGTATGTTTCCTAAGCGGCCAATCAGCACACTGAGAATGGCAACATACCCAAGAGAATTATATATAGAGATATGCCTTACCTTCAATACTTAAATAGTATAACTAATTTTAAGTTGAGATATGTCTTCACGGGTCTTCGATGCCAGTCAATAAACTTGGTAGTGGTTCATGGAAAATATATAGGAGTCCCCATGGAAGAAATATTATGTCCATGTGGATGTAACACAGTTGAAGATTTAACCCATTACTTGCTTGTCTGTAATGTCTTACATCTTTATAAAGATGTAAGAATTGCCTTGTTTAAAAAGCTAGGTCTTATACCTAACAGGCTTGATTCATACTTGATCAAATTTTTACTGGGGGATACAGCACCATACATTTCTGAAAAAGTAGCTTGTTTTGCTTTAAAGCATCAATTTTAAGGAAGAAGGAAGTTGTGATTGAATAGTGTCTACAGAATTATTTTTTGGTGATTTTTAGTTTTGTAATGTAATCTTATGCATTTGATTAACTTGGTTTATTTGATTATCTTTTGTAATGGCTTCAGCTACACAAATACATTTGTGGGAGTATTTGTACAGCAAAAAAATTATTATTCCAGTCCTACAATGTTAGAATTTAACAGGAAAAGCATAGTTGTATTTGCTGCTTTGAAATGTGTTACAGAATGTTTTCTGCTCTTTAGAACATTTTCTTTTTCAACATGTTGTGAGAAAAGGAAGAGAAACAAAAACTCCTATAAGTGCAGGTTAAAGAAAGGGCAGAAGATGCGAAAAGAGGAAGCTGACACCTGTCTTTTTATGTACATATATTGTAAGTTCCTCCTCTATTTGTTGTATCTTTCATAAGTAATAAAATGTTTTACTCTGAGTCAGACCATTGTTCCCACGGGTCCATCTCATATGAATAAGTACTTCTGCGCTGTTTCTATACAAGCCATTTTCTCTGCCATACGTAACATTTATTTACTCATTTATTGGAAAGTATCTTGAAGCTGTGACTTCAGACTGTTGCACAATTCCCAGTTGTTGCCTCCTTTAAAGAAAAAGACAGACAGACCTAGTTTGTTATGATGTTTCTGACTACTATTGCTCTCATAGTTTTAATTGGCCAGATTACCAAAATCAAAAGGAGAGAAGAGAGTGATGAAACCAGGTTGTAGGTAAGAAGTTAAAGCAGTTCAAACCCTGGATGGAATAAGAAAGTAGTAACTGCTCACATAAAACCATAAGTAAAGGCAAACTGGACCTCTCTTGAGAAGGATTTTAAGACTCAGGGCTTGTCTACATGGGACTTTATTAGATGCACTAAAATATGGCATCATAACGATGCCACATAAATGCAAAAGGGCACGCATATCAGATGACCTTGCCCTTTCGCGTTTATGTCCTGGCCAAAACCCATACCATTTTATTGATGTCTGAAGCCGTCAATTGATCCCCTGTGGTGCTTTAGTTTGCCAGCATATGAAACCTTACACCATTCAACTCACGTGAATGCAGTGTGAATGGCCACTCCGGCACGAACACTTCTAGGTGAGATTGCAGCATCCAGGTAAGTGACACACTTTTTATGCCCCTCCCCAGGTTACTTAGAAGTTTTTAAGTGTGTGAATGTGCTTTAAAAAAAAACTTTGTGTGTGTTATTTTTTGTTTTATTTTTTAATTTCCCATGCAATGAGGTCTCATGAGAATCCACAGGATTTTGAACGAGGAAGTGAATGAAGTTCCGTTCACTTCCTCTTCACTGCCAGAGAAGCCTTTGCTGGGAGACAAAGATAAGTGTGGTGGGAGGCGTTCTTTTGCCGGCATAAAAATGGCTTTAATTATGCTGGCAAAATAATGTTTTTAGAGGCTAGTCTGATAAAGTCCATGGGCCAAATACTCTGTCTTGCCCCCTGTCTCAGAGCACTACAGTCCTTACAACACAGGCCATTTGCCCTGTTCTGCCCCCAGGTAGTCCTCACCACCCTTGGGGAAAATACCACCAAAAAATGGGGCTACCACCAAAAAATGGATTGGGCCCTGCGTGTCCACAGGAACCTGTCCCTTGCTGCTGCTGCAGTCTCAGTGGCTCTCCTGGAAGGCAGGAAGGAATCCCGCAGCATGTGGCCAAGGCTGGTCACATGCAGGGGGCTTTGATCACATATTGTGGGGCCCCTTCCTGACTTCCGAGACTGTCATGCCCTGCCTCTCAGAGGACAGTGAGAGGGAATCTGAAAGCTTGATAGCATGCTTAGCGTAGAGCAGAGTGACCAGCAGCCACCACACGCTAAGGAACAGAGTGTCCAACAGCTACAAGCCTCTGAGGGATAGTGTCCAGTAGGCTCACTCATCTGAACAACAGAATATGCTACAGCCACAAACCCCGGAGGAACTGGATACAGACTTATCCAGTTTCACTCAGCGTCATTAAGAAAAGGAATCTCTCAGACGCTCACAGAGATTATACAGGAAGCACAAAGTAATCAGGAAGCACTGTGAGACTCAGCTGGACCATAAATAAGCAGCACCTCCCCCAGAAGAATATGGACAACCAACCTGTTTGGGTGAATGCCATGCTGGATCATGCTCCTTGTATTCCATGATTGACTGACTGACTGCTATCTCAGACCTCGCCTTCGCCTTGTGACTTCGCCTCTGGATTACCCCTTTGCATTGTTTGCCTGGTCTGCTGTTTTTTTGTGTATGACCCCGGACTGGATTGCATTTTGCTCTATGTGTTGGTAAGATGAATAAACTTGGCTACTTCCTTTGAACTGTGATGCTGATTTATTGGGTCTCTGCAGCCTACCTCGAGAAATACAGGACAGAGACAGCGAAGAAAATGTTGGTGGTGGTGGCTGCAAGGATGGGCTGGCATGCCTGTTTGGACTCTGGCCCTGTCTGTACACATAAAGGAGGAAAAAACGAGCCAATGTAGATAAGCCCTCAGAGTGAAACCACCCAAAAAGACCTGTTGTCTGTCCTAGTCAACCATATGTCTAGCTAGTGGCAGCATGTGCATCAGGCCTTTGGTTATACATGCATGAGGTTCATGTACTGCTTCTCCCACCTGCTTTTGAATGTCTTAGAAAATCTATTACCTACCTTCCAAGTATTACTGTCCAGAAGTCAGTATTCAGGCTTTTAACATGCAACAAAAATACAGGTAGTAGGAATCCTACTTGGTCTGCATTTTAGCTTGTTTCCTCAAAGCTGATTGCTCCTTGCTCATAGTCTCAAAGGCACTATGGGATCACTTTGCATGCTCATTGGCCAGGTACTTAGAATCATAGAGTTGGAAGAGACCACATAGGCCATCTAGTCCAACCCCCTGCCGTGCAGGAATACCCAATCAAAGCATTCCAAACAGAAGGCCATCCACCCTCTGTTTAAAAACCTCCAAAGAAGGAGACTCCATCACACGCAGTACATTCCAGTGCCGAACAGCTCTCACTGTCAGGAAGTTCTTCTTAATGTTAGGTGGAATCTCTTTTCCTGTAGTTTGAACCCATTGCTCTGTGTCCTGGTCCGTGGAGCAGCAGAAAAAAAGCTTGCTCCATCCCCAGTATGACATCCCTTCAAATATTATAAAATACAGTACTTGTATTGCTCATTAGTGAGATAGATGTCCTGTACTTCCTTCAGTGAGCATACATGGCTCTTGTCCTTCTTGCTTTATCTTTACAACAAGCCTATGAAGTGGGTCAGGCTGAGAGAAGGACTGGGTTTGCTTATGTGGGGAGTTAAACTTCGATCTCCCAAGTCCCAGTCCGATACTCTATCTACAATAGAGGGTCTGGCTTTACATCCTGATGTAATTCAATGGGGATTTTGACAAGAGAAGCAGAAAAACTGTCTGAATCTTAGGAGCTGGATAAATTACTTCATCTAATATGAAATGGAAAGGAACAACATGAACTTTTTGGCCAATTTTCACATGTCAGTTTTCATGCCAACACTGTTGCTAGTAATGTATTTTGATCCTTTCTTCTGATATGATGACAATTAATGCTAAAATCATTATTGCATTAGATTACAGTGCAATGATGCAAATGAATAGCATAATGTAACTTTGGAAGGGTTTCTGGCATCATTATCTTATGATCCAAGACTTTTAAACAACAGTAGATGCTTTCCAGAAATGTTGTTTCTATTGTCATAGATCTAAGGTTTGCCAGTATGCTGTTCTACTTAGTAAACATCTTTTAACCAAGAAGCTGATACTCTGCAGTAAGTGCCTTGTATCACAGTACTTGAACTCTGCACATGCACTGGAGGGTTGAATTTCATAACCCCTGACACAGAATTTAAAATGCCTCATGAAACTAGAAATCCCATGATTCCACAGGATCGGTCCATGGTGGTTAAAGTGGTTTCAGCTGTGTAGTGAGAAAGAAATCCCCAGTCAACTCGGAGCTAGAAGTGGATCTGAAAGGAGGGAGTGGTTTGATTGTATTCTCTGCATGGAATTCTATAGAACTGTGGGTTTCCCTAGATGATGGTGAGCATTGTGCAACCCTGTGGCTGCATGTGGCCCCCAAAGGCTGTCTGTGTAGTCCTTGAACTGTTCAGACTCTCCAGAGGACCCCCTTTTTGTCCTTCTCCTGGTAAATTATCTCTCTTGGAAGCTGCCAGCAGCAAACAGACTGGAAGGCCACTCTGCAAGTTTCACATTAAACAAAGAAAGTTGTTCAAAGCCAGAAAAATACTTCTGAACACATCTGGCTTTCATTCTTCTTGGCAGTCTAGGGTCCCAGAGGGTCTGGGGGCAGGCCCTTGGACCTGCCATAGTTTCTCACTGCTGCCTTTGACACCTGATGGGGACCAGTAGACCACCCACACTACAACATTATAGTGCTTCAATGCCACTTTAACTGCCATTGCTCAGTCATAGGGCATTCTGGGATCAGTATTTTGGTGAAGTACTTAGAATTCTGTGCCAGAGAGCTCTGGTGCTATACTTGAAGAGACTGCACTACAGACCACAAACTACAAATCACAGGGTTCCATACAATGGAGCTATGGCAGTTAAAATGCTATCAAAGTACTATAATTTGCAGTTTGGATGCACGCCAGGAATCTAAGAGGTTTACTGCACTCTGAAGAAAAGCGGCAAGGCAGCAGGAATGTTCTGTCTTCCCTGCTGCCTTACCACATGAAGTCATCATTCTTCCAGCTTTCTTTCATTCCGGTCCCATGGGGAACCGAGGTAAAACTGAGTCTTTTTGCTAACAGGTTTTTCTGGTTAGCAAAAAGACATCGTTTTACCTAAGTTCCTCACAGGACCGGAACGAAAAAATGTCAACACCATGAGGTAAGGCAGCATGGAAGGCTGACCAGAAGACTGGCTAAAATTGAGACAACTGCACATTTCTCTATGTCTCTATACTTAAGTCAGGAGCCTACATGCTCTAAAAACAAACAAAAATCCACACTGGCAGTTTCTTGTATCAGTAGAACTACAGATTAAATTTATGTGGTACCCTAGGTTAAAATCCTGAGAAAGTGTTTGGCAACTCTAGGACTTTTTCATTGCTCAGAAGTGGGTGCCCACTTGTATCATTTTACATGTGTTTATTTTAATGTCAATTTAGCCCTGTTGCCTTTTCCATGTGGCACTGCATTATATTTGTCATTAAGATCTGATACCTTATAAAACAGATTTGTAAAATGTGTAAGATCAAAGTAAAATGTAACATAATAAAAATGCAGCATGTGTGCAGGTATGTGTCCTCAAGTCGACTGTCAATTTATGGCAACCCCTTGAATTTCATAGGGTTTTCTTAGGCAAGGAATTCTCAGAGGTGGTTTTGCCAGTTCCTTCCTCTGAAATATAGCCTACAGCAGTGGTTTGGAACCTGTGGTCCACAGACCCCCAGGGGGCCGCAGTGTCTTCACATGGGGCTGGTGAAGGCTTAAAGTTTGCTCAGCCCACCTCCTCCCCATAGTGGAGTGGCCACCCGACAGGAGCCAAGGGAAAGCCTGATTGGCTGGCTTAGCCTGCTCATTGCCATTAATCTGCTCCAGCCACAAACTTGCAGGAAGAGGCAAGAGAAAAGTATTCCCTCCCCCTCCAGTGCCTCTGGGAGAAGGTGTAATTGTATTGTTGTTTTAAATTTTGAGTTAAACCTTGGGGGAGTCTTCAGCAATGAAAGATATTTAAAAGGGGTCCCTGGTAAAGAAATGGCTAAGAGCCACTGGTCTACAGCACCTGGTATTTGTTGGTGGTCTCCCATCCATGTACTGACCAGGGCTAACCCTGTGTAACTTCCAAGATCAGATGAGATCTGGTGCCTTTGGGGTATTTACATGACTTAAAAAGGAAGAGCAACAGTGATGAAAAAAAAAACACCCTAAGACTCAATGCAAATTATTATTATTATTATTATTATTATTAATATTAGTATTATTATTACCTACCTCTCCCCATGGATTGAGGTGGGGAACAACAGCAGATTAACATACAACATATAACATCTGTAAAAAACACACATCTATTAAAAAGGGTAACATCAATTTAAAAGAACAACTAAGATAAATACCTATTAAAACAATGAATCCATATTTAAAATATATAGTTTAAAATTCACAGTTTAAAAATCATCTGGATAGGCCTACATGAAGAGACTAGTCTTTAATGCTCTTTTAAAACTGGACAGTGTATCCAGCTGTTGAATCTCTTCCTAATTTGGAATTACAACCACAATAACCAAAATAAAACTTACAGGAACTAAAATCAGAGATGCATTATCTACAGTGACTGGCAGCTGACCTTTGGGGTTGTTATTTTATGTTATTCTATTTGATTCACTTACATCCCACCTTTCCCCCATAACTGGGCAGTTTATCTGAGGGCTCAGCTAGATGGGAGAAATAATTGTGAAAAATAGCGCCTTACCTCCCTATCGCAGCAGTGTTCATTTGTACCCATGACAAATTCACAAGATCGCTGGCATGGAAACTTGGCTGAGTTTGCAGTTTACATGGAGCACGCCCCCGAAAAAAGATGGTGGCCGTGAGTGAGTTGCCTCCCAAAAATCTCCTTCCATTCTCCCCCCTTTTTAAAAAAAATAACAGATGCAGAAGAGTTATTTTCCACTTAAACTTTTTGCTTTTGCTCTGTGCACAGGATTGTTCAACTGGCAAAAACAACAACAATGGCAGCTCCGGCTGCTTCCTCCCTTGCAAGCCTGCCCCCGCTGAGGTCCAACCAATCAGGTTTCAGCTTGTCTATGCGCCCCCTTTCAAATTGGTTGTTCAGATGGCCTGTTATGCGCATTTTCACACAATTTTTAAAAAAGATCACAAGAAACAGCAAAAGCTATTATCATGATCTATTTGGAGTTTTCAGCCCCACTCCTTCCCAAAAGGGCAATCCCGACAGGAGCTCATCTAAACAAAAGGTATTCTGGATTTTTAAAAAATTTATTTATATATTTATACCCAGCTCTTCAGCCACAAGGCTATCAGAGTGGCTTACAAATTGTTTTAAGCAACAGCTATTTTCACATCTACACTGCATTAAACAGTTTTTATTTTTTTGGTTGTCTAAACAAGCCCTGAGTTAAAGCATACCTCAGACAGAGGTGTTTCATGCGATCTGCTGCCTGATTCTTTTAAATTCAAACACTGGCAACTGAACCTGGGACTTTCTAGGTGCCGACTGTGCACTCTGTCCCTGTCTTGTCTTCTCCTTCCTCCAGGGCATAGCATACATATGTATTATTGAGTGATTGGTTGGGTTGGTTTAATGGACTCAACATGGTGTTGCATGCCAGTCCTTCTCCCTACTGTATCCTCACAACTGTTATGCGGTAGGTCAGGCTGAGAAGAGAGATTATGATTGGGTGCAAGGTCCCCCTCGGTTCCATTGCTCAGTAGGGTCTACAACTTGGGCCCTTTCACACTACACCATTGTAGCACTATGATTCAACTTTGACTGCCATGGCAACATCCTGTGAAATCCTGGGCTTCATATTTTGGTTTGGCACTAAGAGCTCTTTGTCTGAAATTTTAAATGCCACTCCTTAAAGTGCAAATTGCAGAATTCCATAGGATGGAACAATGGAAGTTAAAATGGGATCATAGTGCTATAATTGTGCAATGTGAAATGGTCCTTGGTCTTCTAAGTCCTGGTCCAACACTCTAATCAGTAGGCCACACTGGCTTTGATTTAAAGTTTCGAACATATACAGACAATTCATTCCATGGTCAGCTTTATACCTTGCAGCCTCTACTTCTCCAGTCTCATGGTTTTGCAACCTAAGTAGATCCTTTTCTCTCTCCGGTTTGACTACTGGTTTTCTCAGAAATGCACTTCAGTCAGTGATGTCTCAAAAGGCAGATAAGAAAACTTTATTGCCCTTAAGCCTTACAAGAAATCGTAAGTGAAAATGAGACTGAAGATGAGCAGCAAGAGGAATGACCCGGCTCTGTGTCATTGTGCAAATGAGGGGGAGGCCTGGACAAACAGGAGCCTCATTAACTAGAACTTGAAATTCTGCTTTCGATCTCCAAACGAAAGGAAAGCAGCTCTCATTTCATTTCTCCTTGCCAGCACACTGCTGATGGTTAAGGTAAAATATAACCACGTGTACGAATGTTTTGCACATCTGAACAGGACTGTTCAAATGCATATTCATTTCATTATGCAAACCTCAGGGGACTGAACACAGAATTTCCAAAACTGCCAATAACAAAAGCCCTTAAGAATTTCAGAAAACAGCTTATTTTCAGCAGAGAAAGTCTAGATCCCTGAGGGCTTTGCACCAGTTTGCTACAAAGATACACATATACACAATTTAGTGCTGTTCCAGACTGTGCCTTGGGATTTGGCAGGAGTTGTAGTTGTACTTACCAGGAGTTTTAAAAATATCCATATGTTTTTCCTGTCCTACTTTTTTTCTCTTGAAATTCCAGTGTTAGCTGCAACTTTTTATACCCACTGCAAGGGGCATTTTCTCCCTGTTGCGGTTGTTTCTGATACCAGCCAGGGTAAATATAGCTCACCTCTACACATTGTCTCAATTCCTCCTGCTATATTTTTGGGTGGTTTTGATTATGATGTTTCGATTGGGGCTGTGGTCTTTGCTATGGAGTTTTCTTGCTGACCTGTGTTCCCTTATTACATTTTCAGTTACCAGACTATTTCTCCTCCCTCTCTTCTTTTTAAAGTTATAGTGCTAAAGTGGTCTAGCCTTTTATCACTTTAGCACTACAATTAAAAAAAAAACTAAAGAAAAAAAGGGAATTAGAAATGGAAAATAGAAATAAAGTGCAAGACTGTGGACGTGGATACTGGGGAAAGAGTGTACAGGCCTGAATTCCTGGAGAGGGTGACAAAAACTATGCCCATAGCACAGCTTAACCACACCTCATGCAAGAGAAAAGAGGAACATGCAGATCAGGGGCAGTGATAAAATCCATTACAACCAGCAACAAACAATGGCCCAAAGCCAGTATATATAGGGTACAACTGGATGTGGGAAGTTTAGAAAGTAACTCCTTTAGTTTTCTGTGAGAAGCCTAAATCAAAAAGTTTTTATATAACTATGCTGGTAACGATTTGTGAGGATGTTTTTGTTATGTGCCTTCAAGTTGACTCACAGTGACCCCATCCTATGGTTTCCTTGAGATTTATTCAGAGGATGTTTGTCATGGTTTTCATCTGAGGTTAAAGAGAGTATGACTTGCTCAAGCTCACTCAATAGTGTTTTGTGGCTGAGTGGAGACTCAAACCCTGGTCTCCCAAAGTCCTCCAACACTCAGACCACTACACTCTGGATCCCACAACAACATGGCTTCCTTTGAAGGCCTTGCTGTTATAATTATAACTACTGTCATCCTTCAGCATTTGCAGGTTAAGCATTAATGGATTTGATGATTCACAGATTTGAATAATATGTTCTCTCTAGGCATTTGTAGGTCCTCCAGTGTGATTCTATGGTCAACCTCTGTTGGAATTGGACCATAGAGTTGTACTGGAGGACCTAGTGATTCCTAGAGAAGTGTTCTCTCAGGTAAAAAAAATAGTGTTTGCAATTTTTATTCATGTTCATGGTTTTTCCACTTTTGCAAAGGGTCTTGTACCCCTAACCTCCATGAAAATGGAGGGCTGACTATAATTCATTTTAAAAAGTGTTTTTCTAAACATTTGTTCGGATCCCTGTCTGTTCAGATAATACACACAGTAGGCTGTGCAGAAGTACTGAAGTCAATACACAGAAAGATGCAATGTTAGTGTACAAATTTCTGAGGGACAATCTACAATTTTAATTTCTCATAATGCTCTAAAGTGACAGCCCCTCCCAGGCAACAAGGGCCCTTCCACTCTATACAATTACACCACTATATTCCATTTTAACTGGTATGGTTCAATCCTGTGGAATCTTGGGCTTTGTAATTGGGTGGAACACTAGAGCTCTCTGGTTGAGAATTCTAAATACCCCCCTCTAATCTGCAAATCCCAGGATTCCATTGGATGTTGCTATGGCAGTTAAAGTGAAATCATACAATAGGACCTCCCGTATCCACGGGGGTTCAGTTCCTGGATTTACCGCAGATACCGGAAACCACAGATAACATTTAATACCATTGAAAATAATGGGACTTCCAGTTTAAAATACTATAGAGTTGCCTTGGAGGACCTAAAAAATATCTACAGAGGATGACTCTCTAGGCATTTTCTAGGGAGACTCTATGGTATGTGTTCTGTTTTGTGTCCCATGGATAACTGAAACCGTGGATATTGGTTCTGTGGATATGGGGGTCCTACTGTAGTACTATAACTGTGTACAGTAGCACCCCTGCATTCGTAGGGGATTGGTTCCGGGCCCCACTGCGGGTATGAACTCCACGGGTAATAGCAAATGCCATTGCCATCGCCACTGCCACCGGACCACCTGCTCAGCCCCCGCAGATAAGGGGAAAAGGAGGCAAGCTCACCTCCTCCCTCCCCTGCCCACCCCACCCCCCACCAGCTATGTCACACCACAGACCCTGCCCCCCCAGAAAAAAGGGAGAAAGGAGGTGAGCCTGAAGATGCAGCATACTGATGCAAAACCAAACATGGCCTTTAAAGAAATCATACTCCACACTTCAGATTTTACAGTTCTCCTGTTTTCTTTGCATTAGGATCACCACCCGAAGCACACTTAGGCAGATGCATATCACACAAGACTTAGATAACTATGTTTAGAATCAGTGTGTAGATGCAGAGCTGCTTTTACGTTCCTCTTTGGGCCAGCCACACATTTTAAAAGATCCCATTTTTTAAAATCTGAACTGCAAAAAGTATTTGGAGGTTCATTTCCAACTTCCCTCAAGTTGACAGCCCCCACATGTGTTGGACTACAACTCCCATCATTCCAAGAGAGACTGGTCCTAGTGGCTGAGTATGGTGGAACACAAATGGAGGGCACCAGCTTGGGGAAGGGTTCATAAGAGAGTATTTCAGCTCTCATAAACAAGTCCTCATTTCGCTCTCTCCAGGAGGATAAATTGTATTGATTGCTTCACATCACACTTGTGACGCTGCAGTAATATGAGATGTTGGCCTATAAAACTTCATCTCCTCATGAATCTTTCATTGGCCAGCATGATCTGAGAAGCCGGCAGCAGCAATCAGTCCACGTCCTTGGATGATGCCACTGCGGTGAGCTCCCTTATTGGATCAAAGCTATTAATCTGCTTACAATACAGATCCTGAGAGCCTTATCAAATTGCCTCCCAGGTCCAGCAGGCTTACAAAAGAGTCACATGCTGCTTGTTTGGTGAAGACATTACAGAACGATTTTCAGGTGGAGTAGTAAACTGATATCACTTCCAATTAAACACATGACTTGCAATTCCAAGATAAAAACTTTGTCATCCCCACTTACGGCATCTAGAATCTTTTACAGAAAGAGGAGGCACACACAAGCACAGAAGGTTCAAAGAATTACCATTTCCAGTTAAGTCCCCAATAAATCTCAAGTAAGATTTATGAGTCAGGGACAGGGTGGGTGTGGATGTTACCAAAATACTAATACTAGTACAAAAGATCGGGATTATGAGCAGTACAGTATTGCCTTATGCCATCTGTATGATTTTCCAAGCTGAGTTTTTCAGTCACTTTTGCTTAAAATGCAAGCAAGGATTGCTACAAGAGTTCTTTAAGAGTTTTTAAAGGGTCGTTTCACAGTACATACCGGTAATTACAGCACTATAAATCCACGTTAACTGCCATGGCACCTATCTATGGAATCCTAGGATTTGATGTTTAAAGAGAGGTATTTAGAGTTCTCAGCCAGAGAACTCTAGTGCCTCACCAAATTTCAAACCCCAGGATTCTGTATAATGCAGTCATGGCAGATAAAGTGGGCTCACAGTGCTAGAACTGTGTTGTATGAAAGGCCCTCGGAGTTAGAGTCTCAAGGGATGTTCTGTCCACCTTGTTGAGGATGTCAACTGACCAGAGAAAGACCACATAGTTTGTCCTTTTATTAAAATTTGTATACAATAAAAATTGAATCAAGCATACACAAAAAGCAAAATTAACTACAATAAAACAAAATACAAAATAAATACAGAGAGAAATAAGAGGAAGAAAAGAAAAAACAAGAAACTACAAGATAAACTACTAAAATATTTCAAGAAAAAAAATGATTTCCAACTATCTTTTCTGCGGGTATAGAGTATATTCTGCAACCCTACCTCATTCTCTATAAACTAGATGTTACACTTTATCTATTTAAACAACTCATACTCATTTTCAAAACCAAGAGTCATCAAATCACCTTTGTTTTTTTCTCAGAAACTCAATTAGGGGTTTCCAATTTTCCAAAAATGTTACTAACAATTTATCTTTAATCAGAATAGACAATTAGTCCATTTCTGCTAACTCACTTATTTTTAACAAACATTCTTCCTTAGTAGGCAGTGTGTTATTCTTCCATTTCTGAGCATATGATAATCTTTCTTCTGTAGCCATATATCGAAGTATTCTTCCATCGCTTCTTTCTAGTTGCAAGTTCGATTCCAGCGGGCTCCAAGGTTCACTCAGCCTTCTTCCATCCTTTTGTAGGTCGGTAAAATGAGTACCCGGTTTGTGGGGGCAATTAGCTAACACACATTGGAAACTGCTTAATGCAGTGTAGATGTGAAAATTGTTATTGCTTAAAACAATTTGTAAGCCGCTCTGATAGCCTTGTGGCTGAAGAGCGGGGAATAAATAAATAAATAAATAAAGTTGATCATCCATCAGTCCCAGGAGGAAGAGTTCAGGTTTTATTGTATATTAATCTTTAAAATTTTCTGCATCAAAGTATGTATTTACACCCAGGACTTTTTAGCTTTTTCACAGGTCTACCACATATGATAAAATGTTCCTTCTTGTTCACATTTCCAACATACATTCAAAGTTCTCTTATATACCTTAGACAATTTATCCAGTGTCATATACCTACAGCACATCATTTTATAAAAATTATTTTTAAGATCGTAACATAAAGTAAATTTCTACTTCTTTGACCATATCCTTTCCCATTGCTCCATTTGTATATTACAGTTGTCCCTTCACATTCGCTGGGGTTTGGTTCCAGGATCCCCCGTGAATACCCAAATCCGTGAATACTCAAGACCCATTATATGCAATGGTAAAGCAAAATGGTGTCCCTTATATAAAATGGCAAAATCAAGGTTTGCTTTTTGGATTATTATTTTTTAAAGACTATTTTCAAGCCGTGAATACTTAAAGCCGTGAATGCCAAATCCATGAATGCGGAGGGACAACTGTATATCCAAAATACTTAACTCATTTTATCTTACAACCCTTCACTTGTTCCTCTTCCATATTAAATTTTAACAAAGGTTTATACATTTTACCAATCACCTGTTCATCATTTGTACGTAACTACAATTCAAACTCTGATTTGTTTTGCTCAAAACCATAATTTTGGGGGGTCCATATTAAATCTTTCAAATAACTGTAAGTAAGAGAACCATTGAAAACCATAACCCTCCAGCAAAAGGTGTTCTTCCGTTTTCATCATATTCTCCTTGGCAATTCTCCAACATATCTTGATACCTTAACCATTTTTCTTTGTCTGTTGTTTAAATAGTAAATCTTTTGTCACAACTGATTTTGTGTGAAACAGAAACGACATTGTAGGTAACACAATAATTTTTATCACTGGAATTCTCCCTAATAGAGACAAATTTAATTTCTCCCATCTCTGCATATCCTTCTTGATTTCATCCCACATCTTGACATAATTATTTTGAAATAACATACAATTCATATTTGTCATTGTGATTGCTAAACATTGCACCTTCTTCTCAATTTTAAAACCAGTTTTCTCCATCAATTCTGTTTGATCAGTCAACTTCATATTTTTAGTCAACATCACTGCCTTTTGTTTGTTGATCTTAAATCCTGTCAAATTTCCAAATTCTTTTAATTTTCCCATTGATCTTTTTACACACTGGTGGATTTTCCAAATTGCAGACCACCAATTTAAGAGGACCAATAATATTTGAAAAAAAATTATTCTACCAATTATGTAAAACTTTAAATTTAAAAGTGTATGTAGGGGCCCGGAGTAATAACTGTTGTTTACTAAGTTTGTGCACAATTCTCTAGCACTCAAAAATATATATTACTATTAAATTTGACACAAGACAGCATCACATTGTAAATACTGTATAATGTATAACTTCAGGCTACTACAGGTGTATTTTAATCACCATAGTCTACTTCTATGTATAAAGAGAAACTTTATAATACTTTATTGTGACAATCAATAAAATGGAGTTTTCTAGAGCCTCAAAGCTTTGATGAAGAGCCAGGTAGAGACAATTCTGTTTCAATAAACAAAATAAAATGATACCACATCTCAATACATTTGTCATGTCAGTCATTTTCAACAGTAGTTCTCAGTTGGTATATAAATTCATTGATCAATGCCAATGTCCAGGTCATATTTAACCAATTTCTTGAAGGGCCCATCCAGATGGACTGGAAAAACCAGAAAGTCCCTGGTTTTATTCCTGTCCTTTCCAGCTTCTTTCTGTCTTTCTTTCTTTCTTTCTTTCTTATTAAAGATCTACATGATCTTTCCCCAATTCTGAAGTATTCCCAGGAACGCCCAGCACTTACAAGGGCTTTTTATTCCCACCTTGCAAAATTCTTTCTCTCAGTTTCAAAGGTGCTACAAGATCCTTTTGCATACTGATCCAGACTAACATGGCTAAGTCTCTGAATTCTACCACTATGAAAAGCACCAAATTCAGCCGGATGGAGTGGAAATCCATTAGCCTCTTTAAGACACTTGCCCCGGTACAGACAGACATAATCTTTCTCAACAAGTGCAAGCAACAGGATGTCATTCTGAAAGGTCTGCAGGTGAAGAACCCACGATGGTCAACATATCATACAGACTACAGAGACAAACTGTGTAGCATTCTCTCCAGGAATCTACTAAAACATCTGATCAGCATTCTGTACAACAAAGACGAAAAGAGTAAGAAAGAAATCTCCAGTCTAGAAGCACAAGGAAGGACCTCTAAACAAGTCTTCAGTTGACACAACTTTTCCAAGAACAGGAAAACTATCTTCAAAATACATTTCTCTTTCCTGATGAAAAAGAAGGAAAAGAAACAAGATTCCACAACCAACATGAACCCAGACAACAATATTGTAAACCTATTGAGCCACATCCTGAGTCAAGCAGGCACTTCCCCTGTTAGCAAACCCCGCCCCCCCGCGCTCGTCCGGCCAATCAGCTTTGCACTTCCTTTCCTATTGGAAAGCGATTCAAAACAAATTGGTTGCCCCAACGAGCAGGAATGCTCATTCCCCTTGCTATTTTTTTTAAAATATTATATTTTCATACAAAATCACAATAACCAAAAAATAAAATAAAATTGCAGTTCCCTTTTTTTGTTATAACAAAAAAGGAAATCAAAATATTCACGTGAAGTTTAAAATTTCAGTTTCATATACTGTTCAATCCTTACACATATTATTCCAAATATTAACCACTTTTCTCTTTTTTCCCTTTGCTATAACACTGTAACAGTTATGTATCTTCACTTCCAATTTGTTGCCCAACTTTTGCCAGGTTGTACATATTATAAGTAAATCTCTATTTTCTAAAAACTCCGGGAAAAGCCACAAAGGCTTTTCCTTCTGAGTTGTTTACGTTTTTGGCCTCCATCCTTCCAAATACAGCAAAACAATGTGGGATCCCATTAAGACAGGTAGGATTCTCCTTTCATTTTGTGAGGAGTAGTTTCACAGTTTAGACAGTCCCATAGATCAAGCAAGAGAGAGAAAGAGATGAATGCTAGTAATAAAAGATTATCCCAATGCTTAACTAGTATAATACTGCCAAAGCACTTTAACTCTTTGACTGTAACGTTGGAATAATGATTAAAAAGGTCTCAGTGGAAATTGGTGAAAGGCAATTTCTGAAACATTGCCTGAATCTAGATGTGACATGTGATTAATGGGAGTGGGAGGAAAAAGAACACAAGGGGTGGTGGTGAGGAAAACTCAGGATATTTCAGGAAAGAGTTTAGATGCAAAACCATGAATATGCAGGTAAAATCAAAACAAAAAGAACTGGAAAGTCTTGATATTTCCAGGGACTTTTTTCCTGTCTGGTTAAGCTCAAAGTTAATTTGTCTACATCTCTCCAATGCTTGGAAATGTCCAGTTTAGCTGCTGTAATTTAAAATTCAAATGAATTCCTTGTAATGGAGTGAGGCATTAGGACAATTATATATGGGAAGCATCAGTAGTGCTCCACATTCCTGAACTATTTAACATTTTAGATAGAAAATAAAATACCATTTCCTCAAAACTTTGATAACTTAGGACAATGCCACTCAAAGTGTTGGTCTGCGGACCAGGACTGTCCCCAGCAAGTTTCCAGGAAAGAAAGAAAAATTGTACCCAATAAGTACAAATTTAGTATTAGCCTTTGGCATCTTGGGGGGAAAATATATATATAATTGCCAGCCCCCCCCCCCATAGCTTGAGAAGCAGTGCTTTAGCACTGTCTGCTTTACAGCTGAGAAGGCTCTCAGACCAACTTGGTTGTGGTGTGCCTTCAAGTTGTTTCCAAATTATGGCAACCCTAAGGTGAACCCATGGCAGGGTTTTCTTGTCAGAATTTGTTCAGAAGAGGTTTGTCATGGTCTTCCTTTGAAGCTGAGAGAGTGTGACTTGCCCAAGGTCACCCAGTGGGTTTCCATGGTCCAGCGGGGATTCAAACCCTGGTCTCCCAGAGTCATAGTCTGATGCTCAACCAACTACACCATGCTCAGGGCCGGTTTAAGGAATTTTGGGGGGCCCTGCAATGCTTTATTTTGGGGGGTCCATATGTTTATCTCAGGTCAATGTAACCTAACCTATCGTAACCTCACCTATTCACAGTACAGGATATTCTAATTATTACTAATAATGTTTTTGCAGGAGGAGGGTTATGACGGCCCCCCCAACATGATGGGGTCCCCTGCGGCTGCAGGTGCTGCAGGACCCTTAAACCAGCCCTGACCATGCTGGCTTATCAATTTAAAAAGATGAAAGAATCCCTGCCATCAGGCTTATATTCAAGAAAAGTTTGACACAAAAGGAAAAGGGGGTTGAGAGAGAAAAGGATGACAAGGAAACTCAGATACAGGATTGTTGATAGCTTTAAAAAATTTTGTGTCTGAGTTTCCTTGGGTTGTCACTGAATTTTTCCTTCCTAAAATGTATTCATTCCCCCACCCTATGAAATATTCCTTCAGTCCTCAAATATTTAGCATTGCAGAGTGAGAAATTATGATTATAATTGTTTATATTCTACCTTTCTCTCAAATTAGGACTCAAGGCATCTTACAGTTAAAAAAAGAGAAAACACCACAGCTAAAACATACCAAAAAGGAACATTAAAATGACATTGGAAGTTATTCACATCTAGAACTCTTATATTTGCTGCGTTGGCATTTCTGTGGTAACTTTGCCTGCCTATTTTCTTTGGATACCTAAATTGCATTTCTAAATGTTCAGCTGAACTTTTAATTTATAGCAATGCTAGAAATTTGGGGACTGAAGAAAAAAAATTTGGGGAGGCAAAATTCTTTTTGAGGGACAATGCTCCTCCCCAGTAGCTACATCCCTCATGTTATCATTCTTAAATGCTGTATTAGCAAATGTATTGCCTGTGGGATGTGCTTTATACATTTCTGTGCCTAATAACAACAGTATTCCTGCTTGATAAAGATTTCCCAGGAGATTATCAGACACGGCTAATGTGGTGCCAGCAGAATGCATAAGGACGCCAATTTCAGACGACAATGTCCTTTTGCATTCCACTGGCATTATGCTGGTGTTTCTTCTTATTGATAACTGAAGCCGTCAATAGATCCCCACAGTTCCATTTTGGTGCTGGCATTGCTGGCGTGCGAAAACTCAGGCCACTTAATTCTTACGAATGCAGCGAGAATGGCTGGTCCGGCACGAACACTTCCGGGTGAGATCTGGACATCCAGGTAAGTTTCACTCTTTTTATGACCCTCCCTGGATTACCTGGGACTTTTAAATTGTGTTTCGGTTCTTGGTGTCATTTTTTGGTGTCTATTTTTAATTTTATTTGAATTTCCTGTGCTCGTGTCTTTTTGCGAGAACAGGAGGGATTTCAGTCCAGGAAGTGAGCAGAGCTCCGCTAGAGCTCCATTCATCCCTGGGCTGCATTTTCCAAGGGAGAGAGGGTAAGTGCAGTGGGGAGGGTTATTGTGCCGGGACAGAGGCGGGATTGGAGATTGTGGGATAGGAACACTTTTTGCATTCCTGTTTGATAATCTCCCCAGTCTGTGAGGTGACTTTTTTTTCCTGGTTGCTCACTAATTTCTGTGAGTATTATCACATGCTAATCAGAGCAAACCATGACCTTACATGGCAATGTAACATAAAGCTATTGAAACTGATTACTTCATTTCCACTGGTTATTAATAAACTAATAATTGGTACATGGGTAGCATGAGAAAGGGGAACTAGTTTTGTTTAGGAGCACAGAGTAACACTGTAGTGTTACTTTCTGTTTTGTACATATTTCATTTTCTCCTAAGCCAGACTGAACCATGTTGCAGGCAAGACTTGCTTACACCAGACAGCAGGATGAAATATGGCATTCGTAGGCCAAATAGGCCTTCTCACCTTTCCACAGCAAAATAGTTGAAGGGTGTTAAACCCTGTTTATGGGCCCATAGTGTAAAGGAGTCCAGAAGCCAACTGGATCAAATTACCAACCTGCATTTCTGGAATTTTCTCCTGCCTTTTTGAAACACCAGACTTTATATCCCTATGCAGGAAACAGCTCACACAAAGCCATTAGGAAACAAAGAAACAATAGAGTTGTCTAGTAGATTAAAACACATACCTTGCACCAATTCATGAAACATACTTAGGCTGAAATTTACACAGAGGCTCTTCACACCATGCTAGCTATGCAATACCACTTCAAGAAGAACAGGGCTGACTAGTTCAAAAGCAGCACTACTATGTCCTATGACCTTAAGCCAGGTGAATTATGTATGCATCCACCCCTCCTAGAGTGTCAACAGCCCACTGCTTCAAGGGTTTCTTACCAACTATGATGCAAAAAGAAAAGTACGTGTGTAGATTTTGCTGAAACCAGTGACTTCATTTCCCTCAGTTAGGAATAAATTAATAAACTATTTTAACTGGTACACTGGGTGGCATGAGAAAGGGAAACTGGTTTTTCCCATATTGAGAAAAGGCAGGACATGAAATACAGTTGTGTGAAAAAGAAAGTACAGTTGTCCCTCCACATTCACGGATTTGGTATTCATGGATTTAAGTATTCACGGCTTGAAAATATTCTTTAAAAAATAATAATCCAAAAAGCAAACCTTGATTTTGCCATCTTATATAAGGGATACCATTTTGCTATGCCATTGCATATAATGGGACTTGAGTATTCACGGATTTGGGTATTCACGGGGGGTCCTGGAACCAAACCCCAGCAAATGTGAAAGGACAACTGTACACCCTCTTTGAATTCTATGGTTTTACATATCAAAACATATTAACAATCATGTGTTCCTCAGCAAGTCTTAAAATTAGGCAAATACAACCTCAGATGAACAACAACACATGACATATTACACCGTCTCATGATATATTCAACAAAAATAAAGCCAAAATGGAGAAGCCATGTGTGAAAAACTAAGTACACCCTTATTTGCTTCCATTGGAATTAAGACGCTAAGTAGCAGATAGGTGCTGCTAATCAAATGCCCTTGATCAATTGATCATCAGCAAGTATGATCACCTCTGTTAAAGCCAAAGTTTTAGCAGTTTGCTGGTCTGGAGCATTCAGGTGTGTGTTAACACAATGCCAAGGAGGAAAGACATCAGCAATGATCTTAGAGAAGCAATTGTTGCTGCCCATCAATCTGGGAAGGGTTAGAAGGCCATTTCCAAACAATTTAAAGTCCATCATTCTTCAGTGAGAAAGATTATTCAAAAGTGGAAAATATTCACGACAGTGGCCAATCTTCCCAAGAGTGGACATCCCAGCAAATTTATCCCAAGGTCAAACTATGCAAAGCTCAGAAAAACTGCAAAAAACCCAAGAAGTACACCTCAGATTCTACAGGCCTCAGTTAGCATATTCACTGTTAAAGTTCATTACAGTACTATTATTTTATTTTTTTATTTTATTTTTATTTATTTATTTATACCCCGTTCTTTAGCCACAAGGCTATCAGAGCGGCTTACAAATTGTTTTTAAGCAATGGCTATTTACACATCTACACTGCATTAAACAGTTTCCAATGTGTGTTAGCTAAATTAGAAAAAGACTGAACAAGCATGGTTTGTTTGGAAAGGTTGCCAGGAGAAAGCCACTTCTCTCTAAAAAGAACATGGCAGCATGGCTTAGGTTTGCAAAGTTGCATCTGAACAAACCACAAGACTTCTGGAACAATGTCCTTTGGACAGACGAGACCAAAGTGGAGATGTTTGGCCATAATGCACAGCAACATGTTTGGTGAAAACCAAACACAGCGTATCAGCACAAATACCTCACACCAACTGTCATGCACAGTGGTGAAGGAGTGATGATTTGGGCTTGTTTTGCAGCCACATGACCTGGGAACCTTGTAGTCATTGAGTTGACCATGAACTCTTCTGTATACCAAAGTATTCTAGAGTCAAATGTGAGGCCATCTGTCCAACACCTAAAGCTTGGCCGAAATTGGGTGATGCAACAGGACAACCATCCCAAGCAGAATGGCTGAAAAAGGAAAGAATCAAGGTGTTGCAATAGCCCAGTCAAAGTCCATACCTCAAACTGATTGAAATGCTGTGGTGGTACCTTAAGAGAGCTGTGCATAAACAAATGCCTGCAAACCTCAACGAACTGAAGCAACGTTTTAAAGAAGAGTGGCCCAAAATTCCTCCACAACGATGCGAGTTTGATAAAGTCATACAAACAACCATTACTTCAAGTTAATGCTGCAAAAGGTTGTTCTACAAGCTATTGAATCATAAGCAAACTGATTGGCTGGATTAGCATGAAGGGCGGGACTTGCTAACACAGCAAGAGCCCGGAACCGCCATGTTGGTTTTTCACCTTAGTGAGCGAGTGCTAAGGCAATAAAACAATTGTTTTCTCTCTTTTTTTATAAAGGTGAAATGTCGCCTATGGGTAAGGTGGCAGATTTAAACATGCAAGTGATTCACTTGCAGCCACCACCTCAACTAGGGGGCATGTGAAGTTTATGGCGGTTGTAAAACCATTAAGACAGGTCACAGCTCCTGCAAATTACAATAACTTGTGGAGCAATCTGTGTTTTTTTTCCCACCTCGTACAGAGGACACCTAGTGTAATGAGTAACTGTTTCTAGTTATTTTAATAGGACATTTTTAGAGGCATTATGATAGGAATTTTGCAGGTTTTAAGCCATTCTCTTGTTGAGCTGAAATTGTGTGTTTGTATGTGTCTTTAAGCAATGAAACATAACAGAAACAAGGATAAAGCAATAAACTACTTTTTAATTATAATAGGTAATGGTAACTAATTACTTTTATAGCACTGTAACAAGTTTCAGAACAATGTACTTTTAAAAAGTAGCTATCCTACAACAGTTATGATTGCTTGTGTGTTTCAGAAGGTATTTATTAACTACAGCAATCAGCTTGGTGATACTATTTTTAGGTAGAGTTGGAACAATTAAAAGAAATAAAACCTCCATATTCAAGGGGCACATAGGCTTATGGAAACCCCAAGGTGAACCTATCACAGGATTTTTCTGGCAAGATTTGTTCAGAGGGGGCTTGCCTTTGCCTTCCTCTGAGGCTGAGTGAGCGTGACTTCCCCAAGGGCACCAAGTGTATTCCCGTGGCCGACTAGGGATTCAGACCAAAGAATTATGAATCTGTAGTCACTTAGCTAGCATTGGTCTACAGCATCCATCATCACAAATCACTGGCCATGCTGGCCATCAGCCTGTTTAAAAACCTACACAGAAGGAGACTACACCACACTCCAAGGCAGTGCATTTCACTGTGGAAGAGCTCTTGCCCTCACAAAGTTCTTCCTAATGTTGAGGTGGAATCTCTTTTCCTGTAGTTTGAATCCATTGCTCTGTGTCTTAATCTCTGGAGCAGCAGAAAACAAACTTGCCCCATCCTCAATATGACATCCCTTCAAATATTTAAATATGACTATCATGTCCCCTCTTAACCTTCTTTTCTCCAGGCTAAACATACCCAGCTCCCTAAGCTGCTCTTCATAGGGCATGGCTTCCAGACCTCCCATCATCCTGGTCGCCCTCCTCTGGACACACTCCGGCTTGTCAACATCCTTCTTGAAATGTGATGCCTAGAACTAGACACAATATTCCAGATGAGGTCTGACCAAAGCAGAATTGAGTGGCACTATTACTTCCCTCGATCTAGACACTATACATCTATTGATGCAGCATAGAATCGCATGGCTGCCACATCATACTACTGACTCATGTCCAGCTTGTGGTCCACAAAGACTCCTAGATCCCTTTTGAAATTCCATGTTAGCAGGAATGGACAAGTAGTGGGAATGGGAGAGACATTTGGACTGGAAATATGGCTGGGAGCTTGGGACAGGTGGGTTAAATGCATACCCTCCAACATTTGACTGATGAAAACTAGGACACCCGTGGCCAGCAACATCAGAGTGTGGTCAAAATGGAAAGAATACATGCTTGGGAAGGGCAAGATTCTGCTCCTCCCCCACCCTGCTGAGTTAATTGAGTGAAAACTACTTTTGCACTTTGAATTCAGTTTGCAGCAATTGAAGTAAGCTGGGGACAAAGGGGGACAGTGAGAGAATGAGAAGGAATCTGGGCCATTTTAAAGCAGTTGAAAAAGTGGGATGACAGAGGTTTCATTGGGACTCTTCCTGGCAAATCAGGACAGTTGGAGGGTATGTAAATGGCAAGTTCCTGGGAATTATATTAGAAGACAATTTTCAGAAAAAGCAAGCTCAGAAAAGTTACCTTTCGGAATACAGCTCTAAGAATCCCCAGCCTGCACAGACAAAGGCTCTAGCAACAGAAGAAGCAAAAGGAGCAGGTGTAAAATATCCATAGAATAGGATTTCTTCCTCCTCAGTTGTTTTTAAAATGAGATTTGTTTGTAATGGTGTCTTAAGCTTTCCAGGAGGGTGGGAAAGGTGGGTTAGAGTTCATGTGCATTGCGCAGGGAGATATTATTAGAAGGGTCTATAAACCACTTTGTGATAAGGTGGGTTACACATTTACAGGGGGAGCATCTATCAGCCACCAAGTGCTCCTCAATTAACTGTTCAGAACACAAAAGGGAGAAAGCTCTTTTCCAGTGGAACCATTCCCCACTTCAGCTGAAGCCAGTGGGGAATGGCCGATTCTAATATTATGCCAGTAAGGGAGTTTCTGCCAAGAAGCAGAATGTTGCAGACAGAGCTTGGAAATTCTTTTTTTCTTTTGAACAACTACACCTGGAATCCCTCAACCAACATGAGATGAGAAGGCAGAATCTTGCCCTTTCCAGTAGCCTCAGGTAAAAGAAAACTGCTTCACCCTCTCCTAGCTTCTGTGCAGGACCGGTTTAAGGAATTTTGGCTCCCCCTGTAACGCTTTACTTTGGGGGGCCCATATGTTTATCTTAGGTCAATGTACCCTAACATAACATAACCTATTCACAATACAGGATATTCAGACAATTACTAATAATGTTTTTGCAGGAGGAGGGTTACGACAGGGCCCCCCACAATGATGGGGCCCCCTGTGGCTGCAGGTGCCGCAGGGCCCATAAACCAGCCTTGCTTCTGTGTTCTTCCTCATTAATAACCTTTGCTATCTTGACCATAACCTGATGTTGCTTGGACACACATGTCCGATTTTTCATCTGTGAAATATTGGAGCGTATGCAGTCCCCGATGGCTTAAGCCAATCCAATAGGCCAGATTATGCCAAGCTATATCAAGAGGTAGGACTCCATCCCAAAGCCTTCCCTCCTTCAAGGTCATTGGGCTTTGCTCCTTCTTAGGTGGAATCTCTTTTCTTGTATAGCAGTTTGAGTTCATTGCTCAGTGTCTTAGTCTCTGGAGCAGCAGAAAACAAGCTTGCTCCATCCTCAGTATGACATCCCTTCAAATATTTAAACATGGCTAACGTGTCACCTCTTAACTTTGGGGGGTTATAAGGGGGATTATACAGCCTTCCAAATGTTGCTGGACTCTAACTTCCATCAACCTCTATCAGACCTTGTCAGAAAATGTTTTACTGCCAGCAAGCATAAAGTACAAATAGCATCAGCCTTTGGTGGCCCAGGAAAGATTTGAGAAGGCAAGATTTAAAAACAGGCTTTGGAACATATACCACCTGCTTTGGAACATATAACATGAATTCCTGTAAATGGTTGAAGGATTTTCCTGGACCTTTTCACACATCACATTGCAATTGTTTAACACTCCAGAGACCAGGAAAGTGAAAGAAATTACTAAGCACATTGAACTTTGTATACATTTTCTCTTCAGGGAAGCAAAATTACTCGCACTACACCACAAGCTACCTACATATAAAGTTCAAATTAAGGAATTAGTTAAAACCTCATATCAGTCATCAGTGTACTTCAGAATGTTGCATTGTTGTTGGAGAGATTAAGAAGAAATGGTCAGAATGAATAATACAATCCCCCAGAATTTCTTTGGTTTATTATTATTATTATTATTATTATTATTATTAGGTATTTATACCCCGTTCTTCAGCCACAAAGGCTATCAGAGCGGCTTACAATTTGTTTTAAGCAATAGCAATTTACACATCTACACTGCATTAAGCAGTTTCCAATGTGTGTTAGCTACTTCAAAAATGGTTTCAAAAATTAACTTTCTAGAACACAAAGGTATAAATATTAAGGATATGGCACTATAATGAAGTAATACCTGAAATCATGCACAGCATAGCATAATAGTTTTCTATGAAGAACTAAGCTGCTGCTGCCTATTCAACATTCCCTGGACACATGGATGAGCCATTGCAGCCCCTCCCCCATGGTCATTCTGTGTCTGGTGGAGAACTGGAGGGGGGAGGATCAGAGAAGTGTCTGACTATGGAGATTATCACGCTACACTGTTATAGCGCTATTATTCCACTTTAACTGCTATGGCTGTCTCCTGTGGAATCCTGGAATATGCAGTTTAGGGAGGAGCATTTAGAACTCCCAGCCAGAGAGCTCTCAGCCTTTAGAAAACCCTGTGATAGGTTTGCCTTAGGGTTGCCATAAATCAGAAATGAGTTGAAGGCACACAACAAAATTAAGGTTCCCTTTACCCTTTAGCTGCCCTCACTCAGCAGATACAGAAGGACAGAGGGAATCTTTTTGGCTTTTCCAATTATTTGCAACATGCTGGACTGAAAGCTGCTGTGGTGACTTTGTAGAGCCACAAAGCTCTAACCCAGTGTTTCTCAACCAGGGTTCCCTGGAACCCTAGGGTTCCCTGAGAGGTTGCTAGGGGTTCCTCAAGAGACTGTGATTGTGGTGGTGGTGGGGAAGCAATAGCAGTATATAGAATAATGTTTATGCAGGGGTTCCCTGAGACTTGAAAATTATTTCAAGGGTTCCTCCAGGATAAAAAGGTTGAGAGAGGCTGCTCTGACCAGTGGTTACTTCCTTCCGTAAGGCAACCCCCCTCTGAACAAATCTTGTCAAGAAAACCCATGATAGAGCACCCTAGGAGTGCCATAAATCAGAAAGAACTTCAAGGCACACAACAGCAACAATGTTGCCCTGATGGCACAACAGAGTAAGGCACTTGTGCCCTGTTGGCAGCATCCCTGAATCCAACTCCACAACACTGTATGCATCAGTTTTAAGATTTATTCTCAGTCATTAGTGTCCTCAACCAACCCGGCTGTTTAGTCATCAATCTCCTGTCTGGAGTGCACTGTTTATCTGAACAGAGGAAACTGTTATTTGCTTTCAGATATCTAGTACGAGTTGCTAATACATACATTTAGACAGTGTTCCTATGGCATAATACAGATGTGTTTCGATCAGTTTTCAAAGGTTCTTTGAGATAAGTAGGCAGTTCATTACCTTGGTACACATAAGTCAAGTCTCATGCAAATTTATTTCCCACAAAGAATTTAAAGCTTTGTTGTTTATGTCATACCTTTGCTAGCAATTGCCAGTAGCTCCCCAACAAGCTACGTCTTCTTTTTTTTTTCTTTAAAGCACAAATCCAGGGCAGGAAATTGTCAGGTATTTTTGGACTCTCCCACCCCCATCAGTCCTAACCGATGGGAACTGAGAGTCCAACAATTGCTATGGGGCTGTATAGAATCATAGAGTTGGAAGAGACCACAGGGGTCACCCAGTCCAACCCCCTGCCACGTAGGAATAAACAATCAAAGCATTCCTGACAGATGGCCATCCAGCCTCTGCTTAAAAACTTCCAAAGAAGGTGGTGGAGTCTCCTTCTTTGGAGGTTTTTAAACAGAGGCTGGCTAACCATCTGTCAGGCATGCTTTGATTGTGTGTTCCTGCATGGCAGGGGGTTGGACTGGATGGCCTTTGTGGTCTCTTCCAACTATGATTCTATGAGAGTCCACCACACTCCTGTTGTTTACGTCTGGCATAAACGTAGGAGGATTGATCCCCATTTATTTGCCACATGAATCCATTCTGTAAAGGAGACAAATATATTAAAATCATACAATGTACACATTTTTACAGGAAACAGAAAGCATCATCTGTGGCTATATTTTAAAGTACATTCTCAGAAAAGGTACTATGTCAATGCTTGTAAGCTCTTTATTATAGTTCTAGTTTTGATAACCAAGAGGAAGCAAAACGCAAATCACTGAGTGCCACTTTCGGACAAACACTGAGTCACTGCTCCTTTTCACTGTCACAGATAGCTCTTTGTATTTCCCTACCTATCAGAAGCGAGAACCATCAGTAGTCAACAAGTCAACAGTCATGTTCAAAACACAGGCAATTAGATGACCTAAACATCTGCCTTATAATAGGGTCACATGGATCTGTGGTCTTGATTGGAGGCAAAGTTCTAAGTGTAAAAAACAGTTTTTTTCTACCAATCATCTTGAGATGAAGACAGCCTTTGTTCTTTACTACAATATAGGTGTACTGTATTTCCAGAAAAGAAAATAGCAACTAAGGAAAGAAGATTTGTTGAAAGCTGAGTAATGGTGACAACTATGTTCTTTGTGTATGTTTGGCAGGGCATAACCCAGCTGATGCAATATAGTATACATATGTCACGTTCACTTAACTTAGGCATAGGCTTGGATCCCAAGATAGACTCACAGAAGAGTTAACAGAAATACAGTTTCCTTTACTCTCCCACCTCCCTCCACCCTGACAGCTACCAGTGTCTGCCCAAAGCTTCTCCAGAGAATTTAGAGGGCCCTTTTAAAATTCACACACATTCACACACACACACTCTTCTCCAATGCTATATAATTTTCTGAGGAAGTAACCTTGAATACAGGGTGATTGTAACTGATGGCTGGATGCAAGAAGCAGTGATTAAGGAATCCAAGTATTGTCAGTGCATGGGCCAAGGCATGACAGAATTTCACAGGACACAATATGGGTACCATGGCTATTGATAAGCTTGTATGATGCAACATGAGGCAAAGGTTGCTGCATAGTGATAGACACGGACTGTCATTACTACATCACACAGGACCCACCCAGGATAACACAGCATGGCTGATGCAACCATACCATGGACAATGTATATAAGTGGCCGTAGCCTATGTTCTTTTTGGGGTGCTACTGTTGGAATTATGGCCAGAAGTGTTGTTGGATCATTCTGTAGATAGACAGCTATTAGTTTGTATATACTCTGTAAGTAAAGTTCTGTAAATAGAGCTTTGAGGCTCAGAGTTATTCTTTGGTCGCTTGCATACTGCAAGGAGGGTACAGCTCTGGAGAACCCAGCTGAGAGTGACTACCTAGCTGAGAGCACATGCACTGACAAATGTAAACCAGCAGGTTTTGCAGATTGCAGTTTGGAGTAGCATCCTCCAGCCAGAGACCTTCCAGATAGTGGACTACTGGCCCATCATCCACAACTAGCATGATAATTGGCTATGCTGGCAGGGCTGATGGGGGTTGTGATCAAAAAACATACTGAGTGCACATGACTGGAGAAAATTATGTCAGCCTGAATAAAACTCTGCACGACTCTTTCAAGATACTTTTAATGCTGACAGGGGAATCTTCAACCTTTTACTGTGGCAGATTATCATCTTCTACAAACTACCCTTTTTCCACTTTAAAAGTTACCACATTGTTCCAAATGGTGTGGTAGTCATGTCACAGTTCATTTATCTATCCTGAATGCTTGCCCACACTGCCCTATGACTATACTCTGAATGATACAGTCCTATCAAGACATGGCCTGTGATAGTCTGTCCTACCCTTGTGGTATTAATTGCCTGGTCCCACCCTGTCTTTGATAAAATTGATATGTTGGGGGGGTCAGTTTTATCAACTCTGTATCTGTTTCATCAGTATTTTTATCAGTGGCTTTTTCAACCTTGTAGAGCCTCAGTACTGATGCCCCTTTGAAGGAACAGTATCATACCCAAAAACCTTTCCTCTACCTACAACTCCTTGATGACATATTTGTAATTTGGCCACATGGAAAGCAATCACTTGACAAGTTCCTCCAGGATTTCAACAACTTCCATCCTACCATCAACTTGAGTCTAGAACAATCCACACAACAAATTCTTGACACCACTATGCAACTGCGCAATTGACTTCTAAGCACCACACTCTACCACAGTGGTTCTCAAACCTTTTAGCTCTGTGACCCCCTTTACATCTACATGAAGATGTTGCACCCCCCTGGGAGCAGTGGTAGGAAGCCCCGGTTGCCAGATGTGCATTCTTCCTGCTCTGCTGCATCCAAAGATTATGCTTGCTGTCGCTCCTACCTTTGGAACAGAAAGAGCAGAAGCGCAGCAGCCGAAGCAGGAAAAATACACCTCTGACACCTGGGCCTTGCCGCCACCACTGCTTTATACCATAGGGACTTGTATCTCTCTCCTCTGGAGAGTCCACCAACTGTCCACTTCACAAGCCCAAGAATGTGTGCTTGGTGGCTAGGGCTTGCTGCTATCTCCACTGCAGTTCTGGGACCAAGGGATATCAATAGCTTAATGTTCAAAAAATTTCTTGTGTCCCTCTTGAGCAACTGTCCACCCCATGAGGGTTCGCACCCCACAGTCTGAGAGCCACTGCTCTATCAAAAAACCACTGCTTGCTACACATACTTACATGCCTACATTTCCCACCCAGAACAGACTACCAAATCTATTGTTTACAGCCAAGCCATCAGATACAATTGCATCTGCTCAGACCCAGAAGACAGAAACTTCAAACTCATGTATTTACAACAGGCATTTCTCAAGCTATGATATCAGAACCACCTAAGGAGGTGAAGAAACAAATAAGCAAGGCAAGATTAATGCCCAGAAACTATCTACTACAAGATAGACCAAAAACACAAAGATGACCAAACACCTCTACTGGTCACCTACGGTCCTCATCTAAGACCACTCAAATGCATCATTAACAGGGTATAACCAATTCTGGAGAATAACACAGCCCTCTCACAAGCTCTGGGAGCCAGGTCTTTATCGTCCTACAGACAGCCTCCAAATCTTCAACAATTACTCACTTACAACAGGATATATAACATGGATGGTAATACGGGGACAAGACCCTGCCCCAAACCTAGATGCCAACTCTGTCCCCACATCTACTCTGGGAGCAATATTACAGGGGCCAGTAACATCACTCACAACATCAGAGGTACATTTACTTGCTCTTCCCCCAATGTGATAGGTATATGCCATCCTATGCCAGCAATGCCCCTCTGCACTCTACACTGGATAAACAGGACAGTCTCTATACAAGAGGATTAATGACCACAAATCTGACATTAGAAATGGCAGTACCCAAAAACCAGTTGCAGAACATTTCAACCTTCCTAGACACACTATAAATACTATAAAGGTTGCCATCCTTGAACAAGGAAATTACAAAGGAAGAATTAGAAAGCAAAACTGCTGAATTGAATTATATTCACAAATTCCAATCCATCAGCAGAGATATGAACAAGGACAATGGCTTCATGGTACACTACATATATTAATACAAGAGTCCTCCCTACTGCACATATAACAAAAGGAATCTTCTCAGAGAGTTTTGAACCCTGGGAAACTGGCTTTTGGTGAGCAGATTTATTGCTTTCACACATCAACACTAACTAACCACTGTAAAGATCTGAATTACTTTATGCAGCCCTTTGAAGATTTAGGGCAAAGGATATGATTTACATCTTTCTGGATCCTATTACATTCTATCCTACTCCCACAAGTGTATAAATATGCTTTATGCCTGAGGCCTTAATACCACTTGGTATTGCATCCGAAGAAGTGGGTTTATATTCATTAAAGCTCATGCAAAAATAAAAACTAGTTAGACTTAAAGGTCCTGACACATTTCCTTCCCCACTCCTTTTTTTCCTTCTCCTTTTTAAAATATTATACTGGTGACACTTGACATCCCCTCCCTTTCAAATGTCAGTTCCACACTAGGATAGCAGTGCTGAAGGAAAGGGCTGTATTGCAGACACCAAGTGTCATGAGAAAGAAGGAAATGTGATAAGAAATCACATCTCTTGGGAGTAACAAAGAATCACTCCTGTAAGGAGAAATTCAAATGTAAAAAGACAATTGCAAGAGGATAGAATACCTCATCTTCCTTCATGCTATGTTTCTTCAAGTCAACTCCCACTTATTACTACTGTATTCTAGGGTATTCTTGGCAAGAGGAGGTTTGCCATTGCTTTCCTGAGACTGAGAGTGTGACTTGCCTAAGGTCACCCAGTGGGTTTTCATGGCTGAGTGGTGATTCAAACCTTGGTCTTCTACTTCAACTAACAGTTTATATCTGGTGCTGTTTGCTGAACTTCATAGTTTATAGCTGTTCTTTATCTCTTTACACAGGGGTGGCAACTGCATGTTGAACTGCAACTCCCACTCCCACAAATCCTCACCATTGGTTATGTTGCCTAGGGCTGCTGGGAGTTACAGTTCAGCAACATCTGGGGGTCACAATTCTCATTTCTGCTGTAGAAAGGAAGGCTGGTTGTAACTTAAAGATGTGTCCATTGCAAAATGCTGTTCCTCTCAAGTGGTTAAAAAAACAAACACCACTCTTCCTACAGTGGTATATTTTGCCCTGGATGGCTCAATGCAGTACTGTAGCAAATAACAAAAATAAATAAATAAATAAATAATTTTTAAAAATAGCCATGTGGTTCAGAGTAAAAACAGAATTCATTTGCTTACCATTTACATACAAGCCAGAAATCTCTAAAAAGAAAAGGGGTCATTAATTCATGAAAAAAGAGAAAGTTCTCTTTATGTACCAGAAATATGTCTTCTATTTTTGTTTACATAAAAGCAGTACATAATTATCTTTACATAGAAATTGCATCACATTTGGTGTGGAGATGATTTTATGAAGGCATCACAACACATAAGATTTTTAAAGAAAGCTTTTCAAACAGCTGCTCCAGTAGTTTCATTTCAGCAGTAATGGTTGTTGTGCCCTCCTTCACCTTAAATCATGTGAAGAGTTCCTGAAATAAAAACATTTCAGGTAGCTTTCAGCACTCATATTAGTCTGGAGTGGAAAGAGCTGGCCTGCAAGAGCCAAGTTAATGATCAACGTTAATACTTGATCACTGAGCATGTGGAATTCAAATCTTCTAATCTCTGAAAATAAGAAATGAGAAACTCATGTGAAAAGCACCAGAGATTTCTTATGAATTCTGACTTTTGCCACATACCGGTAATTGAGAAATCAGACTAAAATTAGAAGAGTCATGGGTACTCCAAATGTTCTGCTCTATTTATATAACCAGGAACAGGAAAAAGGCAATTACATCAATATAAGGTAACAGCTAGACAATTCAAGAATACTACATATGGAAAGAAGTTTGTCCTTGTCCTCTTCCATATCTAGATGCTCAGCCTAGGTCCATTAAGGAAATGAAAGAACAGTAACGTTTTTCTTAAGGAAAAAAAAATCAAGCCTAATTTTAATTCTTGAAAACAGAAGAGAATGAATGCAGTAACTCAAAAGGGATTAAATTTAAGGGATTAAGGATTGCTACTTACTATAATTGCATTTTCTTTCCCTAAGATGACTCCTGCCATTTGAGATGTATACTGAACCACATCTACTTGATGGAAATAATGGGCAAAAAACAAAACAAAACATTGAGCATCTTAGGTGAGGAGTTCTGTGAGAAAGAGCAGGATCAAGTAGGTTTGCTGTTGTATGCCTTCAAGTCATTTCCAACATATGGCAACCCTAAGGTGAACACGGCATTGTGTCAGGCATGCTAATTATGGCATTTTAAAAAAATGTTACTTAACATTATTATAACTACGTGGCTGTACACTTCTATTTGTGTGTGTGGGTGTTTCAGTATTTATTAAGTATTTTTAAATGTTTAATTATTTAATTGTATTTTAAGGGGTGGGTGGGATGAAGGGTTTTATATGTATATATTTTAAATGTTGTAAGCTGCCCCAATTGCATTTTGTAGAGGGACGGGCTATAAATACATTATTATTATTATTATTATTATTACCTATCATGGGGTTTTCTGAAGCTGAGAGTATGTCACTTGCCCAAGGTCACCCAGTGGGTTTTCATGGCCAAGGTCTGAACCCTGGTCTCCAGAGTTGTAGTTCAACACTTAAAACCACTACACCACACTGGCTCCATCAAGTAGAAAGTACACAAGCATAAAAGAAAGGGACCTCTTTTCTTTAAGATACTTGAACTTGAATGACCATCTTTACTGAGAGCCTCTGTGAAGAACTGCTCATGGAAAATGCTTGTTATCCTTTGCCTAAATCAAAATAACTGAATCTACAAACAGATAAATCTTTGTATATTTATTTATTTAATGGATTTATATCCCACATTTCTCCCAAGATGGGATTCAAGGCGGGTTACAATAGTTATGGCCAGTTACAATAGTTAATATTTGATGTCCAAAGCAAAATAACCAGCCTTCAGTGAAAAGCTATGCTTGTGATATACAGTTTTTTAAAAAATTGGTTCCTGTGCTGTTAGTACTGTATTCCTGATTCCAAAACATGTCCACAAACAAAATTTAACAGGCTACAGAATTAGAGTGCAATTTATGAAGCAAAATCAACAATATATTGAGAGAAAGTTAACTGGGAACGTGGAAAAAGTAGCAGCGCAAAGGGGTTTTCTTTTACAATTTTTGTATCATTTTTTTTAAAAACAGTTGGAAACACTCTTATCCATACTGGCCTATACAAGAATGAAAAGAATAAACTGAGGCTGCAAGCAGTTTACACAGCGAATTCTCAATTTTACGCTGAAGGATCCAGTTGGCATTAGCAGAGAGCCATATACTGCTAGAATAAAAACTTCCATCAACAGGAACTCTATACTGGGATACCCTTTTTGTCTTCCATATAAGCAACAGAAAGTTTTTCTATGCTGTCACAAGCACTTATACACAAATTTCACATTACATGCTCTGTCCTCTCCCTAAGGAGGGTGGTTTGTAAAGCTCTCCCAATTAACTTATTTCGTAAACTATTGCACTCCTTTAAATTATCACTATAGCTGGCATACCAAGAGCATGAACAATACTTCTCAAGAAATAAGCAACAGCATATCTTCACCAAGACTGTGTGATAGATGCCACTGTTTCCCTCAGTGGTGAAAATGCTTGAAGGCAGACTCTGAACAGAAAATGAGGATGCTGACCGTGAAAAATAACACAATTTTTGCTTGTTTATACAGGCCATGACACCAATATCTATGTACAGCTCCCTTTCTCTATTGAATTTCACACATCTGAGTAAGCCACAGACTCCTTTTATTTTACAACAGATCTCCTAAACTACAGAGGCAGCAAGGACTGTGATACTCAAAGTGGTGGTCTCTTGACCAATGCTGGTCCATAAGCCACTGGTTCCCAGTCCCTGGAGTTTCAAGGAAAGAAAGCAACCGTAGTAGTCAATGAGCCCTAATATGGTGCTGGTCCTTGGCACATTGGAAAAATGCTGGTCCCCCACATAAGATAGCCTGAGAAGCAATGAGCTAGAGAACCCAGATTCACTCCCATCAGATTCCTGGTGCTTTTCTATGTCCTCCCCACCTTTTAAATGGGCCAGTCTTTCACTTGGCCAGTCATCTCATTATAGCCCTACACCCTGTATTTCTAAAGCATCATGCAGCAAGCTTATTAAACAAACACAAGCCACTGTTTTTAGACAAGAAAAACCATTAGAAGACAGCCTCAAATGAACAGATCAATGAACTCACTTCATAAAGTATCTTGAAAACATTCAAACATTTTAGTATACCAATGGAATTATATGCTCCTCTTTTGTCATGCTTTCCCAAAACACACACATGCACACAGACACATACAAACAGGCTTGTATAAATTACCTCTAAGCATATACATAAAACATTTGAACATCCTCGCCCCCAGCTCTCCAAGATTAGTGCCAGCCAGTACTTTTAACTGCATATGGAGCCCACCACTGAAAGCAAACAAAACTCTTCTGCTGTTATGTAGGTAGTGAGATGGAATAACCCCAAGCTTATTTGAGGTCATCCTGAGCCTTGGCTGTCTCTCACTCTTCATTTTATATAGAGGAAGGCTGAGCAACTTCCAGTCTTTCAGAAGTTGGACGCCTACTCCCAATATCCTTCACAACTGGCTGTGCTGGCTAAGAGTGATGGGAAGTGCAGTCCAACATCTGGAGGGCCACAAGTTGATTAACTACTATTCAGAGCGTTCCCTTGTTTCATTATGATATTGATATACATTATCTTTTGAAACTGCTGTTTTTTATTCTTCTCAGGGTTTCATTACAACTCACCTTCTGAACTTACTAATTGCCCCATCACACTATAGAGTTATAGCAGTAGGATTCCATTTCAACTGCCATGTTAACATCCTATGGAACTCTGGGATTTGCAGTTTAGAGAGAGAGATTTAGAATTTGAAGTTGAAGGCTTCCACAGTTGACATCCGTAGTTTTTTTGTGGTTTTTTTTTTCTGGGTTGTGAGGCTGTGTTCTAGAAGAGTTTATTCCTGACAGGACAGGAGGTTTCCCAGCAGACAACGGACATGAATTCCCCTTGCATATCCTCTCACCCCTTAGGATTTATAACTGAACAGCCAACAACTGTATACACAAATTTACATACTAATCCCCCTCGCATATACTCTCACCCTAAGAACTGAACAGCCAACAACTGAATACACAAATTTACATGCTAATCCTCTTCAACAGGGACTCACAGTATATAAACCCCACACACCACCATTATCTGAAGATGCCAGTCACAGATGCAGGTAAAATTTCAGGAATAAACTCTTCTAGAATACGGCCTCACAACCCAGAAAAAAACCACAAAAAACCTACAGCTTTAGAATCCTCAGCCAGAGAGATGTCCTGCCTCCCTGAAATATAAAACCCAGAATTCCACAGGAACCAGCCCTGAAGGTTAAAGTGGAATCACAGTGATATACGGTTGTCCCTCCATATTCACAGATTTGGTATTCATAGATTTAAGTATTCACGGCTTGAAAATATTCTTTAAAAAGTAATAATCCAAAAAGTAAACCTTGATTTTGCCATCTTATATAAGGGACACCATTTTGCTCTGCCATTGCATATAATGGGACTTGAGTATTCATGGATTTGGGTATTCATGGGGGGGGGCTGGAACCAAACCCCAGCAAACGTGAAGGGACAACTGTAATTGTGTAGCATAGTGGTTCTTCACCTGCCATCCAGGGACCCCCAGGGGTCCACGGTGTCCTCACAGGGCGTCCGTAAAAGCTTGAAAATTGCTTGGCCCACCTCCTCCCTCCAGTGGGGTGGCCATGTGACAGGAGCCAAGGCAAAAGCTGGCTGGCTTGGCCTGCATATTGCCGTTCAATCTGCTCCAGCCACAAACTTGCAGGAAGAAGCAGGAGAAAAGTCTTCCCTCCCCTTCCAGTGTCTCTGAGGGAAGGTACAATGGATGGTTTAATTGTATTATTAAACACCTGAGGTGAAGCACAAAAATCAGTGCGTATAGAGCCATTGTACTGTCTATTCTCCTTTACGGGTCTGAAACATGGGTCACCTATCGCCAACACTTATGACTCCTCAAATGCTTTCATCAGCGCTGTAGACGCACAATCCTAAATATACACTGGACTGACTATGTGACGAATGTGCTGTCCTTGAGGAAGCAGGGATCACCAGCATTGAGGCCATGATATTGAGAACACAACTGCGCTGGGCAGGGCACGTTTCTAGAATGGAGGACCATTGCCTCCCAAAAATAATACTCTACAGTGAACTCGCCACGGGTCAGCATAAGAGGGGCGCTCCAAAAAAGCGATACAAGGACTCCCTGAAACAACATCTCAGCCTCGGCCAAATTGATCACCAACAATGGTCCGCCCTGGCCTAACATTGGGAGGCATGGAGACGCACTATCCACAATGCTGCAGCTTTATTTGAGAACTCACACCAAACTAGTCTTGAAGAGAAACGACAACGCAGAAAGAATCACAACCCGGAAACATCACCCAAGGAGACCTTCTGCTGTGCTTTCTGCAACCGGACATATTTATCTCAGATTGGCCTTTTCAGTCATCAGCGCGCTTGCAGAAAGCGCAGGATGAGTCCTTCCTGAATCTTCCTTTGCGAAAAAAGCCAGAGAGAGAGAGGGATGATGATGATGATGATTATATGTTATTGTTGTTTTAAATCTTCAGTTAAGTCTTGGGTGTCCACAGCAACAAAAGATATTTAAAGGGGGCCCCTGATAAAGAAAAGGTTAAGAACCCCTGGTGTATCCTGAAACTAAAAGGGACCTAAGTGTCAAGAAAATACACAATAATATAAAAGCAGCCCTTGTTTGAGAAATGTTCCCCCTTCACCTCCTTTTCTTTAGGTCTCCCTACTCCCGTTGCTAGGTAACCCCCTCTCTTGCCCCCCCTTAGTAAACACCACTGGGGTTGCTAGGCAACGGGACGGGTGAGGTCGCGCGCACAAAGCCCCGAATCTCGGCCGCTGCCCAACTGCCACCCGCATGACATCATTTACCCTCCTTCGGCAGCCTATAAATAGAGAGGGATTAGTGCGCGTGCGTAGAGGGTTTCCGCGGTCAACGATGAGTCATAGCCGGAGAGAGAGAGGGAGGTAGGAACAGAGGTTCGCAGCCCCGCCCCTTTATGAGTCATCAGCCAGCAGCCGAAACTCCCCGCTTTGAGATGGAAGGAAGCCGGAAGGATGAGGAGACCTTGCGGCTTTCCGTACCCGCCCGCATAGAAAGTACTCGGGCCGACCGACCGACCGCATCAAGGCGAAGTTCCAAATCCTCCTTTTTCCACCCGATGCTGTTCTTATTTTTTTTCTTTGTTTCGAGTCGTCGCCCCACCGCTGTCAAGGACGGAGGGCCCTGGGCTGATGACGTCAGCTTCCCGGCATACCGATGACGCGTCTCCGTTTTAGAGGGGCAGGGAAGGGATGGAATGTTCACTGGAGACCCCAGCGCCTCTTAAAGAGACAGTGTCCGTTTTCCCAGCACCAATATTAAGGGCAGAACCAGGCGGTAATTAGGAATTTTTTTGATTAGGAATTTTTAAAAATTGAAATAAGACCATTCTACTAAAAAATACACCAGACCGCAAAAGGCCGTAACAATAACGCAAAAAAAAAAAAATGTTTTCCTCTTTTCTTACTAACACAAAAATAAAACTATCTATCCTAACACTAATACATTTTTCTTAATCTAAACACACTATAATTACTCTTTTTTCTTTTCCAATGAACATTATATTTACACATTTATACTAAAATTAGAAGTTACACATTACAACTATACATATTTTTTTAAAAAAACCAATTTGAAGAAATATTGATAAGACCTATAAACACAAATAGCAGCATAACAAGCCCCCCCCCCGAAACTCTCCTTTTATTTACAGTAGTTTGTTTTCACCAAGGATATTTATTTGTACTGATAATAAATCAGAAAACAAATTCTGTTTTCCAATTTCTTAATACATTTTCTTACTCTATGATACCATTTTTCAGATGGAAAGCTACATATGGCATCATCTGGCCACACAAAAGGCCCGTCTATACAAGGCAAAAAACTCCGAATTGCTCCACAGTAATGGCAAATCGCAGCAGCTGAGATTTCTCTTAATGGTTTTTTGGCTCCCAAAAGCTTTGCATGCCTGCCGGTCAAGATGGCATCCGCAAGTGAATTACAGTAGGACTCCTGTATCCACTGATTCAGTTATCTACAGGACACAAAACAGCACACCTACCATAGAGTCTTCCTAGAACTTGTGTCTTGTCTAGCCATTTTATTGGTCATTCAAGGCAACTCTATGGTATTTTAAACCAGAAGTCCCATTATTTTAAATGGCGTTCACTATTATCCACAGTTTTCAGTATCCATGCCCCCCCCACAGAACCAATCCCTAGCGGATACAGGGGTCCTACTGTACTCAAGTTTTAACTTACCTGGATTTGCTGCTGTCGAACTTAAAAAAAATCTTATGTGTGACAAAGTGATATTTCATCTTTACTAAAAAGAAAAACAACAACACCCTATTTTATCACCTTAGCACTTGTGCGCTAAGATGAAAATCCAACATGGTAGCTCCGGACAGTTGCCTTGTTAGCAAGCCCTGCTCCCCCCACTTATCTGGCCAATTAGCTTTTGTTTCTGCTTGTATGGGAAAGTGATTCAAAGCGAATTGCTTGTCCCAACAAGCAGGGATACACATTCCCCTTGCTGCTTTTTTAAAACTCCAGGAAAACCCGCAAAGGCTTTTCCGTTGGACTTTTTGACGTTTTTGGCACCCCTTCCTTCCAAATACGGCATAATGATGCACATTCTGATTAAAACAGGAAGGATTCTCCTTGCATTCCATGAGGAGTATTTTCACCCTTTAGACAGCTCCAAAGGTGCTATAGCATTCTTTCATATACAATCATTTAAACTCCTAACAAAGATTTTGCCTATTATTGCTTTAGGTTGGGTGCATCTGCACATCATGATAGACCATGGTTTGTATTATCCATGGTTTGTTGCTTCTTAACCTGCAAATTCCAAGCTGACTTGTTTTCCTCATTCCTGGTTTGCTTCTTACTAGTTTCTGTCTCACCCTTTTCAGCTCCTGTTTCAGGGTGGGTAGCTTAGGAAGAGCCAGTGAGTTGTAGTGGTTTGAGTGTTGGACTTGGACTTTGCGGGGGGGAGGCAGAGTTTAAATCCCCACTGAACCATGGAAATCCAGTGGGTGACTTTGGGCAAGTCATACACTCTCATCCTAAGACCAAGGCAATGGCAAACCAACTCTGAACACTCTGAAGATGCCAGCCACAGATGCAGGTGAAATGTCAGGAATAAACACTTCCAGAACACGGCCTCACAGCCTGGAAAAAACCCACAGAAAGCCACTCTGAACAAATTTTACCAAGAAAATCCCAGGATTGGTTCACCTTAGAATTGTCATAAGTTGGAAACAACTTGAAGTCACATAACACACACAATTTAGGAAACAAGAAAAAAACAAGCCACAGTTGTAGGTTAAGATGTCCCAATAAGCCATAAAGCAAACAGGATTAAAACCAACAACAAACCATGGCTTCAGAACTTCGATTGTAGTTTGAGGTTGGTTAGCAAACCATGGTTTGTTAGCAGAGGTGTGTTCATATATCACAAAGTGAAGGCCTATACAGGTGTTCCTCACCATGCTTTTGTGGACACTGGAAGAGGGGAATCCTTATTTCTACCTCCCCCTATTATTTCATTCCTCATGTGGAAAGTGACATGTTTGAAGAGAAGTTCCCTTTCACATGGAGAGTCTCTTCTTAAGCAAATCTGGATCTTCCTAAGATTCTTGATAATGTGGAAACCCTCCATGCAAATATGAATGTCTCTTCATAGACATCACTTTCCACATGAGAAAAGTAGTGACAGAGGGGCAGGGTTAGGCACACCCATGTTCAAGAAAGTGTGGTGAGCAATATCTAAACAGAGCTCCAGAAGTCAACAAACTACACTGTGTCTTGTGACAAATGCAGTCAGTGACCTATCCATCACAGCCCGAAGCTTTGCCAGTGACCTATCCATCACAGCCCGAAGCTCTCATCCCTGAACTGAACCTGTCAATGGATATGTGAAGACTTTATGCCACAAAGAAGCAGAGCTTGAATGTAACACGTGACACAGGTAATAATGCTTTGGTGGTGGTGCGGACTAATGAACACTAGTAGCAGGCCTTTTGCCAATAATGTAATGACTACTTGTAGTAAGCCTATATACCCTGAAGGCACCAGATCCTGTCTGGTCTTGGAAGTTGAGCAAGGTCAGCCCTGGTTAGTATTTGGATGGGAGGCTGTCAATTAATACCAGGTGTTGTAGGGTATGTTTCAAAGGAAGAAACTGGCAAAACCCACCCTGGAGTATTCCTTTCCTATGGAATTTCTGGGGTTGCCATAAGTCAGCAAGGGACATACATACACAACATTGCTTCCTTCCCACCCTTGTATAATGGGTAACATGTAGTTTACTTTGGGGAGGGAAGTATTGGCCTAAAAATGAATATTTTGAGGAGATTTCCTTCCAAAATTTTAGCTCATTTTCTATTTTAGATGGATTTTTTTGTTTTTTTAAAAAAGAAAACTGTAAAAGTAACAAACTGCAATTAGCAACATAATGAGTTATTTTTAAAGTGTAACAGTATTTATTTGTCCTTGCCTGGCTGGGAGGGCAGGTTCCTGTCATGAGTTACTTTTTTAAAAGTACTTCATTATGTAACACTCCAAGCTCTGCAAATATGCACCACTAACTTTTCAAATATTGAATCTTGTTTCCCCAGTTTTAAGAGTACTGTTCTTCAGTGTTCTTGGGATTTCACTATCCTGTCAGTTGCTTGCTTATGAATCTCTCTATGTTGATGGTGCTGTATAAATAATGATAAAAAAGATGAAAGCTGAACCACTTTTTTCGTTTTCATATTTGATTCTGGACACATCCACACAGTAGCTTATATTAATTTATAAGTTGAACTACCATGACTTTCCCAAAGGAATCTCAGGTTCCCATCCAAAATGACCTTAGGGGTCCTTAGAGATTGGTAATGGCTAGCCTCATTAAAGTCTCCAGTTTATTCCTATTTTTTTAGTCACTATGCTATACCATGCTATGCTAAACCATAGTTTGGATTTATTTCTAACCAGATTATTTTGTTTCTTCATAACGTCATGTGTTCCCAAGGACAGTGGGTAATGGCCCTAAAGATTCACATTTATCTTTAAAACGTTCTGAGAATTTGAGAGCTTGCACACTATTTTGTGACATTTCAGTTGGATTTTGGATATCTTTCTTATGGCCAACATGGCTGCCTTTACTTTTTGTATGGAAAACAGTGAATTTAACTTCATACGCAGGAGCCTACACCCCCACCAAAGGAAGATTTTATAGTACTTGAAGTTGGAACTTTTATTCTCTGAAGATATATTTCTTCCAACTACAGGTAAAGCCTAAATACCCTAAAGGCACCAGATTCCATCTGATCTTAAAAGCTAAGCAGGGTCAGCCCTGGTTAGTACTTGGATGGGAGATCACCAAGGAATAGTAGGTGCTGGTAGGCTATATGTCAGAGGAAGGAACTGGCAAAACCACCTCTGAGTATTACTTGCCTTAGAGGTCGTCTAGATGATGAAAATACTCCTCATAGAATTTGAGGAGAGTACCTTTTGTTTCAATATGTTGCAAATGAGATTCGTGGTATTCGAAAGGAGGGAGCCAAAAAACTCCATCTACTGCGCAGGAAAAGCCTTCAGTTTTCCCTGAGGTTTTTAAAATAATGCTTGGGCTTGCGCATTTCTGCACATCTGGACGTTCAATTCAGGATGCTGCACATTCTCAGTGAGGATGGAAGTAGAGAGCGGATTGGTTGGATGTGTGTGTGGGACGGACTTGCAAACAAGGAAGTGGCTGGAAGCACTATTTTTGATTTTCACATTATCAAGTGTGTGCTTTTTTGTTGTGCTGAGGCGACCAGAGAGCTTTTAATAATCTGGATGTCACAATTGTGCATCTTTGATTTACAAGTACAAAAAAAAATTCTGTGCAGTGGCTACAACACATGTGGAGAATAATAACGTGTTGTACTCTCAGCCACCATCATGATTCGCAGGCATGATTGTGTGTATACTTCAAATGCTTCGCATACAATAGATTTTTCTAAAAGACCATGGAGACAAATGAGCGCTGCTGCAAATTTGTGATCATGAGCTTCAATCTGCATTATATCTTCTCATCTAGACAAGCCCAAATCCTATGAAATGCATGGGGTTGCCATAAATTGATAGATGACTTGAAGATATGCGTGCACACATACAGACTAATATAGCTACCTAGTTTCTATTAACTTCATTTAGTACACCACCTAAAATTATCTCAAACGTTGTTGTTGTTGTTGAAAGACATAGTTATGTTAGTCTGGAATATCAGTATGCAAAGGGATCTTGTAGCACCTTTGAGACTAACTGAGAGAAAGATGCTTTCGTAGATTGGTCTACTTCCTCTGTGCATCTGAGGAAGTAGACTATATTTGTGAAAGTTTATGCTATAACTTCTTCGTCTCAGTCTCAAAGGTGCTACAAGATATTGTTATTGTTATATATTTCTATCCTACTTTTTTCCCAGTGTGGGATTCAGAGCAGTTTCCAACAAATTGAAAAAAAATTGTTAAAAATCCACAAAATACAAAAGTTAAAATGAGATTAAACAATCAGAGATTAAAAATGGGATTAAACAATCAGAAAATAAAAACCAGATTAAAACATAATATCATATAGGCTTCATCAGTGGCTTTTTTTCTGGCCACTCTTCTATCAAGCCTGGCTTTGTAGAGCATCCAGGTGCTAATTGACCCATGGGCAATTCCTAAAACTGTCTATTTTTTTCTCTATTTCTGTTTTCTACCTATCAAGGGATTTGTGTTTCAGCTAAGGATTGAGACTAATCCTGTGAACAGCTGGCTTTTTTTAAAAAAAGTCCCTGGAGATCAACCATTTATTGTTTATTTGTTCATCTGAGCAGTCCTAAATGCAACCTGAAACCACCAGAATAAAGTCTAATTTAAATGTCTGCTACTGCTTTGTACATTCCACCTTAATATAACAAAATGCAGACACTCTGACATCAGCATCAGGCTGTTTTTTCCCTCCCCACCCTTACTTTGTTTACTGTCTAGTCTGATGGGAACTTGAAAGTTTTTACATTTTGGATGCCCTAATAAAGGTGTTGCCCTAAGAAGGATTTTGATGCTTCTGTTTACAGCTTTAAAACATGGATGTTATTGGACTACAACTTCCATCTTAGCTGGGCCTTGACATTGCTGTCTGGGGCTCATGTGGGTTGGTGCTGAACACCATCTGGTGCACCACATTTTCTCTACACCTGCTTAAAAGATGTGTACCTTGCTTCTTTGTCTTCTGAAGGCCATTAATTAAAGTGTTATTTGTATACACAACCACACTGCAAAGTAGCTGTGTGTGTGTATGACAGCCCATCACTGATGAAACAGAGACCAGCCAGCCCATAATAACACTCCATTTGTTGTTGAGACAATATCAAGAAACCATTAGTCATATGGGGTTATGTGTGTAACCACACAAAGCTTGTCCATGTATTATGATTTGATGTCAACCCTTTACATACTGTTCTGTGTAATGGAGAATCAATGAGTCACCTGTATCCATGCTATGACTTACACTTCCCAGAGGTTTCCATGAGCTCAGTTCTCCTCAAAAACAAAGCACTCACATGCTTTGTTTGCAATTTTTAAAAGTAGAGCTTTTGCCACCATGCTGGAAGCAGTGGGATAGTGGGGACCCAATTTGGAACTGCAAAAATGACGGGGGGGCATTACAAGTAGTCCATATAATGCATATTGTCCACCTCTTGGTCAGAGTGCTGGACTAGGACTGGGAAGACATTGGATAAAATCCCTATTCAAGCATGACATTTTTTAGGGCTTGTCTATATGAGCCCCCCCAATGGAGTATCCTGTAGTAATGGCATTTCGCAGCATCTGTGACTTGTCTTAACAATTGTTTTTGTCCTCATAAGCTTTGCATGCAAGATGGGGGCTGTGAGTGATTTACTTGCATTTGTACTTACTTCAATTTGCTGCCGCCACACTTTTTAAATAAAAAAAATTATGTCTAAGATGCGATAAAGAGATTTTTCGATTTGACAGGAAAGCAAAAAACAAACAAACAAAAACACCCCGAACATCCTGTTTTATCACCTTAGTGATCACTCACCAAGGCGAAAATCCAACATGATGGCAGTGGGCGCTTGCCTTGTTAGAAAGCCCCGCCTCATGCTCACCTGGCCAATCAGCTTTGTACTTTCTCTTCTGTGGGAAAGTGATTCACATCGAATCGCTTGCCCCAACAAGCAGGAATGTGCACCCCCACCGCTGTTTTTTAAAAACTACGGGAAAAGTCTCTCTTTATCTCACAGCCTAATTTACCTCACAGACTTGTTAGATGCATAGGCGGGGGGCAGGGGAAAGTACCACATATGTTTCCATGAGCTTCTTGTAAGAAAGACAAGATGTCAATATAATTAATAAGCAAACAATTTTTTTGTTTATTCTGTTTGAGTAGGAATCTCACAAGGCTTGTAAAAGAGTTTTTATTTTGTTTATTTGTAATTGTTAAAAAACTAACACATTCACATAGTTTGATATCTGCTGCCACATGACATCATACAGACTACTAGCTTAAAGGGCTTTTTAAAAGTGTCAGAAAAATGGATTCAGGAAAAGTCTATGTGCAAGTACTAACCATGTTAAAATATCTGCTGTGTTATTTTATCATTTATAATAAAATATGATAAAAGTTTATTCCCTCTTCCATGTTTCCACTTATCACTTTGCTCCTACTGGAGTCGGGCAATAAAACCAGAAGTTGCTGCAAGTCCCTTCTGGGGCTTGTCTATATGGCAAAAATACTCCTCATAGAATTTGAGGAGAATACCTTTTGTCCCAATGGGATTCCACATCATTTTGCCATATTCGGAATGGTGGGGGGCAAAAACTACGTGGGAGAAGCCTTTGTGGCTTCTCCCGTACTTTAAAAAAAAAAAACCTGAAGGAAATGTGCATTCCTGCTCATTGGGACAACTGATTTGCTTTGCTGTGCATTCCGATAAGAGTGGAAATGGAAAACTGATTGGTCAGACAGGCACAGGGGGCGGAACTTGCTGGCAAGGCAAGCACCTGGACCCACCATGTTGGATTTTCACTGTAGTGATTGTGCACTGAGGCAAAGAAATAGCCTTCCCCTTGTTTATTTAAATGGAAGATCACACTTCTGCCCCTTGGATTTGCTTTTTTTAAAAAAAACTGTTTGGAGGTGGCAACTGGTGACAATAAAAAACAAGTAATTCACTTGCACCTGCCATCTTGATTCACAGGTATGCCCATTTAAACATCAAACGTGTATGGCTTCATATGCCTGTGATCTTGAAAGAAAAACGTGGAGACAAATAAAAGTTGCCCCTGGTTTTGTAAAACAGGCACTTTTGGTGTTAAGTAGAATAGGACGGGGATGCAACTGATTTAAAAGGTTAATCCCACTCCTGGAAGCTTCTGGAATGACAAATTCATTTTTTAAAGGCATTCTGTAAATTTTTTTGTAAGATTGGTAGCTGCCCTGTGCTCTTATGAAGGGTAAGATATAAAAGAACAGAAGCAACAACAATGATGACTACACTAGATTATTCAATCTAGTAGTAGTAGATATACTACTACCATCAAGAATGGGATAAAAATGGGATAACTTATTCAATAATGATTTGAATAATTTATCCCATTCTTTCTTCAAGGACTTCTGAGAGTCATACCTGGTTCTTCCTTCCTTTATTATCACAACAACCTTGTGAGGTAGATACAGATGTGTGATATTGATTTGCTTTGCAACATATAAAGTGCTTGTGGCTATGATAATTTGACTCTCCATCTCTCTGGTTTTAGCTCAACACTCCCACTGCACCACTTTGAATTGTAACCACATTTATAAATAACACTATTATAACTAATTTTATGTTTAGATATTCCATTCCTTCTTTTTTTTTAAGTCATTTTAAAAAGCTGTTTCTAAATACCTTTGAGTTAGAAAGGAGGAGCCACTTATAGTAAATTTCCACACACTGAAAAGCAGAAAATTACTTAAGAAAGTATAGAAGGATGGCTCAAAAATATTTATAACTCTGTCAGGCTAACTGTTTTCAAACTGCAAATGTTGTCCCTTGTAAGTTATCTTTGGAACCAGGGGCATCAGTCTGAAATACAGCCCCTCACTCACTTTAAGGTCGGGATGATGCTGTTATTTCATATTTAGATCATGGCTAGTGAAGAACTATAGGGCGCATATTAGTCACCTCTGATATGACTTCGTATTCCCACCTAATTTAGTAACAGCAGTTGGTTTCTTGCTGTGGGGGGCAACGGGGAATGAAGGTTATTAACAGAGGTTCTGGGATAAGTGAGCAGATGAGGATGTCTTGAACAGAGAGGACAAGTCAGGATAAGTAAGAGGAATGGAGCTTTCAAAGAAGTGGAGATTTGTTTCAGGTCAGGTCTTGAATGCAGCTGGATGGCTCATCTCACTACTTGATCAGGTAGCACTATATACAATGATGTAAACTGTGTTTATGTGTGTTACTATGAATGTCAAATATATTTTTTAAATCCAAGATGAATTTTGCCAGTGCCTGAAAAAAAGAGAGATGCCCTCCCCCTCTTTTCAGAAAGATGTGAACAAGTGCTAGCAAAAATGAGGGTCACATTAAGGTGACACTATAATGCAGGTGCTATTCCTCAGCCTATCTCTTCATTTATGGGGACATTCACCATTTCCACCAGGACTTGTCACCAGTAACTTGTGAATGTCAACATTTGCAATAGTATAAGCATGCTTATTTGAAGTTTCTTGATTTTTTTTTTAATGGTGTTTTGCATCATGCTGTCAAATGTTTCACTGAGGATGTTATGCTTTTCGGGGTACTTTTAAAACTGGTGATGGAAGGGCTAGCTAGTGGCTATAATGTCACTGAACAGAGACATGGAACTCTTGGAAATCTGTGAAAAGTTGAACGTGCTTGAAGTCTAACTGATTTCAGTAGCAAAACGTTGAACACATTTTTTGTTCTGTCTCAGAAAAACAAGTGAGACTTAAAAATGCTTAACTTTGGCGGGATTGTGCCTTAGTCTTTAACCTATCCTTGTATTTTTAGTCATTTTTGTTAAACAGACGAGAACAGCTATCCCTCTCCAATTTGTCACTGAGGAAGAATTTCCCTCATCTTGTATGTTTAAAAATCTTAGTCTTGTCTCTTACATCTTCACTGATAAGTGAACTCGATGCAGAGGTGTTTTTAGCATGAGGGTGGGTGTTTGAGAAGAATCAGGGCTGTGAGGAAAGAGAACGCATGTCCCTCCCAGGCCTGACTGGCACTGCTATTGGCTTCATCTTGGTGTCACGTCAAAACAGAGATTTTCATTAAAGTCTTTGGGGCCTGAGCTTATTCATTTTCTACATGTACATGGTTTTACCTGTTATAATCTGTATTCATTATTATATAGTTGAATATGTTTTGGGACTGCAAATTTTTTTTACAGCTTTACATTTTAAATGATTTGAAACTCTTTGGACTTATCTTCTTGTATGCTGTCCTAAGACCCTTAGGGGCAGGAGGAATATAAATATTTTAATAAAATAAGTACATGAATAAAAATAAAATAAAGACCTGTCCTTCCCCCAGCACAATCCTGATAAGAATCTTCATATTCGTATTGAAGTTTCCAATGGCAGCTCCCTCCACCATGGGCCCAAGATATCAATGGGAGACTGATGTGGGGGGGGGGATAAAAGTCTTCCTTGTCCCTGCAGTCCCAGTCCTAGCTGGGGACCTATAGATCTACTACAGTTGGCCCTCCACATTCGCTGGTGTTAGGGGCACAGGACCCTCCCCCAAAAGTGGGAAAACTGCAAATATCTCTAGGCCCCCTCAAACCATATTTAGCACACAAACAAGTACGATTCACTGATTCAACCCACCACGGATGCATTTGAGGTGGCGGGATTCCTCCAAAAGGCAGAAGCGGGTGGCTGGAGGGACTTGCTGCCACCTCTGCTGCTGCCCTACACTATTTTTGTTAGGGACTTAGAAGCCTCGCTGCATGTTCACTGTCTCATGAGGTTTGCAGTCCCTATTAAAAATGGCATAGAGCAGCAGCGGGGGTGGCAGCAAATAATCCACAAATAATCAAATCTGCAAATGTGGAGGGCTGACTGTATATGCATTTAGAACAGCAGGCATGTTGCTTTCATTTGCACAACTAATTTTAGGTCTAGTTTGGCCCCAATACTTAGCTTTACTTCACAACCATTTTCTCTCACAGGCAGGTGCCCACAACACAGGCCAAAAACAATTATTTAAAAGGAAATGCGCAAAGAAATTACAGCAACAGTACATCACAAGCACTGTGTCCTTGTTGAAAAGTGTTGAATATGTGGTAGGCTAATGCTTTGTTGTTGTTACATGTCTTCAGGTAGTCTCTGACTTAAGGTAACACTATCTTTAGGTTTTCTGGGAAAGATTTATTCAGAGGAGGTTTGCCATTGCTTTCCTCTAAGGCTGAGAGAGAGTGTGACTTTGTCACCTGGTGGGTTTCTATGGCTGAGCAGGGATTTGAACTCTGGTTTCCTTGAATCTTACTTACTTCAACATTCCAACCACTCTTCTTAAAAAATGGCCTGCTGTGATGTAACATGTGTGTGTGTGTCCTGAGTAATTGATCAAAGAAACTATTTACCTTGAAGCAACAGATATTGCATCAAGTGAGTGACTCAGTGGCTCAGAACAAGGTCAATATACTGAAGCAACTTAATAGCATACTTCAAATTATATCCTTTAGTGCTCACAACTTCCCCAAGCAGAGCAGCTTTACACAAATCATTTTCCTTGTGAGGAGAAAGGAGGGAGGAAGCAATGTTTTTGTAATGCCTGTATAGTGAGAAATGTTCAGGTTGAGCAGGCAGGACACAAGTAGGATTTTTGGGACCCTTTCACACTAAACAGTTATAGCACTATCATTCCATTTTAATTGCCATGATTCCATCTGGTGGAATCATGGGATTTGCAGTTTAGCAAGCGGTATTTAGAATTTCCAGCTAGAGAGATCAAGTGCCTCCCCAAACTACAAACCTCAGGAGTCTCTAGGATGTTGCCATGATAGCTAAAGTGGAATCACAGTGTTATAATTGTGTAGTGTGGAAAGAAACCTTGGTCAAGCAAATGTCTGAAAGAAATGACAATGTAGCACATGGGTGGAAATTGTCCTACCTTCCATATACGAACAACTCCCACCATTTCTCACCATTGCCAATGCTGGAAAAATATAGGCAGCTGGGAAATACAACCCAACAACATCTGGAGGGCCACACAATTCCCATCGCTGGTCTAGCACCCCAGGGCATCCAGCATCTTTGGAAATGGTGCTTCTCAGGCTACCTGATATGGGAAACCAGCAATTATGTTTTTCCAATTTGCAAGGGACCGGCACCATCTTTGTGTCCATTGGCTCCCATTGTTTCTTATCAGTGACTGGCAGCCACTGGTTTGGAGACTGACACCAGTCTCAGGGACCATCACTTTGAGTAGCACTGCTCTTTCCAGTTTCAAAGCACAAATTTCTTTATCTCTTTTGTGGAAAATTCATAATGTCTTACCAGGCAGGTTGATGTGGCTATAGATACCTTCCCAAGAGTCCACTGCTATCTGTGAAGTCAAGACTTTGCCTAAAAAAGAGGGATGTCTTTGCTTGCCACAAAATAACAATAAATAGTAGCAGTAATAATAGTTAATGTAATGTATTCATAATATCAATAAAATAAATTGTAAACTAAAAAAGAAATTTAGGGAAACAATACAATCTGTCTCTTTAAAAAATATATTAGATATATGGAATAAATATAAAAAAGTATTAGTTCCAGGAATATCTCCATTAACGCCGGTAATATTGTTAGAGGGTTTCCCAGCAAATTTAAGAAATGAAGTGGAAGCAAAATTAGGAGGACAAGAAATAATAAGGTTGAAGGAATGGATGGGGAAAATGAAAAATAAAAATTATATGGAAAAAATATTAAAGGAGCAAGGATTTACATGGTTTAAATAGATACAGTTAGAAAGATGGACAAAAAAATGTTTAAAGGAGGGAAGTTGTAGAAAAAGTACAAAATTTGAGGAATTGATTATAAAAGCTATTCAAGAGAAAAGTATTATAAAAGGTATTACAAGCAAAATATATAAAATGTTAATGGATAACGAAGAAGTACAAGATTATCTAAAGGATGTTTGGGAAACAGATGTAGCAACTGTAATAGACAAGTCTAAGTGGGAAAAAATATGGAATATGCAACATTTGAAAACATTATCAGTAAGAATAAAAGAAAATTACTATAAGATTATATGGAGATGGTATTTAACCCCAGTAAGAATGAATCAAATAGATAAAAAGCATTCAGCACAGTGTTGGATGGGATGCCAAGAATTGGGAACATATATTCATATGTGGTGGAATTGTAAATATGTGCAGAATTTTTGGAAAATAGTAATGAAGGAAATAAGTGAAATACTGGAGATAAATATACCTTTAAGCCCTGAAATAGCATTACTATCATACTGTGAAAAAATACAAGAATCTCAAATTGTTAAGGATTTACTAGCAAATCTGCTGACAGAAAGCAAGGTTAATAATAGCAAAGAAATGGAAAATACAAGGAGAATACAAAATAGAAGAATGGTATGATGAAGTATGGAATATAGCTATAAATGAGAAATTAACAAATATGGTTAAGGAAAAAAAAGGAGGGTTAAATAAGAATGTTTTTGGTGAAAAATGGAGTAAATTTTTAGAATTTGTATTAATAAAGGGGAGAGGAAGCAAACCTGAGATGGAGACAATGGTTTTTTGGAAAGAGGGATGAATGTAAAGGGAAGTCCCTCGGTGGAGGGAATCACTGTTATATATGTTTGTTAAGTTTTATGTAGAAATTGTATGTTGTTTAATTTTAAAAATTAATAAAAATTATCATATAAAAATAAAATAATAACAACTACAGGAAGAAAAAGAAGTAGTAGTTCCTGTTTAAATTCACACAATTATATACAGAAGATCATCAATGTCAATAGTTGATTATGAGGAAAATGATATACCCACAATTAGTTCAAAGCTAAGGCTAATCTATCCAGTGGACTTTTTTTTTCAACTCCATGGTAAGAACCTTTTAAGTAAGAACCTTTAAAGTAAGAAATAAACTAAGTCAGCCACACTCCACATATTTAATCCAAATGCATTATTAGCTCTTAGAAATACATATGCTGTATTCACTGAGACTGAGGAATTTAAGCATATGTAATTCTCTGCTGCCTTCCTTCCAACTCCTCCGAAGCTGTGCTGGAAAGAGAAGACTTCAAACTTTCTCTCATAGAAATAGATGTCGAGCTTACTTTCCAAACAATAATTCTTCTGAACTCGAACAGTTAAATTCAACCTTCCTTCTGAGTGACAGCTAGTAATTTAACATCACTCCCACTACCCAGCAATTTTGTTGCTTACCTCCTGCCCCCCCCCTTCACTCTCCTGTGTACAGTACACTGTATTCAGAAGCTGACATGAAGGCGAAGCCTGATATACAGAGCTTTCTGTTTCCCTGTGACTCACTTGACATTAACATAATTATGTTACAGGAGTCAAAGTGATTTTCAAACTATGAGTAATGCACAAACGAGAGTGGATGTGTACAAGAGAGGAGGCATATCAGCTAGCTGAAGTAATCAGCAGCTGCTGATAGCAGCTGAAGAATGGAGGTCTTGATGTAAAACTATCTATGTTTGAAACTTTCTTAAAGAACTGAAACCTCGAGTGCAATTAGGAAGAACAGGGAAGCAGAGGCTCTTGGGACCTCCAAAATTGTTCCATCTGGTGTAGCCAAAGGCACCTTTATTTAATACTTTTTCGGTGCCCTTGGTCAAAGAGGGAGTGGGAAACAACTTCTACTAAAGCGTTTTCTCTCTCTCTCTCTCGCCCTGTCTATACGAGGGAGGGAAATGGAGGGCCTAGCAGTAATGGCATTTCACAGCAGCAGCAACTTGTATTAAAGGTGTTTTTGCCCCCATAAGGCCCCATAAGCTTCACATGTGAAATGGCTGCCATGAGTGATTTACTTGCGTTTGTGCTTACTTCAATTTGCCACAGCCAAACCTTTTTTTAAACGATGTCTAGGGAATTTATCAGACCACCCTCCATAAACATTCTTTTGCTGGCATATTTTGTGGCACTTTTTTGCCAGCAAAAGACCCACCACCACTAGACCTTACCTTGAGCAGTGTGAAAGCACTAAAGGAGTAGCAGGAACAGAGCTCCATTTACTTCCTGGTCTGAGATCTCGGCAATTCTCGTGAGAAGAGGCAAGCGCAAGTAGATTCAAAAATACATTTAAAAAACCCAACAACACAAAAAGTACACACAAGCACAGAAACAAACTCACAAAGTCCCAAGTAGACCAAGGAGGTTCATAAAAAGGATATCCCCTACCTGGCTGCTGAGATCTCACCTGGAAGTGTTCTGTCATTGATTCTATATTCACGTGAGCACAATGGCACGAGGTTTCAAGCGCTGGCAATACTGACAAAAAAAGTGCCAGGGGAGATCTATTGACAGCTTGGGCCATCAATAAAAAGGAACAGCTTTTTAACAATACAAGATCACGAAAGGACATCGTAATTTAATATGCACGTCCCTTCACGTTAATTAGGCATCGTTATGATGCCATATTTGCTGTGTCTGATAAAGTCCTATGATGTGCTAGAACGATTTTTTGATTTAATAGGAAAGCAAAAACAACAACAACCCTGTTTTATCACATTAGCAATCTCTCGCTAAGTCGAAAATCCAACATGGTGGCAGCAGGCACATATGCTGTTAGCAAGCCCTGCTTCCACACTCACCCAGCCTATCAGCTTTGTACTTCCTCTCCTATGGCAAAGCAAGTCAAAGTGAAACATTTGTCCCAATGAGCAGGAATGTGTACCCCACTCGTTGTTTTTAAAAAAACTACATGAAAAGCCGTAAAGGCTTTTCCTAAGATGTTTTTGCCATTTTGGGACCCCCTCCTTCCAAATATAGTGGATTGATGCGAGATCCCATTTAGACAGGTCGTATTCTGAGCGAATTCCATGAGAGTTATTTTCACTATTTAGACAACCCCCCTCTCTCACATCTACACACCATCCCACCCCATTCCACATGCCACCGACATGACTTTACAGAATATAAGGGCATAGGTCCCTGCCCTCAGGAACTTACATAAAATTCCACAGAGGGGAAATGTGAGAGGAAGAAGGGGAAATGGAGCTAAGGGAAAATAGAGAAAGAATATGCAATTGTTTCAATTACTCATGCTTAGGCTTGGTAAGAGATTTCATTGCTACAGGTCTTAACATGGAAACCAGGAGACTGAGATAGGTGGATCCCTTATTATTTTTTATTTTTCCGTTCTCAGGGTAGACAATAACTTCAATAAAAGTGCTTCCTCCACCCCTCCCCCTGCCATCTCACACCTTCCTACCTCATAATTCTGGCTCTATGATTATCATTGTGTTGTTTTCAACTTTCATATGTTTTGATTGTTCTAAGACACTAAAGCTTAATCTACACTGTACAAATAATCCGATTTAAAACTGGATTATTTGCCATGGCTCCTTCCTACTGAATCCTGGAATTTGGAGTTTTGCAAGGTCTTTGGCCTTCTCTGCCAAAGAGTGCTGGTGCCTCACCAAACTGCAAATCCCAGGATTCTATAGGAAGGAGCCATGGCAAATAATCCAGTTTCATTTTTGTAGTGTGGATGCACTCTGAGTCTTTTTTTAAAAAAAGGTTTCTCAGACCTTGTGTGGATTCTGGGCCTTCAGTTAAACGACAGTTTTTATTGCAGTAATTTGTGCTTTATCACTGTTTCGCAGCTGTAGTGCATCGTTCAGATGACATATGGCTTAATTGATCTATCGCTTTTGTTTTCAGCTGTGTTTTGCTTTGATATTTACACAGCAGACTGAGACAGGGGCGTGGCCTTCCCAGCACATCCTCTGATTACCACAGGAATGCCTGAGATGAACATTCACACACACACACAAGAGAGACTGGAAAAGGCTTGCTTAATTCTTCAGATCGTAGCAGCTGGGCACAAGATAGCATGGAGGGAGGGAAAGAAGGAAAGACATCTTTTTCGTGGCTAAGCAAAAGACAGGGAGAAGGGCTGAGTTGTTCGCAGGGGGGGATCATTCACACACACTGAGAAAGGCGGGAGGGAGAGAAGGAAAGACTTCTTTTTCGTGGCTAAGCACGGTGCAGGAGGGGAGATTAGATCATTCACACACACGGAGACTGAAAGTAGCAAGGCGGGAGGGAGAGAAAGACACACGCAATGGGAGGCTAGCACACAGTCTTTCGTGGCTGGAAACATCTTTCCTCCATCCCCTCCTTGTCCAAACCCCTCCCTGATGAGTTCAACCAATCATGGCAAAGCTCTGCTGTGAATTTATCCGAAAGATTGCTGGTAATTCACACAGCACGTAGTGTGATGTTTGTTCAGACTATTGAAAAAGCGCTACTTTTCAAAAAAGTCGGGGAAAGTCCCGAAATCCTTTATTGCGTTACTAATGGGTTTTTGAGCCCCCCTCCTTCTGAAAGAGGCGACTTTGTGCCACAATGCATGTAAACAATTAGGAATCTTGGTGAATTCTTCACGGGTTTTTTTCACCGTTTAACCAAGCCCTGGGAGATGAGGATTCAAATCCCTGCTCAGCCATGAAAACCAGTGGGTGGCCTTGGACAAATCATACCTCCTTAGCCTAAGAGAAAGGCAAAGGCAAACCTCCTCTGACTAAATTCTCCCAAGAAAACCCTAGGACAGTGTCACCATAAGATAGAGACAACTTACGGTTCATAATATAAACAAATATAAATTTTAATAAAGATGCTAAAGAAATAGACAGACATAGGCAGAGCCTGTGCCATCTCTGGTGATAAACTTCTACCCCATTATGAAGATTACTTTTCCCTCAACATTATGTTATGTCATATATAAAATATGATATATAAATAACCCTAAATAAAATGCACATTATATAAAAGCCATCTTATGTAATGCATTATATTTTCAGTCTCTGTACAACATAGCCAATAGCTGCATCTTTCCCTATATTATCTTGTAAAAATCTATTTTACAGTAATCTACAAATAGAAGCCAATTATTATTTCTGTAATCTTACTCATAATGACCAAGTGTCAAATTTTCTGAAAGCTTAAGAGAGAACCTTATAGATTTAGCCTAGCTTTGTTTGGTTAGACTTGGTTAGACTTCAGCAATTCAACACCAGAGTCTCCTTTTGAAATTTCTTCGTTGAAGAATGATAACTTTCAGGTCCATAGGAGAACAGAACCATAGACTGTAGGGAGAATTTCCATGGCCTTCTGAAATTTGTAATTTTAAATTATTATTATTGGGTTTTTTTTTTTACTTTTGGCTGTTTTTTTTTATTTTGTATTAATGACTAACCTGTTTGTCCCATGTAGACAGCCAAAGACCACGGTTAGCAGGTGGTAGCCTCTAAAGCTGTGTGTGTGTGGGGGGGTGAAAACCTTATTAAATCCTGTGGTAATGTTTTCTGTCATGAGATATAGAGACAGAGCTGGCATCTGGTTTTGTCAGAGGTTCTGATACCTATGTTCATGTCGACATAACATGGCCAATTAAATTATCCTTGTATTTCTTGACCACATTACAAAGATATAAACACAGGAACCACACCCAGGCAACAAGCCATTTTAAAAATGCTGTTAATTGTAACAGCAAGGGGGATTCACTCTCCTGCTCATTGCTGAAGGTACGATGTGCTAAATTAGAATTTGCCTGGAAATTTCATTTTATTCATTTAGACCTGAACGGAGACAACAGTTGCCCTTGTCAGGGGATGATAGGACACCCAATCCCCAGCAGAAGCCAAAAAACTATCTCAGCAGACTCAGTAGCAACCCGTTTCCAAGAATACTCACACACAGAGTGTTTGACATCCAAATAAGCAGGAGGAACTTTTATCTTCAAAGTCAAACATTTGCAATATATACAAATATTTACAATTGAAGGAGAAACTGCTTCACCAGGCCTCAGCATTCACAGGAAGAGAAGAGAGGAGGAAGTGAGCTCTGTTCTGAGCTCTCCCATATATACATCTACAGGACATTGCCCCTTAGTAGCCTGACTGGGCATGACTTGGTAGTTCATGGAGTTAGCCATTATGACTCAGCATGGTTCTGCAGTTGTTCGGCTGTTTTATAATGGAGTTCAGTCTCTAACTCCTGACATTCCTCTCCCGCTAGAGCCTGTGTTATCAGCAGTTTCATTGTGAACATTACCATGTTATTTTGAAAACATTTAAGCTCCACTTTGAATTGTCACAGTGTGCTATTTCAATATCATTTAGCTTTGCTATTTAGCCCTGGTGGCGCAGTTGTTTAATGCCAGTACTGCAAAGTCACCATGTTGCAAGTTCGATTCCAGCGGGCTCCAAGGTTCATTCAGCCTTCCATCCTTTCGTAGGTCGGTAAAATGAGAACCCAGTTTGTGGGGGCAATTAGCTAATACACATTGGAAACTGCTTAATGCAGTGTAGATGTGTAAATTGCTTTTGCTTAAAAGAATTTGTAAGCTGCTCTGATAGCCTTTGTGGCTGAAGAGCGGGGTGTAAATACCTATATAAAATAAATAAAATGATAATTTATTATCTAAATCCATGTGTTTATATGGAACATTATTTCATAATCTTTTAATTTGATTGCTTTGAATTCTGTTGATCGCTCAATTGTAGTTTAACTTTTGTATATTTTTACTGAGTAATATCTGTATCATTTTTAATTTCTGTAAGCTGCCTTGAGCCCCATGACTGGGGGAAGGTGGGGTGATAATGATGGTGATGATAATGCATCTGATACAGTCACTTTGAATCTAGGAAAGTATATGACACAACAAGTCTATTAAGGGGCTTATTGCATGAGGGAAGGAAGCACCAGTGTACCCTAATAATAGTGCCACCCACCTTACCTTATCACACAATGTTGGGGTGTTTCAGCTGTTCTCCTGTTCCAGTCCTGTGGGAGACAGTGATAAATGAGGGTCTTGTTGCTAACTGGAAAAATCCACCGTCTCCCATGGACCAGAATGGAAAAACATGCTGACGTCATGTGATAAGGGGAGGTGGGATGTGTTACTCTTGGGCTTCACTTCTGTTTCCCTTTCTTTGTGTGGTAAGGCTCTAAGTGTTTAAGGTCCCCCAAAACGCTTTGTTTTCTTCAGATTAAGGCCGTTACCTCTTTGGAAATTGCTGTTGTATCCTATTACAGGAAACTATATGTACTAATTTGCTTCTTTCAAATACTACACTACATATCATTGGTGTTCATATTTCATGGAAAAGTCTTTACCAAATGTTTGTTGTTAAACATCCCAGGGTTTATATAGGCATAAAATCATGGATTAGACTCAGTGGACATGTATCTACCTAATCCTCTGTTCAACCAGTTTCATCTTCCATTTAAGCTTTTAAACTGACATGATAGCAGTTTGCAAATAATGTTAACAGAACTGGGTACTGTTCTTGCTTATTATGTTCTAATGAATTTGGGAAAGGAAAATGCATTTTTTTAAAATTTGTAGAGAGTTTGCAGAACGTACCTTTGTGTTGTTTTTCTTGATTTGGTTGCTCATAGGGAAATAAAAACACAATATATACAGTAGTGTTCATACATGTAATTAAACCAAGCTGGAGAAAAGAAAGGTTAAAAAGTTCCTTGTAAATTACTGAAGCCAGACAAATGACTGATAATAATAATAATTAATGAGAACACCAGACAAATATGTAACAGACTGCAGTAGAATGGGAACCAGCTTGCTTTTTAATGAAATGGGGGTCAAAGTGATGTGGATTCATGCTGGCACAATGGAAATAAGTACCATTAGGCACAGTGGGACTTATTTCCAATAAACATGGATAGGGTTGTATTGCTAGATATGCCAAAAGGGTCATGCATGACAAGTGGGATTTGTATACTATTTTCCTTTTAACAAAAGATACTCCTGATGTCACTGTGGCAACACAAAAACTTCTTTTCATTTTTTTAAAAAAAATATTTTTCTCCTAATTGTTTTGGGTACACAGGGTACACAGAACTGAGTGTATGGTTCTTTGGTTCCTGGCAGTAAAAGTGGAAAATGTATGCTTCTCCACAAGGTTTAGATGTAACCAGTTACAAATAATAGATTATATTTAATTACTTCCTTTCCACCATAATAAAAGATTAACCAACCACATTACATTATGAATAAAACTTCACGAGAAATAATATCACCCTTTCTGTGATGTAATGGCAACTTTTAAGTTGTTTTTATAAGGTTGGGAGTGTGGCCTTACTAAAATAGTGGGGGAGGATTATCACATGGTCCAAATGTTGGCTCATGCGGTACTCATGCTGTGTTGTGGGTGTCAAGGAGACAATCAGATATATGAGAGGAGGATATATTTTCCATCACGGGCCCATTTCTTGTAGCATTTGAATGACTTTTCTTTAAAAACAACCCTGAAAGCCATGATTTCATGCAACATTGAGAAATGCGTATGTAAAGACTTAAAAAAAAAATCTTAACTGTAACAGTAACCAAGGGCGCAGCTAGACAGGATAATTTGTTGCAAAAAAATAGTGCCTTACCTCCCTATCACGGCAGTGTCCATTTGTGCCCACAACGCATTCGCAAACTTGCTGGAAAGGAAATTTAGTGATTTTGCAGTTCACACGGAGCAGCACAAAAAAAATGGTGGCTGTGAGTGAGCTGTGTCCCGAAAATTTTCCCCCCTCACCTTGTTTTAAAAAAAATGTGGAAGAGCTATTTGCGGGCCAGAGAGAGACAGTTCCCGCCGGCAGTCCCTCCGTTCCCCACCCACCAGAATAATCACACAACACAGAGATAAGATTCACAAAGTGTATTGGTACAAGTGAGATAAAGTGGCAGAAAAGGCCACAGCTTGTGGATGGTAGTTGCCCGGTTGGCGTATGAGCATGGGGGGGTAGATCCGGAACCTAGGTCAAGGGAGGTTGGCCAGGCACGGCCAGCTGCCGCCAATAGCTACCTGGCCAACTGCCTGCTGCCGGCTGAGGGCCTGCAATAAATACCCGGCCGGCGGACCAGAGGGAAAACCGCAAGGCGTTGCCTCCTATCCCTCAGCCAATCAGAGAGCCCGAGCGCTCCGGCTCTCTCATTGGCGGCCAGCCAATCAAGGAGGGAGAGCCCTTCCCTGATTGGCCGTTGCTCGATCCCTCTCCTATCCAGCGGAGCTGGCTAGGAGAGGGCCTGAGAGAAGAAGATGGCGGCGCCCATGCCGCCACGCAGGAGGTGCTCCGGCGGGGCTCCCCTGGCCGCAACAATGCCGCAGGGTGAGTCCCGCAGCCGCATTTTCTGCTTAAAGAAACCTTCTTACTTTTGCTCTGCTGCTTGAATGATCATGCTGGGGAAAAAAGAACAACAACAATGGCGGCTCCGGCATTGCAAGCCCCCCCTTTCAATCCTGCTCCCTCCAAGGTCTGACCAATCAGGTTTCAGCCCTGCTGTGTGCCCCTTTTAGAATTGGCTGTACAGATGACCTGTTATGCACATTTTTAAAAAAAGATTGTAAGAAACAGTGAAAGCTGTTATCACGAACGATTTGGAGTTTTCAGCCCCACTCCTTCTGATTATGGTGAATCCCAGCAGAAGCTCATCTAAACTAAAGGTATTCTGCCTGCATTCTTACCAGATTTATTTTTGTCGTGTAGATGAACCCTAAGTATTTCTGGGCCTTGGCACTACATCAGTAATGAAACCTTACAATCTTTGGCCCTCCAGATGTTGATAGACTGTAGATCTCATCAGACAATTCTATCCTGTATGGCCAATGGTGAGGGATCATGGGAATTACAGTCCAACAAGATCTACTTTAAAGGAAACAAGAAAGATACATTAAAAAAAAATAGTATTACGGTAAAATCTTTTTAATATACATTCTTTGAATGAGTAATATTCTGTCCTAGAGTAACGGATCTTGAAGCAAAAGCCCGTGTGTTTGGAGAGGGAAGGCAGAATCAGAAGGAGAAGGGAACAAAGCGCACAGTGTGTCCAAGAGTCCCAAGGATAATAACTGACCTTCTGTCCTCTCCCCCTCTTGGGATAATGCAAGGCTGAGCTAAGAAGGGAGAAACCCTTCCTTTCTACTTCATCAGTTCTGCCTGGTCAGATTATAGTCAGGGGAAATGCATTGGTCTATTCAAAGTTCATTTTATTTATTACATTTCTATCCCAACTTTCCTTCAGTAACCTCTCCTCTTCCTCATTTTATCCTCACAATAGCCCTGTGAGGATATCAAGCTGAGAGATTTCATGACTGATTGTGGACCTAAATCTAGGGGGTTATCTAGATGGTGAAAATAATCCTAATGGAATTCACAGGAAAAAATGCCTTTTGTCACAATTAGATCCTGCAGTGATGCCTTATTCAGAAGGCAGGGGCCCAAAAACTCTAAATACTGCGGGGGGCGAGCCTTTGCAACTTTCCCCAAAGTTTTTAAAATAATGTGCTGAAATACACACCACCACTTGTTTGCACATCCAATTCACATTGTTGCACATTCTCGGCGAGGGTGGAAGTGGAAAGCTGATTGGTTGGACATGCATGGGGAGTGGGCTTGTTGGCAACGAAGTGGCCAGAAGCACCATGTTGGAGTTTCATGGTATAGATCATGCACTTTTTTGCTGTGCTGAGGCAACCAAACAGCTTGTTTAAGCAGAAGGTCGCACTTGCGCACCTTTAATTTACAGTTTTAAAAAAACATATTGTGCAATGGTGACAACTTGTTGAGAATAACCCCATTATGGGAGAAAGGTGAGCTATAAATCCAATAAAATAAAATAAATAAAAATAAAAGAATAACACGAGTAATTCACTCTCGGCCACCACCTTGATTCGCAGGCATGGCTGCGTGTGCACTTCAAACACAAATAGTTTTGTGTACCAGTGATTTTGCCAAAGGACCATGGAGACAAATGAATGCTGCTGCGAATTTGCGTTAATGTGCAGCTATCCACATTATATCTTCTTGTTTAGACAAGCCCTAGATCTCACAACTCCTAATCCAACATCCCAGTTACAGGAAGCCCTTGCCTGTCGACAGCTTGTTATCTAACGACTCACTCTTTTGACACTTGCAAATTAAGGATAAGTTCCATTCATCCCACAAGAAATCCACTCTTTCAACAGTTCTTGCCTATGGAGGCTTGCTTGGGTTTGACTGCACATATATGTATTGCTTGCAATGAGCTGGGGGGGGGGGTGGAGTCATCAAGCTGACTTTTCAAGCCACTCACAGTCAGGGCATAGGCAGGCCCAAGTGAGCCACTGTAATTCTCTCATGTTCCATGTTCATGGGTTCTGCTTTTCAACCAATTCCGGTTTCTGACACTGCTGTAGTCCCCAACCTGTTGGATAAATGGAGGCTTCCTGTGCTAACACTAGCACACCATTTCTCTTCATTACAAATGTATGTTCATTTTAAGAAGCTTCCCTCTTGCTTTAAAAAAATCTTGAATATTCAGTGTTTATTCTTTAAAAATGGAATCCAGCTCTCTTGGTTTCATTTTTCTTAACACTGCTCTTTCATTTGTTCACATGTCTGGACATGTTAAAAGGCAAACAAACCAAGGAAACTGAAAGTTAAGGCTCAGCCCTTTCCCATTTCCAACCATATAGCTGAGGAAAAGGACTCTGTCTGAAATAAAACGACAGGGCAACCTCTACTGACCCATGATTGCTGAGTTGATTGGGACTCTAGTCCAACATATCTGGAAATGCACCTGGTTGGGGAGTGATATTCTGTTCCTGGAGCATCCACTGCTGAGATATAGCAAATTTATGTATATTTTTAGTTATACTTGTATAATTTACTTCTCTATATTTAATAGAGCTATCAGCTGTCTTAACTCAGAAACTGCCCTTTAACTACTGTAATTAGTTGATCTATTAATATATCTAATTTAAATACATCTGTATATTACCAACATACAGGAGAGTTTTTGAGATACTGAACAGAGGAGATGATATTGTGTACTTGTATTAGCAAAAGATACCAGTCCGTGTTGAAAGGAAGTGTAGTTTTTAATATCTTGCCTGTTGCTGTTGTTGGTAACTGCCTTTCAATAAATTTTGACTCATAGCGATCCTGTGAATGAGACACCTCCAAGACCTCCTGTCCTCAACTGCCCTGCTCAGGTCCTGCAAGCTCAGGGCTGTGGCCTCCTTGACTGAATCTATCCCGTCTATGTGATAGTCTATTGAGTCTACAGTCTTCCTCTCTTTCTACTGCCCTCCACCTTTCCTCACATTTTTGTCTTTTCTAGTGAGTCATTCCTTCTCATGATGTGGCCTAAGTAGGCAGCCTCAATTTAGTTATCTTGGCTTCCAGGGAGAGTTCAGGCTTGATCTGTTCTAGGACATATTTGTTTGTCTTTTTGGCTTTCCACAGTATCTGCCGCACTCTTCTCCAGCACCACATCTCAAATTAGTTGATTTTCTTTCTATCAGCTTTTCTCACTATCCAACTCTCACACCCACACATGGTGATGGGAAATACAATGGTTTGGATGATCCTAACTTCAGTGTTCAGTTTTATATCATTACAGTTTAAGATCTTGTCCAGTCCTTTCATAGCTGCCCCTTCCAGTCCTAGTCTTCTGATTTCTTGACTGCAATCTCCATTCTGATCAATGATTAATTCAAGGTATGGGAAATATTTTTTGTATAATTATTTTTTTAATCAGTTCAAGCAACAATAATATAATTACAAACATTCTTCAAAAAATATATCACATATGAATAAGTCTCACTGATGTTTCCATACATAACAAGTATATACAATAAAGCAAATCACTTTCAATTTCCTCATTGAAAGAAAAGGAAATAAAAAATAAAATAAAGATTAATACTTTAATAATTAACTTCTCTCTTCCTTTCCAGAGATAACTATATATTAAATAAGCCAGCAAGATATAGTCAAGTCACAAGATCCTTCAGGTTTTGTAACAGTAAAGTAGTAACAAATAAAGTAAAGTAACAGTACAAAGGTTTTGTAACAGTAAAGTAGTAATAAATATAAAGTCCTCCACAGGGGCATTTTTAAAGATCAATCAAGATATCCTTCCACAATCTCTTATGGCTAGATGGTGGTCGAGTCCTGTCCATATTATTATTTATAAATTCTATTAAGGGAAACAATTTTTCTTGAAATGAGATTTTGCTGTGATTTTCTTGAGATTGTTTGGTCTGTTCTGAAAGTTTTTCCATGAGCCATATGGTCCAAAATCTTTTCCATCAATTCCCCATTTTAAAAATAACAGTTTCCCAATTTTGTGTGATTTTAATTCTTGTTATTGCTAATAAAAGAAATTAATCAAATCTTTGTGTGTCACTGTGATATTTTCCTTAATAAAGTGTGAGAAGAGTGCCAACTTCGGGTTCAAATGGATTGGTTGTTTTACAATTTGAGAAATCAATTTAATAATGTCTGACCAAAACTTGTGTACAAAGGGACAATGATACCACATATGCATATATGTGTCTTTTTCTTTACATCCTCTCCAGCAATTTGGGCTATTATTTTTAGTAATTTGGTGTTAGGTACTATTTGTATGTCACTTTGAGTATGTTCTCTTTGATTATCTCAAATTTGGACTTCCTAAAAAGTGAGGAAGTCCAAATTTGGGACCAGTCTGCATTTGTTAGGGGATGCATTAAGTCTGGTTCCCAAGCTGATTTAAATGCATGTCCCATTTTGTAAGTGTCTTCTATCATGCAGTTGTAAAGTATAGCTAGGTGTCCCTTTGTGTGTAGTTTTGGGGCTGCACAAACATTTTCAAATCTTGTTAAAGGTCTAAGAGTGAATCCATTTTGGTATAAATGAGATAAAAAATGTGAAATTTGAAAAAGTTGGAGCCAAGTAGGCCAAATTGGGTCTAATTCTTCTAAAAGGTCTTCTTTCTTTTTGGGTACATTGCTTTTATATAGGTCTTTTATCATATAGATACCTCCCCGCCAGACTGCATATGATGTAAATTTGACTGGATCATAAAAGGCTGAATGAGTTTTTAAAAGGCCTTATGGGTGAGGTATTAGTACTTGTTTCCATTTCTTCCAAACAGTTAAGGTCATATTTTAAAAGGGATTGTCTATTTTTTTAAGTTGAAAGTGAGATATATCAGAGAGAAAATTTTCTATGTTTTCTGGAGTGTTTAAATTTAGTTCTATTTCTATCCAATTGGTCTGAGTGCTTCTCCTAAAAATCTGGACTGTGTGTGCTAGTTGTGAAGCAGCAAAATAATAAGAAATATTTGGGATTCCTAAGCTTCCTATCTGAGACTTTATATGGATAATTATATTTGGGAATCTTGGTTTTTTGGGCCTAAAAATGAATAATTGAAATAGTTTCTTCCAAGTATTAAAATATTAATTGGGTGGTTTAAGTGGTATTGTAAAAAAAAGAAAGGAACAAAAGTCGTGGGAGTATAAACATCTTTAACAAAGCTATGTTGCCTAACAAGGAAAGATTAAATGTTTTCCATAAATGAATTTTTTGTTTTATCCACGTGGTGAGTTGTTTGTAATTTCAGGGTATTAATTGTGTAAGATCTTTTATAATTAATATTCTTAAATACTTAAAGCCTGAAGGTTGGATCTGTAACTTAGTCATCTGCTGCCATCTGTGTTGTGTCTGTAATGATGTGTTCAAACATAATAATTTAGATGTTTGTATGTTTATCCTGAATCCTGTATAGATGTCATAAGTAGTATTTGTTGCAAAGAGGGAAAAGCATCATCAAAATTTTCAATATATTGTAAAATACAGTCTGCAAATAGACTGATTTTATGCATTTTTTGATGTATTGTGGGTCCTTTAATTTGTTGGAAATTTCTAATTTCTTCTGCCAAAGGTTCAATAGCAAGTGCAAATAATAAAGGGGAAAGTGGGCAACCTTGTTTGGTTCTACAATTAAGTTGAAATGGTTGTGAATCCACTTTGTTTACATAAATTGTTGCTTCAGAATGTAGGTATAAGTCTTTTAGAAATTTTACAATTTTTTGTCCCATGTCCATTTTTTGAAGTAGTTCAAAATGGCCATTCCAGGTGATCAAACGCTTTTAAAGCATGATGTGAAATTAAAGATAAAGATGAGTGAGTCTCATTGCTATGATAGATACTGTTAAGAGTTCTTCTAATAGCATCAGCTAAACGACGGCCTGTCATAAAGCCTTTCTGATCCACACGGATATATTCAGTGATAAATGAGCTAAGTCGTTTGGAAAAGATGGATGTCATTATTTTAATATCATTGTTAATCAGAGTTATTGGCCTAAAAACAAAACTGATGGTGTGCCTTCTTCCGGTTTTGGTATTGGGATAATAAGAGATTTCTTCCAACTGTATGGATGATGAGCATTATTTAGAAGTCCGTTGTATAGATTGTGGAGGTGTGGAATCAAGTCTGGTTTTAGCTGTTTATAAAATTCGGTTGTATATCCATCCAGGCCGGGCAATTTTCCAAGTTTCTACTGGGAAATAGTCTGATCTATCTCTTGTATGGTGACTGGAGCATTTAAGATAGTTTTATGCTGTTCCTTTATTTTTGGTATTTTGAGGGTTTTGAAAATTTGAGAGTTCAGTAGATGAACAGTGTTCAGTTGAGTATAGGTCTTGGTAGAATTTACAAAACTTTTGGAGTATTTAAGTGGTTTTCATTATAATTTTATCATCAGAAGATTTGACTTGGGAGATAAATCTCTTTTCTGCTTTTTTTATAAACTAATCATGCTAATAATTTAGAATGTTTATTGCCATGTTGGTAATAAAATGCTTTAGTATATTGGAGGGCTATTTGTAACTTTTTCAAATCTAATTCCTCTAGTTCCACCTTTTTTCTCATTAATTGTGTTAAGGTTTGTTCTTTCTGATTTAGTTTGTGGTCTTGGGTTAGTTTAATTATGTCATTTAATAACCAAGGTATGGGAAATCTTTAACTATTTCAGTTTCCTCGCCGTCTAGATTGAATTGGTTTAAATCCTCTGTGGTCATCATTTTTGTTTCCTTAATGTTCAACAGTAAGCCTGCCTTAGCAATTTTTTCTTTGACTTTCTTTAGTAATTGTTCCAAGTCTTTTTTGTTTTCTACTAGTAGCATGGAGTCATATACATATCTTAGATTGTTGATATTCCTTCCTCTGACCTTCACTTCTCCTTCCTCCAAGTCTAACCCTGTTCTATGTATGATATTTTCAGTGTACAGGCTGAACAAATAGAGTGATAGAATGCAGCCTTGTTTGACCCCCTTTCTGATTGGGAATCATTCTATTTTTCCATATTCTGTTCTAACGGTAGCCTCCTGTCCTAAGTAGACGCTACACATCAGGATAATAAAATGTAATGGTACACCCATATCTTTAAGAGCAATCCATAGCTTTTTATGATCTATGCAGTCTAAGGACTTTATCAGACCACCCCCCAAAACCCCATTCTTTTGCCAGCATAACTTTGCCATTTTTATGCTGGCAAAAGAACTTCCCATGCCACACTTACCTTCCCTCCCATCCAAAGCTTCCCTAGCAATGAAAGAGGAAGTGAATGGAGCTCAGTTCACTTCCTCATTTGAAATCCCATATATTCTTGCAAGAATACATAGTGTGGGAAATTTTTAAAAAAACCAAAATAACAAAGTAAAAGTTTAAAAAGCAAATAAACACACTTAAAAACTTACAAGTAAACTGCGGCATGCCATAAAAAGTGCATCACCTACCTGGATGTCGCGATCTTACCCAGAAGAGTTCTCGCTGGGCTGGCCATTCATACTGCATTCACGTGAGTACAATGGCGTGAAGTTTCAAACACCAGCAATGCCAACACTTAAGTGCCATGGGGGATCTATTGATGGCTTAAGCTGTCAATAAAATATGACAGGATTTTTACAAGACATAAATTTGAAAGGGTGACATTGTGTGGTATGCACGCCCTTTTGCATTCATGTGGCGTCATTATGGCATCATATTTGGTGTGTCTGATAATATCCTTAGGCTTTGCTGTAGTCTATAAAGCACATGCTGATTTTCTTCTGGAATTTCCTGGTGCAGTCCATTATCTAGCATATGTTTACAATGTGATCCTTAGTGCCTCTTCCTTTCCTGAACCCACCTTGCAGCTCTGGAATTTCTCAGTCCATATATGGAAGGAGTCTTTGCTGCAGAATTTTGAGCATGACTTTGCTTGCATGGGAAATTAATGCAATGGTCCTGTAGTTACTGCAATCTTTTGTGTCTCCTTTTTGGGGGATGGGAATGTACTGCATATTGATCATTTCCAATCTGTGGGCCATTGTGTTGTTTTTCATATTTGTTGGCAGGTTTTAGTTGATTCTGTCTCTGTAGACTGTAGCAGTTCTATTGGTATGTCATCTGTCCCTGGGGATTTAGTCTTCCCAATGCTATGAGTGCAGCTTTCACTTTGCATTCCAAAATTTGGTTTTCATCTTCATATGTTTCTTCTTCCATCCTTTCATCTCTTTTATATAGCTTATGTATTTTTCATACTGTATTACAATAACGCACCAGAATCAAAACAATCTAAAACATGTTATTGTTGTTGTTATTATCATCTTTATTTCTATCCTGCTTTTTCCCAGTTTGGGACTCAAAGTGGTTTACTCGAAGTGTACCTCTCATTGCATGTTAAAATGCAGCCTCCCTTGCTAATCTATTAAAGCCATGAAACACAACTGTATTTACTTAGAAATAAGTTCCTCTGAGTGCCAAGTTCCTCTCTATTCACTTTAAATATGCATACTTATGAAAACTTATCAGAGAGTAAGCCCCACTGAACATGGATTTAAGGCTGACTACTGATTACACTGTTGGTTGAACCTTTAGCAAAGTAAGTCTATAATTCCATACTGATTTACCTGGGCAAACTTAGTGGAGATGCACATAAGACCAAACTGCACATGCATATGGAGATTATCAGATGGACCCTTAGGGTCTGTTTCTGTCCCGCTAACCCCCATCCACCCCACTCCTATTCCTACCATGGAATAAAGATAAAAGTTTCACACACCTACCTTCATTCCATGACAGGAATAGGCTCCTCCTCCCTTTGCTGCTCAGTCATAAATGCAGCCGTTGTAAGCGTTCTCATGAGAGAATGGCCTGGCAGCAAATTTAAAAAGAACCCCTCCAGCTGTCAAAAAAGGAAACAAGCACCAAAACACATTTAAAGGGAAAAAAAGCTTACCTTGTCATCCTGATCGCACCCAGAAGTGTCCGGCAAGGACCTCCCGGTGATGTCACATCCAGTTGTTGTCCCGGGAGCACAACAGGGCTCCTGTTCACTCACCCATCATTTCATTATAATAATGGAACGGGCCTCTTATTCACGGATTTGTCCGCAAATAAGAGGAAGCAGGGGAGGAACAGGAGCAGAATGGGAGCAGGGACGACGTCATCTAAAAGGTAAGCCCTTTAGCGATCTCCTGTCTTCCCTATCCTGGGATATATTTACCATCTGATAATCTCCTATGACAACATCATAATTAAATTTACAGCTGGCCCTCGGTATCCACGGATTCTGCATCTACGGATTCCAGCATTCATGGCTTGAAAATATTATTGTAAAAAATTCAAAAAGCAAACCTTGATGTTGCCATGTCATATCAGGTACACCATTATACTATGCCATTGTATATAATGGGATTTGAGCATTCAAAGATGTTTGTATCCATGGCGGGTGTATGTGTGTTGGAACCAAACCCCAGCAGATACCAAGAGCCCACTGTAATGGGGCTTATTCCCAGGTAAGTAAGTCCCATTGAACGCAATGCTACAAAAGGGTATCGCATAGACACTTGATCAGAAATAAATTCCTTTTAATCTAGTGGGCTTCTACCCAGTTAATCCTCTGTTGTCAAAAATTTTGTCCACTGCTTTTAAAATGTCCCAGTTTCTCTTTCCTCCTACTTTCTTCTTTTGTCCTCAGCTTCAGTTGCTGCAAACTGAGTTCAAAGTGCAAAATGAGAGAAGAGACTGGGGCGGAATCTTGCCTTTCTCAGTAGGCTCAGGAAAAAGCAAACTTCTGCAGTCTCTCCTAGCTTGTGTGTTCTTCCTCATTAATAAAGCTTGCCATCTTGACCAGATTCTGATTTCACTTGGCTACATGTGTTCCAGGTTTTGTCTGTGAAATGTTATTGCTTTCACTTGTGAAATGTTCTGAGTAAACATGCCTCCAATTGTGTTGTAAATCAATTAAGCTTTGCAACTCTGTGCCAGTAAAAGTGCTATTTATTTCCCCATATACCTGTAGGTAGTATAAATAGTATTAGTAAAATCTATTTTATCCCTATACATGACACCATCTACATCAGGTTGGAGACTATGCAGCCCTTCATTACTGGACTGTAAGTCCCATCTGCTTTAGTCAGTATAACCCATGGCGAGAGATCAAGGGCACTGATGTCCAGCAACAACTGGAGAGACACAAATTCTTCAACCCTGAACTGCCACTGCTCATTCAACTCTGACATTGCTCATTCATGAGCCCACTCCCTTTTTTTCTTATGGGTAGATAGCATTTGTAATGTTTACCCGGCAGTTCAAAAATAATTTAAAGCAATATGCCAATATATGACTGTCTCTTGAGCCCTCTTTATGTGAACTCTCTTCCCAAGAAATAAAAGTTTGCTCCTCTTATAATACAATACTATGGATAACCATTCAAGTTAGTAAGTTCCATTTAAGTCAAATGGGACTTACTTCCTGGTCAATGTTGGTAGCATTGTAGTATTCCCCCCCCCACCACCACACTTGCTCACTTGTGTGCACATGCACACACAGAGGCAAACATAGTCCAGCTTTTCATCTGCACTGCAAAAATAGTCCAGTTTGACACCGCTTTAACTGCCATGGCTCAATGCTATGGAATCCTGGGATTTGTAGTTTCTCGTGGTACCAAAGGTCTCTGACAGAAAATTAAATATCTCACAAAACTACAAATTTCAGAATTCCATAGCATTGAGCCAAGGCAGTTAAAGCAGTGGCAAACTGGATTGTTTTTGCAGTGTAGATGCAGCCCTAGTGACATCCAGATATGTTGAACTGTAGCTCCCATTATCTGCAGTCAGGCTATGCCAGCTGAGAATGATGGGACTGGCAGACCAATGCAAATGGAGGACTCACAGATTAGAAAAGGCTAACACAATCCTTCTTACATACCACACCCTGAAACTCCCAAGGATTGCATTCGAACATTTTTTCTGGTTGTTGACTGGATAAATGGATAATTCACAACAGCTTCGAAGCTGTAATCACAGTCCATTAGGCTAATGCCCCTGCTTTGTGTATGTACAAAGTCCATGTGATAAAGTCTCTGGAAAGTTTCAGAAGAGTGAGCCTATTCAAACTGCTGTGTTCTCTTGAAACCCAGAAAACCTCTTCCATAAACCCAGAGCCAAAACATCACATAATAGGGCAACATTTCTCCTCTTTTTAATTTTTTTTTTTGGGTAATAATTTCTGATAAAGAATGGCCCTATGTGTGTTCATCCAGAAATAAGCCATGCTATGTTCAATGGCTGTTTTATCCCTAGGAAAAGTGTGCTTGGAACTGCATTCTCTGTAAATAGAAGGACTCATGTGGCCAAGTAACACTGGAGAGTGGTCAGGATGGCAGAGATTATTAATGAGGAAGAATGCACAAGCTAGGAGAGGCTGCAGCAGTTTGCTTTTGCCTGAGCCTATTGGGAAGAGCAAGATTCTGCTCCCTTCTGTTCTCCTTCCGCCAAGTTAGTTGAGTGCAAACTACTTTTGTACTTTGAATTCAGTTTGCAGTAGCTGAAGTAAGCTGAGGACAACAAGGAAAAGTGGGAAGAGAAGACAGAAGCTGGGATATTTAAAAGCAGCTGAAAAAGTGAGACATCAGAGAATTAATCAGGAATGTCCCTGTCAAATTGGGAAAGTTGGAGGGTATGCAAAACAGGACCAAATGATAATGCGGACTAAAACACAATCACTTTTTCGTACCCCTTGACCCATTTCATGTTCATTATATACAGTCCAAATGTATACAGTCTACAAGACAGTCCCTTTTATTATGGAGTTTCTTGCTCTTTGGGAAATGGGATATTTCTGAGAGCACATTAATTGCTACCATGATTGTGAAGATTAGATTTGATATTGGATAAGGATGGATAAGGATGTATGAAGAAACTTTATGCTGAGACAGACCACTGGTCCCTCTACAGCCAATATGGGCAGCTTTGGCGAGGGGAAACACTGTTCCCAAGCTACTGGGGGCCACACCCTACATCTTTACTGCTCCATCAGCATACCCTCCAACTGTCCTGATTTGGCAGGAACAGACCCAGTTAATCCTCTGCTGTCCCACTTTCTCAGCTGCCTTTAAAATATCCTGGTTTCTTTCTCTTCCTTTCTTCCTTCATCCTCAGCTTATTTCCATTGTGGCAAAATGACTTCAAAGTGCAAAAGTTGCTTGTACTCAATTAACCCAGCGAGAAGAAAAGGAGAGGAGGGGTTGACTTTCCTAAATCAGTAAATAAACTGCCTTTCCTAAATCAGAAAATAAATTCCAGGGTTTCTCTGCTTAAAATAGCATTGTGTGTTCTGACTCATTAATAATGTTTGTCTCTTGCTGCCCATCCACATCTTTATGACCACACCCTGATATGATATGGCACCCAGATCACACCCTGCATATGTGTCCTGCACTTGCACTGCAGAAATAATCTAGTCTGACACTGCTTTAACTGCCATTGCTCAATGAGATGGAATTTTGGGATTTGTAGTTTTGTGAGATATTTAACCGTCTCTGCCAGAGTTCTGCTGCCCCAACAAACTACAAATCCCAGGATTCCATAGGATGAAGCCATAGCAGTTAAAATGGTGTCAAACTGATTTATTTTTGGAGTGCAGCTGCAGCCATGGTTTTCATCTGTGAAATGTTAGAGGGTATGCATCCGATTTGATGTTGCAGTAGTATTGGTTGCACTCCCCACATTCATTCTTTAAACATGATACATGGAGAATACGCACTTTGCTTTCAAGCCAAATTGTCCTTCCAGAAGACTTCAAGTGTGCAAAAGAGACTGTGTCGTTTTTTTTATGTTGCCATGTCAAATTTGGCAATAGCTAAAATGGAGATGGAGGCGAAGGCCTCAAAACTAATTTTAGATGATGTGAGTTGTGGTCCAGTGCAGATGTAAGGCATCAGATTGGGGAAAACTAGACAATATTGGGCAGTGTAAGGAAGGAGATTATCAGACGTGGCAAATATGGAGTGATAATGATGCCAAAAGAACATGAAAGGGCACCTATATAGCACGACGTCGTGCTATGGTGTTATGCTGTTGTTAATAAGGCGTTCTTTTTTTATTGATGGTCCAAAGCTGTCAATTGATCTGCCGTAGTGTTTTTGTTGCAGAATTGCAAGAGTCTGAAACCACAAACTGTTCTGTACATGTGCTTTAGTTCTGCACAAGCAAAATTGTGCTAGAGATAGAATTCTATTCATGCTCTACTATCTATGCAGTAGGAAGTAAGAAAAGAAAATAAGAGTTGAAAATAGAAAAGGCAAATAAAGATGTATTATGTTGATGGAAATAGTCTAATACTACCATAATATTAAGGACTAGCAGCATATTTGGAAACTGAGTTAAACTTGCAAACCTGAGTGTACTCTTCAATAGTATATAGTAATTCTATAGAGTTGTAGATTGATGGGTATACGGAAACATCTTCACAGTACAAATTTTGAGTAGAACATTTAAAAGTTTTTTACTAATCCAAATAGAGAAAATCTTTCATATCAAAGCTTTTTCTAAGATTTAGGGAAAGGATAATTTTTGGCACCCCAATTTCTTTTGAGATAACAGGGCACAAACTCATTACCCATTTATTCTGATAGGTATTATACTTCACATGCTTCCAGCCAAGGTTTCTGATCTGTAATTGCTGTGCTTCATTTACAGGATTTTACAGGGGGTCCATAATGGAGTTTGGAAAAGCTACTTTTTTTTCCAAGTACAACTTACAGAATCTCCTGGCCAGGGTGGTTTAGGGATCACCGGAGCTGCATTTAAAAAAAGTAATGTGGTCTATACATCATCATCCTTCAGTCTTAACTCTCTCCTGGTTACCAATCATTTCTTCAGGTTTTTTCCCTTGCCCCTCCCCAATCATCTAGGGGAAAAAGCTAGTATTAAGACCCTTCACTATTCAATAAAGTTCACTTAGTACTTTTGGACTAATTTTATTGCAGATTTTATTTCTGACTACCTTATAATTTTAAAGAGAGAACTTCATTTCATGTTGTGCTCAGCAAACCTATTTCTGTTTGCTTCTCTTTTCTTATTAGTCATATAGGCAGTAAAGTTATGAAGATGTAATGTGGTTTTTGTGTAATACTGGTGTTTCATAACAATGTAACTACAGATCCATTTAGTGTTATATAAGATTTACAATGCAATTTTCTATGTGTAACTTACCCTCTCTTTAATGAGACTTACTCCCTAGTAAACATATTTAGGAGTACAGCCTTCAGGGATCTTCTGGAATCCTTTCAATAATCTTTAGAAAAGCAACCCTGAAGTAACATTAATTATTCTCAGGGTGGGTGGGTGGGTGGGGGAGAACCCAGATTAAATGTTTTCACCTTCAATGTTTTTCCATGCATTTCAGTTTCATTTCTGTGTTTCACATGGGTTTCTATATTTCTATTGCATACCCATCCCATTTATTTTCAATACTATATTTCCAATCCTTATAAAAAAAAAAAACCCAAAAACCTATGGATACACTCTTTGCAGCAACTTCTAACTCTCTCTCTCAAATACAATCCATCCCATTGGTATTGCTATAGTAGAATGACTTCAGCCAAAATGTTCAGCTAGAAGCAGGTTTAAAGTCTGTCTCTGGAGAGATGCATTTTCATGCTTCATATCTGCTTCTGGACAGGCATCAGTTGGTTATATTCTAATTTCATTTACTCTAGAGCAGGGATGGGCAGTTTTCTGCATTCTCTTGAGCCAAATGTCCTTTGCTCTAGAAACTGGCCCAAGACTGGAATGATCTGATCTCCTTATGGAGATTCAGGCTCTACTAAAGGGTTGGCTTAATGGCCCCCAAGGTGCTGCTGGAAATCCAGTTCTTATCCATCTTCTCGGCTGATTATACTGGCTAGAGCTAAAGTGAGCTGCAGCAGAACTCTTATCTAGAAGGCCACATCTTTCCCACCTCTGCTCTACTATAATACATTTGGCATCACCTATCAGTAGGAGTTTCAGAGACACGAAGAACTGAGACCGTTGTTAGTAGGGGAAATCCATGGTATGAATTTACTGCTGGACAAATTTCTTTCAGAGATCAAATGGCAAAAATGCTTTTGCTGTTTCAGATTCTACAGTAGAATTGGACCAATGAAAAAAGACATCAGAAGGAAGCAAAGCCATTATTATTTATGGAACCATGTTCTTTTGGGGCAAGACAGTTATACTTCACTGGTATGGCTCATGATTGGTGTTCAGAAGCATTTCCTACAACTGTCCCAGTTTTGCAGGGACAGTCCTAACAAATCCTCTGCCATCCCACTTTTCAGCTGCTTTTTAAATGTCCCAGCTTCTTTCTCCTTCCCCCCCCCCTTATCCTCAACTTACTTCAGTTGCTCCAAACTGAGTTCAAAGTACATAAGTAACTTGCACTCAGTTAACTCTGCAGGGGGAGAAGGGGGGTAGAATCATGTCCTTCCCAGTATGCTCAGGTAGTGGCATCATGTCCTAATTTATAGGTTCTTCCTTATTTATAATGTTTGCCATCTTGGCCACACTTTGATGTTGCTTGACCATATGTGTCCCAGTTTTCATCTGTGAAATTTGGATGGTATGAAGAAGGTCCCAGGATCAATACCTGACATATCCAGGTAAGGATGGCAAAGAGATCTGTTTGAAATCCTTGAAAGCCACTGCCATCCAATGTAGAAAATTCTGAGTTACATGTACATGTGTTCTGACTCACAACATATCGTGTTTCTGTGTTTGCAACTATGACAAGCTAAACGGAGCTCTTGAAGAAAAAGGATTTTCCACTACAAAGCTTATCTGTTTTAAATCATCACATCACTAGAATGAACAAGTATCATATAAAATCTGCTTTGTATATGTAAGTCAGACCATCTAGCCAGAACTTGGAAAACTTACTTTTGGAAACTATACATCCCAAAATCTCCCAGAAAGCATGGCCAGTGGCTATGCTGGTGGCATTCTGGGAGGTATAGTCCAAAAAAGTAACTTTCCCAGGTTCTGCATCTAGCCCAATGCTATACAGTGGGAGTTTTTAAAAAAACAATACAGATTTTTAAAAGCCTTTCACAGTCAGTGAGCCTAGTCTATTATTATTCGTTTGAGATAAATCTGACCAGCTCCTTGGAACAGTGGTCTGAGAAATAAAGTGCAGTTATGCTTGTTTTGTTTAATTTCTTTTCTTTAAGCAAAACTCTCCATCCAGAATACATTTGTTAAGTTTTCCCTACCGGCTGACTCTATGATTGTTCAGGTAAAGGACAAATACTCCATAGAACTGAGTTTGTAGCACAAGCATACTTTTACAGGTTGACCTTAAATGCATCTATTCAGTATTCAGTCACATTTAAGTTAGTGGGAATTATTTCTTAGAAAGAATACTTAGGATAATATACAGCAGCTGGGGCAGTATATTTATTTGCATGTCACTTCCATGAAAATCAATGAGATATACTTGCAAATAAATCAGGTTTAGGATCATGATTGTTTTCAGTGGAATAAATAGGATTATTCAAGTTTCAGATTTTGGTGCTAGTCAAGAAGAAATATGGTATCTTTGACTGACTAACTCTGTTAAATCATATGAGTGTGCAGACTGTTTAACTTTGTAGAACTCTTCAATCACACAGAACAGAAAGGCAACTTATTCTCAACTACCTCTAATGCAAGAGCCGGTTACATATGATATATTTCTTTTACAAAATGTGTATCTATTTATCAAAACTAATGTGTATTTTTTTTATTACTTCAGACAGATAATAGCCAGAAAACTACCGGCTAAAAGAATTAAAGGTGGTTGATGCACAACAACCACCAAAACTAAACTAAACAGACATATTAATAGATTTTCCTTGGGTTTTTTTCTAGGCTGTGAGGCCATTTTTCTGGAACAGTTTATTTCTGACGTTTCACCTGGATCTGTGGTTGGCATCTTCAGAGAATGGTTGGGTAGGTGTGTGTGTAGGGTTTATATACTGTGAACTCCTGTTGGAGAGGATATGTAAATGTGTGTATTTGAATGGCTAGTTTCTGGGTGGAGATATGCAAGGAGGATGAGTGTCTGTTTGGCTAATGGTTGGCTAATGGTCCATTGTCTGCTGGAAATCCCCCTGTCCCTGGGTGGAGATCATTTGCCAGTGTTGAGTTTTGATTTTAGTGTTTTTCAGGACTGGAAGCCAGATTTTGTTTACTTTTAGGGTTTCTTCTTTCCTGTTGAAGTTGTCCAGGTGTTTGTGGATTTCAATAGCTTCTCTGTGCATTCTTAAAACACTGAAATTCTGGACCAGGCCAGCAACTATCATGTCAGTCCAGAAACTAGCCATTCAAATACACAAATTTACATATCCTCTCCAACAGGGGTTCACAGTATATAAATCTTACACTCCTACCCAACCATTCTCTGAAGAAGCCAGCCACAGATGCAGGCGAAATGTCAGAAATAAACTCTTCTAGAACACGGCCTCACAGCCCGGAAAAAATCCAAGGAAAATCTGTGGATGCAGGGTGTGAAAGCCTTCGACTTCACAAACTTGTTTATATTTCCTTTCTGCCTAATGAAGAAAGCTCATACACTCTCACAACAATACTATACAGAAATTCGTGAATAAAATATGAACAAACTGTTTCGTAGAGTTTTGTAAGACCAACTTGGCAACAAATTGTCATACCAAACTTCTGTACTTTTAAGCTTCAGTATTCCTGGTTGAAGAAACTTCCAACATCTTGAAAACTAAAGGTGGCACAATTTTATTACTAATACTACTGCTAATAATGAAATGTTATTACATGGGATTGTAGTCAGTCATCTGGCAAACAATGTGATTGTAATATGTATGACCAAGTAAATGTGAGAGGATTCTGTTATGTCTCTCAGTCCCTACCATGTCCTTTTTTGCTAATGTAAGTTTGACATTTACATTATGGATACATTTCTACCATCTCCATTGTATTTAATTTTTTAAATGAAAAATATAAACCTCATGTTAGTGTCATTTGTAAAAGTGGCCAAAGATTTGAAGAGTTGGGCTACCAGTTGTTAAGCCAATCCTGTAAGTGGATCTCTGATCAGGGGGCAGTGGGTTTGCCATTTATGTATGATATAAAAGCTCTTTGGGACCTCTGTCTGCATATGTTAAATGTTGTCAGTGGAGCATGAAAAGCAGAAGGAGAGTCATTTTAAAATGCAGTGTAGCTTCTAAACAAATGTTATTTCATACTCTCATTACAGAAAGACAAAAATAGCTAAAAGATACTTTTAGTGCAACCCCACCCAGTTTGGCTGTAATCTTATATACCAAAAGTTTGGGGGTTCTCATAGAATTTCCTTGTATGTAATGGCTTGAATCCACACGGATGGATCCCTGCTTACAGCAGACCCACTGAAATCAAGGAATGTGCTTTGGAGGTTTTTAAACAGAGGCTGGATGGCCGTTTGTTGGGAATGTTTTGATCGTTTATTCGTGCATGGCAGGAGGTTGGACTGGATGGCCCTTGTGGTCTCTTCCAACTCTATGCTTCTATGGAAAAAGATAGTTCTGACTACCTTGTCCCACTCATTTCAACAGATCTGCTCTAAGCAGTACATATGTCTGCATGTGTTTTAGGGGTGGGGTGAGCAGAAGGAAAATCTTGATGTACTTGGTAGATCTGCAGTTGACTTTCTGTAGATCACCAAGGATTTCTGATTATAATTGCCTGCCAGTAACATCAACAAAATGACCAATGCCATTGACCCAATCCTACATTATATTGCTAAAATCAGCTAAGCTGCTTGGTAAACAGGACTGGATATTTATATGGAAAGACTGGATCTCTGTTCAGTTCTGATACTCCGCTCAGAGCAGTTAGATTTTAAATGCGTGCTTTTTGCACCAGGATCTGGTGGATGGGCCTTGTGCATTTCTAGTGGGGGGAAATGATCCTAAGTAGATCCCAACAAGCCTGAGATTGCCCAGTCCTCTTTTATAGGACTTTATCCTGTGATCTTCTGCACACCTGGAAGGATATAGGCATGGAAGTATCTATATGTTCCATTGATACATTTTTAATCGATACATGTGCTTTTAACCCATGTTGTGTTTATGTCTTAATGTGCTGTTCCCTGCCTCAAAACATAGGGAGAAGTGGGTAAGAAATAAAGATGATGATGATGATGATGAGAGCCTGATGCTGGATCATCTCTCTCTCTCTGGCTTTTCTTCACAAAAGGACTCATCCTGCGTTTTCTGCAAGCGCGCTGATGACTATAAAGGCCAATCTGAGATAAACGAGTCCGGTTGCAGAAAGCACAGCAGAAGGTCTCCTTGGGTGATGTTTCTGGGTTGTAATTCTTTCTGTGTTGTCATTTCTCTTCAAGACTTGTTCGACGTGAGTTCTCAAATAAGGCTGCAGCATTGTGGATAGTGGGTTTCCATGCCTCCAGATGTGAGGCCAGGGAGGACCATTGTTGGTGATCAATTTGGCTGAGCTTGAGATAAAAACACAGATAATAGGGTAAAGAAATAAATGCAGTGCAGCCCTTCTGAGTCAAAGGCTAACATCCTCCGCAGGTAGATTTTCCTTGGGTTTTTTTTCGGGCTGTGAGGCCATGTGCTGGAAGAGTTTATTTCTGACGTTTTGTCTGCATCTGTGACTGGCATCTTCAGATAATGGTTGGGTAGGAGTGTGTGGGGAATTTATATAATGTGAACCCCTGTTGGGGAGTCTATGTTAATTTGTGTAATTGAATGGTTAGTTTCTGGGTATAAAAATGCAAGGATTATTAGTGTCTGTTTGGCTAATGGTCCATTGTCTGCTGGAAATCCCCCTGTCTCTGGGTGGAGTTCATTTGCAAGTGTTGGATTTTGATTTTAGTGCTTTTCAGGACTGGCAACCAGATTTTGTTTATTTTTAGGGTTCCTTCTTTCCTGTTGAAGTTGTTCAGGTGTTTGTGGATTTCAAGAGCTTCTCTGTGCATTCTGACATGATAGTTGTTGGCCTGGTCCAGAATGTCTGTGTTTTTAAATAACAGTTTTTGTCCAGGTTAGTTGATCCGATGTTCTGCTACTGCCGATTTCACAACGTCCTTAGCAGGCTTCCTTGGAAATGAACGGCCCTCTAACCTAAGATCTTACTTGCAGGTAAGTGCGCAGAGGAGGATGCGAGACCACCGGCTGCTTCGGAGCCAGGAGCGGCCCAAGAAGGTAGAAATGCTTTCGCCGGGAGACGGTGCAGCGGCCCCAGAGGTAGGTTCTCCCTCTGCCCCGGGCATGGGGCACTTTGCTCCGCACCAGCAAGAAAATGCAACCGCATCCTTTCCCCTTCTCCCAGAGGAGGGGGGGGACATCAGGAGAGGAGCCGCAGCCAAAGCACTCTTGGTTCCTTGCAAACTGTATTGCTGCACAGTGTCACCCACACCCCCAAATAATACTGGGGTGGGAAGGTTTCCTTCGGAGAGAAAGATGATCCACGCCTCCTTAGCACGTTGCCAGTTCTCCGGCTGGAAGACTGGAGACTCATCGTGCACATGCTGAGATGTCAAAGAGGGAGGGAAGTTCAATGAGAAACCAACCACCATGGCCGGTTTAAGGGCCCTGCAGCACCTGCAGCTGCAGGGCGGAGGGCTTCAATGTGTGTGTTTGTGGGGGGGGGCGTAGTACCCAGGGCCGGTTTAACCTGTCTGCCAAATCAGCATTGGCAGGGGGCCCCGAGGTCAAGAGGGGGCCCCGAGGTCAAGAGAGGGCCCCGTGTTGGCCTCCTTAATATGAAAATAATGGGATTTCTGGTTTAAAATACCATAGAGTTGCCTTGGAAGGCCTAGAAAAGGGCTAGGGAAGACACATTTTCTAGGAAGACTCTATGGTAGGTGTGCTGTTTTGTGTCCCATGGATAATGAATCCAGGGATACGGGGGTCCTACTATAATCTGAACATCCTGTACGGTGAATAGGTTAGGTTACATTGATCTGAGATAAACATATGGGGCCCCCAAAGTAAAGCATTGCAGGGGCCCCCAAAATTCCTTAAACCGGTCCTGGTAGTACCCCTCCTCCTGCAAAAAAAATATTAGTAATAATCTGAATATCCTGTACTGTGAATAGGTTAGGTTACATTGACCTGAGAAAAACATATGGGCCCCCCAAAATAAAGCGTTGCAGCACCCTCAATTCCTTAAACCGGTCCTGGAAATCACACCCACCCACACCCCACACCCACCCAGGCATGCAGAAGGTTAGCATGCCTGGGCTTTGGCTGCCCCTCTAGACACAGTTCCCCCCGGAGTAAGCCCCATAAAAGTTGGTGGACTTCGAGCAATAATGGGTTGCACCCGGGTCTCACTACAATGTCCCCCAAAGCAGGTTTGTTTGGGTTAATTTCAACACACCTCTTTCTCCGCCTTCCTTTTGCAAACAGCCTTATTAAAACCAGACCGGATTGTTTTATTTTAAAAAGTGTGAAAGTTATGGGAGGGGGGGGGAGAGAGAGAACAGAATTGGGGACATATGGAGAGAAGTGCCCGCATCTTGGGGAGAATTCTGGAGGGAAAAGTGCCCGTGCCCGCTCCTGTCCGTCCGAATCCGACAACGCCCCGCATTTGATTGGGAGGGTTTTGGTGCCCTGTCCGTCTTGTAGCCGGAGAACTGGCAACGCGCGAAGGATGGACGGGGAACCTACGGGGCTCTTTATGTCCCGACGCAAAGGAAAGGCAACGTATGAGTTAGCAAAGTCTCTTTCGTACCCATCTCGTACCCATCTAGCCCCAGTTCCTTGGTAGCCCTTGCTACGAAAATCTGGCTGGTTGGGGAGGATATTTATTTACAAGAGTCGCTGTCAGGGAAGATCAGGGTTTGATCCGGACCATTCCCGCGGGCTTCTCTAGGTTGGCTGAAGAACCGCATCATTTTCGGAGCTCGGAGAGGTTATTTTGAAGGACTACAACTCCCAGGGTCCCCCAGCCAGTGAAGACCAGACACCAAGGCTAGGAGGAGGATGCTGGGAATCCGTGGCCCACAAAGGCAACTCGTCCCACCTCGGCTTCTTTTACGCCCCCAGCTGCACAAGAAAGCCAGGGAACGTTTTCCTTATAAGACAGACACACTGAGTTGCATAAAAAGGAACGAGGGCTCCAAGGTTGAGGGGGGATCCACACAACACAAATAATTCACTTTGAAACTGGATTATTTGCCATGCCTCCTTCCTATGGAATCCCGAGATTTGTAGTTTGGCGAGGCACCAGCAAGGCGAGGCTAAAGACCTGGTAAAAACTACAAACCCCAGGAAGGAGCCATACAAAATAATCCAATTTCAAAGTGGATTACTGTATTTGTGTCGTGTGGATCCCCCCTCATAAGCCTTCCATCCTTCCCTAGGTCAGTAAAATGAGGACCCAACTTGTTGGGGGACCTTGTAAAAACTACAAACCCCAAGAAAAAGCCATGCAAAACAAACCAGTTTCAAAGTGGATTATTTGTGTCGTGTGGCTCCCCCCTCGTAAGCCTTCCATCTTTCCCTAGGCCAGTAAAATGAGGACCCAGCTTGTTGGGGGACATTGTAAAAACTACAAACCCTAGGAAGGAGCCATGCAAAACAATTCAGTTTCAAAGTGGGTTATTTGTGTCCTGTGGATCCCCCCTCATAAGCCTTCCATCCTTTTCTAGGCCAGTAAAATGAGGACCCAGCGTGTTGGGGACAATTAGCTAAAAACCCACTGTAAACTGCTCGGGGAGTGCTTTGGCACAGCTAAGGGCGGTACAGAAATATCAATGCTATAATGCTATTGCAAGAAAAAGATGGACCAGAAACTGCAGGAAGGGGTGGGGAATAAACCCGAGGGGATCATCTCCGGGAGACAGAGGAGAAGCCTCCCCTGGCGATCCCTAGGCGCCTGGGATCCAAAAGGAGGACGGGACCCCGGCCCTTGAAACAAGCCCCCCCCCAACCACCCCATCCCGTTCAGGGCTTAGCAGCACCGGTTTAAGGAATTTTGGGTCCCCAGGGTGTCAGCATCCGCAGGGCCCCCCATAATTTTGGGGGGGCCCTTAGTAACCCTCCTCCTGCAAAAACATTATTAGTAATAATCTGAATATCCTGTACTGTGAATAGTTTAGGTTGAGTTAGGTGACATGGGCCTGAGATAAACATATGGGGCCCATAAAATAAAGCATTGCAGGGGCCCCCAAAATGCCTTAAACCGGTCCTGGGGTCCCCCTGCAATGCTTTATTTTGGAGGGCCCATATGTTTATCTCAGGTCCATGTCACCTAGCTCAACCTAAGCTAGTCACAGTACAGAATATTCAGATTATGACTAACCTGCGAGCGCCCGTCCCTCCCTCCCTCCCCTGGCCGCCGGCACAGGGCTCGCTCCCGGGATGGAACGTGAGCGGGGCCGCGCAGGCGCGTCTTCTCCAGCTCCAGACGGGGGAGGGGGAACCGGGGGAAGCCTTGCATCACCCCGAAGCCCCGCCCCTTCGCGGCCGAAGCCCCGCCCTCCGCCTACCCTTTCTGGCGGAAAGATCTATTAATAGCATGACATCAGCCCGGGCTTCGGGGCCAAGAGGCGAGCGCGAGGCGGCCCGGCCCGGCGCGCGCGCGCTATATAAAGGGGGTGATGCAACCGCGCGGAGAGCCAGAGAGTGAGAGAGGCGCGCAGGGCGAAGGAGCTCCGGGAGGCTGGGGACGCCCGCTGGTCCTGTTCGGACTAAAGTCCCGGAGAAGAAGCCTCTCGCTCTCTCGCTCTCTTCGTCCCCTTTCTTCATCTCCCTTCCAAAGCCTACAGGAGAGTTTTTTTCCCCTCTTTTCCTCCCTCCTGGGTTTGAACGCTTAACTCTCCAAAGTCCAGGGAAGAAAAAGAAGAAGGAGAAAAAGAAGAGTTGACGAGAGAGGAGGAAGAAGAGGCGAGGCACAGGTAAAGGAGGAGGGAAAGGAAGGCAAGGCAAGGGGTCGAGGGGACCCCCTCAGATGCGCTCGAGGTGCGAGGGGGGGGGAAGAAAGGGGTTGGGACTTCTACAGTTGTCCCTCCGTATCCACGGATTGAAGTATTCCCGGCTTGAAAATATTCTTGAAAAAAGTAATAATCCCAAAAGCAAACCTTGATTTTGCCAGTTTATATCAGGGACACTATTTTGCTATGCCATTGCATATCATGGGACCTGACTATTCATGGATTTGGGTATCCACGAAAGGGGGTCCTGGAACCAAACCCCAGCGAATATGAAGGGACTACTGATTACTTTCATATTTAAAAAACAATTTTAAAGCCACTTTTAAAATTGTTTGGGATGAGCTGGAGAAGGGAAGGCAGGGGACTCTTCTCTTTGGGAAGAACTCGAAGCGATTTGGGCTTCTGGAGCGAATCGGGTGGGGAGAAAGCTCGGCATCGTCCGGAGTTTCTTTGCCGAGGCGCGGACTCAACTGAAAGTAAAAGTTTGAAAGTAAAAGTTCATTCATCCGCCTGAAGTTTTGAGCGGCGGCGAAGGGGACCCCACACGCCGAAGCCATCGAAACGTCGCTTCGTTTCTTCTCCCCCAACAGAAGTCTTAATCACGCTTCGAGTTGTTCCTGTCTTAACGCCTTTGGCGATCGCGCATTCTCTTTTTGGGTGCGCGCGTGTGTTTGTGTTATTTTTCCACCACCCCCCAAAAAAAAGTGAGAGAAAAGGAGAAAAGGATATATCTTTTGGCTGTCCTGAAAAGAAAAGGGTGGTGGACCCTCATCCTTTCCCAGCAATCCTACTTCCCTGCTCCCATACTGACCATGACAAGGGGAGACCTTCTGTTAGCCCCTTTTCCCCATAATAATAATAATAACAATAACAACAACAACAACAATAAATGTGTTTCAGGTCATTATCAACTATTTGACCCCAGACCTCCTGTGGGTCTATACCTATCCCTGTTCAGGAGTACCTTCCGAACTGCGTACAGTTGTCCCTCCGTATTCACGGATTTAAGTATCCACGGCTTGAAAATATATTTTTTTAAAAAAGTAATAATCCAAAAAGCAAACCTTGATTTTGCCATCTTATATAAGGGACACCGTTTTGCTATGCCATTGCATATAATGGGACTTGAGTATGCACCGATTTTGGTATCCACGGGGGGCGGGTTCCTGGAACCCAAACCCCAGCGAATATGAAGGGACAACTGTAATACAGTACTGTACAGTTGTCCCTCCGTAACCACGGATTTTGTATCCACGGATTTAAGTATCCACGGCTTAAAAATATTCTTAAAAAAAAAATAATCCAAAGAGCAAGCCTTGATTTTGCCATCTGATATCAGGGACACCATTTTGCTATGCCATTGCATATAATGGGATTTGAGTATGCACCGATTTTGGTATCTACGGGGAGGGGGGTTTCCTGGAACCCAAACCCCAGCGAATATGAAGGGACAACTGTACATAAAGGAACATGTCATTTTTCCTCCCTCGGGAAAGGGGTATTTTTCGGGTCATCACCAACGTGCCGTTTTTCAGCGCTTTCCTGCGTATCTTATACGCGACATATTAATCAAGCGATGTTATCACTTACGGGAAGGTGCTGCGGGATGGCGAGAACGGGCGGAAAAAGTCAAAAGTGTCACTTTTGGGGGGAAAAAAACCCAGAGAGAGTGCTGCCGCCGGCGGCCAGTAGGTGGCGCACTAACCAGCGGCAAGTTTCCTTGGGATGCTTCGGGTCCGATCGCTCAGGTTTTATTAATTTGCAGCGTTACAAAGCAAAAACGGGAGTGGGGTAATTTCGAAGGGAAATCGGATCTGCTTTGTTTGAATGCAACAAAAGCTAGAGAATCCCGAAATCCACCAACCAAACCTTGGCGCAGAAAACCTAAAACTTAACATGAAGCAATGCTGAGCTCAGGGACTTATTTGTCGGGAGTATCAGAATTCACTTCTTTTGGTTACTACAACCTTTTCCTTCCCTTTCAACCGCATTGTAGTTTGAGCAGCAGAAAAAGAATCATTTTGTTACTTCTATTGTTAAAGCAATTGGAGGCAGAAACTTTTATTTTATATTTTCCATCAAGATTTCTACGCTGTGGAGCAGATTTTCTAAGATAGCTGAGAGATCATCGGGGAATGCTTTTAGCTATATACATGCCCCTTTAGTTTTACGCCTGGTATTCTTTCATTTTTTTCTAATTATATTATTTAAGTAAACGGGAGAGGGGGCACCCTTGCCTCGTCCCTTTTTGTATTGTAATAGGTGTTGTCTTTTCACCATTTATTATTAATTGAGCTGTCTAATTTTCATAAATACGTTCCATTCCTTGGATAAGTTTATTGTTCAATTCCTTGGATAAATTTATAGAAACTTTTGTTTTATATTTTGAGGAGCAGAAAGATAATAGGTTTGCTTCTTTTCTTGTTAAACAATTGGAGTCAGAAATCCTTGCTGATTTTCTGAAATCACCCAGAGAGATTTACTGCTAGATTCAGAGTTACCTTTTATTTATTGGATCCAGTGTGGTGTAGTGGTTTGAGCATTGGACTACGATTCTGGAGGACAGGTTTCACAACCTCACTTGGCCAGGTAAACTCACCTGGTGAACTTGGGCAAGTCACACTCTCTCAGCCTCAGAAGAAGGAAAAGGCAACCCTCCCTCTGAACAAATCTTGCTAAGAAAACCCTGTGATAGATTCCCCTTAGGGTCGCCATAAGTCAGAAACGACAAGTTAAGGGAAGGCAGCTGGTTTAGAAATGAAAAGGTATATATAAGACAGAGTTGGCATATCAATAAGACTGCTGTTTGCTAAAGAACTCAAGTGTAGGTCTTTGGGGGTTACAGTAGGACTCCCTTACCCACTGGGGATTGCTTCTGGGGGCTCCTGTAGATATCGAATACCATGGATAATAGCGAACACCATTGAAAATAATGGGACTTCTGGTTTAAAATATCATAGAGTTGCCTTAGAGGACCTAGAAAATGGCTAGAGAGGACACATTTTCTAGGAAGATTTATGGTGGGTGTGCTATTTTGTGTCCCGTGGATAATTGAATCAATGGATAATGAATCGGTGGATACAGGGGTCCTACTGTATGAGATTCTTATTATTCCTTCCCCAAAAACTGTTTTTGAGTCTGTTAAGAGGGATGACTGGTCAAAGTAGATATTATTGTTAACAATCAATAGCTTGTTTCAAACGAGAGGTTCTTCGTGTGATGAGAGGGAAATGCTTCCATCTTTAGGTTTTGTTTGTATAAAAGTGAGCCATGAGCCAGGGTAAATCCAGGGTTTGCCCCATTCTAGGCTTCATTTGGATGTTATAAGTCACAAATGGGATTTATTCCCAAAGTTAAGTTGGCATGTCACTGCTACTGTGAAACCCAGTTCTTATGACAAAGGACAGTGAGTTTGTCTGAAAAGACTAACAAGTTTTATTTGGCACATGCTTTTGTGGACAACAGCCCGCTTCATTAGAAATGGCTGCAGTCCACAAACTCTTATGCCAAATAACACTTGCTGTTTTTGCTGCCACATACTACTTTAAGCGTGCTTGAAGATTACAGACTCACAGCCCAGTCCTTGTGTATATTTATTCATTGATAAGTACCATGGTGTGTTCACTATGAACATGTCTAGGTTCTTTTCCCACATGATCTTCTGAAGCATATTTACAGAGAGGAATCTATTTGGGTGGAATTTGCTTTCAGGTAAGTGTGCCTATAAGATTGTAGCCACAGCAAGATGCCATTGGAGAGAAGGAGACAAGGAACAGGACAACGGCACAGAGAACAGTGCTGAATCCATACTTCAAGCAGTCCCACTGAAATCAATGACCAACTGAAGCCCCAGTTATTTCAATGGGTCTGCTCTAAGTATGATAAAATCTGGATCCAACTCAAAATGGTGATTAGAGTTGAGTATCACTGTCAATTTTATTAACTCTTTTACATGTAATAAGTACATTAAGTAAAAAGAGTAGATATAAACAGTGTTTGAGAAAGTTAGGTTTTTGGACTCTGGTCAACATAGGGGATTCTGGGAGCTGTAGTCCCCAAAAGGAACTTTCATAAGTTCTGGATAAGCACCTTTTCCCCATGTGCCAGCTGAGCAGGAGTTAGTGAGGGTGCTGCAGAAAACTGCTGCAAGGGAGCTGATTCTAACGCCTTAGCTCCTTTTTTTTTTATAGTATCAACAGCTGGCAGTTTCAAAAGCAGCAGATAAATGCAGCCAAATCACAATGTTAGAAATCATGAAAGGTCATTTTCAATTCAGGGCAGTTCTGAACTTGAATCGCTTTTCAAGATGCAGCAGATTAAACTTCCGTTGGGGTAACAGGTCTTATTGCATCAGCAGGAAGGAGAGGAAAAATAGAAAATGAAACCCAATTTCATTGTACCAAGATGGCTTTTAGTTTTGGACCAAAAAACAAAAGACGTATCAAAGGCACAAAGAGCTGGATCAGGGTGCCTTGTTCTATTTTTAAGCCAAGGCTGAAGCTCTAAGTGCCAACTAAGTAAGCTGAACGTGAGCCAGGTTTTCAAAGAGTGTTGTCTATGACTCCTCACTAGGCCTGGATGAACCCCAGGGAATCTTTCCAGGATAACTGATTTTATGGTTTATAATCAGAAATATGTTGATATTAAAATATAACACATGAGACAGTCACAAAATGTTGCAGTGTAGACAGCTCATTTTCAGAGTCTGCTTTCTTTCAAGATACTCCATTCCTTTCTCCCTTTACCTTGTTCTTCTCATCTCCTCCACTCCCCTCCAATAGTCCACCAGCATTCCATGGCCTCTGAGCCTGCCTGGTCCTCATTGGACTCCCCACCATAAATCCCCCCTCCCAGTATACTGTTATATCCCTGTTGTGTGTAAATGGTGCTGGTTTGGTTGTATGTTGATCCATGCACAGAGAATGAATTTGCTCTTCATATATATAAGGTTAGTTGGAGGGCAATTCTGAAACACAAATCCAGAGATTTCTATGATGGAAGCTAAGCAGAGTCAGACCTAGTTAGTACTCGGTAGGGAGAACACCAGATGCTGTAGGCTGTACTTAGAGTAAGGCACTGGCAAACCTATTAATAAATCTTGCCAAGATGATAAAGTTGCCATAAGTCAGAGTTAACTTAAAGTTGCATAAACAACAAAATAGCTGGTGTTTATTTTGTCTACAAATGCCTGCCTGTGTTAATCAGTCATATTTGAGTGGACAGGCTTCCAAAGAAACTCAGTTAAAATATCCTTGTTTTACAATGTGAGGGCAAATAGGCACAGTGTGACAGAGCTGAGCATGTTTTAAATTCTGCACTGTTGCTTGGAATAAAGCTACAAACAGACAGTCCCATAGTAAGGATCAATATGGAAAATAGATGGAGGGTAGTATGTGAGTGATGTTAATACAGGAGAGCAGTTGCTTAAGGACCAAGTGTCACTTTCCTGGTTTTCTGATTGAAAAGCCTTAGGTAGTTGGGCTGTCATATTTAAAAATCCTTGTGTCTGTCCTCTCACACAGTTTCTACTAGCCATAGTACACTTCCTTGTTCAAAGTGGCACCATCCAGATGTTCTGAAGTACAAATCCTATCACTCCCAGCCAGCATGTCCACTGGAAGTTTTCATACATCTGGAGGGCACCAGGTTATAAAATGCACAAGCAGAGTGTTACTGGCCTAGATGGCTCAAAGCCTTGCCTTGCCTTTAAAATCTGCATTAAGGGCTCATTATTTAAGTCCTACATAAATGAGTAATGTCAATATTGAAGAAGAGAGGAAGACAATGATGATGATGATGATGATGATGAACTTACTTTGTAAAAACATCACTTTACATGCACATAAAGGTCAACATTTTTAGTGCTGTCTTTTTGATTGGTAACCTGAGTTATTGATTATGGGGACTGGAAGAGAGCATAAACTGGTTCCCCACCACCACTTAAAAATGGGGAAGGTTGACAAGTAGAAGGTGAGTGTTTGGTATTTGAAAGGAACATGATATATTAGGTCTTGTATTTTTAATCTTTTGGAAATTTGGTGTTTAGTATTGACTGTGGAAAATTTCTGTTTGGCTCCATGTAGTATTGTAGCTGTAGGTGAGTCCTCAGTGATTACAGGGCAATGACATGTGATTGCAACCATCTTGCATCTGACATAGGACTTGATTTTGAGGTCCTTGGTTTATTATAAGGTACCCAGCATTTTTTGCTTAACTGATTTTGATGGATGGTCAAAGTACTCTGCATTCTGTGAGCCTAGCCTCACCTGGTCTCAGCAGAGCTTGGGAAAGTTACTTTTTGGGAGATTCACGAGGCTGTAGCTCAACACTCCCCCCCCCCACTTTTCTAGGTCCTAAGTTTCAGTGGCCTGGACTTGACTGTTCTTTAAACTGAGTCAGTTCCAGTGATATATAACAAAATGCACAAAAGAGCGATATTTTTACTGGCCAACCAAATTGCAGAAAATACATCGTGCAAGCTTCAAAGCTTCATTGGCTTCTTCATCAGGCAAAGATGTTACAAAATCATGCAGGAGAAGAAAAGTGACAGTGTTAGAGTTGCAGGCCTACATTTTGTCTCAGATGTTATTTCTATTATCAGCTAAGATGGTCTAGAGGAATATCAATGCCACTCCCCTTCTTGGCCATGAGGGGAAGGGAGCAAAAGGCAATAAAAGATAGGTAATAAAATTTTGATACCATTAGCAACAGTTGTTGTTGTCTGCCTTCAAGTCATTTCCAATTTATGGTGACCATATTATAGAGTTTTCTGAGGCTGACAGTGTGTGACTTGCCCAAGTTCACCCAGTGGGTTTTCATGGCCAAATGGGGATTCAAACCCTGGTCTATACCACATTGGCTCCACATTAGCAACAGTACCAGTGATATATCTCTAACCCTGATGATGGTAAATGCTGTGGAAAGCATGGCAGGGTCTGATGCGTGAAAGCCTGTCTTTCAGTTTTGACTTACTCCAGTGAGCTCTATAGCTTACGTATCAATTGGAAAGTCATTCTCACTCACCCTAGTTCATTTCACAAGGATGTTCTGAGCGTAAAATGTCAGTCTCAGCTCCTCTAACAAGAGAAGGGGTATGGGAGCAGCAGGACCTAACATCTAGTTATGTTTATGAACAAATGAATGTATGTACAAGTTGTTTGAAGTTGCATCCTCAGGCTTTGAAGTGCTTTGCATAATCTGAAATGCATGTTGAGTGGTTGTGGTTTTTTAGTGGCTGAAGGAATTTCTCTGGACTGAGTGTATCACTCAGAGGCCTGAGTCCAGTGCATAGTGATGCAATTCTTGAGACAGGACTGCTACAGTTTGAAGCTACAGTAATTTTCTCAACAGTCCCCATTTTACTGACAGGTTTTTCAGCTGTTTCTCTGCCAGAGAACTGGTGTATTGAAACCATTTCCCAAACCCTCAGAATCTTTTGCTGGTGCCAACAGTAGTGCCAAAATGAGCCATAGGATTCAAAGAATTGGCATAGGGTGCTCACAAACTATGGTTATAAACAGGGCTTCTGTGTATGACTTGTGTATGTATAATTACAACAACTTGGAAATGCTACTTTTTTTGGACTACAACTGCCAGAATCCTTCAGTCAGCATGGTCTACATGGCTTGGAGAGCCTGGTAGTTGTAGTCCAAATATATAAAAACAAAATAAATGTGTACTATATTATATTCTATATATTCTATCAAGCTCTGAAATTACCCACTGAATCTAGCTTCTCATCACTCCCATCAATTTCCAGATTTTTATAAATCAAGTCACTAGCCCTTCTGCTTATAAGCTTGGAAAACAAAAATGAGCTGCCTCTAGATTCCCCATGTAGAAAAAGCAACCTCCATCACATGTCAGTTGCAAGTATGCTATGATTTAATTCTTAGATCAGCTTCTTGTGTGTATCTTCAGCACAATCTCTTGGCTCGAGCTAAACAATAAACCTGACCATTTGAGGTTTATTTTGTTGAACTAAGTGGTATGTCTTCTACCTCTTTAAAAGTTTAGAAGATATCAGATATTTGAGCAATGACTCATTACATTCAGGGGTGTTCTGAGCAAAATTACAAGAGTTTCGGAAGGTCTATGGAAATAACAACCAGTTCTAGGAAATATTCTCTCTGTAGATCAAGAGGTCAAGAGCACTTTTTATTCTTATTGTCTCAGGTCAGCTTTGCACCTCACAAAATTCTTACCTGTGGCAGCTAGTGGACTAAAATTCACTATGGACTTTAGTCTGAACTTTAAAGGAGCTATTCAAAGTGCTGAATGGGTTTTGGAGATAGTGTTCAGCACTTTGGATACCTCCTTTAAAGTTCAAACTAAAACCTGGAATGGATTCAGTGCTCCCACTGATATGGGAAACACCTGCTGTCTTGATTCTTACTTGGAAAATATCTTTACCTGCAGGAATTAATATAAGTCCTCTGTAGGTTGCCAGGGACTTGCATTTTTGTTTTCACAAGGGCCATGTGTTTCCAATGAGCAATTTATTATATGTTCACACACACACGTGCACAGCAATATATGTGTGCATGACTGGTAGCAGTGGACTTAAACTACAGGAAAAGAGATTCCGTCTAAACATTAGGAAGAACTTCCTGACAGTAAGAGCTGTTCAGAAGTGGAATACACTGCCTCATAGTGTGGTGGACTCTCCTTCTTTGGAGGTTTTTAAACAGAGGCTGGCTGGCTATCTGTCAGGAATGCTTTGATTGTTTATTCCTGCATGGCAGGGGGTTGGACTGGATGGCCCTTGTGGTCTCTTCCAACTCTATGATTCTATGGCTGTCAGAGCTGTGCATGACCTGTGGTTCTTTTATGCTGGGTTCAGCAGTGTTGTCCCCTCCTTGCAGTGTGCAAGGTGCCAAAGAACAACTCTGAGTCTTCACGTTATGTGTACAGAACTTTACTTACAGAGTATTTACAGCTATATACAGACCAACAACTGTCCATTAGCAAAGTAATCCAACAGCAACTCCAGCAATAACACCAATAATATCTCCAACAATGACCTGGATAGACTGGAGAGCTGGGCCAAAGCTAACAAAATGAAATTCAATACGGAGAAATGTAAAGTACTGCACTTAGGGCGGAAAAATGAAATGCATAGATATAGGATGGGAGAGACCTGGCTGAATGAGACTACGTGCGAAAGGGATCTAGGAGTCCTAGTAGACCACAAGTTGAACATGAGCCAACAGTGTGATGCGGCAGCTAAAAAGGCCAATGCAATTTTGGGCTGTATCAATAGAAGTATAGTGTCTAGATCAAGGGAAGTAATAGTGCCACTCTATTCTGCCTTGGTCAGACCTCACTTAGAATACTGTGTCCAGTTCTGGGCACCACAATTCAAAAAGGATATTGACAAATTGGAGCGTGTCCAGAGAAGGGCAACTAAAATGGTGAAAGGTCTGGAAACCATGCCTTATGAGGAGAGACTTAGGGAGCTGGGTATGTTTAGCCTGGAAAAAAGACAGTTAAGAGGCGATATGATAGCCTTGTTTAAGTATTTGAAGGGATGTCAGGCTGAGGATGGAGCAGGCTTGTTTTCTGCTGCTCCAGAGACTAGAACACGGAGCAATGGATGCAAGCTCCAGGAACAGATTCCACCTCAACATTAGGAGGAACTTTTTGACAGTAAGAGCTGTTTGGCAGTGGAACACACTCCCTCAGAGCATGGTGGGGTCTCCTTCCTTGGAGGTCTTTAAACAGAGGCTGGATTGCCATCTGTCGGGGATGCTTTGATCAAGATTTCCTGCGTGGCAGGGGGTTGGACTGGATGGCCCTCGTGGTCTCTTCCAACTCTACAATTCTGTGATTCTATGAATGAACATAGGCCACACCCTCATTTATACACATTGTCCATGGCACGATCTCCTTCCACAGGTGTCTGTAAATAGTCCATCAGCCACTTGCATCATCCCTGCTGTGTTATCCTGGGTGGTGTGATGATGACAGTTCATGTCCATCACTAAGTGCAACCTTTTCTTCATGTTGCATCATATGGCACATAGTAGCCATATTCTGCCCAATAAAATTCTGGTCGGACAAAACCTGAAATTCTGGTCAGACAGATATGACAAGTTTATATGCAGGTATATTTAGTCATCTGTAGAGGTGCTTTATATATAATACATTTGTCACATGTACCTCAATGAGAGAAAATAACAATCTCTCTTAAAATCTTAATTTTCTTTCCCAACTTTGGATTTGCCTTTGCTCTCCCACGTATCCATACAAGGGTGTAACTTATCCTGGTGCATGCAACCACAATTAACTCTTGTCTACCTCTAACAATCACCTGAAGCTGTAATTACAAAAAACTGCTGTAAATCAGATCTAGTATGACAGCATCATCTACCCGCACAGATGGCCAAAGGCAATACCGTAGTTGCCTTATCTCTGTGAAACTAACTGTGAGAGATTTTGCTGTAATGTGGTTTTGCAGACATGCTTCCTCTAATAAAATGGAGCATCTCCAGATCTACAGAAGGAAGCAAATGCTGTGTACATGTGAATACAATCCCTGATCTCCCTCTACATTTCTATGATTCTATGAAAGCAGACTGATTCCAGTGTGACAACAGGAGGAAGACGATGCATATTGGGTGGATGTGAAAAGGGATAATTTTCACCTAAGATTCTGATGGTGGGATACATGTGCAGCTGTGCCTGTGTGGCAGTCTTTTTCCAGAAGATAAGCTACCTGAGCATTAAAGCCACTGATATAAGGTATCTGATACTGCCAAGCTACATTTTGTACTGGGCTATGCTGCAGTTCACCTACCTGGGAAGCATCATCTCCTCAGATGCCAAGATTGACAAAGAGATCGATCACAGATTAGCAAAGGCATATAGTGCATTTGGAAGACTTCACAAAAGAGTCTGGAGCAATAAACACCTGAGGCAGAGCACAAAAATCAGTGTGTATAGAGCCATCGTACTGTCTATCCTCCTGTATGGATCTGAAACATGGGTCACCTATCGCCACCACCTATGACTCCTTGAGCGCTTTCATCAGCACTGTCTACGCACAATCCTAAATATACACTGGACTGACTATGTGACGAATGTTGCTGTCCTTGAGCAAGCAGAGATCACCAGCATTGAGGCCATGATATTGAGAACACAGCTGTGCTGGGCAGGGGACGTTTCTAGGATGGAGGACCATCACCTCCCAAAAATACTACTCTGCGGTGAACTTGCCACGGGTCAGCGTAAGAGGGGTGCTCCAAAAAAGCAATACAAAGACTCCCTGAAACAACATCTCAGGCTTGGCCAAATTGATCACCAACAGTGGTCCGCCCTGGCCTCACATCGGGAGGCATGGAGACGCACTATCCACAATGCTGAAGCCTTATTTGAGAACTCACGACGAACAAGTCTTGAAGAGAAACGACAACGCAGAAAGAATCACAACCCAAAAACATCACCCAAGGAGACCTTCTGCTGTGCTTTTTGCAACCGGACTTGTTTATCTCGGATTGGCCTTTTTAGTCATCAGTGCGCTTGCAGAAAGCGCGGGATGAGTCCTTCCTGAATCTTCGTTTGCGAAGAAAAGCCAGAGATGCTGTCATGGAGTATCAATTCATCTGCACAGGTGGTCCAGTTCAGGGTTGGTTTAATTTGGATGACATTATTACACAAAATCCCATGTAGCCTTGTGCCACTTCTTTCAGGGTAGTGATTCTCACATTTCTTGTTTGACAATAAACTAGTTGACTAGCAAAACTGGAAGATAATATTGACATATGATATAATATATTAGAATTGCTTCCTGTTGATCTTGTGAAGTACAGTTCTTACTTGCATTTAATCCCTTCTTTTTCTTCTTCTTCTCCTCTCTCTCTCTCTCTCTGTGTGTGTGAATGTGTATGTGTGACTACAGCCATTCTATCAACATATTACCATGTGCATTCATACATGGGTTAGAATTGTCAGAATGATTCCATTTTGAAAGGTTTTACTTTTCTGAATCAGGCCATAATTGATAATTAATGGTGCTTTGGCAAAAATGTTTTGTCTTGTTAAAATTCAGAAAGACTAATTGTGGATCTTGTTCTCCTTTCAGCAAAATGATGCTCCAACACCCCGGTCAGATGTCTGCTTCTGAAGTCAGTGCTTCTGCAATTGTTCCATGCTTGTCTTCTACAGTCTCACTGGGTTTTGAAGACTTTACAACTCTAACTCCTTTGGTGAAAGAAGAAATAAGGTTTGCCATCCAGAATAAGTGCCTGTCCCACAGGATGCCCTCCACGTTGGACACAGTAATGGTTTCTGATCGACCTGGTGAAATGTCTATATTGAAAGCAGAGGTACTCCACGTTGATTTGATTTTGCATTCCTGTTTAATAACGGCATTTAGGGAAAAGCAACCTGGTGGCCTTCAGATAATTTTGGATTGCAACTCCCATAAACTCCAGACTACATAGCCACATGACTAATGATCAGGGATTATAGAAGGTGTGGTGCAAAGTTTTCAATGCTGTGCTAGGACTCTGGGAGATAAGGGTTTGAATCCCTGCTCACCCATGGAAACAACTCTCTCAGTCTAAAAGGAAGACAATGGCAAACTTCCTCTAAATAAATCTTGCCAAAAAAACAGACACAAAAACCTATGATAGCATTGCCATAAGTTGGAGCTGACTTGAAGGTACATAACAACAACAAATAGGGGGAAAGTGTCAGAAAAACACACAATGACTATTTGATAAATGGTCCTATCACAAAATGTGTTAAGATATATTGCAGATAGATGTGCACTAGGATATTTTCCAGTTATGATCCACCATCTGAATCTATTTGAATGGAAGTGATTTTATGAAAGACTGTAACTACATTAATACAAATCTGTGCAATCATGTTACACACCAAAGGCAGTGCTCTTGGTTCAGTGGCCAAGCACATGGGATACATATAGAAATCTCCAGTTCAATACCTAGCCTCTTTAAGAGAGCTTAGGAAAATTGCCTTTTCAACAGTGGGTAGTTCAAAACAGTAACTTGCCCAAGCCCTGCTGGAAATACTGGATATAGAACTGGAAATTTTGCTCTACACTGAAGCTACTGTGCTGGCTAGGAGATTCAGGGAGTTATCATCCAAAAGACTAACTTTTCCAAACTCTACTCCAATTAAAAAAAAAGGCATCGGTTAGCAGGTGATGGAAAAGATCTCGGTTTAAGGCCTTGGTGTCTCTGTCTGTTAAGAACAGATAATACTGGGCCAGATGGATAATGGTCTGATATAATACAAAGGCGCTTCCTGTGTTCTTTCTTAATAATCCCAGTTATGTAGAGAAGAATGGGGGAGGGCATAGCATTTGGGTTGTTAGTGGTAAGGAAAAGGCACCCTATGCAGTCAGGCATTTAAAAAAAAATTGATTCCAAGCTGTAAAGCTGTGTGCTATCATTGAAAAGGAATTCTAGCAGTAAATTCTGGCACAAGTTAATCTCTGATTAGAGGGAGGAAATCTGGAAGCAAACACCTTATCTAGCAGAATTGCTAGACACATGCAAGGGCCCATCTACACGAGGGGAAAAAACCCAAAGTAGCTTGTAGTATTGGCATCTTGCAGCAGCAGCATGTCTAAATGCTTTTTCTGTTTTCGGAAGCACCCCCTAAACCTCGCATTCCTTATGGTGGCAGTGAGTGACTTGCTTGCGTTAGTTCTTCACCGCTGCCATTTTTTTTTTAAAGTCTTCCCAAGGTGCACTGGTGCGATAGAGTGATTTCCCAATTTTATAGGAAAGCAAAACAGAAAATATTCATCCTGTTTTATCACTTTAGTGAGTGACCACTAAGGTGAAAATCCAAGCTGGTGGTAACAGGCACTTGCCCTGCTAGCAAGCCCCACCCCTGCTCTCGCCCGGCCAATCACCTTTGTGCTTCCTTTTTGAATTTCCTGTCATTCAGTAGTCCAAACGAGTAGGAATGCACATCCCCCTCATGGTTTTTAAAAAAGTATGGGAAAATCTGCAAAGGCTTTTACCACATTGTTTTTGCCATTTTGGGCCCCCCTCTTTCTGAACAGTGTGGATGGGAGCTGGATCCCATTTAGCCAGGTAGGATTCCCAGCAGATTCCATGAGGGGTATTTTCACTATGTAGACAGGCCCCAAATGAGGGAATCCCTTTTGCTCCCTCTTCCCCAACTCAAATATATTTAAGTTTGATTAACACTGGGTTTGTCTGCACAAGGAAAAAAAAACCCTGCACTCCCCTTGAACCTGGTATAATCAATCCAGATGATGTACAGCTAGTTTGCAGTAAAATGGCTTTTTAAAGCCTTTTAATTTGACCTAAGAAAACCTGAAGGCTAATCCAGAGCTTCTAGGAAACTCTGGTGTGGCCTTGGTATTTTGGAAGTATGGATAGCTGGATCGGGTTGGATTTGGGGTGATCAAGTTGTCCATGTGGACAGATAGATGCCAGCAGGTGTCACCATTTTCTGTCCCTCTCATTGATCAGCACTGGAAAGATGTTGGAACCTCCTTGGGGCAGCTGCTGCCTCACTGGCCAAGCAACTCCCTGGCAGACCCTGGCTGGCAATGTCACTTCTGGTGAGGTCAGAACAGGGCTTCCAGCCATGTGATCAATGAGAAGGGGACAGAGCAACTTGGCTGGGAGCTCCTTGGCTGGCAAGGGAGCAGTAGCAGTGGCCCCAAAGAGAGGATACCACTGGTGCCAATGCATTGTTAGCTTGGTTGTCCATCTGGTCAGCCAGAAGGCGTTGTGAATCTGGGGTGGCTCCGAACCAGAATAGTCCGGATTCCATCTCGATATTTGCTCCCAGTGTAGATTCACTGTTGAGTTTTAGCACAAATTAGAAGAAGGCTGAATGCTCAAGGACTGTGAAAGCCAATGTGGTACAGAGTTTAGAGTGCTGGATTAGGATCTGTAAGAGTTCAGTTCAGGGCCCTCTCCACACTGAGTCACAAAACTCACTGGATGATCTCTAACCGTCACCTACCTTGCAGGGTTGTTGTGAGCAGAAAGTGGCGAGGCCAAGGAGAACCACATATGTTGCCATGAGCTCTTTGGAGTAAAGGCAGAATATGCATGTAATTAATAAAGTAATTCTAAAAAAGTAATTATTAATCTGTTAGCTACTGTTCCTCAGATTTGCAAAGAACTGTTTAAGTGTGATTTCCCAGAAACCTCCTAGCCAAGCATCTTCCAAAGGCAATCCTGCTTAGCTTTCTCAGGAATACCTAAGAATTTTATGATCTCTGATTTTCTCCATCCTTATGCTCCGACAATGCTCCTTTCATCAGGCCACCTATAATTGGAGAGATTATACACCATATGTGCAATCGTTTAGGTGGTCAGAGGAGGCTATTTCAGAGCATTCAGATATTATTCTTTTGAAAGAGATTTCTAGATTTGTCTGGCAGACAAAGAAATTCAGAATAAAATTTAAAACACTGCACAATGCTAAGGAAAGAAGTGGCTTGGGAGTCCCTAATGTCAAATTGTATTACGAGGCCAGTTGTTTTGTACTGTTGAAGGAATTGATATTGCTTAGAGATGATGTGAGACTCTTGGAATTTGTAGGCCATAATTTAAGATTTGATTGGCGTGGCTATCTTTGATATGATAAAGTCAAGGAACATGCTGAATTTAAAAATTGTTGTATTAAAGGCTCTGGTATAAGTACTGTAGAGACTTTTTCTTAAGATAGTATTAGCTACCTCACTGCAGGAAGCCTTTTTAAAAAAATAAAAAAAAATAAAAATTCAATATGGTTGTTCTATGATGATCTTTTATATTTTGAACAAGTCAGCTGGAAGTTTAAATCAGGAGAGATTATTCTTAAGGAAGGAAAAGATCTTAATTGGTTTTCTTATATGCATCCTGAGGCTAGATTTAATCAAGACAAGAGAAATGCAGCCATGGAGGTTAGAGAAAATGAATTTTATTTGGAGTTGTGTAATTTTAAAAGTGTATGAATGGATTTTGAAAGTAGAGACAGAAGATGAACCTGTAAAAGAACATATGATAAGGTGGGCCCAAAATGTTGGACATAATGTCTGTATAAATGTATGGGGGGAAATGAGGCTCAAATATATAAAATTTACTTTGTGCAATAATTTGAAACAAAACCTGTATAAGATGATGAATAGATGGCATCTAACCCCAAATATGTCACAGATCTGTGCAGAGCGCAGTCACTCCCTGTTCATCCGAACAGGGGATAAGCAACGAAAACGTGTGCTTTGTGAGCAAACAAATACTCCTTTGGTGCAAAAGTAAGTCCATGCCAAAATTCTTTTAGGCTTTTATTAATAACAATTAAATAAAAAAGAAAACAATAACAGAAAGCATTTAACCATGTTTTCTAGGTTCTCTCTAAGCAAGAGAGGTACACACAAGCTTGAAGCTCTTTTCTATCTCAGGAACAAAACAATATAACCCCTCCCAATTATATAGACCATAACACTTAGTCCTTGGGAGAACCGAAAGTAATCCAATCTTAAGTTTCGTTTCTCACATACAAGCCTAAAAAACAGAATAACAAAAACAGACAGATTTATTACCTTCTGATAACTAAAGATGGCGCCAGGCATGTCTGGCTAAAAAATTATTCAGGGAGGGGGAGACAAACTCCTGATCTCAAAAACTATTTTCCCTGACACCCCTCTAATTTTTCATCCAGACATCGACATATCATACCCAGTCTGTCACACAAAAAATCATGCTTAATATTTCCCAACGTTTTAGTAAATAAATCTGCTATATTTTCTTCACTGGGGCAATACACCAAATCAATTAAACCATTTTGAACAGCTTCCCTAACATTCTGAAATTTTACAGCCACATGTTTTGTTCTATTTTTAACACCTTGTGCTGTTGCCATCGCTATACATGCTTGAGAGTCTTCAAAAACTTTAACAGCTTCTGAAATTGGCATACCTAAATCACTAAAAATTTGTTTTAGATAAATCAGCTCATTTACCACGCTTGACAACGCGGCAAATTCTGCCTCTGCCGAGCTTAAAGCAATAGTGGATTGCTTTTTTGACCCCCAGTGTATGGCAGTGCCAGCATAAAAAATTATCATCCCTGAATCAGAATATCTATTTTGGATTTCGCTGGCAAAACTGGCATCGCAAAAAGCTTCCAACTCATGAGAACCTTGTGAACTTATTTTTACGCCATAATCCAAAGTTCCACGCAAATACCTTAATAAGCGTTTCAAACCTTGCCAATCATGTTGAGTTGGTTTTGACACTTTTCTAGACAAAACATTTACAGCATATTGTATATCTGGACGTGACCATCTTGCAATATACAATAAACTTCCAATTACAGAATGAAAAAGTTCAGGATGTTCAAATGGCCTAGAATCTGTGACATTTATGAAATCACAACACATAGGAGTTCGAGCAGGTTTACATTGAGACATGTTACAAAGATCCAAAACTCTTTCAATCTTTTGAACTTGACTCATTTTAAAATCACCATTTTCAAACCTTTGGAAATCTACTCCCAAATAGTTTCTAATTTGACCAAGGTCCTTCAATTTGAATTTTGAACCCAATTCCTGTTTAAATCTTTGCACCTGAACATCAGTTTGTGTAATCAGGCAGAAATCATCCACAAAAGCGACGACGATTTCATAATTCTGATTAACACCCCTTGTATACAAACATGGATCAGCAATGCTGTTCTGAAAACCAACATTTTTCAGCTGTTCATCCAAACAAAGGTACCAACATCGGCCACTTTGCTTGAGACCATACAAGGCTTTATTGAGGCAATAAACCTGGTCTGCTCCCCCACTGTGAAACCCAGGGGCTTGCTCCATATAGATGCACTCATCCAATGGAGCATTTAAATATGCAGTCTCTACATCAAAGTGATTGACTTTAAGTTGGTTTAAACTTGCAATAGATAAAGCAATCTTTACACTTTGTACTTTAACAGTGGGTGCAAAAACCTGATCATAATTTTGATACTGTATCTGTGAATACCCCTTTGCAACCAAACGTGCTTTGTATTTGACACCCCCATCCTGCAATTGCTTTCTCTTATATACCCAACGGCAACCCACAGCCTTTTCTCCCTGTGGCAATGCCACAATACGGAAAACATCATGGCCTTTGATGGACTCCATTTCATTTTCCATTGCCTCTTGCCACTTTTGTTGTTCTTCTTTTGGCAACTTTAAAACATCAGTATAATTATCAGGTTCAAAAGTCACCTGGCAAACTTTTACATTCTGTGCTGTGAATCTTAAAGGAGGCACTCCCTTTGTCTCTCTGTTAGAGCGACGGGGGACAACAGGCTGAGCCTGATCATTGTCAGAATCTGCATTTGAATCACTTTCCACATCAAAGGATTCATGCTTGGAACCCTCTCCTCTCAAGTCTGGGGAAATACCAGTGCCTGACTCAGCAGCCTGTTGCTGCTGCTGTTGTTCAGGTTGATTTTCACCAACAAATGAAGGCAAAACCACATCTAAATTAGCATGGACATGAGACCAGTTGGCCTGCTCCTCAAATTCAGCATTCCTGGAAATCAAAACTCTCCCATCCCCAAACGCGAACCGCCAGCCCTTTGATGATTGGTCGTACCCGACAAATCTGAGCCTCCTAGCCTTGGGTTCCCCCTTTTTTCTGTTTGCCTTAGGGATATTCACCCATGCATAGGACCCAAAGGTCCTAATGTGCCTCACAGATGGCTTTTTGCCATAAAACATGAAAAAGGGTGTATTTGAAACCACAGAACTGGGTACACGGTTACTTAAATAAGCAGCTGTCAACATAGCTTCTCCCCAGTACTTCTGCTCAATGTTTGCATCAAACATCAGGCTATCTTTAATTGTTTGCAAAACACCAATTTTTCTCTCAGAAATCCCATTCTCATTAGGACTATAAGGGGTTGTGAGTCTGTGAAAAATTCCTTTTTGTTTTAGCCAATTTTGGAACTCATTTGACATGAATTCCCCTCCCCTATCTGACTGGAGAGATGACACCTTCTGGGGAAAATGTCTCTCAACATAAGCCACCCAATTTTTAAAAGTCTGAAATGTCTCATCCTTACTCTTGAGTAAGAATAGGAAACAATAACGACTGAAATCATCGACCAAGACCAGGATGTACTTGGCTCCTCCCAGGGAAGGTGGATAGGGGCCAGACAGGTCCATATGAACCAATTCTAGAATTCTTTTTGACTTTCTCTCACTATGCTTGGGAAAAGGATGGACCTTGGATTTCGATTTTTTACAAATTTTACAATCCAGGTACTTCTGACAAGCCCTCAAACTTAACCCATCCACCATGTCAGGCATCTGCCTGAGGACCTTAAAACTAGCATGGCCAAATCTCCTATGCAACAGATGTACACAATTATCATGCAAAGGAGAGTTTGCCATTATAGTACTGGTTTGAGGCTCCTGTACACTATTATACATATAATACAGTTGGTCATGAAAAACCCCTTCAGCCATAACAGTACCATCCTTTAAAATATAACATTTGTTCCCTTTAAATTGTACTTCATAGCCCTCCTGTGTCAATTTAACAACAGAGAGTAAACACATTTTTAAATCAGGAACATATTGAACATTTTTTACATCCATGTTCAAACATTGTACAAAACATGTACCTTTACCCAAACATTTTGACTTGGATCCATCAGCCAAACTCACACTTGAGGGGCTAGTCTCTTTAAAGTCCTTAAAGAGTTCTTTATTATTGGAGATAAAAGCATTGCAGCCGCTATCCAAACACCATTGAGATAAATCTCTATTTTGCTCCTTCACAGCTTGCAAAACAACTGCAGAAACAGTCATACTAGATGAAGCAGGCTTTTTTTTGCTTTCTTTGCTCTTTTTTGCTTTGCACTGTTTTGCAAAATGTCCATCTTTGCCACAGTTCCAGCAAAGCTTAGATTTCACAGCAAAAGCGGGGACCATATCCTTACTGGAGTCTTTAGAGCCATCTACTGGATCATTTGTAGAATTGCGGGTCTTCGCCTGTACAGCCTTTTGAGCAGAACCTTTCCTCTCCAACCACTTAGCCTCTTCTTCCAACAAACGACCAGTAATAAAATTAATGGTCATATTTGCTGCTGCCATATTTTCGAAGGAGAATATTAAGGCATCGAATTTTTCTGGTAAACTTGATAAAATGATATGAACTTTTTCTTGTTCAGTAAAATGGACATTAATCTCCTGCAACTGATGGAAATATTGCCGGATAGTTGAAATGTGTGTGGCCACATCGCCATCTGGCTGCAGCTTTAGTCTATACAGCTTCCTTGTTAACATAAGCTGTGAACCAGTCCCAGCATGGACATAAACCTGCCGCAGTGCTTGCCAAATGTCCCTGGCCGTGGCACAGCCTCGCACATACATCAACTGACTGTCCTCAATTGCCAAAATGAGAGACGCTCTTGCGCGTTCCTCAGACTGCTGTTGCAATACAGAAGCGCCTTGGGCAGGGGGGGCTAAAATGGGAGCGTGTATCAATTGTTGATGCAAATAAGCCTCCATCTTCACAGCCCACAAATGATAATTCTTATCATTTAACTTTTGGAAGGGAAAAACTGCCATACTCTGAGCCATTGTCCATAAACTCTTTAGCCCCTCTCAACTGATTATCTGCTTCCCTCACACAGGGGTTGCTTACCAGCAGGGCGTTGTAAATGGTTCGGTCTCAGCAGTCCTCACAGCAGGCTTTCTCACCTTCCAGTCCCCTCCTTGCTGGGGTTGTAAGCTCTTGCCAGGCGTAAACAAAAGCAAGCTCCAACAGCTTCAAAGGAAAAAGACTTCACACCAAAGGGACAAGTTGCCCAACTTGCCGCTTGTTCAAAGCCCCTCTCAGCTCAGGCTTAAACAATTTGCAGCATAAGAGCTTCACGGCTCATAAACTCTTGAGCCAGCAATCCTGGGCCCATAACCTGTCACAGATCTGTGCAGAGCGCAGTCACTCCCTGTTCATCCGAACAGGGGATAAGCAACGAAAACGTGTGCTTTGTGAGCAAACAAATACTCCTTTGGTGCAAAAGTAAGTCCATGCCAAAATTCTTTTAGGCTTTTATTAATAACAATTAAATAAAAAGGAAAACAATAACAGAAAGCATTTAACCATGTTTTCTAGGTTCTCTCTAAGCAAGAGAGGTACACACAAGCTTGAAGCTCTTTTCTATCTCAGGAACAAAACAATATAACCCCTCCCAATTATATAGACCATAACACTTAGTCCTTGGGAGAACCGAAAGTAATCCAATCTTAAGTTTCGTTTCTCTCATACAAGCCTAAAAAACAGAATAACAAAAACAGACAGATTTATTACCTTCTGATAACTAAAGATGGCGCCAGGCATGTCTGGCTAAAAAATTATTCAGGGAGGGGGAGACAAACTCCTGATCTCAAAAACTATTTTCCCTGACAAAATAAGCTGTCAAAAATGTCCAAGACTGTTTCAAATTGATGTTGGGGATGTCAAAATAAGGGCGCCTTTTTTTATATATATGGAGACTTGTAAGAAGGCGAAAAGTTACTGGTCTAAGATGTATATGTTTATTTTTAAAAAATTAAAGATAAATTTTGTAACATTACCAGAATTTTTTTTGTTGGGCATTATGGATAAAGAACTGGACAGTCAATATGCATTACAGTACTTCTTTGGTATGCCGGCTGCCAGAACTTACCTGGCCGGCCGTGTTTGCGGCCGGTGTCTCCCCCGCCCCGGAGCTCCGCATGGCGGCATGGGCGCCACCATGTTGGCCCTCCTCTTCCCAGCCTGCTTCTGCAGGCAGGGAAGAGGATAGCAGGCTAACCAATCAGGTAGGGGTTGCCCCCACCTGATTGGCTGGAATTGCCTCTCTGGGGCCAATCAGGGCCTGCGCTCAGCATGGCCACTGATTGGCCGGGAGGTGGGGCTAGTCCCCTTTTTGGTCCGCCGGCCGGGTATTTATTCCCGGCCGGCTCCCAGCTCCGTCAGTTGGCTCTTGCGAGCCAACTTCTTTGGTATTTGACAATAGCGGCATGAATATTGTTTGCTCAAACTTGAAAATGGATTGAAGCACTGATGAGGGAAGGATGGGTTGTTAAGGTTGTTGAGTTAGCCCAATTGCCAAATTAACGTGGGTTCTAAAGGCTAAGCCAATTATAGACTTTTTTTGAAAGTTTGGAAACCATTTATAGATTTTTGAGCAATAAGAAATCTAATGATGTAATAATTTGTGGTTATGGCTATTACTAATTTTAGCAGGCTTATTTAGTTGGATTTGCAACAGCAGAATAATCTTTTTTTCTTTCCCCTTTCATTACAGTCAGGATTGGGGGGGTGGGATCAGAGCCCTACTGTGTTTTAGCTGTATGCCTTTTCCCCTCTCTTTTTCTTCTTTCTGTTTCTTTATTTTTGATTGCATATTACTTTGATTATAAATTAGATTGATTGTATCAAAATTAATTAAAAATTCAAAACAAAATTTATTTATTTATTTAATATCCCACCTTTCTCCCAAATTTGACTGTTTTGAACTGTAACTCCCAGAATCCATAATCATTTGGGGATTCTGGGAGTTGTAATTCAAAAAGTATTTTTTTTCTCATGCTCTCAGCTGCCTTGTACCATGTCAGACTATTAATCTACTTAGAGCAGTGTTGCCTACCAAGTTACTCTTACGTTCTTTTACCTCCAAATGCATTTCTATGTAGAAATAAACTGCACTGATAGCAATCCTCTTTACTCCCAAAGAAGTATGGTGGGAGTAATATACTGGAAGGAAATCCTACTGATTTCAATGGTATTTATAACCCGAAGAAGTGACCTAAGAGTGCACTCCTTTAGAAGTTGAGTTGGAGTAAGTCTGATTGCATGGAACTTACTTTTAGTTTAATGGATATTGGATTGTACCTAATGTGGCAGCCTCAGTGGACCAGATATCAGTCATGTAGCATCATGCCAAGAATAGTAGATTTGTTTTGTTGATTGTTGATAAATCTAGACTATCATTAGTGCTTGCATTTGTAGGTGACAGAGGTGAAGTCTGTGTCTTTTGGTAATGACCTGTAATTTCTTTTGGGTTTTTCTAGTGTGCACCTGAAGAAGATGAAAGGAAAAGACGAAGGAGGGAAAGAAACAAGATTGCAGCAGCCAAGTGTCGAAACAAAAAGAAGGAAAAAACTGAATGTCTCCAGAAAGTAAGTTCATGACCCCTTTTAATAGCTGTCTGGCCAAGGAAGACAAAATAATAGATCAGGTGTGTGAAACCGCTGCGTGTGTCTCAGCAAACCTCTTAAGAGACCCCTGAAACTCTTGGCAACTGCTAATTAATTTTCTTGGGCAAAAAATTACCTGAAAATTCCCCAGACTGCTGCAAAACAGCTAAAAAATCTCACAGTTTGGGCTGATTTGCACCTCACAACCATGAAGAAAACCTCAATACCCCCCTGCAAAGTAACAGCTGATTTTCAGCCAAAATCAAACCCAGAATGCATCTGGAATGTTCTGTTGTGGCCCAATGTGAGGTGGGTACAGTAGCTTATCCCTCTAGCACAGAAGTGGGCAACTGTGGAAAGGTATCGTGGCACATTGATTCCCAGAAGACCTTGGAGGACACTCCCACTGCACCCACAAAAAAATCTATTTTTTTGTCCCCAAAGGACAAGAGAGGAGGGTATCTGCCCCATGTTTGGGGTCCAAGAGCAGCCTTGTTTTAACAACAGGAAATAGTGTAAGTCACTTCCTGATTCAAAAAAGGCTTCTCTTGGGCCTAAACTGGCCCAGAGTAAGCCCACATTATAGTGGAAAAGTCCCTTCCCCCTTAGAAGACCTTTTGGGGCAAAAAAAACTTCTTTCGAAGATATTTTGTTTGAACTGTAGGGGGCCCAGGGGCCCTCCAAACATGGTGGAAATGCCCTCCACACCCCTTAGAAGGCTTTGGGGGAAATCTGGGAGCCATTCTTTTTACTCCCTGGAGGCCCACCCCCTACTCTTAACAGGTCATTCTGTTAAAACTGCTTTGAGAAAACGATTCTAATTTTTTTCTGAAGTGTACTATTGAGGAGCCACCAAGGGAGAAAGTGAATTCTTTCCTTCACAACAACCATAAACAGTGTTATGTTGGCATATTTCACTAATAGGATGCTGACCAGAGTTGTACACAGAATCACTGTCATGATTGCTTAACCTTGATCAAAATTATTAGCTGGATTTTCACAATCCATTTTCTGAGAAACAGGGATGTGAATTTTCCCCAAGCAAAATATTAAGATTCAGGTTTAAAAATTAGATCACTTTTATTATCATTTGAGCATTTTTTAAATTATTTGACATAAAATGTTTCACATGCTTTTTAAAAAAACAATTTGAGATATGCTACATACACACTTGAAAGTAAATCTATTTTATATGTTAAGTGAACATTGGGAACACTATGCAATGTCAGCCTTGAATCCCATTTTGGGAGAACAGCAGATTATAAATCCATTAAAAAAAAATAAAAAATAACAAGCATGAATTTACTTACAAAAAAGGAACAAGGTAAAGCGTTATCAAATCAACCCCCCCACCCACCCACCCAAGAGGTGTTGAATTAAATGCTGGCTACACACTCACTGTCTTGTCTAAAAGTCCCACTTTTGTATTTACTTTCTTCTTCTGTGACTAGGAATCAGAAAAACTGGAAACCATCAATGCAGAACTGAAGGCTCAGATTGAGGAGCTGAAGAATGAGAAGCAGCACTTGATCTACATGCTGAATCTCCACAGGCCCACATGTATTGTCAGGGCTCAGAATGGGAGGACGCCAGAGGATGAGAGAAACCTCTTCATTCAGCAGATCAAAGAAGGAACTTTGCAAGGCTAAGCAGCTATGACCAGAAAAAGCTAGGTGCCCTTAGGGCAGGCCAATAAGATCAACAAAACCAAAAAACCCAACACAGCAGCCTAGGCCAAAAGCCATAGAGAAGCTATCTTGGTATTTATGGCCTCCTGTTAGTCGAGAAAAGGCCAAGGAGGCACATGTTGCTAAGAAGAAATGACTGTGTTAGCTTTGCTGCAGTTCTCCCTGTTGAAAGGACTCAACTGGGTGGAAGAGAGTCCGCTGCCTTTGCTTCAGGTTTAAGTATCTGCCATAGTTGCTATTACTAGAAGCCATATTCGCAACAACAGCTACAGACTTGTTAAACTCTTGCTGGCATGCGGTACTTGCACTTGAGTTATTTCTGGTAGAACACTAGGACTCAAAAGTGAGGCACACAGTTGGTGGACAACCAGGGCAAATGGGCCCTACTCCAGTTGGGTAGGAAGCGTAGACCCAGAGGGGTCATTTGTGTTTGCTCACTTCATTTTGTACTTTAAAAAAAAAGAAGTTTGCAACTTCCAGAATGCTGCTTTCAGTCCCGAAAGGCATTGCAATATAATGGGGAAATTACAGTGTTTCTACAGCTTAGTGCAATGTTTTAAACTGAGTGTTGTACTCTATTTCTTTTTGTTGCTGATATTCACAGAAGCCCTGTGTGGGTTTTTTGATGACTCACTGTAGAGGCAAATTGTGGGATGATACAGCAGGCATCGGTTTCTTGCAGACGTGTTCATTGAATGAAGTCTGAATTCACTGAGCTGGAACATTACTCCTTTCCTTTGCCTTCTTTTAAAAAGTAGGGGGGAATTCCCCTTTGAGAATGCAATTCATGACTCATAGATACAGTATTCAAAAGAAGCTTAACAGTATAACAAAAAACAGAATGCTAAATATAGACTAGAATATCAAGGCTGTCTTTGATTTGTGGTTTGCCATATTCTAAATCCTTAACTTGCAAATCTTTTTCTTGGCACCTTTTTCCAGGCAAGAAACTGTGATGGCCACAAATTTGCCTGTTAAATCAGTATGTATGTATTGGAATATGTACTTATATGCCAAATGAGTCAGTCACTAACTTTATGACTATGCTAAGACAAACAAAGACAAAGTAGCCAAAATGGGCTGTCAGTTCTAGGGCTAGAAGGGTCACATCATTGTGGAGAAAGTCTTTTGGGTGTAGTGGATGAAGTGTTAAAGTATGACAGGGAAGACCTAACTTCAAATCTACATTAACCCCTGACATGTTACTCCCAACAGATCTTTGGTTGGTCCCTCTGTCTTCAGTCCATGTTATTCTACATTAATAGTAGAACTTGTACCTGCTTAAAGATACAAGAGTTTCATTCAAAGCTAGTACTGTATTGGCATTTCTTACACTTAAATTATGATTGTCCCCCACCCCCAAGAATAGGAATGATTGCATTTTGCTAAACTAGCAATGCTCATCTTCACACTAAAATTCCCTTAAAGTGCTGTTCATTCAGTTGGCTCATAAAATCATGATGGTGAAAGGCATTGCTACAGAGAAATTGTGTCACTCCCTTTTCCAAATCCCTGTGCCTAAACTATCTTGGAAAAGTACATCCATCAGTCTGCAAACAGTCCAACAAGAGAATTGGCCCTGTTGCATACATTTACCTCTGAACCTGTTAATTTATACATATCCTGTTTTCTTTACACTACTAATATGGCATAGGTGTTTGGGGGGAGGGGCGCAAAACTCTTACATGTGATTTGCCAAACTGGATCCAAAGACTGGGACCTAGAGCAAAATAACAGAAACAAAATTCTCTGACTTTCTACATGCGTGGAGTTGACTTGTGTTTTTACAAGCAGTTCATGGGCTTAGCTAAACGAGTCTATGTGTAGGATTCCTTGTTATTGCTTTACTAGATTGAGTTCCTATTAGTATCTTTCATGGGAAAGCTTTCAGAGTGCTCTTATCTGTTCCTTACAAATGGATGGTACCAGTAGTTGCAATCCAATTTAATCCTTATAGTAGACATTTAGTAACTCTCTGGTCAGTTGTTTCTTTGACCAGCTCCTTGTGATTGCTTCTGATATTTCTGTGAAATTCTGGGATTGCATAGTCATGACAAGTTTTAGGAGAAGAAAAGAATGGCCAAAGAGTGGTCCAGGTCCTGGAATACCACAAAGCTGGTTTTTATGGCATTAACAGCATTGCTCATCTGGTCTGGGAATCATATTGGTTGCTGCATTTCAGGGACTCAGGTAGCAAATGTTTCCAGCCTTGCTGTTTTATGTTTTTGTTCTAAGTTAAGAAACTACAGTTGTCCCTTCACATTCGCTGGGGTTTGGTTCCAGGACCCCCCGTGAATACCCAAATCTGTGAATACTCAAGTCCCATTATATGCAATGGCATAGCAAAATAGTGTCCCTTAGATAAGATGGCAAAATCAAGGTTTGCTTTTTAGAATATTATTTTTTAAAGAATATTTTCAAGCCATGAATACTTAAATTGATGAATGCCAAACCCGTGAATATGGAGGGACAACTGTATTACTATAGTTGCATCTGGGACTTTCTGTGTTCAAAGCATATGCTCTGAATTATGGTCCTTCCTAGAGCATGGAAAAATTCCTTTTTGGACTACCAAAAAATCCCAGCCAGGATGGCTGCACACCATGCTGGCTAGGGAAGCCTGGGAGCTATAGAAAAAACTAATAATTTTTCCAAGCTCTTCTCCTTCCTCTGTTCCTGATACCAGTCTCTCCTAAGTTGGTGCTCTACAGAAGTGTTAAGTGACCACTGCCATCAACCTAGCTAGCCAGCATAGAAGACAGCAGGTTATACAAGGCTGCCCTGTAGATTTTTTTTGCATAGATTATCCTTCTTTTGATTTGGTATCAAGAGCACTGCATAGTACTGTGTGGGATAAAACTCTCATCACCAAGGCCTCTTGAATCTGAGTGATGATTTGGTATCCTGAATGTACTGACATGTTATTAATTCCAAAAATGCAAATCAGGGTGGTTTTTTTTAAGCGGGTGGAGTAATTCAAGATATTACACCCCTTCTTGCTCAGCAGGGCTATTGGGTGCTTCCCACATTTCAGACAGAATGAAGCCATTACTTTTAATATGTCACAAGTATTCCTAAACAGTTCAAATGTTAAAGAGAGCAAAGGACATAAAATTGAAACATGCAACTGCTTTGCTAAGGTTGATGTTCAATATTATGTTCATAAAGGGCAATGCTTAAGTCTGAATGTCCACTGATTGAAAAGAGAAGAAACAATCTTCAGTTTGTGTCCAACAATATAAAAAGACACCTTTCCTTGAAAAGGGGGTTAGTCAGAATCTGACATAGTCCAACATTATTGAATTTTGAAGAACTTAAATTTTGGATTTCACATGTTGGAGGCTTTAAAAAAATGGTTTTCCTTTAAAAACCTGTTTTCAAACTCTGGTTGTGTGATAATGATAATGACAGGCATCTTCTGAAAAAAAAAAAAAAGCCCTGTCTAAAATGAACTCCATCAAGAATTCAAATACTGAATTTTGAAACTGATGGTAGAAACCTTAGAATGTTAATTTTTATACATCAGATTCCTGTATGCAACACTGAGAATAAGACAACTGTCCCTGCTTTTTGCCTAGGTCTTTTCTGTTTTGTTATGAAGTATTTTTTAAAAAATTATTTTTAAGCCTATGTGGTCTATCTGTTTAAAGTCACTGGCACAATCAGTGGAGTGGGCAAAGGAATATGCAGAAAACCATGGTTGTTCCAAGTATTTTGCAGTGTTAAACCAAAATCCAGCCACACACATATACACATGATACCTCAGAAGAGTAGCAACTGAAATTTGGACTCTTAGTTCTGACTAGTACACTTGAGCCTGCTGCCTTTTTATCTTGCTTTGATTTTTACATTCTGCAACAGAACTATTTAATATGCTTTCAGTTAACTTGGATATATTACAATGTTCAATGCTGTGTTTCAAATGTAAACTTCATGTAACAAAAAAGGAAGGAAATGGGCCAAATTCTGTCTTGCTAGAGAGTGACTTTTCTTCCTGCAAAGTAAATACACTTTGCTGTTGGGGAGCTTCTCCTCATGTCGTGTTAAAATTACACTTTGATGGCCTTTACATTGACTGTGCAATGAATGGTGGAGGGATAACTTGCCATATAATTATGGTATTTGTGATTTGCTAAACAGAAATAATTGTAAATGGGTTTCTGTAATGATGCTGCCAGTTATGGTGACTACTGTGGTTGCATCCAAAGAACTATGAGTGGAAGGCAAGTAACAGCTAACTAGATCAGTTCTGTCATCAGGTCTCCTACTTTGCAGAGGTGAGTCCTCTGTTTGAAGGCTTGTCCAGTCCAAGTGTGAAAGATGAAGAATCCTAAGAACAGGGAGCAGGGTTCTTAAAGATGCCCATGAATGGGCAACACCCAGACAGCAGTGTGAGCAAGGGAAATGGGTCACCTGATCCAACTTTTGCCCACTCAAGTGAGATGTATTGCTTTTCTATTCCAAGATAGTTATTATTTACAAATTTGCATAATTGTCAATAAGTTAGCATAAGTAAATGTTACGTTAATCAGTCCCTTCTTTTGTCCTGTTATTGTTTTGCATTATGACTGGTGCATCCTCACTCCAGCTATTGCCATGTTCATGTTTGTGTAAGGCCTCCTATGAATGTAAGAGCATCTTTGGATTGACTTTCCTTTAGCTGATGGGATATGCTAGTGAGCTAGGAAGGGCTTCTTTGGATCCAACCACTAGGATGGTGTCGTAAGGGTGATCAGTACTAGCCACAGATGATACCTACATGTGACCTCTGCTGTCAAAGTCTCCCACTCTGTCCATGTGTATTTCATGTGTCCAAAAGCAACCTTACCTGCAATAAAGATAAAAAAAATGGGCTCTGAGTGATACTGTTATATGTATGAGATTATCATACAGACAGTCCTTGTTTAATGTCATAGCAGAATTAATGTTTCTACTTGAGAGATGGTTTTTACAAAAAATATTACTGTTTATGTTTTTGTTTTTTTTAAAGTGACGCGGGCGTCATAGGCTGGTATGGCTGCTGCTGCTTTGAGTTAAAGCACACATGCTGTTAATAGCATGCCAAATGTTTACTATGGCACCGCTACTTTTGTCAAAGTTAATCTTTGTCTAGCCATGCCTGCTGCTTCCTCTGTGTGTGCGCATGTGTCTTGAATGAGAGTGTGTGTGCACAGGTACCGCAAGGTGGTACGAGAGTATATATATTTGGATTGCCTGACAGCAGCAATTGCAAAGAGAAACTAGACATTAAGACGTTCCAGTTTTTGCTGAAGTCTAGAGCAGTAGTCCTCAAATTTGGGTCCCTAGGTGGTTTTGGACTACAACTCCCATCCCTCTCAGCTAGTGAAGCAAGTGGCTGTGGATGACAGGAGCTGCAGTCCAGCCAGAGGACCCTTGGGTTCTGATAGACTCTGTGGCAAAGAGAATCCCAAAGGACAGATGTTTGCCTGTCTGTATGGAAAGCAGGTGTTACAGTAGTAGAATCCCTCCTGTTGCATAGGACACCGAAGGCCTTTCCAAGGCTGGGTATCAGCTTTGAAGCTCTTGGGAAGATCTATTGACTAGGCAAACTGGATGGATTGGTGTATCTGGTTTTATTTTGAATGTTTAATAATGCAGTTGGAGCAATTTGTTTTCTATCTTTAAGTTTTATGTTTTGATACTTTAATAATAAAAAAAGACTAATACCTGTTTTCTCCTGTGTGACTTAATTGACCTTGTCTGGAAAACTGATACTCACTCAAAACCCCTAGATAATTTTTTAAAAACTATCTTAACTATAGTAGAATGTCTATTATCCACATTCACTGCATGGCCTTGTCCTGCCCCTACCCCATGCCAATATTAATGCCAACATCATGTCATCATTTCCTGTGCTGTGCTACAAGCATCATCCTTAGTGTTGCCAGGTTTTCAAAACAGCAATAAGAGACAGTTGATATTCATGACATGTAGGGTTGATAATCAGGAAGTAGCTTTTAACAAGTCTGTGTTCTACTTAAATACCAAATGAAAATGTTGATTCCAGTAACTTTGTTGTTGTTGTGTGCCTTTAAGTTGTCTCCAGCTTAGGGAGCCTTGGTGGTGCAGTGGTTAAATGCCAGTACTGCAAGTCACCACATTGCAAGTTTGATCCCAAGGGCTCCAAGGTTCACTCAGCCTTCCATCCTTCCTTTCCTGGGTCAGTACCCAGCTTGTGGGGGCAATTAGCTAACACACATTGGAAACTGCTTAATGCAGTGTAGATGTGTAAATTGCTATTGCTTAAAAACAATTTGTAAGCCGCCCTCATAGCCTTTGTGGTTGAAGAGCGGGGTATAAATAACTAATAAAAAAAATATTGGTGGCCAGAAGCCTAAGGTAACCCTATCACAGGGTTTTCTGATGCCGAGCATGTGTGATAGGTCACCCAGTGGGTTTTCATGGCTGAGTGGGGATTCAAACCCTCTTCTCCAGAGCTGTAGTCAAACACTCAAACCACTATGCCACGCTGGTTACCACTCCAGTAACTTAGCCTTATATAAATTAAATCACACACACACTTCTGGGTCCCAACCAAAAATATAGAAATTTGGGGGGGCATCTTGTTCAGTCTACAGTATATAAAAAGAAAAGCTTTATACTGTTTAAATAGGGGACATATCTTATAAGAAACACTTGCCTGCCTAATAAGGGACTAATTAGGTCCTTTCTGGTCCTCAAATAAGGGACCGCCCATAAAATAAGCTACACCTAGCAACTCTAATTATCTTTTACCTGATCTGCTTTTCCTTCATCAGTGATGTTGCTGAAAGGTGTGCCTTACAACTAGAAAAAAAAATTCATTTGTCTATCCCAAGTATATTTTTTAATATGGCTGTATGTATAAGCTCCTTAGCTGACATTAATGGACATGATTCCTCCTAGGATCAGTAGAAATTTTTATAAAACTGAGTAATCTAGGCCAGCTGTCTATAATCTAATGACCTTCAGTTGTGTTGGACTGTAACTCCCCTCACTCCCAGCTGACATACTATACGTGTATTGCCATTACAGTAGGACCCCCATATCTGCGGAACCAATATCCGTGGTTTCAGTTATCCGTGGGACACAAAACAGAACACATACCATAAAGTCTTCCTAGAAAATGCCCAGAAATAACAGTATCAGCAATAAAATGTAATTCTCAACACAGTGTTTTTGAGATTACAAACTCCCATCGGCACCACCCAGCATAGTCAATTGTTGGGGATAATGAAAGCTGTATTCTACCAGCACATGGAAGGAACCATGCTGAGGGAGGATGGCTTACTCTATAACAAAAAGTCGTCCCCCCCCCCAAGAAGGGAATTCTACAGCAAGGGGGCCAAGACCCTTTCACCTGTTCCATACATCAAAGTTCAAGTAGCAACAGAGTGGGAGGAAGAAGAACTAGAACTGATCATAAATTGAATATGATGCAGCTGTGTGATGCTGCAGCAAAGACAGCAAGAGATATTTTAGCCTTCACTAGTTGGATCATAATTTACAAGCCAAGTAAACTAATAGTCCCACTATCTTCTGTGCTAGTCAGGTCTTACCTGGAGTACTGCATTCAGTTCTGGGCCCCTCGTTTTTAAAAGCATATAGACAAGTTGGAGCAGGTTCAGAGAAGGGCAACAAGGATAAGAAGTAAGGAGAACAACGTATATGAGGAAAGGTTGAGGGAGTTGGTCACATTCAGCCTGGTAAAGAGAAGACTGAGGGTGTCATGATTGCACTCCTTAAATATCTAAAGTTCTGTCACAGAGAGGATGGTGCAGGTTTGTTCTCTGCTGCCCCAGAGGATAGGACCAGGTCTAATGGTTTTAAGTTACAGGAGTGTAGATTTTGATTGAACATTAGAAGGAACTTCTTGATGGTAAGACAGGTTCAATAGTGGAAACAAGACAGGTGGTGAGGTCTCTTTCTCTGGATGTAGAATTATGTGTCACAGCCACTGATGTAGGATCTCAGTCTACTGTATATTTCGACACCCTACTTTCATACACAGGGACTGCTGGCAGGGAACTACACAACATGAGAGCATAGAAATATGAAGTAGGTTTTATCATACGTTACAGAGGAAGAATTGACATGGAGAAGTCATTTGTGCAGCAGAGTCTTGTAATACCTACTTCTGGCATAACCAAAGAACTGAACGGAGAAACAGATCTGGCTTAGCATTTGTACTGATATTAACAGCTAATGCTATTGCGTCAGCTATGTACTGTATTTGCTGCTCCCCCCCCCACTGAAGTACAGGTTCTTTTAGTACTTGTCGAGAAGTTTTGTTCCTGTTACTTCAAACTGCCACCTCCTCTCCCATACATCCCACCCTGAGCTTGTCTACACCAGTGGTTCTTAACCTATGGTCCAGGGACCCTCAGGAGATCACAATGTCTTCACAGGGTCTGCGAAGGCTTGAAGGCTGCTTGGCCCACTTCCTTCCTGCAGTGGAGTGGCCACATGCCAGGAACCAAGGCAAGGGGTGGCTGGCTGGCTTGGCCTGTGCATTGCCATTCAATCCGTTCCAGCCACAAACATCCAGGAAGAAGCAGGAGAAAAGTCTCCCCCCCCCAGTGCCTCTGAGGGAAGGTTTAATGGATGGTGTAATATTATTATTATCATTATAATTATTATTATTATTTTACATTTCAATAAAAAGGAGATATAATGACTTATTCAGAGTATTCAAAACAATGCAATACAATAAATTATTCATCATCATCATCATCATCATCATCTTGGGGGATCACGGCAACAAAAGATACTTAAAGAGGGTCCCTGGTAAAGAAAGGTTAAGAAAGGTTAAGAGCCACTAATCTACACTATGAAAAAAAACCCAGCCTCACCTTGCAGTCCCCCGACCACCACCGTTAATGCCAAATATACAGGACACATTGGGTGACTTCAGCCTAACCGGTCACACACTTCCCCTGACTGCTGTACTATTTTCCCCCTTCCCAGCATGCATGCATCGAACCTATCAACCAACAGGCTTATTTTTTGCCTTTCATTCTATTTGAACCACTCTGAATGGATGCCTCCCCCATTCAATCCCCTTCCCTTCCTTTTTGGCCCAGTTGGGGAGGGAGGGAACTTCCAATGTACACATGCATACAAACATAGAAAACTCACACCAAACAAGTCTTGAAGAGAAACGACAACGGAGAAAGAATCACAACCCGGAAACATCACCCAAGGAGACCTTCTGCTGTGCTTTCTGCAACCGGACATGTTTATTTCGGACTGGCCTTTTTAGTCATCAGTGTGCTTGCAGAAAGCGCGGGATGAGTCCTTCCTGAATCTTCGTTTGCAAAGAAAAGCCACACACACAGAGAGATTTTATTTATATTTATTTTATTTATAGTAACATGTTCAGCCATGAGATCAATGATGAGGGGGTAGATTGGGCCATGGGTTGCTAAGTTTTTTAAATTCAGTGCTGGGCACAACCAAACCAGCCAAGCCGACCCGCCTCCCCATCAGCATTGTGGAGCCTTTTGGGCACAGGTACTGCCAAGCTAAGTCAATCCCCACCCCCAGCCCTGACAGGCCCCCACCTTTTTAATAACTCATCAATGGGCCACCCCGTTGGTCTGTCACAAGGGTCTTTTAATGCTGTACCTTTATCTTATGTTTTACACTGTATTTTAAACTCCTGATTTTCTCCCGATATGGGACAAACAAATTTAAAACAAATTTAAATTTAAAACAAATGTGACAAATGACAAAGTTGGTGGTATAAGCTTAAAACAAATGTAATAAAAACAGTGTATAAAAATTAAAGACAATCATATTAAAATTTTTAATTTTTGTACTATGTACTTTTTTACACTGTATTTTATATTAATCTATTATTTTAACCCTCCTTGGGTCCCATATTGGGAGAAAGCAGGATAATAAATAAATAAATAATTAGGCTAGCATAGTTGTAGTAAAAAAAAACTGTCTGGGAAATCATCAATACAGAGCCAATTACCTACAGCATTTCATGAGCCTCATACTGTGAAGACCCACCTAGACAAATGCAAATAAGAAAATCACAAATCAGAGATTCTAATTTAAAAGAGAGCCTTTTGCTGTTTCTATGGCTGAAATATATATATATATATATATATATATATATATATATAGGAGTTGGAGTACCCTTATCAACATGTTGCAAGTCATTCAGTGATCTACCCACCCTGTTGAGATGTGTCTACTCCAATATTAATTCCACTGAACTCAGCAGATTGAATCTGAATAGGCACAAATGTTATTTATCATCATATAGCATGCATGACTATGGACCTGATCCATGGAATTAGGCATGTGCAACTGGTCTCACAGACAGAGACTTTCCTTACCCCGTTTCCCATGGATCCCTTCTACACACTCCCAAAATGATTTGCAGAGGACTGGAGGACCCTGCTGAACATGATGGTCCAAAGTGGGGGAGGGCCTACCCCCAAAATCAGATGGAAGCATCATCTGTGGGCAAAGCCATTTCACCAGCAGAAGGCAGGTCCTAAATCAAACATTCTGGGTATAACACAGAGGTACAATTCTAGGATCACAGAGTTGAACGGTATGGAAAGCATGCCTTATGAGGAAAGACTTAGGGAGCTGGGTATGTTTAGCCTGGAAAAAAAGACGATTAAGGGGCAATATGATAGCCCTGTTTAAGTATTTGAAGGAGTGTCACATTGAGGATGGAGCAAGCTTGTTTTCTGCTGCTCCAGAGACTAGAACACGGAACAATGGATGCAAGCTCCAGGAACAGAGATTCCACCTCAGCATTAGGAGGAACTTTCTGACAGTAAGAGCTGTTCGGCAATGGAACACACTCCCTCGGAGCGTGGTGGGGTCTCCTTCCTTGGAGGTCTTTAAACAGAGGCTGGATGGCCATCTGTCAGGGATGCTTTGATTGTGTATTCCTGCATGGCAGGGGGTTAGGCTGGATGGCCCTCGTGGTCCCTTCCAGCTCTACAATTCTATGATTCTATGGATTTCAAGGGCCATCTAGTCCAATCCCCTGTCATGCAGCTGGGCAAGTTCTGGCCCTGGGGCTTAACCCAGCCCTTCTGTAATCTTGATCTGGCCGTCTGGACTTCCCCAGCCAGTCATGCCCCTTCTGTCATTTTACCACCATCTGGTGTTTTCCCAGCTTTTATATGTTTCCCCCCCATTCTAAAAGGTTGAAATGCCTATCCTCAAGGTTAGTTACTGGCAAAGGTTTACGATAAAAAATATGCTGGTGTTTTTTGGTCCCACACTTTTATTTTATTTATATTTATTTATTCTGGCCAAGAACTGGACATGGAGCTACAATGTTGTGGCTATGCTTCATCTCCTAATGTGACCCTCAAAACACATCTTAAAATCCAGGCAACTGTACCAAGGGATGGTTTCTATGGTACAGGCAAGCAGGGTGATGTAGGATGGTGTGTCCAGCTCCCTCTCGCCAGCTAATTGCAGTGCAATGAGGAGTTGCAACAGGGCCCTGCAAGGGTGACTGCTTCTGCTTATCACACCACACTTTGCTTGTGTGGGCTGGATGTGTCATCCTCCAGCGCCTCACTCACCAGTGCTGCAGAACTACCTCCCTCAGTATGGCTCCCTGGCTTTTAAAGTGGATTTGGGGGCATTTGCAGAACATACAATTAAGTGTTTCTTATTGGAAATTAATCTTGACAGCATTGACTCTTAGGACATTTTCAGACAGCGCTAAACAGAGCTTATTGCGGGATGAGCTCCCAGGAGAGGAACGGTGCTCTTGCGCAGCGGGGGGTCATTTTCAGATGCCGCCATCCCTCTTCCAAGATCATCAGTGTCACTTCCATTAAGCTTTGGAAGTGGCCGCGCCATATTTTAAGCATGGGCAACTTCCGTGCTTAAAATATGGCGCGGCCGCTTCCAAAGCTTAATGGAAGTGACACTGATGATCTCGGAAGAGGGATGGCGTCGTTGAAAATAACCCCTCCCCTGGGCAAGAGCGCCGTTCCTCTCCCAGGAGCTCATCCCGCGATAAACTCCATTTAGCGCTGTCTGAAAATGTCCTTACTCTCAGGCTTCAAGCAATCACACAAGGCTATCGAAGAAAGCAGGAAGAATTTGAATAGAGGAATAGAGTAAGGGAATTGTGGGTTATACTATACTGATCCTGGAGAGCTGAGACTGTGCAGTAATCTGGAGAGAAGAGGTCTGGAAGGCAGAATTGTAACACAGACTGACCTGGAGTCAGTGAGAAGAGGGTCTGTGCACATAGCTAAACAGACTGTGGTGGAGATGAGAAGAAGGGGATATGTGAGCGCTTTTGTGGAGTTTTAGGGTGATATTTGATAATTCTCCTGAAGGGATGAGATTTAGGAGAGTTTTCAAACAGGAACAAAAAAATTGTCCCTGTCTCGCAATCTCTCCTGCCCCTCTCCCGTCCCTGTAACACCAGAAAATAAAAAGTTTTCAAACCTACTTTAATCATGGCTCCTTGCCTCAGCAGGGCAGCCCAGGAGTGGATGGAGCTTGAACGAAGCTCCTTTCACTTCCTGGATTGAAACCCCAGCTGCTCTTGTGAGAAGACAAGAGCACGGAAAATTCAAAAATAAAAGCAAAAATACGACAGTAAAAGTAACACCAAGCACAAAATCACAGTTAAATCATTACAAGTAACCCAGGGAGGGTACAAAAAAACTGTGTCACTTACCTCAATGTCATGATCTCACCCGGAAGTGTTCTGGCATGGACCTCCTACTGGTGCTGGCATCACGCCAGCATAACGGGGCACCATTTCAGTAACAGGATATTCCATTACAGAAACGGAATGGGGGATTCATTGACAGCGGGTGGAGGGTTCCAGTGTGGTGGGCAGGTGAAAGAGAATGGAGGGGGATTCCAGCACTGTGGAGCTGGCGGGCGGGGGAGGGAGGGAGGAGGTGAATTCGCCTCCCCGTCCCTTCCCCAGGATGGTTCTGGTGGCAGCGATGTTCATTATTATCCATGGATTTCACCATCTACGGTGGGGCCTGGAATCAATCCCCCATGGATATGGGGGTCCTACTGTAATAGCTAATGATGCCACTCCTATAAACCTACCTTAGCCTGGTAGCACTGTGACCAAAGTGTTTCCAAAGCACTGCAGACTGTGGTGCTGGGCAGTGCCATCTGCAGTGCCCTCATGGTTGCAAGGCAGATAAATAACAGGCAGTTGGAGAGATCCCTTTGGGATACCACAACTGTTTGTCTCAATGTGTCCCATGACTAGGAGAGTATTGCAGATATCATTCCCCAGCACCCTTAACTGCAGCACTTTGGAGACAGTTCCATCAGGTTGCTGGCAGGCTGCGAAGGCAGGTTTTTGGGGTTTCATTTGGTCATTCACAACCATAAATGTGAACACCCAAGAATTATGGGATTACAAATCCAGCTTGTTGTTGTTGCCCTGAGATCACCAGGAGAGGCTCTTCTCTCAGTCCCACCACCATCTCAAGTGCAATCAAAACACGAGAGAGAGCCTTTTCAGTGGCTGTTCCTAGACTCTGGAACTCCCTCCCCAGGAAGGCCAGATTGGCCCCCTCCCTGTTGTCCTTCCAATGGTAGGCCAAAACCTTTTTATTCAGGCAGGCTTTTTAGAAAACAAGCTGGGGGGGTGCTGTGTGGTTTGTTGGGCTGTTTTTAAAAGCTTTTTATCTTTAAAAAAGTTTTTAATACTTTTAAGTATATTTTATTCTTTTAAATATTTTGATGTTGTTTTAATGATGTGAGTAGTTTAATTCTGTTTTAATGTTGATTTTTTTGTATGTTTTAATTGTGTGTTTTTAAAACTGTGAGCTGCTTTGGGTTTCAGCCTTGGGAAAAAAGCTGGCTATAAATAAAGATAAAGATAAAGATAAAGATAAACAACAATTGTGTGCCTTCAAGTTGTTTCCAACTTATGGTGACCCTAAGGCTACCCTATCATGGGGCTTTCTTGACAAGATTTGTTCTGAGGGGATTTGCCTTTGCCTTCCTTGGAGGCTGTGAGAGTGTAACTTGCCCAAGATCATCCAATGAGTTTCCAAGATTGAGCAGGGATTCGAATCCTGGTCTCCTGAATTGTAGTCCAACCACCACACTGGCTCTCCTCCTCCTGTCTAGCTCAGACTAGCATTGACAGATCCTTAACTATCCCTCTAACTGTCCTACACATGCCGTCCAACACTCAAGCCACTACACCATGCTGGCTCTCTTAAATCCAGTTTACAATCTCATATTTGCTGAACAGGGTGCCAGTCCTTATTTTAAAACATGACAAGGACCATTAAAATGCAACACAAACAGCCCAATAAAGATCTTTCCATGTAGCCACTTAGTCACCAAATGTGTGTGAGTATATGTGTTTTGCAGTCATCTGTCAACCTATGGTGACCACAAATTTCACAGTTTTTTTTTTTTTTAAGCTAAGGAATATTCAGAGGTGTTTTGCCAGTTCCTTCCTGTGACTTATAGCTTACAACACCTGGTGTTCCTTGGCGGTCTCCCATTCAAGTACCAACCAAGATTAGCTTCCAAATACTTCAAATAAAAATGTATTTACTTGCCAGCAGAAGGAAAGCAGGGTGGGGGCCAGCCTCATTCCTGATGGCAGAGAGTTCTATAGCCTTGGAGCAGCCACCAAGTAGACTCTTCCTCATGTTGTCAGCAAATGTACCTGTAAAGGTGGTAGGAAAGAGAGAAAACCCTCCCACAATGATCTTAAAATTCAGGGAGGCTCATATAAGGAGATACCAGCTTCCAGATAGTCTGGACTTAAGCTGTAGAGGGCATTATAGGCCATATCCCACACTTTGCCTTTGGCACTATCCAATACCAGAATGTACTCACATCCCATCAGAATTTCTGAGAGATTGAATTTGAACCTTGGGTTGAAACAGGTTCTTTAGACAAGCAACACCAGCCGTTCCCACCTGGTAATCCTGGTTAGACCTCTCAGAATCCCAGCCAGCAATGGCTATGTTGGTTGGGGGTGATATGAGTTGCAGCCCACCATATCTTGAGCCATTTGATGGAGGAGGTTTTTATTTAATTCAGTGGGACTTACTTTTATATAAACGGACATAGGACTGCACTGTAAATTCATTTATGTGCACAGGCTCATATTAGTGTAGCTGGTCTGTAAATCACCCTAAGTGCTAAAGAACAACATCATAGTATTTTGGCTACTGTCAAGAGAAGGTAAGTGCAAAAATCAAAGGTCTCTGAGAATAAATGTCTGATTTCAAAGGGCTCAGTTTAATGCTATTAGGTCATGGTAGTAATACAACCAAGGTTACCACGACAACATGTGATACAGGAAGATAGATTAGGTTCAGTTTATTGGGGTGGGGGTGGGAGAAAAAGCAATTCAGCTTCTCTGACTCATGGTAATAATTTTTTTCCACTTGTGGAATAAAATGAAATACTCACCATCCCGTGATCTGAATGATGTCAGGTTAGCCAAAAGTTCAATACCTGTAAATTGAAGTGCCATATTTTGATTCATAATTCCCAAAGGACAAAACGTTCTTTTGCAATTAATGTAGAATTATTGCCAGAGGCATAAAAACACCAAATCATGAAACTTTTAAGAGGTACAGCTGCTAAACCTGCACAAAGTGTCTGCTCAAAAAGTGAAGTCATTCAAAAAGAATGGCCCCAGTGCTGGAAGCTGTTGGTTTCCAAAGGAAAATAGTCCAAAAAAAGAGAAGAAACGTAGCTTCTAGTTCTTTAGTTTAGGAGAAGGCTGGTATCCTATGGTGTTTGTTTCAAGAACTATAGAGTTTGGGATTCTTCCCAAGGGAGCAGACTAAGAGAGAGGGAGATAGATAAATATCTGTGATGGGGCATAGCTTGATAAATTTGGGTAGTGGTAATGGGGAAATTTATTTCAGTTGGTTTTGAAAGCATTTATAAAATTTTCAAATTTCTTTCTATCAGGACTGGAGAGTTAAGAAGCAGGAGAAAGCAAAGTGGGGAACATCTGACCTCTAGCAGAACTAGGTGAACTTACTTTTTTCAGATTACAACTCCCAGAATCCCACAGCCAGTGGCCATGCTGATTGGAAGGTTCTAGGAACTACACAGTACTTCAAAAAAAGTACCATTTCACCATTTCCAAACTCTACACTTCAGGGCTCAGGAAGTTTCATTTTCTTCTGCCTCCACACTGTTTAAATCTCAGGTTCTTTCACAGAAATATTCACATGTGGGTAAGATCTTCAAAAAATGAATTGCAATTAAATTTGCCCCCATTTGCACCTGCCAGATTCAAGTGGCATGGCTACTTCCGAGCATAGAGAGGAACACGTTGTACAAGTCTGCCACAGAGGGTTTCACAGTGTTAAAAGACTACACAAGGATTCAAACCCAGAATGGTGAGAGTTAAGCATGCGCAACCTGAGACCTGAAGGGATGAATCAGTCATTTTCAGTTTCTCCCACATTCTGCATTTTTAAAAGTGTCCATACTGATTGGAGGATTCTAGGATTTTAAAAAAGTACAATTTCCAAACTCTGGTCTTCAGGGATGGGAAAATTTATCAGATTTATTTTCTTCTGCATCCACACTGTTTAAATCCCAAGTTCTTTCAAATATGAAGAAACAGCCACATTTAGGTAAGATCTTCAAAAAACTAATTTAAATTACATTTGCCTCCATTTGCATCAGCCAGATTCAAGAAGTATGGCTACTCCCAATCATAGGGAGGATCATGAAAGCACTTGCACAGGCAAAAAGCTAGAGCTTTGGGGAAATTATTTTTTGGATTGCAACTCCTAGAATCCTCCCCCACCTATTCTGACTAGTGGCCATGTTGGCGGGAAGATTCTGAAAGTGGTATCCCACTTTTTCTCTTGTCCTTCAAAAAGAACATATTATGTGAACAAGTTGAAAGTGGATCGGGGAGATGTGGATGTTACTGGATTTGTAGCATTCACATTCCTCTGTCAGAAACCCAGAATTAAGGGGAGCATATGTCATTCCTTGTGGTCTCTTCCAACTCTATGGCCCCATTTATATGGCAAAATATTCTCTTAAATAAATTGCTAAGATTCCTAATTGTTCCCACACATCGCACCACAGTATCACCTCATTCAAAAGGGGGGGGGAGCTCAAAAACTCAAAAGTAGCATGATAGGGGATTTCGCTACTTTTCCCGACTTTTTTGAAAAGTAGCGTGACTTAGCGCACTTTCAATTGTGTGAACTACCGTTTCGCTAAGGCCTATGTGAACTACCAGCAACCTTCCCGATACAGTCACAGCAGAGCTGAGCTGTGATTGGTTGGGCTGTCCAAGGAGGGGTGGACTTGCAAAAGATGGAGGAGACTCAAATGAAAAGATCCATCCACTGTTGTTTCCAGCCATGGAAAAGATCCATCCAGTGCTATACCCATCCCAATCACTCAGCTGTCCTGGCTTGCTTGGCTGCTGGGGTTGAGGAATCCCCAGTTAGCCTATTTCCGTCTGTGTGTGTGTGTGTTCGTTCCCTCGCCCTGCTGAGATCCCGTTTCTGTGTGGGAGAAGAGAGAGTGGGGGGCAGTGGGTGAGGGGAAAGGGGGCTTGACGGGGGATTGTTCCTCGGCTGACACTCTCTGCTAAAGGAATAAAAATTAGCAGGCATTCCTCTGGTAATCAGAGGGAAAGGTGCCAGCACTTTCTCTCTCTCTCTCTTTCCCTCCCTCACAGTTCCTCGGCATCTTCCCCCAGTTGTGCTTGGGAGGCCAAGCCCCCACCTCTGTCTGTGTGAATTACAAAGCGGAAAACTAAACTGATCAACCAATTTAGCAGTAAATCATGTGAACTATGCAGCACTGGTGCGAAACTGCAATAACGCGCAAACTACTGCAATAAAAACTGCCGTGTAACTGAGCCCTATGATTCTACAATTCTATTATCACTGTACCATCTGAAAGGACAAAAATGGGGTGTCCCAGCAGAGCGTTAGGATCCTTCTTGGATCCTCCAGCTCCAAAACCTGCTCCTTCTCCAAGACCCTCCACCAAAAAGCTGGAAAAGTATGTCAGCCTTGAAACTGGCTTGCCTATTTCCCCTCCCATTAGTGTCAATGGGAGAGAATTTTTGTAATAGATTGAACAAGGGATGTTGTAGGGGAGTAGCTATGGGGGGGGGAAGGAAGAGAATGAAAGCATTGCCTCCAAATAAGAATAATTTCTCTCCCATGAAATTTACATTCTGTTCCCAAATTTCTAGCATGTCAGCAACAAAAAACTTCAGATGAACATTTAAAAATGCAGTTTAAGCATCCAAAATGGGGGTAAGCAAAGTGGAATGCAAACACAGGAAATATGAGAGTTTGGGGTATTTACTCATTTAGATTTACTCATGCATAAGTATTCTATATTCATGATTGCTAGATAGTCATGATTGTGACACCATTGCCATGGTCCTCACTCCCCACCCCCATCCCAACGTACTTTACTAGGCATCAGCTGCACAGGGAGAAGGAATTCCATTCTGCCACCAACTGGAGCACAAGCAAATGATATTTCCATCAGGTTTGAGGGAGTGGGGCCAGGAGAGGTTACTTAGGCTGCATCTGCACTGCAGAAAATAATCCAGTTTGACATCACTTTAACTGCCATGGCTCCATCCTATGGAATCCTGGGATTTGTAGTTTGTTGTGGCACCAGAGCTCTCTGACAGAGAAGGCTAAATATCTCACAAAACTACAAACCCCAGAATTCCATAGCACTGAGCCATGGCAGTTAAAGTGGTGTCAAACTGGATTATTTCTGCAGTGCAGATGTAGCCTCAGTTAAGTATATGTAACTAAGGGTACATCTACACTGTAGAAATAATGCAGTTTGACACCACTTGCTTAACTGCCATGGGTCCATCCGACAGAATCTTGGGATTTGTAGTTTTGTAATGTACCAGCACTCTGGCAGAGAAGGCTAAAGACCTTGTAAAATTACAAATCCCAGGATTTCATAGGATGGAGCTACATCATGTAAAGTGGTGTCAAACGACATTATTTCTTCAGTGTAGATGCACCCTCAGGTAGGACTTTATCAGACACACTAAACACAGCGTCATAACGATGCCACGTAAACATGAAAGGGCGTGCAGATCAGATGATATTGCCCTTTCGCATTGATACCTTGTCAAACTCCAGTACTTTTTTATTGACAGCTTAAGCCATCAATAGATTCCCCGTGGCGTTTTTGTACTGGCATTGCTGGCATGTGAAACCTTGGGCCATTTAACTCACCTGAATGCAGCATCAATGGCCGGTCCAGTGTGAACAATTCCAGGTGAGATCACAACATCCAGGTAAATGATGCACTTTTTAAAACCTTCCCTGGTTTACTTGGAAATTTTAAAGTGTGTGTATGTGGGATTTTTGGGTAACTTTTTGTGTTTTATTTTTGATTTTATTTTTGAATTTCCCACGAGATGAAGTCTCATGGGATTTCAAAGGAGGAAGTGAAGGGGGCTTTGTTTACGTCCTCTTCATTGCCGGGGAAGCCTTCTGCTGGGAGAGAAGTTAAGTGTGGTGGGTAGGTGTTCTTTTGCCAGCATAAAAATGTATTTTTTTATGCCAGCAAAAGAACGTTTAAAGGGGATTGTCTGATAAAATCCGTAGAGAATAGTGGCTGTAATTATTTTTCATTAAACAACCTCTCAGCACCAGCACCTTAGAATTGCTGCACCCATCTGGTCTCTTTACTATTAATCTTTATGATTATGTATTTACTACCAGCAAGGAGGTTTTTCATTATATTTTGATATGGAGCTGGTATAAGTTCACTGACTTCAGTCTGGGTAGGGTGTATGTTTCTTTCATTAGTTTGCAATTTCTGTTCCTCCCCATAGCTTACCTCACAATGGTTTACAAGATCAAAGGAGTACTGTGTAACTCACAAATAACTGGTGTAAGAAGTAAAACACAGAACAACAATAGAAGAGCAACTAACAACTAAATTTTTATAAACAGATTTCCCATTCAAAATTTCAGGAAATTCAGAGAATTCTTCTAAAATGTTTCTGAGAACAAGAAAATCTTTGTTTGTTTTCCTAAAGCCCCATGGTTCCAACATGGGGAAACTGAGAATCCTGTGGAAATGATCTTTGTGCAGACATACATGCACATACACCAACACTTGTGTATTCCTTTGCTGCTTCAATAAAGACTACATTTCAAATAAAATTAGCTTCTTGTACTTAAATCCTGAGGCACTTTATTCATGGCCCTCCCATCTGTTCACAGTTCAGCTGGTGGCTGAGTACATAAATGCCACTAGAGGACAGTGTAAATCAAAATATGTTCCTCTCACTCCTCTTCTTCACTGAAACCACATCATTTCTGTCTGAGGCCAGAAAATATGTTGCTTCTTTCCATGGCCATTGTGTTGCTTTGTTAGTCATCAAATTACACTTGAAAGCAAGAAAGACATTCTCCAGCACTAGTAGCAGACATTTTACACTTTTACTGTGGTGAGATAATAATTGAAGATAATAATCTCCCCAATCGGCTGCCTTCCAGATATGCTGAACTATGTGAGGGTCATCTACCAGTCCAACCACAGCCACAAAATGTGAGGACCTCCATCTGTCCCACTGTTATGGCACAAAATGTAAGGACTGTCTAGATGCTCTCATGGTTCCTGTGTGAGACTTTATTTGTATAATTCCACCACTAGACATCACCACTTTTGAACCACTGCTTGCCCCGACAAACTCCATGTGTTTGAACTCATCCCCACCAATAACACTATTGTAGTGTTTTTAGAGGCACAAATGTATAACACAAAATGAATTAATATATAGAAGTTCAACATACAGTTAAAAGCTTACTTATTTAACACATAGAAATCCTGACTGACCCTAACTCACAACTCTCTCATATTTTTCACTTTGACAAGCTTGTCTCTCTTATTTCCTATTCCTAACTGAACAAAGCTGAGTCTAACTAACCTCTATCTCTCTTACCATCTTTGTTGTTGTTGATGTTGTGTACCTTCAAGTTGTTTCTGATTTATGGTAACCCTAAGGTGGCCCTGTCACTGGGTTTTCCTGGCAAGATTTGTTCAGAGAGGGTTTGCCTTTGCCTTCTTCTGAGGCTGCGAGAGTGTGACTTGCCCAAGGTCACCCAATGGGTTTCCATGGCCAGGCAGGGATTCAAACCCTGGTCTCCAGAGTCATAGTCCAACACTCAAACCACTACAGCACACTGGCTCTCCTCCTTCTATCTAGCTCATTCAGCCTTCCATCCTTATGTAGGTCGGTAAAATGAGTAGCAGGGGCAATTAGCTAACACACATTGGAAACCGCTTAGTGCCTAGTGTGCTACAAAGCTGTGTAGATGTGTAAAATGCTGTTGCTTAACAATTTGTAAGCCACTCTGAGAGCCTTTGTTGCTAAAGAGCAGGGTATAAATACCTAAAATAAATAAATAATAATAATTTCTAGCATGGCAGTAATTTATAACTTCAATCGAGCATTTAGAAATACAGTTCTAAAGGGAGCTGGGTATGTTTAGCCTGGAAAAAAGACGGTTAAGGGGCGATATGATAGCCCTGTTTAAGTATTTGAAGGGGTGTCACATTAAGGATGGAGCAAGCTTGTTTTCTGCTGCTCCAGAGACTAGAACACGGAGCAATGGATGCAAGCTCCAGGATCAGAGATTCCACCTCAACATTAGGAGGAACTTTCTGACAGGAAGAGCTGTTCGGCAGTGGAACACACTCCCTCGGAGTGTGGTGGGGTCTCCTTCCTTGGAGGTCTTTGAACAGAGGCTGGATGGCCACTGTCAGGGATGCTTTGATTGTGATTTCCTGCGTGGCAGGGGGTTGGACTGGACGGCCCTTGTGGTCTCTTCCAACTCTACAATTCTATGATTCTATGAGTTGAGCCACCCAAGAAAATGGGCCAGCAAATTATTCTTGGAAAAGCAGCAGAAGATGAGTGGTGTGTGAGGGGTCGGCCTTCATTTTCCCACTGTCTTTTTAAAGGCATAGAGGAAGGCAAAGAGGAACAGAGTTTGTTTTGGCCATTTGCTCTCCCTGAGCACATGGTCTGAGGGGGCGGGGCATCTAATTTCACAGTTAGACTAAAAGAGCCTTCTGCTGAGCAACTGAAACTGCCTGGGGGAGGAGTTAGCAGCCACTAGATCTTTATAACTGCTGCTACGGGTCAGCGTAAGAGGGGCGCTCCAAAAAAGCGATACAAGGACTCCCTGAAGCAACATCTCAGGCTCGGCCAAATTGATCACCAACAATGGTCCACCATGGCCTCACATCGGGAGGCATGGAGACACATTATCTACAATGCTGCAGCCTTATTTGAGAACTCGTGCCGAACAAATCTTGAAGAGAAACGACAACGCAGAAAGAATCACAACCCAAAAACATCACCCGAGGAGACCTTCTGCTGTGCTTTCTGCAACCGGACTTGTTTATTCTGTGATTAGGAAATGGCCAAATATGGTGCTGCAGCCTCCCAGCTCTTCCAGAACAGTATCAGCAGGGGGACAGCGTCATCCGAAATGGCCCCCCTGCCGCGCAGCAGCCTCACAACGGGGATGAGCCTGCTTGCGTTACAAATCGCCGTCCGAAAAAGTCCTAAGTGGTTTCCAATGTGTGTTAGCTAATTTTGCCACTGTAGGATTTGTTTACTATTTATTTTGATATCTTTTCCCCATAATTCTAATAATCTTCTGGTTTGAATTAGCTTTCCAATAATATTCTATAAATCCTCCCCCCAAAACTTTTTCCCCCTACAAATGTTCTTCTCATTAAATCTTCTAGGAGATGTTGACTTTCTTCATTCACTCTTATTTCGAACATCCTTTTGTGACTCTCAGCTAACTGAAGCCAAAATTGTTTCCCGATAATCTCCCACAATTTTTCAATCTTAAAGGGTTTCCCTGAATTCTCATATAACTGCCCTATTACTAGTTAACCTTATCCTTTAATTTTTTTAATTACTCTACATATCCCCCATCTCCTTCTCTATTCAAATATTTTATTGGGTGCCATCTATAATTTTGCACATACAATTTCTTCTTCCATTTCTTCCATACTTCCCAAGTGCATCTCAATGGGCCTTCTATTATACTATTAAACTTTCCTCTTAATTTTCTTTCCAAACAATGACCTTAATTCCATATTATTTAAATATTACGGTACTCTGTTGTCACCCATCTTTTATTATCAAATTCAAAATCTAATAATCTCTTCAACTGAAAAGCCTCATAATAAATTTCTATACTGGGGAGGCCCCATTCCTCCTCTTCCTTGATGTGTATATAATAAACTATTATTAATTCTTGATTTTTTCATTCCCGATACCCATTCCTTAACTTTTCTACCCCAATTCCTTAACACCTTTACAGGGATGGCCTTCAGAATAGTCTGAAATACAACAATCTTGGAATAACTAACATTTTTAAAGCTCTGATTTTTGTCAACATATTCCATTGATTATTTTTCCATTTACTAACCAAATTTCCCTCCATATTTGATTGTAATTATTCTGAATTATATTATCAACATTTTTCATTAAATTTACCCCAAGGTATCTCATTATTTTTTACTCCTAACCTTAAACCACAACTCTTTTGTCTATCTTTTAAATCCTGACATTTAACATCTCTTCAGATTTTTCCATATTTATCTTGCATCCTGAATATTTCTCATTTTTTTTCATCACTTCAACTAATTTTTTTTATTGTCTGGAGGGTTTGTTCTGTCACTATCATTGCATCATCTGCATATAAATTAATTTTTATTTCCTCCTTTCCAATGTTCTATCCAATCATATTAGTGTCATTAGATCAAGGGAAGTAATAGTGTCACACTATTCTACTTTGGTCAGACCTTACCTGGAATACAGTGTCCAGTTCTGGGCACCACAATTCAAGAAGGATATTGACAAGCTGGAACATGTCCAGAGGAGGGCAACCAAAATGGTGAAAGGTCTAGAAGCCATGGCCTATGAGAAGCGGCTTAGGGAGCTGAGTATGTTTAGCCTGGAGAAGAGAAGGTTTATAGGTGACATGGTAGCCATGTTTAAATATTTGAAGGGATGTCATACTGTCCGTTCAGCAGTTCACCTGCCTGGGAAGTATCATCTCATCAGATGCCAAGATTGACAAAGAGATCGATCGAAGATTAGCCAAGGCATATAGCGCATTTGGAAGACTTTACAAAAGAGTCTGGAGTAATAAACACCTGTGGCGAAGCACAAAAATCAGTGTGTATAGAGCCATTGTACTGTCTATTCTCCTTTACAGGTCTGAAACATGGGTCATTTATCGCCAACACTTACGGGTCCTCAAACGCTTTCATCAGTGCTGTATACACACAATCCTAAATATACACTGGACTGACTATGTGACAAATGTTGCTGTCCTTGAGCAAGCAGGGATCACCAGCATTGAGGCCATGATATTGAGAACACAGCTACACTGGGCAGGGCACGTTTCTAGGATGGAGGACCATCGCCTCCCAAAAATAGTACTCTACGGTGAACTCGCCACGAGTCAGCGTAAGAGGGGCGCTCCAAAAAAACGATACAAGGATTCCCCAAAACAACATCTCAGGCTTGGCCAAACTGATCACCAACAATGGTCCACCCTGGTCTCACATCGGGAGGCATAGAGATGCACTATCCACAATGCTGCAGCCTTATTTGAGAACTCACGCCGAACAAGTCTTGAAGAGAAATGACAACATAGAAAGAATCACAACCCGGAAACATCACCTAAGGAGACCTTCTGCTGTGCTTTTTGCAACCGGACTTGTTTATCTCGGATTGGCCTTTTCAGTCATCAGCGCGCTTGCAGAAAGCACGGGATGAGTCCTTCCTGAATCTTCATTTGCAAAGAAAAGCCAGAGAGAGATACTGAGGATGGAGCAAGCTTGTTTTCTGCTGCTCCAGAGACTAGGGAGATTATCAGTCATGTTAAAAGTGATGTTACACAAACACCAGGAGAAAATTGGAGAGAAGGAGACCTCTACCTGGAAATTAATTTCTGTCAGAGTATCAGAAAACAGGCACTAAAATACAATTCTGAGAAATTGATATTATCTCTCTTCAGCATTGTGGCAAACTAAGGAAATCCGTGGTTGCACATTTACCACTAAAAAACACTTTTGACCAAGAGTTCAGTTATTACAAAAAGAGAGCAAAGGGTAAAGGGAGCTTTGTTTTCAGAAGCTGCAAGATGAATACACAGTGGTATGCACAAATGAAGAGTGAATTCACCAGAAGCTTTAAACAAAACTCTTCATTATTGTAATTCATCTCACAATGGCCAGGTCATTAATGGGGCAGGAACTTGATCCATGTGTATGGAACTTTGTCTCCTGATTCTTAATCCTTATGCCTTAGGATGGGACATTTTAGTTCAACAGAATTGGGGTGTTTTGTAGAGAATCCACACAGAATTGGACCTTAACAGCAGTGGAAGCTGGTGGCTCCAATACCAGTGGGGTGCTGAATCCGCTCCAGATTTTAGGCTGAACTTTAAAGGAGCTGTCTGATGCGCTGAACCTATTTGGGAGATAAGGTTCAGCATTCTGGGTAATTCCTTGAAAGTTTGAACTAAAATCCAAGGGAGATTCACTGCCCCATTCGCATCTTAACCACCAGCCTCCACAGGCTTAGGAGGTGGTCATTTTACAGCATTGTCCCTTGCACAGTTGGAAGCAGTGGCTCCAGTTTTCAAAACCTTGTTAAACCTAGTTATTTTTTTATAAGAAACAAACAAACAAACAAAAAACCAGTGGTTAGGACAAAGAAGTCTCAAAATATCTATTGACTGATATCCTGCATCATCAGGACTTCCATCATTACAGCCATGTCTGGTGATGCTATCCCCCTAAAACCCACCTTTTCAACTAAGCAGTGCACCAACGGAAGTGATTCTGAGTCGCTGCAATTTGAGAATGTCTGCAGCACTCTCCCAGCCATGGAGCACATTAAGACCGGCAGCTGGATATACTTCCCAAGGTCCTGTCACGACTGCTTCTCTCAACATGCCCCACCACTGGGATAGCACTGTAGACATAACTTCTCAGTGCCCTGGTCTGCTATGCCTCAGAAACCCTTTGGTCAGGGCAGTGCCTAGCTGAAAAGGTAGTTTTTTGGGGTCTTGTTTGGTTGCCAATAACTGTAAATGTGAATCCCAACAGTTATGAGATCATAAGTCTGGTTTATGACCCACTGAACAGAATGCCCACTATTGTTTGTTGGTTGGTTGGTTTGGTCTAGTCATTAGGATATTCAAGGCATTATCCAGTCAATGTAATATACTGAGACCCAAAAAGTCCGGTGCTGGGTTTTTGCGGGGGAGGGGGCAAACCATTATATAGTGAAGGAGAAGTCATGTGATGTGGTCTGGTTTTCAGGAGGTTGGCTTCATTCAGGGGAATTTCTTCTATTGGGAGGATATTGTAATTCATTGAGTTCAGGGAATACCCCACAATACAAGAATTTTCAATAAAATCCACATCATGGTGATACCAACCAGAATTAGACCAACCAGAAGGTGCATAATACATCACACTAGGTTTTGAAGCACACTGGCTTCCCAAGCAAGATTCAGATCTGTGACACTGAAACCATTGCTCACCTGCCCCCCCCCCCCACTCTGTAAATGTTTTTTACCATCTGAAGAAGGCAGGGTGCTTTGAAAATTAGTATGATGTATTTTGAGCTTTTTTGGTTGGCCTAATAAAGCTGTCACTCTGGTGTGTATTTTGGATCTCATTGTAGTTTGTTTGCATGGGCAAGGTTACTACGCTACAATATTTTTTAGAGTAGATATATATTTTAAACATAGACACTAAATATTCCTACATCAACATCCTAGCCATTTTACTGCTTATTACCAGCAAATGCCTGCATTAAAAATGAATGAAAGAAAGAAAGAAAGAAAGAAAGAAAGAAAGAAAGAAAGAAAGATCCTAAAACTCTTATCAAAGCTGGTTAAAAAACACGAACGATCTGGGACTGAAAAAGATATATGGCTGAGATGCTGCATTGTCAGACATAGTGATGATAATGGAGCTCTGTTGTCATAGCTACTTCTGCCAATTCTACCTCCCCCCCAAAAAAACTACCTCTCCCACCAGTACTCTCCTGGTTGTAGGGTGCATTAAGATGGATTGCTGGAGAAACCTCTCAGAGTCCTGCCAAAGGTGCGCCCAGTGGCCTCCAGGGGCTCCCAGAGGATGATGGAGTGATCCAAAGGAAGTCAGGTCATGCTCAACTCAGGTTCAAAGGATATACTGAAGTAAAACTATGTCACTAAGAATACAGATTATTACTTTATTGATGACAAATAGATGGAAAAAGGATGCTGTAACATAAACATAAAGAAGGTGTTCTCATGTCCCTTCAAGTAAATGAATAATCTCCAGTTCTCCTGGTTTGCTAGGAACAGCCACGATTAATTCTCTACCATCTCACTTTCGCTGCTGCTTTTAAAATGTCCTGGTTTCTCTTTCCTCTCCCCCTTTCTCCAGTCTCTTTGGTTTACTTCAATTGCTGCAAACTTGAGTTCAAAGTTCTGAAGTAATTTGCGTTCAGTTAACTCAGCAGTAAGGAAAGGAGAGGAGGAGGTGGAATCTTGCCCTTCCTAAACAGTGCATAAAATCCATGGTTTGTTTTCTTACAAGAGTAATTTTGTGTGTTTTCCTGCAATAATAACTTTTGCCCTTTTGTTGCCTTGCTACATCCTTCTGGCCACACTCTGATGTAGCTCGTTTGCCTGTGTCCCAATTTTCATCTATAAAATGTTGGAGGCTATACAGTTTATCATACCAGCCTCTTTCTCACCTCTTTCTCGCAGCCATGGCATTAGACAAGCTAACAGAAACATACCAGTTTGAAATAATTCATTATCACACTATGGACATTTTCAGACGCCTCTTACCGCGCAAGCAGCCTCCGGAGCAGTAACGAGACTGCTGCATGGCAAGGGGTCCATTTTGGACGCTGCCATCCCTCTCTCAGCGTCGTCCGTGACTGTTCCGCCTAGCATTGAAGGCGGCTGCGCTATATTTTTTACTCACGGACAACTTCTGTGATTGAAAAATAGTGCGGCCGCCTTCAATGCTAGCCGGAACAGTCACGGACGACACCGAGAGAGGGACAGCGGTGTCCAAAATGGACCCCTTGCTGCACAGCAGCCTCATTACTGCTTCAGAGGCTCCTTGCGCGGTAAGAGGCGTCTGAAAATGTACTTTCTCTTCAATCGCGCGTGTATGCTGGAGTTATGGTCCTTTGCCAATCATCTGTCCTTCCTTTTTTATATTTTTTATTATTATTTTATTTATTAATTTTAAAATTAAACAACATACAATTTATACATACAACTTAACAAACACATATAACAGTGATTCCTTCCACCGAGGGACTTCCCTTTACATTCATCCCTCTTTCCAAAATACTATTGTTTCCAACTCAGGTTTGCTTCCTCTCCCCTTTATTAATACAAATTCTAAGAATTTACTCCATTTTTCACCAAAAACATTCTTATTTAGCCTTCCTTTTTTTTCTTTAACCATATTTGTTAATTTCTCATTTATAGCTATATTCCATACTTCATTATACTATTCTTCTATTTGGTATTCACCTTATGTTTTCCATTTCTTTGCTATTATTAACCTTGCTGCTGTCAGCAGATTTGTTAATAAAGCCTTAACAATTTGAGATTCTTGTATTTTTTTCAAATTTGATAATAATGCTATTTCAGAGCATAAAGATATATTTATCTCCAGTATCTCAATTATTTCCTTCATTACTATTTTCCAAAATTTCTGCACATATTTGCAATTCCACCACATATGAATATATGTTCCCATTTCTTGGCATCCCCTCCAACACTGTGCTGAGTACTTTTTATCTATTTGATTCAATCTTACTGGGGTTAAATACCGTCTCCATATAATCTTATAGTAATTTTCTTTTATTCTTACTGATAATGTTTTCAAATGTTGCATATTCCATATTTTTCCCCACTTGGATTTGTCTATTACAGTTGCTACATCTGTTTCCCAAACGTCTTTAAGATCATCTTGTACTTCTTCATTATCCATTAACATTTTATATATTTTACTTGTAATACCTTTTATATTAATTTTTTCTTGAATAGCTTGTATTATCAATTCCTCAAATTTTGTATTTTTTCTACATCTTCCCTCCTTTAACCATTTTTTTGTCCATCGTTCTAACTGTATCCATTTAAACCATGTGAATCCTTGCTCTTTTAATATTTTTTTCCATATAATTCTTATTTTTCATTTTCCCCATCCATTCCTTCAACCTTATTGTTTCTTGTCCTCCTAATTTTGCTTCCACTTCATTTCTTAATGAAGAAACCCTCCAACAATATTACTGGCGTTAATGGAGATATTCCTGGAACTAATACTTTTTTGTATTTAATCCATATATCTAGTATATTTTTTAAGGAGACAGACTGTATTATTTCCCTAAATTTCTTTTTTGGTTTACAAAAAATATATATTTCTTAATTTTAACTCTATCTCTTGTTTATTTATTTCCAGCCATTCCATTTCCTTTACTTCTGCAACACTATCAATAATATATCTCAATTGATTCGCTACATAATATAGCTTCAAATTGTGTAGGCTTAGACCTCCTTTTTTTGGGGGGATTTATACCATCTATTTTTATTAATTCTTGATCTTTTGCCTCCATTACAATAATTATTTATCATATTTTTCCACATCTTAAATTCCATCTCTGATACTTTAATAGGCAGCATTCTAAATAAAAAATATTATTTTTGGTAAAATTTTCATTTTAACAAGCGCTATTCTTTCAAACCATGAAAATTTAATTTCCCCATGTTTCTCTATTTTTTTCTCCATATCTTTCCTTAATATAGTAAAAAAAAATTCCTCTAGTTTTTCCAATTCTGCCACAATATTTATTCCTAAATATTTTATTTGCTCTTTTATTTTAATACATTTCTTTTTACTCTTCATATTTTTTTGCTCTGCCTCTGTATAATTAAATATCATCATTTCTGATTTATTCCAATTTACTTGTAAACCTGTCATTTTCCCAAACATTCCCAAATGTTTCTCTATCTCTTGCATTTTTTCCAATGGATCTTGTATTGTTATTAAAGTATCATCTGCGAACATATTCATCTTAATCTCTTCAATATTTCCTATCCCTTTAATACCTTCATCTTTTCTAATTACATTAGCTAATATTTCTATTACCATAGCAAATATTATTGGGGAAAGTGGACAACCTTGTCTTGTTCCCCTAGTTAAATTTATTTGTTCTGTCTTACCATCATTTACTATTACTGTAGCTTTATTTTTTCTATACAGTTGGTCAATCATGCCCCTAAATTTTTTCTCCGAATCCAAAAGTTTTCATTATATTTTTTAATGCCGGCCATTCCACACAATCAAAGGCTTTAAATATATCTATGGCTATAAGGCCTGCTTTAATTTTATTTCTTCTAATTATATCTATTATATTTATTACTCTTCCAGTTAAATTAGCCATCTGTCTTCCTGCTATAAATCCGCATTGGTCTTTTTGTATATATTTGTGCATAAATTTGTTCATCCTTTTCTCCAATATTGCTGTTAATATTTTTGCATCTTGATTTATTAATAATATTGGTCTATATGATTCTGGATCCGTCAGATCTTTATCTGGTTTTGGAATTAATATAATCAAAGATTGTTTCCATGATGGTGGGATCTCATCTCCTTTTAAAATGTTGTTATATAATTCCTTCATTCTAGATATTAATATACTTTTAAATGTTTTGTAATATTCAGCTCCCAAACCATCTTCAACTGGGACCTTCCCCAGTTTCAATTTGTTTATAATATCTTCTATTTCCTCTTCTGTTATAGGTTGTTCCATTAATTTCTTCTCCTCCTCATTAATTACATCCTTACCATTTTCCTGTATATATTTCTCTAAATCTTTCGGTGGATCACCTGCTGAATATAATTTTTGATAATATTCTTGAAATATCTTTAATTTATCTTTCATCAAATTACTTTTTCCCCTTTTTCATTTTTAATAATTCCAATCAAACTTTTAGATTTCTTTGCTCGTGTGGCCCTTGCTAGCATTCTAGAATTTTTATTACTATATTCAAAAAAATCTCTTTTCATAAATAGCAGATTTCTTTTTACTATTTCTATATCTTCTTTTTCTAACTCTTTTCTCTTTGCTTGTATTAATGCATGGATCTGTTTATCTCTGTTTCTAAAATATTCTTTTTCTAAACCTTTAATTTCTTCTTCTAGTTTCCTCTTACTTTTTTCCTGTTTTTCCATAATGTATGTGGTTCCGTAATAAATATTCCCCTTGCTACAGCTTTCATTGAATCTCACAATAATGCTTGACTGCTTTGTCCTACTCTATTTATTTCCCATATTTCTTTTAATTCTACCTGTATTTTTTCTACTATGTTTTTATAACCTAATATTTTTGTATCCAATCTCCCTCTTTTTGCTTGTTTATAATCTTTTGTAATCTTTATATCTGCTGTAACTGCTGCATGATCTGTAATTTTTATAATTCCTGTATCTGTGTTTACAATTTGTGGGACCAGATTTTTTGATATAAAAATGTAACCTATTCTAGAATAGGTTTTGTGTGTTGGTGAATAATATGTGTATCTCTTGTCTTCTCCTTTCCATTCTCTCCACACATCTCACAATCCATTTCTATTTATAATTTTGTTCAAACCAGTTTCATACATTTTCTTGTCCTCTTTAGTAGGATTAGATTTATCTTTCTGCTTATCCATTACCATATTAAAATCTCCTGCCATTATTATAGATCCCTCACTTATTTCATTTGTTGCTTTAATAACTTCTTCATAAAAATCTATTTGACCTTCATTTGGGGCATACAGATTAACCAAAGTGAGTTGTTCCTTACCCCTAATTCATTGTATAATTATATATCTTCCTTTTAAATCTTTTTTAATTTTCTTAATAAAACCACATCCTTTTGACAAAATAGTTGCTACTCTTCTTGATTTTTATGTTCCAAAAGCTTTTTCATATGTAGTTGCCCATTTCAACTTCAGTTCATTCACTCCATCTTTATTTTGGTGTGTTTCTTGAAGGAATATTATATCTGCTTTAGATTTATTTAATAAAGATTCTATTCTTTTTCTTTTAATTACATTTCCTAATCCTTTTACATTTAAGGTCAATATTCTCAATCTGCCTTCCATATTATGTATAATAAATTTCCACTTCTATTAGTCCCCCATAGTGCACAAATATTACAATACTCAAATAAACAACAACAACCCCCCTGCACCACCCTCCACCTTCCCCCCTCCTCCCTACCCCTCCCACATGCACATTTCCTCACCCCCTCCTAATCCCAGGGACTACTATCCCTGCCATAACTACAAAACTTTGAGGGGGGGTGTCACCCATCACCTATGCCACCTTTGATCTCATCTCTCTCAGTTTTTTTCAGTCCCTCGTCTTTATATCTTCAGTTCTCCTTTCCTCCTGTTTCTCCTTTCAGCTCAGCTTGATCTTTTGCTGCTTCTTGCTCTTCCTCTCTCAATCCCAGCATTATCAGCAGTTGTAATCCTTCTTCCAGTGTTTTTATTTTGTAGAATTTCCCAACATACTTGAATTTCAAAAATATTGGGTATCCCCAATTGTAGTTAATATTGTTTTTTTTTTCTTCAGTATAGCTATAATGGGTTTGATACCTCTCCTCTATTCCAATGTTTTTGCACACAAATCATTGAAGATCATCACTGGTGTTGATTCAAAAAGTATTTGGTCACCCAGTTTCCTGATTTCTTTCATAAATGTCTCTTTTTTGTAGTAATTGGCCACTTTCACCAGTACATCGCTGGGAGTTGTTTTCCTGAACCCAGTTCTATGAATTCTCTCAAAATCTTCCTGCATCCACTGTAACTGGGGTGTCAGTTGCTGGAACCAGTTTATTATTTTAATTCTCAGCTGGGATGCAGTTTCTCTTTCAAAGTGTGGAACATTTTGAATTCTTATATTTGTTCTTCTATCTCTGTCTTCCTGGGCAATAATCTGTGTTTGCATCTCAGAAATCGCAGCCTCATGCCTCTGAAGCCCACCTTTATCATCATTTGCAATTTTTTCCCACTTTTTAAATTTCTTTACACATTCCTGCCATTTCCTGATCAATTTGCTGCATGGCACTTTGTAGTTGTTTAGAAACTTCCTGTAGTGTTGCTTGTTTCAAAGTCTGAATTTCATTTCATAGCTCAAGTGTATGAGCTTTAAAACTTTGAAGTAATTTCATTATTCTGTGCCAGCAAAGATTGTAAATCCTCTTGCCCTGGCAGGTTTTCTTTACTTTTTGTAACATCCCTTGGTGGAGCTTTCTGCCCATTCTTTCCTCCCCCTGCTCCAGTCACCATTTTTTTAAATGCTTCGGCCTGTGCTTCTCCCTCCACCTCTTTTGAGCTTTTAATCTTTTCAGTTACTGTTAAAATCTCAGCTGAAACAGCTCTTTCAAGTCTTGAGATTGTTTTATCAGAGCGTTTATTTTTAGATCTTGTCCACAAGGGAGTTTGTAAGAATTTTTCCTTTTTTCTATCTCCCTTTCCTCCTTTCGACATCAGCTTCCCTCATAAATCCCCAAGCTCTGAGCTATCAGTTTTTAGATAAGGCAGAATTTACTCACAGTATTCCGACACAGGAGAACGGTTTCTTTACTTTAATTAATTGCTTCAACAAGGTATTTTCTTTGTTTCAAAGATATCACATCAGAGAGAGCTGGATTCTACGGCCACATCCGGTGGTGCGTGACTCCACCCCCCTCATCTGTCCTTCCTCATCAGCTCTGTAACCCCACCTTTAGCGCATGTATACTTTTCTTTTTTAAAAAATGACCTGCAATTGTGCATTTTTGGGGAAATGATACATTTTTTAAATTTTATGTATCCCCATAATTGCACACTCACAGCAAAAACAAAAAGAAGAAAGACAGACATAGAGAAAAAACAATCTTCATCAGTTCAGGAATAGCGAAGGGGAGGAAAAAAAGAGGAGCAGAGGAGGAGAATTACATCCCCTCATGCCACGTGACTTCTGCCATACCACTACTGCCACAGAAGGGACTTATTGCACAAAGGTGAATACTGGCATGGTAGTGGTATTGAGAGGCACTGATGGATTTCATTGACTAATGAAGAGGTGTGCTAAATAAACACCTGGAATGCAAACCAGCAACGGGATAAATACAACGTTGTACGATAAGTACCTGCCAAATTTGTTAATAACTTCCTGTGGTTCCAAAATAAAACCGCTGTGTGATCATCTCCTATATGAATACTGCCACAGCCTGAAGTGCAGATGATCCCCAGGTCTGCACTTCTAGATGTTATGTTGCTCTCTTAGCTCCATTTGGGCCTTCAAGTTCTCAGACAAAGTACTGGCATTTCGCTTTCTGAGACTGGGATGTAGGGAGGACCTCATAGATGAAGCTTATGTACTTGAACAAGGCAGGATTTCTGGAAGCTACATGATGACACACACTAGTTTGCCCTCTTATTTCTCTGCCTGAAAATGAAGTTTGCTGATACACTCCAGAAAGATTGCAGTTTGACACCACTTTAACTGCCATGGTCCAATGCTATGGAATTCTGGGATTTGTAGTTTTATGAGATATTTAGCCTTCTCTGTCAGAGAGCTTTGGTGCCACAGCAAACTACAAATCGCAGGAATCCATAGGATGGAGCCATAGGATGGAGCCACACTAGTTAAAGTAGTGTGAAACTGCATTATTTCTGCAGTGTGTCAGCGGCCTAGAAGACGAGGAAAATTCCTGCTCTCAGAGAGTGACACTCTTATCAGCAGCTGATCTTACACTAGCTGTATCTGTGTTTTACAGTTTTATTTAGTGCCTCCTTACACAGCACACGATACCCAAGCAAAGTACAATGATGCTATGACAGTAAAGCTGGGCTTTAAAGAAAATTTGCATATATACGACCTTCTAACTATATTTCAATAAACATGCATGGGAGGATGTGAACCCCAATTACTAAACTCCTCACCAATTCTCCACAAACGCAACTCACTACAAATTACACCACTGTGGTGTGACATAACTGGATGCTCCTCCACTGCTCCCCTCCTGTTCTCCATTAGTTACTACATGGCAGAGCTGGGGGTCCCCTGAGGAGGAAGGTGAGTGTTGAAGGGGTGGGGCCATTGAATGAAGGAGACAGAGGCAAAAAGAAAAGACAAGAGAAGGCAAGATATACACTGGCATACATCACTAATAAGATGTTGTATTTACAGTAGAAATATGTAGTGATTTCTAAATAAAAGCATAATTAAGTTACTTGTAATCAAATTTGGTTCTGTTTGTCACAAATTAGGCCAAATCCACACTACACAAATAATCCAGTTTGAAACTGGATTATTTGTCATGGCTCCTTCCCATTGAATCGTGGGATTTGTAGTTTTACAAGGTCTTTCACCTTCTCTGTCAAAGAATGCTGGTGCCTCACCAAACTACAAGTTCTGGGATTCCATAGGAAGGAGCCATGGCAAATAATCCAGTGTTAAACTGGATTGTTTGTGTAATGTGGATCTGGCCTTAGTGGCCCTGTTCAACTAGAGATTGGGGTGGGGCAGGTATATGTGCTCAGAATCAGAACTATGCTTCTGTGCATAGATGTAGAACCATACAGGGAAATATGTAACCTGGTGCTTCTGACATAGAGCGTGTGATCCTTGCCCCAGTCCACTTGACACAGCTGTGCTTTCTAGTCACAATTTTTCTTGGGACTTTTTCAGATGCCCCTTACTGCGCAAGAAGCCTCTGTAACAGCAATGAAGCTGCTGCACAGCAGGGGGTCCATTTTGGACAACGCCATCCCTCTCTCGGTGTCGTCTGTGTGACTGTTCTGGGTAGCATTGAGGGCGGCCGCGCCATTTTTTACTCACGGACAGCTTCTCCACAAGTTGTGTACCTACTCCACAAATGGGTGGAGAGGTAACAAGAAGCATCAAGAATCAATATCAATAGAAGCAGGCACAAATTACCAGTCTGGTTGCGCTTTTGGTTAGCTTGAGACAGTTTCTTAGAGGACCTAAATACCTTAAAGGCACCAAATCCCATCAGCAGGGTCAGCCCTGGTTAGTACTTGGGTGGGAGACCATCAATGAATGCCAGGTGCTGTAGGCTATATTTCAGAGGGAGGAAATGGCAAAACCACCTCTGAGTATTCCTTGCCTAAGAAACCCTCTGAAATTCATGGGGCCACCATAGGTTGACAGGTGACTTGAAGGCGTGCACACGCAACCGGCCTTGGAGGGGTGTGAGGCTAGAATAGAATCTGGATAACTCTGACTGTTGTAACTGATTTTAAACAATTTTGTTTGAACTGGTTAGATTGTTCAAATTACTTTTTACTGCTTTAACTTCGTTTACATTGGTAAAACTGATTTACTTGTACACTGCCCTGAGATCTTTAGATATCGGGCTGGGTATAAATATTCTAATTTTTAAAAAAGACCAGGTATGCCACCTTGAGCTGCAGAACATGGAACTAACTAGGCTCCTATCTATACGGGGTGGGAGATATGATATCCTCCAAAGAAACAGCAGTTTGCAGTGCTATGACCTGTCTTAATGGTTACTAGAGCCCCCATAAATTTTGCATGCCACCTAGCCATGATGGCAGCTGCGAGTGAATTACCTGCACTTTTAAATCTGCTGAATTAAAAAAAAAAGTTTACCATGGTGTGCACATGCGACACTTCATATTTACAAAAGAAAGAAAAGAATAAAAGAGAGTAAAAGGTCGCTGTTTTATCACCTTACCGATCTCTCACTTAGCCGAAAATCCAACATGGCAGCAGCAGGTGCTTTCCCAGTTTGCTAGCCCCGCCCCCATGCTCATCTGACCAATCAACTTGTGCTGCCTTGCCGCAGCAACACAAATACGACTATCCTAATGATCAGACATTCACATCACCTACGTCGCTTTTTAAGAGAAAAGCTCTGAAGGCTACCTTTCGGAGCTTTATGGTGGATTTGGCTGCCCCCCTTCTGAATGAGACATATTGATGTGAATGTCCATTTGGACAGATTGCCTTCCATGTGATTTCCATTTGGATTATTTTCATCGTTTGGACAGGTTGTAGGTAGTAAAAATACAGTAAAAAACAAGGAACTCCCAGCTAAAGAGAATATATTTCCACTAAAATAAACCTCCGAAAATAATATTTTGTGTGTGTATTTTCCAGAAACATGTGAAGTGTTTCTCCTAAATTCTAGGTGCTGAAGTAGAAAGTTACATACAAATTTGATTTCCCTTAAGAGCATTGACAGTAAATCTTCTTTCCCACTCCTTCCTGTTAAAGAAATTGTTACTGAATTGATGGGAAGAAAAGAAAAAGGGTTTCCCCTCAAAACTTGTATCTTATTCACCAGTTTTCTTTCAGTGTTTCAACATTCTTTAAATTGATTCACCAGTGGAAACCCCAGACCGTGTTACTAAAGTTGTTGAAGAAAGAAACCTTGTAGTTTGTTTTGTTTGCGACCAGGCTCAACAACGTGCTTGATTATATTCCCCACTAGGTGGTGCCAGATTGTTCATTGGCTTTTTTCTGTTAACATTCAGGACTGAAGCCAAAAGAATTACGCTGGGGTAGTAGTAGTAATGGCTTCCCATTATTGCACAACGTCGTTGTTATACCATGGTTGGTGAGCATTCCAACCATTACTGTGGCTTACCTTTGCATTCATGCGCAAAATGCCCTTAATAGCTGTCATTATTGCTATTTTCCCAGTATTGACAAGCATGCACTATGGTTCCAATATTATAGTGTAAATGGTATTCCTCCCTCTTTCCCCCTCCCCATACCCAACAAGAACACAAGTAAACTTTCAGTGGAGAGCATGAAGAGGACCTCCATGATGCCCTTTTAACGAACCGTCATCTTTTCTTGGTATGATCTTTTTTGTTTAATTTTTAATTTGTTAATTTTTTTGTTTGGTTTTTGTGTGTTTAATTGAAGTGGTGTCTTCTTGTGACAATGGCCAAAACTGCATTCTTGTGAAATCAAGGGAAGAGAAGTTTTTTTTTTTTCCCCAAAGGCACTGTGCAGGCCAAACAAGTGTTACAATAGCACAAACCTGAATCCCATTCATAAAGCACTAGTAGGTGGTTGTGCAAGGTTCTGTTAGTAGTAGTATTGCACAATTGCAGCAAAGTGTGATAATTAATGTAATAATGCCACCATGCTTTCGCTATTCTCAATTGCAGAATTACAACGTTACGCTTGTGTGATAAAATCCTCAGGTGGCAAGGGCTACTGTCACAGTGCAAAAATAATCCAGTTTGACACCGCTTTAACTATCATTGCTCCATCCTATGGAATCCTGGGCTTTGTAGTTTGTGATGGCGCCAGAGCTCTGGCAGAAAAGGCAAAATATCTCACAAAACTGCAAATCCCAGAATTCCATAGCATTGAGCCATGGCAGTTAAAGCTGTGTCAAATGGCATTATTTCTGCAGTCTGTCAGCACCCTCAGTAATTAAAGCCAAGTATACCAACTATACCTTTCCTCTCCATTGACGCCCCCTTGTCGTGGGAGAGAGGCTTGCGTACCCTAATGATGTTTTGAGCTATGCTGGCGGTGGCATAATAGCCACTGATAGGGTCTCCCATGCCAGACAGGTCAAAACCGAAGGGTCTGACAAAGAGCGTCAAAGGGCAGGATGGGCTCTCTAGCCTTGTGGCAACTGTCCTAGGAGAAGGAAAACTCTAATCCCAAACCTGGGCAGATGGTGCTCATCCAACCCTGTAAGGTCAACCATCTAAGAGAAGGAAACTCTAATCAAACCTACGGCCCGAGGACCTCGCTGCCACATCCATGCTTGCAAGGCCACGGCAGATGAATCTCTGGTTTAAAGGGTGAGGCCAGTTCTGTGCACGCTGCGCTCCACCAGAAAAATCCATTGCACAGGCTCAAAGGACAAATCCATTTCCAAAAAAGCCCTGTAGCGACTGGCGAGGGACGAAACCGGCAGGTGTAAAGATGCACTGGAAGCCGCAGCCCCAACCCTGCATGCAGGCGGTTCAGGACATTGGTTGCTCGAGGCTGACCCGGGAGATGACAGTCTTGTTCGGCAGCATCCTGAACGACCAAGCAGCCTTTTTAAAGGAGAGAACTGCTTGCTCCATATGGAGAGGGGCCTAGAAAAGGTGGCCTAACGAAAGCTCATCCCCAACTACCTGGTTGGCTAGCCGTGGCCAATGGGAATCTTCTGATGTGGTCAAACCAAGGCAAAGAAACAAAGGCACACACCGGCCTCCAAAGGTGTAAATAAACTGACACTTGCATGCTGGAACATCAGAACCATATGAGACTCTACAGATAGTGGATGGCCTGAGCGTCGTTCTGCCCTAATAGCCCTTGAACTATCACGGCTTAATATTGACATTGCTGCTCTTAGTGAAGTTCGCTTCCATGAGGAAGGCAGCCTTAAAGAACATGGCGCCGGCTACACACTCTACTGGTCTGGCAAACCCAAAACCGAAAAACATCTTTCAGGAGTAGGCTTTATGATTAAAAACTCCATTGCCTCCAAACTCGAAACCTTGCCAACAGGACACTCTGATCACATTATTTCCTTACGCCTCCCACACATACCAACTATGTTATCCTTTAGCATCCAATATTAGCAGAACTGGGGCTTAAATCTCCTTAACCTACTGTTGCAGCCCTTCAAAAATATGCTCCAGAGGATTTAGGGTGCATGGAGTAGAATGCTGTGGGCCAGGGGAGGTTCTCGGATTCTACCAGAAGCAAAAGGGTGCAGTGGATCACCACCATTGGATCCTGGCCTAAGGCATAACTCTATTACCTTAAGAGATTATAACTTAATGAGAGATAATGCTACCCCTATTGTTATGCAATTATAATGTTAAAAGTACTTACAGTGGCCTCATGAATTCTGCATAAGTTGACACTCCCAAACAGTGGTGGCACTTTGCTATGGCATAGATGCAATCCCCCCTCCAGAACAGCAACATTGCTGAAAACGTGAGAATGACTGGGTGCCATTGCACAATGTGAAATGTGCAACCTTGCTGTATGCGAAACCTGGCTTCTGCCACAGCCAGCAGAATACATCCATTGTTCTATGGCAAATAATTCACTCTGTTTACCTACCGTGATTTATGCTTGCCTATGCGAGCCAGCAGTGGGATGCTGTAGCAAAGAAGGCAAATGTTATCTTAGCCTCCATTAACAGAAACACAGTTTCCAAGTCGAGGAATGTAATGTGTGTGCGCGCGCGTGCGCGCGCATGTGCCTTTGACCCACATATTAACCCATGATGACCTCTTGAATTTCAAAGGGTTTTCTTAGGCAGTGAATACTCAGAGGTGGGTTTGCCAGTTCCTTCCTCTGAAATAGAGCCTACAGCACCTGGGATTCCTTGGCAGTCCTTCTGTGTTTGGGAAAGGGTCTTCTTTTTGGACTGCCACTCCCAGTGACAGTCCAAAAAGGCACCTTTCCCTGTGCTCTGGAAGTTCTACCTGCAGCATTTGGGGAAAAGGGACCAAGGTCAGATCTTGTGTGTGTGTGTGTGTGTGTGTGTACCTTCAAGTCACCTGTTGACCTATGGAGACCCCATGAGTTTCGTAGGGTTTTCTTAGGCAAGGAATCCTCAGAGATGGTTTTGCCCATTCCTTCCTCGAAAACAGAGGCTACAGCACCTGGGATTCCTTCACATTCCTTCTGGGCTTGGGGAAGGTTCTTCTTTTAGGACTGCCACTGGCTGGGGGATTCTGGGAGTGACAGTCCAAAAAGGTACCTCTCCCATGCTCTGTAAGTTCTAGCCTGCAGCATTTGGGGAAAAGGGTCCAAGGTCAGATCTTGTGTGTATGTATATGTGCCTTCAAGTCACCTGTTGACTTATGGTGACCCTGTGAATTTCAGAGGGTTTTCTTAGGCAATGAATACTCAGAGGTGGGTTTGCCAGTTCCTTCCTCTGGAACAGAGCCTACAGCACCTGGGATTCATTGTTGGTCTCCCTTCCAAGTCCTAACCAGAGCTGACCCTTAGCTCCCAAGATCAGATGGGATCTGGCGCCTTTAGGATATTAGGGCTTTGATTAAAGTAATAGTCCCACTATATTCCGTACTGGTCAGGCCTCATCTGGAGTCCTGCGTTTAGTTCTTGGCCCCTCATTTTAAGAAGGATAGAGACTAGTTAGAGCAGGTTCAGAGAAAGGCAAAAAGGATGATAAAAGGCATGGAGAACAAAACATATGAGGCGTGGTTGGTGGAGTTGGGCATGTTCGGCTTGGTGAAGAGAAGACTGATGTGTGACATGATGACACTTTTTAAACCCCTCAAGGGCTATGGAATCAATGCTATGAAATCCTGGGGTTTGTAGTTTGTTGTGGCACCAGAGCTCCTTAATAGAGAAGACTAAATATCACACAAAAACTATAAATCCCAGAATTCCGTAGCATTGACCCATGCCAGTTAAAGTGGTGTCCAACCGGATTATTTCTGCAGTACAGATGCAGCCTAAGTCATTCCAGCCAGGATTAAACATAGCAGAAGCCCTGATGCAACTAAACTAAATGGTCCCTCACTACAGACATGTCCTGGTGGGAGGTCTGGAAGCCATTGTGCCCTATGAGGAGCAGCTTAAGGAGCTGGGCATGTTTAGCCTGGGGAAGAGAAGGGGAAGAGGGGACATGAGAGCCATGTTTAAATATTTGAAGGGATGTCATACTGAGGATGCTGACATAGAGCAATGGACTCTGCTACTGGAAAAGAGATTCCACCTGAGCATGAGGAGGAACTTCCTGACAGTAAAAGCTGTTTGACAGTGAAATGTGCTGCTGCCTTAGAGTATGGTGGAGTCTCTTTCTTTGGAGGTTTTTAAACAGAGGCTGGATGGCCATCTGTTGGGAGTGCTTTGATTGGGTATTTCTGTATGGCCGAAGGAGGTTGGACTGGATGGCCCTTGTGCTCTCTTCCAACTCTATGATTCTATGATTCTATGTTTCAATGCCACTAATAGAATACTGGCCATTCATTTCTACTTGTTATGTTGCTTTTGAAATGTAGTTTTGTCATACCCTTGTTACAAAAACGTCATTACTTGATAACTTCATTACTTGTAACTTTTCATTTCTGTTCTAGGAGAAGATGGCCCTACTAAAACTCTTCCAGGGATGTCTTGTGCCTGGAGAGAGCAACTTGAACTCTCACCCTAGCTAAAAACTGGGTGCCATTGCACTAACCCCATGCTTTTGCCCTGGGCCCCTGGGTCTTTCGCTTGTGGCTCTCGTCTCCACTCCTCGCTGACTGACAGCTGATCTGCATTGCCTTTGTCAGTGGATTTTAGAACACTGAACTAGTTTTGTAAATGTTCCACTATAGCATTGATTGGTGACTCAATATCACTTTTTGAAGTCTTTACAGGAATAGACTTGTTGCTGAAATTCTCAGTCTGCAGAATTCAAAATTAATAATGTGGTCCTGACAAATCCATAAGTACGTATATCTATTTTAGTATGGATACGTGGTTTTATGCATTTGATTTATATTAGGCTTCCAAACTAAAACGACAAGACACACCATGGAAAGGTTATGCTAGGCAAAGGGAGAGAAGAAGAGCAATTTCTTCAAGGTCAAAACAAAAGGGGAGAACTATGTTCATTCACTCACTCATTTATTTTATATTCCCCTCTTCCTCAAAAAATGCTCAGGATGCCTAATAAGCTTATACCCCTCCCCACACACTTGAGATTACAGATTACAAAATACTTAAAATCACAAGTGTACAGTCACAAATGGCTGTTGTGTGCCTTCAATTTGTTTCTGACTTATGGCGACTTTAAGGTCAACCTATCATGCAGTTTTCTTGGCCAGCTTTGTTCAGTGGATGTTTGCCATTGCCTTCCTCTGAAGCTGAGATGCTGTGCCATACTGAACCAGTGGTGGCACTGGGAGGGGGTGCAGAGAGGCCGAACCTCACCAGGTGACACCATTAGAGGGAGGGATGACACCGGCCTCAGTAATGCCACAATGCCCAAGGTCACCCAGTGGGTCTCCATAGCTAAGTGGGATTTGAATCCTGGTTTCTCTGTCCTAGTCCAACACTCATCCTTGTAGTTTTTATTAAACAATTAATCAAAATACATTGAAACAAAGCAAACAGATAAAGACAATGATACAAACATCTGGACAATCACAAACATAAAAGACGGGGGGGGGGATGAAAATGGAAAAATACAAAAAACAAAATCCAGGAAAGAACTTAAACATTCAATGCCACTCCCCTCCCAAAAGACTTCCCACTTATTCTCCAAATACTTCCTTAAATCATTACTCTTCGATTCATCCTTCCTAATACCATTATATTACTTATTACTTATTACCAATGACCTATTTCCTAATACACTCAACATGTCTTCAAACTATAAATCCACATTCCTATCTACAATCTAAAAAGATCACATTAAGAAGCTGTTCTATTGATAAAGTATAATAAACTAAAATACTAATATTATTAACTGTTTTTACATTTTAATCCTTAGCCTACCACATAAATGTCTCCTCTTATTTTTTTAAAGAATAAACTATAAATGGTTCCCAGATTTTCATAAACTCATCTATTGAATTCCCTTTTACAAAATTGGTTAACTTATCCAATTGTGCCATTTCTGACACTTTCTTAACCCAATCCAAACCTGTTGGAATATGTTTGGATTTCCATTGTCTCGCAAAGACCAACTGCGCTGCAGTTACTAAATAGCTTATTAATTTCCTATGTTGTATTTCTTTCTTGTTCTCTAAGTCAATCATGTTTAATGAGTACAACTCTGATTGCATGGAAAGTTTAAATCCTTTTTTGGGGGGGTCATTTTCTATTTCTTTTGGACCAGTATCTTTGAGCCTTCTTATATCTCCACCAAACATGAACAACTGTGCCTATCTGAACTTTACATTTCCAACATATGTTTGAGGAATTTTTGTACATCTTAGCTAATCTATACAGGTTAAGTACCAATTGTACATTATTTTATAGAATTTATCTTTCAAAGTGTAAGAACAAAGAAATTTTAAACCCCTATTCCAAATAGCCTCCCATTGAATCATATGAATATTATGTCCTATATTTACTGTCCAATTACAGTAGGACCCCTGTATCGACTGGGGATTGGTTTGGGGGGGGCGTGGATACTGAAAACCATGGATAATAATGAACACCATTGAAAATAATGGGACTTCTGGTTTAAAATACCATAGAGTTGCCTTGGAGGACCTAGAAAATGGCTAGAGAGGACACATTTTCTAAGATGACTCTATGGTAGGTGTGCTGTTTTGTGTCCTGTGGATAATTGAATCAGTGGATAATGCATCAGTGGATACTGGGGTCCTACTGTTATCATACATTGTTTAACTTGTTCTTTTTCAGTATTGAATTTTAATAGTAATTTATAAATTCTACTAACTGATTCTCTTCCAAATATAAGATCTTCTCAAATTCTGTTGCTTGTCCTTTATATTGCCAAATCCTTAGATCCTCTTTTACTCTATCTTTAAGTTGGAAATAACCCAGCCAATGCATTTTGAACCTTTCACTTTCTAGGTCTTCCCTTTCTTTAATTTTCCATTGCCCTAATTTTTTTGTCATTATATCTTTGTATGTCAGCCATGAAATTCTTCTAAGCTCACGTTTACAAAACGTTTCTTGAGGAGACAGCCAACATGGAATTTAATCTTTCCTTATATTTTTGCCAAGTCTTAATTAAAGATCTTCTTACAATGTGGTTTTTAAATTTGGCATTAATTATAATTTTTCCATACCATAAGTAACCATGCCAAACTGACTTAAGTTATGTCCTTCTAGGTCTAATTCTCTTATATCGTTTAATATTATCCATTTTATATCACTTAGTATTATCCATTGTTTTATCCATGACAAACTCACTGCTTCAAAATATAGTTTAAAATACAGGACTCCTAAACCTCCTCTTTCCCTGGCATCTGCTAATAAGGTCCATTTTATCCTAGGTTTTTTGTCCACTCAAATAAATTTAGACAATTCTTTCTGCCAATTTTGGGAAATCTTATTTGAAAACATTATTGGGACAATTTGAAAAAGAAAGATAAATTTGGGTAGAACAATTGTGGATATTCTCCCTATCAATAATAAATTAATGTTTTTCCATTGATTTAAATCCTTCCTAATTTCCTGCCAAATCTTAACATAGTTATTTTCAAATATCTGTTGAGTTTTTGTTTACTCCTAGATATTTTAATTTTTTTTACTATCTCGAATCCTGATTTTTCACTTAACCTTTTCTACTCTTCCATTTCCATATTCTTAACTAATAGTTTAGTCTTGTCATTGTTAATTCTGAATCCTGCATTTACACCAAAATCTTTAATTTTTTGCAATAGGGGTCCTATCTCTTCTAGCAGATTTTCTAAAATTATGACTAAGTCATCTGCAAAGGCTTTTGATTTAAATTCCTCCTTCCTTATTTTTATATCTCTTTATCAGCCCTTATTTCATTTTTCAAGATCTCTAAAGCTAAGATAAATAGTAAGGGGGATAAAGGGCATCCTTGTCTGGGACCTCTTTCAATTACGACTGAATTAGATAATTTCCCATTCACTATCAGTTTTGCAGATTGCTTTGAGCAAATTTCTTAATCTACTTAAGAAATTTCTCTCTCAACTCCATTTGCTCCATTATATTTAAAAAAGATGTTCAATTTAAATTATTGAAAGCTTTTTCCACATCTAGAAAAAAGGAGCTCCCTTAATTTCATTGTGAACATTTAAATACTCAATGACATTTATAACTGTTCTAATATTATTCTTTATTTGTCGTCTTGGTAAAAAGTCACTTTGATCCTCATGTATGAATGCTTGCAGAAATATTTTTAGTCTACTAAAATTGAAGCAAAAATTTTATAATCCTCATCTAATAGAGAAATTGGCTTATAGTTTTTCAATAATAACAGATCTTGATCTTCTTTGGGGATTAATATTATATTTGCCTCTTTCCAACTATTTGGGATATCATAGTTTGGAAGCATATAATTCATTACAAATAAAAGGGGGTCCACTAATTCCATATAAATTTTTTAATAGTATTCTGCCGTCAATCCATCTGGCACTGGCAATTTCCCCTTTTCCTTCTTCTTAATTGCATTTATTAATTCCTCCTTTGTTATTTCTTCATTAAGTTTAAGTCTCTGGGTCTCTGAAATTTTTTATATAACATTTCAAAGTAATTATGAAATAATTTTGTATCTCATCTTCATTCGTTGTGATTCTGTCTTCTACCCTTCATTTTAAAATTGTTCTTTTTGCTCTTTCTTTTCTTAATCTATACGATAACCATTCTATACGATAACCAACAAACCTGGTTTGTTTCCCCATTCAGAGTTTTTTCTGCTTTAGTTAATCTTTTCTTTTTAATCTCCTCAAACATTCTCATTGTTAGTTGGTCCTGAAGTAATTTTATGTGATTCTTTAATTTCGTATTTGTTGGAGATTTTTCAAGTTCTTGCTCTTTTTGTCTAATTTCTTCTATTTTGTTGGCACTTCCTGTTTTTTTCTTTTCTATTGAATAACCAGTTGTGTAAAGATACCTCTAATTATGGCCTTACTGGAGTCCCATACTATATTGTTCTCTACACCTTTACTTAAATTCAAATTAAAATAGTCTTTTAATTTCTCATTACAATCCTTCACTATTTCCTCCTTTCCTAATAGTAATTCATTAGGGAGATTATCAGATCTCTAAAAACAGCGTTATCACGATGACAGGCAATCGCTAAAGTGCTTCCTTTTCAGACGATGTCGTTCCCTTCTTGTAAAGCTCTCATTCTCTGCTGTTCCACCAGCACTGCTTTCTATTGATGGGAGAAGCTGTCAATGGATCCCCTGTGCTGTTTCTGTCATGGATGTTCATGTGACTGAAAAGGTACCCATTTCACTGGCGAGATCCCATTATCAATGGGATGTCCCTGCCAGAACACTTCCTGGTGAGATTGGGATGTCCAGGTACGTGACACACTTTTTAAAAACTTCTTTGGTTTACTTGGAAGTTTTAAAGTATGTTTTTGTGCTTGCTGTCACTTTTTCTCTATTAGTTTGCTTTTTATTTTTTAATTTTCCATGCTCTTGTCTTCTCGTGAGAATGGGTGGGATTTCATTTCAAGAAGTGAATGGAGCTCAATTAGAGCTCCGTTCACTCCTGGGCTGCCTGGCAAATGCAATTAAGGTAGGTCTGAAACTTTTAATTATTGTGCCGGGACAGGGGCGGGAAAGGAGATTGTGGGACAGGAACACTTTTTTCGTTCCTGTCTGATAATCTCCTTAGTCTCCATTTAGGTGTCCAATTTCTTTTTTCTAATCTTTATCATGACAGGATTGTGGTCAGATAAGGGTTTTGGCAAAAATTCTATTTTCAAAATATCATTGATCAAATCTTTGGAAGTCCATACCATATCTATTCTAAAAAATGAATTCTGAGCATCTGAAAAAGTATATTCTCTTTTATCTTTTTCTTTATTCTCCAAACATCTAATAATTATAGTTCTTCTATAATATCAAAATCTCCTTTACTAATTACCTTGGTTATTCTTTATTTTTTTATTACTAAGAACCTGCCTAGTTGTGGATTTACTACTCCATTAAAATCTCCTAACAAACACCATCTACTATAATTTAAATCTAGAATTTTGTTTTTTAACTCTTCGTAAAAAAAAGTATATTTTAATCAACTGGAGCATAAATCCCTACCATTAATGTTTTCATGTTATTTAAATAAATCTTCACAGCAATGATTTCCCCCTTTTTATCTACTAGTATTAAATTTGGTTTAAGATTTTGTTTCACATAAAGGACAACCCCATTCCTTTTTTCTCCACCCTAGAGAAATAAATTTTATCCCCAACCCTTTTTGGTCTGATAGATGTTCATATTTCTTTTTGATCTGAGTTTCTTGTAACCTAGTCAAACACTCAAACAACTACACCATGCAAAATTACATATGGCTAAAATTACAAATCTTAAAAATAATAAATGATTACCAGCTACTAAGACACAACAAAATCACTATTAAAAAGTAGCAAAGACAAATGAAATACATGTTTAATTGCCCAATTCTTGTATAACAGATAAGTTTTTAACTGGCACATGAAAGAAATGTGTCAGCTTTTATATCCAGCTGAGACCATACTAATGTCATCCTTGTATTCCTACTTGATTTGCAATTGGTGGCTCTTACTCTTTTGGCCAATAAATTGCTCTTTCTTCTAGGTTCTGAAATCATCGAAATGTTAGGAAGCCTTTTGAGTGCCTTCTTTTTCTCTTTTTTAAACATAAATATTTTTATTACATTAGGAAATTGTTACATTCAGTTTTTACAAAAATGTAAAAAAAAATATGATCTTCTCCCCTATTTTTCCATTTCTATAAAACATTAAAACAGATTTGTACACTGATTTTTGAATCTTCTCAGATTGACTTCCATTTGTTATCCATAAAAAAGTATGAAGTTTGCATCTTTGAATCACATGATCTTCCTGTCATATTTAATTATCTAACAAGTACACACCACCTGTTACAATGTATTGTTTCAAGAAATATTTACCGAATGTAGTCTCCTCTGTAATCTAACTACGGTACTAAAACCTTGTATCTTCTAGATCTAAATTTAGAAACGTATTTCACAAATGTCCCAATTTTCTTTCCAATGCATTATTACCGGCATCCAGTCTATTTCTAATTGGTTTGAGGAGTTTGCCTGAATCTTATTAGTTAAAATATCTAACTCTACCATGTCCACTAATTTCAAAAGCCAGTCATTTATAGTTGGAATTTCTTTAACTTTCCATTTCTGTGCCAGAATTAATCATGTATAGCAGGATTTTCCAATGTCTAATTTCATCTTTCTTTTCTAGTATGCTAGTCATGTTTAAGAGATATAGTTCAGGCTTCATATGAAAATGTATTTGAAGTATCTTTGTAATCATCATATTAACTTTAGCCCAGAAACTCTTTATTTGCTCATGGGTCCACTACCTGTGAACTAGTGTACCTGGAGTGTTATGACACTTTCAACATAGATTGTTCTCTGATTCCAACATTATCCAGTTAGCATGTAGTACGATCTATTAGCTATTTTAATGTAGTCCTCTTTTACATTTTGACTGGCTGTGAACTTATTTGTTTTCTTACGGGCATTCTCCCAATCTTCCAAATTAAGTGGATAGCCAAAAAAAAATCACCTGTTTAAGCACTGAGTCCTTAATCAGTTCTTTTTCCCACTCTCTTGTTAACAATACTTTATACATAAAACTTTGAAATTTTGCTTTTGTTTTCCCCCCATTAAATTGTTACTTTACTTTTGAAATGTAATTCTCATTACATCCTCAATACCAAAGTAACTTGTTCAGGTAACTATGTACTTGTAACACATTACTTCCAAGCTTTAGGATACGTCATGTGATGGTGACAGTGACAATAATTTTTGTTGGGTGCTTTTTGACTATAATTTTAATCAATGTTGTTTTTAACCTTTCATGATTGGGGGGGAGTATTTTGTTGTTTAATTTAATTGTTGTTCATCACTTTGCAGTCTTCTAAGGAAAGCTGTGATAAAATGTTCATAAATAATTAAACAGACAAACAAAACAGTTTTTGTTTGTTCATTTGGCTTTCTTGGAACTGCCTGTATCTTTACATTTCTATTGAATAGCTTTTATTTTTTAAAAAAATTAAAGACTTCAAATCCCATGATACAGTGCTACACAGGACATAACATATGAGCATGAGAACAAATATTTATGTAGAAAATCCAGAAGGCTGCATGACCCTCTGAAATGGCATGATCATCTGTGTCTTAGATTATTTAACTACAGGTTGCAGCCAGACTTTGCAATGCATAGAACAGGACCATTGAAATCAGTGATACTTGCTGTGTCTAAATTGCTCCATTGATTTCCTTACTTCTGCCCTAAACATGACTAAGCCTGGATCCAAACTTAGGAGAGTGTCCTTGAAATTAGATGTATGCTACTTTGCCAGCACTGAAGAATACAACTGATTCTTGCATGTTCTTATATGAGTATGCAGGATATGGAGAGATATATGACTTTGATATGCATCAGAGGTGGTTCATCACATCTGATTCACCTTGAGAAGTCAACCTGTAAAGACTTTGTCATATATATGTTTAAAAAGGCATCATGTATTTTGGGTCACAGTTTTCTCCAAAAAAAAGCTGCAATGGCAAAAGGGAAAATTGCCTTGAGTCCCAGCTTTGGGGAAAAGGTGAGGTATAAATAAAAGAATACAATACAATGCTGTATAGTACAAGAGCACATGGCACCACCATTTTATAGTAAGTTTCCTGCTAGCTTAAGTCATGTAACATGTTCTGTCAATATGCTAAAGGTAAAAAGAAGCTGCATGGTTTATCTGTCATGATGTCACAGATGTTATCCAATAAATGTTTATGAAACCGCATTTTGCCTTGCATCCCCATTTGGAGAAAGAGAAGAGAGTAACAGCTATATGTATGGCTTGCACAATGAAGCAACATCTGGAAAAAGCACAAGAACATGTTCCCTCTACCAGCTGGTTTAATAGTTCTCTCCTCTTCTCAAGGAACCCTGAACTGTAGTTTGTGGAACAAGGAGTGACAACTTCTGATTTTTCACCACAGCGCAATTCCCAGGATTCTTGGGAGGTGGTGGTATAGTAGTATAAAGGTAATACAAGTACACAGTGTATTATTCAACTGGCTAAATCCACCTCCCAAGGAAATGGTCATTAAAAACAAGACTCTGATTCATATGGAAACTCTGGTTCCATTATTGAATCCTTGAATCAGGGAAAGACGTGTTGATTATTTAGCCACATTTACAATGTGTACTATAGCAATGAGGATATGGGATTGTCTAAAAGGAGAAGTTCATGACTTTTGAAAGTAAAAGGGCTTCTGGTTTCTTATCCCTTTTGCAAAAAAGGATAGTTTTATTCTTCTTTCTGAAATATACTTTTGGTTTTGAATTTGGAACACACTAAAATACCAAATTCAAGTTCAGTTTTATTATATAGTCACAGACCTATTCAAAAACAAATGGATCATCAAAGACCCACACTGTCATACACAAAGTGAGGTTCAAACATAATTTGTTATTGTTATTTGCTGTCAAGTTGATCTTAACGTATGGCATCTCTGTGAATAAGAGACCTCCAAGAGCCTGAGTAATCAATAACCTGGTTCTGCTCTTGCAAACCTAAGGCTGTGGCTTCCTTGATTGAATCAATCCATTTGTAATGTGGTCTTCTTCTTTTCCTATTGCCTTCCATTTCATTAAGGATTATCGTATCTTCCAATGAGTCATGTTATCTCATGATACGTCTGCAGTATGATAGCCTCAGTTTAGTCATTTTGTCTCATCAGAGTTCAGGTTTGATTTACACTTGGGCTGCATCTGCACTGCAGAAATAATGCAGTTTGACACTGCTTTAACTACCATGGCTCAATGCTATGGAATTCTGGGATTTGCCGTTTGTTGTAGCACCAGAGCTCCCTGACGGACAAGACTAAATATCTCACAAAATTACAGATCTCAGGATTCCATAGCAATGAGCCATAGCAGTAAAAGCAGTGTCAAACTGGATTATTTCTGCAGTGCAGATGCCGTCTTGGAGAATTGCATGTTTTAAAAACATTACTTAAAAATGAAACTCCCAAAAGCCAAAAATACACTTAATCTGAGTAGAGCTAAAAATCTGAGTTTTGAAAAGCTTAATTTTTCACTGATCATTAATTAATGGTATACAACTACTAATCTGTTATTGTTAACATTGGCAGGGAACCAGTTAGTTCATTCTGTTTGTTGTTCTATTAATTGATATCACAAATTGTCTTTTTGTACTCTGACATCGGCAGCATGCTCCAACCAGTCCTTTATGTGGGATGAACTCTACAGGGGGGTGGGTGGGGGGAATGTTGGGATATTTCCTGGCATAACCAACAGCATTTTTGTTGTTGTGTGTCTTCAAGTAATTTCTGACTTACGGCAATCCTAAGGCAAACATAGCACAGGGTTTCTTGACAAGATTTGTTCAGAGGGAGTTTGCCTTTGTCTTTCACTGAGGCTAAGAGGGCGTGACTTGCCCAAGGTCACCCAGTGGATTACCATGGCTGGGTGGGGATTTTAACCCTGGTCTTGAGAGTCGTACTCTAACACTCAAAGCACTATGCCACCCTGGCTCTCAACAGACAGCATATAGAATTGGGAGGGGGGAGAAGAAACCTGTGCTCTGTAATTGTAAATCAGTGTCTTTCAGGAAGAAGTTGCATCATATAAAATAGATTTACTTGGTTCGGTGAATGAACCACATTTGCTGGCAGTCCACTTTAACGAGCTGCTTTAACACATTAACAAATAAGATGTTATTTCAAGCTGACAATATTATTTTATGAGTCTTTCAAGTGAAACAGATAAATGGGACAACTATTTCTGTAATTATTTTGCTGGTATTGACTAGTAAGAAAAGCCTAATACGGTGGGATCCCTGTATCCACTGATTCATTATCCACTGATTCCATTATCCACGGGACACAAAACAGCACACCTACCATAGAGTCTTCCTAGAAAATGTATCCTCTCTAGTCATTTTCTATGTCCTCCAAGGCAACTCTATGGTATTTTAAACCAGAGGTCCTGTTATTTTCAATGGCATTTGCCATTAAAATCCACGGTTTTCAGTATCCACAGGCCCCCCCTTGAACCAATTCTCAGCAGATACGGGGGTCCTAATGTACTCAAAAGTCCTTCATGGGTACTTTTAAAAAGCTAAGTGTAAGTTAATTTTCTCTCATCGCTGTAAATGTTATGGGGGGGCATACATTCAGCTTTTTGATCACATCCTCCCCACAACAATAAAGCCATTCGTGATACAGAATACATCAACAATGTATGTCCCATAAAGCCTAAGTGAAACAGTTAAATCCAACCTGATAAGAATTAATGTATACTCACACATTTTAACAAAAATCTGAATGCTAGGGACTAGGCTCTGTATTCCAGAGAGGAAGAACTTGTCCAGGTGTAAAACAGCAAAAAGTATTTTTAGGCCATAGAGGAAATGAATCATAGAATCATAGAGTTGGAAGAGACCACAAGGGCCACCCAGTTCAACCCCCTGCCATGCAGGAATACCCAAAGCAATCCAGAGGGGACAGAACATACTTTTGAACAAATATTTGGCAATATGCTTAAAATTCCACATCTAGGTTGGAATATCATGTAACAACTGGAAGATTTTAAACACCCAGAGAGCAACAAGGAGGAACTGTGACTCAGTCCCTTGCTTCACTGTATGCAAATACCCTTTCCCAGGTTACACATCTATCTTGTGTGATCAATTTTTATTTGAGTAGATGTGCTTTGAGAATGGTTTCCAGTCAGGGGTGGACAGAAGGTGCATTTGCACCTACTGGTTCTAACTCTGGCTGATTTGCAATCAACATAGGTTTCTGACCTCTAGTCCTTCAACAATAGCAAGAATAAAATGACTCTTTCCTCCCACCTCCAGATCATATTATTGAAATGAACACAAGCTACAGGATATTATAGGTTTGACATAATTTCTGCTATAAGGCAGGCGGAGGCAGAAGGTAGATCTGGGTCTTCTGGAAGATCTCTGGGGGGTGGGGAATTGCAGTGGTTCAGTAAGGATGCCTGACTTGCAGTTGTGTAACAATACCAGCAATGGAAGAACTTCCCTCCAAACACCTTAAATTATGCTGCAAAAAATTAGGAAAGCTTAAGATAAGTAAGGATTTATTATTTTGTATAGAAGGCATGTGAGTTCCATGAAGTTCTGGTACTCAGAACAAATTATTGGGTTCAGCATACTTAAAGAGTACTCGAAGTACTTCTTTTAAACCAGGCTTTTGGCACATCCCACAACCTTCAAACCCACCCACCCCTGCTTTATGTGTTACAAAATGGGAAGATCCCATCAAGCATGGTTTCCTATCTCACTACGGCATGGTGAAGTGAAAACCCACACCTTCTTTCTGAGCAGTTTTTAAAACTTTGTTCTTCCAGTCAACTTGAGCTTATCAATACAAAGCATCACCACATATCCAGTAGTAGCTGGTGGCTCCCATGTCAGTGGGATAGTGAATCTTATCTGGGTTTTAGTCCCAACTTTAAAGGATCTTGCCCTGAGAACTGGAAAACAGGATCCAGGCCCTGAGATCTGGCAAACCTGGGTGTAACACAAGGGTGGGAGTCATGTGGCCCTCTCAAAGTCATTGGACTGCAACTTCCAGAAGTCCTAGGGAACACAGCAATACTGGAGGCAGAAGTCCAGCAACACAGCAAATGTTGTGTAGTTGTTTGAGCACTGGACTGCAACTCTGGTGACAAGAGTTCAAATCCCCGCTCAGGCATGGAAACCCACTGGGTAATCTTGGGCAAGTCACACTCTCTCAGCCTCAGAGGAAGGCAAAGCAAAACCCCTGTGAACAAATCTTGCCAAGAAAACCTTGTGATAGATTTGCCTTAGGGTTGCTATAAATCAGAAACAACAACATCCGGAGGGCTGCATGATTCCCATCCCTACTGTAGTGAGTAACATTTTCTACTTATTTCCAAAGTTACTTTTAGCTGTATTTTGAGAAGAATTTTTCTGGCTATTCTGTTACCACAAGGCTCACACTTTAAGTAAAAAAATAGAGAAAGTCAACAACTTACTTCCTAAACAGTGCAATGAGTAATGACAAAAATGTACTTTCCAAACTTCACATTGAGTAATGAGAATTTTTTTTTTAATCCACTAAGTTCTTCAGGTCTTTTTGATTAGCAAGGATACTATTATCATTTGTTATTGCCCACAAGTTCCTAACAGTAGCTGGGAAGCAAGAATGGATTTTTCGAGTACCCATGTATAGCTTTGGGCTATCTCTGTTGTAGTGCAAAGTGTTTAGGGCTGGCCTGGTCTTGGATGTGCAACATTTTTGAACTCTCCTTGGGGGCATGGTTGAGGAGCTGCTGTGATGAGCACCCACACTTCAACATTTTTCACTTACTAGGGAATAAGCCCAATGGAACTCTGTGGGACTTCCTTCTGAATAAATCATACATAAGATTGGCATTATCATTTTGATATGGAAATAGTGTAGCAATCCTGCAAAATGGGTAAAGAAAAGCTAAACCCAATGTTCTAAAAACAAAATCCATGAAGGTGATCATTATTGAGGATTACTTGTTGGGGACACTGCAAGCAACAATCTGCATTTTCTCTCCTCTCTTCTCCAGAGAAATTGTTCTCTGTAAAGGAAAATAAAACAAGCCTGCCATGAAACTACCAGAACAATTACACTGAAAACACGATTAGCTTCAGGGGCTTACCACACTCCAAAGAAAAGTGGCAAGGCAGCAGGAATGTTCCATCTTTTCTACTGCCTTACCGCATGACCTTGTTGTTGTTTTGTTGTTCCAGTCCCATGAGGGACTGAGGTAAAACTGTGTCTTTTTGCTACCCAGAAAAACCTGAAAGATGTGGTTTTAGCTCAGTCCCCCATGGGACCAGAATGAAAGAACACTGGAAGAACAGAAGACTACGGGCTTACCACACTCCAAAGAAAAGCAGCAAAGCAGCAGGATCTGGCAGTCTTCCCTGCTGCCTTACCACAGCAGTTGGCGTTTTTCCGGTGCTTTTTCATTCTTGTCCCATGGGGGACCGAGGTAAAACTGCATCTTTTTGCTAATGGTTTTTTCCAGTTAGTAAAAAGACGAGGTTTTACCTGTCCCCCACAGGACTGGAACAAAAGAATGTCACGTGGTAAGGCAGCAGGTAAGATGGAATGTTTCTGCTGCTTTGCTGCTTTGCTGCATTTCTTTGGAGTGTGGTAAGCCCCATGGGAGCTATTCTACAACAAAACAGGAAAACTACCATCCAGTACATCGATTTTTTTAGAAGTCATGGGAAAGAGGTTCATAACAATAAAGAAGTGTAAAAACAAAAAACAGGACAGTTTATATGAACAATACAGGAAGTTCCACTGAAGGATAACTGTAGAGGTGGTGGATTGGGGTATCATACTTGGAGCTGCTCTTCCAGAAAACACATCCAAAGGCTAATGATTGGGTAGCACCTGACAAGGATGCTCAAGGGAGGAGGGACTTCCTCCACCCATCCTCCTCCTTATACCTATCCTAAAAAGCCTCACCTTTTGGTATTGGACTGTCCCAAGGGCCTTTCTCTCTACACAATTATAGTACTATAGTCCACATTAACTTCCATGGTTCCCTCCTAAGGAATCATGGGATTGGCAGTTTAGGGATGGCCATTTAGAATCCTCCACCAGTGAGCTCTAGAGCCTTACCAAGCTACAAATCCCAGGATTCCATAAGATGCAGCCATGGTAATTAAAGAGGAATCATAGCACTGTAATTGCATCATGTGAAAGAGCCCCAGGAAAGGATTGGGACACAGGACTGGGGGATGAAGGGGCAGTCATGTTCATTGGCCATGCTGATTGGGGGCTTCTGGGAGTTGTGGGCCAAAAAAAGTAATTATTTCAAGCTCAAGAACAGTCTGATGACACAAGTTGCCCAGCATAGGCCTCAGCAGGGGTGCATGTTCTTCAGTAGAATGTTTTAAGAAGAGGTTTTTTTAAAAAAAAAAGTTTAAAGCATCTTCTAACTTTATCATTCTAGGAGAAGGGGGGGATCCTAGAGGGTGAGCTCTGCTCCCTCAATTTTACTGATCTCTGGGCTTTGGGGTTGACACTAATTTTTATCCTCCTTCTGGAACTCCAGGTAGGCTCCCTGTTTTGTGGTTGTGATTCACACCTGGTTGTACTTTACTTTGTGTGTATCTCATTACAAGTGTGTTTGGCATACTGTCATATACATATAAGGAATGGGTTTGTTGTGGGAGGAGTGGCTAGGTCATACCACATGCAGCCGATCAATACCATGCACAGCCAGGCTTTGAAAATGGGTGTCGTTGCTTCATGATTGACAGAATGGATGGCGAATCAGGACAATGCAAAACATGACTTTTCAATAAATGGAAAAAACCCACATGGCTGTTGCTGAGTCTGTGCACATCTATAAGCAGCCTTAAAGCCACATGTCCAATTGTGGTGTTAAGGCTTTCATAGAATTTGAAATCTAGCTGTGAATGGTCTGTAAGAGAACAACAGGGGAAATGGCAGGGAACAAGGAATCACCGAGCTAAATGGAACATATTGACCACAGGTCTGTACATTCACTATCCCTTTTGGTTTCAAACGCTGCAGCATTTTCTTCCTCTTTTCTATGAGCACCAACACATTTCTCAACAATGAGGACTAGGCAGTTGTATAGGTAGAAAATAAAATTAGGTTAAAATTCTTTGTAGTCTAGATTCTGCGGTATGCTTCAGATTCTTTGCAGGATGTAGAGTAAACAGTGCAAATCCATGGAATACAGGCTGTTCTGTCCAAAGGTTTTCCAACAAGTTTAGAGCCCCCCTCCTTTCTTTCACTATCACTTCCTGATGTTCAGTAGTCTGCAACTGTAAGACAAGTCCATGCTGCTGTGAGAATGTGGTGTCCATGCAGCATGGTGAAAGAGAAAGACAACAGATCTTGAACACTCCTCTCATCTCAGTCACACTTTAGGGACCTCTGGAGTTTTCATCTTGGCAAGGGACCACTGAGGACATCATGTCTGGGAATCAAGCCAAAGTTTAAGGAGCAGTGTAATAGAGGACAGACTTTTTCATGGTTCCTCAACACCTCACTCAAGTGTTTCAATTCATCCGTCAGTTTGCTGATCTCTCTTTTCAGGGAGGTATTTTCTTGTTCCAGGCACTCATACTCCTGCAATGGATTATCAAAATAAATAAGGAAGCAATACACTGTTTCTTTCATTATTTTCTTGTCAAATGGCACAGTTGATGTTGGACTCATGCCCAAAGAGGGATCCCAGCAGGATCCAACACCGACCCTGAAAAGTGGATTAAAATCATTCCTTTCATCCAGTTTCTCTTTCTCTCTACCTCCCACTTTTCCCCTTTGTCTTCAGCTTACTTACATTGCTGCAAACTGAATTCCAAGTGAATGGTAGTTTGCACTGAATTAACAGGAGGGAGAGGAAAGGAGAATCCCTCCTCAGCCATGAAAACCCCTTGGGCAAATCACATTCTCTCAGCTTCAGAGGAGAGCAATGGCAAACCCTCTCTGAACAAATCTTGCTAAGAAAACTCAATGATAGGTTCACCTTAGGTCACCATAAGTCGGAAACACCTAAAAAGCACACAACAGCAACAAAGTCCCAGTTAGCTTCAGAATTAAACACAAATAATGGTCCCTGCCTAAATCCAGGGACCTACGTTCTTCATAGCAATATAATGATCCTTCTTCTCACTTGAAATTATGTTGCTGAAATGAAAACAGCTGGGAGGTAAACAGGAATGGATTTTCATACGAACTACCATGAGCTTAATTCAGTTCTGGTATTAAAAAACAACATCTTGGACTCCAAATCCAGGTAGAGCAACCCTAATGCTAATATCTGGAGATCAGATACCAGAGCCTTATGAGCTTGGAAAAGTTCCCCTTTTTTGGATTGCAACTTCCTGAATTCCCCAGTGGCTCCACAATAAAGCAAGTTCCCCAAGGTTTGGCTGAATAGTGTTAGCTACTCTTCCTCTATTTTTTTTTCTTTCTGTACCCTCCTACTCCAAATTCTAACACTACTTTTAATTTTTCCCGCTGCTGTGAGCATGGTAGATGACTAGGAGGACTTTGGGCTCAGTGTACCCATGGCATCTCCTGCTTCACCCACTGGCCCTCTTGGAATTGTTGGATGGAAGACAGTTTCCTTCATCCTTCTCCATAAATTATGCTGCTTTGGGATGATGGGAATTGCAACAAGCCAACAAAATCTGGAGGAGCACACAATCCCTACCACTGCTGTAGAGGGAGAGAGGAGAGAGCAAGAGTTGGGCATAATAGTTTCACAATGCAAATGTACAGGAAATGTTTAGTCCCCACACACACATACTGAATTGAATGTGGTGGAACAGAATGTGTACCAATACACTTAAAACACACACTGAAAGAGAGAGAGAGAGAGACTTCTATTCAGCCACTGTAACCAGACTGTGCACCACCTACTTGAAGATTGTGCTGCTTTACCATGGAATTGCTAGAATAGGTAAATAATCTGCTTTTTTCCATGGAAAAGACAAGTTAGTCTCTGGAGATTAGTCTCCACCCTTAAAGGGTTTTCCCCTCCTTCTTAAATGGCTTTCATGATTGCTCATAAGAAAGCTTGCAATATGAATGATAAGGGCATTGGCAATCCTTGATAGAACTTCAGCTTGTTATTGTACATTTGAGCAATTTTCTCAAGAAGGAACCTGACCATAATCTGTGAAGTATGCATGAGAGAGGAGCTGGACTTGAGAGGAAGGCAACAAATATAATAAGAGAAATGTATGAGAAAGGAGGGAAAAGACTAAAGAACTTAATAAAGCATAAACTAAGCCCCACTAAAAGCAATGGGGTTTACTCCTCAGTAAACACACAGAGGTTTGTGCTATAATACAGAAGTAGTTTCCCAACTTAGGAATCCTGCGTTCCTTGTACTTTGTTGGTTGGACTTCAGGCTCTGAACTGGCGATGTAATAAATTTATTCAACATGGGTCTATATGGCTTCCTAGCAGGCTTCTAAATAGAGGCCTGCAGCAAGATCTTTCTTAGGGGTTGTTTAGACATTGAAAAAAATCCCTACAGAATACAAGGGGAATATCTTTTGTCTACATGAGCTCCTGTAGGAATCTGCTACATTTAAAAGGAAAGGGGCCAAAAACTCCAAGTACTCAAAGTTTCTTGCTAAGTTTATTTTTAAAAAATATGCAGACATGCACATTTTAGCCCATTTAAAAACCTATTCGAATTGGTACACATCCTGGAAGTCAAAATATGATTAGCTAGACGTGCACAAGGGCGGACTTGCCAGCAACAAAGTGGCTGGAGCCGCCATTGTTGATTTTCAGGGAAGCGAGTATATGCTATTTTCAAGCGGCACAGCAAAAAAAATAATAAATATATTTTTTTTAAAGCAGAAGATTGCTCTTCCACATTTCTGATTTAACAAGCAGGGGAGGGAAATAGAAGGAGCTTTTGGAGAATAATAAAGCGAGTATTTCACTCACAGCCACCATCTTTATTCATGGGCATGCTCTGTGTGAACTTCAAACACAGATAGCTTCCCATGCCAGCGATCTTGCAAATGCATTGTGGAGACAAATGAACTCTGCTGCAACGGTGAGTTAATATGCTGTTTCCACAATTAATTCTCCCGTCTAGCTGAACCATTAGATTCAAAGTGAAACAAATCTGGATACTGGGATGTACAAAATGAACAATACACAGTGTGTCTGACTCTAGGGTGCTGGCGTCCACAGACATGTAGGGCACAACCATACATAAAAATTGTATTTCTAATTTCTATGTACTGTTGTGAAAGCTAGACAGTGAAGAAAGCTGACAGGTAGAAAATCAACACAATAAAATGTGGTGCGGGCTCCTCAGCAATTGTCTGAAAGGCTGCCAAAAATGTAGAGCATGTTGAAGATGATGGTTGAGAGGAGAACAGAAATAGTTCTATACTCCAATGAGGCCTGGTGAGATGGAGTAGACACAGAAAAGAGCAGCTAAAACCACCAGAAGGATGGAGTACCTTCCTAAAGAAGAAAGGAACAGGGAGAATGGCTACTTTGCAGGAAATTAAAAACAAAGAAAGCTGCTTTATATCAAGTCATATTTACAGAGCTTGGAAAAGTTACTTTTGGACCACAACTCCCAGAACCTCTCACCCATGTGGCTACGTTGGCTAGGGAATTCTGGGAACTCTAGTTCAAACAGTTACTTGTCCAAGCTCTGGCAATATACCTACATTAACCCAGTATAGTATGCTTTTGCTGGCAGCAGCACTTTCAGGGTTTTTATTTTATTTTATTTTATTAGAGTATTTATACCATGATCTTCAGCCACAAAACCTCTCAGCATAGCTTACAAATTGTTAACCAATAGCACTTACACATCTACACCACTTTATAACATGCTAAGTGGTTTACAATGTGTGTTAGCTATGTGGGTCCCCTTCCCAATGTGTGTGTGGGATTTCTATCACCTGCTGCCTGATCTTTTTAATGAGGGATGGCATCCACAGAAGGACTTTCAGTATATAAAGGCTATGTAATTCCAATAAATTGTGGTCCCACCCCCTTAAGAGACAAAAACCTGCACACCTTTAGTAGTGGGGTAGACAGTGCTGTCACTAGGGGGTGCCGGGGGGTGACACCATCAGAGAAGGTGACAACAAAATGACTCTCTATAATTTTTTGTGGTTTTTCAACAGAAATTAGTATTCTTTATATAAAAAAATATCCATGGTGCCATGTCCAGCCAGGTGAACCTTCCTTCTTATTCCTCTCTTGCATGTAGGTTTTTAGTGACCCGCAAAATCATGCACAGATTGAATAAATGACTGGGATTACTAAGGATTCAGTATGGTCTGGTATGGGAGGAAGTCTATGGGGTGACACCATGAGTTATTGCACTGGGTGACACCAACCCTAGTGATCCCACTGTGGATAGAACAGGGAATTTGGGCAAGTACAAGTTATTCAGAGTTTTTAAAGGCTGCTCTTGCTCCTATTCCACCTTCTGCACTAGGGGTGAGTAACCTATGGCATTCATCTCCATCTCAAAAGCCCTCTGCAAATAATCAGTTCAGAAGACCTGTGATAAGTGCCATTTGAAGGAAAGGGAAAAAGAGGGAGAAAGGAAAAAGGAAGCCTTCCCAGTTTTTGGTTGTGGCTTCACCCATTTCTGGCTTCAGCTTGACAACCACAAGCTGCTGGCCAAAAAGGGGTTTGCCTCCTTTGTGTTATAAGGAATCTTTGCCACTCCAGATGTTTTGGCCTACAGTTCCCCTTGTCCTCACCCAGCGTGGCTTATGGTAAGGTACCATTGGAGTTGTTGCCCAAAATAACTGGCGGCCCAAAGATCATCTTTCCTTATTTTACATAGTTGTTACAGGTCAGAAAGCCCTTTCAATTTAGCATTGGGCTCCCTTAATAAAGACTTCAGAAGTTGGGGCTTTATGGCACCAATGGGAAAACTACCACTTCCTAAATTAGGGCTGGAAATCTTGCAACCCTCCAGATGTTGTTGGACTGCAACTCTCAGCAGCCGCAGCCTGTATAGCCAATGCAGTCCAACAACACCTGTAGGGCTGCTTGATTGTTATATCTATAGGTTTGGGGAAAATATTACCAAGATGTAGGGACTGAGAGTACATGTACAGAAAAACAACTCAGCCATGACTCAAAACATTATAAACTCCAGGATCACCTCCTGAAATTGGTAGATGGTAGGTACAGCTCAGTCAAAACAGTATTTCTTCATGAGGTGTGAAATTAATCTTCTTAGGGATTCACTGGCACAGGCTGTTGTGACAGCCACAAACTCATCTTTTTAAGAAATGTCCATGGAGGAAAGATTCATCCATGTCTGAGGGCAATATGTTGTTTATTAGCAGATGGTATGTATATTCAGGAAATAGCAACTTCTGTTGGACCCTGCCTGCGAACATCCCTGGAGTATCTGGCCATCCCAGCCTTGGATCCTCAACTGCTGAACTATAATGACCATCACTCCTAGTCAGCATGGACACTAGTTGGAGGGTTGGAAATTATAGTTCAAGACTCTCTGATGACCAGAAGTTGGGAAATACTGGAGTAGCCTGCAGAAAGAGAGAGACGGATCTGAGATCTAACACAGTGAGTCTCAACTTCAGAAGGCAAAGAGCGGAGAGCTTAACCATTCTCCAGCTGGCTGCTTTTCCTCTGGACTTCTTCCCCCCTCCAGCTGCTTCTTTCTTCACTCCACCATGAATTCACAGACTCATGGAACAGATAGCTGCCTTATACTGAGTCAGCGCATTGGTCCATATAGCCTAGTATTGTCACCTCTGACTGGCAGCAAAACTCCAGGGTTTCAGGGAAACTTCTTCCTAGCCCTACACTGAGATCCCTGGAATTTTGGGGGGTCCTTCATCTAAATACTAACCAGAGATTACCAGTGATTTAGCTAGTGGGGAGCAATATGAGGGTACTGCCCCTCAAGAATTTTCTCCTCGCCCCCATGGAATTTTCCTTCAGTCTCTACAAGGCACCCATCTGATCTTGGATGCTAAGCAGGATCAGCTCTGGTTACTACTTGGATGGGAGACCGCCAAAGAATACAGGGTGCTGTAGGCTATATTTCAGAGGAAAGAACTGGCAAAACCACCTCTGAGTATTCCTTGCCTAAGACTGAATATTCTTTGCCAAGGAAAATCTTATGAAATTCATGGGATCACTTTAAGTCGACAGCTTGAAGGCACACACACATGTGTACACGCACACACACCCTACATTTTCAGAGTCAACTTGAATGTACATAACAACAAACCCCAAATTTCTAGCATTGTAGTAACCTAAAACTTCAACGAGCATTTAGTTTAGACGTCCAAAGCAAAGTGGCAGGCACAGTTACTAAGGGAATGAGAACACAGCAAGTATAAGAGTTCTAGGTCTGAATAATTTTCAGTGTTTCACACTCTGCAATGCTAGCAACTTGGGGACTTAAGGAAAATTGCACCAGGGGAGGGCAGAATTATTATTGGAGAGGCATTTTACCTCCCCCTGTAGCTACATTCCAGGGCATGATCCAGTTTAGGTTATGAAATTAGATGACATTGGGTATGTTTAGGGTGGTTGCATCTATGAAAAAGTAACTGGGGAGAAAGTAGTAATGCCAGCAAGTGGAGGAAGGTTAAGCATACCTGTCCCTTCCTTTCTTCTACTAAGTGTTTTCACCTCATTGTTGTTTTGCAGCTGTTTGACAATATCCCAGCTCCAAGGATGGGGCAGGTGGTTTAATTCTCCCCTTATACGTTTATTAAAAGTAACCCTTATTTGTGCTTATTTTCAGAGTGTTATTTGTTTTACTCTGGTGCAAGAGTCCTATAACATCTTACAATGGGCAGAAATTGTGTAGCTCTCTAGATGTTGTTGAACTGCAATTCCCAACAGCTCTAGGCAGTCCAGCCAATGGTAAGATACATTGGGAAGTTATACTCCAGCAACATCTGGAGGGATACCCAGTTCCCACCTCTTTCTTAGAGATTAATATAGGGTTTGTCTACACCAGTGAAAACCCCTGAATCCAGCCCGATAATGCCCCATGATGTGTGGTCTCTTTCTCGAATCTGATATGATAGTGACACACAATGTACAGCCCTGTTCGCACCAAACTCGGGGAATACCCCCTTAATCTGGCTTTTAGAAAACTTGCAGTTTTCTCCAGAGTTTGCTGGAAACTGCTGTGTGAAGAATCCATCCCCACTGGATTTGGGGGTGGGGGTGGGGGAAGGAAAAGTACTGCCTGAGGTGCTGCCATTCCCACCCACCCACCGCTCCTCAGTGCCACTTCATTCCAAAGGCAGAGCCCCAGGGGTTGTCGCTCTCTCTAAGGTCAGAGCCCCTGGCGAGCCCTGCCATCATGAGGCTAGTTGCCTGTTCTGACTTTAGAAAGGGCGACTACTGCTGGGGCTTTGCTTTTCTGGCACAAAATCACCCCTCTGAGCTCCAGAAAAGCAAAGTACCAGCAGTAGTAACCACCCGCCCCACCGTCACAAGGCTAACTGCCCAATCTGGTTTCAGAGAGGATGACTACCGCTGGTGCTTTGGTTTTCCTGGAGCTCAGAGTCAAGTGTGAATAAAAGCTTTTAATGGAAGCAATCCAATGAAGATTCGGGCTTTGGCAGATGTGGCACTTAAATTCGGACCAGAGTTTCTGAAGTTCATGCGCCACAGCTCTGGGCCAAAGTAGTCTGAATCTCATCTGGATTTTCTCTCTCTCTCTCTCTCTCACACACACACACACCATGTAGTCAAGCCCACAGTCATTAAGACAGAAAAGTTCATGAGCCATAATGCTTTTTCCACAATAAATGAGTCAGTCTTTCAGATGTCACAAGACTCTTTGTTATTTGTGTCTGAGATGGATACTAGTATTGTACTTCTGAAGGGCAAGGTAACAGTCACCTCATGGAGTTTATCTGCTTTCTGTGTTTGTTTCTTTCTGCTTCTCTGTGCAGCCACTCTGTTCTTCTCTCTCCTTCTTATTTTCCTTTCATCATCTTCCTGACCCTGTCCAAAAAAACCAGAAGACTTTCAGTTAGTTGGTTTGTTATCCTCCCCCACCTCCCAGGGATCCCTTAGCATTCTGAAAATTGTGAAATGGCTGCCACAGAAAGATGCATCATTTGCAAAAAGAATGAGACCGACAGATGCTTACATTCCCGTTATACTCATCAGAAAAATAAAGTACAGAGAGTTACAGCCGAACTACACAGGACTGTGTATATAAATGTTTAGACTGATTTGACTGTTACTGCATTCACACACAATACTTTTTAGAATGTGGTTTGGAGAAGGTTTTGAGAATGACTGGATTAAAGTTATCTGCCCCTTCTCCCCTCACCCCGTAATTATGTTTCTGAGAGGGGAGTTGCTGGAAAGAAGCAGTGAATGGCATTTACATGAACATTTTTTAAATTAAATCAAATCAACTGCAAGTCAGACTGAACTAAAGTAAAATAGACTCACAAAACAACCCCCATGAAATTACAAGTAGATTGGGAGGGGAGAAGATTCTTATTGTTATTTTAATTGGGGGGGTGGCTGGGTGGGTCCAAGGGAGTTATCCATACATTACTTCATCAGAGAATTTATTTTCAAAGGGGTTTAAGAAGCATGTGTCTAAATACCCAAAAGGCATCAGATCCCATCTGATCTTGGAAGCTCAGCAGGGTCAGCCCTAGTTAGTACTTGGATGAGATACCAGGTGCTGTAGGCTATATTTCAGAGGAAGGAATTGGCAAAACTACCTGGGTATTCCTCGCCTAAGAAAACCCTATGAAATTCATGAGGTCACCATAAATCGACTGGTGATTTGAAGGTGCGCGCGCGCGCACGCGCACACACACACATTAAGAAGCATGAACTGAGTCTAGAATGAAAGGTTCCAAGCAAATTGTTATCATAACTTACAGAGATCCTTAAAAAAGTGAAAGGGAACAGGAAATTGTAGGAGGCAAAAGAAGGAAGTTAGTCAATGGGAAGCATGGATGGATTTTGCTTTCACTTCTGCTTCTGATTGCTATAATTGAGAATATGTGTACACATGGCAGGTTGCTAGGTATGGAGAAGCCTGTTTCATTGCTCTATCCAGGACTGGCAAAATGAGGTTCAGTATCTTCAGTTCTGTTTCTCACTCATATTAACTAATCTGGGGGCCTATCTTGACGAGAAGATATGTGGTTTGCTGCAAATTCGCAGCAGCGTTCATTTGTCTCCACAGTCCTTTGCTGGTATGCAAAATTGCTGGTATGCAAAGCTATTCATGTTTGAAATGCACACGGAGCCATCCAAGTGAATCAAGATGGTGGTTGAGAATGAATTACTCTTGTTGTCATTCTCCACAAGTTGTTGCTGCTGCACAGCATTTTTTAAAACTGTAAATCAAAGGTCTGCAAGCACGATCGTCTGCATAAAAAAGCTGTTTGGTTGCTTCAGCACAGCAAAAAGTGCATGATCAATAACACTAAACTCCAAAATGACGCTTCTGGTCACTTCACTGCCAGCAAGCCTGCCCCTGCACAATCCAACCAATCAGCTTTCCATTTCTGACCTCACCAAGAATGCACTGTGATGCAAATTGGATGTCCAAATTAACGGCAATGCACATTTCTAGCCATTATGCAAAAAAAAAAAAAAAACCCCTCAGGAAAAGTTGCAAAGGCTTCTCCTACGCAGTAAATGGAGTTTTTTTTGCCCCCCCCCTCCTTCTGGAAACCACAAGTTTTGGTTGGATCTCATTGGGACAAAATGTAATCTCTGAGAATTCTATTAGGATTATTTTCACCATCTAGACAACCCCTAGGTTTTGCCATTAAAACATGTATGTAAGAGTGCTACATTACATGTACGTAACAGTGCTAACATGCTGGGAGCTGTGCAAAGGAGTACATTTGTTCCTGCATGGAGAGTGTACCATGCAGAGATTGGGAAAATATTTTATTTTATTTTAGAATCAGAATCACAGAGTTGGAAGAGACCAAAAGGGCTATCCAGTCCAACCCCTGCCATGTAGGAATACACAATCAACACTCTTTAATTTTGGATGACCACTCCCAGAGTTTGCCAGCCAGCATGGTTAACGGTCATACTGGGGTGGGGGGTTGTCTGGGAGATGCAGCTCTGAAAAGAAACCTTTCCAGGCCCTGAGTCTATGTTAGACACACTGTTGGGGAACAGGTGCAGTAAGCTGACAGGCGACTTGAAGGCACACACACATACAACCTTTGAGTTTGTAAGTACCCTGAAGCACCAGAGCCCATCTGATCTTGCAAGTTAAGCAGGGTCAGGCCTGGTTGGTACTTGGATGGGAGGCCACCAAGGAATACCATAAATTGACAGGAGACTTGAAGGCATATACATACACAGGCAACTTTTTTTTTTTTTTTGGAGGGCGGGGGTGCTGCATACAGTTGGTACGTGAAGCCAAAGCAAAAAGGAAAATCAAAAATCAAATGCAGAAATGATTGATTCACATTCTCAACTTTCCATACCATATCAGAACGTGGGAGAAAAAATTGGGACTACAAATTCTCAACTCAACCCAGCTGGAATGGGATAGAGTTAGGGACTTGTAGTTGAAATACACACACACACACACACACAGAGAGAGAGAGTTTTCCAAGCTCTGATTGCATACACGCACATATTACATTCTTTTTTTTTTTTTTTTACACACATACACCTTTCTACCTTTCCATGTGCAGCAATTAGGTTTGGGGAAAAATACTGAGGTTGTTTTCAAATCTGTTGAATGCATCCTGGGCCTCAGCAAGCAGGGAGGGGAGAATTAACCCTTTCTCCCCCCCTAGTGATCCCTCCTGAAGATAACCCTTGTGGCAATTTTTTGAAGTTTCCATTGGCACAGATGTAACCTTTACAAAAAAGACTAATTGCCTGTATTGCTTGTATTCAGCCCCGTTGCTGTGTTGAAGTGTATAGTGTGCATACCCTCCAATGGACCTGATTTGGCAAAGCCAGTCCCAATTAATCCTCTTGCCACCCCACTTTTCAGCAGCTTATAAAATGTCCTAGTTTCTCTTTTCCTTCTACTTTTCTCCTTAGCTGACTTCAACTGCTGCAAGTGGGAAGAGAAGAGGAAGGGCAGAATCTTGTTTTAGAATTTAGAGCATCACTTTACTTGCATTGGAAATTAATGCAATGATCCTATGGTTACTACAATCCCTGGTGTTGCCTTTTAGGGAGGATTGGAATGTATGTTGAGCGTTTCTAATCTATGGGCCATTGTTTTGTTTCCCATATTTGTTGACCAATTTTAATTAGAACTAGTGTAGATTCTGTTCCTGTAGACTGAAGCAGCTCTATTGTTATGCCATCTGTTTCTGGTGATTTATTTCTCCCAAATGCTCTGAGTGCTTCCACTTCACTTTCTAAAATTGGAGGTTAGTCTTCATACGGTTCTTTCTTGAATGAATCTATTACCCTTTCATCTCTTTTATATAGTACTTTCATGCATTGTTTCCATTGTCTTTTTATTTCTACTTGATCATGTAATGTGTTCCTGGGCTGGTTGTAGAGCTTCCCTGTCCTTGCTTTAAATTTTCCTTTGATTCCTCAGATCTTGTGGAAGAGGTCTCTTGTTCTTCCTTTTGTGTTGTTACCTTCTATTTCTCTGCATTGGTTATTATAGTAGTTCTACTTGTTCTTGTGCACAAGTCATTGAACAATTGCATTCAGGGTTCCAACACTATGGAGATTATCAGACGGCCCCTTGTAGCCCATTTCTGTCCCACTACCCCAACACCTGTTCCACTCCCATTCCTGCCGCGGAATAAATAAAAAGGTTTCAGACACCTACCTTCGTTCCGCAGCAGGAACAGGCTTCCCCTCCCTTCACTGCTTGGCCATAAATGCAGCTATTGTAAGGCTGCTTTTACGACCAGAACTGAAATCCCGGCCGTTCTCATGAGAGAATGGCCAGGCAGCAAATTTAAAAAGAACCCCGCCAACATCAAAACAAGTAATCAAAGCACAAAACCCCATTTAAAAACATACTAGCTACCTGGGGAGGGGGAAAAAAGTTTTTAACTTACCTTGTTGTCCCGATTGCACCCAGAAGTGTCCAGCATGGCCCTCCCCCCATGGCTGGCATCATGCCAGCATAATGAAACAGGAACAGGGCATCGTTCAGACTACCTGGGATTCCATTACAGAAACGGAACAGGTGGTCTATTAACGATGTTCCCCCGTTTTTTGTAATATCACTGGAGCAGAATGGAAGCAACACAGGAACGGAACGACGTCGTCAGAAAGGGAAAGCCTTTCTCAATCATGTTCCATTCCTGCAACGGAATTTTTGGTCCATCAGATAATTTCCTATATCTGTTCCCTTTTACTTTTGCTTCCCATTGGTCCTTAACTGCTTGTAGAGTTTTGTCTGTCATCCATTGAGGCTTCTCTTTCTTTTTGGCTACAAAGAGTGTCTTTTTGCATTCCTTTCTGACAATGTGCCTGGCTTCAATCCAGAGTTCTTCTGGTTCCCAGTCAATTTGACTTTATAGTGCCAATCTATTTTTCACATTATCTTTAAATTCTGTGGGGATGTTCTTCAAATTGTATTTTGTCATGATGGTTGATTTAAGTGTTTTTTTAGTTTTACTCTAACTTTTGATATTAAATACTTCATGGTATGTGCCACAATCTACTCCAGGTCTTGTTTTTGGAGAGAGAATGGAGCTTCTACATCTTCTCCTTCCAATTATGCAGCCTATTTGATTTTTATATTAGCCATCAGATGATACATGGATTCTTGGGTTGCTTGAAGAATGTGTTCGCAACAAACAAATTGTTGACCTCATAAAATTCAGTTGGTCTCCTGTTTCATTTCTTGATTCTAGGCTAAATTTTCCTACTATCTTTGATTCTGCGCTGTATCCTATTTTTGCATTCCAATTGCCTATGATTGCAAGAAGTCCTGATCAATTTTCTCCTGGACTACAGCACAGAATCTTTCAGTTTCTTTTTCTTTTGCCTCTGTAGTTGGAACATAAACTTGGATTAAGGTTATATTGATGGGTTTCCCCTGAAGTCTTATTGACATGATTCAGTCAGACTTTGCATTATACCCTTTGACTGCTTTTGCTATATTTCTCCTCACTGTAAATGCCATCCCATTTCTTCTTAGATTTACATTTCCTGAGTAAAACACTGTGTAATTATCTGACTCAAAAACATCCCATTCCTGTTCACTTTAGCTCGCTCACCTCAAAGACTGCAAAATTTATACACTCCATTTTGTGTTTTACTATGTCTAACTTCCGCTGATTCATGTTTCGCACATTCCATGTTCCTATAATATGTGTTGTGTAGCTTCGGACTTTCCTTTCGCCTCTGAACACATTAACAGCTGAATGTCCTTTCCACCTGAGTTCAGTTGCTTCATTAGCTACAGTGCTACTCATAGTTGTCCCCTGCTGTATCCTAGTTGCTCACTGAGTACCATCCAATCTGGGAGTTTCACCTTCTGACACTATCTCTTGTTTCATTCTGGATAGTCTCATCACAGGGTTTTTGTGGTAAAAGATCTTCAAAAGGAGATTTACCATGCCTCTGTGCAGTACTAAAAATGCTAGCTATGATGCCACTTGCTGTTGTCTCTGAGAGTTGCTCCGCCAGTGTCACTTTCCGCTACTGCTGCTGCCCAGTAGCAGTTTGGCACATTTAGTCTGGCTCCTCAATAATAGCTTGTCTGACATGGGAGACCCTACCAGCAGCACCACAGACACCAGCATAGTCTCTTGCCTCACAGGAGCATGCAACCCCACCACCACAGATAGGCAGTGCCATTGGTGGTCCTTCCCAGTAGGCTCAGGCAAAAGCAAACACCTGCAGCTTCTTCCGGCTTGTGTGGTGTTCTTTGTTCATAACCGGCTTGACAACCTCTTGATGTTCCATAACCACATGTATCCCAGTTTTCCTCTGGGAAATGTTGGAGAAAGAAAGGATACTGCTCACAAGATGGGAGGCCTGGTGGCCACCTCAGCTATCTGGGCCAGAGGTTTCCTCATCCCAAGTGGATTTGGGGTCATGTTAGGGACGAATCAAACAAGAAGCCATCAGGCAGCAGTGGGAAATTGTGGTTGGGGCATTTGTGCCCTTGTACCCTGTGATGGGCTGCACCTTCATATTTTCAGTTGAAAACACACCAAAACTTAGCTACAGAAGTACATTTCTGATTTACACTTCTGGTTTTTTCATACTACAGTTGTCCCTTCATATTCACTGGGGTTTGGTTCCAGGACCCCCCATGGATACCCAAATCTGTGAATACTCAAGTCCCATTATATGCAACGGCATAGCAAAATATTCTCCCTTATATAAGATGGCAAAATCAAGGTTTGCTTTTTGGATTATTATTTTTAAAGAATATTTTCAAGCCGTGAATACATAAATCCGTGGATACCAAATCTGTGGATACGGAGGGACAGCTGTACTTTGTGGATCCTCAAATCACTTTTTCATTTGGTAGGGATGGGTTTTGGTGATATTTAGAAGGAAAATGCTGCTCCAGGAAATGATTTTAAATCTATTTTAGTTTTTTTAAAAAACACATTTTTTAAAAATCGGGGGCTGGGTGGTTTAAGGGATTGAAGATCTTTATGAAGCATCCTGCCTCTGAAGTAAGGTGAACCTGGAACATAGAAAAGTCACTTTGGGGGACTACAATACCCTGAACAATTCCAAGTCACTTTCCCCAATTTTTCCAAGCAGTCACATTTCAAAGCTCTTGGTGAACCTATAGTGCCATAGGGCAAAAATCAGTGGGGATTTACTAGTGGGTCTCTGGGTGATTTGTGATAGATCAGCAATGATTTTCAACTCCCAGTTGTTTAAGAACTGTAACAAAGTGACACCCCCTCTTTAAGACAAAGTATACTGCTGGAATCAAGAAAGCTAATTGCTGCTGGTAACAACAAATGGATCTTTTTGTGTGAAAGGTTGTGAGTTTTGATCAGTTCTGGTAGGCAAAGAAAATTCCTTCACTCCTTTCAGTTAATCTGTAGGACAGCAGGCTGGGAAAACTGGATTAGATCAACTGTCCTCTCTTTCATGTTGGCCCTCCTACAAAAATCAAAGGGACCAACATCACAACTAAAGCATCTCCAAGGTGAAAGTGAACAATTGCTATGTGAGAGTCATTGTTCTCCATCCAAAGGAAGTTCCTTTAGTGATCTAGCTTTCCCCTAGATGCACTGGTGGAGTGGCAGATTTTGGAATGCAGGAACTCATCATAACAATATAAGGGGGGGGGGGGAAGAGTGATACTGAGAGAGCGCAAATTGCTGGTCTCAGTTTTTTGGATCAGCATAACTGCAATCCTGTAGTAACCTAGAAGTAAGTTCCATTAAATTTGGTGATGTTTACTTCTGAATGCATGGAGTTCAATTCATAGAATTGAAGCCTATACAGCTTTAGTCCAGGTTATCTGAAGGACCGCCTCTCCCTGTATGAGCCCTGTATGGAGCTTTTAAGATCATCTGGACAAAACCTGCTCTCTGTTCCACTGCCTCCTCAGGTTTGTTTGGTGGGAACAAGGGAGAGGGTCTTCTCAGTGGCTGCTCCCAGACTTTCAAACGCCCTCCCCAGAGAGGCCAAGATGGCCCATTTTTGCTCTCCTTCCAGCAGCAGGTTAAGACATTTTTATGCCACCAGGTTTTTACAAACTGACAAGAGCTGGGCTTATAAGGCTGTGTGGTGTGGTTTTTAAGATTGTGAAGGGTCTTTTATACAATTTTAATGTATTTTAATATTTTTACTGTTTAATGTTTTAAGCTTATAAATTGTTTAATTCTTTTTTAAATTTTGTATTTATAATGTAATTTTTACTTTTGTATTGTTATTAACTTGTATTGTTAGCTGCCTTGGAGCCTACTGGTGGAAGAAAGGTCGGATATAAATGGATTTTTAAAATGTGCTTTAACAAAAGAACTTCAGCTAGGTGAAATACAGCTTTTAATTAGGCATGCAAGTAATACTGAAAATAAATGCTTCCATTTAAATTACTTGTGTGAAGTAGAAATACCATCAAGGAATAGGAAAAAGGTAATGGAGGCAGCATAACGTAGTGGTTTGAGCACTGGACAATGACTCTGGAGACCAGGACTTTATCACACTGCACTATTATAGTGCTATTATTCCACTTTAACTGCTATGGCTGCCTCCTGTGGAATTCTGGGGTTTGTAGTGAAGCCTAAGAGCTCTTTGGCTGAGAGTTCTAAATTTCCCCCTAAACTGCAAATCCCAGGATTGCACAGGAGGCAGCCAGAGCAGTTAAGGTGGAATAACAGCACTATAACAGTGTAGTGTGATAGCTGCGAAGGCTTCAAATCCCTGCTCAGCCATGGAAATCAACTGAGTGACCTTGGGCAAGTCACATTCTCTCAACCTCAGAGGAAGGCCAAGAAACCCCCATGATAGGCTTCACCTTAGGGTGATCATAAATTGGAAATTATTTGGTAGCACGCAATGATCTAATCCCTGCTTGACCATTTGCAACATTCTCTATCTGTCCAGATGCTCAATTTACCAAAAACAGTAGTCAGTCTTGAAAGTCTTGTTATCACTTGAGGGTTCCTGTCAGTTACTCTGGTGCTCCAGCACATGAAGTTGGACTTCCTGCTCTGAAAAAAAAAAAGATCCCACTGCATTGTACTCCACTGTTTTCCTCTTCCGCCACATGACTGTCTACCTGGCTGACTCTGAAAGGTACTGTGGGTTGCAGGTGTCAATGTGTTTAGTACAGGACTTATTAGCAGTAAGGCTTAGAAAATGTGTGCATAACAACTTCTCATGGGAAGAGCTGTATCTCAGGACTGAGCACATGCTTTGAATGCAAAAGTTCCCAGGTTCAGTGTCCCACATCTTCAGGAAGAGCTGGGAAAGACCATCTTGTTTGAAACACTGGAGAGCTACTGCTACTAAAATGTAGACCAGTTTTCCTGAAGAAGTTGGTGCCCTTCAGATATGATAGGCTTCAATTCCACCATGTGGGACCCAGCAGACAGACAGACCTTTGAGCAAGCCCAGAGCTTGGAGGTAATATATGTAACATAGCTACTTACTTCTTATTACTTTCTTATTTCTTCAGGCAATGAGGGTGCAGCAAAAGTACATTTCAAAAGTAGCAAATTAGGTAAGGGTGAAATTATTTTAGGGGTGTTTTAGTAACAGTTTCTAGTTACTTTCAAAAGTTACTTTTAAAGGGCATTTTTAGAGGCACTTGACAGGTTTTTTCCAAGTTTTATGACACCCTGTTATCAAGCTGAATGGTTTCCCCCTTAAGAAAAGTCATGGAAAGTAATAGAAAAATAAGGGGTAGTCGGAAAAATAATGGAGGGAGTTACTACTTAAAACATTGTACTGAGTAATGGCAATGTGTTATTTTGCAAACACTGTGAGAAGTAACAGGAATGAATGACTTTTTAAAAAGTAACATTCCAAAATCTGACCAAAGCCCACTTAGCTCTGTATCCTGTGTTCCACTGACCACAAGAAGCCCACAGACAAGGTGTGAGAACAATAGTTGCTTCTACTCAGAGACTGGCTAACCACCTTTTAAATCTGGAAGCACTATATAGCCATCATGACTAGTTTAGCCACTGAGAATGTGATCTCCCATCAATCTGTTCTATTTTCTAATTAGTCATCATTACATCTTGTAGCAGCAGCCAGTTTGATAAATGTAAAAGACTGTGGGTGAAGAAATATTTCCTTCTGTCTGAAGAACTTGGAGAAGTTATTTTTCAGGTCTACAACTCCCAGCATGGCCAAGTAACTATTGCAAATGTTGTGCAAAATCAACACTACATAAATAATCCAGTTTGAAACTGGAGTATTTGCTGTGGCTCCTTCCTATGGAATCCTGGGATTGGTAGCTGGGTGAGGTCCCAGCACTTTTGAGAAGAAGCCATGGTAAATAATATAGTTTTGAAAGGAAATCCTTCCTATTTACCCCTGGGATTTGTAGTTTTACAAGGTCTTCAGCCTTCTCTGCCAAAGAGTGCTGGTGCCTCACCAAACTACCAATCCCAGGGTTCCATAGGAAGGAGCCATGGCAAATACTCCAGTTTCAAACTGGATTATTTGTGTAGTGTGGATTTGGCTCTATAAGTTTCATTAGATAGAATTCCAGTATTAATGAGAGAAGAGAAACTCCATGCATGCAATGCCACACATGATTATATACTACTCTATCATGTTGCACTGCAGATGGATAGACTCAATCAAGGAAGCCACAGCCCTAAGACAGCAAAACCTGAGCAGGGCTGTTGATGAGAGGGTGACTTGGAGGTCTCTCATTCAAAGGGTTGCCATGACTTGATGACAGTTTAACAACAACAAAGCATGCTGGATCTCTGTAGCTTCCTTCACCCCCAAACTAAAAATAAAACAAAGCTCAAATATAGCCTTTCTTCACTTTAGCCCCCTGATTATTTATCTTGACCATTTCTGCACTGTTTCCCAGGTCTACATTAACTTTTTAAAATATCGTTTTTCTGACATAATGCAACAAGCATGAAAGGAGTGTAACTGCATGCTCCTACTTGCATTGTGAGAGAAGCCTTGGCCTTTTGTAGTAATGGGCGTATATAGGCACACACATACATAAAGAGACAGAGAGAGACTGAGAAAGGACTCATATCCACTGATAGCCTTTTCCTTTCTGCATCTGTCCAATCTTCTTTCAAACCTGTCCAAGGCCATCATCACATCCCCTCCCAAAAACTCACAGATGAAAACTGGAACATGTGTGACCAAACAACTTCAGAGACTGGTCAAGATGGCAAAAGTTATGAACGAGGAAGAACAGACAAGCTAGGAGAGGCTGCAGCAGTTTGCTGTTGCCTGAGTCTACTGGGAAGGGCAAGATTCTGCTTCCACCTGTCCTCTTCCCCTGCCTTGCTTTAGTGCAAATTACTTTTGTACTTTGAATTCAGGGCTTGTCTATATAAGGCAATAAAATGTGGATTGGTGCGCAGTAACGCCAATTTGCAGCAGCTTTCATTGTCTTGACAAGTGTTTTTTTTAACATCACAGGTATGCAAATCTGTGTTTGATGTTCAAACGGGCATGCCTGAGAATCAAGATGATGAATGTGAGTGAATTACTTACGTTTTTATTCTCACCAGTTGCTGCGGCTGAACAGTATTTTTTTAAAGCAAATCCGAGGTGCGGAACTGCAACCTTTCACTTAAATAAATGTGGGGAGGCTGTTTTGCGCCTCAGCACATCATCATTATGGTGAAAATCCAACATGGTCATTCCTAGCACTGCCTTTCTGGCAAACTCCATTCCTGTGCACATCCGACTAATCAGCTTTCCACTTCTGTACTTATCAGGAAAATGCAGCAAAGTGAATCGGTTGTCCCAACGAGCAGGAATGCACATTCCCATCGCAGTTTTTTAAAAACTTTGGGAAAAGCCACAAAGGTTTTTCCCATGTGCACTTTTGCCCTCCCCTTCCAAATATGACAAAATGAAATGGGATCCCATTGGGACAAAAGGTATTTTCTTCGAATTCTATGAGGAGTATTTTCACCATTTAGACAAGCCCTCAGTTTGCAGCAATGGAAGTAAACTGAGGACAAAGGAGGGAAAGTAAAGGGAGGAAAGAGAAACTGGGACATTTTAAAACCAGCTGGAAAAGTGGGAGGACAGAGAATTAATCAGGACTGTCCCTGCTGAAGCCAGAGCCTTGGAGGAGATGCATCCTGTGGCAGTGAATTCCGCAGTCTAACCCATCAGCGGCAGGAAGACCTCCTTCCCATTGCTTGACCCCAATGTCCCACCCTACAGCTTCAGTGGATGACCCACGGGGGTTTAGTAGTATGAGAGAGGCAAGGAAAAGTTCTTCTTTAGCCCGCGCCTCCTTTCACAGAAGCTTTATTCCCCACCTCCTCCTCGCCTCTTCTCTCCCGTAAACTGTCCCCGTCTCTCTCCGCCCCCGTCCTCCTCACTCCCCGGCCGCGGGGCACCCGGGAGCCCCGAAAGCGCCGACAGGCCAAGCGGAGCCACCGCAGGGCTGGCAGAAGGGCCACCCGCTTCCGGAGCCGCCGGGCTTTCCCCAGCCGGCGAGGCTCGGGGTCCCTTTGGGCGCTTTTCCTTCGCCCAAGGCCTCGGGGGCCCCTTTCGTTCCCACCCGGCCGCCGCCCTCCCCTCGCCTCCCGGCTTACCTGCTGAGCCCCCTCGGAAGAGGAGCTTCTTTGCAAAGGGCTCCCCAGGGCGGGAAACCCCTGAGACATGCCGGCCCAGGAGGAGGAGGAGGAGGAGGCGCCCGAGGTGGCGGTGGGGCGCCCAGTCCCGGAGGAGAAGCCCGAGCGCATCGGGGAGACCCCAGGAGGCCGGGCGGCGGCGGGTGAGGGAAGGTGGCTGTTTGGGAGAGAGGGAGGGGAAGAGGGAGAGTGTGTTGGGGTGTGTGTGTGGGAGAGTTAAGAGTTTGTGTGTGTGCTTGAGAGAGGGTGTGTTGGGTGTGTGTGTGGAAGAGTTAAGAGTTTGTGTGTGAGTGTGTGCAAGAGAGTGTTAGAATGTGTGAGCGGGTGTGTGAGAGGAAGGGGGAGAGGGTGTGTGTGTGAGAGAGAGAGTGGTTAGAGTTTGTGTGTGCGCGTGAGAGATCGAGAGTATGTTAAGAGTGTGTGTGAGAGAGAGTTACGAGTTTGTGTGTGTGAAAGAGGGAGAGATGGAGACAGTGTATTAGAGCGTGTGTGTGTGAGAGGGGGAGAGATAGGAAGTGTGTGAGTTGAGTTTGTGTGTGATAGAGGGGGTGGGATAGAGGGACTTAAAAGTTTGTGTGTGTGAAAGAGGGAAAGAGAGATGGAGACAGAACGTGTGTGTGAGACACGGGGAAGGATAGGAAGTGTGTTAAGTGTGTGTGTGTGTGTGAGAGAGCGAGGTCCCTCCGGCCGCCTCCTAGTCGGAAACCCCGGCCAGGGGCATCCCTGCAGCTGCTGCGGCTGTTCCGGCCGGTTTCCCCGCCGCCACCTGGGAGATGCGCGTATTCTCCCCGGCGGCCCCCTTCTCTTGGGGAGAAATGCGGGGCCGGGCAGAGCAGGCCCTGTCCCGCCTGAGACGATGGCGCCTCCGCGGCCGCTCCTCTTAAACCTCCTCCTATCAATTCATGGAAATCACGTGGCGGCGGCGGCGGCCTCTGAAAATTGGGCGGGCGGGAGAGCAGCCTTGGGCGCGGGAGCCCCGAAGGGGAACCGAGAGCAGGGCCGAACAGAGGGGCTTTTCTTTCCCCCTTCCCCGCCTCTGGCTTCGCGGAGGACTTGAGAGCCGCTCGCCGCCTAGTGCTTTGCGGTCGTGTGTAGCCATCCCGTTTCCTGAGGGATCTTTTGGGAAACGGGGCTCTCCCTGCCTTTCCTTTGAAACCAGCTGGATTAGGCAAGGGGTGGCCGGCCCCCCCGGTTTTTAGAGCCCTCGGACCCTGCTAGAGCCTCTCGAGGCTGGCAAAGAAGCCAGAAGAAAAAGTGAAAAAGTTGTTCATGGGGAAGCTTCCAGGAGTGGCATTTGACACCTCTTAAATAGGCTACAATGGATGTATTTTAATTGTACTTTATGTGTTGTGTGCCGCCTTGGGTCCCATTCTGGGAGAAAGGAGGCATATAAATTAAATCAATAAATAAACTAAAGTAACAACCCAGCACTATCCAGCGCTCTTAGCATCAAGAAACCATGCTTTTCAAAAATAACGGGTTTTGGCATACGTGTGTGTGTGTGTGTTGTAGCTTATTTCAAAGTTGAATTGCTGCTTCTGCCTCATGTTGCTTATCTTTTAATGGCATTTTGAACAGTCTGTGTGGCCCTCCCTACTGTGTCTCAGGAGCACAATTTTATTCTAATCCTTTTAAACTACTGTATTGCACAGGAAGCCAGAAGGCCAATACTAAAAAAGAGACCCTTCTTCTTCTGCCTGTCACGACATGTTGTTTTCCGTGGCCAAGTAGCACATTGTAGGAAGTGAGACAGAAGGCTTTGCCAAAACCCCAGCCAAAAATACGTTGGCACTGTCACTGTGGTCTGTGGTGTGGGGGTACTGTGGGCCAAACCAGAACGGACAGAATGTTTGTAACAGTAAAAGTCTAGTGGAAATCTAGTGAAAAGCAGTACAGTACTTTCTAGGTGCCAGCAAATCCTGCAGCCCTGGGTGGAAAAGGAGAACTGGATGCAACTGAAGATGCATGCAGTATCCCGGTTGGATCCAAAGCAGCTAGACCCATCTTCATGTATGCATCACTCCTTGGTCACAGATGGAGCAGCCAGGTAGTTGGTCTCAATAATATATTATTAATCTAAGGTTATGAACATTAAAAGGTAAAAATTAGTCATTTCTAGTTCATGTTGCCGAATGTACAAAAACCTATTTCCTACTGCACCTTGTATTTTGTGTGTCAGTGCTTTCAAGTTGCTCTCTGATTTATTTCATAGGATTTTCTTAGGCAAGGAATACTTACAGGTGGTTTTGCCAGTTCCTTCCTCTGAAATATAGCCTGGTATTCCTCGGGCGTCTCTCATCCAAGTACGTACTAACCAGGGCTGACCCGATTTAGTTTCCAAGATCTGACAGGATTTGGAATATTTTACTACTGTACAAATCTCATCCAGCTGCACATTAGAAGAATGTCTACCCAAGAGCAGAAAATTGGAATGGCTGCTTTGTCACTGGCATAAAGAATTTAGGGGGTCTCCTCTTCCCATGATGTTGGTCCCTTAATGATGCTCAATTCTCCGATAGGTACAGCCTGAACCATCATTTAGTCCCCAGTTAGTGTCCCTACAAGGAAGAAAGTCTCAATTCTGTCACTGTCAACTCTGCCTGCTACAGAAAATAATGACCTGTTGTTTTTTAAGTCCACAATTGATCTATAAGCTATGCTCAGGGGCATATTTTGGCTGAAACATTTGGTGAAAATTCCTTTTAAAAATTAAACAGCATGCTCACTGAATAATCCAAAAGAACACTTAAATATTGAAAAGAAAACAATGCTGCAGTTTACCTCTCTCCCACCAGACCCAAAGCCAGGGCACTGATGAATTTTTTTTTTTTTTTGGATAAAATTCAAATCTTTGTGAATGAGAAGGAAAGCAGACATGGGGAGAGAACAGAAAGGATATAGAGAAGAAAAGCAAGAGGGAACAAATTAAAATGGTTTGCATTGTTAATATACCATGAATCATCTCTTGTGTTTCCTTAGAAAGCTGATATATATTCTCTCCATAATAAACAAAACAGAAGTTGGAATAATCAGCAAATGTAGTGAGTATGTTTGTACCTTGCAGTTCAAATGTATCATAAGAAGTCTTGTCTGGTAGATAAAAAGTGTCTGAAATAAGTTGTTTTTTAAATAATAATAATAATAATAATAATAATAAAATTTTATTTCTATACCGCCTCTCTTATAACGAGGCGGTTTCCAACATAACAAAAATCACAACATAATACAAATTACATTAAAATTGCATTAAAATACAAGAGTACAACAATAACAAAACAAAGACAAAATACTACCACCACAGTCTGAATCAAATTACCATTGACTTATTGTTCACTTAAGTCTGAAGGCTACCAAGGTTGCAGGATTGAAGGAGAACTTTAAAAAAACCAAAATCTTTAAGGTTCATGACTGAAATCTGATAGTAGGTTGAAGTCAGCAGTTTATTTAACGATCCAGCACTGGGTGGACTCTGGCTTGGAAGCCCTGAGTTTCATTCCGAACAAGCAATTAAACGTAACTTTCTATGGAACTGCTGCTTTGCAGGTAGTGGCAATAACTGATCAACAAAGGTTGTGACAGTCATACAAACTCACCAAGAAGGAACAAGCACTTCCAATCTATTTATGTCACACTTGTTCTTTATATCTTATCCTGGTGTCCTAGCTGTTATCAGGCATACATATCAAGATGTTTTGGAGCAAAGCTATAATGTTTTGCACATGTTTAACTTAACTTGAACTCACTAGGAGCTAGAAGTACATACCCTATGCTTACAACAGTTTCTGTGTGGAATAAACTGTTTTCTTCAACATGATTCTATCTCCTTCAGGACCTGTGGGTCACTTTCTGATTTTCTCTTTTCATACCACAATATATGCTCAAAGAGCTAAGTATCTTATAGAAGCAGGTTCATTATTAAAAGCTGCACCATAGGAAGCTGCTGTATAACAACTGTATACCGTCAGTGTAAACAATTTACCACACTCCAGATGCTTTGAATTAATTTCTTCTAATCTTTGACTGTAGTCCATGGCAGAAAGGGCTTCAGAGAGTTGTAGCCCCAAACAGCTGAACAGCATCATCTTGTCCATCCCAGTGGCAACAGCTTTTCAACGTTTCAAATACAATTCTTTCCCAGCTGTGAACAGAAATGCCAAGCATAGCACCTGCAAACTTTTGCTGGCAAAACATGCATTTAATGTCCCTTCCCCAAATGGGCTGAAAAGAAAATACCATCTATTCTCATTTTCACATGAAGGGACCACAACACAATTTCAGACTGTCATAATTTGTGAAGTTGGCATGAGGCTTCCTAAAGCAACAATCAGTCATAATCAAGCTAGATGCTGGGACACACTAATTTTTCTCCTGGATTTGGTTACAAGAAATTTAGAGAAGCTATCAATGGCTGCTTGCCACTCTTTTCATATAGCAGAGCTGGTAAATGGAGTTCATTTGCCACAGGAAGCATCTAGAGTTTTAAAAAATGTATTCTTAAGATAGCGATAACATTAATTTTCAGGAGAATATAAAGTAATCTGGAAAGAAATTGCATATCTGAAGACTTAACAGTCTGTGCCTCCGTTGATGTCAGTTTACTGGATCAATTTCAATCGGTGAGTACTGAGGACGTGGACAAGCTACTTGGTAGGGTTAGGAAGACGACCTGCCCTCTTGATCCTTGCCCTTCATGGCTGGCCATCCAGGGGGGGACTGCCTTGATGATGTTCCTTAAGGACATCATCAATGCATCCCTCAGAGAAGGGTGTGTTCCATCTTGTTTAAAGGAAGCAGCCGTTAGGCCGCTCCTGAAAAAATCTTCCCTTGACCCCCTGGACATGAACAACTATAGGCCGGTTTCTATGTTACCATTCTCGAGCAAAGTGATCGAGAGGGCAGTTGCGCTTCAACTCCAAGTGGTCTTGGATGAAACCGATTATCTAGACCCATTTCAAACTGGCTTTAGGACGGGATTTGGAGTTGAGACTGCCATGGTTGCCTTGACTGATGACCTGCGTCTAAGCATTGACAGGGGTAGTGTGACCCTGTTGGTGCTTTTAGACATCTCAGCGGCTTTCGATACGATAGATCATAGCATCCTCTTGGATCGCTTGAGGGGGTTAGGAATCGGAGGCACTGTGCTCCAGTGGTCCCGGTCCTTCCTCTCGGGCAGGTCCCAGAGGGTGTTGCTCGGGGACAGCTGCTCCAGCAGAAAGGAGCTTACTTGTGGTGTTCCACAGGGCGCCATCCTGTCCCCGATGCTGTTTAACATTTATATGAAGCCGCTGGGTGAGATTATTCGCAGTTATGGGGCTGGGTGTTATCAGTACGCTGATGACACCCAGATCTATTTCTCCTTGCCCCGATCATCGGCCTTGAATTCCGATGGCGTCTCTCCTCTTAATGATTGTCTTAAAGCAGTAATGGGCTGGATGAGGAAAAACAGATTGAGATTAAATCCAGATAAAACGGAGGTGCTCATGGTAGCGGCCCCCAAACCAGGAGTTGGGTTGCAACCTCCAGTCCTGGACGGGGTCACGCTCTCCGTTAAGGACTGTGTTCGCAGTCTGGGGGTGCTCCTTGATTCATCGCTTCAGATGACGAGTCAGGTGAATGCGACAGTCAGGAGCGCCTGTTATCAGCTTCGGCTGATACGCCAGCTGCGCCATTTCCTGGAAGTAAGGGACCTTGAGACTGTGGTGCACGCGCTGGTAACCTCCCGTCTAGATTTCTGCAATGCGCTCTACATGGGGCTGCCCTCATGCTCGGTCCGGAAACTTCAGTTGGTACAAAATATGGCAGCCAGAGTGGTCTCGGGAACATCTCGGAGAGACCATATAACTCCAGTATTAAAATCTCTCCACTGGCTGCCAATCAGTTTCCGGGCCCAGTATAAGGTGTTGGTTATTACCTTTAAAGCCCTAAATGGCTTGGGTCCAACTTATCTCCAGAACCGCCTCCTCCCATACAATCCTCCCCGCGCACTCCGGTCCTCTGGGAGGAATTTGCTTCAGCCACAAAAATCTAGGCTGTCTGCAACCTCCCAGAGGGCCTTTTCGGTAATCGCCCCCAAATTGTGGAATGACCTGCCGAATGAGATCCGTCAGATAACAAGCCTGAGTGGCTTTAAAAAAGCACTAAAGACGGATCTCTTTCGGCAGGCCTTTCCTAATTAGATCCCGGCCTCAGGGGATCGTGGCCTCTTCTAGGCTGCTGGCCATTTATTATATTTATTGTATTTATAGTTTTAAAAGTGATTTTAGATTAGTTGTTTTAATTTATATTTGTTTAATGTTTTTTTATGGGGGAGGGTGGGAGTTGGGGTGTTTAGGGATTTTATTTGTATTGTATTTTAAATTTTGTAAGCCGCCCCGATTGTTTTAACAGAGGGGCGGGGTATAAATAAATTTTATTATTATTATTATTATAATAAAATCTTATCTCTACAGATGACGATGCAACTATTGGGGGTAGATGAATTTCAGACAGTAGGCAGTGAAAAATGCATCGTAGAATTCTCTATGATCCAAAGAAACCCTCTGCTTAACTAGTATACCACCACATTATCAAGCTTACATGCATGTAAAGCTCAAGCAGCCATCTTTTGATTGATGTGGAGGACTTGAGCTATATTAAGAAAATAGCCAGACGTTTTCTGATGCAATACCAGTTTAAGTTCAAGTTTAAAAAAAACCCTTGAATGTTGTAACATTTCAAGCAAAGCCAGATTTTAGACTTTTTTTTACATTGACTCCAAACTCACTGGAAAGCTGAATAACCACACATAGCTGAAAATTTTCTCAATATCAATGCAACAGTTGCATATTATCTGATCCATCCACCATGGAAGTTTCCAGAAAGGCATTATGACCTTGGTTAGCAAGGTACTTTACTGTTTGTTTATACATATTTGGGATTCATCAGATTTCCCTTTATAAAGTCAGCATTAATCTTACCAAATTTGGAAGATGATTTAATGATATTTTCATGATCCTTGTGTGAAACAGGCACTGTCTTGTTTAATTGCTCAGGCTTCTTCTCTCAGTTCACTTTTTAACTCTTGCTTTGAGCTCCATAGAAATAATTTCATGCCACTACATTCTCACTGTCATATCAAAATGCTCCATGCTTCAGTTTACAAATAACAGTTAATATATCGCTCTCTTTGAGTATCTCAGGGATGCCAAACTGCATCACTGTATGGCATAGGTTTTTCTCCCATCATATGTAAGCAATGTTTGATGCTTCTACATAGCATAGTCATCTAAAAGGCATTTTTTTGTGCAGCAACTCTTCTAAATGGGTTTTCTGTGACAAGCAAAAAGCAGCAGCGGGAATAGACCTCTGAAAAGTGCAGGCAGGACAACTATGCAAGTACAATCCTTGTCTAGAAACATATGTCTGTAGGGAAAAATAGCAAGGACTCCATGAAAAGAACCTTAAGCTTGCTTGGACCTTGGTGAATTTAGTGGGAATACTTCCATGTAAATGTTAATGACTGCATAATCAATGGAATTCTAGAAGACATTCTAAAACTTAATTTTAGATTTCAAAGCTAAAGCGTTACCACCTACATTTTAAGGCCACCTTAAAGGTTCATTTGATCAGTGACAGAATGGTGGCATCAAAATTCAGGAGTATACGTCTAGATTTAATTCAAGCCATTGTTTATGATGTCCACATTTAAAAGAAACTCAGTAATCAATTCCTTTATCGAGTTATTTGACATAATAACCACTTTATGCATGCATAATAGGGAGGCCCCCTAATTAAAACACTATAGCAGTAAGTCATGTTGTTCATTTTCAAGATGAATCAGCATAGAATAACCATTGGACCTAAAGATGGTTGCTTGGACAATTAATCAGACATAAAGATTTAATTTTTATCTCTTAATATGCATGGGGAAAAATAGGACAGATAGTGGGAAAGCAGCTAAGATAATTAAAATCCCAACAAGTACTGAATGGTGAACAAAATCATAGAATACAGGAATCATGAGGGAAATTACCAGTTTTATCTGCATAACTGGACGAGTGACCAATACTGAAGATGTGTTTTAAGAGCCAAAGTTCTCACATCACAATGTGAACTGCAGAATTCCATAATAGCTAAACATGATTAGAAACTACAGAGTTAATTAAATTTAATTTAAATCCAATGAAGTTTCCTATTCTCTCCAATAGCAGAGTGCTATGCTACAACAAACTGATTTTGGCAATGCTCTGGTTCAAGAGTGAATTTCCATGTTATGATGAAGGTTGTACTTTGCATGTACAAAACCAACTATGATCTTAGCTACTTAACTTTCGATTTTATAACAACCATTTCTTTATATAAAACATGCCGTCATATGCATAGACTACCCTTACTTTAGTACTGTTTTTCATATCCAAATTCTCAACAGGTGCTATCAAAATGATGAATCAGAAATATGGTGACAATTGATAATTTAAACCAGAATTTGAATATAAATCCAGAGGTTTGGTCTTGAGAAGTATGATGTGTAAAAACCAAATGTTTTATATACAAATATACATTTTGCTAAGATAAAGAGATAAATGAAATGTACATATTCAGAAAGCAAACACTACTGCAGTGATAATGTGTTTAAAATCAAATTTCAAGAATGAAACATACAGTGGGCCCTTGGTATCCACTGGAGTTTTGGTCCAAGACCCCCACCCCACCCCGGATACCAAAATCCATGGATGCTCAAGTTTCATGATATACAATGGCTTAGTAAAATAGTGTCCCTTATTTAAATTACAAAATCAAGGTTTGCTTTTTGGAATTTACAAGAGTATTTTCTAACCATGGTTGGTTGAATCTATGGATCTGGGGATACAGAGGGGTGAGTGTATAGCATTTTCACCATTTTCTTCTACTTTTGATTAGTTACTTGATGAAAAACACAAACAAATAATAATTAGCTTACTCACAAAAATCTTCTTTCCTTTTTTTTAAAAGAAACAATGTTTTCCCCAGTAAAATTAATTAGTTTTTTTAAAAAACAATACTTCAGTGGTGATTTTGGAAATTCCAAAAATAAGCTTTTCTGGTGCAATCTTGGTATATAAATGCAGTTTTCTTAATGAAAGGAAGTTCAGGATTCTATGGGCGGGGGGGGGGGAAGAGGTGATTGAGCTCTTTTTTTTAAAAGGCAAAAGCACTAGAGACTGTAATAATTTCTGTTCAAGCTTAACAAGTACAGTATTATGTATTTTTTAAAGCAAGCACAGAGGTAGGCAGTGCCAGCTTCTAAGCAATGCAAGTCCAGCAATTCCAATTTCAGAATTGCCTCTTTGAAGCTCTCCTTGGATATGTATCAGCTTAGCACCATCAGTTATTAGGCTATAGCTTTAAAAGAGACCTAGAAAGCACCATCATGTACTTTAAGAGAACACAGATATACATTTATATATATGTTCTTCATCTGAAGAACAGCATTGTTGGAAATTTATTTGCAAGAATTCTAGAACTAGAGTGATCTAAATAGTTTTAATCCACTACAAAGATTAATGACCAGAATCCTGCTGGGCAGCTATGTATACATAAGCTACAGATATGCATTTGTAACTGCTACATATTCATGATTCCTACCTAGTCTCTAGTTTAGGGGTTATGTAGGGACCATGAAAGTCTCCCAAACACCACTTACTGTTAAGCAGCTGCTGGGATCAAGAGGTCTGTTCCCATCAATCAAGAAGCAGAAGCATGACGCTCCCACCTCCCCGCATGAATGATCTCCGGTGCAAGGTGGATTTGTGACGGGGGGCTTTCTGCCTGCCATGCTAGAGATCGCTTATGTGAGGAGGTGGAAACATCAGGCCACAGTGTCTCAAACAACAGTCAATCCCAGCAGCCACTTACCTGTAAGTGGCGGGGTTTTTTTGGGGGGGGAGGAGGGTCTGGCCAGAATCCACTATGTAGCACCGTAGATACAGGTGGCATGTAGTACGCAAAGGTCATGCAGGATTCTGGTGAATAATCCTAAACTGGCTTTTTTCAGGTACACACTGAAAGGCCAGCAAAATTAGAGGGCCCTTCTGATTCTGATTTAAGACATAAACATATTCATACCAGACTTAAATATGTATCACTAGACTGTTTTAATGTAAAAACAACACACTATGCAAGCAAATATTTCCATTAGCACTTCAAAAGCAGGTACATTTATTCCAGGCTGCTTGAGAAAACGAGATGTTTGGCAGCAGATCTGGGATTGGCTAACTGGGTCTCCACTAAACAACTAAACACTGATTTGGGATGAAGAGCTTGTGAACAGAAGAGAAATTCTAATGCATGTGTATGCTACTGGCCAAGGAGCAAAGCAATTGCAGAAGGGAAGTCTGGGGATAAAGCAGATGTGGGAAGGATTAAGTGACTCTGCCACCTGTCAAATTACAACCCTTCCTCCAAGTCCTCCTTAAATGTTTAGTGAAGGATCCATCTGCAACAAGGCATCTAAGTTATACCAAAACAAAAATGCAGATTCTTGCTGTGATCCAGACAGCCCTGTTACATGTGTCTAAGGTACTGACCATTTGTGACTGGATTGGGACCCTTCCTTTTTTTTTTTTGGATACTTGGTACAAAATTGCTCCTAAACACATATAGAAACGCACAGCCATGGCATGACATTTTCCCTGTGTGATGAACCAGAATCTTGGGTATGCTAACACTCAACTGTCTGCACTGTACATCTGCTCTCTGGAGAATGAATCATTCAGAGGCTTTTGTCTTTGTAAGAAACTCAGGACGTCATTGCTGCCCACCTTGCTGTAATACAGTGAATATGCAGCAGCTTCTGGTTTCCATTTCAAAGAACAATGCTCAAGAATTGTGCATAAGCATTCAATGTAATATTGAGAGCTATGAGAATATCTAGAAATGAACTCCTCTACTACCACATGAGATCTGTTTCATTATACAGTTTCCAGAGGACATCATTCCTTATGCTTTTGCAGTCTGTGCTTATGTGCTACAGACAAATTCAAATAAAAAAGAAAGCTATGCAGCAGTCCCACACAAAAGAAGTTCTCATGTATCAAGACTGATTTTTTTCTGTTGAAGTGGATACTGTTCCTGGGGGGAACATGATGGTCTCTTTAGTTTGAGTAGAACAGAATTACTAATAGCAATTTGTTGGGGTGTGACTTCCACTTGTGATGTGAGGTTTTTGATATCGATTTTATTCTCCTTTTTCCCTTTTGAGCCAGCAACAATTTCTTGGTGGAGTCTGCACTGTTCCAAAGTTGGTTGCAGAGACAAAGCTTTTGAGAAGCCTTCTGCTTTTTCCACAAGGGATGATAAAGACTTGGGTGTATGTGTGAAGGGGAGGAGAAAAAAATAAATAAGAGAAAACATTTATGATATTAGAAATGAGATATTATTCACTGGAATTTATAAATTGCACTTTATAAAGACAATTTTATAAACTGCCTTAGTAAAAGATCAACCAGAATTCAACAAGAAGAATTCAGACATAGGACTTTTTCAGATGCCCTTACCGCGCAAGAAGCCTCTGTAACAGCAATGAAGCTGCTGCGTGGCAGGGTGTCCGTTTCGGATGCCACCGTACCTCTTTCGGCGGCGTCCATGACTGTTCTGGGTAGGACTGAGGGCAGCTGTGCTATTTTTTATTCACGGACAACTTCCGTGAGTAAAAAATGGTGTGGCTGCCCTCAATCTTATCTGGAACAGTCACAGACGACACCAAGAGAGGGACGGTGGTATCTGAAACAGACCCCCCTGCCGCGTAGCAGCTTCGTTGCTGTTACGGAGGCTTCTTGCACGGTATGGGGCGTCTGAAAAAGTCCATAGACTTACCACACTCTGAAGAAAAGCGTCAAAGCAGCAGCAAATGACAATTGATTGGACATAGAAGTCTTTCCTACTGCCTTACCACATGGCTTCGGCTTTCTTCTGGTATTCTTTTGTTCCAGTCCCATGGGGAACCGAGGTAAAAACATGTCTTTTTGCAAACATCGTTTTCTGGTTAGCAAAAAGACGTTTTACCTTGGTCCCCCACGGGACCGGAACAAAAGAACACCCATGTCATGTGATAAGGCAGCAGGAAAAATGGAACATTCCTGCTGCTTTGCCACTTTCCTTTGGAGTACGGTAAGGCTCTTAAACTCATAAACCAATATGAGGGCTGACAGAATCTCTCTATATAATTCTCTTGGGTATGTTGCCGTTTTCAGTGTGCTGATTGGTTGCTTAGGTGTCAGGACCTGCCTCTCCTCGCAGGACTAGGCTCCTGGCTGCAGTAGCTGGCACAGCTTCTTTGCAGACTCAGGCCCTGGCTGCGGGAGTCTTGGAAGAACCAGGGCCAAGCTATCAGGCGCAGCCGGCTGCAGGCTTGCAGCACACCTGAAGCAGCCAGGGGAACTGCTATTTAAGAACAGCGCTTGGTCCTCAGTCTTGGCCACCACAAGATGGTCTTCTGTGCTGTCAGTAAGCTACTTCTTACTCTTGGACCTTAATCCCTTTGCTTTGACCTGCCACTCATGTTTGTACCCTCACTTGCCTCTTGGACCTGCCTCTGCTTCTGGCCCCTGGATATCTGGTATGTGGTCTGACCTTGGACTGCTTTTGGACTTTGGCTTGCTTGACCTCTGATTCTCGTGTTCCTGACCTGGCACTCCCTTCCTGAACCTCACCTTGCCTCTGGCCC